>OX276335.1:45005716-46455716 GCA_946251815.1 Dasysyrphus albostriatus
GTGCGAACAAAAATACACAACTTACAACTAAAAGACCATAGATCGCTCATACAAATAAATTGATCGTGTGACAGATATTGGGGAACCAATGCCTAGTTACTTTTACAATTTTCAACTATTTCTGTGTGCTTGTATTTATTACATCTTTTTGTTACATTTACATTTCTTTTAACAAAAGTCTTTTTTCAATTTTTTAAGTTTTCTTGACGTATCAGCTTGTGGAAAAACAATTTAGGAGCTATATAGAAGATAATAATTTAATAAAGAAACAACAGCCTGGTTTTCGTAAAGGATATACGTATGAAACTATATTGAATTGGGTTATAGAAAACTGGAAGAATTAAGTTGATAATAAAAATATAATCGTTGTAGTGTTTTTGGATTTCAAGAGAGCGTTTGAGAGTGTGGATCGTGAAATACTTCTTAAAAATCTTTTAAAATATGAACCAAAGATAGTGAGTTAAAGTGGTTTTAGTCTTATCTTAATTTAAAAACTCATCGTACTTCAGTTAACTGTTGTGTTACTGATCTGAAGTTAAGACTGGGAAGAAGTGTAGTGTGCAAAAATGATTGAACCTATTCAAATTGCTAGTAGTTTACATAATATGCATTTTCCTTTGGAGGTGGCGAAGTACTTGCAAGTACTCGCCATGAGAGGATGTGCAGTTGATTGTACTAGGATAGGGTTTTCATCCACTCACAAGTACTTTGCACACCTCCAAAGGAAAACGGCTAAAAACAAAAGTGAACATAATGCATTAGTAAATGATTTCTTTTAAATATTTAAAATTCTTTTAATCGATTTACATTTTAAGGATATGTGCATAATTTTTTTTGCTAGTGCTTAAAATTACACAGACTCGTTAGTTTGGTTTGTTTGCTTCTCATAAAGGTGTCTTTTTTTACGCTTTATGCATCCCAAAAATTGATAATCCAGTGGGCTTGCGGCAACTTCTAACAACAAATACTACTAAACTCCAGCCAACATTAAAGCTACTCAATACTTCATGCACTTTCAAAACTTAACAATAAAAACTACATATGTACATACATAGGCATGCATGTACATATTCCCGTATTGATTTTTTGTATAAAATCCATTGTTTTTATATGCAGAGTAATTTCGATTTCCACTCGAAGTCACTCAACTAAAAACCTTTCATAAGTGCCAGAGAGCGTTCATATTAATGGACATGGAAATGTAATTCCGTCTCTAACTTGTCATATACCTGTCATATACATTCAATATACACAAACATCTACACATAAAACACATTACAGCCCTCCCTAGACATATTTTTATATCCACATTGATCGGTTAAAAAAAACCTGCTGACTTTGGTTATATGTACATATAGAAGAAATGCAAAAATAAGTTGGGTATTGTCATACACCCTACAAGTATTTTCCAATAAACTGCTGCTTGATAGATCAATCAAACAAAACCTAACATTACAAAACTAGGTTAACTCTAGTTGAAAATAAAACAAAACAAAAAACAAGGAAAAGAGTAATGAAAAAAAAAAAAAAATACTCATAAAAACGCATGTCAGTGGAAGAATAATGATTGCAAAGAAGGGTAAAAAGTTCAAAGTGAACCTGGCCATTAGTTGCATGCAATGCTGCAGCAAATATGCAGGTTTATATGAATGCAATTGGGTGTAAATGGTGGTTGATGAGTAAACAAGTACAGCACGTATGCCGCAAGGATATTGTTTTTCATCCATTACCCTTTGTTTGGCTTTTTTAGCACTTTATAAAATAGGATCAATTTTTTTAAAGGAAAACTTGGAGTAAATAGTTCAACTCGTTAAGTACACACACAAAACAATTATTTAAGGTTTCAACATAATCCTCTGTTTTTAGTGGCACCAGCTAAACAGAAGTTCGTTAAAATGAGATGTAAAGACTTGGAGGTAATCCCTAACAGCAATGAGTGTTGAACAATAAAAAAATATTGAATTAAAATACATAATTATAGCCATAGTGCACTTCGAAAATACAAGCACTTATATGTAAATATTTAGCATTGTAAGATTGCGGGCGTAATTTTCTTTCGTTCAGTTAGAAATTAAAATGTGGCCTCATTTTAAAACGCTAATGATTTTATGGGAAGTATATTCTTTCGCACTCGTGCAGTGGCAAGAGTTCTAAATATATGTATGCACAAACATGCTGTCCTAGATAGTAGGTCTCCATTGATTTGAAAAAGTGTTCTTAAAGGTTGGCAAGCTATTGTGTAAGCTTTTCCAGCAATTGTCCTGCCTGTCTATTAAAAAAGGTGAATCTTCTTCTCGCTCTAACTACCATCTTATCGCACTTACCTACCATTCTTTTCAAGGTCATGGAAAAGTTGATAAATTTATCAGCTTAAGAAATTATCTCGAAGAACAAAAGCTTCTTAATTACCGTCAGTACGGCTAGGTCCACTGGTAATCTGATGGTATACCTATGTCACCGAGCAGTGGATAAAATTTTTACTCCGTTTTGGAGAAAACAAGATTATTGCCATTACCATTTCTATGGAATTCATTTTACCCTCTTTTAAATGGTAAGTTAGCAATACCGGGGGTTTTTTGCCAAACAATTAATGCTAATCTTTTCCTAATTTACAATACAATTTTACGATAAATTTACGACACTATTCAAACATAATTTTTCTTTTTTTGAGTCTATTTTACCCTATTCTTATGGTATATTATAATGCAAACCTAACAGTTGCATTACTTTTACATATTTCCTTAACAAATAACTTAAGATATCAAAACGGCGAATTCAGTGACAAATTTACAACACTGATTCACATAATCCTTTTTCTGTTTTATTACATTTTAACTTTTTTTCAGGGTTAATAATGCTGACATGACCTTTAAGTTAGCACTAATAGGAATGATTTTTAAGAAATAATTTTCTTTGGCCATAATTTTACGATAAATTTACGGTAGAGATTTTTTGTCTGTTCTAAGAATACCTATTTGACCTTTATTTAAGAGGTGATTATGCTTTCTTTACCTTCAAATTAACACTATTATTTCTTATAATATTTTTAAGATTCGTTTATGACAAATTTATGACAGTGATGCACACATTCCTTTTCTATTTTAAGTACATTTGACTCAAAAAAAAAAACAATTTCTTTGAAGTCAATTTTACGACAAGTTAACGACAGTTATCCTACTTTTTAATTCTTTATGAAAGCGTAATAATGCTTACTTGACTGTGAACTTTTTTTAAAAGATTTTAATGAAAATAAGAAAAAAACAATAAAATGAATGTTGCTTGCTATCGTCCCTATTATAACACCCTTTTAATAGAAATTGCTTTTATCTTATCTCGCTCTTGCTTATCAAAATAAACTTAAAAGAAGGCACCATTTATCAGAAGCCATAACAAAAATCGACATCCACAAGCATTGTTATCATTGTTTTATCATTTTGGTGGTCGCGCTATTGAAAAAAATCTAAGTTGTTGCCTTAAAAAGGCTTTTCGCGCAGACTTCCTTTTCTGAAATCGAAGGCACGTAAGGCACACACTCGGGCTCAGCTGTTGTTATATCACGTGTTCATATAAGAATATCAACTCACAGATAGCAAAGTCGTTGCTGCAATTATTTAATCATATTCCATCATTCCATTTCGCGTTTTTTAAAGGGGTTATTTATAAAAATATCCACTTCACCGAAGAATACAGTTAAAAGCAAAAAAAAAAAAAATGTATGAAAGTCTAAACAATTTGCCGGCTTGCTTTTTCTGTCTAAGCCCCGTGCGCAATATGAACGGCTGCTTAGAGGCATCAATCAAGTAGCTAGATACATTATCTATGCACACATATGGACACGGGCAAAACTATATATGTACCTAGTAGTAGCTGCAAAAAAGGTTAATGTACTAAGAGACAAAAATGAAGACAAAGACGACTACAACGAGGACGAGAACGAAGAAGCGACAAAATAATTGCAATGAAGTTTTCTTTAGAGATTTTCACATTGTTTTTCATTTTAACTTCAACATGCACGTTCCGTGTATATATTTGCATTATACACTATGACTTTTTTTCTATGAAGAGCAAGTAAGAGATGAAAAAAATACAAACTGAAAAAAAATCCGTGAATATTAGCCTTGCAAAATTTATGTTTTGCCTCCAAGTGTTGGAAGTTCGTGTCTATTTGGCGGGCAAAAATAAAGTTTTAGTTCTTTTTTTATTTTGTTGTTGCTTAGGTGTGCTAGCTAGCCTAGGGATGCACAAAAAGATGTGCAAATATAAACACAAGATTTAAAAACAAAACGAAATAGGTACATCTGTCGCAGGTTATTTTAAATAATGTATTCATGTGGATTGGCACTGCAGTAAAATAAATAAATTGTTAGTTTCTTTCGGTTTAAAAAGAAATATACCTACTATAAACATTCATACCCGAAACATAAATATAAATAAATTCATCAATTTTGGAAAGAAAGAAGGTTATTAAGTTAAAAGGGATAAGCGAAATATTTAACCTAACTATGGTTAAAAATTTTACTCAATTAAAAAACTTTGACATAAAACTTGTTTCTGATTTCAAGTCATTTCTCAAACTGTTGAAAAAAATAAATCCCATATAAGTACCTAATGAATTTCATAGTATTACTTCTGAGGTCTGAGGTCTTTATTATTTCTTAGATTGTATGGCTGGATTTCTGTTACGGTTGTAAGATTGTCTTCAAAGTATGGTGGGAGCAGTCAATTTTTCATTTTAACCGTTACACCGAAACGAAGCGTTACACTTGTTCATTTATCCCCCCAACCCTCTTTCAAAATGTTAATTAACGCTTTTTGCTTTCTTAAGGATAAACCCTTGACACTGACGAGCTAACCTCAGCCTCTATAAAAAATTGGGCATTTAAATTCTGGGGAGAGTACGATAACTTAGGTGCTAAGAAATGAGAATGGTTTTTTTTGAAGAACCGTTTAATACAAGCATTTTTTATTATATGACGTGGGGTCTATCTGCCCTCGCTTGGGTGGGAGAGGCAATTTAAAATATTAAAAATAACAATAGTACTAAGTATTATACCATTTTTAAAGCAAATGGTGTTTTTTCAATGAAAGGAACAAATTTTGAATCACTGCCATTTAATTATTTTATTCATATATAACTCACCGACCTAAGATAATTCGTGTTTTGTTTGTGTTTATGAATACCAGTGTAGTAAAGAGTAAAGAGTTTAGTAAAAATTTTTCATTAATAACTAATTTTCTTGTAGTTTGCAAAGGTCTATAACATTGTAAATGATCTAAACTTTTATCAGTTGAATTCTTAAATTTGTATCGAAATTTATAAACTATCAATTTGACAATAAATAAATCGTTATCAGTTATCATACCCAAATCTCTTGACCAATGTTCTCTTTTTAGTTTAGGCGAACACTGAGCATGTTGCCAGTAACCAGTTGTTTCCAAAATAATTCACTCGTTTTGTCACTAAGCGTATATAAAGTGTTGGCGGTTAACTTAAATTGATTTTTGTTCTATTACTTTTGTTTTACCAAGCAATTAAAGTAATATTTGATCAGATCCTTGAAGAAATTATTTTCCAATCCATTAACTTCTTGGTGTTGACATGGACACTGGACAGTCAACATAAACAAAATTCAATAGCTGCTTTTCCTTTACCATTTTTAATTATAAATCACTATTAACCCTTTCCAACTTGTCAAAGTACATAAACCAACATATTGACTCAGCTGGCAAAACTATTAAAAATGTATCTGCAATTTAATCCCGACCTTGCTCGAGTAAAAAAAAAACGCTGACAATGTCAAGAGGGAATACCACATACACCGTTCCGTTATGTATGTTAGCTGTAGTTGGTGCGGTGCTTTTAATGAAATTCAAGCACTCAGAGTACACCCTCAGTGTCAGTGTAATTGGAGTCATATTTCACCGTCAGCTCTCAGTACTTTCATCAGACGAGAGTTAAACTCCCACTTGGAGTAGAGGAAACACTACATTCACATGCAAACACTTCATAGGTATATATTATGCACTGCACATGCTCGTGAAGTACATTTTTCTCTGATTGATTGGATTTTTTTTTTGAAAAAAAAAGTAAAGTGCTCCATGTTCCTGTGAAACCAGTTCAAGCTTTGCCTATAGGTAATTAGATTCATGTACTAATTGGACCACCTACGCAAAATAACAACCAACGCTTAAGTGGACGCCTATCATATATTTATGCTGCCTTCATAAAGTGGTGTTGGGTGTTGTTCTACACTTCGTTGGCACTTTGATAAACTTCAAGATCTGGAATACCAAACAAACAAAAGAAGTGTCAATTGGCTAAAAAAAAAAAAAAAACAAAGCAAAAAACATCACAAAATATAGGCGAAACAAGTAATCAAAGACGAGCCTCCTCCACACATCGATCCCACTTACTCACGTTCTTATTTTTATTGAAGAAAATAAAATAAACACAAAATATATAATCAAGCATCTGTAACGCAAACAATCAAACCCGATGTGTGAATTAAGATTAGCAGGTGACTTTTGCTTTCTAGAGATGTTGAAAATTTTATAGTTAAGTTAGGAATTACCTTGTAGAAAAATGACTTTCTCAAACTTTTTTTGCACTTTTTGAGTTCTGAAAGAAAAATAAATAACATTATATAAGTTTGAGTTCATTGGCTTGGCACGTCAGACACTGACTGAAGCACGTCTTATGACTGAACGAATAGATTTTCTGATTATATACCGAATTAGCATTCCACTGTCCCAAACTTAATTAATTCAAATTTGTCTCGATCAGAATTTGGAAAGAGTGATTCATGATGGACGCTCGTATGTAATTTAAATAAAAAAAAAATGATATTAAATAAACAAAGTTTATCAACGTTCAACGTTCAACGATTATTGTCAACTTTTTCTTTGACATTCAAATATGGGGGGCGAGGAAGACGTTTTTGAAATTCTTTTGCAAAAACAATTTCTATAAGATGATTTTTTTTTTTTAATAATAAGTTTGCTTTTGAAATTCTTTTGCAAAAACAATTTCTATAAGATGATTTTTTTTTTTTTAATAATAAGTTTGCTTCACATATATTTCAGGCTCATGTCATGAAGTGATTAATAATGAGAAATCTATCAAAAGAAATAGCTATTTGTTAACATGTCGTAAAGATGAATTCACAATGGCGCGTGTTGTTCTTAAACTAAACGTATGAAGAATATTATTTTATTCTTAAATAACACAAACTAGTTATTGATGACTAGTTTAAGTTTAAACATGATGCAGGAAATAATTTTTTTAATTATGTAGTTCTTTTGCTCTCTTTTTTTATTTTTGGTTGCTCGCCGTTAAGATCTAGCTTGGGGTGAGTATTTGTTAAAGATTTCTATTGTATTGATACAATACTACCCCACGTTCCTTTATAGGTGGTAAAGTACTCATGAGTATAATGACGTTGCTCACATTGGATTGAAAAACTTGATTTTTTTGACATTCGAGTATTCAATGAAAAGGTTGAACCAAGATGTGAATACTGAAAAGTAAAACAAAATCCAGTTTTTCAGTTCAATGTGAATACCGTCTATGAAAACCATAATCAAGCAGTACTATCATTTACACATGATGTTATGTGCGAGTATTTATTTCTACAATTAACATAGAAAAGCTTTTCCATGCGATCCATCGAAGAAAGCCAGTAAAGTACTCATGAGTACTAAGCCACCTCCTCGTTCTGACGAACAATTGTTCTGACGTTTTTGTCAGAACTGTTCATCACAGCTGGGGGTCGGAATTGTTCGTTAGAACTATTTGTCAGAACTGTTCGTCAGAACACTGCAGACAAAATGAAAGTGATTTGAACGATCGATCGTTTTGACGAACTCTTGCGACTTCGAACGAACAAAATGCTTGCACTATAATCAGTTTCATACGATCACATAGTTTTGTTTGTTCTGACGAAAACGCCTTATGAAGACGAGGCAAAGAAAATGTGATAAATAATAATAGGTTTGTTCGTTTACTTGCATAAAAACTTGACAGAACTTTGGAGTTAAATTGGTAGGGGAACCTGGCCTAAAATGGCACACCATAGGGTGAAATGCGAGCAGAATTAAGCTATTGAGTGAACACAGCCTTAAGTTTTTCTGACAACACTGTTCAAAACGAAATTTTGGATGCATCCAGCTGTTATATTTTAATCGACAGGTCAGTTTATGTTGAACAACCATTGCCAGAGGCGTACAAAAGTAAAGCTACAGTTTCAAAAAAAATTCCATGCTCAAAAATTGATCAATTTACTACGCGAGGTGAGGTGAAAAAGTGCTTATTTCTACATAGTTACAAATATCCAAAATTCCCTAAATCTATGAAATTTTGTTTTAAAGAGAATATGTAAAGAGTACGGTCCAATAAAAAAGAGTATCATATTTTAAATTTTAAAAAATCTATTTTTTATTTTGTACTTTTTGTTGAAAATAACAATTTTGTGTTGTTTTTAAAATTATTATATGAGTCAAAACATTGTTTCTATTCTTTTGAAGCCATGTCTTTCGTTTCTCACCACTCAACATTAAAAAATCGGAGTCCGGACGTGGCCATTGACATTTCATGTTTGACAGTTTTGGGTTCGTTCAGGAACACCTGAGGGTTTCAACATTTGCCTTAGTCTGCCATTTTGTATTGAGCTATCTTAACAATAAACATATGTCATTTCTATATAAATAATCGATAGCACAACGACAATGGTAGTCTGTCAATGCCGTTTTTATCGGGACAGGAAATCCACTTAATTATCTGCACATATGTTGCTAATCCTATACGGGCATGGTTCTTTTTGCATTTGACATGTAAATTGCTTTGTTTTGTTGTAATTTTGACGAAATAGTATTATTTTGAGTAGCAAAAAAAAAAAAACAACTACTATCTGTTTTTTATAATACCTATGCAAATGAGAAACACATAATTAGAACATTTTGTGTACGCAGGTAGTTGGATGGTATGGTTGTGTGGAAATATAAATTTCATGAAAAGGAGTTGAAAATACTTACCTATACTTTATACCAAAATGTTTGAAGAAAGAAGAGAATTGGAAAAAAATTAGTTTAAGCAAAAAAGAGTATTTAAGCGTACTCTATTACCCCCATATTATCCACTCGTTTAATCCAGATTAAAACTTAAATCCCGATTTAAAGTAATTTGAATCCGAAAACTATAAATCTTTCTTTTTGTAATGAATAATATAGGCTTAAATTTGAGTGTTTGCATTTGTTAAATCCGATTGAAAAAGTTGGATTTAAAAATCAATTTAAACCCAGAGTGAATAATATAGCAGTTAGAGTCATAGATCATAGAGTACGCTTTCCTGATAAAGAGTACAATACTCTACAATATTTACGGTTGCCAACCCTATCGATATGTAATAAAAGCTATATTACCCAAAACACTTTAATCAGACTTGCACATAATAAAGGCCTTGTTGTGAGAGTTTTTTCTCAATAATTAGAATCGACAAAAAAATCTTTATATAATCAATATTTCTATTACATAAAAAATATACATTTTACATGCAGAAAAATAATTTTTAACCGAGTGACTTTTTTGGTGTTAAACATAACGTTGTCGCAAATCAAAAACTACCTTGTGCATTTGGTTAAAATAAACATAGTCGCCTCAATTAAATAAAAAATGTTTAAAATAAACTACAAAGAAGATTAAATTAAACGGAGGACTTTGTTATATTAACCGAGTAACTTGTTTAAGATAACACTTTACTTTACGCTTAAACCGTATCAAGGTGTTAAATTTAAATAAAAATATTTATTTTAATCTAGTTCACTTGGGTGATATTAACAGAGTTTGTTTGGAGGTTGTATATCACCCACCTGGAAAAATAATCTAGTTTTTAACGAGACCCTAAAAATGCCAGCAAGGGTAAGTATCGATTTTCTCTAGGGCCTTGCCCGTAAGGTAACCTTTTGGCTAGAGAGAATAACAAAACAAAAAAAGTTCAACTGGGATTCGATCCTGCGATCTTTTGATTACCAGTCCAACACTCTAGCTACTGAGTATTTCGCAATACAGTTATGTAATGTTGAAAGTTAAAAAGTATATACCTACATTGGTTTTTCTTACTATTGTATGATGGGCATACAATATTTTTTTTTATATATACATATAGGGTATTTGTAATGGGATAAAAAGACTCATCCACCAAGTTTTTTCTAGTGAAGGCCTCATTAGTATTTGACAAGTTTTCCTTGTCTAGATTGCCCCTACCAAGGCCATTTCAGGGCCTTGACTAAAACTTGACAAAAACTTGTCATTTTTCCAGGCGGGCACTTATTTAATTATACACGAGAACTATGTTGCCTGTCTCCGGGAAAACAATTTCCAGCTTAATGATTAGGAATTCTAATATTGTTGGATATAGTTAACAGTGGATTTTGTAGTAGAATTCATGTAAGTTGAACTGAACTTAATACAAATTGCGTATGACACTACGTCACTGATGAGTCCAAGTGAGTAAGCCGGACGAAACTCAAAGTTGTAGGACTAAAGGCCATAAAAAGCTATTTTGAATCAATAATTCAATGAGTCCAATCCTTAATGCTAAGTCTTCTACTTGGCTGATTTATTTCAGTAATATATAGAATTTGTATTATAAAAAAACCTTCTTATAGTTATTTTAACCACCTTTTTTCTGCGTGTAAAGTCACGAAAATAGGAATAATTTACAAGCTAATAGAAAAATATTTACTAATAGAAATTCGCAATACCGATAATCGACTTGAATTTTGTTCGACTTTAAGTCTATTTTGAGAAAAATTCATTTTCCTCAAAAAATATTTTGCCGTATTTATTAAATTTGGTAAACATATATATAATATACGGTTTTCCTCTTACCCCCCTACAAAGAAAAGATTTTAAAATATTTAATAATAAAAAATGTACGTTATTCATTTGCCCAAAACAATAAAATTGTGTTATTTCTTTTAGCAAAATTTTTAATGGATACAAACATTTTTGTTTTCTTCTTTCAGCTTCTTCGGTAAAGAAATTTTTTATCTTCGTATTTTAGATGAATTCATAAGATCAACGAAGTTCTTAGGTAAGTTAAAATTTTTATAAAAAAAAAAAACAATAAACAATTATTTTTTCTATAATTTATAGTTCTAGAAAATTGTTCATTTAAAAATACCTTGAGCAGTTTTCTCCCCGCACTTCTTAATCACTTTGTTTTCGTTCTTTAAACACACTCAACTTTTTGTTTTTTTAGCTCTGCTCTGCGATAAACTATGTATATGTGTAGGTAAACACTTCAAGAACCATTGGCATATGTCCAACAGATTTTTTAGACCAGAGATCGATAGATCAGATAGTTAACGATAAATTTGTTAACTGTGTGCACAAAAACTTTCAACGCAAAATGTGAACAAAATTAAAGAAAACAAAAAGAAAAACCCCACACCAACATTGTCGAATGTCTAATCACCGACATTTACGAGTTTATCTGGAAAGTACATAAAAGCACCAAACCAGAGACAAATTTCATCGAAGCTGCATGAGATGCATGGTTGTTAACAATTGGCATGCCATGTCCATCATTGTAATCGACAACCGACAAGATATCGGTCTCGACTCCACCTTCTACTCCTTAAATAACACTTAGTATAAAATCTTGGGTGCTGAGCTATTGCTGCTGTTGCTGAACTAAGCATTAGCATGAGTAGCACCTTCAGCTACTGTTTGCTCTGCTATGTAATGTACGTTGTATTTTTTGTATCTTGTAGTTGAGCAATGTTTATTGTATGCGATAGGCTAAACAACCGATCGATACAGATATTCTATTTAAGATACATATCTGTTGTTGAACTGTAATTTGTACTTTGCGCGGCGCGATACACTTTTAGTTTTAAATAAACCGAATTCGTGTTTATGTAATTGAGTTTTTATTTATAGCGTAAACTATGTTTTGGTTAAAATTACAAAAAAAAAAGAAAAAAACAAAAACCCCACAGGGGATAGATGGTAAAATTGTTTTGGTATATATTTTTGCTTTTATTTTCTGATGTGTTATTTGAATTAGTTTCAAGCCAATTAATTTAAAACTGAATTAAATAAAATGAAAATTCCTTGAACTTACTAACTTTATTTTAATGAAAATGAATAAAGTACATACTTACATACATTGTGTATTATAGTCTCTGATCTCATGAAGTGGCGTTGCAAATAGTAAATTGTTTTAAATGAAATGGTTTACATTAAAAATTTAAAGACATTTTCGAATGAGTACTATAAGCAGTACCATGCTTAAAAGACGATTTTTAGTATCATACTAGCTGCGTTTTATTTTCTACGGGTCTGGGTCGAGAAAATCTTTTTACATTACATGTATTACAAAAACAACATGGGAATCCAGGTTTCTTTCGAGGTTTATTTTAATAACCATGATACAAGTTTTCACTCTGATCGGCGGCCTGCTATTTACCATTGTGAATCATGTCAGTGCACTGTAGTGTTAAGAAAAGAGACAGACCTCGAAAAATAAGTAAATATAATCAAAAAAAGAGATGGGTATATAGCACTGTTTTCGCACTAACCCACATCGTTTTATTTTCACGAGGTGAAGTTACAATTATTTATAAGCTTTGTTCTAAATATTGACTAAAACTGCCAATCATTACTAACTGTTTCCAATTTTTGTGCAATTAATATTCCACACCTCAAAAATTTGGTAATTTTGTGCAGAAGAGAGCGTTCACGAGAGTGTTAAACATTTCCCTGTCCTGTCAAATTCAATTCTGTCTGTTAAATGCCAGGTTGATGTTAGTCGAATGTCTGATACATGTCAAACTAATTTTATTACCAAATGTTTCCATCAAACCGTTCCCATACTTTCTTGGCAAATTGCTTCTCTCTTAGAAAATTTCATAAAAATTTTGTAGACTTCAAAATATTTGCCCAAAAATCTATGGAACATAGCAATTTTATCTGTAAGACTAGCCCTGTTCTCTCAAACAGTTTGAGACCGCTAGATTTTGTAATTTTTAGTGCGGCCGTCTGAAAGTGTTTGAAACTCGGTTGGAAACAGCTACGGTGTTAATATTGCACTGAAAAACTGTATATGTAACTTTATAAGTATAATGAACCTTTAAAAAACCCTCTATAGTAGTCTGCTAACTGCATAATAGGTGTGTTCATTATATTTTTCGCACTATTTCGGACTAAATGTCAAATTGGGATAGGTGGAAATGAAATCCTCTCAGAGAGAAGAAAAACTGTCAAAATTTATTTTGCTTTATTGAACAATTCTATTTACAATTGGCTTAAAAGTAATTAATAACTATAAGATACATTGATAAATAAAAGGATTTTGTTGGCACATATGTGGCCTAACGTTATACATTGAAAAAAAGATTTTAATACAAATAAGATTTATAATTTTTGAAAACTTAGTATAAAAGTCGGGTTGACTTTGTCGTCCTCGGGTTGTTCAGTCCCGGTTGTCAAGTGGCTGTATTGGTTTAGGGTTGTGATAGGATTGGCGTTTAGCCACGATAATGGGCTGACGCTGGATCAGTGTAGAAGTGTCCTGCTTCATCGTTGATTGTTGCTGTTGTATCGAGATTTTCCTTAGCTCCTCGCTACCTTGGTTCCGGATGTCGTTGTTGGTTTATCATCGTTCTGATCAGTTGTTTGGGGTGGTTGGTGAGGTTCCTTATCAGTTTATCTGCAGATAGCATTAAGTACTTGTGCAGGGGGACTATGTTCGCTTCAGAGTGGAGTTGCTCGTTCTTGAAGTGCTTGCGCCGTTGACGATCGAAATAAAGTCCAGTACAGATCCTCAGGATTTTTCTCTCAAATATTTGCAGTTCCTTCGTAGCTGTTTTGGAGATTGACAGCTGAGGACTGCCATCTTTATTTGTTTGTCTATGACTTGAATATGACACAAATGTCAAAAAGGTGTGTTTGCCTATATTTTTTATTTTGGCACGAACTGTCACTTTTCAGGCGTGTCCCGCTGCAGCTTATAAAAAATATCTTTAGCAAATTAAATTTGAAAAAGCTTAAATTAACAAATAGTTTAATTTAGTTAACTAATTTCTTTTCTATATCCGTTTTTTGAACTTTGAGCTATTTTATCCAAAAATTGACCACCTACTTTGCTAAAATTCACCAATTGATTAATTAAACCTTATACGTCCCCATTGCCGATCTATTAAATTAGCAGCTCTAAATAGCTAACAACCCAACCATAGATCGATGTTGGCTATAATATACCTATATGCATATGAATTTTTGCCAATAATGGTGCACCTATATGAATATGTGTTAAACTCCATAATTTAATAATAAAGTTATAATGTTAATCGACCAAGCAACAAAAAAGTGCCATCACTCAATCTATACCTACATAATGTATACTTGTATGATGGGGGAAATTTAATTTTCCATTAAAGAGTTATGAGACTGAAACTGTGCACCCAAATAATAAATTGTAATTAAGTCACATTAAAGACGCAAATGTGATTTAGTTAAAAGTGACGACTCCGATTCCGACGACGACTCTAGCAAAGAGAAATCATTTCTCGAATATGGAAGATTTAAATCACAGAAAATAAAAATTGAACATTATTCCGATTTCAGCAAAGTGGAAAGATAGCTTTCTTTTTGTTTTTTTTTTTGCGTTTGCTAAATTGACAGATTGCGTAGCACCAAATATACATATGTATGGTTAATTTTTATGCACTCTATCACAACTAGAGCCCTGCTATATTTTGTTTATTTTCTTCAGGCATATTTAGCGATGTGGAAAGGTAGGTGCGTACTTATTTGATATTTGGTATTATTTTTATGTCTGGTTTTTAACAAATTAGAAATCTGTTTTTGTTTTCAATAGAAATTGAAGAAAATATGAGCAAATATACATGAAGATGTAGTATAGCCTTTTCACACTGAACCAGAAACGAGGCTTTCGTGAAAATATCGGTTTTGGAGAAAAACCTGATCGAAATTTTTGTTTGTAATACCTCGTTGGTGGTTAGTGCGTTAGTGCCGAAGGTCTGGGTTCTACTCGTATTCAAAGCCAGCAGCCATCTAAGAACAGAAATGTTTTCCCGAGGTATTGTCTCTTGCGAGGAACTGGCAAATCCTCCAAGAGTATATACTTGTCATGAATAAGTGCTTTTCATGTAGCTGTTCGTACTCGGCAAAAAATTGTATAGGTCCTCTCCATTCCTGCCAATAACACGCACACAGGAATGGTTGAGAGTTGTAAGTCACTAGGCCCTGGTTCCCCACGAGCTGTTGCGCCACCAAATTTATTTAAAAAATTTTTTTTAACTTCAAGTTTTCGTAAAACACAAGGTTTATATAAAACCAGTTGAAAACGTGTCGGCATTCAGAGGTGAACAAAATAAACATACCTTTTGAAAGTTCAGTGCCTAATACTAGGTCTGTTCGTATACTTACCATAACTACGAATTTTACATTTTTTTTATATGATATTTGACAGAACTTTGGGCTTAATTCGTAAAAATTCATAGTTTGGGATTTTGGTACGCAAACAGACATACTAGTAACATATCGAAAAATAAACTGATTGAATGCTTTAAAATAAAAAATAGAAAAAAGCTGACTGAATTCTGTCAAAATTATTTAATGTATTTACAATTGATAATATTTTGTTTGTGGTAATTCAAATTATTCATACGGATTATAATAATTCAAATTTTAATTTCATAAAACGGAAGAAAACACACAAAAAGTTGTAATGCCAAACGAAAACGTAAAATCTGTTTTGGAGTTTAGTGTAAAAAGCCTATCAAACTACATATTTTAAAATAAATAATCATTGTCGCTAAGAAAACAACTATTTAAAATCTCGGGACAATTTTTGTATATTGATTGATTGCAGGGCTTTGTATTCCTGTGTTTTTTTTTTGTCAAACCATCCCTGTATTCATTCAGCGGACCCAAATTCATCTGTGCAAAGATATTAATTTAAAGAAATTGGCCGCGTTCGGATGTTAATTCTCAGTTATCGGGATAGCTTTGTGTTGTTGTAATGCCTTGTTAAAAAACAGCTGATGACAAATCATCTGTGACCAACAAACAAATCCGAAGTTATCCCAAAAATTCTAGGATACTCAGCAATCCAAAGAGAAATTTCAAAACAGCTGATATTTGACAAGAAGTTTGAGTCGTTCATGTTGAGTTTTGCAGTGTCGGGATTTTTGAAAGGAAAATTGATTAGTTAGATACAGCTAGATAATGGTTATTTGCGACACCTTAGGCTCTACGCAATATGTATGGAATAAAACTCCGTTAAAAAAGTTAAACATTTTTTACAAATTAAAAACAATTTTAATTCAATTTTTTTGTCAGCTTTTTTCAGCTAACCTATGTGGTTCTGGTCGTTCACAAAAGTATCGGCTACTTAGTTATCTTGGATAACCTATCCGATAGCCGGCCGAACGCGCCCATTAATAACAATTATGACCACAATCAAATACTACAACAGCTTTGTTTTTGTATGGCGCTGTTTAGATTTGGAGTCCGGTCTTAATGCAGTTTTTTTGGCAAATGAAGTGCGAGGTCAGAGATGTCATGAGGTATGAAGAATGCAATTTCTTCGAAACAGGCGTCCGTTGTTAAGAAGAAATTAATACACAAATATTTCTTAATTTAAGCAATGATTAAATGCCCACGAAAAGAAAAGTACAACATATTATATCATAGACCATGTTTAGATTGAGAAAATTGAGTCCAGATTAGTGACAAGAAACTACACAATATAAATCAATCCTTCTAAAGGCGTCGCGTTATGATCACAATATTGTTCCTTTTTTTGTTGTAGTAGGCCACGACCCTCAGAATAATCAATAATCAAGTATAAAATTTGTTTACAAATCATAGCCTTAAATATTTTATCCATTTGTATAACTGTATAACTGCCCTAGAAAATCAATTTTGGCAAACATAATATTGCTTATAAGACATTATTTATATTTATTTTTCCATGTACTTACACATTTATTTACGTGGTTATTATAAAACCACGAAATGAGCTCGGGAGAAAACCACATCAGCATAATAACTAAAAAAAAACCTTTCCAAAGTTCCTCACATAGAAGTTGTTGTTGTTGTTGTTATTATTGGTACTTTCAGTTTTCCGTCTGTTTTGCACATTATCAGGGCAAATTATTTACATACATAGGTTCATATTTTGTTTTCTTTCTTAATAATAATTATTATTTGAATGTGCATGCAGTGGAGATTGAAAATCTATCTCTTGCATAGATAGCCACTCCAGGTATCTTTGCATCTTTCTTTATGATTGTAGCTTTTGCAGATACTAGCTTGAGGTATACGTGTAGATAATTTAACCACATCTCTCACAGTATAGAGTTGATTAAACAAGTTCCAGCCCCATGGTGGGTGTCATTAGATCAGCTACTTCACTTTTGTTTGCATTTTTGTATTGCTTTTCTACAAAGGTGTATACTTACATAATGCTATTTTGTTTAGATACCGACATCACACTTTGCTGCGGTGGACACCATACAAAAATAATAATTATTGTTATTATGACGTTGATTGGCATAATATGGCAATGACCTCATAATAAAAGATGGATGTATATTGAATGAATTTGAATACCGGTTATTTTTGTTTTGTTTTTCTGTAAACAAATCAACCAAACTAGGTATATACCATGTTATCTGCTAAAAGGCGTCGTCATCATCAACATAATAAAACAAAATTAATCTATCAAGCGGAGAGGCTATAGGGGATATTTTAAGGCTAATTTGTTCCACCATGATGGACAGTTCCAATACATTGTTTGATAGTTTCACTTTTTTCTCGTGGCTATAGCAGGTTGCTGAAGCAGTAGAGTTGAGTTTCATAGATTGAAAGTTTTGTTTGTTTTGTTTCGGTAGTGAATAGAGGACAATTTTGTACCTACCTAAACATATATAATTATTTTAATTTTGTTTAATGTTATTAGATAGACCGATTAAAGTTGCATTTTGGAGTATAGTTTCTCAACTAGACGAAGTTTTTTTCTAAATATGTACATGATATGTATGTATGTACTACCGAAGTTTTTGGAATTTCTAAAATTCTCAAGTATTATACTATTTACTATTTATTTCAATTCTTCACACCATTACTGTAGAACATCCCTGTCATCTATTCTCAAATTGTGGCTGAGTTCCGAAATGCAGTATTGCAGCCCATCATACATTTTAATACTATTTTTAGTATTTTTCTGAACAAATTAATGTAAAAAAATAAGCATTCTATTAATTGTGGTGCCTTTTTAATGCATTGAACAATTAACGTCGAATTGTAGTAAGAAAGTAAGAATAAAAAGTTTTAAAATTTATGATGCGCTGCAGTACTGCGTTTTGGAACTCAGCCTCTGTACCTTATATGGAACATCCCTGCACTTGATCGATTCTCAATCGCAACCAACTTCACACCTGTATCCAAAATTTGTTTTTCTAGAAACTAGTTCTGTTCCTTAGCGATTTTCAAACTGTTTCAGACTGACAGATTTATACCCTTTTTACATGAAGAATTGAATTTGAAATGAATCAGGACTTAAGTCCATTTAAACCACAATCGAAATGAAATCGGATTACCCGATCCCTTCTTTGTTTGTTTGTCATGTTCTGATACGAAAATCGAATGGGGATTTGTTAATAAACTATGGTAATGCCGGATCTACACGAGGGACAAATTGTCATAATTTCTTCCATTTTCAAGCCATTAATGACACGATTATGTAAATTAATTAAAAATTTGCTATAATATTCGTCATAAAATAATTGACAGAGCTAACTGGCATTAAATATTGTCATTAAAATGAAGCCATGTACTCGTAATTGCACAGTGACACGATTTTGCATAAAAATGATAGTATACAATAAGGAATGAACTTGCTCATACTTTGCCAGTATAATGACAGAGCATCAGAGTATGTCATTGATGATTTGATTTTACCATTATTTTGCCACTTTTATGACGTGAATTAATGCAATTTGTCACTCGTGTGAATTCGGCATAAAAGTGAAAAGTGTCAATCAGTCCGGTACTACACGAGAACTTTCATATAGACTTTTTGCGAAATTAAATAAGTGCGAAGGTGAAATCAGATATTTTGTTTCGCACTCATTGCACATATAAAGTAGATGACGTTATTAGTGATAGTTTTGTAATAAGAACATGATTGGATTGATAATTTTAATTTATGTACCTAGTTTTCCATTGGTAATTTTAACTCGAAAAATCTAAGCGGTTTAAGGGTAAGTTGTAAAATATTTAATACGTTGTTCAGCAATTGGGGAGATTTGGGTCATGAAACATTGTTAAACTTCAGTGAATTGGCTTAAATCAGCGAAGAATTATCAAGAAGCCAACCTTTCGTACGTTTCACCCCCAACACCCATTTGTTTGCATTGTTGTATTTGTAATTTCACTTCGTGTCGATAAATAGATGTGAATTGCACCAACAACAAGCCCTGTGCTGAATGACGAGTTGATTCTATGTGTACGTGTTTCGCTGGTTTTCACAATTCTTTGCAAATTTAATCAATCCAGGTGTTCGTAGGCAAATCAAATTGACAGCTAAGGATTGCCATCTTTATTTGATAATCCCTAGGTCCCAGGTTTAAATATGTTGTAATAATAAATACAAGCTTTAACTATCGTTGAAGCTTAGTTAAACCGCTGAAATCGATGAGTTAAAACCGTTGCACCATGTTTGTACAACTTGCCCTTGAATCTGCCTAAAGCGGTGAGTTAAAATTGCTAAACATTTGTACAAACTGGTCCTTATAGACCAAGATTAGACATGTAGGCTTTACTTATTATCAATAACGTAAGGTTAGATTGACGATGAATTTATGTCTGGTTTTCGCTTTTCACCTTTTCTTTTAAACGATTTTATTTACAAAACAGTCGACATGGACGGAGAAAGAAATTACAATCTAATCAGGGCCAAATCACTTAAACTAAAATAAAACTAAAATAGCCATCGAGAATTCGATGTACATAAAATTATCAGTCGTACCAATGACGAAACACTAAAATTCTATTCAATCGAGTTCGATACTCAAACAAACGTCGAAAGGTTATCCGCAGCAGGATCTTTCTTTAACTTTTATCGGTAGCGATCCTGCTGCCTAAGCCGTTTTTGTAAGTAGATGAAAACCCTGATCTTTTACTCCACTGTACTACGGATAGCTTTCCCAAAAAACACGCCCAATCTTCGATCTGGCATTGTCATAGATTTGGATTTAATTCGACCCTTGTATCCGCTCATAAAAACATGGTATTAGTTTTTTGAAGTGCGAATACGTTTCACAAGTAATAAATTGTGATGTTTCGAACAAAGAGAAAGGACAGAATTTCTCCTCTATAATGGGTCTTTTTTCTTCTATTGAAACCAATCATTACTATTTAATTATAAAATTTATAAATTTTTCGTTAAGTTTGTTTCTTTTTGATAAAAATAGTTCTTAATAAATTAAAATAAACATTCCTTTAAAAGTAGGAATGCTTAGAATTTAAATAAAGTATGGAGTATTGATAGATACAATATATACAAGAAAAGGAACAACCAAATTTTAATTTCTATTTCGTATGAAGTTGTAAACTATGCTTTACTATAGAAACTTGTTGTACCAGAGTCGATATCTGAATACCTTTTAATTGTCTGATAATGTTGACGTTGAGTCATAGTCAACGGGATCTTTTTCAACGAAGTAAAATTTCGGCAGCAACAATCGAGCAATTTGACCGACAGTTACATCGCTTCTATTTGCAATTTACTTTGGGTTTAAGTTTGAGTAGAGCCTGATTAATTTAATTATTTATTCTGCGAACTTCAAAGCTGTTCTAAAATTAACAAGATTCTCTATGCTCTCCTGGTTTTTGATCACCAAGACTAGAAAGAAAAGGCGTTTGTTAAAGTGCATTGGGTTTTTAAGCTGGCAACCCTGTCTTTAATGACAGTAAATTTGACAGCTGACAGATAATTTTGTTCTCGGTATATTTTTCCCTATTCACCATGAACAGGCCTATGCTAAATCAAAGTTTGCAAATATGTATGTAATGACCCGAAATATTTTTTTTTACAAAAGCCCCCAAAAACTATTTACCTCCAAAGTTATGACTATTTCAAGTTTCTATATTGATTTGCAATTAATTGTCAAATATCTGAATCTATATAATTTTACAAAGTATGCAACTACGCAATCGAAACTTGTTCTTGATCGAAGTTCGAACGTTATAGCAAAACAAAAATAGTGTAGTTCTTTTTTTTTGCTATAACGTTTAATACGCCTTTGTCTTCCCCTTAAGCTTGCAATAGGTGCTCTTATACTTTCTGTCTTTGAAGGCGGCAAAAATATGAATACAAAAAATAAATTAAACCAGAAAAAAGATCAAAACAATTTAACGTTGGTGTTTGATTAATGCCACGCAAATATCTGATTGAGCGTTTGTGGCAAATATACGATTACGAAATAAAGTTAATTTCAAAATTACAAGCTACATTATTTCGTATGCTTCCAACTTTTTTTGATTGAAGTAGTAATTTTTGTTGTTTCTGTTGTGCAGGGTTTGCATGAAACTAATATATGTACATTCATATGTATAGCAAGATTAATTGATTTTGTGTTCACTCATTCGATTGAGGTGATGAAAGATTAGGTTAAGCAAAGCAGAAAAAAACAAAAACAAAAAAAAACATGTGGTATTAGTAGGAATGTGGGTGAATTACCGACGTTGATTCCATTTTATTTATATATAACCCAATGACATTTTAAATCGTAATCAAAAGAACTAATTACCGTGTTAACAGAGATTTCCATAATTGAAGTCAACAAAAAAATTTGGAATTAAAAAATAAATATATTTTATTATAGTGACAGCTCGTAGGCATTCGGGACGGGCCCTAATGGCTTACAACTCTGCGTGCATCTTATTGCTCAGTTGAAATAGAAGGGAGCTTGAAATCCATTCCACTTTCAACGGAGTAGTGTGCTTTCTTTAACCAAACCTGAAGATTGATGTGATGGTAGAAGACATCCCAGCTCTAGAGGCGCTCTGGTAAGGACCAATAAGATCTACTTTTCATACTTTGCTTTGACCGATGAGATTATTTAGCGATCCTAACCAGGTTATCTACAGTGCCAGAGGCCTTACGTCTATCATTACCGTACTTTTCGAAGTAGTCTTCCAGATTGTACACATTGACTGCATGTTCCATTTGTTGGACATATTTTTCTTTGACCGATGAGCAGGTGTATGATCCTAATTACATAGGCCATCTACAGCGCCAGAATCTTTCAGTCTGTCATTCATTACCGTTAGACAACTTTTGGAAGTACTCTTCCAGATTTTAAACATTAACTGCATGTCTACTACGAAATTTCCATTTTGACCTTGCAGACTTCAGGGCCTTCACCCTTTTTTTAAAGCTTCGAACCTATTTTCTGCTGAGGAATCTGTGCATTTTTTCATTCCTTCTGTTGACACAAATCTCGTGAAAAACTCTTGTTTTCTTCTAGAACCACAATATCTACGCCTTAGACTAGGAACACACTTGCGATTGTCTGTGACAGCGACTTACAAAAAGTAATCGCAGCTTATTAAGATTTTCGTGCGGCAGAAAAAAGCAAGTGCATTCGTAGGATAAGTTTTGCCTTTGTTTTTCCTGAGCGCATTCGAAATCGATTTGGCCCGTGGAAAGTACGGACATCCAGAATTTTAGAGTAGAATGGCACAATATGGAAAACCAAACGCAAACGCAATACGTCATTAAGGGCCAGTTGTACAAATATTTAATTCTTGGTTCAGTAATTTTAATTCCCAGGACATTAAATTGGCTCCCATAACATACTTGAACCATTGTTGAACCTAAGCAAATTCGATGAAATCAGCCAGTTAAAATTTTGGAAACACTGATCAAAATTTGATCCACGTTTGTACAATTGCTGCTTAAACTTCTCCGATAAATGGAACGTTTTTGTTTTACTTAAAGTAAAAGTACTTAAATTGAATCACGCTGCATGCTATCGCAAACCAGTTTGACATTTCTCCTTAATTGTCAATCCGGTTGTCAAGTAGATCTGTTTGTTTGAGCTATCGTTTTTCATCATAGTATGTTAAAATTGTCGTTAAGTAGCGTAAAAAAGTAAATTGACAGTTTCAAAATTGTTGTACTTATTTTCTTCTTTTGCCCGCCCCAGCTTTGCAGATCACCACGAACCTAAATGATTATTACCCAAAAAGCACCTATTCTTACTTCGCGACTTTTCATGTTAACCTAACAAAATCTTTCAAAATTATTTTAAATCAAATTTGTAAAGCAAAACACATATTCACAAGTGCATTCATCCGTTTAACAGAAAGCAGCACCAAAATGTCTGTCAACTGATATCCCGCCCCAACCCTATAAAATCTCTGCTGCAAGTACAAACAATATATCAAGGGAACACCAATTCACGGTCTCTGCTCACATCTATCATCTGATGTATACTTTGTGTTGTATACAACTTCCTGTTTCCGTTCATTGACATTCGGCGACTTAAATCACGAAATGAACTAAGTGAAATCGAATTCATATAAATAGAGCGATATGTTCTTGTTTCGTAAAATGAAATTTTAAGCATGAAAATAATTAATCACCGATCGACGAGAGACAGAGAGAGAGAAATAAAGAAAGAGCCTACACGCATAGCACCACATCACCATCAACAGTCAATGAACTAGTAGGATGTTGTTCGCAGATTTATCAACCTAAAAACGTCCAGACATACGGCCGCCTACTGTCACGCAAACAAATCCCCCCATATCAATATGGCGAGAACAACTTTTGCTTTGTAATTTTTCTATTTTTTTTTGTTAATAAAAAGCTTAGGCGTATATCAGTGAATTGACACAAAATAGAGAGCTCCTTTTTAGAGATCTAACATGTTTAAATTTATCAAAAAATACTTTTGGAAAACTGGAAATATCTCCATCAGTGACTGGTACGGATTAAAGTGTCTAATTGGTGTGTTTGTGCGTTGCGACCGACGCCTAATATTCATCTAATCAAAAAATAATAGCGATAGTTTCTCGTTTTCATTCAAATATAGCTTAAAATTTCACTAGGTGACATTTAATTACTGTTTAGCAAATTAATAACATCTAACGCGCCATCTATGTGTCACATGAATTAGTCTATGGTAACGACGACAACGAGTCTGCCTGAAAGCTGCGCTGCATATACATATAGACGTACCACCAAACACTAACATCTCGCAAACGCTTCGAGCGTCTGCAAAACCAATATGGAAAAAAAAACTACAGTTATGGCAAACACGCACACCCAAAGGCCGTTCAAAGTGATTTGTCGTTGGACCATTTTCACTTTGCATGGTTCGGAACAAGTTGCCGCCTGTAGGTAGATATCCGTCTCGTGACCACAAGTGTCCAGTACAACTTCCTTTGCAACGGAACCGGGACTACATTATTTCGGTCTATACATGGCAACATTGACGACGGATAACTGATATCCACACTGCAGGCCATCGCAAGTCTAGCGAGAAAATACTTTCCCACTGATCATGTATGACCGTGGGTTAGCATCAAACTAACAATCTGCTGTGCGATGCCCGATGTGTGTCTTAACTCTTTTAAGAAATAATAAAAAACGAAATCTCACACATCCCTATACTCAAGAGGTTATCGACTGTCATCATCGACGCGACTGCGACTGGACTGCGGCGCGATGCAGAATCGAAGCTCGTGGTTATCGAAGATGTGATTCACATCGATGGATTTCAGTGGAAATAAGATAAGAAATTAAGTAAAAGTTTTTTGTAGCTAGTTAAATGTAAAAGCAAAGGTTTATGAACTTTGAGTTGGAATCTCAAAAAAAAAAAAAAAAACACAACATTGCGTTGTGGTAGGTTTTGTAATTTACGACTTTATTAAATTAACGTATTCACAAAATGAAAAGTAAAAAATAAATAAAAATTATCGCAAAACTGTTTTTTTTGAAATCTGCTTTGATATTATAGAAAGAAGTATATGACCATGTTGTATGTACTTGAGAGATGCTATGATGGAGTGGGCAAATTTCGTAAACATCGCTTCGGCGAATGCGTTTTCTATTGGTTGTACAACAAAAGTCTTCTGGTTTATTTGAACTCCTTTTAAAATAATATTAATTTGTCACTTTGTGGGATTCAGAAAGTCTCTTAACGACGAATAGAAAATGCGTAATGGTTTGAGTTATGATTTCAGGCTGCTAGTTATACCAATAAAATAGTATTGGTGTCAATATACAACCCTGTCTATATCCACTTTAAACTTAAAATTTCTCTGAAAACCTCTGCTGGAACAATCAAGTGTTGCTTTGATAAAAGCAATCAACTTATCTAAGATGCCCCCTCGTACAAAGCAAGTCAGATAAGTTCTCTGCCGACACTCTCAATGGCCTTTTCGAAATCAATGAACAGCAGGCTTAGTGATGGGATCCATATTCCATGATATAAGATGTTCTATGTGCTGATGTAATCAACTACGAGTATGCTGCGACTTTTCTTCAAAAGCTTCGCTTACATTAACTTTCTTCGCTGCTCTTAAACATTTTTTGGGAGTCTGACGAACAATATCCCCATTATATATCTTGTGGAGAGCACTCGGATTCTTTTATGATTGTCAAGTGGCTTCGGAAAATCAATTAATATCTTTTCCCTGCGATTACCTGGTGAAGTGATGGATCATTTAGCCTATCGTTTTTCAAATGTAGAGATTCTGATGTTTTCCTTAGACTAAAGAATTGCAGTTTTCCATGTTCTTACATTACTTCGTTGATACCTGCTCTTCTGCCCGCACTTGCTGGGAACAACTCTTATAAACATATCGACAACTGATAACGAAGTGATCAATTTGGTTGGAAGTTTGCCTGTCTGTGAACTTTGAGAGACATTTTGTGTTCTCAAACATAGTTCTTTCTGTTACAAAGTGATTGATGTTAAAGAAATAAAAAAAAAAACAAAATGTCAATAGATTGAAAAACTTCTCAAACTCACAGTTTTATTACTGCTCCCGAAAAGGAAAATTTAAAGCTTTAAGGTGAAATTTGAAATGAAATATACTATTTCCGTCAAAACATAGAAGCCGGGTGAAATTAAGAACGAAATAAACTATTTCCGTGTCCCATCTGTCAAACATATGACTGTCAAAGTGTTGGAATATGGCTGGTCAAAGAAAAGTGCACGTTGATATTAAGCAATGAAAATGATGCTGGATTAAGCATGCACTAAGAGTAAGTTGTACAACTCCTTGAACCCTAGTTGAGCCTCAGTTATTCTGCCGAAATCGGTGAGCTTAAATCTAGATCTGAGGACTAACCAGGTTTGTACAATTGGTCCTAAAAAAAACAAACGACATTATAGCAAATCAGTCCTTCGTCTGGAATCCTCTGTGCCAGGGGCGATTTAGTAAATCAAAAACTGTATTAACGAAGCCTCAATCTTTTAACTTTTAAACATGGACAAAGCTAATTCAACATTACCGCAAACGGTGTTAAATAGAAGGACATTGTTGTTTCCCTGCTTCAGGAGTGTTGTTTTATCATGGCAGTATTAGGCCAGGAAATTAACTTGGACCTGTTTTCGAAGTTGATATACAAGTGGTAAAACGAAAAAAGTGTTATGAGATTTCAAGTAAATCAATGTATACAAAACACTAATTATCCCCACGAAAATGTTCATATTTTGATTGATTGTTGTTAAGCAGAAGGTTTTAAGTTGAAACAAAAAAACATTGTAGATATTAATGTATTCATTATCTTCGAATGAATTGTCTAATTATAAATCCAACCATTAATCCACGGGCTAAATAATTTGACACACAAAGCTATTTCCCACATAACAATGGCGTATAGTGCACTTGAAAAATATACAAACAAAAACTAGGAACGGAAATACGAATCAAATTCATAATATGGATATACACCAGGCATCAGCATCAGAGAGCTACTCAGTTCAAATGTGCAGGTTCGAGAAATTTCGCAGAGTAGGACAAAGTAATAACACAACACAAATGAACTCACGACTCGTATTTCAACATTTCCAAGCACGAAACCCACTGACAGAGAGACACTTCTCCGAGATGAATGTACATATATTGTATACATTTTTTCACATATAGTATCCCACTTTAATGTGATTAGGCCACATTCTAATTATAACAAAATAATTTCCTATGCGCCCCTGGTTCTGTATCTAGTGTCAGTCTAAAGACAGATAGATATTTCGTATACTTTACCTGTCATAACAGCATTTGCAACAATGGACGTATAAGCTCACCACAAGCACCGACCAAACAAACACCAGAGACAACAATAACAAATCACTAAAACGCACAGGTAACTTCAATTATATGAACTATGTAGTGTTTTATGTAGCTGCTGAAGTCTGAGCTCTCGGATATCTGCACTTGACACGGTGCGCTTGGGTTCCAGATAGACACTATGTGATTTTGCTTTGCAAATGGCTACAAGTCTAAACACAAAGGGCCGTAAAGTGCAGATTGGGTAAACTGTCGCGCTGCCGCATAAAGCATTTATATTTATAAAATGTACTATGTGTATAGTCAGCCTACAACCAACATCTAAACCACAAATTGAGGACATTAGTCTATTATACTCTTGTGTGTGACACTTGTGTTCCTTTGAGTTGCTATTTTTTTCGCTGGTATGGCTTGCATTCGCATTGGAACTTAATGTCTTTTGTAGCATAAATTGCCAAGGTTCACAAACAAAACAACAGTCGATTCCAAGGAATTATTGACACTTATATTATTGTTTCACCTACAAATGCGCGGTAAGTATAACTTTCGTGCAAGTAAAGTTTACAAACACAACTACGTATAACTCACCTTGAGATCGATCAAAATATCTTATTCGATATTTGTTTTATAGACTTCAAAATTGCACGTCATTTCTCAGTCTGAGATAGCAGATGTCACTAAATCACCGATCTGATAGAGCATACGTCACTAAATCACTGAAATGAGATAGCAGACATCACTAAATCACAGTCTGAGAAACGCCGTGACTTAATCACAGTCGGAAGTAGCAGTCGTGGCTTCATCATAGTCAGTAGCATATGCCACCAAATCAGAGATCATATCACAGTCTATAAACGCAGGGATCACTAAATCACAATTAAGTTAGCATAAATTACAAAATGACAGATCTAATAAAGGATACGTCACTTAAACAAACTTTTATAAAATGATGAACATGATATTAATGACACATCCTGAAAAGTGAGCGCTCATAAGTTACTCGTATCGAAGCAGGTGTCCGTTTTATCCATTCTCTTAAGAAAACCTGGAGTTACGTCTTTGACATTGTATAAATAATTTACACAATTTCATAAACTAATTAAATCAAAGGTAAATCATAAATGGCATGTATGATGTCCTTTAATACTAAATATTATATTATATTTAAATAAATCAATAAATTTGGTGTCGCAATAGCACGTGGATAACCAGGGCCTAGAGACTTACAACTCACAGCAATTCCTGGGATTGGAGGGGGCCTTCAATTGCTTGCCGAGTCCAAACGGCGAGTTGAGAAGCACTTTTTCATGACAAATATACTCTTGGAGGATTTGCCAGTTCCTCGCAAGAGGCAGTCCATATCTAGTATGTCTATGCGTGGTGGTAACATAGTTTTAACCCGAAACTCTCTATGCTTAGCCATGTCCGAAGGGGATAAGTTGTTGTTTATTTAGCACGTAAATTGCTTACCCCGTCGTTATGTTTTTCATCAAAGCCCATTCGGCCAAGGAATAAAACACACCTAGTATGCCTGTTTGGTAACGTGAACCTTTCACCAAGTTTCCCAAACTTGTTTTTTTTTCTATGGTTTCTGACAGCAAATTTTGAAAATTTGTAAGAAATTTGCCAGAAATTTCACGTTAACAAACACACCTAGTATCATAAGTGTTTTGACTTTTTTTCAGTTCTACGCATATATCAAAATTAGTGTCAAATTCCAATTTTTGTTGTTGTGCTTACGTGTACATAAACATTTCCCCTCGTTCACAGCCATTTTTTATTTTTGACAATTTCAATTTTAATTTGTTGTTGCGTTTACGTTAAATCCTCAAGTTCACAGACCTTTTTTTTATTTTTGACAGTTTCAATTTTGACAACTTGCACAGTATTGAACTGTGATTGTGAATTATCGCTCAATTATCCTTCAAAATGTCAAAATTTACAGCAAATAATTTCTTTTAGTCAACGAGAAAAAAACATTTCTGTTCTTTGGTGGCAGCAGCTGGGAATCGAACCCAGACCTTCCGCATGTAAGCCCAAAAGACAAAAATGTCTTTTGAGTTTAGACAATGGAAAATAATGTGAACTGAAGTAAATTGCAACAAGAACATGACAAAAATTTTTTATCACATTTAAAGCATAAAAGAATAAAATTTGCATTTGCCAAAAATTGAAAGAAATTGACAGTTTTGAGAAGTAAGCAAACAGATCTTTTTTCATCATATGCAATTTTTTACAATCAATCGAGAGATCATAGACTTTGAATTCTTCTTTTTGTTACTATTTTGTCAAATCCTTTAATAAGTGCTATGTACCTATTTCGAGAGAAAGAACTGTAAACATGGTAAATTTTTACAAACCGTTTGTTTTGGCCGCTGGGCGTGTTTCTATATTGAAATTGGCAATGAATTGGCGAATGACACACATTGCAGAGTTTGCTAGGTGAAAGCAAAGTGGACAGAATATCTGATGCTAGAATAATAGTTCTTGTGTATTTTGTTTAGTTGGAAAAGGTGTACACTAACCTAGACATTCACCGGAAAAGCCTCTTTGTTTACATTATAAGCTTCTCTTTTTTTTGGTTTTGTATTTTGTTTAAACTGCGTGCAAAGCCATGTTGGCATAATATACAAATACCTACATATATGGTCTGACCGAGGTCAAGAGGCTTAATTCATGTTTGAATTTTTTTTAAGAAATGTTGTAAATTTTTTGCGATTTAATTACATGATAACCGCGTCCACCGCATAGTTGTACACAGTACAGATGCTGATGATCGTGTCTATATTTATGTATATTCACTTCTCTAGAAATCCATGTAAATCCAAGTATGAGGAAGTCGTCTTTCTCAATTGCAGACAATTCCCTGAGTTCAGTTCATAACAGAAGATATGCGGTCTTGTTCGTATCTTGATTGCATGCAATACACACATATGTCTCTAGATACAAAAGCAACAACAATAACAACAAGACCGAAACTACAGAATGGAACTAATGACTTCTAATCAAAATTCTTAAATAGAATCAAGAGTGTGATTATTATTCTTATTTTTTGCCTGCTCTAGAGGGCAAGTATTGGTTTCAAGTTAAAAACAAAATTCAGCTTAAATGTGGTTTAGTGAAATATGCGTTTCCCGGTTTGCCCTGGTCCTGTATCGCAACACCATGTTTTGTTTAGGATAGCCCTTTCCAACTGGCCTAGCTTTTTGTGTGCTATTCTTCTTGATTTGTAACTTATTATAAGAAAATCTAAAAAACCCTGTTAGTTACATACGAGGTAGTTAGTACATACTAAATTTGTGATTTGTGATTTTTGCAGGAGAATATAACGGGTGATTTTTTAAGAGGTTTAGAACTTTAAAAAAAAAAAACACAAAAAATTCGAAAAAATTAATGAAATATTTATTTGAATCGATAGTTTGAACCTTGCAATTAATGTTTAAAGATAATTTCATGCAAATGTTGACCGCGGCTGCGTCTCAGGTAGCCCATCCGCTGAGTCCAATTTTGGCATACTCTTTCACACATATCGGTCCCTATAGACATTAGCCTTGACATACCCCCACAAAAAATAATCTAATGGTGTCAAATCGCACGATCTAGACGGCCAATTGACCGGCCCGAAACGTGAAATTAACTGTTCACCAAACTCGCCTCGCAATTGCGCCATTGTTTCGCGTGCTGTGTGGCATGTGGCACCGTCTTGTTGAAACCACATATCATGCAAGTCAAGAACTTCCATTTCGGGCAAAAAAAAGTTTGTTATCATCGCTCGGTAGCGTTCACCATTGACAGTAACGCTGCGATTCGCATCATCTTTGAAGAAATATGGCCCAATAATGCCGCCGGCCCATAAACCGCACCAAACAGTGGCTTTTTCGGGATGCATTGGTAGCTGTTGCAATGCTTCTGGCTGATCTTCACTCCAAATGCGGCAATAATGCTTATTTACGTACCCATTCAACCAAAAATGAGCCTCATCGCTGAACACAATTTTTCGATAAAAAAGCGGATCCTCGGCCAGCTTTCCAAGAGCCCATTCACCAAAAATTCGGCGTTGTGGTAGGTCGGCTGGCTTTAGTTCTTGCACCAGCTGTATCTTAAAAGGCTTTACGCCCAAATCCTTCCGCAAAATTTTCCACGTAGTGCTGTAACAAAGGCCTAACTGCTGGGAACGGCGCCGAATCGACATTTCGCGGTCTTCTGTCACACTAGCTGATACGGCCGCAATATTTTCTTCACTACGCACAGTACGTAAACGTGTTGGTGGTTTAATGTCAAACAAAGTAAATTTGGTGCGAAATTTGGTCACAATCTTCCGAATAGACTGCTCAGAAGGTCGAGAATGTCGACCATAAAATGGAAGCAGCGCGCGATGAACATTTCGAACCGAGCACGAATTTTGATAGTAAAATTCAATAATTTGCAAGCGTTGTTCATTTGTAAGACGATCCATGGTTAAATTGCAAACCAAACTGAAGCTGTGTGACAGTGACACAAGATACTAAACACACGTCAGCTGTCAAAACCAGTGTTGCCAAAACCAAACCAGCTAAAAAATCACCCGTTATGATAGTTGGTAGGTTGGGACATACTAGTAGGTCCCAATATTTCTTTGGGTGATCTTAAATCTTTTAGACATATGTCTTAGTTCGAAATTCCTTTCAGGGCTTAGGTATGCTGTAATTACTCTTTTCTCCTTCTTAACATCATGGAAATAGTATTAACGGGATTAATGTCTTTAAAACCAACGAACAGCCTCAATAGCGGTATGTATACCTATTTAGAGCAAGTTTGTACGACCCAAATTGTGTATTTTTATTGTTTATTGCGGCACACTCAGTTCCTTTCGAGCTGGTGTTTTGCTTTCTTATAACAAAAATAATAATCATTATGAGAGTCTCTGGGCGGGCATACGGTCAATAAAACTCTTTTCATGCAATTTATTTTGTCTGTGTCGAACAATTGTTTGGCGAAAATTTAATAATAAATTTGCACGCCTCACAAATGTGTATAAACTGAGTCGAATGAAAATTGTTGCTGTGACTGAGTTGTGTTGAAGAATTATTGAATTTTGCTCCAACAAAAAAGGTGTGCAGAATCATAAGGTTAACTAGTTGAACTATATGAGTACCTACACTGAACTAAATACTTAAGTAAATCAATCAGAATTCATTTATTACAATTCAACTGATCATAAACATCGTTAAGTAAGGGAATATTCGTTCGTACTTTAATGAAATTGTTCATTAAACAACAAATTTATTAATGAGTCAATAAAATTATTTCACTATCGTAACGACAAATAAAGAAAAATACAGATAAGCCTCTATAGCATTTACGGCCTTATTTAATGTTCAGCGATTGTTAAACGATCAATATAAGCGGTTTTCTTTTTGAACTCCGACCTCCCAAAAAAAGATTAGTGTTTCTTTTTTAGCTCAGAGATTTTTTTTTTCAATCAGAGCTACATAGCTCAGAATAAAAAGACTTAACGGTCATTTTAGGCCGTTTTCGAAAACGTCAAATCAAAGTCAATTTCATCTTCAAATTATTGTTTTTACGATTTTTATACGAGGTACTGCAATCGTCATTCTTCACAACACGATCTCTGGCTTTTAGATATTTTGTTGGTCAGGTTGATTTTTTACTGCACAACTGCACTGCAGATGATGTTTTCGAACCTTTTTGAACAGAAGACTTTAAGAATAATCTGCAAATGCAGATGACGTTTTCGAAAACGGCCTCATTCTCTATTGCTCAACTTGCTGATTAATCTAAAGTTGACCAACTTGAGTTGATTTCAAATCTGATGTTGAACGAGAAGTTGAAAAATGCTTTTATTCACTGTATTAAATCTTCTATCCTTAAGAGCCCGATTAGATTGCTAAATTTGAGTCCGGACTCGTGAGTCTCATCGTGTCTACATTCGATCATTTGAAACACATAGAAACAACAACAATTTCGATGTTTTGCACATTGAAACACCAAGAAATGAGTCTCATGAGGTCGGTGTTTATATTTTGTTCATGCCTCGTGACATCCCTGACCCCTCACTTCTCTTGTCCAGAAACAACCGTGAGACCGGTCTCAATCTTCCCAATCTAAACAGTGTGTAAGGTATTACTATTCAACACACACTTTCTCAATTCATTGGTGTTAGTGTACATACGTGTAAAAATCCACTAAACAATTTTGTTGTTATTAGAGATTCCACAGATTATGAACTTGAATATCACTAAGAAAATTGTAATAGATTGCTACTAGGCGTTCCATTGAAAATGGCTAGTGAAGTCTCATGAGTGCTCTGCCACCGCCAAAGGAACACGGGTATTTAAAATGGCTATTGAAGTACTCATGAGTACTTTGCCACCACCAAAGGAACACGGCTTTTGACAGCGGTATTAATAAAAAGAACTATACGAGTACTTAAAGCTCCTTAACGCAAAGCTGGAATACGAATAGACAATGTGTAGGTATACAAACTCGCAATAAATTGAGAAAGTATGTGTAGACGGTAGAATATTCTTTTAATAATATTCTTGTAGGTTGTCTCAGCTTTTTTATATTATTTGGATAAATTGACAGCCGTAACCAACCAGAGAAGTGGGGGTGGGAGCCACCCCAAAGGGAACACGGCTAATATATTATTATACTACCCGTTTTCCATGAAAACCCTAATCTAGTACTATCAACTGCACATGCTCTCATGGCGAGTAGATACATTTTACATGGGAAAGCAGTTTGATGTGTTCCATTGAAAAAAGCTGGCAAAGTACTTGCGAGTACTTCGCCACCTCCAAAGGTAAACGCCTACTGATGAAGGAAAACTATCTTTTGAGTTGACACTGTCAATGGTAGTTTAATTATATACATTCATTATTGTGTTTTACTGTACATAAGTAATTGATTGAACGCCCTTTTCTTTATCAAAGTCTCTTTAATTAATAATATTTGATTATAATAAAACATTTGGTTTAAATCGTTCACTTCCAATGATGCTTGAACAGGAAGTTTGAAAATACACAGTAAAATTCATCTTAAAACACTTCGCTACTACCTATGAGTACAAATCTCACCCCGTCGACGGTTCAACTTAGATAACGGATATGAATTTAAAAGTCGAGCTGTGAGATATATACACATTGAAATTATTATTCGGAAATCAAAATCAAAATATACACTATTGCATGCGCGCAAATAAAATTTTAGCTGTTTACACTAACTGTGTATACATGAACCAGGAAATTATCTGTCTGTGTGAACGTATAACATGTACCATGTGTGTTTTGTGCCCCTGGGCGAGAGTTCCGTTTCAATTTATATTCGTGGTTGTTAATAAACTATGTGATCGAAATGCCTTAGAAACATGTATTTTTATTCAGAATATTAGACAAAAACAAAACAAAATGTACAACAAAAAAAGCTGTACTCTTCTTTTTCAATATAAAGATGAAAATTAGTCTAAACAACTCAACAAACATGGTCTCCGATAAAGTGAGTTCTCCTTTGTGTGTGCGTGTTTATTCCTTTTTTGGAGAAATTATTATGTACGTCTGTATACAAACATTTTAGTATTTCTGGCTATCCTTGGGGAGATTTAGTCAACGTTAAGGTCGCACATATGGCACTTTATAAACTTAGGAATGTTCAACAAAGAGACAAATGAAAACAAAGAAAAAAAAAAAATAATAAAATCAGTTAGATTTTACCAAAGATAAATTTAATGATTTGGAGCTAGGTGCTGCGTAGGTGAAGTACATATATTTACTTATACGTTATTGGTAGTATTGACTACTTGACCAAAATAGATTCTTCTACATATACGGATTCGAAATGTTTAATTGCTCTTATGACAAAATGATTGATTATATTGTGTACATGACATTGGCAGTTGAAGTGTTGTTGAAAATTGTTTGATATTTAAGAACAAACACTTAGCTATTTCTATAATTTGTTTTTATTGATTTTATTGTCATATACAACTAATCAGTTAAAAACCTTACAAATGCATGTTTAATTAACTAATTAATAGTAAAAACTCATATTTTAACTGATAACTTTCATGTTCTTATTTATGAAGATCGAATTCGACGCTGGAAATTAGGTCTCCATTTCGAACTGTCATCAGCCGTAATTATTAGAACTTTTGAAGCCCGGATACCCGAAAACTGACCCGGGTTCTTGAAGTACCCGTGTTCCCAATTACTCAGGTATCTAAGACTACCGAGATAGCCGAGTACACCAAAATTTAACGATACACATTATTATTGCACAAATGCACTTTCTTTGATCTTAAGGTAAATTAAATTTTTTGTTTAGCCTTCGAGTTATATTTCAAACGCAGATTATGAAGTATTATACTCCAGTGGCGCTAGTCCTCAGGTATCTTAGGCACATGGATAGGGTACCCGGGTCCTCGGATACTCGAGACACACGGGCACTCGGGTAACACCCGGTTATTGTTCTTCCCGAGTAGTTGGGAAACCGGGTATTACCCGGGTAAAATCAAGAGCCAAAGTATTTATAAAACCAATGTCTAAAAGCCTCTTTAGATTGGGAAAATTGAGTCCGGATTCGTGAACGTGAGTCTCATTGTGACTGCATTCCAAAATTTCAAAAACATATTGAAAAATCAACAAATGAGCATCATGAGTCGGGTGTTTATATTTTGTTCATGCCTCACGGCATCCCTGATTACCCACTCCTCATGTCCAGAAACTACCGTGAAACCGGTCTCAATCTTCCCAATTTAAAAAAACGTTTAATGAGCACAAGTCGGAAGCTGCCTGAATCTTATGTCAGAACCGAACAAAAAGTAGTTTTTCGAAACGTCAATTTGACAAGGCACACATAATCCACTTGAGTGGTTGAAAAAAAAAAAAAATTGAAATAACTTTTTGTTCAATGTTAATTTTAGCAAGGATATTCACAGAGTAATCAGTTTTTAATTACTTATTTTGCAAAACTACTTAAATGAGATTTGATTCCTTCCGACTATTATAGTTATATCATACATTTTTTTTTTTTTAAGTAGACCCGTTCAATGAACAAGACATAAAATAAAATTTCAAATATGATAGTTTTGAAATGAATGATAAGCTAGTGGAACATACCCAAAAGTTAACTGAAATTTATGTATTCATTCGAGAAAGAATGAATATATGTAGGTATGTCACTGAATTAATGAGGTCATACACATCTATTGGAATACGTTTATGAATACGGAAATGGCAAAAATATTAATTCAATGATTAAGTGATAGTATTGAGGAAGATCCAAGTTTATCGATTTCACGACGAACACATCAATTCGGCTTGTTTTTATAGATAATGTTTTTTTTTGCATTTAGATTTGCATCTATACCTACCCTCATAAAGTTTTATTTACTTTAAATTACAACGAATTCATCCCGAAAGGCATAGAACATACGCCGATTGGGTGCGTTTCGATGAACAATTTATCCACCAAATTTTCTTCAGCGAAGATGCTCACTTTTCACTCGTTGGATACTATAGTGGATAAAATAATTAATTCAATAAATCAAACAAAAAAACAAAGAAAGTAAGTGTAGACATGTTGTGAAAACAGAATATTAGCGTAGTGTAAACATGCTACTCATGCTCAGTGTAAATCACTGAGTTTCGAAGCACGCCCTATATCAGAGATTATCAATACAAAGGTGGCTATCCTTCGCACGTTTTACCCTCCAAAACCCATTTGTTTACATTGTTGTATTTGTAAATTCATTTCGTGTCGAAGAATAAATGTGAATTGCAACAACAACAAGACCTGTGCTCAATGTGTGCTGAGTGACAAGTTGATTCTTTGTATGCGTGTTTCACTAGTTTTCACTAATACTCTGCAAATATAATCAATCCAACTGTTCGTTTCAGCTTGTAGGCAAATCATGAAAGGTGAATTAATTGGCATTATTCTGGCTTGGTAGTTATTTGTATAAATCCTGGCATAAAAATGGACGCATTCATTGTTTTTGTCATTATTTTCGCAGCGTAATAGCCTTTTCACACCGAACTGAAATTTCGATTTTGAGCAACCAGATTTCAAAATCAGCTTGAATCTTCACAACCACACATTATCTAGTTTCCGTCTGACAATTCAAGAGATCAAATGAAGATCCATTGGAATTAGTCAAAGTCTCAGGGCACAATTGTACATATTTCACGTTTTCTTTTAATAAAACATGAAAAGGACCACAATCTGTTTACGTTGTACTCATAAGTATTAAATTTCTTTTTTCTATCTTCTCTCTTCTATGGGCAAACTGTTATACGGGAGAGAAAAAAATGAGTAATTTAGTGTGATTGTTAATAGGCCAATTAGATTTTACACAAAAGAACTGCCCGAAACTATTTTAATATATTTTAACTATTTATTTGTCAGCAAAAAAAAATTGTAGATTAAAAATGATTCAATCGCGATTCCAATTCATAAATAAAATAATAATAAAACATAATTTGCTTTGTCCGCAAAATTCAATTAAATCAGCAATTAAAAGTGATTCAGCTTAAGATTATTTTCTAAAGAATCGCTTCTTAACTAATCTTCTTAGTCCACTCATACTGCAGTTTCGCAGATACTTCAATACTCCAACCAGTTAGTCACTTTATTTTGTCTTCAGTTTTAGTGGTTTATATAGATGGATTCATTAATTTTGAATTGTCGAAGCTTAAGAAAAACAGAGTAAGAATTTTTATCAAAAAATAAATAAAAATGTAAACAAGAAATTGATTTTTATTATTTAGTGACGATAACAGTGTTGTGCCAAAATTTTTCTTCAGATAGTTTTTTATGTGTGAATATTTAATTGTTAAATTGATCTATTTCGTACATTCACTCATTTTGTGTTTTGGGATAAAAAGTTCACTGATAGTTATCTTCAAAGTAAAAACTCAAGTGCGTCACCACAAATCGTTTACTTGTTGGAATAAAAATCAATAACATGGTTGTCAATTATCAAATTGATAATTGATTAATTTAAAATTCGATGTTTAAAACCCCAACTGAGAAAAGTGTTGATCATTAAGTATGATACAGACAGTAGTAAATTACAAGAAAATAAAAATTGTAATAGAAAAGTTGACCAGTTTTTTAATAAATTGAGTTTAAAATCCAAATTTTAAGGTTTATCAATTTGAAAAAATAACCACAATTTTAACACAGCCCTGTTTACCTGAATGCCTGATCAACCGTATTATTATGGGTCATCCTCCTCGTAGGGCGGCAAGAGACTAAACATTTACGTAATCTGGTGCACACTTTGTTTTGGCCCACTGCGTGCTCCATGTCCACCATACTATACAATTTACGTGACCGAAATAAAAACCAACGAGTAGCGATGTAAACAATAATATCTGAAAAAATTAATGTGTGGTACCTACTTGGGTAAAAAATTAACATAGTTTATTAGGTAGCAGTTTACTGCATTGATTTAGTTTCCACTTTTGTGGCTTTATGTGGACAACCGACGCACGGGAAGTTTTGGGTAATTTAAAATAATTGGCACTACAACCATTTATGGGAATTTCGTATTATGCATTTGTATTTGCTGTAGAACAATTTATATTAATTATCTTGCGTGTTTTCATCTTAAGTCAAAGTTGGAATATTATTTTTGTTTTGATATACCTAGTTACTAATTTTATTATTTTTATCTTTTTTTTTCAGGATACATCTCATTCAAGGTAAGTGTATTATCAAACTGTCATCATGACCGCACGAGTTGTTTAGTATTTAATTTGTATGAGGTCATGTCATTTGCAACAATTTGATCTAGTTAAAAATAAATAAAATAAATTTGGTGGTTCGACATATCATGCGGAACCAGTGCTGAGCGACTCTTTACTCTAAACTTTTCCTACTTGTAAAATAAATAAATTAATCTTTAGTTAATTGTTTTTGAATACTACATACCACTAAAAGGAGATTTAGTTAGAATAACTCTAAAACTTTTTATAAATCTAAGATCTATGAGTTGGAATGTCAAAACTTCTTTCGTTTATTTATCAGAAAAAGAAATTAATGTTGTCAAATCTTCATAGAACCATTATTTTTACAAACTACTAGCTAATACACATTTTATGCTGAATGCATTCATTACAAAAATAGATTTTCATCTTTTGACATAAATTAAACCATCTATCCCACTTGCACTTAATAAAAAAAATCTAACGCAATTTGCGTTTGAACGGTACTTTAAAAATACTTAAACCACTATTACACGATGATTCTTTGCGTCTGACTCTTTTTAAAATTCAGTGAGTGTGTAGGAGAAATCAGATGTTTTTCTCCTTCGCACTCATGAAAATTCGAAAAGAGTCAGGCGTAAAGAGTCATCGTGTAATAAGGGTCTTATTGATCTTTTTGTGTGGTACAAACACTACACAGATTCACTACGATTCAGTTCTAGTGAATGGATAAATAAAGATTTTTAGCTAGGAAAACAGACAGCACAAGTTTAGTACAACCCTTGTTTTAAAGAAAATTGTTCAGGTGGCTATTCAAACCTTAAGTGTGAAAGTACATATATTAAACTGATTTCTTGAATACAAATTTATTCTCACCGGATCAAACTGAGCAATTTTTTTTAATAAATTTAATCTTCCAAATTGTATATTTTAAATAACAATTATAAAAATTTGATTTCTAAGATTATATACCTATATCTTAGTTGTTATTTGTTTATTTTTACAGTGGGGGTCAAAACATAGTAAAAACCAGTATGATTTCTAGAGCAATATGAAATTTAAGCAAACAAATTAATAAAAATGGCATCCCAATAATAAAAAAAAAATAATAATAACAATAAATTAAAACAAGTATTAAAATTTTAACAAATACACATTTTTACACATTGGATCACTTCCGCAGTTGAAGAGCTTTGTAAATGGTGTGTGAATAATATTTATATCCTTAACCTTTCTTAAAATAAATACCAATTTCTCATGTTTATTTTCTACGAAATTTCGGCTACTCTATACAAATCTCGTCACGTTTTGTTATTCCTAAAAAAATATTTACAAAGTTGGAGGCTAAAGGTTGTTCGTTTTACCATTTATACGTTGAAAATGTTGTGCATAGAAACAGAATCGCCTTTTACTTTTATGATAACATTTTACCTTTAAACAAAATTCATTTATTTCACTTGCAACGCTCCACTCAAACCCCGTTTATGAATGAACACATAAACAACAAAAAACTCTACGAGTTTATTGCTATTTTATGAAACTCTTTATCTGACAGCTCGAATGACAGCAAGGATCTGTAACTGCGCCACACTTTGCAATAATAATAAAAAAAAAAAAATGTGTACATTATTTATTTTGTCTCCCCTGCTGTGAAAATAAGAACAAAAAATACTAAATACCAAGAAAGGAAAATCCCTAGTAAATGCGGGAGAAAAATACACTTTCAACAACTACCCATGTAAACACAGGCTAAATTTAGAAAACGTCCACTGTGGGGTGTTATAGAAACGACACGATACGGCACGACTTCATGCAACGAAACAAAAATAAAATAAGTAGATTTTCAAAGAAGTTCCTTTTAAAGAAGTTTTTTTTTTGTCATTATTGTTCGCAAAATAATTGCAAAGGAAGTTTTTTACACAAATAAGAAGGGTGCAAACATAATGACTTTGCGCATCAACAAAGCTTGATTTTCTGTAATTTTAGCAAAGAAAAAGGAAAGCAATTTAACTGCAGATGCTGCTAAAAATATTTTTGTATTGAACTTGAGAATGTTATTTCCGTTTGAATATAAAGGAAATCTGAGTCAGATCAGAATTGAAAATACTCATTCTTATGATTAAGGGTAGAGTACATACACAACATAGGTATAATATCTATCTTCTTGTAAAGACATCAATTAATTGCACCCTTGTGCAGTTGAATAAAATTTATCTGCAGTTATCATTTTTACGTGTTCAAATAGTTATTAAAAGAATGTGTCATTTAATAACCCCATTTCTAATATGCAAGCTTATCTTAAACTAATAATATTGTTTGTAAGAGTGACTTCTATTTTTGAGGGGAAATAATTTAGATAAGGGCTATCTATTATAAGATATTCAATGATAACTTTCACAGCAATTTATACATACAACTATTAAACAAAATCAAACGTGAAAGTACTTTTTACTTATGAGTGTTAGAAAGTTCAAAGGCTAAAATTGCTTTAATGAAAAAAAAAAAACAATAATTTCAGAGACTATTTTTTTCCACCGAAGGTTATTCTTATTTTAGATTAAACAAATAATCTATTGAGTGTTTCCACTGAACAGAAAGATTTAAAAATAGATTAATTTTGAACACTTTTGAAATAGCCCTTTAACCTAGTTAGTTTCAGAGCCAGTTTGTTCACATTGGGTTAAATCTGTAATAAGTTTTTCATAGGTTATATGGTTAAATGGAGCTATTCAAACAATATTATCTGATTAGTAATAATTAACAACTCAAACTATGGATTCATTTACTAAAATTTTGGTGAAGAAGCACATTCAAAGAATTACCGGTCACAATAATTATTGATTAAAAATGATCAGTAGTGAACAAACTGGTTTTAAACCTCCAGATTTAGTCATTTTTTAGTGTGGCCAGTACAATATTTCACTTGTTTAATGATTTTGGCGGATTAACTGAGGTTTAAGCAAAATTTAATTGCCAAAGCCAATCACATAAATGTTCTTGAACCGCAGTTGAAACTCAGTTAATCTGCCGAAATTGGTAGTTTAAAATATTGATCCGGGTTGAAATAGTTGAAAAACCCTTAATTACAAAATTTACGAAATAAATTGTAAATCTTCGATGTTTGAACACGATTAATTTAGTTAACGAAATGTTAACTTGCAATTATTGAATAACGTAAAAAGAAATAATAAATGAAACTAATCTAAAAAGTGTAACTTTGCCCAAAATTTAAGACGATGCACAAAAAGTAAAAAAAGCGATAAAAGTCAGACCTAGAACAAAAATAAATCTTTTAATAAAGTTAATGAGCGTTTTTCACAAAGAATCCTAATTAAGGGTATTCACGATCCTGATCTAGTATCATTGCAAAGATGTAAAAGTGTTTTTTTGTCCACAACAACAAAATATAATGAAGAAAAATTCTAAGACTTTTTTTCACTTTTGGTAAACCCTAACCATATTTTAAAAGAAAAATTCAACAGTGTAAAGTTTAGATTTGTATATTTGATATCTCGCCGTCATTTTTTATTATAAAAAAACCTTCTATATTTCTTAAGATGCACATTCAGATTCTCAAATATGTTTGATATGCATGGTTTATATGTAGCGTTTAATATTAAAGTAAGTGTTTTGTCAAACATGCATAATATTTTCTTATCTATAAGTTCAAAAATTTCTCTCTCGAATTCGAAATATTGTACTAAAATATTCTTCAAGTTTTACAAGAATACTTTCCCATTTTCAAATGTATGCTTGTCATACCAATTAAATACGATTATCAAAGCATTTTGAAATCCATCCAGGTTGAACTTGTGAACGCCCCCATTTATAAACATGCAAATTTAAGTAAAAAACATTTCTGTTGTCAAGAAGTATTAAGAACTGTCAAAACACCCACCTATCCTGTCAGTTTCTTCGACTTTTAATTTAAAACTGTGCTGAATATTTAAGAAATGTTCTCAAATCTGAATGATAAATTAATAAGATTTGATTTGAATGATTTAATATAAGTTTTTTTTTTAAATTAAACACAAGTTGTTAATAACACAGATTGAAATTAAAATACAAACATATGGAATTACTTGCCTTAATGGAGTGGCTTACAACTTGTAAGTTTCTTGTTAAAATTTAAATATTTTGCAATCCATATAATGCACGAGTAGTACCTCGTGGCATGATGGTTAGTGCGTCATGCCAAAGGTCTGGGTTCGATTCCCTTCCACTGCCACCTAAAAACAGAAATGTTTTTTTCCGAGGTACTGCCTCTTGCGAGGGACTGACAAATACTCCAAGAGTATACTTGTCATGAATAAGTGCTTCTCATCTAGCCGTTCGAACTCGGCAAAAAATTGTAGGTCCCCTCCATTCCTGCCAAAAATACGCACACAGGAATGGTTGAGAGTTGTAAGTCACTAGGCCTTGGTTCTTCACGAGCTGTTGTGCCACCAATTTTTTTTTTTTGTATGTAATGAATATTACGTTGAGTTAAAAAAGCAACAAGTATAGATAACAACACATCCCAAGTTTTTTATCTATGAAGCAGAAACAAACATAAATACCATCAGAAAATTAAAATGGTCTAAATGTTGTGAAATACCGATTTTTATTTTATCATAAGTTCCAATTCACAACTAGCATGCACGATTGAATTGGCGAGCACCTTATTTCTCTTTTATTTTTTAAATTCACAATAAAAATGTAGAATGTAGAAAGTATAATATGGGCGTAAAATATTTTTAGTGGAAGCATACCATTAAACGGAAACGCCGCTATATACAAATTTAAATAACTGTCAAAAACAGGTAATCTTTAAATTAACATGGGTGCGTTCATTAGCACTAATTTGAAAATTCAGTACGGAATCGTAACGTTGAACGCATACAAAATTTGAAATTTCAGTCGAAAGTCATATTTTTTTCTGTCAAATTATTGGTGTTTACACGCCTCGCCGGAAACCAAACCGACAACAGATCACAAATATAACTGCATCGACTATAAAGTACAATTTCTACGTGCAGATTTTTTGTCTTGTTTTTTAGCTGTTATCTTAATTTTTCGTTGAAAATTTTTATTTAAGAAACGTAAGCAAACGTAACTAAAAGTCATCTGAATTCTCGCATAATTTGTATGACAGCCGACCAATCAGAAGCTTTAAAAATTCAAATATCTGAATCTTTGAACGCGTGGAATACGGCCGCATTCATCGGATAATCATAAAATTTAGAAATTTATTTCGTTGATTTAAAAAAAATCTGAATTTTCAGTTCAAAGTCAGCTATTTTAGTTTTGTCAAAAAATTGTATTTACTTTTGGTTTTACATTGAAAAGAGTTTAATTATAGCTTTTATTTTACTCGAAAATACAAAATCCAGGATGAGTCATTCTGAGAATGAAGAAAGTACCTAAGTTAACCAACTAATTTATGAACGTAAGTTTACCAGTAAATGTTGACTAATATTTTTTGAAAAACAATTCAAGCAGCGCTCTTCAAATATAATCAGTTTCATATGGAAAATATTTAATGCAAACATTTTTTGTTCCCCTGGAATTTTTAAAGCTTTTATGAGTTTCGCCTGAATTTCTCTTGGCCTAAAATACGAATTGAGTACTAACAAAAAAGGGTAATTTTAGTTTTTCGGATGATACTCAAAATAGGCAAAAAATTGAAATGTCAGTTTTCCCACGTGGAATTTTGGTCAAGTGAAGCTCATAATATGGGTGAATAATTTGTTGGGTTGTTCTTCCTGTAAGAATTTAATAGCCTTTCAGTTCAATAAATTTTACTTTTCATAACTCAGCAGACACTAAAGTTCAATTTTCATTTGAGATTTTTTTCGCTTTTTTTTTGGCATAATTTACCTTCTATCTATTTCATTTGAATTTTTAGATGACAATTTCTCATCTAAAAATTCAGAAAAAAACGTGATCAAAAGTTATCTGAATTTCCAGAAATTTTTTGACAGCCGACCAATTGGAGGTTCAAAAATTAAGATATCTGACAAACAGTTCTAGGGCGGTATTCATTAAGAACTCAAAAACGGCTCTAAAGTTTATGAGCCTCATAACTCAAATAACATTTGTGCTATTCACTAACCAGGGTTGCCATGTCTTGAACTTGTTCGATAGTCCAATTTGAAAAATGTTTTAGCCCAAAATCGGAGTAGCCCAATACCAGTAAATTTTTTTCTATAAACTGAACGATATTATGACAATGATTGGACTGTCATACTGAAATTGCTGTCAACAATTTTCCAATAGTCCAATTTCTAATAAATAGTCCAATTTGGCAAGCCTGTGACCAACCACTCATAGCTCTCTTTCGAAGTCCGAAAATAAGAACAATTCTTTCTTCACCAGGCACCCCCGAACCGAGAAATCAAACAGTTTTTAAACTGGCCCAACTTTGTCGGTACTTCTTGGATCCTTAAAGAAATGAGTGTTGTTGCACGCACATATACACAAATTTGTGACTACAGTGATTTTATTTTCTGTTCGCATATTTTTTTTTTTAGTTTAGTTTTTTAAGTAAATATCAGTGCATATTTCAATTTGTTCTATTTAGTGAAATTTTCTTTTCTAATACTTTTGTTATTGCCAGATATGTATGTCGTTCATACGTTGTTTACTAGGTTTGTGTTTTTATGAGCGCTCATAAATACTCACTTATTATTATATTATATAAGCCTGAGTTTTCGGTGAATACCGCCCTTAGTCATTCTTAGTGCGGACTAGTACAATTTTTCACTTTTGTAACTGGTTTGCACTAAATTTGGCGGTCTGACACTGTTTGAAACTCGGTAGGGAACACAGCTTAAATCTTTGAATGCCGCCTATAAAATGTACTAGCTGCAATTCTTTCGTGATATATTTTATATTTTGTGATTCTTTTAAAAAAGTTAGAACAAATAATAAATTAAGTTTGTTTTAAAAGTCATCATAATTAAATTAATTTCAACTGCATTCATTGTAATCTTCTTTCATCAACCAGCATCATTCCTCCAACATTCCAGGAAATTGCCGATTTATTAGCATTTCTCTCTGCAAACAACTTCGATGTACATCAAATTATTATTTTTGTGAACAATAATAATATAATTATATTTATGTGCTCAACATAATGATGAAATTGCCATAATCAATGCACAGCCAGGTGTTTGTGCGGTTCGTTTCTTCGTTTGTTTGGTTGTTCTGAATGTGCAAATGCAAATCGTTGTTCATCATTGCACCAACATCAATGCACCATCCGGTCGGGGCTTGAACGCTGCCAAACATAAACCTTATCGAACGGCAGCGTTGTTGAACAATACAAAAAAATAACAACCAAATTGTGCGCGTGCCTTTCATTTCTCACAGTTGACTGGTAATGTTGTTGCAGCCCAGTTATGAACTGTACACATAAAAACACATTTCCTTATATCCCAACACCAACAATTCACCCATCGTTGGTCGTCCAAGGTTGCCTCAGCTGCACAGGCAAGCAGGCACACAAAGGGAGCAGTCAAGCACAATCGAATCCCAAGTTGAATCTATGGCAGTTATTCTATGAGCAACCAACAATCTGCAACGAGCACAACTCAATTGAAAAGAGTACCTACCGTCTTTATAAGCACCTCTGTTATATAGCTCTTTTGCCAAAGAGACAGGTGAATCCTCTTCTAACAACAACGGCGAGTAGCAGTCAAGGAAAGGCAACCAATTTCAAGCCCCAACCATCAGCTTCACGCTTTCACTTGGTACTTTTTTTGCGCTGCATTCCTTGGATTTCTAGACTTGGAACTTGCGCTCCCAAATGTGTTCGCATTTTATTCGAAAAAAGTGTCCAAGAGGCAAATTATGTCTACACAACTGGAAGAATTTCCAACCACTTTCTGAACAGGAAAAAAAAACTGAATTCGTTAGGGTTTAACGACTATGTCCTAAGACTTTTTTTTTATATAAAGCTTCTCTCTTGAACAGCACAGTTTTCTTCCATTGCACCCTCCTCGTTTAGGTGGGAAATTTTATTTTTAAAAAAGAGGTCAAAGGAAAATCCACAAAGCATATGGCACAAAAGATAATTTTATACTCATCAACGAAGGCGATAGATGGAAATTGCATTTATCCATTTGCTTCGGATCGAATATACCTATTCAACTCATAGTCGTTCTGTGCTATCTGCTGTGGCTCGACTAGGCTATCTTCATTATTATTGACGATATAAAGACGTGGCGGTGTGTGGGGGGAAGAGCGGGAATATAATTGAATATTTTATGGGATTTTTATGGCTTGATTGCATAACGGTTTATCGTGGAAAAATGGTCATTGTGCATTTTTATAGTTCACGAAAGGCATTATGATTAATGTAAAGTGACTTGAACATGTTGTTTACCGGGGAGTAGCTTGAATATGAATTTTTTTTTAAGTTAACGGTTGAACAACTATAAAATTAGAATTTCACACTTTTCATATATATTCACATGCCAACAACTGCCCAATCGAAGTGATTAGGGATCCTGTATATTAATTGATGATAATGTTTATTTATTTTTGGATTAACAATAGCTTTGGGTTAGAGTGACAGGCAAGCCTTAATATTTGAATCTCTTCATCTAACTTAAGCTGATAATTAAATTTATGCATCGAAAATAATTTGACAGTTTTTGGGTTTCTTCTGACATCTTCTAACATCAATAGTTGTGTCTTAGTGGGCTATGTACCTACTTACATGTGATTTATAAAAGGTTTTTCAATAAATTTATGAGTTAAAGGTTTTTAACGCTGTTTTAGCAGAAGAAATATATATGTAGGTGATGTGCATAAGATGCTTCAAAACGATAGGCCTTTATGTTTAGATCAAACAAAAGTAATTTCTCATAATTAGGTTTTGGGTATTCAGTAAATTAGATCTGTCATTTTGTATCAAAAATGCACGTATGTATATTTTCTGCGTTATCAGTGAATCCCCTAGACCCTGTTTAGATTGGGAAGATTGAGACCAGTCTCACGGCAGTTTCTGGACAAGAGAAGTGAGAATCAGGAACCCCTTACTTCTCTTGTCCAGAAACCGCTGTCAGACCGGTCTTTATCTTCCCAATCAAGCAGGGTCCTACTTAGTAATACTGCAACTCGGGAGAATGATAGTGATGAGGTTGGACAAAATTAGAAAAAGTCCAGCCAGGAAGGTGTTTTTGGGAATTTTGTTTTCGATTGAGAGACCATTAGGAATGAATGGTGCTAAAATTCTTCATTCAACTTGTTCAGCAGTGTGTTTCCAGTGTCAGATGAGATGGCGGATGGGGTCGCACCAAACACCATCGTGAATGCCGCACATTGTAAGTTCTTATTTGTTGCTGAAAACCTCAGTTCTGCTGGAAGAGATTATCAAATAAATAAATATATCAGACCTTCGATTGTTGCACCCTCCTAAACCCATTTGTTTACATTGTCGTATTTGTAATTTCATTTTGTGTCGGAGAATAGATGTGAATTGCAACAACAACAACCACTCCTATTGAAAATGTGCTGAATAAATTGCTGAATAGCGAGTTGATTCTATGTGTAGGTACGTTGTTCATTCTTTTTCACTAATATTTTGCAAATGTAATCATTCCAGCTGTTCCTGTTAGCTTGTTGGCAATGACAGCCGAAGTTTGGTAAAAAAGTATCAATTTTTAATTCAATTTCCTTGTCAGTTGTTTTCAGCTAAGCCGATATTTACTTTTTCCAACGACAATCTTTTTTTTGTTGTACATTGGTTTCCCCCTCATTTTCAATTCCTTCCTTTTTCCTCCACCTCCAAAAAACAATAATAGCACTGAAAAAGTCGGCCATGTCAATACCGACTAAACTACCCGGTTATGGTCGTTACGTATCGAACAAAATGACCTGATTTTTCCAATGACGGTCTTTTTGCTATAGTTGTAAAACATTGGTTTTTCCCTCATTTTAATACCCCCCTATTCCCTCCACCTCCAAAAAAGAAAACATTGCACTGCATTAATCGGTTCATGTAAATACCGCCTTAGATAAACCTATTCGATAGCCGGCGGAACGTGGCCATTTTGTCTCTAACGCAAAGCACATCGCTTCTCTTATTCTGTCTAGAAGCTATTATATCGTCTGTAATTACTGTAGTTGAAATGCACAGCACACCTATCTAAGGTATAATCTTGCGCTCTCCGAAATCGGATATCATTTTGAAACTCATCTAAGCACTGAACTGTCATAGGATTCGAAATAAATCAGTGCGTTCAACGCACTAAAGTTATGTACTGACTGTTAGTTTCCATCTGACAGCTGACCAATCAAAAACTTGAAAAATTGAAAAATCTGAACTGTTATTAAAAGTGTTGAAATCGCTGATTTGAAGGAATGAACAGAAGAGAAAAAAAAATTAAGTTGCATCTGCTCTGCTTTTTGTTCCATTCGTTTGGTCTTTTTATTCTGAGCTCATGGAGCGTACTCCGATTAGGCAAGTTCGGCTGCGTATCTTATGCCGGATTTACACGAATGACAAATTGTCATAATGTCTTCCATCACGACATTAATGACATAAGGCGGAAACACAAAAAATTGTGTTTCTTTTTAAGCTCTGAGCGTCCAGAGCTAAAAAATCGTGTTTCTTCTTTCCCTCTGAGTGTGTTCAGAGAATTAAATAATTGAGCAGACAGATTTAATACTAAACACTTGCATTCGACTGCTAGTGTTCTGTTCAGGTGTTTTTCCAAAATAATTCAGAGCGCTCAGGGCACGCTTGGTTCAGACCAGAGAATGTTTAGAACATGCTCAACATGTTCGGACTCTTTTCAGAGCTCTCTTCTGAACTAAAAAAGAAAAACGTCTATAATCGTGTAAATGAATTAAAAATTTGCCATAATATTCGTCATAAAATAAATGACAGAGTTAACTGGCATTAAATATTGTCATTAAAATGAAGCCATGTAAATATAAAATTTTGCAAATAATGACAGTACACAGAAAAAAATGAACTTGCTCATTCTTTGCCAGTATAATGAGAGAGCATCAGAAAGCCATTATTTTGCCTTCGAGTAAATGCATGTCATTGATGATTTGATTTTACCATTACTTTTCCACTTTAATGACGTGAATTAATGACAATTTGTCCCTCGTATAAATCCGACATTAGGTGTTTCTAAAACTGACACAATGTGTCAAACTAAAAAGTCACCACCCCACCAGAGTTAAAGAATATAGTAAGGTGCGTATTTGTCAAGCTATAAACTGTCAAACTCTATTGATGGTTGGCAACGTTGTCGATAGATTAAAAACCCTCTAAAAAAAACAAATTTTTTCAAATGAACGCCGGCTTCGTTTACATGAGACGAAATTCTGCTGTGTCAACGCGTTGGTAAGCAGTCTGTCTACGAGTAATAAATGTATTGACAACTTGATTACACACGGCCAACGAAAATAATCAACGGATTGTGACCTTAAAATTCATAAGAATGCAGCCAGTAACGCATGGATAATATTCTTTTCTGCATTGACGATCACACAACACGACAAATTTGGGACAGGATTTTACGTCATTTTGATGTCAGAGAGTCAACGCGTTGACCATATGCGTTTACCGTTAACTCCTTTGAAATTTTTGTCAAATATTTGTGTTCCTTTTGGGGAGGTCTTTATGCCACATTTACACGACGAAAACTAGCAGTAAAATGCCCAAAACAACAACAAAAAAAAAATGGACAAATTCATACATTTTGTCGTTGTACTGTCAGTTTTACAATCGTGTAAATGCGGAATTGGTTTACATTATAAGTTTCCGAAATAAAAGGTTTTCAAATAGGGATGTTAAGATTTCGTTCATGTGTTTGTTTTATCTGCAGTTAATATGCGTAAAAGATAAAACAAATTCTTTGATATCTCACATTTTATTCTATTCAACTTGGATTAATGCAGTATCTCTCCCGTAATTACCCTTAACTTTGGTTGGAGAAATTCTTAAACTAAATACTTCAGTTGAACAATCAATTGCCAATGACAGAAAATGATTGATTGGGTACATATCGAACAAAAAAAACTGCTGAGTCAGTTTGATGTTGCTTATATGTTAATTAAGCTGTACCAGTAAGTCGTAAAATTCTCATTAAACAAATATATTTTCCCGCCAGCAATCATACAATAAATTATTGTAAAGTTGTTAATTTTCTTGTAAATACAATTCTTCTTTTCGTAATTAAATTCATTTAAATTATTTACTGCGGTCCCCCTTTCTTCTTCAACCTTCTCATTACGATTTCAATGCCCTTCGAACTAATTACACATCGGGGGCCAGGGTCAATTGAGACTTATACTGGCAATAGAAACAGAAAAGTAGCATTAGAGAGTGCATTTTATACAAACGTCTATATGATGAAGATCATGGCTTAACCAAACAAACCAGCTTCCCAGTTACAATTCCAACTATGGGATCAACAATGAACTTTAATGTAATCAAATCATCATCATCATCATCGTTGAGATGATAGTGTTTTTTTTCATTGTCGAGAAGAGAATACATATAATTGTGTTCGTAATGATATGAAGCGGATGCAGTAGTTCGCTCTACCTCCATTTCTGGGATTTTTTTTTTTAGTTTTACTTGCACAAGTATTCGGAGGGTATCTAACTATCTACACGGAAATTAATTGAAGTGTTCATCATTTTTAATTGTTAAAACACAAATTTTTAAAACAATTTTATATGAGCATCAAATGGGACGATGAGTAGGTATAAGTGAACTCATAGTACTCGTTTTTATATGGTTATCAAGAGATTTTGTTAATATATTCATTCATTAATTAACAAAAAAGGAAATGTTTGAAAATGCGTTTTTGTGATGTCACTTCAACGATAAGACAAAGACTGTCTTGTCACCTTTGTTTGTGGTGTAGAGCTAGAGACCTCTGTGCTATACTAATTTGGTTTGTTAAATAAACATTTCCGCACAATTGCGCACTAATAAGTTATTTTATTTGAGAGTAATTGTGATTGTTGGAAAATAGCATGAAATTACTTAATAGTGCATGCGTTCAATTGCAATTACATATTATGTTTCCATATTACCGTAGATGATTTTCAAAAAAAAAAAAAAATTATTGTGAAATAAAGCTACTAGTGCATTGTTCATTTTCATCCTCCTTTGTATTCGTCAGGAAGTGTAATTAAAATTAGGCATTCACGGACGTTCACTTTGCGGCAAAAAGTAAATGATTATCTACACATGAAAGCTCTTAGTTTAAAGTACATAATTTTAAAAGCCCTTTACGTTGTGTTCGTGGATAAGTTAGCTGTGTGATGGGCGGTGTAGACATTTAAACCGCTTGGGCCGAGTTTTGATCCTTGTGGCACTCTAAGGCTGATCGCTGATTTCTTTAGTGACAATTCTTGTTTTGCTGCATGGATGTACAGAAACCCATGGGTTTATGGAAATGTTTTATTGTTCTAACTGAGTGATTGGAAAGTCTAAGTTTCGACAGTTTGAATTACGTATCCGGCTACCAATTTATGAAGAGTCGTGGCTTGAGACATTTTTTTGTTTGTTTTTATTTTCCCGTTTGTAGGTGCAAAACCTGCATATCAGGCTCTATGAGGACCGAAAAACGCGTGCTCATAGAAGTGTGAGATTCTTACTACCCTAAAACCACCTCCACTTCCCGATTGCAACTAAGTAAAATTTATTGTTAACGAAGTTAAGTAACGTGTTGCAGGTTACTTTCCGATGAAAGTTCCTGCTTAATCCGCGATTTTAAATCGGTTTTCTGTTCACCGCGCCTTTGCCTCATTTGCAAATGGAATACGCGCAGTATTGAAAAAGACGGGTAATCTATTGATTTTCTTAAGCGTAAAGTCCACGTGGACTGACTTTTGTGGTCTGAGACATTTCAGCCTTACATTCTCGACGATCCCGATCAAGCTGCTTCCAGTCATCTAGACCAAGTTTTCTGGCATCCGCAATGGCTTGGTCCTTAAGGGAGGTTCGGTCTGGGAATCTGATATCCAAACACTCTCTGGGCTCGATGTAGCCAATCCAATGTTGTCTTCTTGTTTTAAGAAAATATTCGTCCAAAAATTATTTCCTTTAATGGAGCCCAGTATCAGCTCTCCCTATCTGCTAATCGCCCAATACTAGGCATAAACAGAACTGGCAGTATAAAGGTTTTAAAGACCCTGCACTTCGTCTTAAAGTTAAGGAGCTTTGAACCCATTTGTTCCACCAAACTGAAGTATTACTGATTTGCTTGGGCGATTCCTCTTCGGTCCTCCACTAAGATGCCGTCTGCGGGATTTTACTCCGAAGTGACATGAGCTTCTTAAGTTTCAATCATTACTTTCAACAGCCTGCATTCTGGGCTTAAAACCAGCAACCTGTTGCTTGCTGTCAGGGCCATTTTTGATATCCTTACTCTTCCTCAAACCCTTTTCCCGGTGGAGTTTAAGTGCCTGGTTCAACATTTTGTTGGTGCACCGAAGTTCTGATAGTGATTTTCGGTAATCGTCAATTGCATTATTGAAGGTCCCGTTGTAGATTCTTTGGAGATTTTTGCAGGGCCTTGACTGCGAGCATATAATTCTTGCTGGTGCAAGTTTGGATAGCCGTCTCTGTTAGTGTCTGCCAACAGAGATTTTTTAACACTGCTTCGAATTGAAAGATAGTGCTATCAATCTCATTGTTCGTCAGATTTTCGATGCTGAGAGCCTTTGGAAAGTGTTCTGATCTGAAACTCGGGAAAGTGTCGTTCAGTTTTAATTCTGTAATTCAATCGAACTCTCAACTCAACCGCCAGATATGAAGTTTGAGCAGTCTTCGTGTTAAATTTGAGAACTTTGAAAGAATGTTTGTGAAGTGAGACGTCATTAAGGAGAAATCTAGGAAAGGCGCAGTTCTTGGATGTGTGGAAACTCTGTTGTGATAAAACTACTAGCGAGTGATGTTCAGGGTTGCTTTGCAGCTAATTTAATTTTCTTGTAATAATTTTTTGTTGCCCAGCCGGATTGAGTGTCGTGCATTAAATTACCTCCAAGAACACAGTAGCTGTGTTAGCTCGCCAGATTGTTAAAGTCTTGATGAAGATCAATTTAGGATGTCACACCTTGTTGCGTTAAGCTCGTTGTATATTGATACCTACAAGTAGCAGCGCCGTAGGTCACCCGCTGTTTCCTCGCACGGAAGTTCCAAGTATACTTTCGTGCTCGTTTTTGAGATCTGATGTTAAAAGAAGAGTTGTTCCTCTGTCTAGTGATGTCTTGACCTCTCTCTAGGTGTAACCTTCTGGTTTAAAGTCGCTGGGACTCCCAAGAGTTTTTAAGGTGTGCTGATCGGGTAGGCAATGCGGTGGAGGTGGTATGATAATCTAATCACAATGAAATTTGTTGCTGAGGTTATCATGAACTGGTGATTATTTTTACTCTTCTGTTTTGCTTACTTCATTTTATCGTCTAGTTTTTTCCTTGGGCATACATCAATTCAACGGAGAAGAGCTTAGGTAATCTTTATTCCGAAAAAAGAGAAAAAAGATACAACACATCCGAAGTCTTTCAGGCCAATTAGTTTAGCATCCTTGTTACTGAAGACTTTAGAAAGTATCAATTAGCTTTCTACAGAAACCGCTCTGTATGAACTCAAAAACACGTGGCAAATAGCTTAAGACTCCAAGGAAACAGACTTATACGCCTCCAATAAAGCCGTTAACAAGGCTTTTATAAGGAAGTGTGTTCCCATCGCTATACACATAAGAACAGCTAAGTCATATGCTAGGCAAAGTATCACAAAAGTTATCACAACAAGCGGCTGTCCTCAAAGAGTCTGAGTGGTTCAATCACTGTTACTGTGGAGTCTTCTAGTAGATGAACTACTGGAAAGTCTATCTTCTCAAGCCAAACGCTGTATCATTTTCACCAATGTCATTGTTTTGCTTAAGAAACCCTCTGTGATATTATATAGAGAGGACTGATCTAAAACGACTAGTAAACTCCTCTGGAACAATTAGATCGAGAAAATTGTCGAAAAACCACAAAGGCACCTATGATATGCTAAAGAATTGCAGGAAAATCATGGGGCTGCAATCATCCAGTGGATTCTGCAATGCTCAAGAAGAGATACCGTACCATATGCTAGGAAGATGTGGTGCACTTGTGCATCAAGCACATTAGCACCTGAGAAATCACCAATCACCATTGCAGAGAGGAGAGCGAACTACCCTCTCTAAAAGTACTCCAATTGCTCTAGTTTTTTTACGAAATTAAAGAAGCTAATTTGGAGGATGAGCTATAGAACCTCATTCAGTTATAAACGGAGCAATTCTTAATTAGTTTATTTTTGTAGCTTGACAAAAAAACTGATTTTTTTATTGAGAATGCCCCAATATCCCAAAATCCAACTTGTTGAATTTTGTGATACTAATCCCAGTTTGACTCTACTTCTTTGAAAATTGTATCACAGCAATAAATTAAGCTTGAACCATATTGAAACTTAATCAACATACTACATAGTGTCTCAGGTTAATCACAAAATAAATACTTCTCGTTTAAAAAAGTTGAATGAAATGGTGAAATATTTGAATAAATTTTGTTTTTAAAAATTTTGTTCTAAAAATAAAAAAAAAATATCACCACAACAATACATTTACCTCGCCATCAATCAAAGAGCTGTTAAATGTATTGCTTAATTGCAGTGATGAAAACTAAAGAAATTGACTGTTGTTTGTGATGAATAAATATTGCCCTATCATAAAAGAAGACCAAAAACCGTAAAACAAATATCAAACAATAATGGTTCCTAAATTTAGAATATTCAACAAGCAATTTTTCTAATAAACAACAGACTACAAGTAAAATTATTTCAGGGAAATTAAATTCTTTAAATTCCGCCGACACGAAACTAAACAACAAACAATCTTATAAATTTTTAAATATCACAAAGTTGGCGCTTGATTATGTTTGTGGGAAAAAGTTCAAAAATCTGTTTTTTTCTTTTACCTCTGAAAAAAATCAACCAACGAAAATAACCACATCATTATGAAAACACAATGCTTGGCGTACGACGACACGCTTTAGATATATTTTTTTTTATTTTGTCTCACATTTCCTTTTGTTCGAAGAGAGGCCTCCCTTTAACGAACAAGTCAATTAATTTTAAAATGATACATTGTGGTGCTATTCGTTGAGTATAATTGTTGTTTGTATTGAAAACCAATCAAATTTCATGATTAAATTTAACACCCCGTACTATAGAAAACTGACGATTGAAATCTGAGATATGAACTATGTATTTAAAATGTCTTCGATATCAATGTTTTTGTGATGGCCAAACACGGCAAGTTCTCGGACTGTCAGAACAATGGAAGAAGCCTTAATCATTTCAATATCAATGGGAAGTGATACGCATAGAATTGTAGTTGTAATGCCGGAAAGTTAACTGTAATATGGAATTATATTTCCTAGACAAAGTCTAGAATAGAAAAAAAAAAAATTATTCATTATACAACTCTTCTATCTAATAAGGTAAAAGATGCAATACGAGTATCTTAGGCTTGTTGCAATGTGCTGCAATGTCTGACTTAATCGATATGTATCGCATGTTGCGCGATATAAGTTTTATTGATTGATTGTTTGGTTTGGATGAATTCGTATTGAATTCTTTTCCATGTGGTTTTTTTTTTACACACCGATTGCAGTTCAAGGTTAGGCGATGACGACGACGACGATGACACGAATCGATGATGGGGGAAGTATGATAATAATTTATTATGCTGGCTTTCGCTGGTTGACATAATGTCGAGTAATATACAGACAGATAAACAGAAGTGAAAAGCTATGTATGCTATGAAAATATGTAGATTGAAACAAAAGCAATTTATTGTCTACGTTTTATGGGGTTGATTATACTATAAGTATTCAAGTTGAATCGTTTAGTTGAAGTGATGATTCACAAATAGACTAGACAGTGGCGATAGTTTAGAATTTTTGTTGGGAGAAAATTGCAGTCTTGAGTACTTATGTTTGTAAATTAGTTTATCAATATTTTTTTATTGAAAAAAGTACTGAGAATTGTTCTCAAATACTTGATATTGCATAAGTTTTATAGTTTGAATGGTAGGTGCGGGAATGTTGTGTAGTAACTGTTGCATTAGGATAAATTAACCAGGGTACTATATTTGAATAGGGTTGATCATGTTAAATATTTGACAAGATATAAGGTACTTGAAAAGTCTCATGTCACCTTTCAGCCGAAAGAAGTAATCTTCTTTAACTAATTCGAAAATCTAGTTAAATTAAATTGACCTATTATTTAACTTACATCACTTTGCCTGTATCATCACATGCCTCTCAGAACATTACTGACAACAAAAGCTGTCACGTGCGTCGGCGTCGCGTCGTTTTGAACGTGATTACATCGTTCATTGGTCTGCCTTAACCTTAACTCCTAGTATACATATGAGGATTAGTCTCACGAAAACGCCTGGTGGCATTGCAAAATGACAAGCCCACAACCCAAGCTGTAAGCGCTTGTAGAAAATCAGGGCCTAGTGAATTATAAGAACTCTTAATTTTTTAATCCGTGCTTATTGTTGGTAGCAGTCGAAAAGACTTCCATTTTTCTGCTGAATGATGTAGATAAGAAGCACTATTGAGTACTAGTACTTCCAGCCTGCGAAACTCGAGTGCTTATAACATAATTGCCTATTTGACAAATTTTAACATACAACTCTAGAAGACTTTATTTTTCGATATAATTTTGGAATAACCATGTAATTAATTGATTTAACATTGAGGTTTTCATACAAATTATCGATAGTAACTTTTTCACGCCCGTTACACAGTTTTTTTTTGCATACGCCCTTGATTGCGAATTGTATTCATCACAAAACTTAAGAAATTAATACTCATTGCAGGTGAAAGCGCAGCAACCCCTTCCGATGTATTTCAACATTAAGTAAAAATCGCTAGAATAAACCCATTGTTTGAAAGCAGTCTTCAGCGTAGACAAAAACTGAGCTACTTATTATTATTTTCTTCATCACTGAACGCTGCTATCGAACATATCAATAACCTTTCCAGTCAGTGCTGGAAAATTGGTTGGTGGAAAAAATCGAAACGTCACATTTAGGTACAACAAATAAAAACAATTCCTATACAATTTTCTTTTATTTTTTTTTTAGTTTTTGTGGTACAATTATTTTTACATTCTGCCCTTCTGTGCAGAAAAACCTTTACAACAATATGTTTTTTTTTTTTTTACATAATTCATTTTTATTTTTCAATTTTCTTAAAACTATCTTAAAGCTAGACAAAAATTCATAAAAACTAGCCTACTTATCAATATTTTAAACCTAACTTACTGGCCCCAGTCGGGCGCTCTAAGTTAAACTATAATAACTTAATGCTAATGCCTTTCGGCCTAAGAACTATCTTAATACTAAATCCAGGTCGGTTTTATTTTTTACCGAGAAGAATTTACAAAAAACTCGGTATCTCTGTCTTTATTTTTTGGTTTTATATAAAACTTACAAACTAATTAAAACTACTTAAAGCTACTTAAAACTATTTACAACTAATTGCAACCTACTTATAAGCTTTTTACAGACTACTTACAAACTAGAACAGCCACAGCAAGCATTTTCCGGTTTTATATTTTTTTTTGTATTTTTATGGATTTTATATTTTTTTTTTTGGTGCCACCCTGACTGTCCCTACTTAAAACTAACTACCTAAACCTATGCAAGTCGGCCATACAAAAGAAAATAGCAAGGTCAACTATTAAATATCTGAAGGAACTTCATCTTCGTTTTTCAACCACCAGAACTGGTTTTCCTGCTTTACCCTATCTCTTCGGTCCCGTTCGGACACAGTCCTACTGAACCGAAGGTTCGTCTTGACGTCTCGACTGTAAAGGAGCCACCGATCCACAGTTCTACTGCCGACGTGGTAGATTAGTGGAACCGCCGCTCTATCCTGGATCAACCCTCGACTGTCTAGGTGGAGGAATGCATCGGGCGGAATAAAGCCGCTTAGACGCACACTCTCGTAGTATTCGTATTTAGGGTAATAAGCCCCGAAAATTAAGCTGTTAGACGAGGACATCGCTGATGCAATGTGACCTCGAATAAGCTTCAGCAAGAAATTATTGATCCTGTTTATGTTGGCCCCGTTGTATAGAGCCAGGTTGGAATAGTACAACAATATATGTATTTTATATGCCTTTAACTTTTTTGACCTCGTACATTGTACCATAAAATTCCTGTTTGTCATTTTATTATATGACTATCCCATATCTGTCAATAACACCACCAAAACCCCTGAAGGATTTACTCTTCGGCTACTGAAGGCTTTCTGCACCACTAACAACATCGTTGTGGACATAAAGTTTGGATTTCCGGAGAAACACTGCATTACATCCGCTCTTGAGATTCCATACTAACGTTATAAGAACCAACGGAACAATGAAGTACACGGTCAGCCTTAAGCTTAAGTAAAAAATCGCAAGAATAAATCCATCGCTTAAAGGCAGTACTTAGCGTAAAGAAAAACTGAGCAACTTATTATTATATGAGCAACTTATTATTATTTTCTGAAACCCTGAACGCTGCTATTGGACATTCCAATAACCTTTCCTGGAAAATTGGTTTGGTGGTTGGAAAAATCCGAAATGTCACATTTAGGTTACCACAGATAAAAACAAATAAATAAATACTGGGTCTCGCTCCCGCTCTCGCTCACACCTATTACGCAATTTTCTTTTATTGCTTTTTAGTTTTTTTGGTGTAATTATTTAATAATTTTTTGCATTCTGCACTTTTGTGCAATAAAACCTTTCAAACGATGTATAATTCGCGTTGGTAATCTCAGCGTTTGTATACTATTTGCATAAGTTGACAGCCATGGCCATTAAAAGAGGTGCGCGTAGGTTTGAAAAAAAAAATAGGTGCGATTTATTGGTATTTATAACTAGCGCAGCAATGCAAGTATTAATAAAACGCTTTACCCACTTTTATATTAAATCCAAGTCCGGCGCAAATAAGTTTAAACTTAACAAAACTTTATCTCAACTTTTATATCCACTTTTTACTTTCTTATTTTTCGACACTTGGGTTTGTTGTTGTTTGCTAAGGGGAAATTTTACTGTGCTAGCTTTAACTTTTTCAATACACGCCTAATTATAATTTATTTAAATAGCAATGTGTAGATATTTTGACAGAGTTTTTCATGCAGTTAACGTTAAAAAATTTATCAACTTCTTAAAATCCAAACTGTCTCAAACTAGGTGCAAGGTGTTTTCATTTTTAAACAATTTAAAAACAAAATGTCATCTGCAAGGAGAATCTCTCAAACTAATCAGATGCCCTCTGGTGGATTTGAGCAACGTAACAACTCTGCTATTCTACTCGCGTATGAGAGCATGAGTAGATGGAATAAGGTACTAGATTAAAGTTTTCATCCACTCGGGAGTGCTTTGCCACCCCCAAAGGAACACGGCTATTGTAGCACTGATGTATTTTTTTTTTTATCTTTCTATACTTTGACAGTTTTACACACCACAACTACAGCGTCACCATTCTGTTTGGTCAGTAAACAACTCAATCTATAGATTCGTTGACTAAAATTTTAGTTAACAGGCACATTAGAGCATTTACCAGTCACAATAATCAATGTTTAAAAATGATTAGCTGTAAAAAAAATCGTCGAACTGTTGCAAAGAATTACTTAAAAAGAATTAACCGAAAATATAAGTTTGTATAAAAAAAAACCACATTCAGTGGCAGGATTAAATCTTGGCTGATCCCACCCCTCTAGATTTGGAAAACGATAAACTTGCACACTTGGCAATCTAGCTACATATATAACCAAATTTTTTCTTTCGTACGAACGCAACGTTAATGCCAGTTATACTTGCTGTTGACGTCGTTTTTGCAAATAATAAGTTATTCTAATGCCATTATTTTGATTGAACTTTAAGAAAACACCAAATAAATTAACTGGCCGCCAACAAAAATGTCAAATTTTTGTCAAGTTTAGCCAAGGCTCTGAAAAGGCTTCGGTAGGGTAAATCTAGACAAGGAAAACTTGTCAAATACTAGTGAGGCCCTCGCTCAAAAAAACTTGTTGGGTAAGTCCTTTTATCCTATAACTTATAATATAGCAAAAAAATAATAATTTACACCCATCACACATAATAAGAAAAATTAAAATACTTATATTTTTCATTTTCAACATCACACGCGTATTGGACTCGTGACCAGAATATCGTAGGATCGAATTCCAGCCAAGACAGCTTTTTATTTACTTCTTTTTTTGTCTCTCGAGGCAAAAGGTTATGTTGTTACTATCGATAAAATACATTGGCAGCACGGGTTAGATACGTTTGTATCTCTCCTTGTATCTTCATTATATCTTCCTCTTTTTCTTCTTTTAAACTATCTTTCTCTTTTACTCTTTTCTTTTCATTCATATTTAAATAAAGATCCTGGCTAGACGCGCCTTATAATTACTGTGAATCAAAGTTCTTTTATTTAATAAATTAAAGTGTTGAATTACTTTTTGATAAAATCCAACAGGTGACTTCACGGGGATCCCGATACAAAATCGAGTGTTACCCTTGCTGGGCCCATGAAAACTTTCTGGTGCCCCGTTTAAAACTTGATTGTTTTTCCAGGTGGGTGTTTACTTTTGATTAAATGAATTCAGCACAAATTTGTATCGGTTGCAAGATGGCAAGTACCACTTATAATCAGACAAAAAGGTCAAAAAATATCAACCAATTAAAAAATATATTTAATTTCTGTCTCTGATGATAAATGATATCAATGTAAACAAAAACACACACTTACCTATGATAGCAACATAATCTAACATCAAAAATTAATCTCTATTGTTTTTATTGATCTTTTTTTTCGAATGAAAACAAAATTCATTTAAAGCCATTGAAGTAATGTTACATTTTGAAAGTTATTCTAGAGAGAGAGAAAACAGATAAGATATTGCTGCCAATGAAAATAAAAATAAGGTGCACCTGTAGAAAGGGTTGCCGCCTTATTCCTTTGAAGTTTTTTTTTTATAGTCATGAAATAATTTCTTTTGAGTTGTGAAGAATGTAATTCTATTTGAAAAAAATTGAATTATAATTTGTTCATGTTGAAATCATTGTATTTATTTTAAATCAAAAGAACGTTGAACTTAAAAAAAATATTTTTTGCTTTGGTAACTCTAACAAATACAAATAATTTTAAAGATTTTTTTGTGTAATGAGTGCTTATTAAAAAAGGTATTAGTTTCTTAAAATGATCAAACACAATTTTAATGTGGCTGCATTCTTTCATGGTTTGAAATTGCAAATAGATACAACATTGCCTCCCTGACTATCAGAATTGATTGAATTGAGTTTCCTTTCTCACTTTCATTTCACAAAATGAGAAAAGGTCGACATCCCTATTTCAATTAAGTGTCGATTTATATAGAAATCCCTGTTGATTGATGTGTTGTTTTTCCGGCACAAGCCAGCTTCAGGGAATTTGCTTTTCATTGCATGACGTAAATTGCAATTTTACAAAAATATATAGGCCGTCCGTTGGTCTTCTTTTCACTTTTCCATTCAACCATCAAATCAAAAAAATCGTGTACAAGGTTTAACTCCTTTTACATCCCACATTACATACCTACAACATAAGGAAAAAAAGTGGAAAAGGAACAAAAAAAAAAATTAAAAAAAAACTATTAAAGGCACCCGTGCTATTGCTCACGCTAAACTAGGGCGAGTAAGGACCAAAACATTGAAAATGTTGCATGGTAAATGCAAATATGTGAATGAAGTTGTTATGTGGTGTGGTGTACGGTTTACCTACATATATCCGCCCACTCTAATGGAAATTGCAAACCCACATCTAAGAGACGAGAGATTAAGATTTGTTTGAAAAAAAAATAATAAAAAAAATAGAAAACTATAAAGGACACAAAGAACATGATCTCATTGCAATATTTATGGAAAATATTAAAAAAAAAAAGAAGAAAAAATAGAAAGAAAATGGATTAAAAGTTTCTTCTCTTTCTTTGGTATTTTAAATTAAGTTCACAATGTGAAATATATAGTTGACATTAATTTTTATGATTTTTTTAAGCAACGAAGGCCACAGTACTAAAAAGTTTAAACCAAAGCTAAAGTGAAGATATTCTGGTTGAAAGAATTTGAGAACTTTTATCATAAAATTACGATACTTATACATATTTATTAATTTGAACATAAAATAAGAAGCTTTTGAACTTTTCCAACAATGTGAAGTTGAAAAGTTAACGATTATAAACAACCCAGAGTACGAACAAAAGAAAAGTTGTAAGATACGCAGAACGACAGTCGAGGAGAATTTAATAAATGGTTTCATAAATAAGTTTAGTTTTTTGAAATTATTTTTCTAGTAAAGATTCGTAACAAAGAAACTGGCATGGGGAATAAAGGGAGATACGAATTGAAACAAATTACAGAAGTCAGTTCTTTATTTTAAAAAATGGCGCCCAATCTGGACCACATGGTAAATTTAATAAAACTCATAAATAACTTAAAAAAATTTTACTGTCAAAATAACGATTGTTGTCAGTATTGTCAATTTTCAGGAAAATACTTTTTTTATGTTAGATGATAGGACCTCCACCTTTTTAGAAATTTTTAACATAAATAAAATTGCAACTAATTTTAATTTTCCCAACACGCTTTTGGCATCTGAAGCTGTTGTCGCAAATTTGTTCATGTTCTTAATATTAAAAATTACTCAAGAAGTGGTGGTCCTAACTGACACATGAAAAAGAATGTTCCCGAAATGTGGCAGCACTGACATTTTAACCGAAGGTGCGTCTAATTAACACCTTTCGATGAAGACATCAACTGTTATTTTAACTATGGAGATTTACCAAGTAATTTAGTTTAGAGTTTTATTTTATTTTACCATTTGGCCCATATTAGGTGGAGTCCAAGCGACAGTAATACAGCAATCACTTCCCAAATTACATTTGCCCCCCACAAAAAGCGCAAAGATTTCGGTGACTGTACTATAGATTGGGCGCAATTTTTCAAAACGGTGTCCAAGTGTTTCCAGGCTTTGGTGAGCTTGTATTCATGATGAATTGCAAAAATAAAATCGCAATCGCAGAAAATAAGGTTGCCAATTCAAAGTTTTCCGTGTCTAAAGAACACCCTGTATAATATCGATAGCGCCCTCTTCATTTATGAGAAACTATGAATTTCTTAAATATACAGAAATCAAATCAACAGTAGACGGTAATGGACCTGCAATTAATTACAAGCACTTCAAAGAAACAAACATTTCTTTTTGTTTTCATTTATTCATTCGAAAATTAAAGCAAAATATGTAGTTGAATCAGATTTTAAGTGGTTGTCTTTTAAAAATAAAAAAAAAAAAAAATAATGATGAAATTATTGTGGATTTTATTTATGATTGAAATATGACACATTTTAATGACTGCAATCAGTCTTCGAATATTTATTCATCGTGCCTAGGTGCGACACATTTTTCTTTGATGTCGGTGCATTTCAAGAGCAATGATATCATAAATGCAATAACTACAAGAATATTTCTTTTCTTTTATTTATTTTGATGATCTATTTTGTGAGTAACACTCAAAAAATTTAGAACGTTTAAAAGAAAATGATCTCTTCCGATCATTGAAACAATTAAGACTTACATTTATAAATAAATGAGTTGTGACACTTCCTTACAACTGTTAACTGTTAATACCTATGGGTTCTTTGAAGTTGTTAAAGTAATATGCGTTTTTCGCTTTTAGGTCTGAGTATAGAACTGAGCTGTCAAAAAAAGATCTGTGTTTCCTTTTTAGCTCAGACCACTCAGAGCTAAGTTTTTTTTCGAGTTTTTGATTGGGCAGCTATCAGATGATAATTAAAAGCCGGTACTAAATTATGGTGCGTTGAACGCATCGCAATCGTATGACAGTTCAGTGCTCAGATGTGTTTGTAAATTATATCGGAGAGCTCTGGTCATACTCTACTCAGAGCTAACTCCGGTAGCTCGAGCTCTACTCCATGCTCTGCTCTGAGCTAAAAAAGAAAAACGCCTTATGCTGTCCTAGAACACGACAAGCTGCTATTTTCTTTTGCATTTATATTTTCTTCAAATATTGCATTTAATAGAGAGTACTGGTAATTTCACTGTGAATTAGATTTGAATGAAAGTATATGTTTGGTGTTTATCAGGAAAGTCAGCAAACTGAACTCTTGGCAATCCTATTTGAACTCTAAAGGCGTTTTTCTATTTTAGCTGCGAGCATAGCACTGAGCTGTCAAAAAAAGATCTGTGTTTCTTTTTTAGCTCAGAGTACTCAAACCGCTCAACTTGTATTTCTTTTTTTAATCTGAGCAAGCTCGAGGTACGCTCCATGAGCTCAGCATAAAAAGACCAAGCGAATGAAGTAAACAGCTGAGCGCAGCCAACTTCACTCTTTTTCACTCATTTGAAATCGGCGCGTTCAACACATCCATTTTAGTTCATATTTTTCAATTTTTGAGTTTTTGTTTGGCCAGCTGTCAGATATATTTCAAAATTATATCGGAGGGCTCTGACCATATTCTGCTCAGAGCTAACTCCAATATCTCGAGCTCTACTCCATGCTCTGCTCAGAGCTGAAAAAAAACCGCCGTTAGCAAACTTTATACCCTGAATATGTTCCCTTAAAATATTTGTATTCTTCTAGGCGCAACAACAAACTTAAAAAAACATTAAGTTTAAATCGGCACGAGTTATAAAGTGTTGTCTGAAATCGTACTCTCCTGTTATAGCAATACTTTATACTTGAAGTAATTCTAATTTGACACTCTGTTCGTAAGCTTTGATTTATTTGTGACTATGGCGCCCACTACGACTATATTTAAAAAAATTCTAACCAAGCTTGTGGCTTCGTAAAACGCTGGTCAAAGGAATATCCCTAGGTTACAAAATCTTTTTATGCTGCTTTCGTAAGACCACTCCTTGAATGAATTTTCCTCCTAGATCTGTTCAATTGAATTGATAAACCGTCCAGCTGAGATTTGAACGTTTCGCTTTCCGTGGCCACCGATTTCAATTTGTCCTTTCCCACACTACTAGTTTCAAAATTCATTATCTCTGAACTCTCACCATCTTGAAGTTTACTTTTGATTTTAGAAATTAAATAATTAATTTAAAGCTTTCTTGCATTAAGCTAATTACAAAGAAAACTTCCTGAATTGATTTTTCTTGCTGACGACAACCAACGCCAGAACTTTTGGTATATTCATCTTAATCCTTCGTTATTGATTAAAGTATACTCAAAAATTTTACAAATCTATGTACGTATTTTTTCTGTCTTGCTGATAACTACGCTAACTTCTGTAATTGCTTCTTTTGTTTAAGAACTTTTTAAATTAGATTAAATTCTATAGATAACATAATTTCCATTTTCCAACAGACATTAATTGAATATTCATATTTTATTTACTTTCAGATAAATTTTTGCATATGAAATTCTGTCACAAACATCAAGAAGGCGACTAAATAATGTAAGTAACAAAAAATGCACAATGCTGTTAAAAAAAAATTTCAAACTATTTTTGTTTTGGACTATTTATTGCAACAACTACAAATTTTCAAAAGCTATTTTGTTAAATGAGGTTTACAATTTGCGATGCTTCTGAAGTTTTAATTTAAAAAAAAAGGGTTTCAACGCAACCGTCACGTCGTAAACTTTTAAAAATTCAAAGCCAACGAATTGTCGAAATTTGAATGGAAAATCTTTTACAACAAATCGTAAACATTACGACGACAGTTTTTGTAGTTAACGTAATTCAAAAGTTGTTTGGGTAAATTAACTTTTTATAGAATGGGTTTTTATGTCTGTCGCCATCTTCGTAAAATCATTGAGCTTATACGGCAACCGTTTTATTAACGCCCCCAAAAAACTGCGTGCGTCGCGTCGTAAATGAAATGTTATCATTTATGTGCAAAATATTTTCCAATAAATCGCAAAATTTGTGTCACAAATCGTCGTAAATGAAGATGGTAAATGTACTTCCATCTTATTGATTAAGAATTATAATCTTGTTGGATACAGTTTACAGTCGTTTTTTGTTGTCAAAAAATCCATTTAAATAAGCTAAACTAAACTTAATACAAATTTCGTATGACAAAGGCCCTTCATATGTCACTGATGAGTCCAAGTGAGTGAGCTTAACGAATCACCAATTTTTAGAACTAAATGCCATAAGAATGTATTTTGAATCAATTATTCAACAAGTCCAATCCTTAATGAAGTCTTCTACTTGGATGATTTATTTTATTATAAAACAGATACAGGGTTGGTCCTAGGACACTTCCTTGTGGTACACCGGCTTCAATTTTCTTTAGTTCCTAGTAATTCTGGTCATACCGTACTGTAAAGAGTGGGTTCGTAACGTAGGATTCCACTATTTCGTAGTACTGCCTGGGAAGATCCCTTTGCAGTTTGCACTCAAGTCCCAAGTGCCAAACCTTATCAAAGGCAACATCTAACATCTATTGTTTTTCTTCAAGTGCCTTTTTTCCACAACATCCGTAATCCGATGCACTTGGTCTAAAATGAAATTTTTATTTCTAAAACTTATAGCTCGGAATTAGTCTTCTTACTTCTATTATTTTGCTAAGTCCTTTCAGGAGCAGTTTTTCGAAAACTTTTGCCATGATTGGTATAAGTGATATAGGTTTGTATGTTACTTCTCTTACCTTGGCATAACAATGACTTCTGCAAACTTTCAATGATGTTGCACATATCTTAGTTTAAGGCATGCTTTTATTATAAATTGGAGTTTTTTGAAGGCTATTGAAGGCATTTCTTTCAAAACCTGAGCAGTTACTAGATCGTACCCTGGTGATTTTTTGTTAGACAACTTATGTTGACACATACTTCTTACTTCTTTGAGCTTGACAAAAGGAATTTCACATTCGACGTTTCTATTAACAAACTGTAAGGGATCTGTAGCTGTGTTTGCTGGGAATGGCTAAAAAACATTCGCGAGATGTTCAGCGAAGAGATAAGTCTTTTGTTTCGGGTTTCCGATCCATTTACCATCTTGAGATTTTACAGGCGGGTTTTGTCTCTGTGGTCTAATTAAGACGCTTAGCTGCTTTCCATAAGGAGTATTCCGTAGACTGCCAAAACCAAGATCTCGTCTCATATAAACACAAACAACTACCACAATGTGCTTATGTGTTTGTGTTTTTCTCCGCTCAAATGTCCAATACAATATCATACTCTCTCTTTTTGCCTGCTTGGCGTTGAAGTGAAGATCGTAATTTTGATCAAAAAGCTTTTCACTTTTCTGTGGTGAAAGCTAAAAATGGGTCTGTTCATAAAGAAGAGTTCGCATCTTTACAAGATTTCATTGAAATTTTAACTAAATTTAAAAATTAAAATTTAAATCTCACACCTTGAAATCTCAAAACTGTATGGGGAAATGTGAAGATTTGGACTGAAATCTCTGAAATCCGAGATTTCGCTCCGGTGGGAACATAGTATAAGGTCTGGTATTTTGTTAGTATCAGATGACCAATATGTTGAAAAATATGAATTTAAAAAAAAAACTTCTTAATACACAAAATCGAATAATTTATTTATATGTTCTAACCGATTTTAAAATGTTATTATTTACTTTAATTATAATCTTGACCAATCAACGATAATTTTGGTAAACATTTATTTAACGTATATCAAAAGCTTTTCAAAATACCTTTTTAATGAAAATCAAACAAAAATGGAGTCGGTCGATTGGTCACTAAAATTTGTTGTTTGGAAAATTTTGAAAAACTTGTCCAGAAATGTTCTATTTTTGCTCATCAATAACGGGTCCCACCCAAAAGACCAATAAACAGTTTGATCAATATTTTTCAAAAGACTCTGTAAATAGGTAATATCTTATCGATAAAACTTTACAATTAATTTTGCCGCACACACACACATCATAATGCAATGCATGCATACATTTTCATGATGCGGTTCTGAAAGGGCGAACAAAAACATTCGACTTTGTCAAACCGCAATAAAATTGAAATTCTACAAATTTAATTTAATTCAGTAAAAAACAAATCTGACGTAAGATTTTTCCTCAAAATATTTTACCCCATTTGGGGTTGAGGAACCCCGCCTGTTTTACCACTTGAAATCTGTAAACCACAAAATACATGCATACATACTCGTATTTATGCAGAAAGGTCGATTTATTTAATCAATTTGAAAACAATTTAAATGAAATCGGATACTATCATCAGTCCTTGTTGGTAAAAGATAAAGAGAATCTCTTTGTTTCTATAATCGTATCGGTTCTATGTTATTTCAATCTAAACGAACAATTTCGCATACTTCGTTTCATTCTTTTTTTTTTAGCCAAAATCAATTTGCAGCCAATTGAAAGTTCATAAAAATAGCTGCAACTTTACACACAAAAAAACCAACACAAAATACAATACGACCACGATAGACCCGACAGTCGCCATCGGTAGTAGACCGATATTCATATACTATATCTCTGCTCTTCTGCAGCATTCAAAGCTAATGAAAAAAAAAAACAACAAAATGTCACCGACAAACAAGAAGAAGAATAACAAAAATATTTGTATCTCTCATGCAAAAGTTTTCTGACCCAAATTCTAGGCTAAGAATAAATTTACTTACATCGGATGCTTGCTTAAGGTTGGATGGTTCGTTGAATCCATCTCTTGTATACTAGAAATTATATCATACACGATTCGCTATGAATTTAAACTAAAAGGAAATTAAAAAACAAAAAATAGAAATAATAAATTTAAAAAAAAAGAAGATAAATAAAAAAAAACCCAGGTGAGTTGCCTTGGAGAGAAATATATTGCATAGGTAACTAAAAAAAAAAAAAGATATTAATTTATATGTGTCGACAAATCATAGCGTTGATAGCAGATTAAATCTTTTTTCAAAATATTGTATTAGAGGTAAAAAGCAACACATAGGATAGAAGCTTTGTTGTTTTTAAAAAAAGTTCCAACAAAAATGTTTTTAAAATATGGTTTTGAAAGAATAAACACGTTTAACACTTCGAAATAATCACAGCTAGTATTGAAAAAAAAAATTCATTTTTGTGTTCGAATAATGTCGTTTTCGATTGGACGTTCGGTGTACTCCTTTTCCACTCCTATTTGACTCCTACTACTCCTAAGGCCTTCGATTGGCTGTTCCGAGTAATGATTTCGGAGTCTTTTTTCTGTTCCCGATTTAAAGAAGGAGTAGGTTTGGAACACACGCATACATTTAAACATTTTCATCGGACCACTTGTCAAAAGTGATAAATGCTTGAAGAAGCCATTTTGTGGCGTCATTCAGTAGTGTGCATGTAAATTTGACAATATGATGTTTTCATATTCGATTGGATTCAAAAAGGAGTAGAACATAAGAATATAAGAAGAATAGAAGAAGTTAACAATGTCAACACATCTGCAATCGCAAATGCGCTGACATCTCTATATGTTGTTGGTTCACTTGGTGAATTGATCAGTCAAATTCTTAAAAGCAGGGTTATTAGTTCAGGAGTGGGTGGCTTCTCGGCAAGAAGATCTGTCAGTAGGTGTACACCGCAAGGCGGCGTTCTTTCTCCCCTTCTGTGGAACTTGGTAGTTAATCAGTTGCTGAATTACTTAGAAGCGGAGACCTACAGATTGATAGTCTATGCAGATAACGCGACGTGGTTATAACAGTATCAGGGAAGCATCCTAACACTTAAAGAGATCTTTTAAAAAACGCTCTAAACAAGCTAACACGATGGGCTGATCGGTGAGGACTTGGAGTAAATCCCCACAAAACAGATCTTGTCCTCTTCTCCAGGAAATACAAAATTCCGCAAATAGACCCCCTTTCTATTAATGGTGTTCCACTAACATTCTCGGACGAAGCTCATTATCTCATTAGCTCAAGTCTCATTATAGATAAGAAGTTACGCTGGAAACCTAACATACAGTGGCACTTTTCTCTTGCAAAAAAGCCGTAAGTAATAAGTGAGGCCTCCAACCACGCATATTCACTGGCTATACTTTCGATAATTAGACCGATTCTAACTTACGGTGTGGCAGTTTGGTGGACTGCCTTGGATAAAGCGATACATAGCGATAAACTAAGCAAAGTCCAAAGAACTGCATGTATATGCATAAGTGGATCACTTCGGTCGGCTCCGTCCGCTGCATTAGACATTCTACTCCATCTGACATCTCTGGATATTTTCAGCAAATTAATGACTGCGAGCACTGCCATTCGCCTCAAAGTCTCTTCACAGTGGATCAATAATGAGATTGGCCACTCCTCTATTCTGAATTCATTCGGATCACTTACAAGTAACACTGACTACACAATCCCACTATTGAACTTCGACAAAAACTTTGAAGTTACCATACCTTCCAGATCTACCTGGGAGAATGTGGGATTATTAAAAGATCAATCGATTCACTTCTACATCGATGGATAGAAGACCAAAGATGGGGTTGGTGGAGGTGTGTACTCTGATAGACTAAATTAAAGTATCTCATTCCGTCTCCCTATTCACTGTAGCGTATTCCAAACGGAACTTCTAGCGATAAAAGAAGTACTATCTTGACTCAAAGAAAACGTGATATCAACCTCGGATATCTGCATCTTCTCTGATAGTCAAGCCGCTATTAGATAAGTCTCTGGACTCTGTCTCCATAAACTTTGGAACTGAACTGTCGAACATCTGTGGTGGAGTTGGTGCAACAGTTTAATATACTCCTTTGTTAGGTGCCGGGCCATAGTGACATACTTTCAAACGATTTTTGTTTTGCAGAAGCTGTATGGACGAGGAGGAGCAAGTAACGGTTCCTCACCTTCTCTGTATATGCCCAGCACTTTCCAACAGACGTAGGCTCCACTTCGGAGACTACTTCTATAACGATCCTTGTAATCTGGCAACATCGACATTAATAGTCTCGTTCGCTTCGTCGGGGGCTTTAAGTGTTTTAACGAGTAAGGAAGGAGTCTTCCAGATTCTTGTGGTATCACAATGGACCAACTTTGGTCTAAGTGTGTCAGTATTAATTTACTGACAGCTACTTCCACCTAGCCTAACCTAACATGCAGTTTAAGAAAATTATTTGATTTTTGGAATGGTAAAGAAAATAATAAATTATACACATCTACCAAAAACAAAACAAAACAAAGTAAAACTTGGGTAACCCTAGCTTTTTGAATTTTGTTTCGTTATTTGTATTATAACTGACATTTTTTTCAAATCTCACCTTCTCACGAACACCTGGCATTCGGCAACCAATACCAAATGGCCACAAAAAATTTCTCGGACCAAATCTGGAAAGAATAGACGGTGTTCACATTGGATTGAAAAACTGGATTTTTTTTTTACGTTTCAGTATTCACATCTCGCTCCCACTTCTTCAGTAAAGGAAGATGTAAATACTGAAACGTCAAAAAAAATCCAGTTTTTCAGTCCAATGTGAACACCGCCATAGAAAATTTAAACTTTCTCAGAGCGCCCTCTTTGGTCCGAAAAAGTACAATTTTTAACTCATCGAACGGGTTCGCACTAAAAATGACTAAATCTGGCGGTTTCAAACTGTTTGAAACTCGATGTGGAACACACCTATTATATGAAGCACGTCAGTTATGACAAAAAAAAGCTTCAGAGCGCATGTCACTTTGACAGTTTATTCTCTACCTCAACTTGACTAAGCAAAAAACCTAGTGCTACTTCAAGGTTTATACTAGGGCGACTTTAGGTATCAAAAACCACAGATTTTGCTGGGCAGGGTGAGTTCAGGTTTTTCAAAAAAACACTGAGGTGACTTCAGGACTCAACGAACAAGCCTATTGCTTGAATTCTTTTATGAAACTTAACATTAAAAACAGCACAAATAAAAAAAAAAACGAAAAATGGTTACCCTAGTCGCATCTAAATTTTGATAGATTCTGTAATGGGTAAAACGATGTATTCAATAAAAAAAACAAACAATGAAAGTTGGTTTAAACACGCAGGGTAAATGGAACACTGACATAGTAGTCATGTTTTGTTGAAAACAAAACGGTGCAGAAGAAACCGGTTGGTAAAGCTCTTTTTGTAAGAAAATACCATAGTTTCAAACTTTTGTATTCCCCGCGTTCGGCCATCCAAATGTTAGGCTATCCGATATGCAAAAAAAAATACAGATACCTTGATACAGATCAGCTGACATTAAATGCTTTTTATACAAGAAATTACAACAACACAGATAAATCACGATCGCTTAAGATATGAAGCCGAATGCGCTCATTCTTCATTAGTCACATTTGACTGCCAAAAAGAGGTAAAATAACTGGCGGCAGGTTATTGTTATTGCGCTTAGTGTAAAATTTCAACCAGAGATTATAAAATAAAGATGCACAACCTCCAAAACCCATAGTAATATGTATCACAATTCAACTTGAAAAGAGACTTTAGGAACAAAAAGTCATATTTTTAATTCTTACAACAAAATCAAAAATTATTTACTTGATTTTGGATCAAAAGTTGACATTTATAACATATTGAGTTTCAAAAATTGACATTTTTCCTTGTGATATTTTGGTTTTGGATCAAAAGGTTACATTTTCGAATAAAAAAATTTCTAAATAAAAGCTCTATTTTAAAACCAACTGAAAAAATAATAAATACAGTTTGCTTATGTAATGGACAAAAATAAAAAAAATTGGCAGGCATACCTTAGTTTTGTTTTTCGAAATTTCTGAAAAATATGAAACAGTAAAAGTGACACCTTTTGTACGTAAACTCTTCATTATTTGTAATTAAATTTTGTGTTTAAGAATAGGTGTGAACTCCAACAACAATAAAACGTGGTGAGTTTGCTTCTTTTTGACAGCTTGGTGTTTTTTATACTAAGAAAAGCAGCCATCTTTAAAAAAAGTAAATTCACCACTTTTTCACCACCAAGATAGGGGATATGTAGACCCTGTTTAGATTGGGAAGATTGAGTCTGGCATCACGGCAGTTTGTGGGCAAAAAAACTGAGATGTCGGGGATTTCATGAGGCACGAAGAAAACATAAACTACGGGTCCATGAGATTCATTTGTTGTTGTTACAATGTTGAAAACATTGAAGTTGTTTTTGTTTCTACATATGTGTTTTGAGGCAGCTCAAATTTTCTAATGTAAAGACGATGCCACTCATGAGTCCGTACCTACTCAATCTTCCCAATCTAAACAGGGTCAAGTGGATTATAGAAATTGTTTGGAAAATGTAGATTTGTTGCTTGTTTATTAGGAAAAAAGCTATTGTTTCAAGCTTTTATGTATTTATTAATATTATTTTACTATCCAAACAATATTCGTTCCTGGTTTTAAGTGTTATTTAAATTATTCTTTCTTGTTTATTTTTTTTTGCTGTTGTTGTAATACACAGGGACGGTCATCTTGAATTTCTTCTGACATTCTCACTCTTGATAACCTTCGCAAGATAATACCTTAGATTTGTGTATTGAATAGTAACTTCTTATGCAATCTGACATACGCAAACTAATACGTCTTTTTTATAAATATCCCTCGTTAAATTACTTTAATTCTTAAGTGGACATTTCTTGCTTCACTTATTATGTTAAATTGTTGTTTTATTTTACATTCAAACTACTTTTTAAGCAAAGGCACGTGCACAAAAAAACAAAACATCTAATATTTACCACGCTTTATAAACATGAAAACCCGAAAGTATATACTTTTGGAACTAACTCTGAGCTTTCTCATAACTTTTTCGAAATAACTGACGATTTTCAAAAATAACCGACAGATTACTTCACCACTCCTATCGAAACTATGGTAAATGTAGAAGTTGATTCTATGTGTGCATTTTTCACTATTTTTCACTAATACTTTGCATAGCTTAAACATCAGCTGTTCCTTTCAGCTTGTATGCAAATCAAAATGAGCGCCGAGGATTGTCATCGTTATTTGATAATATCTGATTTTCTCTGGCTCGAGTGCGACTTCTCAAAATATCACTCCTCGTGCCCATGCATAGTGTAAATTACTAACGTTTGCAACACGGTAAGAATAACAAGGTATGCTTTGACAGTTCAAGGAGACGATTCATGACGTCATTACGACTGAATGATCTCAATTGTTTCCCAGATGGAACAAAAAGTAAACAATAAATTATTTATGTTTTGAAGTTATTAATTGTTAAAATTGAAAGTAAAACAATAAATTATTTATGTTTGGAAGGTTTGTGTTGTTGAAATTTAAAGTAAAACAGTAAATAATTTATTATTTTAAGTAATGTGTTGTGGGACACTCGGTATGACGGCACATGAGAACATATATGGCGACCCTTTATCTCGTCTACAAAATATCTTGTATTTTTATACCATGACTTAACTTTATACATATGTACTAATGTTTGCATTAGAACAGAAATGACGTTAATAGGTATTTTCCCAAAACACAGACAAAATATTTTCTTCTAAAATTTGGAATATTCGTTTGACGTTGACAGCTCATTTCATTTTTAATTTCAACTGGCCGTTAATCGCTAGTTGTAAAGATTCCAATGTGTTGCACTTCCTTAAAAAGCTTAAATATGTAACGTTTTCAAAAATATGTTATTCCTTAGTTAAGTTCATGTCACCTGATTTTTCTTTGTTACTCATTTTAATTTCAAACAAAAGAATATGCATAGAAGGAAATACAAAAACAAAGCATTATCAAATCCGATTAAAAATATGACTCATATATATTAACGTACTTATTTCAAACTTTATTCTACAAAACTTATCCTCTCAAATGTCAAAATGGATTTAGAAAAAAAAAGTAGACAAAGTTCGTGTAAAGAACACACTTTCATTAAAGTTATCCGCACAGCATGCACAATGAAAGTTGTTGAAGCTTGAACTCATTTCGCCAACACAAAAGGACAAAGAATTGTCGTCGTTCATTCTTTATCTGCAACTCGCATCAGGTCGAACAGTAAAGCTAATTAAAATATTTATGGTATCCTGCTTAAGTGTCTGATGGTGGTGTCCCACCCACACCACGTTTAGATATATTTATGCAACACAAAAGCTGAACGACATTGCACTTTTGTTAAAAATAATTAAAAATGTTAAATTAACCTTTAGGTACTACAACTACAACCAACCAACGGCAACGCATAAGTAAAAGGCAAAAGTCTTGTTGACTTGTGAGAGTTTTTTAATTAGTCAAAACAACTTTTTGACAGTTCAGCTAATCCTGTCAAAAGTCCATTGCACTGATTGACAGCGTCCAAAAGTTTTTTTGTTGTTGTTCCTCTTCCGCTGTCAATGAATTCTCTCAGATGGTTATTAGAGTGCTTATAAATAAAATGTTAATTAAAAATGTTGTTGTTTCTAAATTGAAAAGAATTTTGATATAAAAAGTTTTTTTTTCACCCCTCCTTAGCTTTTAAATTTTGAATTTGTGCCAAATTTAAAATAAAGCAGGCGAAAACCTCAACGTGAATAAAACGATTTTATAGTTTTTTAAACATAAATATAAAATTCATGTTCAATTTCGTGTTGCTTTTTTTTTGTTCGTTGTTTGTTTAATTTAAACTCGACGAAAAATAATGCAACGATGTAAACAGCGTCTTAATTAATTCGTTTGCAATTTATATGCAAACGAGAAGGCATTTATTTCGAATGGAATTTATCTCAGTTGAATTTCAAAATCACTCTTAGGGATATCTGTACGAAATGAAATAGAAAAGAAAATGTTTTTTTTCATTTTCTTTGGCTTTGTGTTGCCTTGCGAAAACCCACACTATAAAAGGAATAATTTTATGGAAAGACGTTTGAAGGAAGAACTGATGGGAGGTGTGGGATTTTTTGTTTTTGCTTGGGGTTGTTCTATGAGAGAGTTCAAGGCTACTTTTATTTATTCAACTGAAATAGTTCTATCGACGAACAATAATGTGGAATAAGAAATCGAATTCCAGGAGAAAAAAAACATGTAAACATTTTCATGTCTTCCAATAATTAGATGAATGACGTCAATTTTCTTTAATCGGCATTTTGGTTCCAAAAGAAAAACTTATTGTTTTGGTTGAATAAAAGATTGAATTTTTATTCAAGTTTTCAAAAGGCAAATAAAGATTTATTAATTCTATAGAAAATATTTATAAATTGTTTTTGTTTAGGTGTTCCAAGTAGGAACTTTTTTTCGCTCTTGGTGCAGGTGAGAATAAAAAAGACCGAAAGGAGTACCCTGAACACCAAATAATTTTTTGTGAGTTCGAGGCACTAGCTTTTTCACTCCAATTGTGCTGAGGATGAATAAAAGAGTTTACAAAAAAGCAACTACTTCGAACTCTCAAACGAAATCATTTGAAGCTCAGAGTACTCCTTTGCAGTAATTTTTAAAAAGGACGGAATATTTTTGAAGAACTACTTTGTCATTGTTGGCGCAGTTAGAATAAAAAAAAGTGCACAAGAAGAAATGACTCCGACCTCTAAACAGATGTATGTATAGGACAATTTTTTTTTTGTATTCTGAGGGTGTTTCCAGAGAGAAGGTCAAAAACGTGTTCTCACATAATCTCGGGTTGCAGCAAAATAAGTTTTAGCATTGATATCCTTATTTTTACCCACAGCAGAAATAGATACATAGAAAGTGCCATTAGAGAGTGACATTAGAGATTACCCTACGCACTATTAGTTCCAGAACGATTTTGAAGAAATAAAATGATAGTTCATTTCTTTGCCATGCATTTTGATGAAGTTGGAAGAAGCTGTATTGTAATTGCACATTGTACCGTGTATTTTCATACGTCAAGCAACACAGCCTGATCAATTTTTCCGAGATCCCCAGTTCGGTCATCGCAATAAAGAGCTTCTGACGATGAAAGCTTTGAAGTAGATGTTGAGGCTCGACTTGAAATTCGTTGATCTTTTCCAGAATTTTCTCCAGTGATTTTGAATATGATCGATGTATTGGGCTAGAATTTTACTATTTAAGTGTTACAGAACGACTTAAAACGTTCAAGCATTACGTTGGATAGGATCTTTGCAACGTTTATCTGAAATATACTTGCTACCTCTTGCAGGACACATGATTGCCTTTTTTGTATATGAGAGCATATGAAACTTGTATTCCAGTCATCTGGAATGCTTCCTTGATAATTTGATGCATTTGCCCTACACTTACCTGTCCTGTAGCTTCCTTATATCTAAGCCTACCTCTTTTATACTAAGTGCTAGATCATGGTCTTCACTGAATTTGGGTGGTTTCCCTTCTTGACCTTTTACTCGCTCTACATGATTCTCACTTTGCAAATGTTACTTAAACAAATTCACTACTACTTGCGCTGCGGGAACTTGCTTGGTGACCTTCGCTGTTTCGAAGAACCTGCGTTTTGGTCGCTGGTGACCAGTAGTCAGTTGTTTTGATTTTTTATAAAAACTTCAGGTGTTACTTTGTTAGAATACTGTTTACGGCCTCTTTGTTTTACGCAGGATTGTCTCCTCTCTTCCCTTGCTTCGACTATCTCCCCCTCCTTGAAACTGAACAAAGTAGAGTTGTCAGAAGAAAGTTTGCTAATCACGCGGGAATTCTGAAAACACTATCTTTCCGACGCATGTGCAATTGGTATTTTTAAAGTCAAAATTCATCATCAGCGTCTATTGTCTGAACGCACCGCTGGACAAAGAATTTCAAAGTGTCGGCACAAAGCTTGTGATCAGACGAACATTTTAACTGAACTACATCATGGCGGATGCAAAAGCTCAAAGCTTATCGTCACTTTAATGCCGCTAAAGTTCAAACACTCTGTAGGACCGAAGAGATCGAGGGCTCGAAAGAAATCCAACGGTCAGTCACATATGTTCAGTGTTTTATATTACCTTCCCGACAACTGTTTGAAGCTTTTTAAGGTCAAAATGTATCGTATAAGACACGAGGTTAGAATCTATAGAATTTAAGAGTTCAAGGGTTTGGAAAAACTCTAAGGTCAGGCGCACATTATTTACATACCTTCCCGACAATTGCATGTAGCTTTTAAAGTTAAAGTTTGTTGTAAATTACTCGTGTCTAGGGTCTGAACTCATGGTATTCAATTAAAAAAGTTGAGGTTTCGCTAAAAAGTTTACCGTTACACGGACGTTCTAAGCGCAAGACATAACCTTCCCAGAACATAGTAAAAGCTTTGTTTCAAATCAAAGCTCATCGCAACTAAAAGCCTCAGTGGCTTTTAGTTGCGAACGTACTTTTAGAAGTGCCTGAACGTGCTCTTAGAAAAAGGAAATCGAAGTGCCGTAAGAAAGTTTACGGTCTGACGCCATCGCTACATTTAAACTCATGCTGAAGCCAAATGCATTAAGGATTACACAGCAGATAGTTGACACAAGATTTTAAATGAAAAAAATATTTTCAAAACAGGGTGTTCCAATAATATGTCAATGTGTATATTGAAACTTCGTTGTTCCTCGAGCAATTTCAACAAAATTGACACAGGTAAAAGCTGATAAAAATAAAAAAAAATAAAAAGATATTTCCAATTGGGTGTTCCAAAAAAATGTCAAGTTCGTTGTTCCTTGAACGATTTCAATGAAATTGACACAGGAAATAGTTGATACGGAATTAAAATTGAAAAAAATATTGAATAATTCAATTGCAATTCATTCATATTTTTGGCATACCCTGCTTTGGAAACAGTTTTTTCATTTTTAATTTTGTATTAAGTATCGCCTGTCAAATTCATTTAAATCGGTCAATGAAAAGCAAACTTCTGAGGATTGCGGAACTTTTTGTTTCTAAACTTTCTCCTTCGATACTTTCTCTTGCGAAACTTTGACTTTCGAAACCTTATGCTTTCTAAACTTTCTGCTTTCGATACTTTCTGCTTTCGAAACTTTGTTTTTCGAAACTCTATCTTTCGAAATTTTACTTTCGAAACTTTGGGTTTTCGAAACTTTATCGAAGGAACTTTGCCTTTCGAAACTTCGTTTTTCGAAGCTTTGTAACCATTTCAGAATCGACCCCTCACCTTCTTTGCACGTGCCCTGCCCTCTATTTCATAGACGAAGACTTCACTTTGGTGATTTTTACTTCAATGATCTTTGTGATCTAATAAACTTGGACATAAGCAGTCTATTACGCTTCATAAGAAGCTCCAAATGGTTCACCGAGTAAGGAAAAGGGTTTCCTTTATTTATGTGGTGTCAAAATGGACCAACTCATGGTTTAAGTGTGTCAGTCTTCACGACTGGCAGCCACTTCAACCTAACCTATCCTCCATAGTATCTTTTGAAGGACGGTGATTGGCGGTATATTGCCTTATAATGCTAGAAGGCTAACTAGAATTTTTAAATGACACCTGGGGTGTTAAGTGTTTTCACGTCCCAGGTAATTCTCAAGTCATTTTCTGTTGATGAAATATTGCAAAACCTTTTGGATTTTATTTATTAAAAACTTGCATTTTTGACATTAAACTCTTTTCACAAATTCATTCATAACTTTTTATTTGCTCTTCTAGTTCCAAATAAAATATTTAAAGCCTGCTTATATACAATATAACGCTTATTTTGATATACCGTACATAGTTATACATTATGTAGAGCTTTAATAATGATCTTCACGGCTAAAATTATTACAAATATCTCAAATATTTTTTAATTGGAAAAAGACAGAAAGAGCTTCAGAAAATGGCCCTTAACTTGAAGAATTCTTTTTTTATCTTCATTAATGAAATACCAAATTAAATATACTTCTGGGAAATAATTATACAAAAAATAAGTACAAATATACAAATATTCTTTCAAGATTATATTTACACAACAAATTGTGAAAAACTTCACTTCTGTCATGTGCCACTTGCCGACCAAAATAATAATTTTGTTTATAAAATCGTAACTCGTCATTATATAGTATAGTTAGAGTTTCAAAGTAAACATAAGTTACGTCAGGTGGAAAAAGTTTCAAGATACCTTATTTTATTGTTGGAAAATAAATACAATAGCTAAAAGTTTATCATTGTTGTTATTGAAACTATCCAAAGGCACAGTTCCTTTTATGATATTTTTATCTTATTTTTTTTTTCTGCAAAATCAAAAGTTGTATGCATGTGATTTAGTAAGTTCTTGTTTTTACTTACATTTTGCTTACTTATTTCATTATATACATAGAAGATACCTATCTAGATAGCCTTTGTCTACTTTCTTTCCATTAACATCAAGAGTTGTTTTTTTGTTGGCTTTTGAGATTATAAATTGCTGTTATAACATAATTTAATGATTAACTCTGGCAATGTGTGGAGACACTTGGTCGCCGAGGATATAAATGTCCTTGGAAGGAGTGTTTTCTGTAGTTATCGATTTTTTTTAAGCCATGTTATGTCACCATCGCAATGAGTCATCTCTTGTTTTAGTATTCAACGAATAATAAAATCCTTCTTTTATGAATCATGGCTATCGTATTGTTTGGAATAAAGTAGATTGTGAGTTAAATTAAATCTAAAGACTGTGAATGTTGATGTCAAACTTTAGTACTGTGGCATTAATTTTATACCCAAATGGTAACATGTGAAGCCCATCATCAGCAAAGTAGGACCCGCCATCTTCATTGTAGAAAAACTAGAAAATACATGAAGCACAAAAAATGTAAATCATGAAAGCGCTTCGCATGATTTGCTGAAAAGAAGAACATGAAATGTATTTCACGGGAATATCTTTTCACTTCTTTTTGCCATTTTGTGTTGTAGAATTTTCGTTTGAAAGTGCATACAGATGTCTGGATGATACTATCAGCAAGGACGCTATTTGCCAAAACTGCTGCATTTAGCGTTGGGCTCTACAAATCCGATGCACGTCTTGTCAAGTTAACTGATAATTTAACCAGACGATTTTTCCAATGTCATCGATGGCAGTCCAAAGAACGAAATATTCATGATTTTTTTTTAGAGACACTCCACAACTGACACCAAATGAAAAAAGAACTAACCAATAACTTTATGTACATATTTAAGGTAGTTTTCGTTTAGTTTTCGTTAACTTTTGCCGTCAGCCGTGAGATGTCTCACCAACCGCTCTTTCGTAAATAAACGGATGCAAAAAACAAAATGGTGAGAGCAAACAAAAAAGATTTTGGCACTTGGTGCATAGTTTCATCTTTTTTTGTTTGATGAATGAATGAATTAAAATCTCTTCTTTTAATTAATTCACATCGAGTATTTTAATGGTTTTGTAAAGTTAATAACTAAAAGCCTATCACTTTTTGCTGTAAATAAGTACCTATGAGAAAATAAACATTTCACAAAACAATATAACACTTTTTTTTGCTTTTAACAACTCAAGGGTGACTTGCGGAATTGACGTTTCGGAAAGCTACTTTTCGTTTGGTTTTGACATAAGCTTTCGTTCTACCTTTTAATTTTATTTAACAAAGTTACTTTCCCGTTATCGAACCACGCTGCTTACTAACATCCAAAACCAGTCAGCAGTGACCAGTCTGACTTTTCTACTCAATTGACAACTCAACAGGGATTGGCTGGGTTCCGAAATGCAGTATTGCAGCGCATCATATATTTTAATAATATTCAAGTCATTTTCTATTAAGAATATAAAAAGTTTAAGAATTCATTATGTCCTGTAGTACTTCGTTTTGGAACTCAGCCATTATCAAATCAAGATGCCAATCCTCGGCTGTCAAATTTATTTTCCAACATGCTCGAACGAACAGCTGAACAGATAAGATTCGCAAAATAGGTATTAGTAGGAAACAGTGAAAAACGCACACAGATTAAACTCGTCATTCAGCACAGGTGTTGTTGTTGTTGCTAAACTAAATGAAATGACAAATACAATTATGTAAACAAAAGGGTTTGAGAGGGAGATTGCCATCTTTGTTTAATAGTCTCTGACTGTCAATCTGGCCAGAGATTGGCCGCAGTCATGAATTCAGTTATTTAAATTTTTCGAGATTCTGATTGGTCGGCTGTCATCATGGTATAAGAATTACATAGTATGCTAGAAAATTCAGAGAAACTGATCGTAACATCATTGCTAGTGAATGATCTCAATTGTTTTCCAGATGGAACAAAAAGTAAAGAATAAATTATTTTTGTTTTGAAGCTATTTCTTGTTAAAATTCAAAGTTAAACAATAAATTATTTCTGCTTTGAAGTTAAGTGTTGTTGAAATTTAATGTAAAACAATGAATAATTTATTGTTTAAAGTTAGCGTTTTGGAACACTCGCTATGACGTCACATAAAAACAAATATGGCCGCCCTTGTTTTTTTGATACCATGGGCTGTCATAAAAATTCTGAAAACTCAGATGACTTGGATTTTGGTAAGGCGTTTGGTTTCGTTTTGTCTTAGTTTTCAGACGAAACTTTTTCATCTGTAAATTCAGAATTTTGAAATTTATTTCACATGAGTGGTGGCGGACAGACGCAAATTGTCATACATATAATAAACCAGTAAAATGCAACGTTGCGTGATTCAAGCTTGTTATTGGCTATTATCACATACATACTTGAACCTTGAACCATCGTTGAACTTCTTTTAACGCGTCGAAATTTTTGATTTAAAATTGCTGAACTTTGGATCAAAATTTGAACCACGTTTTTAAAACTGGAACTGGCCCTTAGACTATTTTCGAAAAAACATTGACCACCAACGTTTAGTGGTTAACTTACAGATAGCTGCGTTCTAAGATGCAGTCATCCTGAATTTTTAATTTTCAAATAAAATACAAGTTCTAATTTAACTTTTTTTAATGAAATATTTTGACAAAACTAAAACAGCTGACTTTCTTCTGAAATTGTATATTTCTTTTGGATTCAACGAAAAAATTTCTGAATTTTCATATTCGAATTTTCTGATGAATGTGGCCATTATAAAATAAGGATCGCAAACTTTTGCTGTCAAATTTATTTGCCTAAAAGAAGAACTATATTTGTCGGAAGGGGACTGAAGCTAATGCCAAAAACCAACGAAAAGTAGCTTTCTATATCGTCAAAAGGGGAACACACCCATACATACTGTACTTATCATATATCACCTCTTTTTGGCATTTATATTTCGCCAAATGTCAGTTTTACTAAAATGTGGTGCGCTCCGGATCGCACCTCTTTAAGAAAACGAACGAAACTTAACGAAACGCTCCACTCCGCAATTATAGCTGTAACATATGGCTTCCCGTGTACTCGCTTGTTTTCTTCCGACCACTCCGAGCATTATAGTTCTTAATTAAAAGCTGAAACGAACAGTCGGATGGATCATATTTGCAAACTATTAGTGAAAGACAGTGAAAATGCACACATAGAATTAACTAGTCATTCAGCACAGGTCTTGTTGTTGTTTGACTTCACATCTATTCTACCACAAGAAATTAAATTAAATATTAATTAATTTAAATTAAAAAAATACATTAATTTGAACAAATACGATCTTAAGGGTGAAACTTACAAAGATTTGACACCTTTTTTTTGATAACCCTTCAAGCAAACGATTTCGTTTTGGATCCGCAAACGTAGTTAACAACGTATGAACGCGTACATTTTCGGATCCAAATGTGGATTTTCATAACCAGAGATTATAAATATAAAGATGAGATGGGAATCTTTCGTACCTTTCACCCTCCAAAACCCATTTGTTTACATTGTTGTATTTGTAATTTTATTGCGTCTCGAAGAAGAGATTTGCGTCATAGCGTACAGTCAATTTTTGTGTAATTTTATTCAATGCCTGGCTCACACCAAAATATCAAATCCTTTTCTAATACATATGTACCTTTGAAAAAAAACTATAAATGTATATAAAGAATAATATAAATACATATTCAACAATAAACAAAAGAAAGTCACAATCTGATGATCAAAACAACAACAACAAAAAAACTCGTCCTTTTCTGTCAATTGAGCAAAACAAAGAAACAAAAATGGAAATAATAAGAGAAATTCTCTCATCTGACAATGGTGACATTTAATATAAAGATAAAGCTTCCTATTTATCTAGCACAAGTGCCGTGCAGAAGTGAATGCATTATATTTATGAACTCTTCCTCAAGTGACCTACATAAAGAGAGATGGCACAGAGAAATGCCCGTATTTTCAATCGGGATGCTGTTATGAATATAAAGACGTAAGGTAAATATAAAACTAAATGTAATTTCCCAGCTGAGTGCGACACAAATGATGATAAAATGAATGCTCACCACAATGAATGCACAACAAAATGCACAGGTGTGTTCCTGTTCATAATCTAATGTAGTATTCTAAAAGAATCAAGAATCTATGCCAAAGGTTGATGATTTTTATATAGAAAATACATACATTCATAAATGTTTGTATGTAAAAACTTAAGGCTTGTATCTGAGTGAATTGAATATGTATGCACTGAAGGGCCATCAGAGATCATCATTCATCACACAATGACGTGTAAAAAGTTACCCTGGTGTCATTTCGTTGAAGTATGCCATAAATGTCAATGCTCCCTATGTCTATCACTTTCTGACTCTTAGACTTCGTTTTTCCTCTTTTATTCTTTGTATATAAGCGGCAAATAAACATGCTGTGAAAATTGGACCAAAGTTCCAGACGATCTCCATTTGTCATGTTAAACATATTAATCCATTTTAATTTAACCATTCAAAAAAAAAAAGAAAAAAACTAGAACAGTTTTGTCCTGCTCTGGATGCATTCATATTTTAAGTACACTCAACAAGTGTATTCTATTACATTAGGGTATGTTGACATCAGGCAATGATGGAGGCAATTCTCATTCGTTGCGTGCTGTCATAAACGTCAATTTGTGAGTTTGGTACTTAAGGAATTGAAAATGTATGTCAAAGGGAGATTGAGAAACTGAAATTATTTTTGTTTTTTGTGCTGCTGAACTTTATGCTAGGCAAGTGAATTGAGCAAAGACAATGAAAACCAATTGATTGGGCTGTAATTCTCAATTGAAAAATATGAACCTGTTATTTAAAATAGAATAATTATGTCATCGAATTACGATATCTTAGATCATGTTGACCGTTGTGACATGACATAAATCCTCCGTGTGTATTTTGAATACAAGACTTGTTCAGAAAGACAGTAGGGTAGCAATGTGTTAAAATCTGAAATTCTGAAACTTAATCAACATGAAACTTAAAATCAGCAGCAGATTGGTGTAACCAAACAAAATATTCCACATACGCCCGAGTGTACCCTTCATCAATTGACCGTGAAACGAATAACACATAATGAGATTCATCGTTCACGAGACCAATAACCCGTTAATCTCGCAAAAATTCATCCGTAACGGAAAGCAAACAAAAACATAAATTAAAAAAATAGCTTAAAAGGTATTTATTTTACCGTTTACATTTGGTCAATTTTATGTATAAAAAACGAGACGAGGTATTTTCTCACGAAACGATTACTCATTTTGATCGACTTCTGAGAGTGAAAGGCTAATGACATCCACTGGTAAATGAGCTTCGGGGACGCTGTGTGGTGATGAGACTGTGGAGACCACGTCGCAGCTTAACGAAATGGCAAGTTGACAAGCCGGTTCAACTTACTGACAACAACATCACAGCCTGTGTGTATAGACACGCATTTCTATTTCATTTGAAATTTTTTTTTTTTATTTGTTGTTTAATTATGGATGTTTAAAAGTATTTTTATTGTGGAATCACGTTCATTATTTGGAATGTTGCAGCAGAGCAAGTAATGCATTTTTTTTAACTTCTTCTATATTATGATGATGATGGATGAAACAGATATTGAGAAAGAAATTGCATGCTTTGATGAATAACACAGGTGTTGATGATGGATTTCTTTCAACAGTCATCAAGTGATATACTATTTGGAATTTTTTATCGACATTAAACTATTATTTGATAGCAAGTTATAGCTCGAGCTAAACCGGATGAATAGAAAGTTAAGACCTTAGTATCCTTTTTTTTTTTAAACGAAACAGGTTCTTTTGAATACTAATACGATTCTAATTTTGGCTATGAAATCAAAGTCTCGCATATGGAATTTCACTGTGTCGCAGAAATGGGAATAAATTCCAGTTTTATTTTATTTTAGTTTACTTGTTTTTTCTCAATTTTAAATACTTTTTAACTAGTGTTATGCTTAAGGTAGTTTGTTTTAATCAAACAGCAGCTGAACATGAAAGTGACGATCACGTAAAAAGATAGCAAACACACTTTTGTTGACATTTATAAATTTCAAAGTTTCATATGAAGCGCTCATGTTTTCAAAAGTATTGACAGACTTGGAAAATTTTCAAGTTGTCATAACTTCGTATTTTCCTGAGTATTATATAACTGCATTGTGCAAATATTCGAAGATTTGCAAGTATTTTCGTCATGATAAACTGAATGTTGCAACTGATATTTAATCTTGACATTACACTAGCTACATGTTAAAATTTTGCTGAAATTAAATTGAAAATTAAGACATATATATCCATGAATAATCTGGCTTATTCCTTTCTGGCGCATTTGGCAGTATATTAAGAGTGCCATTTTTTGACTTCAGTATATTTTGTATTTTGCCAGTTTTGTCACCGCTATTCGGAAGATCGTGTAATTCCAGAATAAAAGAGTGAATAGCAGTTTGCGATATGAGTTGGCCAAAGATTTTTAATAGATTTTGACTCAAACCAAACTCCTTTTTTTATACTAAGCTCAACTGAAAGTAGGTGTGTTCGATAATGCGAATAATTTATTTGGTTGTTTTTATGTTATTTAAAAGTGCTCATATCTGCTACCTCTCAAAATCTTCTGACAAGAGATCTCACATATTTTGTTGGGTCAACAAGTGAGTAAGCAATCCCAAAATTCTTTTTCCTCAATAATTTGACATAAAAACTGAAGAAATTTGCCGAGAAATCCGGTTCAGGGGACTGAGCTTGATGAAGTTTCTAAGATCTTCATTTTCGATCATGCTTCTTTTAAAGAGTTGACCTATGGAACTTTTTTACCGTGTGTACCTTACTATTTTTATGTTTTTTATAACTCGTTTGCGATTGGATGCTCGGAGTTATTCTTGTGCATTCCATTTTCACTCCTACTACTCCAAAATTTTTCGATTCCGATTATTGTTTTCGGAGTCTGTTTCCGATTTCAAAAAAGGAGAAGATTTTGAAGACACTCATGCATAAACAGCTTCTCGTCGAATTAGAAGAAGAAATGCTTGAAGAAACCATTTTGTAAAATAGTGGCAGTCGGCAGAAGTAGTGTAAATTTGACAACACGAACAGATCAGCCCAGTCAGTGCATCCAATCGAAACGAAAAAAGATAGATTTGAATTTGTATATGAGATGTGAATGTGTTTTAAAACAACAACAGCATTTGAATTAGAATTGAAATATCTCTGACACATGCTTTAAATGTGAATCACAATATTCTTTTCAAAATCTAAATTTGGAGCAATATTTATTAATATAGAGCTGAACTATAAAAATAAAGCTTCTTCCAATTGAAATCTTCCTTATGACAACCCACACGTATTTTAAAACTGTAATTTCTCATGACTATAGAAAATAAATAAACAAAAAGTGATTCATATAAAAATAATATTCTAATATATTTTAGATTGTGTTTTTTTTCCCAGATCGAAGAAAAAATGTAATAAATTAACTTTTCATTCTATTTTGACAATTTTATGTCACATCATAAATTGTAAGTTGGCGCCTCTTGTAACTGTCAGCATAGCTCACAAGAATAGAGTACCTATAATCCTTTCAGTTATTTTACAATTGTGTCACAAAATGCAATAGAAAAGCTCATAAACTTCCCATAAATGTCAAGCATTATGACGACATATTTTTTTTCTAAATTCCGTTATAATTTCCATGAGACGATCTATCAAATTTTTCTCCTTGGTTTATGTTATCAAAAAATATAAATCTCAAAAGATTAAGGTACCTCTCGTTGCTTTCAGAGTCTATTAACAGGTGTGTTGCACACTAAAGCTGTAGGTAAAATTCAAAAGCAAAAGTACAACATACAACGTACATACCTTTACTTTTGGTTTTAATGTCAACCTCTGAGGTTTTGGTATTTTTAATTTTTTTTTTTAGTTTTATTCACCAAATGAACACTCTATTCCACTTGCGGAACGTTACGTTTAACCAAAGTGCATTCGTTGCACGTGTTCGTGGAATTTAATAGCTTCACCAGATACAGCTCAGCTCGACCGCGCTGCACCACCACCATCATTCTGTCTACACCTGAAGGCAAATAGATGCAATAGCATAGTAAATAGCGGTATTATTGATGTGTTGCTATCGATGTTGTTGCAAAGTGATGGCATTTGCAACGTGCTATGTTGTGAGAACGTGATATGCTAGTGTACATATTTGAAAAGGCTTCTACATTTTTTATTTTTGTCATTTACCCTCGCACTTCACATTTTTTTTTCTGTAAATGTATGCCTCTTGAAATGGGCGTGTTTTCTTTGTGTATACGTGTGACATTAGAAAAATCGCGCTAAATTAATATTTTCCCGAAATACGTGACGTGTAAACTCAGTGTCAGTTGGAAATTTTCGATGTATGTAATCTATTCGTTGCTACTAATATTGGTGCGGCATGGTGGCGTTGGAGTAGCGTAATGTAGTAGGAGCGAGGTTTCTATGTCAAGAGCAATTGATTCGCATGGTGAATCTCGATGAATGATGATAAATTTCTGTTCAATTATGCCGCATATAGTGGCAGTGTGGCACAGCACAGCGCACATCTGGCTGTTAGATTTATCTGTTTCAAAGTTTCTGGTGCTAACTACAAGCAAGCGAAAGAAATGATTTGTGGAGCAGCAAATCGAGGTCGAACAATTGAAATTCAACGGCCGTAATCATCAAGAATTGATTTCTATTTTTGAGTGAAGCTTTCAGTTTGAATAATTTTTGTATTATGCTCTCTTCGTATAACATAATATGTATGCGGCACAAATATAATTTGGAAAAATTCCATCAATGAGTTCGAAAAGACGAGCTCCATACCTAATAAAACCATAGTAAAACAAAATTGATAGGGTGCGGAATCATTATTTTCAATTTACTGTGACAACATAAATTCTTTTCATTCTTTCATTCCTTCTTAATATGGTATCTTGCAATCCATGGTGCAAAGACTTGTTAAAACTATTTTAGACAACTTCATTTTCTTTACTTAGTCTGGATTTATTACCAGCACAGAACAATGCCTTATTTTATTTTTTTCTGTATTGGAAGAAACAAAATGTAAACCAATCGAAAAAGTTGTGGGAAATCGGCTAATAAAGTAGGTTATTTGCCGCGAAACTATAGACAATCTATTTTAAGGGCTTTAGCGTGACACTAATCAAATTTAATTTAGAGGCAAAAAATTCACGATAGTAAGTATCGCGCTACAACTAATATATATTTTTTATGAAATTAAAGTTGTACGCGCCTAAATCAATGACAGTTCGTGCAAAAAATATTATAGGGCTAGTGGCCATTTTCAAACTTGTAACTTAAGCGATCTGTATAGTTTTGTGTTGCTGTAATCCCTTGTTTATACACAAATGATGAGATGAAAAATAGATTCCACGAAATTCTTAAAATTTAAGGATACAAAGGTATCTCATTAGAATGCTTACAACAGCTACTTCAGAAACATACATGGATACAAAGCTATCCATTGAAACTTGAACGCGGCCAGTGTGACTGACCCAACTTTGTCAGTGCTTCTTAGATCCTTATAAAAATGAGTGTCACAAATACACAACACCCATAAGCTTTTATTTTTATTTCCCATTTATTCTTCTAGACCGTGTGCCAATTGCGTTAACATTTTGGATAAATTTGCTACCAGTTTAATTTCCCCAATTTTTATTTGAGTGAATTAAATTTAGGTTGTTCGCTGTGTCAATTTAATTGAATGGAATTTTTGTAAAACATACATTTCCCATTAGTTTTGGTTATGCATTTTTTCCGTAATGGCAAACAATTCAGTTTGCAAAATGAGTGATCATCTGAAAAAGTATTTTCAGTAAATTTTTTTGATTCTTTTGTACTATCAAAAATTAATCACAGGTAACCCAAACAAACGACGGAAAGAACCCTTCATGTAAACGAGTCCGTTTTAGATCCACAAACGTAGTGATCAACGTATGAACGACTACGTTTTCGGATCCAAATGTGGATCCTCAAAACTTCGTTTTACGGCTCAGGTTAGTATTTAAATGGGAATCATCACGAAGCCACTTGCGCATGTATTGTGAGATAAAAAATTCACCATACTTAGCAAGTACTGAAATCAAGGGGTATGAAAAGAAAATTCCCTTATGGAGTCCTACATTACCTACAAGCTAGAACCACAGGTAAGCAAGAAACAAAGAACAAGAAATTTTTTCCTTCCAAGAGGTACAGTTATTTAGAATTTATAAAAATATTTATATAAAAAAAAAACACTAAATTGTACTTGCAAAGATTAAACAAATTACAATTGCATTTGGTTTGGATTATTGACCAAAAATGTGTTTAAGTTTTCACAACTGCACGACCTACAAAAATAAACTAAAACCAAATAAGTGGGAAAAAATAAAATTCCTGGGCGAGACTCATTTCTATAAGGATCCGAGAAGTACCAACAAAGTGGATCTGGGAATTTGCTTGAAGGAAATTCGAAATTTTTTAAAGAGATCAGTCGAAGTGGCCGCATACATGTACGCTTAAAAATCGTTACTTTCAAAAAGACCCTATACAAATAAAATTTATTGAATATTTGTCTATTAATTCAATTTTATTTCAATTTAATTTATTTTAATTTAATTTCTTGAGTTCATACTTTCATTTATTGTAATACTTTTGCTTTTATATTCTTAATCTTTTCATTTGATTTTAGTTTTTTTTATATTTCCCCGATTGGATTCCTGACTTCAACTCAATAAGGGATTTTTTTATTTGATATCATTTGGTTTCGGTATTTGCTAAGTATGGTGAATTTTGTATATATCAATAGATGCGCAAGTGGGCCCGCGATAATTCTAATTTCCACACTAATCTGTGCCGTAAAGCGCAATTTTAGAATTCCCACATTTGGATATCAAAACGTTGCATACGTTGTTCACTACGTTTTCGGATCCAAAACGGACTGGTTTACTTAAATATGTCAAACCTTCTTTCGTTTCACCCTTAAAAAATCGTAATAAAAAAAGGCAATAACTGCTATTAAATTTTACTACCTATCTATCAGAACTGGTATTCTAGAAAATTAAAAAAATTTTGAAAACATGAAATGAAAAAATTAGAAACTTTTTAAAACAAAATTTCTTATTATATTAAAAAAATATTTTTTTTGTAGGTACGAATACAAAATATCAGTTTTGTTTAACAAAAAAAAAAGCACTTCACAATAAATTAAAACACGAATTTCACAATTTAGTCACATTTTCTGTTTAATAAATGTATTAATAAATATATTAAATGCAAAAAAGTGAACAGATAAGAAAAGAAAAACACTTCTACAAAAAAAAAAAACTAAATGTAAACAACAGCCATTTTGATTTTTGTGTTGTTGTTTTCAACTCAGAACATAGAACTGATTCTGCCCAAAGAAATTTCTTTTTTTCTTTTTAATCTGTAAGGGGAAATTTTGTACTCTTTCGCGTGCGTTCTCCTCTGCCAAAAACTACACAATTTTTGAGTACGCGAACAGCTTTGGGCTAAATTTGGTAAATCTGAGTAGAATTTAGTAGTTTTGTAGAGTACACGAACAGACTTTCATTCTTTTTGGCATTTATAATGACAGCTTTGCAATCGTGTAAATCTGGTATCAGACAAGTCAAAATTAATTTCAGTGATTTGAATTATTCACCCTTCTGACCTCTTTTAGTATTTTTATATGCATTCTTAATAATCATCATCGTAACACAGACAAATATTAATATTTTTCTACAAATTTCCATTACACAGAAAATATTTGTTCGTTTTATGTACCTACATTCCAAATAACTACTTTCTTTCAGTTGTTGTGCCATATTTTCCGAATCCCTTTTGGGTCCTTTCAATAATAATAATAGTAAAAACAATGGCTATTATTTTTGTTTTCTATTTTCTTATTCATATTATAGTGCATGGATGCTCTTAAAAATCGATTTTATGAGTTGAAATATTTTGATGGTATAACAAGTGCAACCATAGAGTATTTTTTGGCCGCAATCCAAAAGTCTGTTTTTATTTCAAATAAGGGATGATGAAGATGAGGTTGCCACACAGAGTCTTCACTGTGTGCAAAATGAAATTTCTAATTCCAAAAATGAAAAAAATGTTTTTTGTTCTTGTTTTGTTTAACGAATATTAAAAATAAACAAATGTATTTTCAGTATTTCGAGAGATATGTATTTTATTTATTTTATTTTGAGTGGACACGTGGTGCAGGTACAAATATGAATGTCTGGCAGAAGTTCAACTGATGAAGACAAGCTATTGTAGCTAAAAATGTCAGTGAATTATTAAGAAATTTGAATGTTTTTCGATGTCATTCTTTTTACTGTCACCATGAAAAGTAAAAAAGAAAAACAAATTGCAGTAAATGTGACGTTACGATGTGAAAAGACTGACAAGTTGTCATAATTTTGTGTATTTTCTTGAGACTTATGCTGGATTTACACGAGTGACAAATTGCCATTACTTCACGTCAAAAGTAAAGAATGATCAAATGAAATAATTTCAATGTTATGTTTTGACAAGGGAAAATAATGGCGTTCTGATGCTCTGTCATTATACAGGCAAAGAATAAGAAAGTTCATTCTTAACTGTGTATTGCCATCATATATTTGCAAAATGGTGCCACTGTGCATTAACATGGTTTCATTTTAATGCCAATCGAATCTGTCATTTATTTTATGACGCATACTATGACAAATTTTTGAGTTGCTTACACGATTATGTCATTTATGGCTTGAACATGGAAGAATCAATGACAATTTGTCATTCGTGTAAATCCGGCATTTCATCTGTATCGTATAAATGGTCTTAAAACTAATTGTAAATTCGACATTAAAAGCTATCGTGTAAAGAGCAGAATTTATCAAACGAAGATGCCAAGTCCCTGCTATTATTTTAATTTGGATACAATCTGAAACGAACAGCTGAAGTTCTAATGCTTGCAAAGTGAAAAACAGGGAACAATGAAAAACACATAGATAGAATCAACTCCTGCATATTTTCGAAAAAAGTGGTAAATTAATTTGTAAGTTATTATTTCAAATCGCCAGTTATTTTGAAAAACTCAGAAACCCTCATAAGTAAGTTCCGAAAGTATAGATTTTCGAGTTTTCAAATATTTAAAACGGATTACACATTAGGTGTGTTTTTTGTTCGCATTATATTGACTAAACAAATAATTTGAATATAAAATATAGTAACAAATTGTACTAAGCAAGTGAAGATTAAATTTCCGCTTAAGAACTAAAGCCATTAGATAAAGAATATCTATAAAAGAGACCCGTCAGCTGATGTACGAGTAGATTACATAAGAAGGTTTCAGAAGGCGCATATGAATGGGCAATATTGGGCGTGTTTTATGATCCTACCTCTTTGTCACACACTACAAGGAATATGATATCTTGTTTCACAATGCCACTCTTGGACGTAAAATGCATAAATAAACATAATTTAAAGAAAAATATATTAATTAAATTAAATTGAATGCTAAATGTGATATTTTAATAATCTAGTACTTTCATCTACTCATGCTCTCATACGCGAGTGAGCAGATTAGTTACCCAACTTAAATCCACCAGAGGTCATCTGATTAGGTTAAGAGATTCTCCTTGCAAATGACATTTTGTTTATAAATGAAAACACCTTGCACCTAATTTGTAAAGTAAAATAAAATGTATTTGAAATTCTGTCCAAATATTTAAATAAATTATAACTATTTTGTTTCTTTCACACCTACTTGCACTTTTTTGGTTGGCCATGGCTGTCAATTTATCCAGATATATAAAAAGCTGGGATAACCTACAAGAATATTATTGAAAGAATATTCTGCACACATTTTCTCATTTGCACACATACGTGCAAAAATCCACTGAACTGAAAAGGTATGTGTACTTTTTGAGATTCCACAGATGAACACTTATAACCCTTCCACACTAGCCCACTGAGTATTAATACATGTCAAAAAAGTGGGGGAAAAAATGTGTTTAGTGTGGAAACAAAATATGACATGTGTTAATACAAGATGTGACAGCCCATCTTACACAGCTTGGCAGCTCTCCATACATGATTTGACATGTATTAATACTTTACAATTTTTAGGGTTAGTTCTAATTTTAAAATACATTTCATCTGTATGTCAACACAAGTTTGGCATGTATTAATACAAGCCAGTGTGGAAGAAAAATTGGAAAGTCATATTTCCCACAAATTTGACAGTTGCAAGAAATTCCTTCCCACTTTCAATTTGACATGTATTAATACTCAGTGGGCTAGTGTGGAAAGGCTTTTAGGATATCACTTAAAATTGTAATAGATTGCTACTAGTGAAGCTTATTTTTTCGTTCCATTGAAAAAAGCTAGTGAAGTTCTCATGAGTACTTCGCCACCACCATAGGAACACGGCACAGTACACATATTAAAGGTAATATTTTCCGGGTTTTCATTTTCGTTCAAGTTCGCGCATGTGTCCATATTTCCCTGTCAGTTCCTTGAATGTATTCAGTGCCATTTTCAACACATTTCAAATGTTAAATTTAAATTTCCGGATTTCTGGATTTTCCAAACTTCTGATTGGCCAGAATTCAGAGATTTGAATATTCATTACTGAAATTTTGGCATTGAATGCACCCAAGGTCGATACCCAATCGAAAACGACATAAGATTCAAAAAAGGTGCCTTCTGCTTACAGCTAAGCTCATCAAATTCTTATACTTTCGCATAAATTGATATAGGTCGCCTCTTCCCTCGCCAACAAATAAACTGACACCCACAATCAAAAAAGAACTTCAAACAATTCGTATTTAGTGCGCCGAATGTGTCGATATCAATTAACTCATCTCCTCGTTACATCCAACAGCACCATCTTTAATCGAAGTCTATTTTTAATTCACCACTTTTAAATTGTGAGTGACATCTCTTCACCTCGGGTGAGAATATATTCAATGTTATAATGATAGGGATAGCCCAAGTCATTGTCGTCTGTCATCTCGTTGAAAAAAGGGGAAAGTAGTCGAGATGGCCATTATAGTGATGTATTTATTTTCATTTAAATTAATTAATTAAATGATATTTTAAACATTTTCAAAATTACAATATCATCAAAAACAACTTAGCCATACATAGATCACTCTTCTTTCAGTAGGGGGTATCGCTCTTAAATAAGAAGAAAACTCATTGATATAATTTCACAGTGGAAATGTCAAGGAAGACATTAATCTTTTAATGCAACAAGACGAAAAGAATTATTGTTGTCTGGGGACAATGAGTGCGGCCAATTAATCTCTTTTCTTCTCATTCAAGACCGCGAAGATGTCTTTATGAAATGTTTACTACACGATCGCATCTTACAATTCTTTGTTAATAGAGAATTGTTGCAAACAATTTGGTTATCTTAGTGCTAGTTCGTTTTAAATTAATTATTGAAAAAAAATTTGGGTTCAAAATAATTTGAATGAAAAAGTTTATTTCTTCTTAAAAATTTATAGAAAATTCATTAGCAACAAAAGTTTTAAATATGTATATGCTAATTTTGTGTTTGGACAAACTGACTGTAGTTCTTAAACATCATTTCGCAGGTCCACTGTATGGTTTTTATTAAATGTCTTCTATTTAAAAAAAAAGTGGTATAAGATACTCACATACTTTTGTTTGTAATTTCTGTATAAAATTTTGGCTTCTTTTCCCTCAACCAAGATGATACGAACCTGTTGTTGATTGGAATAAATTTGAAAAAATGTTTCCATCTGTTCAGACTGTTGATGATGTGTTTTCTTCATGGAGGTTTTAGTTAAATCTTTGACAATTTATGTCAAAGCTCCAGGTTTGCTAACAGAGAATATCAATTATCAAGAAGCCAATCTTTCGTACGTTTCACCCTCCAAAACCCATTTGTTTACATTATTGTATTTGTAATATAACTTCGTGTCGATGAATAGATGTGAATTGCAACAACAACAAGACCTGTGCTGAATGATGTTGCTAAATGGACGAGTTGATTCTATGTGTGCGTTTTTCACTAATACTTTGCAAATCTAATACATCAGCTGTTCGCTTCCAGCTTGTAGGCAAATTAAATTGTCAGCTGAGGATTGCCATCTTTATTTCTTTATCTATGGTTGCTAAGTTGTTAAAGGCTCATCCATCGTTACAATGAAAAGCCGACAAAAATTGGCTCTGTTTGTTAAAGTTACAAATTTATATCTGTCTTATGATCACCTCCTGATCGCTTATGACATTTTGAACTGTTCTTTTCAAAATGTCTGGCTCCAAATTGACATTTCATTCTAATTGTCTACAACATTAATGTCAAAGCACAATGACGTTTGCCGCCATTTGCACCATTTGTGACTTGTGAGTGTCAACCCATCATTTAGATCCTGATTACACGATTCGTTTTTCCTCTTTTTGACAGATACGTACTTTCGTGATTATGCACAACAAAAAATGTCCATTCGTTTTTATTTATTTTATATATATATATATAAAATATATATTATGTATATATATATAAAAATATATATATATTTTTTATTTATTTATTGGAAAATAGATAGGTAGTAATAGTAATTAAAAATATTTTAAATCACTTCTTGTTCAAATTTATATATATTTAGTCACGAAAAACTATTTTAAAGTTAATTTTTTAAAGTCTATAAACATCCCCCGCCTCTACTCGTTTGTCAAATCATTGTTGTCAAAGTTCAACCGAAAAAAATCTTAAAATTTTCGTACGTGCTTTCGTTTTTTTGTTCTCTCTACATTTCTACACCCCTCACCCAATGTGTCAAACGAAACACGAAACGACTAAAAAAGCGAATCGTATAATCAGACTCTTAGCGTGTACACATTCTCATTTCTATTTGATATCCAACACGGGTGTCTGTCACGTTTGATAATGTGTACCACACTTTTCATATTTTTTCGTTATGTTTTAGTAAATCTGTGTGTCTACAAAATTGGCAATTTCAAAACATTTTAGCCCAAAGATCCCTATTACACGATGATTCTTTGCGTCTTACTCTTTTTAATATTCAATGAATGGGAATGTGAAATCAGATGTTTTTTTCTCCTTCGCACTCATGAAAATTCGAAAACAGTCAGACACAAAAAACCATCGTGTAATTCTTTGCGTCTAACTCTTTTCAAAATTCAAAGGGTGCCAGTGTGAAATAAGATGTTTTTTCTCCCTCGCATTCATGAAAAGAGTCAGACTCAAAGAATCATCGTGTAATAGGGGTCGTACCTACTGAACAAGCTCATTAACAAATAAAGATTAAATTATTAAATTAATTGCAAATGTTTTAGAAAGTAAATAAATGGTACTAGTACATATTTTAAATTTCAATTCGTGTGCTATCACTTAAGAAGGATTTATAAGTAATACCAGTTTTTGACGTTTGTCTATTCGTTCTTTTATTTTTTTTCTTTAAGTTCAATATATAATAAATTTTGCATTACAAAAACAACTCAAATAAAAGTTCAAATGAATTTTCTTTTAAATTTTCTTCATATTCTATTATTGTTAAAATAACGTTTTGTATACAAACTCAATTTCCATAATAAGATGACAGCTAGCTTAATTTTAAACTAAATTTTCCGCCAATGATTTTAAATTAAGTTATTTAAATGTATCTAATGCGTTAAGCCATACTGTAAATTCGCTCAGTCCTTTTCTTATGTATCAAAGCAGTGATGCCAATAAACTTTTTGCTAATAATATATTGCTGCTGCAGTAAGAAAAATAATGTAAAACAGTAATTCATCATCGTTTCTTTTGGCGCTTGAAACCTTTGTGTTTTAATTTTGGAATCTTTGTTGGATTCATGCTCACTAAGGTAACGTTTCCCCTTAAAGATTTATATGAAGTTAAAAATATCACAAACACAAACAAAAAAACTGAATAAGGGAAAGTTTTTTGGATGAACCCCTAAAAAATTATCTCTTCCACGAAGTCAAAGTGTGATATAATATAGACTTGGGATGATTCACACAAAAAAAGTATCATCATTGAAAAAAAAATTTAAAGAAGTTCAGTTCAGACGCATTTAGAACTAAAAGGTCGTTGTCGTCGTCCGCTGGCGAACATTAAGATATAGAAAATTTTATTGATGGTTTGAGTAGTCTTCTGTTTTTTTTTTTTTTGTATTTATTATTTCTGTACCAACTTTATATGTTTTTCTCTGTTCATTATTATATTATGAACTGCTGGTGGTGGCTAGTCAAATGAAAGATGAGAACTTTTGCAATCAATATGAAAATGCTATTGACATTGAAAAGTGTTTTTCTTCATACTTTCCTTTGTTGTGCTGGGTTAGGAACGGAAATGCCAATCTAATAAAAAACCGTCTACCGGCAAAATAAAATACGTTTACCAGACAAGAGGGTTGTTTTTGTATGCAACAAGGCTATTGGAAAAATATTCAAATTAAGGTTGTTGGTGTGTTAATAATAAATCGTACCTTTTGCTAGACTTGTATGAGTTTTATTGTTGGTTAAGTTGAATTATCTTTGGTAGTTCATTTTGAATGGGAAAATGTTGCTTTATAGACCATTTGTATAGAATGAAGAGGCTAACAACTTCACGTTGGTAACAATTTAAGCGCCTGTAAATATTGGCAGTCGGAAAAGGTTGTCGTATCAATAATACACTTATTTTCAGCCGTGTAGATACTTCCGTCGGGATGACTTCTCGGGCCACGGAAAGCTATTTGCAGTTGCAAAGAAACCACAAATTTGGAAACGCATGGAATTACTGCTGACAAACTTAACAAAGGAAATAAGGGGCAACGAACTTTCGGATCTAAACGTGGAAAGTAGTTTTTTCCAGGATCAATATTTTCCAAGAAATGCGATGGGCCGCTCAAGAGAAGGTTTAAATACATTCTGAATTATGTATACTATGAAGGCTTTTACCAAAAACGAATCCAACGTCTATTTGGGTATGAATTTGTCGTTAGATTTCTTATGATTTTGACTGCATAAAAATAAAAGGCTCTTTTCCATTGTCAAAACAAAAATAAGTAGACGAAACAAAAAAAATTTCATTTGAATATGTTCATAAGCCTAAAAAACTTTACCTTAAAGTTGGTAGCATTTGCATAGCGACATCGACTTTAAGCTGGCCAGACTCGACCGAGCCAAATAGCCAAATGGCCCCCGGCCAGTCCAAAATCGGTCGTGTGTCGTGTGTGGGGTGGATCGGCTGCCGATACATTTGGATTTTCAGCCAATCTGAAATCCAACCGATACAAATAGATTGGATGGTTTGGTCGTGTATATGGCCAGCTTTAGGATTCAGGTCTTACGTTAATGATGATGTTGCTGTTTTAATGTATTCAAAGCCGTTTAAGACCAGTGGCTCTAAAAAGTTCGATACTATTGTCAAAGTTGCTGTTGAATTGCTGTGCCACTAGATAAATTTAAAGCAATAAAAGTTGGTGTTGCCATCCAGTTCAAACATAAATTGACCTAGTGTAAACCTGTTTTACATTCCCAGTGTAAATCAGTGAGATTCGGAACACTCCCTAATGAAAACCGATTGACGCTGTTTAGATTGGGAAGATTGAGACCAGTCTCATTGTAGTTTCTGGACAGGAGAAGTAGGGGTTCAAGAATGTCGCGATGCATGAACAAAATATAAACACTGGACTCATGAGATTAATTTGTTGTTGTTAATGCTGCTTAGATTGAGAAGACTGAGACCGGTCTAAAGGCAGTTTCTAGCCAAGAGAAAGTGAGTACGTTAGGAACCTCTCACTTCTCTTGTCGAAAAACTGCCGTGAAACGGGTCTCATTCTTCCCAATATAAACAGGGTCTTTCTATGTGTTTTGAGACGCCTCAAATTTTTGAACGTACCCACGACCAGACTCACGATTTCGGACTTAATTTTCCCAATGTAAACAGGCTCATTCAGTAATGCTTTTTTAAGTTTATTATCGTTTTATATTTTCATTCTATGGCCGCAACTAAGGCCGTGTGTCGATTGCGTTAAAATTTTGGTTCAAGCTAAACCCAGTTAAATGTAGCCGTTTTTATAGGGGTGAATAAAATTTAAGGTTTTTACTGTTTCAATTGAATTAAAAATGATTTTATATATATATATATGTATATTTCCCATTATTTTTTTTTAAATGACAGTAAGTCAAGAAAACTTTTCAGTCTGAAAAATGGATGATCATCTATATTCGTCTATATTCACCTCAGTTTTGTCAAAATTTAGCCATGGGATCAAATTTAACCATACTCTTAACGCAATTGACACATGACCTTGACTTAACTTTGCTTGTGCTTGTTCTGGAATTAAGATTTTACTTAATAATTTTAGCATTATTAGATCTTTTTTCTTAATATAGTTAATTTAGAGTTATGTAATTAAATTTAAATTTAATTTTTGATATAAGTCAACAACACTATATGGTGATCCCATCCACCGATTATAGAAGTACATTAAAAAAAAAAAATGCTGTGTCGTTATCAACGACGATACACAAAAAAATGCCGCTAGACAACACAACGCAATAAGTGCCGTTAAATGGGCATAATCTAGGCCATTATTGGTGAAGAGCCATCTGGCACAACCACCATTGTCGCTCATCCACCAACGTTGCTTCGCTCATCCACCAACGTTGCTTCGCTCATCCACCATATCCATTCCGCCCGTCGCGCTACCATTGTCGTTCCAACATCATCACCCAGCGATCTAGACACCCCACCATGACGTCCCACTTCTATCGTTGCTCCGAAACCATATTCTAATTAGTCAATAAGGCTATAAATGTCTTACAAGAATTTGAATGCCTAGAAGCTCGAGCTTTTATTCGTTCATGTGTGGGGTGGATCGGCCGCTGATCCATTTGGATTTTCAGTCAATCTGTAATCTAACCGATCCAAATAGATCGAATGGCTCGGTCATGTATGGCCAGATTTAGAGAAGAAATTTTAGGATCACCAGCGCCCATCAGGTCGTATCGACTCTCTAGAAATCTCTGAAGAGGTCCTATATCGACACCATCAAACATTGCGAACCAGTTGAAACATTGTGAAAAAACCAGCAAAGATGTCATGATCACTACAACAAAGTTCCTAGTTTGACAATTAATGGCCCTTATGCACATTTTTCATATTTAAATCAAATTTTGTTTCTTGCTTATCTCAACAACACAATTGAGAACCGTTTGGTGTTTTTGCAGAACAGAAGCCCCCAGGTTTTCTTAGACAATTCTTGGATTTGTCAAGAAAACCTGGTTCAACCCTGGGTAAACTTCAACGAACAAACCTACAATGGAAACTTTTAATGATGAGTGTGCAAAGAAAAATTCTTACATCTGTCATTCGCTTTGAATGTCAAAAAACACAATTAATCTGCTTGTTTTTTTTTCTATCAACCGGACATCCATTTTGCTTGTTTAAAAAATATTGGGGTTGTCGAGAAATCTGTATCAACCTTACGTAAAGTTCAACAAATGTGTTAGTTGTTTTTCAGAGCAATTTGTTTTCCTCTTCAGAGTGATGGCTGATGTCGTTTTTCATTGAAATCTGAAACATCTGAAACATCTGGGCATATTTTTGAGTATATTCAATTTACATGCACAGCATACATACACGCATACACACCAAAATGTCGTGTGACATCGGTACAAATAATGCAAAACCAACAAATTGCCCTATTTTGACAAGTGAATATTTCCATGTATGCAGATCAAATCTCTCAAACTAGATAATACCAGTAATACTTTTTGATTTCGCATGGAATTTGGGATGAAATTCAGAACTTCCTTTACATATTTAAATTCATACTGTAGTGTATTTATCAATAAAGACAATTTTCATAAAAAAAAATGTCACAATATATGGCATGACATTTCAACATTGAGCAAAAATCTATATGAACATTTCTCCTTACTCCTAGCAATTGAGAAGTAAATTTTTGAAAGAAAGCAATAAAATACGATATAAGGAATCAGAATCTCTTACCCTTCCTTAAAATGTCCCTTGCAGGAAAACAATTTTCTGAGAGTTCATATTTGACAGAAAAATGAACTGTCAACAGCAACCAAATAATTCGTATGACATAATCATTTCATTTCATGTCAATTTCAAACAGAAAAAAAAAAATAAAAAAAGAAAAACTTAATCTTTCAATCCAAACACATTTTCTTTCATTTCAATGCGAATATGTCTGCTTCCGATATCACACTTGAAGAATTTCAATTGCAATAAGTCTTTATTTGAAAAAGGGAAACCAGTCAGAGTCAGTGTAGTCAATGCTTCACGAACATTGAAGATTGATGATGTCGGCCAATAAATGAAAAATGAATTATTTATTAAAAAGTAAATGGACGCGTGCATAGTGCATTGCACAGTTTTTACTGTACGTCTGTGTGTTAAATTATTATTTCTTTGTCCAAAAATGGAATTAATTTAATTATTTTATCACAGAGACAACAAAATATATTTATAGGTATTTGTGTTCAAATCTATAAAATAGAAGAACGTTTTATAGATTTGAATGCACATCCACATAATAAGCTTGAGCACCAAATAAGAGTGCTTATGAGTACCTATGCAATATGCATTATACGAAAGTAAGCGTACGCAATTTAATGAGGCGGAAACTTATTGCACAGGTAAAAATTAATAAATAAATTCATACAATTTTTGCTTTGGCAATGTTTCTGGTCTGATTGCGAATTTTGCTCACGCATTGAGGGAACAAATAAAAGAAGTCTGTACATTTTGTTTCGATTATGGTTTCGGCTGACTTATGGATACCAACTTATTGTGTTTTTTTTTATTTAGTTTCAGTTATTCAATCAAATTATTTAAATATTTAACTAAACAAGAGAAGGTTTTAAGATTGTTGCAATATTAAAATATTTAAATAATTGTATTAAATTGTATTGGGAGGCATAGCTTGTAATAATACCACAACCCGGGTTTTGTATAATGCCTACTACATACAGTGCTGGCCAAAACTAAAGCACGAAATTATCTTTCTTTGGGAAAACATAAAGAAAATTAAGAAAAACCTATGATAATTTGATGGTTTTAATTTGTATCTATTCAGAATATATTAAACTTTAATAAATAATTACTAATACGAGCTGACGGTAAAGACACGGCTTTAAATTCATTATGAACCTTTGTAAATAATGTATTAACATACCAATAAATTAATATACTTACTACTTACTTCTACTCACACTTTATTTAATATCCAATAAAATAACTCAGAATTTCTTAAAAATAAGATGGACAAAACTAATGTCGTTTTCGGTTGGATTTTCGGACTGTTCCACTCCTCTTTGATTCCAATCAAATATGAAAACACACACACACTACCGATAGATGCCATTTAACAAAATGGCTCCTTCAAGCATTTATACCACTTTTGACAAATAATCCGACGAAAAGTTGTATATGTATGCGTGTGTTCTAAATCTACTCCTTGAAATCGGGAACAGAAAAAGACTCCGAAAACAGTACTCCGAACAGCCAATCAAAGGATTTTGGAGTATTTGTGAAGTGAAAATGGAGTTGGAAAGGCGTATTCCGAACGTCCAATTGAAAACGATATGAAGCACATTTTTAAATTCATAAAAAAAAACAGTGTTCGGAAAATATCACTGCCAATCATAAAATACGAATCTTTATCATTCTTTATGGATCTTCTCACGAACCATTAAAAATATAGTTCCCGAACGATAATATTTTCGATCAATAAAAATTTATAATTCTCTCCCGAAAAAAAAATATTTTCACATTTGGCAACTTCGTTGTTTTTTTTTTATTTTTAACGGGTGTTTCATAAAAATGTCAGAATTTTGCAAATTCGCTATTCCTTGAGCGATTTCAATAAAACTGACGCAAGTGATGACTGATATAGTAAAATATTTTCGCTCAAGGAAAAACAAGGTTGCAAAATTTTGACATTTTTCTAAACACTGTTGAAAATATTTGTTTCCACTGTGCCAATTTCATTAAAAGCTCTCAAGACACTTACAAAATTGTGTCACTTCCCACCTGCGCCAATTGTATTTAAATCGCTCAAGGAACAACATACATTGTTTGAAAAAGTTGAATTTTCTTGAAACACCCTTTTGAAAATATTTTTTGTCTTTTTAATTATATGTCAGCTCCCACTTATATGAGTGTCATTGAAATCACTCAAGGAACAACCAAGTTGCAAAACATTGACACATTTTTGAAACACCCTGTTTTTTCTATTTTAATTCTGTCTTAGCTGCCTCTAGTGTCAATTTCATGGAAATCACTTAAGGAACAAGGAAGTTCCAAATTTTCGACATTTTTTGATAAACCTTGTTTGAAATATTTTTTTTATCATCTGTGTCAACTTTCTCTTTTCGTAAAAAATGGTTTTTTTTTAACGGATCGTGAATGGATCTTCAATAGTTCCTACGTGATAAATTTGGGATTGAACCATATTAAAATATCCGAAAAATAAGATTCGGGATCGGATCAAAAATAAGATTCCCTTTTGAATTTATAACGAAAGAACAAATCATATTTTTTTGTTCTCCGAACTTTGAAAAAAACTACAAAAATATGTTCTTTTGGTAATATTTAGCGACATAAGGACAAATTCCACATTATCTGCGAATAAAAAATTCGATCGAATTTAACCTAAAATTTTGTTAAGCACCCATTTTATTGATATTTTCATAACAATTAGCGTCTGCCGGCGACCACTCACGTGAAAGAAATGTCAAAACTGAGCTCATGTGAAAGGCACTTTAGAGCTCTTGCCACTTTGACGCGAATAGATTGTAATTGGCCGCGCTCCGATGTTAATGCTCAGTTATCCGGATAGCTTTGTGTTGTTGTAATCCCTTGTTAAAAAACAGCTGATGACATATCATCTGTGACCAACAAACAAATCCGAAGTTATCCCTAAAATTCTCGGATACTCAGCAATCCAAAGAGAAATTTCAAAACAGCTGATATTTGACAAGAAGTTTGAGTTGTTCATGTTGAGTTTTGCAGTGTCGGGTTTTTTGAAAGGAAAATTAATTAGTTAGATGCAGATAGAAAGTTGTTATTTGCAACACCTTGGACTCTACGGAATATGTAAATATAAATGGAATAAAACTGCGCTTAAAAAGTAAAATATTTTTTGCAAATTGGAAAAAAATTAATTCAATTTCCTTGTCAGCTTTTTTTTAGCTAATCAATCTGGTTCTGGTCGATCACGAAAGTATCGGCTACTCAGTTATCTTAGATAACCTATCCGATAGCCGGATAGCTTTTTCGTAAAATTTTGGCCTATAGCCTTTTCGATTAGCAATTCCGAAGAACTCTCCGATACGGAACGCCAATAAAACAAACAGACACATGCAATTTAATTCTGAAGTTTTCGTATCCCTGTAAGTGATTCGGAAAAGGGAAAATTGTTCTTGATTCGTACTAAGAATTAAATCCAGAATCGCCCACACGAATCAAATCAGTTGACAATCAAAAATGCACGCGAGTTACTGCTCAGAACAGCACGTACGAAAACGGAATTGTACCGACCATAACTTCCACTTTCCAAATCGAGATGGCGCTACAACTGAAAAGGATCTCAATTTTGTCGGAGCTCGGAATTAACTTGGGATTTCAATATGGCTCTTTAACAAACAGCAATACATCTCTATCTTGTTCATTTGTAAACGTCAAACTCAAGAATTTTGCTCTGATGACATTTATGTGACACCCATTTGTTTTTTTTTTTTTTATTTTGGAGGAAAATACACTCCACCTCAACTGAATGATTATACAGATTTTTAAAAGTGGCTTGTCCCTTTTTTCAAACTTTTTAATACATTGTCCTAAAATTATTATAAGAAATAAAAACCATTACCATTACCAGTTTCAATATTTGTGGTTATTCAGTTGACACAAAAAACCTTCCTTTTTTTCTGAATGAAAAGATTTCAAGATAACCGGAGAAAAAAAAAAGTGCTTTGTGAATTAATCTTTCTGTTTTCTTTTCCCAACATCGTAAACAAACATTAGGATAACCAAATGGTACATGAATGCACCAAGCTTAGAAAAAATGGTCGATTTGCCTTTGAAAATTTTAGTCCTCAATCAGTTGAAGCGGAGTGTAAATATTTGAAATTTTTCTTTGCCTTGCAATTGCAACTGTCAAAGAGCCAAATTGTTAGCTGTCATTTTGACACTGACAATTTGGTAGAGGCTTTTTGACGGTGTTCACATTGGACTGAAAAACTGGATTTTTTTGACGTTTCAGTATTTACATCTTCCTTTACTGAAGAAGTGGAAGCGAGATGTGAATACTGAAACGTCAAAAAAAATCCAGTTTTTCAATCCAATATGAACACCGTCTTTAACAAACAGCAATACATCTCTCTCTTATTCATTTCGAAAAGTCAAACTCAAGAACTTGGCTCTGATGACATTTATGTAGCAGCCATTTATTTTTTTTATTTTGGGGGAAAATACGCTCCACTTCAATTGAATGAGCACACAACTTTTTAAAAGTGATTTATCCTATTTCCACTATTTCAACATTTTTTGGGGCGACTTTCCTTTACGACATCCCGATTTCGAAGTTGTTTTTTTTTTAGGTGTAGGTAGGTATCTCAAAAGAAAATTTTCCAAATCTTAAGGTGAGGAAACGCCCCTAAATGCAATTAAAAAATGTTTAAACTTATGAAAATCGGGTTTTTTGTTACCGGATTGCTCTTTTTACACAAGGAATTTGGAAACGCAGATATCCTCATTGGATAGATTATCGCTAGAAAACACTAAATATATCAATGTTAAGGATATGCAATATTTATAAGTATTTTTAATTAATTTTAGAACTTTTTGTTTAATGAAAATACATAATACTCCATTTCAATAACAAATCAAAGAAATGTCAAATGGTCTGTTTAGTGTTGCCAGACACGTATTTTGTTTCCCTTGTGTTTTTATTTTGGGAAATTTTGCGGGAAATTTAAAACTTGCTTATATAAATACAGTGCTTGCATACAGCATTACTGCGTATAAAGAGCGAGGTATGTATGGGGCATGCTGCCCCCCTGCAACCCCCCTGCTTGGCCTCATTATAGGATTTGGGGTGGGGCAAGGTTTGGTGTATGCAGTTTCTTCTGCATTTAAAAAATATGGATTAAAAGAAAACATCCCAAAACCAAAGTGTACATCTGGCAGTACTTAGCATGCAATGACATTTGAGTCTTTATTTATTTTCCATGCATTTTGTATGGAAAAAGTGAAAGTTTAAAAATTAATTAAAAATACTTATAAATGTTTCCTCACCCTAAAATTGTGATATTTGGTGTTTTTTTAGTGAATATCTATCGAATGAGACCATCCGCGTATCAAAATTCGGGATGTCGTAAAGGAAAGTTGAGCCTTTCTCTTTTCTTTTCTCAACAACATAAATACAGACAGTAAGGATAATTAAACTATACATTAATGCAACGTTTAAAAAAATGGTCAAACTTTCTTTGAAAATTTCAGTTTAATTCAGTTGAAGCGGAGTGTAAATATTTGAAACTTTTATTTGCAATCCCTGCGTTCAAGAATCCAGAAATCTGAATTTTTGGGGCTTCTGATTGGTCAGCTGTCAAAAAAAATCTGAAAATTCAGATGACTTTTCGTTACGTTTGCTTACGTTTTTCAGATAAAAATTTTCATCTGAAAATTCAGATGACAGCTAATAAACAAGGCAAAAAATAAGAATCTGCACATAGAAGCTGAACTTAATAGTAGATGCAGCTATTTTGTGTTCTGTTGTCGGTTTGGTACGACTTGTTGGTTTTTTTAAGTTTTGTTTTTTTGTAAGTGTATAAAATAAAAAAATAAGATTGAGAAGTAGTTTTTCCATGGCATTTTGGCTTTAGTTTTTCCTTAACAAGAAGTGAAAGTTATCCCCATTTTTATTTAAAATAATTACATTTGGTGGAAAATCGCGAATAAGACGTGCATTTGGGAGTAATAACTGTTAAGATTTTTTGGTTGCCAGTGAAAAGTGTGGCTTCAACTATTTTCTTAAGTATTATAATCCAAGTAAAAACAACGAACAAGCTTTTTCCAGTCAACTTACATAGTAACTTCCTCGTCAGAGTCACTTATTATGCGACAAGAAAAGTTCTTCCTTATATTACTTTCAGTAAAATCAGCAGGTTAACACAAGATTATGGCAGAAAAAAAATATATGACATTTGGCTGAAATTTCAGATTTTTTGTGCGTTCAACGTTACGTTTCAGTACTGAATTTTCAGATTTCTGCCGATGAACGCACCCAATTGCAATTTGCAATTGCAACTGTCAAAGAGCCAAATTGGCAGCTGACTCTGACAATTTTGGTATTGACTGTTTCTGAAATGAACTCAGGTTTAACCCCGAGACTAGAATGATCTCGCACTGAAAAAATGGACTTAAAAGATTAAAAAACTGGTAAACTTACGTTTTACACTGAGTTTTTAAATTCCGAATAAAATAAAGGTTCTTATTTAACTTTCATTTATTTTTAATTAATTTTTACTCTTTTCAACAGCAAAAGTAAAGTAAATGCAGGATTTTGACAAGACTAAAGCAGCTGGCTTTCCTCTTTAATTTCTAATTTTTTGTTTTGCAATGAACGAAATAAATGTCTGCATTTTTAGGATTTTCTAATCAATGCGGTGTTTGTAGCATAAAAACAAATTGAGGTCTTAAAATCAAAAATAAATAATAATAATTGATTCAAAAATAATATAAGTGCTCTTTCGAGAGAATTGATTTTGATTCAATCACAATGGCAAACTCAAGTCCATCAAGGCACCAAGTCCAATTTAAACGCCTTCGAGAGTGGGTCCCTTCTCGGTTCTCCGAAAATAACCATGTCTCCATTGTAGTCCATGCCAATCGCAGCTTCCCTTTGACCAAACTCCACCACCTTGAAAAGCATATCTCCGAATATGTCACTAACTATAGATCTTGGGACATCAAAATAAATATCAAAAAAACAGCTCATCTCCTTCCGCAAAACAGAAGTAAAGGCCAAAGTTGAAAAAAATATTTGAAAATACTCTTGACATATGCTTTCTTCATCTGGTTCTCTATTACCTTCACAGTCGCTCAGACTTGTAAAAACTTTAAAAGATAATTCTTAGAATGATTTTAAACAAAAACTAAGAAACATGCCCCAAACACTACTTTACTCTCTTTATGTTTAAGTATATTGTGTTGTTAAATAGTAAATTATACTAAATAAACGAATACATGACATACTCCTAATATCATTCGTTGTATGAGTTACACTCTAACTCATGAATAAATGTTTACTGAAACTGCACTCCGCCTCTTTTCTTCGGATAGTTCCATTTACCCCTGGACTACAGAAGCTTAACTTTTTTTTGGCATATAAAAACGGCTTCACTTTCCAACTTAAGGCCATTCCTGGTCACAATCTAAGGCTAAGCTAGATTTTTGTAAACCCTTTTTTATGTTGCTTACATCTCATATTACCATATTACTTAAAAGCTGTTAGTTCTTTACGTTTAAAAGTTTAAGAAGCCTATTACTAACTAAATTATTTTCTTCTTTTTTTTTTAGAATGAGTCGATCTTCAAATCAACGCCAACAGCAACAGCTGCTGGCTCAGCAACAACAACAAATGGCTGATAATGATGCCGCTGCAGCGGCTGCCGAAATGTTCGATATGTTCTGTTTGGCAACAACAATGCGACAAGTATTGGGTCTACATCGAAATATATGTGACACAATAGGCCTGAGGCCAGCTCCTCTCAACGAATTCTATCCAAAATTAAAAGCGAAAATTCGTTCTTGGAAGGCTCAAGCACTGTGGAAAAAATTCGATGCCCGTGCCTCACACAGAGCTTATTCCAAAGGCAATGCATGCACCGGCACGAGAGTCCTAGTCATTGGAGCAGGCCCTTGCGGACTGCGAACAGCAATCGAAGCACAACTACTCGGAGCTAAGGTGGTGGTCGTAGAGAAACGTGATCGGATATCACGTAATAATGTCCTACATTTGTGGCCTTTTGTTATCACAGATCTTCGAAATCTTGGAGCAAAGAAATTCTATGGAAAGTTCTGTGCTGGTTCAATTGATCATATTTCCATAAGACAGATACAGTGTATCTTATTAAAAGTGGCCCTTCTGTTGGGCGTGGAAGTTCATGAGGGTGTTTCGTTTGAAGGCACCATTGAACCGAGTGAGGGATGTGGGTGGCGAGCCGCTATCAGTCCTGAAGATCATGCGGTTTCACATTATGAATTCGATGTACTCATCGGAGCCGACGGCAAACGTAACACTTTAGAAGCCTTTAAGCGTAAGGAATTCCGTGGCAAGCTGGCTATTGCCATAACAGCGAATTTCATCAACAAAAAGACCGAAGCCGAAGCAAAGGCAGAGGAAATTAGTGGTGTGGCGTTTATATTTAATCAAGCATTCTTCAAGGAGCTCTATCATACGACTGGAATAGATTTAGAAAATATAGTATACTACAAAGACGAGACACATTACTTTGTGATGACTGCCAAAAAACACAGTCTTATTGATAAGGGTGTGATAATGCAGGTATGTTGTGTCCTTCAGCATAAGAAGAATATTGAGGTAACCTTTATTTTTTTTTTCAGGACTTTGCAGACCCAGCTGAACTTCTGGCGCCACAAAATGTAAATACAGAAAAACTGCTGGACTATGCTCGGGAAGCAGCAGAGTTCTCAACCAAATACCAAATGCCAAATCTGGAGTTCGCCGTAAACCATTACGGCAAGCCAGACGTTGCAATGTTTGATTTTACCTCAATGTTTGCAGCAGAATCATCAAGTCGGGTAATTGTTCGTAAAAATTATCGCCTTCTGCAGTGTCTAGTCGGTGATAGTCTTCTAGAGCCCTTTTGGCCAACAGGTTCAGGTTGTGCGAGAGGTTTTCTCTCGAGCATGGATGCAGCCTATGCAATAAAATTGTGGAATAATCCTAAAAATAGTACACTTGGTGTTTTGGCTCAAAGGGAGAGTATTTACAGGTAAGTTGAATTTTTAAATGAGTCATGGATACCTGATCCTGATGTGGTTTCTTTCATTTTTCAGACTTCTAGCTCAAACTACACCCGAAAACCTTCAACGTGACATAGGTTCCTACACAGTTGATCCAGCGACACGGTATCCTAATCTCAATCGGACTTCGGTTAATATGTATCAAGTTAAGCATCTCATCGATACCGATGATAAATCTATTTTGGAGCATACGTTTATGGATACAAATGCCTTACAAGCATCACAAGCCGATACACCGGTTCGAAGAAAGCGGCGAACAGGTGATACATTGCCATTAAGTGCGGTTCTCTTGAGATGGATAAAAGCCCAGCTGCATTCGTATGAATTTGTTCAGAGTTTGAATGAAGTGTCGGATTGTTTCACAAATGGAAAGGTTCTTTGTGCCTTAATCAATAGGTTTGCTTCTTTGAAAAATTGTTCCTCACTATTTTTTAATTGTTTTTGTTTCTTAAATAGGTATCGCCCCGATCTAGTCGATTTTAATTCAATAAAGGAACTACCAGCAGCCGAATGCAATGAGTTGGCGTTTAAAATTCTCGACAAAGAACTGAAAATTTCAAAGGTAATGACGGGAAAAGAGTCGATTGATTTGGATAAAATTGATTCAAAAATTTGGCTTAATTATTTGGAACAATTATGTGAAGTATTCCGTGGTGAGATTCCACATGTTAAGCACCCAAAACTTGATGTCTCTGAATTGAGAGAGAAAAACAGAAACAATGTTCCTGATTTCTCAAAACTTCTTCAAATGTCATCAAGAAAGGCAAAATCTCCAATGCAAGATGTTGCTGATTTACCACATGCAACACAAAGGCGTTCCGTACTAGATGAAGAGAAAGTCAAACGCCAGAGAAAGCATGAACCTGGTCAAGGTAACATTTTTTAATTTTCTTCCCTTATATATGACTTAGAGTTGCTGTCTTTCAAGCTCAATTGGACACTCCAAGACGGGCAAAAAAGCGAAGAAGTGCTGAAAAAACTACAAACATTGTAAGTATAGTTATATTTTTTTTACAAAAAGTAGATACAAGCTACTCTCATTGTCCGTCTGGATTTTGAATCTCACTTAATTATACCCCATTGCACCTTACATAATATTTCGAACTATAAAAAATAAAACAAAAAACTAGGAGGAAAGACAACAGCGCCTTAAAGAAATTGAAGAGAATCGTCAAGATCGACAGAGTAAACGTCGCATGCAGCGATTCCAACAGACTCAAAATTTCTACAAAAGTCTTCACATGTTGCAAGTGAACACCCTGTTACGAGAAAGCGACGAATCTAGTCCATTTGAGGACTATTCGATATACATGTACCGCCAGCAAGCGCCGATATTCAACGATCGTGTCAAAGAGCTCGAACGAAAGCTTCTTTATCCTGTAAGGATGTGTGCCAAACAAGATATTTTGTCTGTGTGTGTTGTGGTGTTTCTGTCTTCTCCCAATTTAGAACTCCAAAAAGATATGTGCTGAAGCTGAATAAATGAATGCTACTTTTCAGAGAAATTCTCCTTTGTTAATCTACTAAACTAATAAAGCAAATCCTTTTGTTTGTTGTTGGTGTTTTCAACTAACCCTCGCCGTTTTTAACTGCTACCATTTTAATTGGTGTTATTTTTGATATTTTTTGGTTTATTTTGATTTAGTTTTTAGATTTTCATTTATCTTGTTTTTTTTTTGTTGTGTATAAGGATCGTGAAAGAGGAATATCATCGGCCATGCCTCGAGGTACTGACGAACAATTTAGCGATCGTATCAAATCGATGGAACAACAAATTACATCTCGTAATGCATATGGCACGGAAAAGAAGCCCAAAGACTTAATGCGGGCCATTGGAAAAATCGATTCAAGTGACTGGAATGTTCGAGAAATTGAAAAGAAAATTGAACAATCAAAGAAGACCGAAATCGGTCTAAAGGGACGTGAAAAGGTACCCAAGTGGAGTAAAGAACAATTTGTTGCAAGACAATCAAAAATGTCTAAGCCCACGCGCCAGGATTCGAGTGAAGAGAAATTCAAAGAAATCGATCAAACATTAAAGAACCTCGATAAACAATTAAAGGAAGGTTCTGTGTTGGAAGTTGGCGAACGAGGCAAGAATAAAGTTGCTTCGATTGCCGGCCAATTTGTCAAGAAAGAAGATACGTCGGAAGAGAAAATGCCACCAACACAGCCTATTGCTAAATCTGTGAGTAGTGTTGACGTGTGTGTTTTTTTATTACTTTTTATTATTTATGTTAAGTTTATGTTTACAAAATTCTAATTTATTGCAGTTGTATTTAGAGAGTGGAACTTTGAGACTTCAAAACTCTAGCATATGTATAGCGGTCAGCTTTTATGCTCAGTTGGTCAGTTTATATTATTAAGAGCTTAACATGAAAATTGTGCAAGCTTCCATCTGATCGACTTAAATGATTTATGCTGCAGGTGTCCAAATAGAGAGGCTCCTTGAAAATTGTTCTCATTAGTTGATAGAAGATGCAGCATTTAGTATTTCACATATTTTCATTTTTTTCAAAGCTGTTTTGGAGATATGTGAACCAAACTGAGAAGATTTAAGCTGATGATTGGTTTCAAGAATTTCTTGTATTGCTTAACTTTTGTCTGTCTAGCCAAGTCATCTTTTTCTTTAGCAGATAGAGATGATGGAATTCAAAGTTGGCTTTTTTGAGGACAACTCGTGAGTATGGGTTGAGTCTCAGCAGGTCGTTGAAGCTGATTCCAAGGTACTTGGCGTGAGTTTGTCCGGTAATATGGTTCCGTCGGAAATATCTGAATGCCCGCATCTGTCTTTTAGTCTTTTGAAGCAGACAAGCTTCGATTTGGATGAATTGACTCGAATACCCTATTTGTTGTTAAATTCTAAAAGTTTGTGAAAAGGGGCTTGCATTTTCGGATAGCTATGAATGGAGATAAGAGATAACAATTGGTAATATGTGAGCGAGTCATCAAAGAAGAAAATGCTCTCACATTCTCTCTGTTGACTTGTCAGAAATCATAGAAGTAATACAAAGTTCGAGCCTTGAGCAATTCGCACTCTGTTGTTCTCAATATTGACTTTTTCAGGTTGCTGTTTTTGAAAGTATTTGACAAATTCTTCAGGAGTATCTCTTGCCACGAAAAGCACCTCTCATCTAAGACCTCGATATTAAAAGTTCGTCTCTCTGAATTTATCTGCAAAAAGTATTTAAACAAAATATTGGATCCATTATTTATATATTTTTTCATATAATTTTGTCCAAACTATCAGTGGTTCCGATTGTAAAGATATGTACTGTTTTTGTATCCAGCAACATTTTCGTGCTCTCAACGTTTCACGCATCATATAAAATGCTTCACGAGAATTCGTTATTATTATCGTCAAATTCATTTGCACTTTTTTTTCCTTTTTTCATTTAGAACTCCAAAGTAGCACTTGCATTTAAAAAGCAAGCAGCTTCAGAAAAGTGCCATTTCTGCAAACAAACGGTATACCTTATGGAAAAGATCTCTACAGAAGGTCTTATTCTGCATCGTTCCTGTTTGAAATGTCATCATTGTCACACAAATCTACGACCCGGTGGTTATGCATTCGATCGGGATGATCCTCAAGGTCGGTTCTATTGCACACAACACTTTAGATTACCTGCTAAAGCTATTCGTCCGGTTGTACGAAAACCTGGCCAAAGAGTAAGTTGAAAGATAAATATTTGTTTTATATTTTGTGATTTAATTTATTTTTTTTTAGAAATCCACTGCTCACGGTTCTCATGCTCCAAGTGGGTTAGATGCAAAGACACCAGAAAAACCACGAGGAATTACCGAAAGTGTTGTTCAATTGGATCTACTTGATCGTGGCCAAACCCCAGAACGAATTGAATTCGAAAACACAGATGCCATGTCCGATGGAGAACCCTCCGAAGAGCATATTATCGATGAAAACGAATGGTCGGGACGTAATTTCTTACAACCTAGTGCTGACTCTGAGTCGGATCTTTCTTCAAGTTCCGATGAATCAGATGATGATTCCGAATCGGATATCTTTGAAGAAGCCAATGGTTCACCAATTGCTCAACAAACACTTCAATTGGCTACGGATTGGATTGGCAAACAGCACTATTCGAATGGTAATAGTGATGACAGTGATGACTCCTTTTATGATTCTAGTGAGGGATTAGCTGGTGAGTTTAGAAATTGAAATTTGAAATTTTCTTTCGAAGACATGTATGTTTTTTTTAAAAGATGACGGCAAAGATGATACCGAAGGCGAGGAAATCAAAAAGGCTCGTGAAATGCGCCGAGAAGAAGTTCGTCTACTACCATTGCCTACCAATTTGCCAACAGATACAGAAACTGAGGTAAACTTTTCACTATTTTTTTGCATTTCCAAACTTATATTTGGGCCGATTTTGAAAAATCAACTTCGTAACAAACGGCACAAGATTTTTGTATCCAAATATCCAAACTTAAAAAAAAAAACTTAACGAAAAACATATTGTTTTCTATTTTACTTTAATTTTGTACTACTTGAATTCTAATATAGAATCAAGAACAGGTGGTAGTGGTGCCGCCGCCGCAAGATGGCGATAGTGTGCAAAAGAATAACGAAGTAGTAAGTGATAGTGAGAGATTTAAACGCGATTCGGATAAAATTTCGATATCGTCTCAAACTCCACCTCCATCAAAGGCAGATATTGAAAAAATCGAACAAAATTCAGATCGAAGAATCAGCGCAGATGTTGATGCAATAAGCGAGAAGCTGTATAGGTTGAATAATTTGATGAAAATGAACAAAGACATTGAGAGTATGGCAAAGGACAATCTGGTCAAGAGTGATATTTTAAAGAAACTTTCACTAAAAGAGAAATGGCTGCTTGACAATAGTGTTAGTAGTGGATCAGCTTTGGGGTTTCGTGGAGAAAAAGTAGCTAGTAAAATCAATGAAGATTTGGAGGCTGCAAAAATAATCGAGGGTACTATGACCGAGGTTGCTAAAGTCGATGAGAAAAAAGAAGACAAAGATTTGACGGCAACAGAGAGTGTTACAAATGGCGATGATGATCACGGTGATGGATTGAATATTAATTCCTCAAATTCCGTTGACGAAGGAAATTTAACAAACTCGGATCAAGTGAAATCCCAAGAAGAAACAAAAACTGCAAAAATTGCATCTGACAAGATGGAAATTGAAGGTATTCTTGATATTGTAAAAATGATGGACATCTCGTATATAGAGCAATCCAAAGAACCCTTACCTACTAAGCCCGTGGAAAGTCCTAAGCCTAAGAAAAAAGACCCTGGACAAATGATCTATGATGCTGAGCATAAAAAAGTCACTAGCTTAAGTGATGCCTTACATCAAATCGAAGTAAGAAGTTTTGCCGGTACAATGGATACAATAAAAGCTCAAATGGTTATGCCTACTGTAAGTCAACAAGCAACATTAGACATTTCAAAGTACTTTCCCAATGCGAAGCAAGAAAAGCAATCATCGGCGTCATTGAACAAAACTCAGAAAACCTTAAAAGACGTTGATTTGACAAAGTATTTTCCTCAATCTCCAGTTCCTCAGAGAAAATCTAGCATTAGTATCGCCCCCGGTGGGGATAAATTGAAAAAATCTCAAACTGCTAATATCAGCGAACCACCGAAGGCCCCTCCAAGGAGGCAAAAATCTATAGCCGCTCCGAGTAGTGATAAATCGTTTAGCATGCAAGAACACCAACTAGATGGCGCTATTGATATTCAAAAAGCGCCTGTTGTAAAGCCAGTTGCAAAAAAAGGTGGAATTAAAATAATAAAGAAAATTGTTCCTAAAGGAACCAAGGCAGCCGCAAAAAAGACTTCAACAACGCAAGGAACTGCTAAGAAGAAAATTCAGGACGAAGCAGATAAGATTCTCGACGAGATTCTTCAAAGTGGACAAGAGGTTCGATCACCAAGTATTGAGTACCAGAAACTCTTCGTTGAAGAAAAATCACCAAGTGAAGATATATCCGAGAAGATTGAAAAAATTCTTGAAGAAACCGGCATTAACTTGGGTCTCCCGCCAAATCCAAGAAAGAAACTACATAAAGCAAAAAGTCTGGGGGAAGAAGAATTCAAAAGAACGCAAGAGAAAACAATTTCCAGAGAAGATGGAGATCGTCCTATGGGTGTGCAAAAGATTTTACAACGTTTCGAATCGATGAGCTCAATTAAATCCGACGAATCATTTAGACTAAGAAAAACAAATTTAAGTAGTACTTGCAGCAGTCTCAATAGATCAAAGGAATCTCTTCCCACAAATAGTAACCTGCATAAATCCAAAGATTCTCTTCAATCGAGTGGTTCGCTTAAAAGCAATTCGGATTCAATGAGTGATTTAGAAAAGACTATGGAATACTTGAAATCCGAATGGAGGACTGAAGCAACGAATTTTCTTCAAAAGAAACGCGATACGTTCTATGCAAATCGAGACGAAAAGAAAGCCGAAGCTGAAATAGAGGCTAAGAAGAAAATTCAACCAGAACCTCAATGGAAACAAACAAAGTACTCGAAGTTTTTCGGAATCAAAGAAAAATCTCCAGAAAAGAGAAAGTCACCAACAAAGAGTGGAGTTAGTGGGAAGAGAAGATCACCAGCTAAAATCTTAAAGAAATCTCCCCGCGAAGAGATACTGAAACATAGAAAAAAAGTTGAATCGGTGATGAGTAGAACGGCTTCGTTTGAGGAAAAAATCAAAGCGGAGGAAGATAGAATTAAAGGAACTATAGTGTCCAAAGCTAGTGGAAGTCAGAATGATTTAACAAATGGACTAGAAAGCAAAAACATCAAAAGACCCTCAGTAGACATTGTTGTCGAAAAGAATGTTAGCCAAAATGCTGCATCAAAAATTCCAATAGTTCAATCGCGTAAGATTAGTGAGTCAAATCCAGAACTTAACAAAAACCTAATGGGTACGACTCAAAAGATATTAAGTCGAAGAGGGTCAGGTTCCAGTGGGTTGGCTGATGTTCTTAAACCTCCTGTTTTCAAGGGTTTGAGAGGACAACAAGAAAATAAAAGTAAGACTGAAAATAATACAAATGATGGGAAGAATTTAAGTGAAAAGGGCTCCGGAGAAACTCTTAAAAACATACTGAATTTGGTCCGTAATAGTTCTCAATCCAATTTAAATACAGAACTTCAACAAAATGGTATCTTAAGTCAAAGTCCAACAAGCTCCCAGAGTAATATTGTAGAACAATCAAGTCTGAGAATTTCATCAACATCAAAAATTGCAGGGGAATCAGCTAAACCAGTCTCCAGAAGTGTTTCTCAAGTTGAAGGTATGGAGATGATTGGCTCTGCGAAATCATCTGATTTCTCACAAATTGATAAAGAAGATGTCAAGACAGAACACAGTGAAGTAGTGAAAGAGCTTCCTACTAAGAAGGAATCTTCAATAATTACCAGTAGCAAGGAATCTGAAAATCATTCTGTCGAGACTTCTTCGAAAGAGTTAGTTCAAGACACGTCTGCAATTCAAGGTGAAACTTTGAATCGAGGGAGTCCATATGTTCAAAGTCGCAGAGGATCACAAGCTGAAGAAACTGGAACCCCTGCGAAATACCCAAGTCGAAGAGGATCACAGAACCAAATATCTGCAGTTGAAGCACAAGAGAATATCTCTAGCCAAGAAGGTTCTCAGGCCGGACATACAATTCAAAGTCGAAGAGGGTCTCAAGTTGAAACTTCAAACCAACAATTTGAAAGGAAGGACTCTTTGACTGAGTGCACCGTAGAGATGTCTTCACATCCACCGCTAAGTCGGAAAGCTTCTGTAGCAAATAGTAAGCAGTCATCTGAAGCTGGAGATGACGTTGATGAAATCTTCAATAAAATCATAACCGAGCTAAGTAAAGATGAAGAAGAAGCATTTAATGCAGCTCAAGAGATAAGTTTAATAGCTATAGCAGCAGAGGCTAAAGAAGAAGAAGAACAACAACAAGAACAGCAACAACCAATCACTGAAGGATCTGAGTATGTCGCCCAGAATTCTGAGAGTCCAAAGCGAAGTCGAGCGGCATCACAGGACAGCATCGAAGAACTTTTTAGTCAATTTACCAACGATATGTTAGTTGATGTTGAATTTGATGCAAACGGTGAAGTTGTAGCAATAACTCCTAGAGCAGTTCTGGTAAATGAAGATGAAGATGACCATGAAGAAGAAAAACAAGCGGAAAGGCCAATTACAGTTGAAGAAGCAAAACTAAAATTTGAACCGCTATTTCCACGCATGGCAAAACCAATAGCTAAGAGTTCATCATCCTCTCTGAGTGTCAGCCCGGGGAGGACAGAAGATAAAACGAAAAAGATTGTTCAAAAGCTAGATCCCTCAAATATGCCTCCATCTGTGCAGGATATGATGCAAATTATGATTCCTAGAGAAGATAGTGAACCAAGACATCCTGTGGCATTCCCCCGACGCATCTATTATGATTCCGCAGATGAAAGCTCTAATTCTTCAAAATCCCGGACTCAGACTCCTGATCCATCAGCGCAAACTAAAGAACCATCAACAAAAGAGAAGCATCTGGATGTAGTTTATGAGCTAGCGTGGCCATCGCGTAAACGAACACCCAGTCCCATTCCAGAAAGTGCTCGACCTCCAATCAAACCTTCTGCTATTAGTCGCGAAAATTCTGAACGACCTATTTCACGAAGAGGTTCAGGTAGTTCGATTGAAGAATGGGCATCGATGTATCCAGCCCTAGTTGAAGAAGATTCTAAAAACAAAGAGCATTCCCAAGAAAGACTATCTGCTCAAAGGGCATCACCCAAATTAATTCCCTCTTTTCGTCGAACCTCAAGAACTTCTTCGGATCCAGAACAAGATGAAAATAGAGATCCACAATCAATGTCCAGAAGAAGCTCGAAAACTTCTCTTAAAGACAGCGAAGAAATATTGTTGGTTGGATCTCCTGCGTCACTTCCTACACCTAGAAGAGGCTCTAAAGCTTCTGTAGACTTATCGCAAAATGTCGATGTTTCACTGCGAAGAGATTCGATTTCGACTCCAGAATTGGAACTTATTCATAAAAGTGAAAAAGTTTCACCAGAAACGCCGCCTTCAAGAATCTCGCGAGAGAGCCCCAAAGTTCGCGGAAGTTCTAACTCCTCTTCCCTAGAACCCATAATTCGAAAAGAATCAAATGCTTCAAATGAATTATATTCACCTACAAGAAGTTTAAGAGAAAAAACAACAAAGTCTTCCTCACGAAATAATTCCATTTCTGAAATATTGGCACAGGATCCAGAATTTTCCAGTGAAAAGTTAAAGGAGTCACTAGAATCCCGCGAGCCTGAATTACGTACAACACCACTGAAAGACTTAGATTCCTCAAGGAAGTCTTCTTTGACATGTTCAATTGATACATTTCATAGAGAATCTTCCGCATCGTCTCAGGCACCTTTAACTGAAATGCAACAATCATCTAGAGAAGGGTCCAAAACATCTACGACCACCACTTCATCGCCTCAAACACTCGTAGCCGAAATGCAACAACCATCTAGAAAATCTTCCTCATCAGCTGAAGTGCTTCTAACTGATGTTCAACAATCTTCTAGAGAAGGATCCCAAACATCTAAAAAATCCGAAGGAATGGTTAACACTTTAACCGATAATCAGCACTCGTCTAGAGAAGGATCCAAGACATCTACAAAATCTTCCGCAACGCCTCAAATGCTTCGAACTGATATGCAACAATCATCTAGAGAAGGATCCAAGACATCTACAAAATCCTCCGCATCGGCTCAGGCGCTTCAAACTGAAATACAACAATCATCTAGAGAAGGATCCAAGACATCTACAAAATCCTCCGCGTCGGCTAAGGCGCTTCCAACTGAAATACAACATTCATCCAGAGAAGGATCAAAGACATCTACAAAATCGTCTGCATCGGCTCAAGCGCTTCGAACTGAAATGCAACAATCATCAAGAGAAGGTTCCAAAACTTCTAAAAAGTCGCCTCCCAAATCCGAGGAAGTAGTTAACATTCGAACTGATGAGCAGCAATCATTAAGAGAAGGATCAAAAGCATCTTCGAAATCCTCCGCATCTCCTAAAATGGAAATGCAACAATCATCTAGAGAGGGATCCCAAACATCTTATAAATATCCTCTCAAATCCGAAGGAATGGTTAACATTGCCAATTTAATAAATGATTCCAGTACTTCTAAATCAGAGTCTGTAAGAAACTCACCGTCATTGCCCGAATCTCCTCAATCGGCTCGTGCTAGATTCTTCGCCCAAAATCAGCATTCAGGTAGTTCTCCAAGAGATTCCAAAGAGAAGCTCATTTCAAACAATGAACCATCCAAAGAATACAGAGATCTTTTGCGAGCGAAGCTTGAATCTCCGACTCCACGAAATCCAAGCCAATCAAGAGAGCGTTCACTGGAATGGGACATGGAACAACTTCCTAAGAGCCCAATGCCTAGGCGCAAATATATGGCTTTACTCCAAAATGACAGCGAAAAAGAAGAATCTCCCAAACGTGGTAGTATTCCACAACCCTCACAATCTCCGACCCAAAGTGCCCCGGACGTTCGAATTCCAGCTAAACGTCTTGAGGAATGGGAAATCATTGAACAGCTTGAGCGAGAAAGGAGACATGCTCTAATTGCACGTGATCAAAATTATTCCCATCAAGTTCAAGAAGGATCGTCAAAAATTGATCCACCTAGGACTCTAACCAAGCAGGACAATTTACAATTTAATCGACTTGAGTCAATAGACGAACCTCACAGCTCTAAACTAATGGAGTACATTAAGCAGGAAACATTAAAAGATTCAATCAAATCAAGAGATGAATCTCCTAGGCCACTGTCCCGACCAAGAACACCGCAACTTTCAAAACGAATTTCAAACAACGATTTAGAGAAACAAGTTGTGGAACATTTAAAAACCGAAGAGCCAGTTAGCTTACCTACCCCCGTTCAAAGAAAACCACAGATCCAGAAAACTGAATCAGTTGAAGCTACATATGAAGACTTTGCTCGATTTACTCGAAGATCGACGGAAAAAGATCCGGATCCTGAAGAATTGGATGTCTACGAGTCACCAACAGCATCGATTGCTCATCATCGCCTCTCTAACTATCGTCAAAAATCACAAGATTCAGCTTCAGGAACCTACAGTCCGACAAGTAGCCTCTCAAGATCGATAGAGCATATAGCTCCATCTCGTCCCCACCGCAATAAGTCCTCGACGTTACCTGAAAACCGAGTCGATAGAGACACTAAGTACCTCATGGATCGCAGCAAGCATCTGCGTAATATGAAGCGTGACTTCATGGAAGAGAAAATCGCCGGAAACAATCCATACCTCAAAAAAGTGATCGAAGCTCAAAAGGTGTCACGACATTCAGACGAAGATGAGGATGTAGAAGTTGATTATACTCTTGAAAGTTATCGCCCCAAAAATCATACCACCCCAAGATTTCCGACTTCTAGTAGCATAGGCGGCCGTCGACGACATGAACCCCGATATCCAGACTACTCCTCTTCGACTGACTACACCAGCCGGCGTCCTTACAACCAGCATTTCTCTGCAACATCAACCTCCAGCTCAGCAGGATCTCGTAACTTTGTCGATTACTTTAAACGCAGCCCGCCGCATTATAAAGGACGCGAATCCGGCAAAGACTCTTGCGCATTATCTTAGAAAAAAAAACAACTCTCCTAAAAAAACTCTCTTAAATGTCAATCACACAATATCTCGTCTTTCTTTTGCCACACACACAATACCGTTAAATGAACAAGTTTCCTTGGCTACGTTCCCTTGCTAAAATGATGCGAACAATTGGGTACGATCTCCAAAGGTAAAAAAATGCATCCCGACAGAGAAGCTCTGAATTAAAATGTTGCTGATTGATTTATACCTTTGTGTGTTTTTTTTTTTTGCGCTAAATTCTTGAAATATCTTACGTTTGCTGTTTTTTAAACCAAATGCAATAACTTCAACAAGAATCAAAGTTTTTTAATTTGGATTTATTAAAAAAAATACTTACTTTTTTTTTAGTTTGCTCGATTTTTTTCTAAATCATAACATAATAATATTTTATTTTCATAAACCAAAGTCATTTACATCATTTGTTTGACAAACAAAAATTCAAGTCATTGTTATTTTTTTTTAATGTGTTGTGCCTTTTTGGGATCGTACCTAAAAGGATTTATTTGTTTTACATTAAAATCTACTAAAAAATTAATTAAATAAATATAACTTATTTGTGTCGCTGCATGCAAGTGGCTACTTAATCTTTAAAATATTTATAAACATACATAAGTTACTCAACGGTAAAAGCTTTAAGTGGAACATAAATAATATCGTTCAAGCTGTTTTTTCAGTTCAAAAATTGTTTGAATTGTGTTTAAACACTTACTTCAAAATAGCTGCGTTTTTTTTTGCATGTCCATATGGACTTTGGCGAACAAAACGACATCGGGACTTTCAACATTTCGCCTTGGTCTGCCATTTTGTATTGAACTATCTTACCAACAAACATTTGACAATTCTATATAAATTATCGATAACACAACGAGAATTGTAGTTTGGCAATACCGTTTTTATCGGGACAAAAGTTAAATCCACTTAATTATCTGGACATAGCTAACTCTATATGAACATAGTTGTTGTTGTATTTTACATGTAAATTGTTTTGATTTGTTGTCGTTTTTTTCAGGCCGTATTATCTGGACTTGCAAAAAAAAACACATCTAATATAACGAAAACCAATTCGAATTAATTTTCTCTTAATATAACTTCCTTCACTTTTGGTAACACTTTCAGTAAAATAAGGCTACGGTTTCATTGGATGCGTATTCTGACGAACAATTCTGACGTATTTGTCAGAATAGAATTGTTCGTCAGAACTGTTTGTTCAAACTGTTTGTCAGAACTGTTTGTCAGACTTGTTTGTCAAAACTGTTTGTCGGAACTGTTTGTCTGAATTGTTTGTCAGAACTGTTTATCAAAATTGTTTGTCAGAACTCTTCATCTGACCTGTTCGTCAGTACTGCTCGTCAAAACTGTCCGTCAGAAAAATTGACACTGATTTGAATGATCGATGTTTCTGACGAAACAAAATGCTTGACTGTAAACGGTTTCATAAGATCACATGGTTTTGTTTTTTTCTGACAAATATTTCGGAACAATTGTGGCCGTGAAAGCTATAGTGGCCTAAACTTTATTTTTCATTATTTTCAGCTGAGCAAAAATAAGAAACAGATTAGTTTCAAACATTTGTAGTTTTAAAAAATTTTCAAATACTTGTAGTTTTAATGTCAAGACATATAGTTTCGTTCTTTTTTTGCAATATAATCAATAAATAAATGGTTTTTAATTTTACATTAATAATTTTTTAAAATATCGTTATAACTGATCAGATAGGCCACTCTTGTACTCAAGCTTTTAATTTCTTTTTCTAGTTGGTTTCTATGTGCAAAAAATTGTATAACTATTGGATGAAGCCGTCATGTCAATTCAAAAAATTTAAATGTAGACATATTGTTTAATAAATACAGATTAAATGTTCGTAATAAACTTAATTTCATTTAAATTGCAATTAAGCCACTATGGTTCTCACGACCTCAATTAATAGTCCAGTCAATTATTAGACTTTTTAATAACAGATTGGGAAAGCAATTTTTTTTCTTGATATCCTAAAAGTACTATAGAAAGGTCAAGTCTAAATTTTCGACCATCAACCCCTTGCAGGGTTGCTATATTGATTTAAAGAGTGAATTCGTAATTAACGAATAAAAGATAAAAATGCATTCCTAACAAAAATAGTAAGTTCTACAAAATATGTTGTTTTTTTTCAAACTTAATGTATTCAAGGAGTTATAACCAATTATGAGCAAAAAATTGGAGTTCAAACTTTGTATAGTAAAATATATTTTTTTTTTCAGTAGAATACGAAAATTTCCTTCAAAAGTTCACTATATGCTGCAGTTTTAATTTTAACATTTTCTGTTTATAAGCATTTGGTTACTAACTGTATTTCCTGAAAAATATCCACAAAAATATTTGTTCATGTTTTGTGTATTTTAAGATCTATAACCAATTATAAAGAAAAATGGAGCTCATATATTTCTTATTCAATTTTCGTTCTGTGCAACTTTAAATTTTCTTACTAAATGTTCTTTAAAAATCGTTAAACTACAGTTTTTAGCTCTATATTTTTTTTTTTTTATTTACTTTACTGCAGCACCTGAAAGGCTTCCAAACACAGAATCACACTTAAAAAGTTGCAAGCAAAATTGTACTTTCCTAATTTTCTTGTTTTGAATCAAAAGCAATCTCGGTTGTTAGTTGCGAAAAGAATAGTCAAAACCGAGTTTACTCCTTTAAATCAAGATTACAGAAACACTGCAAAGGGTAAATGGTCGAAGATGGATTTAAGTTTAATATAAAATACTCTTACGATAACAAGAAAAATGTCTTCCCTTACGTTTTAAATATACGTACTAAATATACTGGACTGTTATTGTTCTTCAGAATACGCATCAATTGTTTCCACAAACTTCTGACGAACAGTTCTCACGAATACGTCAGAACGATTGTTAAGCTAAGAGTACACGGCTGTTAAATGCTGCATGCACATGCGGCACTGACGTCATGCGGCTATCACAAAAATGTCGATTACATGGTATGCGGCACTTGGGAAGCATTTTTGACGTAAAAATGACGTCACTGCTCATACACATGTGGCATTTTACATGCCGTGTACTCGTAGCCTTACTAGTCCATTGTTACCACAACTTCTGACGAACAGTTCTAATGAAAACGTCAGAACGATTGTTCGTCAGAATACGCATCCACTGTAACTGTAGCCTAATTTTCCAAAAACCACTCAAGTTTATGTGTTTACTTGAATGGCTTTTGGAAACATAATTTCTCTCTATCTTCTTACGGAATACCTATTGAGAGTTTGACCATTGACAACAATTGTTCAAATTTGCAAGCTTAATTTGTTTTCTGCACATTTTTTTCCTTCCGAATTACAATGTTACGCAAATTACTTGACTCCTTATGTCGTTGGCTCTCGGTCTAGTATAGTTTTCGAAATGCATACATATTTTGAAAACTTGTTCCGTTTCCATCAAGCACGTGCTGACAACATGTTGTTCCATGTAAATCCATTTGTTCATAATACCAAACAAACTCTCAGCCAGCCCGGTCTCTAGCTGCTTGTAGGTATGCTAGGTTTTCTTTTTTTTTCATTTACCTACTGACGTAAGACTTAGGCCGTTTTTGAAAACGTCAATTCATTGTCGATTTGATAGTGAAATTATCATCATTTTTTTGATGCAGATATTTGTGTTATCATCATATAGCTTCAACAAAATCTGGCTCCATGAACGGATAAGTGAACCAGTGAAATTTAAATTTCGTAACCCGTCAATCGAGTGAATTGGTTTGTTACTTTACTCGCCCGCCAAATCCATCCAAAACCTGTTTCTTTACTATTTTCTGACACGAAAATGCCAGAGCTTTTGACTATAAACTACTTTGAGGATTTTGCAACAATTTTAATAAAACAACCGCACTTTTTCCTTTAAACTTTTGGCTTTTGAGTTGTAAGTCACTAGGCCCTGGTTCTCCATGAGCTGTTGCACCACCAAATAAAAATTTGATAATATCCGATTTTGGGAAAAATCATACTGAAAAAATTATGTAAATACTGACAAAGTTCGTCTATTTTTTAGTAAATTCAAAAGCAAATGGAAACCGTTTTAAATGGTATGATTTCCCTTAGAAGGATTATCACATTGCAAGCTTTAGGAAAAAAAGGACTTGAAAGAAGGTACCGAATCGTATTAGTTTGAATTTCTGACATTTACAATAGCCGTTTTCCTTTGGAGCTGACAAAGTACTTGTGAGTAGATGAAAAAGCTAATCTAGTACTATCAACTGCACATGCTCTCATGTGCGAGTAGATACATTTAACATGGGAAAGCAGTTTGATGTATTCCATTGAAAAAAGCTGGCAAAGTACTTGCAAGTACTTTGCCACCTCCAAAGGAAAAAGCCTAATATAGCTATACATTCGTGCAGTATATGTCTGAAATAGAGATCCTTTGACAGAACTGCCGGAATTGTATTCAAGGGTAAAATGATTTCATGAAACGTAGTTTAAGTTTAAGGAAATAAATGCAGCTGGCTTTTTCACTAATATTCTTCCCAATTTTCTCTAAAGATATGATAGAGATAGCATTCGTCAAAATTGTATCGTTCAATCGTTTAATGTAATAGAATAAAAAAAAATAACCATCAAATAAAGAAAGACGTGAAACATTGATTGGTGTTCGGTGTTTCAAAGCCCTGTTTTGAATTTAGTCGATAAGAAAAAAAAAAAATCGCCATCTTCATTTTGTATACCATAAGAACTCTCCCTAAGCAAATCTAATCGTTAAGTGTCTTCTAAATGGAAACATAAATATAATTTTTCGTCAAACCATACCATAGATAGATTCAAAAATCTATGATTAGTGGAATTTAGGGAAGTAGAAGTGTATTCCTTCAGGTCGAAGTTATATCCATCCATGGTCACTGGTCACGTTTTCAATCATTTTCTTACTTTTTTTCGTGACCCGATTTGTACCGTGTCGTATTTTCATTATAATCACACTTCACGCACACCAATGCAATAATTAAGTCTAACTTTTAAAATTGAATTGAATTTTGCACAAAAAAATTGTTCAAAATAAATAAGTCTCGTGGCGACACAGCTCGTGAGAACCAGAGAGCCTGGTAATTTTTACTCTAAACAATTCTAGTGAGAGTGGTCTTGATCTACAGAAATGGAGGAGAGCAATAGTTTTTTTTTGGAAGACTAATATGGTAACAAGATGACAAGGGATACCCTTAGTAGGCTCGGTAGGCTCGGATTCGATTTTGATCAAAAATCTCCGACGTGACTAACCACAGTAAGAAATAAAAACTTTAATCATTTTGAAAACAACAATGAACAGCCATCTTCAGAAAGATCAAATCAAAAAATATAAAATCAGAACTCGGCTTTCTAACTTTATTCGTTATTAAATAAAGCAAATATTTATCCCAATGTTGCTAGTTCCCTATCTGCGTTGCTGAGTGTCGATATCGTTTGCACTAATTTTCCAACATCCAACAAATTTCAAAACAAAATCCCAAATAATGATTGTTATTTTTGCTTCCAGGTTCAAAGTGATTCTGAATCTTCATCAGCTGATGATGTTGAACTTAATTCTGCCACAGAAATTTCCACCGATTCTGAATTTGATCATGACGAAATTATCCGCGAAGCACCGAAAATATTTATTGACGATACACATCTGCGAAAACCCACAAAAGTTCAGGTAAACAAAAACATATTAAAATACCTACTCTAAAAGTCAATTTTTCATTTAAATTTCTCTTTTTTTAAAGATTAAACAAACAGTGATAACTCCAAGCACGGGTCAACCAAAATATAATATAAACAATCGTATGACCCATACACAAGAACAACCACTAAAACGTGAACCACAATTTAAGCCTCTAGTCCAAGTTGATCCATCACTTTTAAGCTCAAATCGTATGCCATTACAAAATCCACGTCCCGGTGATTATTTGCTCAATAAAACTGCTAGCACAGAGGGTATAGCGTCCAAGAAGAGTCTGGAACTCAAAAAACGTTATCTCCTCGGTGAACAAGGTAATGGAAATAAAATTCAAAAATCTGGTTCTACTTCCATATTGGATTCTAAAATTCGAAGTTTTCATTCGAATATATCGGAATGCCAAAAACTGCTCAATGCAGGCAGCATGAAGCCATTTACCAAGGCGAGTGAGAATCAACAGGTTGTAGATAAGAAAATTGAAATAACAATCAAGAAGACTGCGATAGATGAAAAGGAGAACGTTTTTGTTAATAGTAAAAATGAACTTAACAAGGGAATGGAATACTCCGAGACTGTTAATACAACTCTTGTAGAGTCACTGAACAAAAACAAGCCGTCTCCAATTATCGAGACCATTGATTTAATTTCCCCAGAGAAAACAGTTCCTATTATCGACCTCACCGAAGTAGAGATACCTTCGAAAATGCTTGAATCCAACATGGAATTTATTAAAAATTTGCAATTTAGTGCCGAAGATGGAAGCTCAAAAGAAAATAGTTTAGTGCCTGATAATAAAATCATTGATCTCACCCTGGATTCGCCAATTAAGAGTGACAAGACTGTCATTGCGGAGGTTATTGAAAAGCCTGATGTGTCAAAGGATGTCAAGGAAGCTATCCCAGATATCATAACTCATATCGAGGAAGTAAACCTGGAGATGAAAGCTTTGTTAGATCATGAGATGGAGAAGAAAGATTCACCCGAAAAAACCGAATATGACATCCAAGAGACAAGCATTCAAGTTCCAAATATTCCATGGGCTACTAAAAAACGCACAGTAGAGTCCGATAGCCTTTCAAGTTCATCGTCGTCAAGTGTGGAGGACATTCAGCATTTCATTCTTGACTCCACAACTAGTCCTGACACTCAAACTGGTCAGATTGTGCCGCGTTTAGAGGTGCACGATAGCTCTGGAACTCTCATGCAAATCGACAGTCTCATGATCATCGATGGCAAGTACATTGGCGATCCAGAAGATCTCAAAAACATGGAGATTCCACCCGGTATGATAATTCCTGAAGTCCCCACACAATCGCCATCGCCAGAGGAACCAATCACAGAAAAGAGAAGAGGTGATTCTCCACCTCCTCAAAAACCCGAACTGAAATTCGATACAAAGAATGAAAATAAAATCGATACTTTGAAAAATATTCCCTTGATCCTTGAAAAATCTGAAGATCACAGTCATGGAGTTGTCAAGCCAGATAGTCTGAGTATCCAAATGCAGGACATGAAAGGAGATTCTGACAATGACAAGACACCCACAGCCGAAGGGATCACGCGGGGTTCAGATTCAGATGCAGAAATCACTAATCAAGGTCTAACTGAAACGGAATTATCTGATTGGACGGCAGATGATGCGATATCGGAGAATTTTATTGATCTTGAATTTGTTCTGAATTCCAACAAAGGCACAATTAAGCGGAATAAGAAAACCAAGAAGAAAGCTCCTCTTCAATCATCTCTATCAATAACTCAAGAGCCTGATCCAGAACCGGAGCCAGAACCTTGCGGAATCTTAAAGAATCTTGATATTGAAGAAATTGAATTCATGGATACTGGATCTGAAGGAAGCTGCGCTGAAGCCTATTCTGCTACCAACACAGCTCTTCTTCGCAATCGAGGATATGTCGAATACACTGGATCGCCTAGGAACTATCGTCACAATCGGGCACCAACCGAACATGATCTCAAAACACCAGTTAACGAGTGCCCGACACTACCCAGCACAGTGTTGCTGTCACAAAAGTCGCAATCGCAACAAATAACGACGACGACGACGACGCCGCCAAAGCAAAGTTCTCCGTCCCAAACACAGCCCACTACTCAAAGTCTATCACAATCTCTCACAGACAGCACAAATGACATTGACGAAGACAGCCTTTGTATGTTGACCAATTCAAATGGTGCTACAGCTAATAACACCGCAACTATAACGACAACGACAGAGGAGAGTGAAGCCCTGACGGTCGTTACAAGTCCCATGGACTCATCATCACCAAAAACTCAAGAGAATTTCCAATTGACCGCTAGTAGTTCGGAGCAAATCGGAAAAACAACTTCACCGAGTAGCAATACGACAGCAACTCCTGTCACTAGTTCATCAAGTAAGGGACCTACAAGGAAGTCATCGCATGAAGATTTGATATCACATAGCAATTCCAAGAGAAAGGAATCAGAAGAAATGAGCTACGAGGAGTATGTGCGCAAATTACAACAAAAGATCACGCAGATAAGTAACGCACGCGATTCGATTGATGTGCGAAAGCAAAATCGGCGAAAGAGCTCGAAGGGCGAGGGAAGTGAAGCCAGTTCTGTGATAGAGGGTGGAAGCGCTAAGGGTTTAAGCGTATTTGAAGGTGGTTTCTCAACGGCTGTGCAGCCGAAAGTTGTGCTATCTGCAATCAATGTGGCAGCAAATGCGTCGCAGGATGTACATAAGGTCCCTATTATACCGACACTATCGAGTAAGTTAGAAGAGCTAACCAAAGAACGAACAAAGCAAAAGGATTTGATTCATGACCTCGTAATGGATAAACTCCAGTGCAAGAAGCAGCTTAATGCTGAGAAGCGTCTTAATCGCAGCCGCAATCGAAGCATGTTTGGAAATAACCTTACCAGCAGTAGTCTAAGTCCTACACCAAAGATGACGTCCACAAATACGTCCCCCTATCATATGACTTCTTCGTCTGGCGGCGACCATAGTGGTAGTAGTTGTAAAGAGAACAATCCTCTTGCAGGACAAAAGACCAAAAGTTCCCCGAAAGAGATAAAGGATGTGGTTCAAATATTTTCTGAAGTCCCTCTGCGGTCAGCCAAACAACGCCCTTTCAGCGATAACTTCGATCCTGACAGTATTGATGACCAGATGTGCAAGTTGAGCAAAACACAATCTTTCACATACTCCAGTCGAGGTGTTAATTTTCCATTCAAAGCCGATTCCAACGGCAGTCGTCATCATGTGTTAAGTACAGTTTATGCATCACCATTAGCACCATCAAGGCTAAGTCGTAAGGATGAGGCCATAGGAACCGCATCTAACACAGATAAGCTTCGCACTGAAGCTCGAGCCCGAGCACGACTTAAGTCAAACCAAGATCTTGGATTGAGCCCTGAGGAAAAGTTACAATTGCTCCGGAAGCGTTATCACCTTGATCTGCAAGAAGCATCCCTAGAAGCTGCTCATTTGAAATCTGAAGAATTGCGGGCACGTGACCGTAAAATGATCTCCTCTAAGAGTGTGAATGATATAGCAACTGCTCAACTAATGACCTTACAGCCAGATGAAAATTCAAACACAACAACCGTCCGAAGTGATTTGGTAGCTGATTTCACATCAGACCCAAATCTCTCGCAGGTAAATACAATGTCGACGAATAAAGTAAATCGGCGCCAAAAAGATCCCGAACGACGCAAAAGTATCATTCAGACATTTTCGAGCTTCTTCCAAAAGGGCAATAAAAAAGATAAAGATAATGTTGGACCAGTCTCTGGTACAGAGAAATCAGGTACCAGCCATAGTAGTGCCGCCACTGTTAATAGCAACGGTGGAGGAGGGGATGGCATGTTCAGTCGCTTCCGAATTTCACCGAAATCTAAAGAGAAGTCTAAGGTAAGTGAACATTTTTGCTTGCATTTAATTATTTACATTATATGTACTCAGCGCTTTAGTTGTTAATTTTGTAATTTTTCGATCGTCTCTTTATATTGTTAAATTTGTCTACTGACATTATGATCGTTGGTCTTTAATGTTGTCTCAGAAAAGTATATAATGATGTCGAAATATAAATAATAATGTTCTTGGTATAAGGTGAAATTAATTGTATATGTTTTTTTTCTCGACATTTTTCATTTCACAGTCGTGCTTTGATGTGAGGAATATCGGGTTTGGTGTAAGATTAATATTTCAAATATATTTTTCTTTTTTAATTTTGGTTCTAACATTTGCCAATTCAATAGCTTTTGAATGTGTTTTTGCTTAATTTGATTAAGTTTTGACCTGTATAGTAGTTTTGATAAAGTAAAATAATATGCTTTGGCTTTTTGTAGATTTTAATGGGTTGTAGCTATGGTTTTGAATTTCTTTATGAATTAGATAAGTTGTCGACATACGTGTTAAAATTATTTGTAATTTACCCTCTATAAATGCAATCTTTAACATAAGGTACATTATGTTTATTTTTAGCTTTTACAAAATAAAAATAGTCTCATCTTTGTTAGAATTTACAAATTTAGCGCACAATTCAAATATTGAAATGTATACTGTAGGAAAAAAAAACCTAAATTTTTCTTGAACGATTTCGCTGAGTCAATTTTGAAAAGCTTTAAACGCATTAACTGTAGAAAAAAAACATTACATACAGGCAATTTTAGCAATCTGAAAATGTGTGCTCTTTTTTATCGTTTTAATGTATTCGAATGTTTGTCCTTCAGATTTATTTATTTTAACCTTAAAAAAAATATTTATCTGTACAGATTTCAGTATAATAGTAAGCCTTATTGCGAGCGAAGTTGAATATCTTTAAAACCTTATTACATTATATACTCAACATTATAATCCCCATGTTTTGCGATCAGGATCAGTTTTGAACAATTAATTGCAAAAATAACGTTTTATACCTTTTTGTCTTACCCAATTTAATCTATATACAGCGAAGATTTCTTTTTACAAATAATAGAGTTACATAGATATTACATTAAGTACAAATAAAAATGACCGTTTTTCAATAAGTTGCTTTTGCAAGCTTTTTTTCTTCTTCCTCAAATATATTGTGGGTTGATCACACTAGTAATGACTTGTAGTTGACGTTTTGGATACATGTCTATATGTATAGATCTATCTTTTTTAACATCATATTATATAGAAATTAGCTCACAAAAAAATCATAACCATTTTTCTTTGCTCTGTGTGCAATATCTATGTAAATACATTATCTGTACTTTAACTTCCCTCTAAATAAAACTGTAGTATCTCGTGGGTCCATGGTTAGTGCGTTGGACTGTCATGCCGAAGGTCTGGCATCGAAATTCCCAGATCCTTCCAGCCACTGCTGACGAACAACAAACAAAATATATTTAGAGGTATTGCGTTTTGCTAGGAACTAGTGAATCCTTTGAGAATATCTGTAATGAAAAAGTGCTTTTCGAATTTTGGCAAACAAATTGTTGGTCCCCTTCATTCCCGCCAACAACACGCACATAGGATTGATTGAGAGTTGTTAGTCACTAGGACATGGTTCTTTTTTTGTTTGTTATTATTTAAATTTAACCACAATGAGAATTGTTAAGCACTAAAGCCATTTTCTACCTCGATTGGATTTCCACCCCACACACGAAGGATTTTGAATCGGCACAAAAGAGTTTGGCTCGTTAGCTCATTGTCGTGTATGGCTAGGTTAAAAGCAATCCTCTTTTCGATCTGAAATAGCACAATGTTTAGTTTGTGAAACAGGTTCGGAATAAAAGTTATTAAATCTGGCAATCTGAAGCTATACATTGGTGAATAAATAAATAAATTTTCTTGGCTGGAGCGTTGTTGTCCATTCGCTCGATGTGGTCGAGCCAGTGTAGTCGACGTGTTTTGGCTGTTTGGACTACATCCACATCTTGGTACTGCTCGTACAATTCAGGATTGAATCTTCTCCTCCATTTGCCCTCCTCGCATATTAACCCAAATATCCGCCGAAGAATTTTTCTCCCGAAAGTGACCACTATCAATTCCCCTTTTCTACCTATCGTCCAGCACTCGGCGCCGTAGAGTAGAACTGGTAAAATTAGCATTTTGTATAGCGTGCACTTTGTCTTTCGGGAAAGGACTTTTGAACACATTTGTTTGGCCAAACTGAAGTAGCAGCGGTTTGCTAGGAAAATTCTTCGTCGGATTTTCACTGAGGTGTCATTCGTGGGATTGATGTTTGTTTTGTCCTCATTCACTTCAAGATCAATGCGTTTCGCCTCAATAGCTGTGAATGCTTCTACTACAGCTCGCTTAGAGCGGCTCATGATGTCGATGTCGTCCGCATAGCCAGGCAGTTGTGAAGACCTGTTGAAAATAGTGCCTTCTAGGTTAACACCACTCTTGCGAACTATCTGCTTCAGGACTAGGTTAAAGAAGTCACATGATAGGGCATCTCCTTGTCTGAACCCTTTACATGTGTGGAATAGCTCGGAGGAGCTGTAGGTTGCACCGCGTATTTTGTAACGTCCTGCGGCATAGCTGGATTAGTTTGTTCGGAATCCCATGTTCCGACATCGCCAATAGAAGCTCTTGGCGACTTATGCTATAATATGCGGCTTTGAAGTCGATGAAAAGATGATTTATCTCAACTTGAAATTTTGTCTCAATGTAAATATATTTGGTCTATCGTTGATCTGCCTAGCCTGAAGCCACACTGGTACGTGTCGATCATAGTGTTGCAGAAAGGTTTAAGACGCTCTTATAGTACTTGGTATAGGATCTTGTATGCAACATTAAGCAGGGATATACCTCTGTAATTTTTGCAGGACATATGATCACCTTTTTTGTAAATTGGGCATATGAAGCTATTTGACCAGCCGTCGGGCATACTTTCCTCTTACCACACTTGATTGATAAGCTGGTGCATGCACCCTACCAGGCCACCTACCTCCATGAAAAGTTCCGCAGATAAGCCATCCGAGCCGACGGATTACAATTCGTTGTTCTTCGGTGACTAGATTCCCTTCGCTGTTTCGAAGAGCTTGAGTACCGGTTTTATAGCCACATGCTAGTTGCATGGCTGTTTTGTAGAACTGGCGTAGCGGGTGTTAGTGGCGGTGCTAGACTCCTTGAGAAACCTGAACTGAGAGGCTGCTTTCCTTCTCTTTTCACGGTACTCCTCTCATGCTGCTCTTGTTTTCCGTTGCAGTATTTGCATTCGTGCATTTTCCATCTCCTGCTTCAATACCGCGCATTCCTCATCATACCACGGGTTCTTTCTTCTGATGGGCTCGGCTGTCTCCTTAATGACGTCACGATACAGGTTCCACTGTTTGGTTGGCAGTTCGACCATCTATAGATCACCAAGTTGCTGTGTACATCCATCGTCTGGGGAACCTAGTGCTACTTATCACCATATTACGAGCTGCAGCAAAGTCGATTAGTCGGAAGCCGTTGTCTATTGTCGTTTCGTGGAGGCTGTGCTTTCAAAGATATTTTCCTTCCTAACCTTAGCATTGAAGTCTCCGAGCAGGACATGCTCCGTACAGGAACTCATAAAACTCCTCGTTGTTAGACTCCGAAGCTTCATCAGTAGGGGCTTGGGCACATATTAAGCTGATGTTTTGGAAGGTAGCTTTGATGCAGATCACAGCCAGGCGATCGCTGATCGGTTTAAAGTCAATGACTTTCGATGTGAGTCGATTTCCCACGACGAATCCGCATCCTAACATGTGCAGTCTTTGATGACAGCTGTAAGAAATGTCGCAATCTTTTCTGTTCGTTATCCCTGATTCTATTAATCGTATATATCTGACTTGGGCATTAATACCTTCCTTGTACCGCGAGAGGACAGATTCAAGTTTTTGAGTAGCACCTGGCGTATAGAGTAGCCTTACATTCCAGGTGCTTACTCGTAGGTCATAGTCCATTTTCGTTGCGGTTCTGGTTACCATTTGAGGGGAGAGGTCGTTACCCGAGGCTTCTCGCGTCTCTTTCATAACAATGGTCGTTAGCCCAACGCACTAACCTCAAATCTTTAGGGCCATGGGTTTGGTGTTGCAATTCTTTCCTTGATTAACACTCGCACTCACAAGTTTAGCAAGTCATGACATAAAGTCAAGACCAGTATCCGGAGGTAATGTAAGCAATTGATTGGTAGGAAAAGATACAGCTCGAGACTAACAGTTCCTACAACATCTAACCACCTTTGCATTTGTTTACAAGGTCTCAAAAAACATCCGAAATGTACATGTATTTGCGAGTTTTGTCACTTTACATTACAATCGTTTAGTTAAGTAGCAATAGAAAATTGATTATAGATGAGAATTTAAGTAACGTTAATAAAGTCTAGTAGTACATAAAATCTTTCTACGTATAAATTAATTAATAGATAAGACAAACATAGTTTAACCATGTTGTATAGTCAAATTAACACTTTCAACATAACCATTGATTCACAATATATAATACTTAAGCACAGCTTTAAACCTCACCTGCAGCTGGTTTATTAACCGAAAGTATAATATTAGAGGTGAAACCCCTACATATTGCATATATTATAATCTCAAAAATATCTAGCTAAGTATTTCAACATTCATAATTTAGACTTATAAGATATAGTAACAAATAACAAAACGTAAAAGCAATAGATTCAGCAAAACTATAACCGCATTGGGCCATATCCATAGACATTGTTTAAGTTGTAACTAGGCAAAACTGGAATTTATCTTATTAAAATTTCATAAGATTAATTTCAGTTTAAGCAGTGTTTATAAATAGGGCCCATTTCATTTATAACGTATTATTTATATATTAGTCATTTCAAAATGTAACTGCTCTCTTATAAAATATATTACATAGTCTGTTAGAAAAATTGAATCAAGCTTTCACTCTAGACTCCTTAATTACACTATTTGTTTATATATTTTTCGTTTTAATTTATTTCTTGCAGAAAAAGAGAAAATGTGAATTAGTGTAAAAAAAAGAAAAAGCACTTCCTTCCTCCATAACACCCAATTTTTTAATAGCTTGAATATAATTATAATTATAAACAACACAAACAATTACACCGAAACTGCGAACTTTTGAATACAAAAGGAGACACTTTAAAGCACATCCTGTCGACAACTTTATGTAATTTTTTTTTTATTATTATTATTTACGTTTTTTTTTAGTGAGTTTATGTTTTTACTATGTATACAAAAGATATAGGATATGGTTAAATTGTATTTGTTTTACATTTTGAATTAAAATTAAATTAAATTTCTATTCTTTCAATCTAAATGTTTGGCGAAGAATATTTTGGATTTAGTCGTTTTTTCCTTTGAAAATATTTTGGTTTTAATTTAATTTAATTTCGGCTGGCATTCTGGAACTTTATTTATTGAGTTTATTTATTCAATTTATTTATTACTGGCTGCATTTTCCCTAAAGCTTGATATATATTTCTGCACGATTGACAATAAAAGTTTTCTAAATTAAAAAAAAAAAAAAGTAACGTGCTCTCTGGGTGATATCTACAATAACAAATGAAATTATATTACTTATTGAAAAAAAACCGTTGACATATATTTCAAACTAATATAACCTTCGCTTTTCGCACCGCTAATTTTACATACAACTTTAAAAACAACACTACACCAACAATTTGCATAATTTTTATGAAAAACAACATACACGCAATACGGTTTATGTAATTTCATTGATAGCCTAGACGAGCCGCTTTAAATTCAGACCTAATTTTCTAATTAAAAAAAATAAAATTATTTCGCTACTTTTCTAAATTTTCTTTAAAAAAAAATAATTGGATTTTTCGAAAAAAAAACTTGATATTAATTTAATATAAATATATGTAAAATACACAAGGACAATGGATCATCGCCTACAACTCCTGTCGCTACTACACCGCAACACCAATATCGACACCATCACGATCAGCGAAGCAATTCACAAGACTGCATTGCCAAGCAAAAGTATCAAAAAATATCATCATATGCATCTAGCCCGCAGCTTTTCAAAAACACAGATGAACAAATACCGCCTCCAATTCCGCCATTGCCATTAAATTATCAGAGATCCGATGGTTGGTTTGTTTATCATTGTTTTTTTTTTTTTAAGTTTATTGTTTTATATACCTACAAGTATATTTATTTTATGTTTTTTTTTTATCTAACAATATGTGAAATTGTGTTTTTATTTTAAAGATCTTGAAATATATAACCTTTTATTGATATGATTTAATAAAATTCTTTATTATTAAATTAAAAAAAAATCACAAACAGACGAGAGCTATGCCACCGAATCTAGAGAACAGAAGAAGCAGCGTGCAATCACTAAGGCAACGCGTCAAGCTGAACTCAAGCGATTAAGAATTGCTCAAGAAATTCAGCGTGAACAGGAGGAAATCGAGGTTCAGTTGAAGGAGTTAGAAGCAAAAGGCGTACTTATTGAAAAAGCTTTAAGGGGAGAGGGACAAACTATTGATAAGTAAGTATATGTACATATTTTTTAAGTTATCTAATATTGAGATTTATTCCATATTAATGCAGTAAAATTTAGACTTTGACTTTGAAAAAAATCCGACCAGATAAATTTGTAAACTTAAACAGAAAAGTTACCAAAATTATGAAATTGGGGTACATTTTAGCTTGAAAGTAATTATTTTTTTAGATGAATAATTTAGTACCATGTGGCATGATGATGGTAAGTGCGTTGAGCTGCTGCCACCTTAAATCAAATGTTTTTCTCGAGGTACTGCCTCTTGCGAGGAACTGACAAATCCTCCAAGGGTATACTTGTCATGAATAAGTGCTTCTCGGAATCGGCAAAAAAATTGTAGGTTGTAGGTGTAGGCAAACAACACGCACACAGGAATGGTTGAGAGTTGTAAGTCCACTAGGCCCTGGTTCCCCACGATCTGTTACGCTACAAAAATTTATTTTAAAAAAATCATAAAAAGTTATGAAACACTGAGCGACACTGATTAGGAAGAAAACCAGATAATCTCCCTTTATTCCACTGCTTACTATCATTGCAAAAGTTAAAGTTATTCAACTTTTTGCTTGCGTCTTTAAGTATCCATTTTCAATTTATATACACTACGTGTCACTTGTTTGAAGTTATTATTTTCATAATCTCTATGTAATTGTGCGAAATGTTTTTCCTGGAAATATTTGATACCTGTGATATATATTGTAATATTTTTTCAGGTTCGTTTATAAAACTTATTCACTTTATTTAAATTCTCCACTTATTTACTTTACAAAATAAAACACTTTACTTTTACAACCACAAAACAATTTATTGTTCACCACTGAAATTAATTCAACACTTAACTTTTATTACAACCAACTTTACTCATTCACGATTAAAAATAAACTGCGTCCTCTGCCGGTCAGACATGTGGTTTTATACTTTTCAAAAGGTTCCCGAAAAAGCTGGAAGGTTCTAGTATTTGCTTCCAGAGCTTTCCATAGGTGAAATTTCCCATAAATTTCCCTTTCTAAATTTTCCGATTTGACGTTTAGTTTTGGAAGTTCGAAAGTTCTCCGTATGTTTGTTTGTGTCCCGTCTAATCCAATATTCGGTGCTTCTTTTATTCGAGAGTGGTTAAAGTTTATTCCAGAGTCGTTATAGTAGAAATGTGACAATCGTTAGAATATTTTAATTGTTTTTGTAGGCTTGTCAAAAGCTTGGTCAATTTACATTTAAATGCAAATTAAACAAAGTTTATTTAATTTTTTTCCCAATGTTTCGTCGCTATCCACGACTTTTTGAGGGGGTAGATCTAATGATTTATTGAATAAATTTTAACGCCAATGTCAATTTTTTCGGGGCGACTTTCTTTTACGACATCCCGATTTCGAAGTTGATTTCTTTTAGGGGTAGGTAGGTATCTCAATAGAAAATTTTCCAAATTTTAAGGTGAGGAAACCCCCTAAATGCAATTAAAAAATGTTTAAAATTTTAAAAATCGGGTATTTTTTTTACCGAATTGCACTTTTTACACCAAGAATTTGGAAACGCGGATATCCTCATTGGATAGATTATCACTAAAAAACACTAAATATCACAATTTTAAGGAGAGGCAACATTTATAAGTATTTTTAATTAATTTTAGAACTATTTGTTTTGCAAAAGAAAATGGATGTGAAATAATACTCCATTTCAATTACAAATCCCTTGTGTTTTTATTTTTGGAAATTTTGAGGGAAATTTAAAACTTGTTTATATAAATACAGTACTAGCACCCAGCATTACTGCGTATAAACAGTGGTGTACGCAGTTTCTTTTGCATTTAAAAAACATGGATTTAAAGAAAGCATCCCAAAACCAAATACCAATACATAACCATAATACCGTACATCTGGCAGTACCTAACATACATACAATGACATTTGAGTCTTTATTTATTTTCCATGCATTTTGTATGGAAAAAGTGAAAGTTTAAAAATTAATTAAAAATACTTATAAATGTTTCTTCACCCTAAAATTGTGATATTTGGTGTTTTTTAGTGAATATCTATCGAATGAGACCATCCGCGTGTCAAAATTCGGGATGTCGTAAAGGAAAGTTGAGCCATTTTTTCTAAAAAAAATTTGAAAGCAAACATAGTTTAGAACTTGTAAAATTTTACATTAAGCTATTGTAGTTTCGTTTTATGATATCACTTTTTGAATAAGTTAAATTAATTAACACACAAATAAAATAACATTAAGTTTACAAGACTAGTAACTTAAAAGAACAAACACAAATTACCACAATAGTGTTGCAACCATAGATAAACAAATAAAGATGGCAATCTTAAGCTGTCAATTTGATTTGCCTACAAGCTGGAAGCGAACAGCTGATGTATAAGATTTACAAAGTATTAGTGAAAATCAGTGAAAAACGCACACATAGAATCAACTCGTCCATTCAGCACATCATTCAGCGAAGGTCTTGTTGGTGTTGCCATTCACGTCTATTCATAAACAAGAAGTGAAATCACAAATACAACAATGTAAACAAATGGTTTTTGGAGGGGGAAACGTACGAACGATTGAGTTCTTGACAATTCTGGTTGCAACTAGGTACTAAGACGGTTTTTAGATTGGTTGATTTCACTACAGCACGGTTCGTTGGTAAAATCGGTGAGGTGGAAAGGAGGTTATTAGTCAAGAAGAAAATATAAAAATTTAATCGAGCATAACCAAATTAGTCCATTTCATTTCATTTTGTTCATTTTTGCTTGTGCATTCAACAGAAAAGATCTATCTTGATATTTAGTTGGAGGAGATCAGAAGCAGAAATGCTTATACGCTGCCCAAAATCGAATGTTCAATTTTGCAAAAATTCCATTAGCAGCGAAGCTCACGATTGTATTAACTCTGTCTTCTTTCGTGTTCATCGTTATCGTCAATTTTTGTTGAATTCTCTTAAAAAACTTTTAGGGTATTCATGCATTAGTGTAAGGTCGTCGTAAACGTAGTAAAGTTTAAAACTTTACAACGTTTACCCTTTTTTCTGGCAAATACAACGTACAAAATTGGTATTCGCAAAATAATTCGATTTTTTAAGCAAACGTTCCATTCGCTATTCATAATGAGAGCCTTAAACTAAATTAAATATTTAAATGCAATTCAACAATAATAAATTTGTGGGAAAATAAAAGGAACCACCTGTAAAGTGTGAGAATAATACTGTGGGAAAATAAATGTAATAGGAAAGGCAATTTGCGAGCACCTATGAAGAGTGCTGATCTTGAATGTGAACTTTATTATGGAATAGGGTGCTCGAAATTTGGATAGGGTGTTATTCATATGCAGGTACATGATACAAGGTAATTTTCTTAATTTAAAGCTGTTAGCTTAAACACCTTACTATAAAGATCATCATGAAAACATTATAAAAATACCAAAAAAAAAAACAGTTTATACGAATGTAAGAATTTTGTCTAAGAAAATAATTTGCTCCAACATGTTATAATTATCTCCAATTTTTTAATTAAACACTTGGAATACCTATGGGAAATCCTTTATCTCCTACAATAGCGGACGTATTACTATATTTGCACCTAACACTAATCTGAGATTTAATAAAATTTACTTCAAATCTTCTTAAAGAGTCTCGAAGATTTTCCATACACATTTATTTCGTAAACCTTGAAGATAAGAAATTAATCTTGCTTAATCTTCCTAGGACAAATGCTTTTATCCTATTCCTGACTCCGAAGGATTCATTCATGGCTGAATTCAGTCCTTCACACATTAAACATTCTATCCCTTTTCTGATTCAAAAGAAAAAAGGAAGCAGCATTTGTATTTTTAAAGATGCTGTCAAAATAAATCTATTTGTAAGTGGAAATATAGCATTAAAATGCAAATGATGTTTCACTTTTTCATATGAAGTGGAAGCGAGATAGAATGTTTCATGTGACAAGGAATGAATTCAGCCATGAATGAATCCTTCAGCGCCCTTTAAGAATAGATTAGTTCGATTCCTAAAAGTATTTGTCCTTTATTTAGCAAGATTAATTTTTAATCTTCAAGATTTCCGAAATAAATTTGTATTGTAAATCTTCGAGATTTGAAGAAGATTTGAGGTAAATCTTATTAAATCTCAGATTAGTGTTAAATGGAAATGTAGTATTAAACTATTTAACGGTTCCAATTATGGTGCTTACTCAATTTTTAATTTTTGGCCATTTTTCTTAAGATGGCAGTAAACTCTAGATTAAGAGCCCTATTTTTAATTAAAGTGTGGCTTTTTTCTTAATACTCGTAAGATAGTTTTGTTTTATGAAATGATTTTTATTTTTAAATTTAAATTGAACAAGGTTTTTAAAAACTTTAATCTTGATAAAAAAAATAAAATAAAATAGCAACAAAATACTTTTGGCCAAGTTTTAAGGTAGAACTAGAACAGGCGGTAGCTGTCGGAAGCTTATGTCAAAACCGACCGAAAAGTAGCTTTCCGAAATGTCAATTTCACAAGTGACCCATAATGCACAAGTGGTAGAAAATGAAATAAACTAAATAATTATTTGTTCAATAATAATTTTCTTTTCAGAGTGATAGGCTTTAAATTATCTATTTTGAAAACCACGAAAATTAATTTAATAAAAAATAAAAATAAATAAAATAAAGACTTAACTTCACTCATGCATCAAACAGAAAATAAAACAGCTGAAAACTATACACCAAGCGCCAAATTCTTTTTAGTTTCCTTACACCATTCTTATTTTGTATACGTCAACTTACGAAAGAGCGGTCGGCGAGCGCTCTCGTCCGAAGGCAAAAGTTAACGAAAACTAAACGAAGAGTACCACTATGCAATTATGTGTTCGTCATATGAATTTCTTGTTTGCGCTTGGTTTCGTACGACTACGTTCGCTGGCTTCCGCCTCTAGTTCTACCTTTACTATTGAACACCACACTGTGATTAAACCCATGGTTCAAATTTAGAGTATTCTCCTAGATATGCCAAACATAATAATATATTGCAAAGAGACGAATCCCAACAATTTGCTGTCGGAATTTTTTTCCAAGTTTTTAGTTAAGTCTGATTTTCCGAACTTAATTATTAAAAATAAAAAAACATTTTATTACAATATATTCTATTTATACTTTTAAAGCTTGGATGCATCAAACATGGGTGCTAATGATGAAAAATTACTAAAAGAACTTTTAGAAATCTGGCGTAATATAACTCAATTGAAGTAAGTTCTTTTATTTGCCATTTTACTTTGAATAAATAAATACAATTATGTAAAATCTTTAAGGAAACGAGATGAAGAACTTGGCATCAGACAACAAGAACTACAATTGGAACATCGACACGCACAACTAAAAGAGGAGCTGAATATTCGACTATCTGGAAGTAGTAAGTTCAAATTTAAATATTGTATACAAAATATATATACATAAATAAGCATGTTAACATCCATTAACTAAAACGCATGAATTATATATAATAATAGAACTGGAAAAAAGTTCAGCCGATGTGGCCGCCGAAGGGGCAATACTTAATGAAATGCTTGAGATTGTTGCCAAGCGGGCAGCCCTAAGGCCAACCTCATCAGCCTCCTCTCCAGTGACCACAGGAGCAATTGGTACAGTAGGAGGAGATGATGTTGTTAATGATGGTATTACATTCAGTGGTCGACGATCGAGTCATATCGACGAATCAGATGTAAGTCAGGAAAAGAGCATGTTGTTTTCAAGTCATCATCATATAATGACATGGGCAATGCTTTTTATGATATATATTTTGATAGTTTATAAAGCATGCGATTATATTTACTATTAAAAAAAAAGAACATTTTGAATGTATTTTTTTTTTTTTTTGCAAAAGTTATTGTATTCTTATATACATTTCAAAAATTAAAAGCACTTTAGTTTGTATTTAGTTAATTTAAATTGAATACAGTATTCTATTTTATATGTTTATACATGCAAAATTTTAAGATTAAATATTTTTGTTTTTAGCAAACGCACAGTTATGATTTAATTTAATCTCAAAACACTTTTGATTTATGTATTGCCATTTATATGCACATGAATGACTTATGAATAAGCACAACAACAAAAAACATTGAATTAATTAATTTTACACAAAGATTTCATTTCTTTTTGCTTGCATGCGTAAACTTGGGTCTTGTTGTTACTATCGTTCTTCTTCTTTCTTTTTTTTTCGTTAAATAAAATTTTTAATTTAATTTTTTTATTTGTTATTTGCTTAGAATATAGAGGTTTATTTGTCGCTGCATAATAGATTTCTTCATTTGTTTTATTTAATTTACTTAGTTGAAAGGTAATTAGGTAACAAAGTTGTAAGAGTTTAGAATCTTTAGACAATATCTTAGTCCTTTAGCTCCGAGTGGACATCTTAATAAGAAAAAGGGTCCAATTACATTTATGCAACTGGATCTTTCAATTAAAAAGCGCTTGTTTGCAAAACCACAACTTCCTAATTCTATTACAAGCACTATTGTACGAAAGTAAGAAGCTTGAATTACTAACATTTGATCATACTTTCATACATAGTACCATTTAAAACGTATTTGCATAAACAAAAAAAACTTTCTAATAGATTCGAAAGGAGCATAAAATTTTATGCAAAGCTGTCTATTCTATTTTAGAGTCTAGTAAACTGCTGATGGGAAATGATCAATCCCATACAAAGATAACGAAGTTATAAACGAAAAATTTTGTTCATCGATACGCTTGTTGTAGTCGATATTTTCTTTTCTGGAATTCCATATTTCCAGCTTCATAGCCGCACTTACTTAGCTTTCTACCAATGGGTCCTACTGATTATATTCTTATAAGTTAATTAAAATTGTCTTGCATTCTTTTCTACCCGAACTTTTGTAAGCGAAATAAGTTTTCGACATTCGTGTGAAAAAAACGTTCATATGATATACATAACTTTTGATTATTTTGTTAATTACAGTGAAATATCTTAGCTGGGAATCCCAAAGCCCCAAGTTTATTCTACTTGTAGTGACTAGTACGTATCCTGCGCAGAACATTTGCAAACACAATTGAAATCGAGGTGACACTCGAGATGTTGAACAATACAAATTGATGTTTTCTTCGGAGCATGCACTACATCTGTATAAAAACAGGTTAAATTTTAATTTGTTTTATTATGTTGAGCTTAAACTCAAAAAGCAGCTATGCGCGCCAAACAACGACGTCCAGATGTGGAATTTCACAGACGACAAAAGCTCGAGATTCGCGTTACGACTCTTCTCTAAAAGACCACATCGCAATGTGTTTAAGGTCTAGTGGTCTGCTGAAGCGAAGCGAAATTTTCAGTTGGTCCCGCACAAGACAACGAAATGCTTACGAAAACACACCGAAAAAATATTCATTAAGAGTTTTTCGTTTATGATTTCGTTCTCGGGTCACCCAAGATATTGCCTTCGAAGAAAAACTTTTGCTTTACAATTTTACATTACAGAACAACCGAGTTATTCGAGCTTTTGAACATCGAATCGGGTCACCCAATGTACCTATTTTTGTCCAAGAAAATTGTTGATATTGGCGCCAGTATGTTTTTTTTTCTATTTACCACAAATAATTTTGATAAACGATCAACAACCCGATTATTTTTCAGTTTAGCACATCCTGACGTTGTCCTTCCACAAAAGCAAAACCCGAATTTCAGGCTTAAATTTAAATTTTAAAATTTGTCGATATAAAACCAAAGGTAGTACAATTCACAATATTTCGTGTGTATAACAACTAATAGAGAGCATTTGCCCCCCAGACCCAGGTCATTAAAAAAATTCATAGGTTACAGCAAAAAATAAACATTTTTAAAGTAATTAATCTTGAAATATAGAAGTGTTCATCAGGTTCAAAGATTGGAATACTCATAGGCCTGCGCAGGCTCGACAGCTGAATAACGAAATTAGTAGGGCCCATTGCAGGCCTATTCCGCGAATTCAATATATAGAAACCCAAAAATTATTTTTTTTTAATAGACTTTATTGAGTGCCAATTATTAACTAAATATAAATATCGAGTCACTCGATGATATCCTAAGATTACTTACAAAATAAAATGCTTATCAATCAGTTTCAGTTCATATTATTCAATGCTGATTGATCAGCTTTTTCAATTTGAATGGACAAATGAAAAATTACAAATAAAATATTCTTGTTACAATTTACCTGAAAACAATAATTGCCAATAACTTAAGGCGTCACCATAAAAATATATAATTCGCTAATTAATTGAACTTTTAACCGGAAAGTGTTAATAAGGTTTAAAGAATATTTGTTTGTATAGAAAAGTCATTCAAGGCACGCGCAGTCTGATCCCACTTGTTTTATCGATAAAGTTCAACCATTCGGCCCAGTGAAAATAGGTTAAATACAAAAAAATAAGCCCTTAGACGAACCATATTTAATTTTCCCAAAATAACTACGAATATTTATTTAATTTTTTTAAATAATTAAATTAATTGTCATCATTTTTATAAATAACCTTACTAGCCTATATTTTCTAAACTAACAACTTATCTTAAAATTCTTCACATTAACAAGTAGTGCCTCTAATTATATTTTTTGTATTGTTCCAGATTTCAAACAAAGCTTTTCCTTCTTATTGTTAAATAAAATTAACTATATTTCTAATTACATATCTGTTTCTGTTGCATACTTTTAGTTTAACAAGTCATCTTTGAAGAAATTCAGTAGAAATACAAATTAAAAATATTCTTTTTTATTCCTTCAGATTTGAAACAGCTTTCCATGGAATATAATTACGTATGAAATTTGTATGTCGATTCTACGTCTATTAAAATAATAATAATTATACTATATTAAAATAATGACAAAAAAACTAACACATAATTATTGATATTTAAAAAAAAAAACTTATTTGCCAAAAACAAAAAAACTGCTGCTAAATTAGCTTATAAACAAAACATAAACAAACAAAAAAATACGAAAATATTTATTTTATTCTGCGACATTTCTTGTCTTTTGTAACTAAAACTATCGAAGCAATTATTTTAACTTTTATTAATTAAACAAATGAAAAGATAGAAAAGTTATAAAATCGTTTATACTTTAAACAATAAATGCCGTTTATACATACATACTAGTTGTATACACATGAACAAAATAAGACAATTTTTGCTTAGGGACTTTTCGAAAAATCAATTAATCATATAAATAAACAAAAAAAAGGGTTTTATTTCAAATCCAAAAAAAATCTGCGATTTACATTATTTTATTTACATACATTTACATATATATTTAAAATTTACACTGTTAAATTTATTGAATTATATTTTTTTTCTTAGTTTCATTTTAGTTTGAATATTTGTTTTATTAAATTTATCATTATTTTTTATAAGTTAACATAATGTTTATATATAGTTAAATAAATGGACACTATTTTAAATATTATTATTATTATTAATATTATTTTCAATTAATAAAGTTTTGTTGCTCATATTAGGTTTTTTGAGTTTTATTTGTTTTTTTTTTTTTTCCTAGTTTACTATATTTAGTAATTATTGTAATCAATTAGCAATAAACTTCACAAGAGAGATAAATATACGCAAAATAAAACCCTGAACGTTGCAAAGAGAAAGAAAGAAAATATTGAATGTGTAAGATAAAATCAAAAGTAAGGAACCCTTTGTATTGTGAGATTTGAAAATGAATAAAATTTATATTTATATAAAAAAAAACTTTGACATAAACATCTTTGATTAAAAATATTAAAAATAATGGATTTTTTGAAGGTGACCATTTTTCATGGAAAAAAAACTATGGGTTAGTTTTTTTTTTATCATTTTGGGTCATGATTGAGTACAGCTTATATGGTAAGTGTTACAATATAAAAAAAAAGTCGCAGTCCTTTGGGTTTGCCTACAACTAAAATAAGCCGACTTCTAGTGTAACAAGAGATTTCTTTTAAAATGTCACTACATTTTTAACTGTCAACATTAAACTGTAGCCCAAAATAATTAGACTTTCAATTCCATAAAATTCCGAAAAAGCTGAATTATGGTAAAAAGCTTTTGAAATTTGGGCCGGGGCTAAATTTTTTAGGGGGGTTAAAGGAGGTGAAATTCAGTTCTTTCTTAGTTTTTCGAAAACTATGTTTTTTTTTTTTTAATTTGAAGGTACAAACTGTAGTTTTTGTAATTCTACATATAAAAAGATTACCATACTTTAATCATACAATCAAACATCATGGTGGAACAAATTTTGTCAAAAAATTTATTGAAATTACATTGATTAATGGGCAAAATTTTTTGAACGATTTTTGTTTGGCTGCCTTCTCATTTTAAAACCAAGTTTTCGGGGGGCTCAGGGTTCAATTCTCGTTCTGTGAAACTGTGAAGTGATAAATATGATACTCACTCCAAATGAGAATCTCGAAGTGTGAAAAATTAAAACAAATGTTTTCATATGATAGTTCTCTTATCACAATCAATTCATTCTGTAAAAACCTGTGAAAAGATAAATGATAAAGAGAAATAATTTCATTAGATTCACCCAAGTCGCCATCTTGGTCTCTCTGTTTCACAATAATCATCTCTTAATATGAGAGATTGAGAGAGATGAGAGCCATTTCTCATTTTAGTACTCTCTTTGGCAGTTGTTTTTCATAATAATAAAATAAAAAAGAATATTAACCCTTCATCTCTATCTATCAATGTGAGCAGTGTTTCCAAACCGGGATGGTGCAATTGCTATTGAGTGCGGGAATGATGAATCGAGTGTAAAAATGCAAAATGCAATCAAAGAGAAAATGAGTGAAAAGTATGATATTCAAATACCAGAAATGAGAAATCCTAAAGTGCGCGTATGCGGCATGAGTGAAATGATGAGCAGTGATGTTATTATTGAATCAATTCAAGCTCAAAATAAAATTGTATTCAAAGTTGTAAAATGCATTAAAGTTTATCAGTCTCCAAAAAATAAAAAAATGTTCAATGCTATTTTGGAAGTAGATGGTGCAGCATTTGAAGAGTTATTGTGTGCTAAAAGAATAAATATTCAATGGGACAGATGTGTTATTTATGAAGAAATTAACGTTAAAAGGTGCTTTAAGTGCTGGGGTTTTAACCATAACGCGAAAAAATGTACCGGGGAGGAAACCTGTGTAAAATGTGCCGGAAACCATACTATGTGTTCTATGTGATAGCCAAAATACGAAGTGCGTGAGTTGTATCAGAGCAAATAATACCCTTTATCTGAATGTTGATGCAAATCACGATACAAGAAGCTCTAAGTGTCCTGTTTTGCAAAGAAAAATGCAAAGTGAGATGCAAAAAATTGCCTACTAGCAATTAAATAACTGTAGGTGTTTCTTTGCCAACATACAGGGGCTGATAAATAATTTTAGTGAGCTGGAAAGCATAGTCTATCTGGAAAATTTTGATTTTGTTATAGTGGTGGAAGCACATGTAACGTCAAATATTGACAGTACTGAAATTTGTTTAAGTGGTTTTACGACAGTAAGGTGTAACTCTGTATCTTCCCATACGGGTGGAATTGTTTGTTATGTTAAAGAACAGTGGCAAGTTGTTGCTTTAGAAAGTGTTTCAACACATATGGATTGGTGGATTTTGGTTATTAAAGTATCTTCAGGTTCACAAAGTTTTATATTAGCCGGTCTTTATAGGTCCCCAAGTTCGTCTTTAGCAAGTTTTTGCGATTGCTTCAAGGAATTAATGGAGCGAACAGTAATGTATGGAATAGCCATTATTCTCATGGGTGACTTTAACATAGACTGGCTAGTGAACAGTACTTATAAAATTCGTGCTCAACAGGTAATTAGTGACAATGCATGTAAACAGTTAATAACCGAACCAACAAGAATAACTCCTACATCTCGTACTTTACTTGATTATGTCGTTACAAACTGTTTTAGAGTTCACGCTGAGGTAGTTAAAAAATGGAAAATAAGTGATCATGAAAGCTTAGAAATAACAATAGAAACAAGAGACAAAGTGAAAAACGTAAAAAAGCAAATACAAATTCTGAAATACAGCAAGTCTTCATTCTGTGATAACCTAATTGGGAACATTGACTTATTGAATAATATATTTAACTGTGATAACGTTAATATTATGGGGGATAACTTTTGTAATATGATAGATTGCGCGGTTGATTCCCTTAAAATTACAAAGACTGTTAATGCTTGTGATAGAAACGAATGGTACAGTAATGAGCTGAAAAAAATGAGAGACACTAAAATTTTAAAATATAATCAGGCCATTTGGTCAAATACAGCTAATGATTGGCAAAATTATAGAGTCGCGCGTAACAGGTTTAAAGCAGAAGTAAATAAAGCCAAAAACAAATATGTTTCGAATAAAGTTCAGGGTGCAAAAGACCAAAAGTCAATGTGGCGTATAATTAAATCCCTAGTGTTAAACCAAAAGAAGAGTTCTATTAAAAGTATTAATTTTGATAACGTACAAACACCAGCTAGCGGAAAAACTTAAACATTTTTTCGTCAAGAGTGTTATTGAAATCAATAAACTAATTCCAAATGTTTCTTATTATGATTACATTGAAGACAATGATAAAACATTTAGGTTTCAGTTTGTTACTTTTATTGAGTTAAAGACTTATCAAAAATATGAAAAATAAAAAAGATGCAAATATGTTGTCTGTAAATATGATAAGTGGTTCATTCCACATAGTTGGTGACGGTTTGTGCAGATTAGTAAATGAATCTCTAAGAGAAGGTATTTTCGCAGATTGCTAGAAGGAGTCAATGGTGGTTCCTATCGCTAAAGTTAATAACCCGTTGTATCCTGAGGAATATCGTCCAGTAAATACGAGTATGTTGCCAAATGATGGAAAAATTTTGAAAAAAATTGTTCAAAAGCAACTTCAAAAATACATGGAAGAAAGCCTGTTGTTTGTGGAAAGCCAATCAGGGTTCAGAGAGGGACACAGCTGTGAATCTCTGATCAATCTTATTATTGCTGACTGGAAGACAGCAGTACATCAGAAAATGAAAATAGTTGCCGTGTTTATTGACCTGAGGAGAGCCTTTGAATTTTTGGACAGATAAATTCTATTAAAAAAACTTTACAAATATGGAGTGAAAAATAAAGAACTGAGCTGGTTTCAATCATATCTGCAGAGGCGTACGCAAAGAACTAAGGTGGAAGAAGCTGTATCCGAATCGATTAATGTTAATTTAGGAGTTCCGCAAGGGTCGGTGTTGGGAACATTATTATTTATAATTTATGTTAATGAAATGCCAAGGGTTCTTAGATATTCATTTTTAAAACTGTTTGCCGATGATGGTTTATTATATTTTGTTGGTAAAAGCATTGAAGAATGTATTGAAAAGGTTAATTTTGATTTAATGGAGCTAAACAAATGGTTTCATATGAATAAATTAAGCTTAAACGTGGGAAAAACAAAGTGTATGTATATTAATGGAGAATCAGAGACTGAAATTAAAATTGATAACCAGGTGTTAGAGGTTGTAGAAAATATAAAATATCTTGGAATTATGTTTGATAATAAGTTGGAATTTAAAACACACATTGACTATATATCAAAGAAAATTGGAAAAAAGATTGGTTTCTTTTCAAGAATTAGAAAAAGAATGTCGACTTTATGTGCAATAAATGTGTATATTACAATAATTAAGCCCCATTTTGAATACTGCTCGACCATAATTTATCTTGGTAATATAACGATGATAAATATATTGCAAAAATTACAAAATAAAGCAATGAGGATAATTTTAAAATGTCATTGGTTAACACCAATTGCAAGTATATTAAGTACGTTAAAATGGCTTAGTATAAATCAGAGAACCATTATGAATGTGTTAGTCTATGTTTTTAAAATGAAAAATGGAATGCTTCCCAGTTACTTGTGTGATAAAATCAATTATGTTAAGGCCACTTTACACGATTATAGAAGTCATATGATTTCTCAAATGAGCTGCCAAACAAATCAAACCAAACCGTCTGAACACACTCATAGATCTCATATAACTTCTCAAAAGCAAAAAGCATATGACTTTTTTGACATTAGAACTGCAGCTAATTCCATTTGAGAAGTCAAACAGGAATTGTTGTTTTCATGGAAAATAGTGAATTCAGAGTATTGAAAATAAAAAATTTTCTACAAAAAAATTAGAATTTTGAATGAAAACAACAATGGATAGTTCCAAGAAAGTAATTTTGCTTTACAAGAATGTATTTGTTTACGAGTTTTTTTTTCTTTTATTTTGGTTTTGATAGATAACCATAGAGAAAATCAAATGCGAAGTAAAGACGTGTAAACATAAAAAAATGATAACCGTATGACTTGACTTGAAATGACAGCTGATATGAGAAATCATACAGAAAAAATAATAGACAGGTCATATGACTTCTATTATCGTGTAAAGTACACTTTAGTAATGTACATAGTCATAATGTAAGAAATAGATCAGATTTTCGTCTTCCACATTTTAGAACTCGATCAGCACAAAATATGCTTACACATAATGGCCTTAAATTGTTTAACGGGCTTCCAAATGATTTGAAAACAGAAACAAATTTGAAAATATTTAAGAAAAAACTTGTATACTTTGTAAGAAATAGATATGCATATGTTTAAGTTTAATTTTATTATTTATTATTAATAGTAAGTTGTAAATAGCTAAAATATTGCTAAATAAACAAATCAAATCAAATAATGAATTCTGGAATCGCCTTGAGCTTCTTTTGTCACTGCCAAGACCTCAGCTTGGAAGAGGGAGCATAAGTTCGGAAATCTGACGGAGCTAGCTAGTCCCAGAGTTTCCGATTAAATACCTGCCCCAACTGCACCTAGCTTGATTGGGCGTACTAGCAGTTGGGTGAGAGCCAGGCGGAGGCAAAAGGCAGTCCTTTCCTTTCTTCACCTTTCCTTGAGCAGTCCTCCAGTCCGGCTCGTCTTGAGTCTGTCTGTAATCGTATTAATAAACTTCCTCAAGCTGATCTAAAAAATCCACAGCAGGTCAGCTGAAAACTTAAACGTAAGCCTCCCCACCACTGCAAGGTATATCCAAAAAAAAAATATCATTTATCCCTTTCACAGTACAAAATCAAAAGTGTTACTTCGACACGCTATAACTTCAAGATTAGGTGCGTTTTATTGGCATTTATACTAGCAGCAATGCAAACACCAATCATTCGCTTCACTCACTTTTATATTTAACCCAAGTCCGGCGCAACATAAGTTTAAGCTTAACGAAACTATCTCAACTTTCTACTGCCTTATTTATCGACACTTCCTGGTTTGTTGTTGTTGGAACGTGATGACAACAAACTTACATTTAGTGGGAGTTCTTATACAGATTATACAACCTGTAAAAAGCAGTAGTGAAAATTTGCAAGAAATTTTACGATAACCAACACAGCTAGTGCAAACATCTTTAGGTCAGTTTGTTATCATGAAATTTCTTGCAAATTTTCTCAAATTCCTGTTTGTTAACTCAAAAAAAAAATGGATCGAGAGAGAGCAAATAATTCCCCCCTCCATTGGAAACTGTGAATTCTTGCTACACAAATTTCTGTGAACAACTACTGTCAAAAATCGTTGTGGTCAGTTTCTGTCCCAGCCTTGCCACTAATCGGAAAATTTTCCGTAGTATATTTTCAAAAAAAAAAAAAACAAAAACACAGTATATTCAATTTTCTTTCTGAATATTCCAATTTTTACATCTATTTTCAAAATAGAAAAATAAAAGAAATTAAAAATAACATAATATGAATAATTATGATATCACGATTGTTATCAAAGCAAGCCAATAGCCGGAATTTTGATGAATGATAATTTTCTTTTCCAAAAAATAAAAATGTATTAGATCTATTGAAATCATGGCAAAGTGAAAACGCCGTTAATACACAAAAATTAAGTTTCTATTAAAAAGTGGTGCGGTTCGTGGTTCAATGCGTTTGTTAACTTTTTTCAATTTTCCCCAACTGATCAAATTTTCCCCTCTTTTCAAAATTTACACATTTTTTTTGGAAAACGTTTTTGTTTTTTTCGTTTTTGTGTCAGAAAATAGTAAAGAAACACGTTTTGGGTAGATTTGGGTTACTTTGGGAGCCCGCCGGCTGGTAAAGAAACAGACCTAAAATGTTGGGGTAAATTCTTGCTACAGGTAAATGAAAAAAAAGTCAAAAGCTCTGGCATTTTTGTGTCAGAAAATAGTAAAGAAACTCGTTTTGGGTAGATTTGGGTTACTTTGGGAACCCGCGGGCGAGTAAAGAAACAGACCTTTTATTATAAGAAAAAGTGATCAGAAAATAGAGTAAGTATTTTTCCTTATTTCTTATCAATACTGTGATATTTGCCATACTTTAGGTCTGTTTCTTTACTCGCCCGCGGGTTCCCAAAGTAACCCAAATCTACCCAAAACGTGTTTCTTTACTATTTTCTGACACAAAAATGCCAGAGCTTTTGACTTTTTTCATTTCCCCTCCAGCAAGAATCTACCCGAATATTTTAGTTCTGGCACTTTCTTGCTTGTCAAACAAGAAATCAGCTGATCAAAAAATTTGAAATTAAATTTGTCAAGTAGCGTATATAAAACGGTTTAATTAAATGAAAATGATACAATGGAGACAAATATAATTAAAATATTTCTTCTGGTATCTTTTAATAGAGCCCAACATGATAATTGCAAATGTTAATAGAATTGAAATTGCATAATTTTGTATGCGTTGAGCCTATAAGCAATGACGTCGAATGGGTAATTTACACCGCAACGAACCAGAAACATCCCAAATGCGTTTCTTTACTTTTCATTTCTGGTTAAACATTACAACAACAATATCAAAAAGCTCATCCCCAAACTTTTTCCCAAACTTTATCCCAAAAGTAAAGAAACAGACCTATTATAAGGAATACACTATCCAGTGTATATAGAGATCAGTGGTTCGGGTATATTCTTGCTATATGGGAAATGAAAAAAGTCAAAAGCTCTGACTTTTTTGTGTAAAATAGTAAAGAAACACGTTTGGGTAGATTTGGGATACTTTGGGAACCCGCGGGCGAGTAAAGAAACAGACTTAATGGCCCGCGCCGAAGTTAATTCTCAGTTATCCGGATAGCTTTGTGTTGTTGTAATCCCTTGTTTAAAAACAGCTGATGACAAATCATCTGTTCTCAACAAACAAATCTGAAGTTATTCCAAAAATTCTAGACGGTGTTCACATTGGACTGAAAAACTGGATTTTTTTTGACGTTTCAGTATTTACATCTTCCCTTACTGAAGAAGTGGGAGCGAGATGTGAATACTGAAACGTCAAAAAAATCCAGTTTTTCAATCCAATGTGAACACCGTCCTAGCATACTCAGTGATCCGAGGAGAAATTTCGAAGCAGCTGACATTTGACAAGAAGTTGGAGTTGTTCATGTTGAGTTTTACCGTGTCGGGTTTTTTGAAAGGAAAATTAACTAAACTACGCAACTAGCAACTAAGAAATGATTTTTTGCATCACCTTTGTTAAAAAGTTAAAATTTTTTGCATATTAACAAAATATTTAATTCAATTTCTTTTTCAGCTAACCTATCTGGTTCTGGTCGTTCACAAAAGTATCGGCTACTCAGGTATCTTGGATAGCCTATCCGATAGCCGGCGGAAGGCATGATACAACTAAACAGATAACGCCGTCCTGTTATTTTTTCGTTTTGTTCTGCGCATCTACGTCATCGACGCACAACTTTCCCTGATACTTTTGTTCTTTTTATAATAAAAATGTGTGTGCAGAATCCTAAAAACAAGTGCATTGCTTTTAGGAAATTATATTTCATATTTAATTAACAAATTTAAGTCAAAAATTCTTTGTTTTATTAATCTTGGAAAAAGTATTTTTGTGCGTCGATGACGTCATTTTATGTGAATGATGCGCAATGCGCTATCTTGTTTAGTTGTATCATGGGCGGAAGGTGGCCAATTATGTCAATTCCCGCCGCAGCCAAGTTCGGGCCCGTCTTACGAATTACGAAACCAAAGGCAAACAAAACGATACATAAGGAAACGATAGCCACGACATTGACCGATTATGATTTACGAGAATGGCTACTTGAAAATATTACTAGATAAATTCAAACATTTTTACCCTAAAGAACAAACATAATTAATGTGCGACAACTACATAAACTCATGTATAAAAACTATAAAAAAAAGACTGCCAAAAGCAGTCGTATCGTAGCATAAAACGAGTATCGTTTTAAAAAAACGACTGTCGTATCGACTATCTCGCTTAAATTTGATATGGGTGGCACATGATTGCAAGTGCTTTCGAATACGTAGGAACTTAGACTGAGCAGAGCAATTGCATTTAGTCGATAAAAAGTAGTTATTTACCAATTGCTAGGGGATGTGATGGAGAAATATTAATTTCAACCGAGAAACAATTTACAATGCGGATAAAACTGGGGTTTCCACCGTTCAGGAAAAGCTCTAGCAGAAACTGGTCAAAAATCCTCGAAAAATGGATGGACAACAGAAGACCATTTTGCAGATTGGCTAGAGCTCTTCGTCATCCATGCCTAGCAAACGAACGAATAAAAGTTCTTCTTATCCTGGATCCACTCCTAGTCACATAATATAGCAGACTGGGTTCATGCTGAATGTTAAGGTTGGGACATACCCATCGGTGCAAATGCAATTTATGTCTATAAAAGAGATGACAGCCATTATAAGCATGGGTGACCGGATTTACCCGATCATGCGTCCAATCCCAGCCTTTTTTTGATTTTGAATAAATTGTCCGTCCAGTTAATAAGGGTATTCATGCAACGTCGTAAGTACAAATTGTGTAAAATGATAAGTCTACGCAAAGTTTGCATAAACGACCTTTTTTAAACATTTGATAAAATGCTACGTAATTCAATCAGAGTAAGAGTCACAATGGCGTTTGGATAAGTTTAACCAGTTTGGTTAATTTTACGCGACAAAATCCTTTGATAAGTTTAACCAAATTGTGTAAATCATTTCCCATACAAAATTTGACAGTTCATTAATAGAAAAACTTGATCAAGAAAAGTGGGTTCTTGTGCTTAGGAAAAAGGCTTAATTTTGTTGGGAATTTTGTTAGCCTTTTTTAAAAATCCTGTTAATCCTAGAGGTACTACGCCCTATGTCTGCCTTCACGATTTATGAATAGCAAAAACTAAGTAGTCTAACATATCAAAGAGGTAGACGTACTGCTATCACGTTTTCGATGTCGATTTGTTCGACTTTCGAGACCCCCGTGCTCGAGGTACTATGACTTTGGATTAGGAATGCCCATTACATGCTCAGGAGGTCCACAACAATGACTCCACTTAATATGAATCGTACCGAAATACCGTTAGAATGCCGACCATGGGTCTTAGACTATAGCCTCCTATTGAATAGACCTTTTTAAAAGTTTTTATTATTGAATAAGTTTGTTTGGCCTATAATCATGTTTAAATCCGAAAATGCTACTAAATGGTCACACTGGCCACTTTTCAATATGTTTGGTATAACTCCGAGACTAAGCCGACTTTAGATATTAACACTTAAAAAATTTTCTTCAAAATTAAATTCTCTATCGAAATGGATGGTTTGAAAATGTTTATAAAAGAATTTAAGCAGGAAAAGTTATCAAAAACTAACTTAAAAAAATGAAAAAATCTAAGATTTTTAAATTTTTTTCTAAACTGTGAACTTTTTTCGAAGCAAAGATACGTTCAAGACATGCTTTAACAAAGTAAAGTAAAGTTTTAAGGCCTTAATATGACATATATGGCTGTTTACCATATTAAATCAAAACTGTCAAAATGACAGCCATTCGAATATTACCATTTCAATTAATTTTTCGAAGTTTTTACCCATTTGTCATATTACATCGAAAAAGGGGCATTCGGACCAAAACTGCCAAAAATTGTAAGACATTGCAGTTTAAATGGGTATTTCTCTGCGAATTTTTAATGAAAATTTATTTTTGATCATGCCATATTAAAGCATTTAATTTTTTCGCTCTGAATTTTTTTTAACGGTCTGGCAGGGCGAACTATACACTCAAATGGTCTTGGATTCCTTGATATGTGATCCGAGGAGCTTATCTAGGGAGGGTGAAAACCAATTTTGGCTAACACGATTACCTTCAAAGTTGCATTTCTACTTTTTTGTAAATACTCTTTAATCACAAGGGCCCCATTTGTGGACTGTAATACTTCGATTTTTTGAATAGCTTTTAATGAAGCTTTCGACGCCTATACTTTTTTCTGCTATCACTCACAACCAAAATCTGCTGTGGTGTCTCGGTCTACATATCATATTATAATTAAAAAACACATCGATCTATTACACATATTAAGCATTTTTATTATTTATTTACTACGATTAAATATTTCTTAAATAAAAAAAATGTTATATATATCACTTTCATAAAAAGAAGTACAATGTATACTTGTATTCGCGTTTAGATTTTAAAGAGATGAAGGGTACGTTTACATCTCATTATTTGTATTCTCCAAAACGAAAAATGTGTGCCACTTGTGCTGATCGCAATACAAAAATTTTTTTTTAGTTTTTTAAGTTGACCAGATATAAATGTACAATAATTCTTTTATGGCTTGGAATCAATGTCTCATTTGGGTCTCGTTTTTTTGTTTAGTTAACTTTTTTCTTATTATTATGATGATTGGCAACTCCATTTGATTTTCTGTTATTTTCATTTTCTGAAGGCATTTCTGGCTCAATCAATTCGACAGCACAACGTCTTGGAAACCATCCTCGTATGGGACCAATGCGTTTTGATTCATTATCAAGTTCTTCGACGACCCGTTCGCCAAACAACCAATGCCTTCGGAAACGTGTGACTTTGATTATATCTCCAGGAAGCAGTTTGATTCTGGGTTCGTCAGTACACGGCGGGGACAAACATACACGAAATCCTTGTGAAAAGAGAGGAACATAACTTCCAGTTGCCTCACGAATGGCCTTAAATGTTTTGGTCCTCGCCCGTTTCTCTTGCTTTTGAGACAATTGTTCTCTCTGCAAAGTTAACTTGTTTATAAATTTGAAAAAAAAACCTTTAAAACTTTAATATTAATTACAGTAAGAGTATATTGATCACAAGACTCTAATATCGGCCAATCGATTCCATCGCCTACTGGTTGACAGAAAAAATTAAGGACCTGTTTAGTATTTTCTTTGGCACCCAAGTCATAAGGGTACACGAAATCATCTTCTGAATTTTGATTTCTTCGGTAGAGTGCTTTTTCAACAATCCAACTTTCAATGCCAGTTTGATTGGTTACAATAGATTTTAACTTAAAAGAAAATATATATCAAATGGGGTAGGATATTTGAATATTTGAATCACACTCACTTGGAAGTATAATAACATCCCTAAGGCAATCACTACTCCAATAGCTAAGCCTAAGCTGAAGATGCACATTACAATGCTTACGAAGCCAAACTGAACGGTAGCCAAATGATTCAGTCCATGGGTAAGGTAATAATATCGATGGATGCCACGGTAAAATGAAGCTATCAGCACGATGGAAGCGTGGAAGCTACCTAAAATTGAGAAGGCTAGGAAATAGGTGAAATGGGCATGATTTGCCCAACCAACGCAATTGTTTATCCATGGACAATGATGGTCCATTTTCATTACGCAACGATTGCCTGTATGAAGGAAAAAAAAAAAAAATTAATTAGTGTTCACTGGCCATTAAATAGTACTCTTACACTTTTTGCAATGGTGAGCTCGAGGTGCTTTAAATCCTTCACATACTTTACAATATTGAAGATGCTGTTCATCTTTTGGATTCTGAAAACAAATATTTTTTAATGAAGTTTAGTTTTTAATTATTCTAAATGGAAATGCGTGTAAACGAAAAGTGGCATTCAAACAAAAAATGTACATCCACAACATTGGGCAGTTTGGTGCGGATTTGGTTTACTAGTGTTACATGGTTCGAAAATAATGCTGCTAAGAGCGTTTGGCGGATTGATTTACCAGACGATGTTTATGGACTAGTCTAAGAGCTGGCAACATATTTTTGGGTTGAACTCATTATCAAAAAAATGAGTATGAGGGTTTGTAGGTGCATGCATATTAAATTCAAAAGTCTGGCAGAATTTTTTTCGGCGCCCCTGGTAAGAAGGAGGGGTTGAAAATAGCGATTTAAGTCCACCAACATTTGCTATAAGGTCTTTCTTGTCGTAGTTATTACTGCATCTGTCATTGCCGCTTATTAACTCCTTTACGTTCCTGACACCTCGCAGTTTGTAGAACTTAGCTCCACTAGGACTCCAAATAGGAGTGATAATTGAGTAAGTATTCAGTTTTTTGCTTCGAAATATTCGGCCAGATTCTTGAAACCCCACAACTGTCAATTGATAACCATGGGATAAATCTAAAACAAAGCTTATGAAATGGTTCCGTTTACTTTAAATTTTGTCTGCATTGTCACTTTCCAATAATCATATCGCTCCAAAGCATAGCTAATGTCTTGACTTTGATGTCGCCAATTTTGAGATAAACTGGCAATAGCTTTGAGCATTTAGTTCATCAGATTGATTTTTCTATAAAGTTCAGTTAAAATACAACTCTTACGGCGAACTTGCTTTGAAAAATAAAATATGCCTTGCACCCAGCGAGGAAATTGCATTTTGATGAAGAAACCCTTCACTTGATTTTATCGTTTGTTTTGATAGCTGTGTACTTGCTATGCCTTGCGTCTGTTTTGTTTCTGCTCCTGATGTCACCAATATAACTGACACCTAACAAGTGTTAGACCTAGGTCCTGCAGGTTATGAGAAAAAAGTTGAAGACAAGAGTGGGACACAAAAAATTGTTTTAGTCAAAATTACCATTTCTAAAGACACACAACAAATGGTGTAATGTGAATTAACATTTCAAATTCAATTTCCAAAGGAAATATTTTATTCGGAGTGTTCTTGAAAAAGATATCTATTGCATATATGTACAAATTAGACAATGATTTATTGCTTTTTTACCATTCTTCTTTATTCCTTTTTGCCTTAAGGACAATAAATAAATGCCTGCAAATGCATAACGGCGGTTATTTAGTATTTCAAGCAATAGTGATATATGTGAATTAAATATAAGGATTTGAAATAGCACATTCTTCAAAAAACATACTGCCAAATTGTTTGTTAAACCTAACAGCCAACAGCACAAAGATTATATGGCTTTAAAAACTCATACAAATATTTGCTAACTAATTCATATTTGTTTAAGAATCCCGAAAAAAAACTATCAACAAATCCGTTGATGGCAAATTGAATGAGATTTTCCACTATAATTAGGTTTTTTTCGAGAATCGTTACAAGTTTCTGATTATGATGAAATTTGTGATAAGGCTGATTATAATTCAATTAGCACGTCTTATTCGTGCTAACTAATCACAAATAAATGTCTGTACAATTAAATTATAAGCAATTGTAATCGGAACACATTTAGATGGTATCAAGTCAAATTGTTTATAAAAGTAGCTACCCAACGCCCAAGCACCATACTTAATGATTTTCAAAAATGTATGCAAGAACTTTTTTAAGCTCCTTGAATTTACATGTTGGTAATTGAATAATAGCCAGCCTTTTAGAGTTGCATATAAACTTTATGACTTGGTAAATCGAGAACACGAATTGGAGGTATATATTCTGCTTTGATTATAATCATTATACTGCTGTGTGCATATATTTTTTGTTGTACTTTTGTATGAAGTTTATAGAGTTTCATTTCTTTGGTTTTGTTTTGGCTGTTGGATTACTGTTAACCTCTAATAAACCTTACACAGCAGGTGGTTGTAAATTAATATTCAACTGATTTTTGCTGGATGATAAAGTCATTCGTTTACGGCTCTAGCTTCTAAACGGACATTGAAACTGTCAAACTAAAACAAACAGACATAATAATCAGATATGCAAACATCTGTATGACGTGTTTTGATTAATTTGGTCAAAAAGCAAGTATAACGTTGCGTGCAGAGAAATCTAGAGAAAAATTGAATCGAGAATCATTGAAATTTTTCAAAGGCACTTAAATATGTCTGGAAAATAAATTGCAGTAAAAATAAATATTTTTGTAGTTTGTTTCTTAAAGAAGGATTTTTTTTATTTTTTTAGGAATAAAAATAAAAAAAAACAGATGTTGAAGCCACCACACGACCAATAACTGACAAGTACTTAAGATCTATCAGCCTTATCATCGCCCCACCGGTCAAGGACAGTCAGCACTGTTCAAGCCACCGAGAAACTATATAATTTAATCAAAACTTACTGTTAAACTTAAGAAATTTTGTAATATAACTTGACGAAGCAGAGTCCCTAATAAGTGCTCGCAGATCAAAATACTAGACTTAAGAAATTAATAATTGTAAATGATAGTGCCTCACTGGCCAAAGCAACAAATGAACATCTTGATGAAATCACCAAGGAAAATGAAATGAGAGATGAGACCAGGCGCATTTGGTTCTACTTTCTTCAAACTTCTGAAAGTTACATATGTACATGTTTAAATTTTTAATATCCTCGCGCTCCAATACGCATATTAAAGGCTCTTCCAAAACAACCCGAAACATTTCGAACGACAATAAAACTTTCGTTTTTGTTGTTGTTGCGCTAGCGATGTCGCATCGCGTCTTCCTTCTATTCATCGACATGTAAATTATTTTTGATAGGCCAAACTTTTCGTTGTGGTTCCGAAATACGAATGTTTTGCTTTGACTTGGGAGAACCTATATAATTATTGGGAGAATCTTAAGAATTTTGGCAAAGAAAAAACATTTTTTTTGCTGGTTGGTTGAAAGTTACATTTTCATAGGAATAGGCCTAGGTATTTCAGCGGTTGCTTCATTAAGATGAATATTGCTTTTTGTTCTCTCTCATTGCGGATCTGACACAAGAAAAAATATAGGTTGACTGACAGGTTGAAATATATGTAAATAGAAAAAAAAATTGATAAGTGAAAAAAAAAATTACGTCAATTGAATATTTTACTTTCATTTTGTTTTTTATAATTTATTCGTAGTAGCCTTAGAAATTTTATTTTTCTATATAAGCTTCGAAAATTAAAAAAAATATTCATTACGAAAAAAATATTGAATGAGCAACAGCTAGAGGAAATAAAACAAATTTGAGAGAAAAAAGACCATTATACAGACTTTAAAAAATAGGAAAAAAATCATAGAACATAAACAAACATTAAAACACCTATAAGCATAGGTAATAAATAAAAATTTTATTTGGTTAAGTTTATTTAGGTTAAGTTTAGTTAAAAAGTTAGATTTTTTTAAAATTTTTTTTTAATTGTCAAATATTAGCCTTATTACATGCCCCAAAATAAGAGATTCGAATCCCCAAAAAAAGTATCATAGCTTCCGCCGAGGCAGAAATATTTCTGCTAAAACGGGAGCTATGATACGTTATTTTCGGGATTTAACCACGGGGCCTGTGATAAGGCTGATTGTTAAGAAAAAAAAGAAACGCGAAGAGATTTACAATTAAGTGTAAATTTCATGGATTTGTTTTTTCTTGTTTTTAGACATTTGAAAATATAAAAATAAAAAAGGACCACAAGGAAAGAGCATGACTTTCAGTAAATAATATAAAATAATTATAATCAATACAATATGTCAAGCCTTACTTATTTTTATTTTTAGATTTTCAACTAAAAACACATATACGGATGGTCACCAGATTCATGCGCTTAGGTAATCGATATTAGATATTAATAATCAATGCATCTTGCATTCTCAAGCTCTTTCTGTTTTCAGATTGTTCTTCAATTGAAATAACGTTCGACGATGAGTTGGATGTTAAAGTCGAGGATAAGACCGTCGTTGAAACAAATAATAACATCGATGGTAAAACCACCAAAAAAGTAAAAAAAAAAGTTACATTTTTTGATGATATTATCGCCGATGCAATTAATGACGTTCTCGACGATGTCTTCGACAAAATAGATTGTTCGGTTAAAAAAAGCTGGATATCAAAATATTTTGCTTGGAAGCGATTATTTAGGTTTTCTTCTTCTTCTTCTCCTGCACGAGGATAGGGTTTTGAATTTTATTTTTTTTTTATATTTCGATTGTTTTTTTATTTTCTTGAATAGATTAATTTTCATAATTTGACTGACGTTTTTTTCAAAACAAAACTAGATTCAATAAAATTTTATATTTCCTGGCTTTTTTTCTAATTTGAGTGTATTTATTTGATTAGCAAAAATTACTAAAATATATCTCTATCTACCTTAAAACTATACTGTTTTTGTTCTTTTTTGTATTACATAAATGGAAGGTGGAAGGGTGGTAGGTACTTTGTAAGTTTGGGACCAAATCGAGGTAAGAAAATTGAAAATAAATAAATAAAATAAGATTATTTTCAGTTTTCAGTTCAGATTCAACTCCAAATAGGGTGCTTTTAGGTTTGGCTTTATGTCACTTTTCAAAAGCGACATAAGGTCGATTTACAAACTGACATAAGGCTTAAGACCAAATGTAAAATGTTTTGTTAAAAAAATGTTGTTTTTGGCTGACATTAATTAATTTTATTTTATGGCGTATAAAAAGTGAGTATGTTGAGAGTATGCAAAGTTTCTTTTGCATATAAACCACTCGATAGTAACACCTTAAAGTGAGATCACCATAAATACCGTAGTACCTATAATATATAGGTGTTAGTAAATCAATATATTATACTTATAAATATAAATGTAGGTTTACTTTTAACCGTTTTTAGTTTGTTACAATTTTTCCGAATACTTTATTTTGCCCAGGTACAAAAGTTACAAGTGACATATAACCAAATTGGCATTGTGTCATCTTGCCAAAGCGGCAAAAGGCCAACTCTTAAAATTCGGCCTTATATCGGTTTTGTAAAGTGACATAAGGCCGAATATTTAAATATTTAAATTTGGCCTTATGTCACTTGGGCTTATGTTACGGAACCTCCAAATACACTCAACTCAAGCGACAAAAAACCTGCAATCACGACGCTAATCCAATGCAAGGACTTGTCAGTTCCTCGCAAGAGGCAGTACCTCGGGAAAAACATTTCCGTTTTTAGGTGTCAGAGACTCTGAATCGAACGTAGACCTTCGGCATGACAGTCTAACGTACTAACCATCATGCCACCAGGAATTACTAGCTTATATATTTATATTAAACTAGCGGATACCCGGCGTTTGCTATTACGCTAGAAAAGAAGTACATCGCGTTTTGTATAAGAATTTTTAAAGTACTGAATTGGTCATAAAAGGTCAAGTGGTTTCAGTATTTGGTCAGTTTTTGTTTTTTCTATGTCAGAAACGATTTAAAGCACCTTTTATTTCTGGGATAATCGCAAAAAAGTATAGATACCATCTGAAAAAATTGACTTAAAAGGCAGTAGTTACTTAGCCATTAATATATTTTTTTAATTTAATATTGTACTTGAAAAAAAACTTTACAAGTTCATATCCCAAAAATGAGGTCCTTAAAATCGTCGAAATTAATAATAATCAGATAGGCAAACATCCAAACATCTGTATGACATGTTTTGATTAATTTGGTCAAAATGCAAGTTTAAGGTTGCGTGTAGAAAAATCTAGAGAAAAAATGAATCGAGAATCATTAAAATTTTTCATAGGCACTTTAATATGTCTGGCAAATAAATTGCAGTAAAAATAAATATTTTTGTAGTTTGTTTATTAAAGAAAGGATTTTTTTTATTTTTTTTAGGAATAAAAATGATATTCTATATGAATTTTATAAGAACTTTACAGAGGAATTTGTTTATTGATTAAAGCGGCTTTTCAACAATGTGTATGAGAATGATATTTTCCTTTTATGTTCTGATTCAGCAGTAATCGGAATGTTAAATAACTAAATTTAGAATTTTTTTAATGGATTTAAGAAGATCAGCGACAGAGAACACACAAACATTCACCGTGAGAAAAGAAGAAAAAGGCTGTACATTAGACAAATGTCGTATACCAAATCAGGACGGCAGAAATGTTTAAATGCACATCATAGCCTATGGCGCTTCCGTAAAGGATAACATCCTTAGACACTGGAAGTATTACGAGTATCTTCAATGGGGAATACAAATCAGCTTTAGCTTTAGAAATCCTTCACGCAACGCCACAGCCACGAGATGCAGTAATCTTTTCCTGACTCTTCACGATAATATAGAGTTATCACGCCGAAACGAAATGTTAAATACCTCGGAGTTCACATCTTAAAAAAACTCAAATTTAACCTACACTTCATATTCACCCTTCGCAAGGCAAATTGTGCCTTATCTCTCTCATGTTCTCTTATGAAAGTAAGAGGGGCCTCCAGACCAGGACAAAACTTCTGCTTTAAAATCAACTTACTCATATGCATAATACTAACATATTGCTTCCTTATGGTATACAATAAACCCCACGTACATATATGACTTAAACCGATATCTCTAGGTGCTGCTATATCTCCAGGTGCTCTCCATGATGGATCCACCTTTTGGAATAGTTAGAGAAGATAGCTTTGGGAACTTCTACGATCCTGCTGGATTGCAGCACAACAGAGGTTGAAGCCACCACACGACCAATAACTGACAGGTACCTAAGATATATCAGCTTTATCATCGCCACACTGGTCAAGGACAGTCAGCAATGTTCAAGCCACCGTGAAACTTATATAATTTAATCAAAACTTACTGTTAAACTTAAGAAATTTTGTAATATAACTTAACGAAGCAGAGTCCCTAATAAGTGCTCGCAGATCAAAATACTAGACTTAAGAAATTAATAATTGTAAATAGATAGTGCCTCACTGGCCAAAGCAACAAATGAACTTCTTGATGAAATCACCAAGGAAAATGAAATGAGACCAGGCGCATTTGTCGAATTTAGTTTTACTTTCTTCAAACTTCAAAAAGTTACATATGTACATACATATGTTTAATATTTTAATATCCTCGCGCTCCAATACGCATATTAAAGGCTCTTCCAAAACAACCCGAAACATTTCGAAGGACAATAAAACTTTCGTTTTTGTTGTTGTTGCGCTAGCGATGTCGCATCGCGTCCTCCTTCTATTCATCGACATGTAAATTATTTTTGATAGGCCAAACTTTTCGTTGTGGTTCCGAAATACGAATGTTTTGCTTTGACTTGGGAGAACCTATATAATTATTGGGAGAATCTTAAGAATTTTGGCAAAGAAAAAACATTTTTTTTTGCTGGTTGGTTGAAAGTTACATTTTCATAGGAATAGGCTTAGGTATTTCAGCGGTTGCTTCATTAAGATGAATATTGCTTTTTGTTCTCTCTCATTGCGGATCTGACACAAGAAAAAATATAGGTTGACTGACAGGTTGAAATATAAATAGAAAAAAAAAAAATTGATAAGTGAAAAAAAAAATTACGTCAATTGAATATTTTACTTTCATTTTGTTTTTTATAATTTATTCGTAGTAGCCTTAGAAATTTTATTTTTCTATATAAGCTTCGAAAATTAAAAAAAATATTCATTACGAAAAAAATATTGAATGAGCAACAGCTAGAGGAAATAAAACAAATTTGAGAGAAAAAAGACCATTATACAGACTTTAAAAAATAGGAAAAAAATCATAGAACATAAACAAACATTAAAACACCTATAAGCATAGGTAATAAATAAAAATTTTATTTGGTTAAGTTTATTTAGGTTAAGTTTAGTTAAAAAGTTAGATTTTTTTTTAATTTTTTTTTAATTGTCAAATATTAGCCTTATTACATGCCCCAAAATAAGAGATTCGAATCCCCAAAAAAAGTATCATAGCTTCCGCCGAGGCAGAAATATTTCTGCTAAAACGGGAGCTATGATACGTTATTTTCGGGATTTAACCACGGGGCCTGTGATAAGGCTGATTGTTAAGAAAAAAAAGAAACGCGAAGAGATTTACAATTAAGTGTAAATTTCATGGATTTGTTTTTTCTTGTTTTTAGACATTTGAAAATATAAAAATAAAAAAGGACCACAAGGAAAGAGCATGACTTTCAGTAAATAATATAAAATAATTATAATCAATACAATATGTCAAGCCTTACTTATTTTTATTTTTAGATTTTCAACTAAAAACACATATACGGATGGTCACCAGATTCATGCGCTTAGGTAATCGATATTAGATATTAATAATCAATGCATCTTGCATTCTCAAGCTCTTTCTGTTTTCAGATTGTTCTTCAATTGAAATAACGTTCGACGATGAGTTGGATGTTAAAGTCGAGGATAAGACCGTCGTTGAAACAAATAATAACATCGATGGTAAAACCACCAAAAAAGTAAAAAAAAAAGTTACATTTTTTGATGATATTATCGCCGATGCAATTAATGACGTTCTCGACGATGTCTTCGACAAAATAGATTGTTCGGTTAAAAAAAGCTGGATATCAAAATATTTTGCTTGGAAGCGATTATTTAGGTTTTCTTCTTCTTCTTCTCCTGCACGAGGATAGGGTTTTGAATTTTATTTTTTTTTTATATTTCGATTGTTTTTTTATTTTCTTGAATAGATTAATTTTCATAATTTGACTGACGTTTTTTTCAAAACAAAACTAGATTCAATAAAATTTTATATTTCCTGGCTTTTTTTCTAATTTGAGTGTATTTATTTGATTAGCAAAAATTACTAAAATATATCTCTATCTACCTTAAAACTATACTGTTTTTGTTCTTTTTTGTATTACATAAATGGAAGGTGGAAGGGTGGTAGGTACTTTGTAAGTTTGGGACCAAATCGAGGTAAGAAAATTGAAAATAAATAAATAAAATAAGATTATTTTCAGTTTTCAGTTCAGATTCAACTCCAAATAGGGTGCTTTTAGGTTTGGCTTTATGTCACTTTTCAAAAGCGACATAAGGTCGATTTACAAACTGACATAAGGCTTAAGACCAAATGTAAAATGTTTTGTTAAAAAAATGTTGTTTTTGGCTGACATTAATTAATTTTATTTTATGGCGTATAAAAAGTGAGTATGTTGAGAGTATGCAAAGTTTCTTTTGCATATAAACCACTCGATAGTAACACCTTAAAGTGAGATCACCATAAATACCGTAGTACCTATAATATATAGGTGTTAGTAAATCAATATATTATACTTATAAATATAAATGTAGGTTTACTTTTAACCGTTTTTAGTTTGTTACAATTTTTCCGAATACTTTATTTTGCCCAGGTACAAAAGTTACAAGTGACATATAACCAAATTGGCATTGTGTCATCTTGCCAAAGCGGCAAAAGGCCAACTCTTAAAATTCGGCCTTATATCGGTTTTGTAAAGTGACATAAGGCCGAATATTTAAATATTTAAATTTGGCCTTATGTCACTTGGGCTTATGTTACGGAACCTCCAAATACACTCAACTCAAGCGACAAAAAACCTGCAATCACGACGCTAATCCAATGCAAGGACTTGTCAGTTCCTCGCAAGAGGCAGTACCTCGGGAAAAACATTTCCGTTTTTAGGTGTCAGAGACTCTGAATCGAACGTAGACCTTCGGCATGACAGTCTAACGTACTAACCATCATGCCACCAGGAATTACTAGCTTATATATTTATATTAAACTAGCGGATACCCGGCGTTTGCTATTACGCTAGAAAAGAAGTACATCGCGTTTTGTATAAGAATTTTTAAAGTACTGAATTGGTCATAAAAGGTCAAGTGGTTTCAGTATTTGGTCAGTTTTTGTTTTTTCTATGTCAGAAACGATTTAAAGCACCTTTTATTTCTGGGATAATCGCAAAAAAGTATAGATACCATCTGAAAAAATTGACTTAAAAGGCAGTAGTTACTTAGCCATTAATATATTTTTTTAATTTAATATTGTACTTGAAAAAAAACTTTACAAGTTCATATCCCAAAAATGAGGTCCTTAAAATCGTCGAAATTAATAATAATCAGATAGGCAAACATCCAAACATCTGTATGACATGTTTTGATTAATTTGGTCAAAATGCAAGTTTAAGGTTGCGTGTAGAAAAATCTAGAGAAAAAATGAATCGAGAATCATTAAAATTTTTCATAGGCACTTTAATATGTCTGGCAAATAAATTGCAGTAAAAATAAATATTTTTGTAGTTTGTTTATTAAAGAAAGGATTTTTTATTTTTTTTGGGAATAAAAATGATATTCTATATGAATTTTATAAGAACTTTACAGAGGAATTTGTTTATTGATTAAAGCGGCTTTTCAACAATGTGTATGAGAATGATATTTTCCTTTTATGTTCTGATTCAGCAGTAATCGGAATGTTAAATAACTAAATTTAGAAATTTTTTAATGGATTTAAGAAGATCAGCGACAGAGAACACACAAACATTCACCGTGAGAAAAGAAGAAAAAGGCTGTACATTAGACAAATGTCGTATACCAAATCAGGACGGCAGAAATGTTTAAATGCACATCATAGCCTATGGCGCTTCCGTAAAGGATAACATCCTTAGACACTGGAAGTATTACGAGTATCTTCAATGGGGAATACAAATCAGCTTTAGCTTTAGAAATCCTTCACGCAACGCCACAGCCACGAGATGCAGTAATCTTTTCCTGACTCTTCACGATAATATAGAGTTATCACGCCGAAACGAAATGTTAAATACCTCGGAGTTCACATCTTAAAAAAACTCAAATTTAACCTACACTTCATATTCACCCTTCGCAAGGCAAATTGTGCCTTATCTCTCTCATGTTCTCTTATGAAAGTAAGAGGGGCCTCCAGACCAGGACAAAACTTCTGCTTTAAAATCAACTTACTCATATGCATAATACTAACATATTGCTTCCTTATGGTATACAATAAACCCCACGTACATATATGACTTAAACCGATATCTCTAGGTGCTGCTATATCTCCAGGTGCTCTCCATGATGGATCCACCTTTTGGAATAGTTAGAGAAGATAGCTTTGGGAACTTCTACGATCCTGCTGGATTGCAGCACAACAGAGGTTGAAGCCACCACACGACCAATAACTGACAGGTACCTAAGATATATCAGCTTTATCATCGCCACACTGGTCAAGGACAGTCAGCAATGTTCAAGCCACCGTGAAACTTATATAATTTAATCAAAACTTACTGTTAAACTTAAGAAATTTTGTAATATAACTTAACGAAGCAGAGTCCCTAATAAGTGCTCGCAGATCAAAATACTAGACTTAAGAAATTAATAATTGTAAATAGATAGTGCCTCACTGGCCAAAGCAACAAATGAACTTCTTGATGAAATCACCAAGGAAAATGAAATGAGACCAGGCGCATTTGTCGAATTTAGTTTTACTTTCTTCAAACTTCAAAAAGTTACATACATACATATGTTTAATATTTTAATATCCTCGCGCTCCAATACGCATATTAAAGGCTCTTCCAAAACAACCCGAAACATTTCCAACGACAATAAAACTTTCGTTTTTGTTGTTGTCCTTCTATTCATCGGCATGTAAATTATTTTTGATAGGCCAAACTTTTCGTTGTGGTTCCGAAATACGAATGTTTTGCTTTGACTTGGGAGAACCTATATAATTATTGGGAGAATCTTAAGAATTTTGGCAAAGAAAAAACATTTTTTTTGCTGGTTGGTTGAAAGTTACATTTTCATAGGAATAGGCTTAGGTATTTCAGCGGTTGCTTCATTAAGATGAATATTGCTTTTTGTTCTCTCTCATTGCGGATCTGACACAAGAAAAAATATAGGTTGACTGACAGGTTGAAATATAAATAGAAAAAAAAATTGATAAGTGAAAAAAAAAATTACGTCAATTGAATATTTTACTTTCATTTTGTTTTTTATAATTTATTCGTAGTAGCCTTAGAAATTTTATTTTTCTATATAAGCTTCGAAAATTAAAAAAAATATTCATTACGAAAAAAATATTGAATGAGCAACAGCTAGAGGAAATAAAACAAATTTGAGAGAAAAAAGACCATTATACAGACTTTAAAAAATAGGAAAAAAATCATAGAACATAAACAAACATTAAAACACCTATAAGCATAGGTAATAAATAAAAATTTTATTTGGTTAAGTTTATTTAGGTTAAGTTTAGTTAAAAAGTTAGATTTTTTTTAAATTTTTTTTTAATTGTCAAATATTAGCCTTATTACATGCCCCAAAATAAGAGATTCGAATCCCCAAAAAAAGTATCATAGCTTCCGCCGAGGCAGAAATATTTCTGCTAAAACGGGAGCTATGATACGTTATTTTCGGGATTTAACCACGGGGCCTGTGATAAGGCTGATTGTTAAGAAAAAAAAGAAACGCGAAGAGATTTACAATTAAGTGTAAATTTCATGGATTTGTTTTTTCTTGTTTTTAGACATTTGAAAATATAAAAATAAAAAAGGACCACAAGGAAAGAGCATGACTTTCAGTAAATAATATAAAATAATTATAATCAATACAATATGTCAAGCCTTACATATTTTTATTTTTAGATTTTCAACTAAAAACACATATACGGATGGTCACCAGATTCATGCGCTTAGGTAATCGATATTAGATATTAATAATCAATGCATCTTGCATTCTCAAGCTCTTTCTGTTTTCAGATTGTTCTTCAATTGAAATAACGTTCGACGATGAGTTGGATGTTAAAGTCGAGGATAAGACCGTCGTTGAAACAAATAATAACATCGATGGTAAAACCACCAAAAAAGTAAAAAAAAAAGTTACATTTTTTGATGATATTATCGCCGATGCAATTAATGACGTTCTCGACGATGTCTTCGACAAAATAGATTGTTCGGTTAAAAAAAGCTGGATATCAAAATATTTTGCTTGGAAGCGATTATTTAGGTTTTCTTCTTCTTCTTCTCCTGCACGAGGATAGGGTTTTGAATTTTATTTTTTTTTTATATTTCGATTGTTTTTTTATTTTCTTGAATAGATTAATTTTCATAATTTGACTGACGTTTTTTTCAAAACAAAACTAGATTCAATAAAATTTTATATTTCCTGGCTTTTTTTCTAATTTGAGTGTATTTATTTGATTAGCAAAAATTACTAAAATATATCTCTATCTACCTTAAAACTATACTGTTTTTGTTCTTTTTTGTATTACATAAATGGAAGGTGGAAGGGTGGTAGGTACTTTGTAAGTTTGGGACCAAATCGAGGTAAGAAAATTGAAAATAAATAAATAAAATAAGATTATTTTCAGTTTTCAGTTCAGATTCAACTCCAAATAGGGTGCTTTTAGGTTTGGCTTTATGTCACTTTTCAAAAGCGACATAAGGTCGATTTACAAACTGACATAAGGCTTAAGACCAAATGTAAAATGTTTTGTTAAAAAAATGTTGTTTTTGGCTGACATTAATTAATTTTATTTTATGGCGTATAAAAAGTGAGTATGTTGAGAGTATGCAAAGTTTCTTTTGCATATAAACCACTCGATAGTAACACCTTAAAGTGAGATCACCATAAATACCGTAGTACCTATAATATATAGGTGTTAGTAAATCAATATATTATACTTATAAATATAAATGTAGGTTTACTTTTAACCGTTTTTAGCTTGTTACAATTTTTCCGAATACTTTATTTTGCCCAGGTACAAAAGTTACAAGTGACATATAACCAAATTGGCATTGTGTCATCTTGCCAAAGCGGCAAAAGGCCAACTCTTAAAATTCGGCCTTATATCGGTTTTGTAAAGTGACATAAGGCCGAATATTTAAATATTTAAATTTGGCCTTATGTCACTTGGGCTTATGTTACGGAACCTCCAAATACACTCAACTCAAGCGACAAAAAACCTGCAATCACGACGCTAATCCAATGCAAGGACTTGTCAGTTCCTCGCAAGAGGCAGTACCTCGGGAAAAACATTTCCGTTTTTAGGTGTCAGAGACTCTGAATCGAACGTAGACCTTCGGCATGACAGTCTAACGTACTAACCATCATGCCACCAGGAATTACTAGCTTATATATTTATATTAAACTAGCGGATACCCGGCGTTTGCTATTACGCTAGAAAAGAAGTACATCGCGTTTTGTATAAGAATTTTTAAAGTACTGAATTGGTCATAAAAGGTCAAGTGGTTTCAGTATTTGGTCAGTTTTTGTTTTTTCTATGTCAGAAACGATTTAAAGCACCTTTTATTTCTGGGATAATCGCAAAAAAGTATAGATACCATCTGAAAAAATTGACTTAAAAGGCAGTAGTTACTTAGCCATTAATATATTTTTTTAATTTAATATTGTACTTGAAAAAAAACTTTACAAGTTCATATCCCAAAAATGAGGTCCTTAAAATCGTCGAAATTAATAATAATCAGATAGGCAAACATCCAAACATCTGTATGACATGTTTTGATTAATTTGGTCAAAATGCAAGTTTAAGGTTGCGTGTAGAAAAATCTAGAGAAAAAATGAATCGAGAATCATTAAAATTTTTCATAGGCACTTTAATATGTCTGGCAAATAAATTGCAGTAAAAATAAATATTTTTGTAGTTTGTTTATTAAAGAAAGGATTTTTTTTATTTTTTTTAGGAATAAAAATGATATTATTCTATATGAATTTTATAAGAATTTTACAGAGGAATTTGTTTATTGATTAAAGCGGCTTTTCAACAATGTGTATGAGAATGATATTTTCCTTTTATGTTCTGATTCAGCAGTAATCGGAATGTTAAATAACTAAATTTAGAATTTTTTTAATGGATTTAAGAAGATCAGCGACAGAGAACACACAAACATTCACCGTGAGAAAAGAAGAAAAAGGCTGTACATTAGACAAATGTCGTATACCAAATCAGGACGGCAGAAATGTTTAAATGCACATCATAGCCTATGGCGCTTCCGTAAAGGATAACATCCTTAGACACTGGAAGTATTACGAGTATCTTCAATGGGGAATACAAATCAGCTTTAGCTTTAGAAATCCTTCACGCAACGCCACAGCCACGAGATGCAGTAATCTTTTCCTGACTCTTCACGATAATATAGAGTTATCACGCCGAAACGAAATGTTAAATACCTCGGAGTTCACATCTTAAAAAAACTCAAATTTAACCTACACTTCATATTCACCCTTCGCAAGGCAAATTGTGCCTTATCTCTCTCATGTTCTCTTATGAAAGTAAGAGGGGCCTCCAGACCAGGACAAAACTTCTGCTTTAAAATCAACTTACTCATATGCATAATACTAACATATTGCTTCCTTATGGTATACAATAAACCCCACGTACATATATGACTTAAACCGATATCTCTAGGTGCTGCTATATCTCCAGGTGCTCTCCATGATGGATCCACCTTTTGGAATAGTTAGAGAAGATAGCTTTGGGAACTTCTACGATCCTGCTGGATTGCAGCACAACAGAGGTTGAAGCCACCACACGACCAATAACTGACAGGTACCTAAGATATATCAGCTTTATCATCGCCACACTGGTCAAGGACAGTCAGCAATGTTCAAGCCACCGTGAAACTTATATAATTTAATCAAAACTTACTGTTAAACTTAAGAAATTTTGTAATATAACTTAACGAAGCAGAGTCCCTAATAAGTGCTCGCAGATCAAAATACTAGACTTAAGAAATTAATAATTGTAAATAGATAGTGCCTCACTGGCCAAAGCAACAAATGAACTTCTTGATGAAATCACCAAGGAAAATGAAATGAGACCAGGCGCATTTGTCGAATTTAGTTTTACTTTCTTCAAACTTCAAAAAGTTACATATGTACATACATATGTTTAATATTTTAATATCCTCGCGCTCCAATACGCATATTAAAGGCTCTTCCAAAACAACCCGAAACATTTCGAAGGACAATAAAACTTTCGTTTTTGTTGTTGTTGCGCTAGCGATGTCGCATCGCGTCCTCCTTCTATTCATCGACATGTAAATTATTTTTGATAGGCCAAACTTTTCGTTGTGGTTCCGAAATACGAATGTTTTGCTTTGACTTGGGAGAACCTATATAATTATTGGGAGAATCTTAAGAATTTTGGCAAAGAAAAAACATTTTTTTTTGCTGGTTGGTTGAAAGTTACATTTTCATAGGAATAGGCTTAGGTATTTCAGCGGTTGCTTCATTAAGATGAATATTGCTTTTTGTTCTCTCTCATTGCGGATCTGACACAAGAAAAAATATAGGTTGACTGACAGGTTGAAATATAAATAGAAAAAAAAAAAATTGATAAGTGAAAAAAAAAATTACGTCAATTGAATATTTTACTTTCATTTTGTTTTTTATAATTTATTCGTAGTAGCCTTAGAAATTTTATTTTTCTATATAAGCTTCGAAAATTAAAAAAAATATTCATTACGAAAAAAATATTGAATGAGCAACAGCTAGAGGAAATAAAACAAATTTGAGAGAAAAAAGACCATTATACAGACTTTAAAAAATAGGAAAAAAATCATAGAACATAAACAAACATTAAAACACCTATAAGCATAGGTAATAAATAAAAATTTTATTTGGTTAAGTTTATTTAGGTTAAGTTTAGTTAAAAAGTTAGATTTTTTTTTAATTTTTTTTTAATTGTCAAATATTAGCCTTATTACATGCCCCAAAATAAGAGATTCGAATCCCCAAAAAAAGTATCATAGCTTCCGCCGAGGCAGAAATATTTCTGCTAAAACGGGAGCTATGATACGTTATTTTCGGGATTTAACCACGGGGCCTGTGATAAGGCTGATTGTTAAGAAAAAAAAGAAACGCGAAGAGATTTACAATTAAGTGTAAATTTCATGGATTTGTTTTTTCTTGTTTTTAGACATTTGAAAATATAAAAATAAAAAAGGACCACAAGGAAAGAGCATGACTTTCAGTAAATAATATAAAATAATTATAATCAATACAATATGTCAAGCCTTACTTATTTTTATTTTTAGATTTTCAACTAAAAACACATATACGGATGGTCACCAGATTCATGCGCTTAGGTAATCGATATTAGATATTAATAATCAATGCATCTTGCATTCTCAAGCTCTTTCTGTTTTCAGATTGTTCTTCAATTGAAATAACGTTCGACGATGAGTTGGATGTTGAAGTCGAGGATAAGACCGTCGTTGAAACAAATAATAACATCGATGGTAAAACCACCAAAAAAGTAAAAAAAAAAGTTACATTTTTTGATGATATTATCGCCGATGCAATTAATGACGTTCTCGACGATGTCTTCGACAAAATAGATTGTTCGGTTAAAAAAAGCTGGATATCAAAATATTTTGCTTGGAAGCGATTATTTAGGTTTTCTTCTTCTTCTTCTCCTGCACGAGGATAGGGTTTTGAATTTTATTTTTTTTTTTATATTTCGATTGTTTTTTTATTTTCTTGAATAGATTAATTTTCATAATTTGACTGACGTTTTTTTCAAAACAAAACTAGATTCAATAAAATTTTATATTTCCTGGCTTTTTTTCTAATTTGAGTGTATTTATTTGATTAGCAAAAATTACTAAAATATATCTCTATCTACCTTAAAACTATATTGTTTTTGTTATTTTTTGTATTACATAAATGGAAGGTGGAAGGGTGGTAGGTACTCTGTAAGTTTGGGACCAAATCGAGGTAAGAAAATTGAAAATAAATAAATAAAATAAGATTATTTTCAGTCTTGTGTTAGCTGTTACGACTCAACTCCAAATAGGGTGCTTTTAGGTTTGGCTTTATGTCACTTTTCAAAAGCGACATAAGGTCGATTTACAAACTGACATAAGGCCAAATTTGTTTGTGACTTAAGACCAAACGTAAAATGTTTTGTTAAAAAAATGAATGTTGTTTTTGGCTGACATTAATTTTATTTTATGGCGTATAAAAAGTGAGAGTATGCAAAGTTTCTTTTGCATATAAACCACTCGATAGTTACACCTTAAAGTGAGATCACCATAAATACCGTAGTACCTATAATATATATATATATAATATATATAATCAATATATTATACTTATAAATATAAATGTAGGTTTACTTTTAACCGTTTTTAGCTTGTTACAAATTTTCCGAATACTTTATTTTGCCCAGGTACAAAAGTTACAAGTGACATATAACCAAATTGGCCTTGTGTCATCTTGCCAAAGCGACAAAAGGCCAACTTTTTTGGTACTGAGTTGGTCATAAAAGGTCAGGTGGTTTCAGTACTTGGTCAGTTTTTGTTTTTTCTATGTCAGAAACGATTTTTGGCACCTTTTATTTCTGGAAAAATCGCAAAAAAGTATAGATAGATAAAGAGTAATTACTTAGCCATTAATATATTTTTTTAATTTTATATTGAACTTGAAAAAAGCTTTACAAGTTCATAAAAAATAAAAATGTATGGCTGACCAATTACTGAAAATAGTTTGACGATCTAGTGATCTTTCGGTGATAAACATTTTTTGCGAATATCCCAAAATTGAGGTCCTTAAAATCGTCAAAATTGGTTTTCACCCCTCTCTTGGATCACTTGAATCTAAGACCATTTGAGTCTATTGTTCGCCCTGCCAGAAAGTTTAAAAACTTCAAATTTCAAAAGGAAATAAAAGCTGTGGGTCTTATTACCTTTTTCTTGTGGGTTATAACTCCAAATATGAATGGAAAGAATACCCATTCAACAAAATACTGTTTATCCGCCGAGGAATAATTTGATAAAATAAATTTAATAAATAAAATAGTGCGGTACGTATGGAGGGAGGGCATGCTCCCCCTGCAATGAGGCCCACGGGCGTTATTGACGCGGGTCTTATGGCACTGCACGGTTCTATTCATATTGTTTAAGAACTGTTTAATCACTAAAGCCCAGGTTGTGGACTGCAAGACTTTGATTTTTTCAATAGCCTTTACTTAAGCTTCCGACGCCTATAATTTTGAGTTTATTAAATCTGAAACCAATGAGCTTGCATTTTATGAAGATCTACCGTCTACTTGAAGGTAATAAATAACTTATTGCTTTGAAAGTGAAAAATGATAATTGCACGAATTAAACAAAAAATGTTTATTTTAACAAAAGTGAGGACTATGCCGCATAATTCATTGTAATGGCTTTAATCATAAATCGTATATTAAGTTTTCAAAAATAATTAATCTTATTCATATTTTTTTTTTAATGTATAACGTAGGCCCCTTATGTGCCAACAAAAAACTTTTATTTATCAATGTATGACTGTATCACACGTAGTTGCTCTTATGTTCAAGTTACTTCGAATTAATACAAATGTGGTCCTTAATTTTTTTTGACATGTGTGGTAATGACTCTAGACGCGAAATTAAAATGGAAGACGCACGTAAAAAAGAAATGCGAAGAACTAAAAAGTAAATTAAGAGATATGAACTGGTTACTTGGTAAATATTCAAAGCTTAGTATTGAAAATAATTGATTTTATACAGACAGGTACTTAAACCTGTTTGGACTTACCTGCGATACAAACTTAAATAACATACAAACGTTCGAAAATAAATTGCTAAGGTCATTTGTAAATGCTCCGTGGTATATAAGAAACGAAGACGATCTCGGGATCTCGGGATTCCTACGGTTCGAGGCGAAATAAAAACCTTCGCGTGAAAACATAGAATCGAATATCATCAACGATTATTGACATTCTTGACGAGTCGAATTTAGTACGCCGCCTGCGAAGAACAAAACCTTCCGACTTGGTGCGGTGAACAGAAAACCGTTTTTAAATCGCGGATTAAGCAGGAACTTTCACCGGAAAGTAACCTGCAACGCGTTACTTAACTTCGTTAAAAATAAATTGACAGAGAAGTTTCAACTTAGTTGCAATCGGAAAGTGGAGGTGGTAGCAGTGTAGTAAGAATCTCACACACCTATGAGCACGCATTTTTCGGTCCTCATAGAGCCTGAGCCTGATGCAGATTTTGCACCTACCCACGGAAAAAAAAGTGTGGTTTTTGGGTAAACAATGCATCTACGCAAATAATTAACATTCAAGCATCATATTACAAGTCTTGAAGAATTGTGATGATGTAATATTTTGACATTAGTCTGCATTGGACGGCACTGAAGTTCTAAAATTGAACTTGGGTCGATAGGCTCGTTTTTTGTCTCGATGTTCTTGTTCAATACTTTCAATCATTCCAAAAGTACAAAAATCATTCCACATTATTTTTTTTGGAGCACTATGATAGCTCAGAAATTTTGATATGCAATATTATTGATATTTCAAGGGAGTTTTCGCATACAAATTTTGATTCAAATCGTTTAAGCCATGAGAAAACCGAAAATAAAAACCCGTATATGTCAGGTACCGTTAATAACTACTGTTTTTAGTGTTTTTTTTTTACCAAAAAGTAGAACGCGAGTACCTACTTCAATAATCGATTGACTTTTTTTCAAATCATTTGACACATTTTTGAGATAAATAAGCTTTTTCCTTAACGGTTTTATAGCAAGTAACGTTTCTTTTGGAGCTAAAACAAAACATTTGAATTTACTCTCAGGAGATAGCAAAACTTTAAGTTAAAAATTGAATAAAAATGGCAAAGACGTTATCATCGTAATGTCATATCAGATTGTTATCTCGAAATTTTTGTTTGCACGAATCCAAAACTTGCCCTATAGTATGTACCTACATCGCAATTAAAAATAAATGGTCTAAGCTAAAGCTGAAAACAGAGAAGATATAATTAAGCAATCTCTATGTCCAGTAATAGCTTATAACTCCATTAAATTCTAGATATCACAGAACATCACCCGATAACATACAACTTCAAATTATATATGTATATTTTATATTCCTTACGTCCTTTATTAAAATAATGTAAAATGTTAAGACGAAAAAGTTGCTTATATTTTGCACAATACAGTATACCTATACGTATAACCAAAAATACAAGGTAATAACCTGATGTTCAAAACATGTCAATTTGAATTCTTTTGAAGTTCCAAGAACAAAGTTAAAAACATCTGACTTTAATTAGTCAACACGTTACTCTTTTCTAACAAAATTTAAAACGTAAATAAAATTAATTTGAACTGCCTGGTTATACTTTATCTGAATTTACCTAAAAATATTCCTAAAAATGTAATAACACTGCACGCCTCTTTCCAACAACCTACTCGCACGCACGCACTCACTCATGCAAAATTATTAATTTCACGGGCAATGAGCCGAACAACAAGTCACCTAGTCACCCAAAGTGATTATACCAACCACGATAACAATCTCAATTAAACATAAATGTATAAGGATAAACAAAAAAACTAAGAACAAAAGAACTCACCTTTGGACGCCAACCCTTCGGAAGAAAACCAGGTCCATGTAGAGTGGCCATAGCATAATTAATCGTAGCTATCGACGACAGCAGCAAGAATACCGTCTGATTTAGCAGACCCCCGAGACTTTCATTTGGTGGCCACCACATCGAGTTCATATATAAAGTCATGAAAGTAATGCATTTAATTATGCCTATCAAATTAAACAAAACAAAAAACCATTATTTGAACATAGGTTTTACTGGAAAATTGATTAAGACAGAGAAAAGTGAAAAGCCGAAATGTTGTGAAATGAGAGGAAACAAGCTTAGGACTCATTTTGCACGCAATGCTTTGTATTCCTAGATTTGAATACCTTATTTTCTTAAAAGGGAACGTGGGCGTGGGCCAGTTAGACAGAACCCTACACCCGTCTGTCTTTTATTTTAAGTTACAAATATAATGCCGACAATGTAAAGGCTTGTATTATCTTTTTACAGTTGTAAGTAGATTAATCGATTGTTCGAATGTTATCTTTTGGATTGGTACCTAGTTTGTTTATAAATACAACAACAGTATAAGTTAAGATATTGCACTTACTCAGAGCTATTATTGGTCCCCAATGAAGGAATCGGCGGAATGCTTTTAGTTTTTCGTTCATGCTTAAAGCGTGCATTTAAACTAATAATTAAATAATTCTTTTTATTTTTTTTTAAACCGGACAAAATTACTTAAAATTACATCCTACCATATTCACCTGCCGAACATAACTGGATATGGAAGGCTTTGAAACAAAACACAAAAAACACCTTCACACCGAATGTCAAAATAAAAAAGTGCATAATAAGCGATGTGCCTTTGTGATATGGATAGAAATGGTTATTCGAGAAGTGATCGACTAGTACATTTTCCTTAAAACAACGAGTACGTGTTTACAATTATGGCCATCGAGTGTCTATGCTATTGGCCGCGTTCGGCTGGCACAGCGATAGAATATCCATAATCAAAAAAAAATTTCAGATACGTTGTTTTTTTGCATCACCTATTTTTTAACAGAGGATTGCTGAAGATACGAATGCATTATTATATATGGACTGCTAGGAGCCAGCTTCACTCTTGTTCCTCCGCTAACTAAACGACACCAGCCGTTGATTTTCACCTGGCGGAAATTACGAATATGATTTCTGACATTTGTGCTGAGGGTTTTTTTCGGGATTTCTTTTCAGTCTGATTATTCAAGCAGAAGATTGTAAGAAAAATTTAATAAATAAATAATTAAAACATTTAAATAAATCATAAAAACAATTAGTAATTATGAGGTGTTCAATAGAAGGCTGAAATTCAAAACATTTACTTCCGCTAACATAGCACTTGTTCCAATCTCATAAAAATATTTTTTCCTGCTAGAGTAGTTGTTTTATGAAAAAGAATATACAAATTTTTTCCCAAACCAAAATTTAAGCTTTCTGCTTCATTTTTATAAGTTTTTCAGTGAGAAACACTATCCCAAAATGAGTTTGAAAATGTTCGTACTTTTCCACTTTTTTTTGGTTTATTTAGTTAGAGCTTTAAGGCTCTCCCAAACCAACGCGAATGCGGAGCGATTCGCAGCGAATCATTCACAATAGAAAAAAATATGACAAATACACAACGCTAAACAACAACAAAAATTCGTCGTCGCTGCGGATTCGCGTTGGTTTGGGAGAGCCTTTAGTCATTAGAAATTTTGTTTTTGAAATAAATTTAATTTTTTCGTAATTTCAATTTTTGTCTATAATTTCAAAAAAACGTTTATCATCCTTGCAATTAAAAGTAACCTAGATTACTTCTTCGTTTGTCCAATAATAACATGTTCAAACGTTGAGTCCTTGCAGCATAATAAATAAGGGTATTCAAACAACAGCGCGTAAATCCATGCTAAGCCCTGTAAAGTTTTAAACTTCGTTATTCTCTCACAATTTGTATGGACATTTTGACAGATTTACGCAGTTTACAACTTTACAACATTTACGATGACTTTACGCTTTAGCATGAATACCATAGAGTACCTATATTATCTAGAGTCGCGACTCGTACCCCTCTTGCCTAAAACACCCGCAAATTTTATTTGAGCACACCAAGAGAAAACTCTCTCAAATTGCGTGTCGGTGAATACGTGTGAATTGTGGATAAAAATACAAAATGGGGTTAGTAGCTCAAAGTGACGTTTGTTTTTTTTTGTTAAATTATGAAATGTCAAAATGACAGATCTCGATTCTAATTTGTGTTGGGTGGAATTGATTATATTTAATTCTTCCAACAAAAACTCGGTTTTAAAAGAAAATTATACTTTTTATAGGTAAAATATTAGTAATTTTTAAGTAAAAGTGGATAACAATAATAAATAACTTAAATTTCAAGTGCCAAAAGTCGAGTGATCAAGTGAAACTCGATGTGTTACTCGACTTGATTTTTTTTGTTTACTTCGGTTTTCCCAAATTAATATTGTTTATTTTGCATGTTTTTGGTATGTTTTTTTGCAATCCAATGAAATCATTATTGTAAGTTATTTCTTCTAAAGGGTGAATTGCACTCTCGCCTTCTCAGTGCAATAATTGCTGGACTCTGCAGTCCTTCCATAAAATTGAGAACAACATTTTCCCTTTTGACATCCGGTAATGAACGACAGTCTAAGTCCAAGTGATAATTTTGGTCTTCCAATGTTATCGAGTTCAGAGAATCATCAATATCCCATCCTGGTAGAACAGATGATCTATCGAACACAACAGGAAAAGACCGAATTTACAAGGATATCAATCAAGGTCTGATCAACAACTGTTGTCATCTTTTGGCAAGGGTTCTGGCTGAGATCGTTTACCAAACATCTCTAAATGAGGTGGGAATAATTATACTTTTTTATAATAATTTAAATCTGATTTAATATTTTCTTGGTTTTAGGTTTGAAAATGCTTTCTTGCCACCTCGTAGTTTACACTCAACTGGCAACAGATTCTCCCGATGTGATGTGAGCCGAACATGGAACACTGGAAATTTTGTCGAGATACAGCTCTTCGGGTTGCAACTGATATCACCAAGAAATGCATGGAACTATTGATTTTGGTAAGGAATGCTCTGGCTGCATCTCTATCGCCAAGTGATAATTCTTCGAATCATACTCAGACAATTGATTCGGAGCACAATATAACACCAATTGAGGAACATATGGATATAAATTGGGCAAACAATTCGAGGACTTCAGCTCTTTCTGCAGATCCAAGCCTTACAACAGCCAGAGATATCACAAAGATAATCGAGTCCTTCTCCAAGGGTTTGATAGAAACTTTTAAATTTGATAAACGATCCACAAACCCATTTGATATTGAGATTGAAATTGGTGCAACTGAGATTCACCCAAAAGATTTAATTGAAGAGAGCGGGGCAATTCAAGAATTGCACTATCGCAAAGGACATGTTGATACAAAACTCAACGGTAACGACCGAACTGACAATGAATTAGATGTGATAGATAAGAGAAGCGATTCTGATGATGGAGTCTTGGGAAGTCAGATGACAGTAGTGCAGTTGTTGGAGGTATTCAATACATCATCAGCAAATGTGTTTCATACTTTGCTGCCCCTGATTTATGCACAGATTGGAACCTTGGCGTGTAATGACCCAAAGGTGAGTTTTTTTTTTAAATTTAATTGTGCTATATTTATCAACTTTTTATATTTAAAGAGTTCTGTCCAAATACTTGGACTGATTAAGGAGATTTTGCCACATGTAGCTGCGTTAAATCAACTTTATTCGAGCAAAGAATATCTTACACTCAAATCAAAGGATAAAAAGGTAGACTTCTCAGCTTTGGATATTAACAAAAAGAGAATGGATGAGATCGATAAGAGCGTAGATATATGTACTACAAGCAATCATTATTGCATCGTAGAGAGCGAGCATCCATATCGAAGTGGATCCATAACATGTCAGAGGTAAGAATCTATATATGCAAATGATTGTATGTAAAAACTAACTTGATTTTCAATATTATTAAAGGGTGGAGTTTCCTCATTGTGTACAATGGTTTGCCATAGAATTCGATTCACAGTGTGGAACTGCTCAACTTGAAGACTACTTATTGATATCTATTCCAACAAAGCCATGTTTAGTTGAAGCTTGTCAAGTTGATAATGATTACCTGGATATACTGGACAATAACATGTCTATGCAACGTTCCAGTTGCAAAAATGCCATTGTGACAAACTATACTAGAGGTCATGGTGCAAATGTTAATACAAATGACAACGATTGGGTTGTCATAAAGAAGTTTAATACATAAGCCACAGAGGTCTTTTCTGTCGGTTTTAGTTTTTGTGATAATTATATTTACAGTGTCAGCAATTGGCCACAAAATATTATGATTTTGCCTGGAAATCAGGTGGAATTTTCTTTGGAGACAGCTTCTCTTTACGCTCAGGATCCGCATAGTAACCGTTTTGGATTCAAGTGTCTTGTTGTTGGTTATGATAATCCAACAGCGGTAAGAGTTTACAAAAAATGTTAATGTTTCATAGCTACATAGTTTTTTTTTTTATTAATTTTTCAAAACAGATGAATGCAAAGAATTCTTGCCTAATACGTTTGGAACATGAACTGGCTTATTTAGGAGGAATGTGCAGTGCTAATTTGATGAAAAAGGATTTAAATTTGCCAGGTATTGTTGTTCTGATTTTCTATTAATTTTTATTTGGCTTTTTAACTAAATAGTAAAGCTGATGTCTGCTCAAATAAGAGCATAAATTGTTGCTGAAATTATGCTTTGAATTTTAAAAACAAGATCTCTGTGATTCAGAACTTGAATTTGAAAAAATAATTAATTGAAATTTAATGAGAAAATCTATGAAGAAATATTTTAAAATACAGAGAATAAGTTGAACATTGAGATCCCAGGAATAAAAATGGTCAAAAATTAAAAACAAAAAAATTTACATAATATATAAATTACAACATTTTAATTTAATTTGTATAAATAGCATCTTAGTAAATAATGTTCTTTTCGTTTATTCACTAAATTTAGTAAATTTTATATATCCATCTAGATGACAAAGAAGTCGAAGACCTATCGACAATCGAAGACACGCTCACAAATCATCATGCTTTGCTGTCAAAGGGATTCGCACTCTCCGAATCAATATTGACTGTTAATCAAGCCTTGGAATCTTTTCTGCCTATTGGGTAAGTTTTGTGCACAAACAATATAATTACAACATAATTAATATATCAGCATTGGATTTTTTTTTTTTTTACAAATCAGTCTTCAATAAGCCAGAATTTTCAATTTGATAAATAATTTCTGTTTCCCTATAAGTTCGTGTTTCTGGTAGCACAACATCCATAATGCGTTTCCTTCGTTTCTTTGCAATTCGCATAACAATTATAGCTGCTGTTATTATTATGATAAAAATTAAAACTAAAATGCATATAACTATGTACACCATATAGGATTTCTCCTTACAATCCGCATCGATGATTTTACTTAATGTTAAACTTTGGTTATTGCTCTTTGTCTGAAAGTATATGTTTTCGGAGTAACTCCGAAAGAATGGCGATTTAGGCAGAGTTTTAATTACTATATCATCTTTAAATCTTATAAATTTTCCTTTTTTCAGACTAAAGCATCCGTGAGCACCGTTGGAAGCAACATCTCCATTACATCCTTCTGATATTGAGTACTCTGATTCAACACCTGATAATGTTATTGCAACTTGCTCCGATGACGAAGAACTTGCCAAGAAGTTGTTAAGAAAATTCTTCAACATCAAAGACTAATGCGCATTACAACCAAATTGCACATACTAAAGAATATACACCAACATACGGTAAGAATTCCCTATGAGTTATATAAGCTTTTGAAAAAATAGAATATATGAATAATATAATATGATATTTCAATTTATATTTTAAGTACAAGCTCTGTGGTTAGTAATAAAATACAATAATTATTTTTTCCTCCACGTAATCTGCCCAATACATTCTTAATATGTTGAACTTAAATTTTTAAGATTTTCAGAAACTGGTTCGTAGGATTTGAACATTTTAAAAAAATCATCAGTGGCATAGATACTAAAACAATATTTTTTTTATTTTAGATTTCAGATGTGTCAAACAATAACAGCAAGATGAGGAACAGAGAGACTTTTCCACTGAATGCAAAAAAAAAGCATGATGTCCAATCGAAAAGTGATCCTTCTCGAACACTTACAGCGATAAGTACATTAAAACATTCAAGCCGCAATTCAAAAGCACCACTCATTCACATAATCCAAGAATTACACAATAATTGTGTAGTATCGGAGGTGCGTGTGAACAAACATAAAATTCATCGTAAAAGTCCTCCATCTAAGAAGCAAATGACAGCAGAACAAACGATTATTGACGGTGGTACCGAAAACATTCCCAAACAATCACATTCCCTCGTCTTCATGGATAGTGTCAGCGAAATTGATAGTCTAACCGAAGAATTTTAACAATCTTTATTGAACACAAATTCCAGGAGCATTGACAAAAATGTTGGACGTTTGTTACAAAAACGTTTAAGTGGTACTCGTGTAGAGTATAAGCCAAGAAACCTATCTACTCCACCTCGTAAACCACCTCGTAATATTCCAGTTGCTAACCCGAAAGCAGCAATGCAGTACAGGTAAAGTCATTTAATATTTAACACAAAATCTAAAAACTTCCAATCCACCAATCCAGAGTGCGGTCCTCAATTAGGTTGTAAAATTCTACCAAAGCTTAACATTGACACAGCTGATGGAACTTATCATAGTTTAGTTGCCAACATGGAGTCAAAAAATACACCAGTTAAATCAGAAATGCCAAATAATAACCAATTACTGGCAGTCCTGCCTATGAGAATACAACTGGCATTCAAAACAAAGTGTAAGAAGTGACCCAAAAGTGATCTTTGCTTATAAATAAATCTTATAAATTCTCCTTTTTTTCAGACTTTAACCGTAAAGCATCCGTAAGCTCCGTCGGAAGCAACATCTCCATTACATCTCCGTAGTTTTCTGATATTGAGTACGCTGATTCAACACCCGACAGTGTTATTGCAACTGGCTCCGATGACCAAGAAGTTGTTAGGAGAATTCTTCAACATCAAAGACCAATGTGCAATACAACCAAATTGCACATAAGTGAACAACATAAACCAACATTCGGTAAGAATTCCCTATGAGTTGTATAAGCTTTAAAAAAAATGTAAGGTTTAAGGACTCGAAAGCGTTTGTGGCTTTCATTATATTGAAAACGATAATATGTGTATTTTGTAGTTTTTTCTTTATGTTAGTCTTCTATTTTGACAAAGAAAGACACTAGTGAACGCCTTTTGTATTGTTTTAATTTTCAAATCAATTTATCAAATTAAAAAAAAAATTGCTTCTTAATCATAAGTCCTATTTTTTGCATATACATTTTCGCATAGCATTTTCTTCTCAATATGACCTACAATTCAATTTGTTGCTTTTGGCTTTTATGACTTAATTTAAAGTAAATTTTATCAAAACAAGAGGCGTTTTAATATTCCGTATAAGAAAATAAAACTTTCAAAACAGAACAATCCTTATTTATTATTTTCCATGTTTTTATTGTCTTTTTTCGATATAGAAATTAAAAACATACCTTGAAAAAGTTGTATAGGAATACGATGAAAAACTTAAACTTGCCATCAACAAATTATGTGAATATGTTGCTGCTGAATTATTGTATTATTGTTGTCATATTTTTTGATTGTATTTAATTTAATATCCAAATTTACAATTTATTTATTGTATTTAATTTTATATCCAAATTTACAATTTATTTATTAGATGCTTTTATATGTATGTTTGCTTAAGAAGTTTTAATAAAATTCAAAAATTTTTTGCTGATAAATAAAAAATCTTTTTACTTGAGATATATATACATAGATAATAAATAGCAAGTTTTGGATTGTTGAAAAACAATTTGAGGTAATAATCAAACATGTCATTACGATGATAGAGAACACCAAAAAAGTGGGTAGCACAATCCACTCTGTCTGTTGGTGTTCGGTCTGTCTATCTGTACTTTAATGAGTAGCTTAAACCACGAAAGCGATTTTCTTCAAATTTTGGGAGTGGAAATCAATAGTTAATTGTTAAAATGTTAAGCTTACAAATAACGGTACTTTTGCCATACAACCATTTAAGAAGTTTATTTATTTCAAAAACGGCTCTAAGGACTTCGATTAAAAAAAAAATAGGTAAATTATTCTTTAAACTGTTATTAATGATTCCTACTATTAAACTTTTAGATTTTCGATCCTCGCATATGAACTGATTGGAATTAAAATATATATGAAATAATTTCTATAATCTATCTAAATTTCAGCCTTCTAGCCCTTAAGACTATAAAAATCAAATACTACTCGTACATAAGTTCTCATAGGTAATTTTAAAATTTTTAACTAATTTTATCTTTTAACTGGAAGGAAAGCGTTACAAGGAAATTGACCTTATTCAATTTACTCCTAGGTAGATAAAAAAAATAGGCAACTACTCTACATATTTTTTTCGCTTTAAAATTAAACTTAAATTTCCCAACTTCATAAAAAAAAACTCGTTTTTTTAAGCAACTGTTCAAGCCGGTAAAAAAAATGTCTTTAATTATTTTAAATGCTGTTCACAATGGTTCGATAACATTCTGTATTGATCAGTTTAAATAAACAATAATATATAATTACTAATACTACTTAAAGAAGATTAATAAATTTGTCATTTTAACACAGATATAAATATGTCATTTGGTTTTTTCTTGAACGAAGATCTGCCTTTGATTTTTGCTTGATTGCAAGCAATGTGAGCAGTGTAGCAATTCAACACTGGGGTGTAACCGTTCGACCACTGGTGAGTGGTTCAATACGATGATCTGAGTGGTGAAGTCAGCAGCTCCCCTGGGAAGGTTGCACTTCAAATCACCGGCAATGTAACCACGAAGCAATTCCTTCTCCGATACTTTAATTACGTTGAAATTATCGTGAGTCGGTAGGCTGTTGATGTGGCCCAGACTGTACATGCTGCAGAAAACTGTTGCGTCCCTGCTCCGAGAAAATGTAGTATCTGAAAGGAGTTAGTTTCAATTAGAATATGTTGGCTACGATAAAAATGTTTGATTGGTTTTGTAAAATAATTTAACAAATATTATTTTTCAAAGTGAAAAAACTACAAGAGACTTTACCGAATATTTGTCAAACAACTTTTTTCTTCTCTTCTGAAAACAATCAATGATATTGGATTTGGGTTAGTTTTATTCTACTAACTTATCTTCACTTGATTCCATAGGGCGCCGGATACACAACATAACCAAGTCCAACGTGCGTATGATGGTGTGTATGCACATGTCTTTGAGGTGGTGGACTTCGACTATCGTCTGGATTACCACTGGCAGGTATATCAGCCACACTTCTGCTTTTGTTGTAACTGCTATTGCTGTTGTTGATGCTGCTGCTGTTGCTATTGTTCCTGAGCTTGTTGTTGGGTCTGTTGTTGGGCTTGCTGTTGAGCTTGTTGTTATTTGCATTTGCTGCGATTGCTGGTGACTAAACTATTGTTGTTGTTATGCCTATAAAGAGGAATTTGGTGTTAGTGTCTCCAGCAGAACTGTAAGAATCAACTTTGCAAAATTATATGGACGCGTAAGCAGACAAAAACCTCAGCTGTTTAAAAAAAATAATTGAGGGTCATTTGGCATTTGTCAAAATTCATCGCAACAAACACGATGATGACAACGCAATGTTTGGAAATAATACAATTTGTTTCCTGTAATTTGGTTTATGATGTATGTAAATAACTTACAAATCATATCTTCGTCAGTTTCCATCTTCTCTGCAATGCTGTAAACAAACAAATATTTAAAAAAAAAATGTTTCAATTTTTTTTTTCTATATTTATTTATGCAACGAAGTAAAATTCAATCGGCATTTTGAAGAAGGATAAGTCCTAAAATGAAATTTTTGGGAAATTAGAAGAAAGCTGACTGGAATTGAAATTGGTAAACGCCAATTTGAAGAGGATTCAAATTAGAGATTAGGGATGTATCAACCATTATTCTAGGATAATAACTTTGGAAGTTACACCCAAATCAAATATCATTTTTTTCAAATTGCAATATAAATGCACATAGGTACACTCTTACCAAAAGTCAAATTTTGAACCGGTGACTGGAATTGAAATTGGTAAACGCCAATTTGAAGAAGATTCAAATTAGAGCTTAGGGATGTATCAACCATTATTCTAGGATAATAACTTTGGAAGTTACACCCAAATCAAATATCATTTTTTTCAAATTGCAATATAAATGTACATAGGTACACTCTTACCAAAAGTCAAATTTTGAACCGGTGACTGGAATTGAAATTGGTAAACGCCAATTTGAAGAGGATTCAAATTAGAGCTTAGGGATGTATCAACCATTATTCTAGGATAATAACTTTGGAAGTTACACCCAAATCAAATATCTTTTTTTTCAAATTGCAATATAAATGTACATAGGTACACTCTTACCAAAAGTCAAATTTTGAACCGGTGACTGGAATTGAAATTGGTAAACGCCAATTTGAAGAGGATTCAAATTAGAGCTTAGGGATGTATCAACCATTATCCTAGAATAATAACTTTGGAAGTTACACCCAAAAACAAATACCAGTTCTTTCAAATTCAAACATATATGTAAATATATAGGTACACTCTTACCAAAAACCAAATTTTGAACCGCTGACTGAAATTGAAATCAAATACCATTTCTTTCCAATATTACTGCTAGTTCATAATAATTAATAATTTATAGGATTTGTAAAAAAAATCAACATGTAGTTCTTTTAAACGAAAAAAACTAAATACAAGAAACTTTAGCAAAAATCGTTGACATTTTTTTTTTCTCCCAAATACCATGAGATCACACAAATTGGTATTGGCTTCGGGTTAATTAAATTCTATACACAAGTTCATTATTGATATTTGATTGGTTTTGTAAAACCATAAGATAAATTCATTTATCAATGATAAATTAATTTATCAATGTATTTATCTTATAGTTATAAATTTATTTTTTAGCCAATCGTAAATTGAAATGTTATAAAGCAACATTGAAATTGAAACTGATCTTATCTTCACTTGATTGCATATTAAACATCTTAAAACGTTAACGGAGATCTTGAATTGTAGATTTTTTAAAATAAAATAACTTTGGGCTTCTAGCTGCTGAGTTCACCAATGGCAAGTTATCAGTGTGGGTCTTACATAGCCTCTTTTTTTAATTTTTCGTTTGGTGGGGCAAGTTTTTGTTCAAACTGAATTAATTTAAAGCTAAAGCTCACCTTCATAGGACGCCCGATACAAAGGATAGCCAAGTCCAACGTGCGTATGATGGTGTGTATGTGCACATGTCTTTGGTGTGGCGGACTTCGACTATCGGCCGGATTACCACTGCCAATGTGGCAGGTATACCAGCCACACTGCTGCTGCTGTTGTTGATGTTGATGTTGTTGTTGTTGTTGTTGTTGTGTTGCTGCTACTGCTGCTACTGCTGCTGCTGTACTATTGTTGTTGCTGAGCTTGCTGTTGGGCCTGTTGTTGGGCTTGTTGTTGAGCTTGTTGCTGTACCTGCTGCTGAGACCGCATTTGCTGCTATTGCTGATGACTGAACTACTGTTGATGTTGTGCCGACATTGGTTGATCTTCAAGCTTCATTTGTGAGCCGGGAGGCTGTTGATGTGACCCAGACTGTTGCGTCTCTGCTCCGGGAAGATGTAATATCTGAAAAGAGTTAGTTTCAATTAGAATATGTTGGCTACGATAAAAATGTTTGATTGGTTTTGTAAAATAATTTAACAAATATTATTTTTCAAAGTGAAAAAACTACAAGAAACTTTACCGAACATTTGTTAAAAAACTTTTTTCTTCTCTTCTGAAAACAATCAATGATATTGGATTTGGGTTAGTTTTATTCTACTAACTTATCTTCACTTGATTCCATAGGGTGGCGGATACATAACATAGCCAGGTCCAACGTGCGTATGATGGCGCGTATGCACATGTCTTTGGGGTGGTGGACTTCGACTATCGTTTGGATTACCACTGCCACTGTGGCAGGTATACCAGTCATACTGCTGCTTTTGTTGGTGCTGCTATTACTGTTGTTGATGCATGCTGCTGCTGTTGCTATTGTTGCTGAGCTTGTTGTTGGGTCTGTTGTTGGGCTTGCTGTTGAGCTTGTTGTTATGCTTGTTGCTGAGCTTGTTGTTGAGCTTGTTGCTGTGCCTGCTGCTCAGCCTGCATTTGCTGGTATGTATATAATATAGATTCCGGGAGATATCTTCGGGAGCATGATAACGTGCCATTGGCAGGTGATATAGTAATGTAATGTAGGACGTAGACATCAACACGTTTCGATACATAGGGTGACTGGCATCGAAACCAAAAGGACTCGGACTAATGTGAGATGAGGTGGCCCCTGAGTTTCTATTGTGGGCTTCTGTCCTTCCGGGGTATATTTACATCCTTTTCGTCTCTTTTTCGTTGTTGTCGGGTTTCCTGTTGAGCTTGTTGCTGCGCTTCCTGTTGAGGTTGCATTTGCTGCGATTGCTGGGGACTAAACTGTTGGTTTTGTTGTGTTGCGCCTCTGCTCTGAGAAGATGTAATTTCTGAAAAGAATAAGTTTCAATTAGAATATGTTTTTAAACGATCGAATTACCACAATTATAAAACTTTTTTTTACCCTTTTTTCATCTGTCAAAATATTGAGCTACTTGTCCACATTTGATATGGTAGAAGTAGGGCACGTACGCACTGAGTTTCAAGGGTACACTCCTACTTTTTGAATGAATTTTCTTTAATTTTAATAAAAATATACAGAAATATTATTTTATTTGTATGCCAGAAGCAACAAAAAGCTATATTTTGTATACCTTTTGTTCCTAAAGAGTTAAAAATCTAATTGTATTGAAAAAACAAAAAATATTTTCAATTTTTGAATTCAACGGATTAATATTTTAAATATCTGAGCGCGGTAGTCCACAAAATTTGCGCACTGAGCACTGTAGCAACATTTCTTTCATTGTGTTGGTGCAGTCCCCATTTAAAATGCACGGAACAACCAATACAAGCTAGGAAATTTGGACAAAGTGCTCACAACTCAGCTTGTAGGGTGAAAGAGAACCAACCCCCTGAGTTGCGACTCTAGATAATATAGGTACTCTATGATGAATACCCTGAACGTGTTTGTTAACGTGAAATTTCTTGCAAATTTTCACAAATTTTTACAGATTCTAACAAACTGCCACAAATTCCTGTGTGTTAACTCAAAAAAGTTGCATCCAGAGGGCAAATAATTTATATTTAATTTAAACTTGGGAGTTCCTGCTACCCAAATTTCTGTGAACACGAAGTATTACAAGTTTTGTCAAAAATTGTGGACTTCAGTTTCTGTCACAGCGTTGCCACTAATCGGACAATTTTCCGAGATAGATTTTCAAAACAAAAAAGCAGTTACTTGTTGCAAGCACACTTTTTCGTTTCGACCAAAGGGTATTGAAATAAATCGATGTAAAAAATTCCGTTACATTTTACACCTGTTCGACACGTCAAGGTAGGCAGACAAACAGTTATTGGTTCAACGCTATTATTGGTGTGAATTATAAAAGTACGCAAATCGACTTGCTTTTTATTTCTTGGCTCTCAGTGTATCAGAGTATACTAAGAATAGTGTACTTGTACACCCACGGAAACTAGTTAGAAACAAAAGCTAACCGTGTATAAGGAATTTTTGATCACGACAGAATTTCATGCTTGATGAATTTTTGTAAAGCAATCTTTTTTTTTGTGGGAAGGGGTTAAAGAGGTTTTTATTTTTAACTTTTTGAAAGGTGAATATCAAAACCTAAGTATTAAGAAATAACACAAATTCTAATATAAAAGTATTGTTATCGCCCACTTTATATATTTATGATTCATATACAATCTCAATTTAAAAAAAAAATACCTTCCTTCAAAAATGTATAACATAACTTACTTTTAATTTCATTAAAACATTTGTTTTTAGTGCGACTGTGAATATAGATATACTTATCATAAATTTCTATTATCCCAATTAGATTACATCAATACTTAACTGATACGTAACTGTGTCATACAAAAACAGATTTTGAGGAAGATTTTCTCGAAAAAAAAATGTACATACAACCTTCTAGTATTCAGCCAGCGAAATATATCTATTTACAATGCACTCTGTGTGGAATATCAGACCAAAATAACGAATTGGTCTCTATGAAGACATACCATTAAATCGCTAATTTCAAATCTCCTACATTTACTTGAAAAGAAAAATCTATTACATTCCTCAGACATCTTTTTCAATTTTTTCATGTTTTTTTTTATTTGGTGGAATTTTAGGTTTTCGCCTTTTCGGTCTACTTGTTTTTTTTTAGTGCATAGCGTTAGGTAAATTTACAATTAATAAATTGCAATACTCTATAAAATTACTTTAAATTTTGTTAAAACTTTGGCTTATATTTCATTGCAATTTATACCGATAGCTGAAACTTTTATTGTAAAGTTATTTAAACAGAAAATTGCAGTCGTGTCGTGAGTTTAAGTGAAAATCTTTGTCAATAAAGCAGCCTATATAGAAGACTTTTAGGCATTTCCTTAAAAATATAAGATTTTCACTTGTCGAAAACGGATAATTCTAGGAGCAGGAAGAAAATCAAACCTTTCGAAATGTGAGTAAAACTTTCCTTTTTAAATTTTAAGACTTTCATTCCTACGTACATACATTAATGTACATATTTGTTCTTCCTTTTTTTATCTAATCCGACCAATTTCTTGCCAGGGTATGATAAGCTATTAATACAGCTTTCTCCGAAACAAACTGTAAACTATAGGTAAAATACATTTTTATTAAAATTAATTTTTCCCAGAGTACTAATTAAGAACAAAATAATGAAAATACGCAACAAGTTTTCTTCTCAAATTTGAGTTATTTGTTGCACTTGTTCGTGATGAATCGTGAAAATTAAAATCCACCCTTTGTTTTTGTTCACTTTTATTGCTTGCATTTAGGGAAAAACGAGAATGGACATTATAAGTAAGATACTTATTGAGGCCCTTAGTTAAGAGAAATATCCAATTGTAAAAACATCACACTGAACGAAATTTTAGTTTAATGAGCTTGAAAAAACAGACTTTTTTTAAGCGGCCTTTAATCAACCTAATAGCGTATAGGTACTATACATTATTGTCTGCCAGCATATAAAATTATAAACTAACTACGCCCCGACTCCAAACAGCGAATAAAATTGCGAGAGACGTCGCCAAATTTTATGTATCGAATATTTTGTAAACTTTTAATGATAAGTTTCAGCACCTGCCCCTTATAGTGGGGCCGTCAATGTAAGAAATATGGAAATATTTGGCATTTCAGCTTGGCGGTTTGAGCTTTGGTATAGATACTTTAATAGTGCCTGCCTTAAATTAACTAATAAGGACAGGGGGGGTTGCCACTTCCAAGCTGAAATCCCGAAATGTTTCATACATTGTGTTATAAATCGAGAACCAGGTATTGGACGACTACACAAAATATCTCGTTGGATTAAAAATGTTTGAAACCATAGGACCATATTATTTATTTTCAATAAAAATGCACGATAAGACCGGAAAAAGTCCGCAATGTGGTTCGTTCTTTTGTGTTAATTTAGTTAATTATGGTTAATGTGTCAAAAAGAAGAATTGCAACGTCATAGTTAAAAAAGTTACTTCGAGTAACTTTTCATTTAGGAACGACCAAAGTTAAAAATAGTTGCTCTGTCAAACAAAATGGATAAAAAAAAAATGCATTTAGAATTAAAAATCAAGAACAAATTGTGATTTCATTTGCTTTATTGAAAAAAACTTATCAGCACTTTGGAAATGCATACATTTTAAAAATATAATTTCATTTAACTTCGTTCTAGTTCAACATTAAATGTTTTAGCAAAATATTTACAATTTTTTTTCATTCACAAATGAACAAATTTCTTTATTTAAAATCGATCAAATTGGAAAGGATAATTTCGCAAAGCATAGAAAATAATTTCCAAACTCACTATCAACGATAAAATCAATTTAATAATAAATATATTACTACAAAAATGAAATTAAATCCAAACCGAACGATCGAATCCAAAATGAAAACATTGTGGTTTCATCTGCTTTTGACAGATTAACCCTTTCAACTCATATCAAGGAGATGAGTTGAAAAAAGTTACTCAAATTTACTTTTTGACACTTTAACTTTGAATCTAGGAACGACTCTGTGACGTCATAAAGTTAAAAAAAGTTACTTTTCTGAATTAAAGGAACGATGAAAGTTAACTTTGGTTAGAAAAAGAACGCACTTATGGGAAAAGTCAGTTGTAAAGTCGAGAATAAATAGAAAAATGTTGTGTATATTTTTTAATATAAAGACTGGTGCCGACGCAGAATTTGACCATTTACATAATAAGTAGTACCTCGTGGCATAATGGTTAGTGCGTAGGACTGTCATGCCAAAAGGTCTGGGTTCGATTCCCGGCCACTGCCACCTGCAAAAAAATGTTTTTTTCCGAGGTACTGCCTCTTGCGAGGGACTGACAAATCCTCTTAGAGTATACTTGTCACGAATGAGTGCTTCTCATCTAGCCGTTCGGACTCGGCACTCGTCACTAGGCCCTGGTTCTCCATGAGCTGTTGCGCCACTAAATTTATTTATTTTTTACTTAAAATTCAAAGTCCACTGAAACAACTGTTGAAATTTTTTAAAAAGTCACTCTTTTTATAATCTACCAGCCCTAATTTTGCCATGTACTCATTTTTTTTTAATATATACGAACTCCCAGGCTAGACTGTATAGTCGATATGCAAGTACAGCCATGCAGTTCATCGAATGGGTTTACATCGTTGCCAAAAGGAACATCCATTTTAAAGTGAAACTAATTTCGAACAACTTTTAACTATTAACATAATGTTATGTAGCTGTCTATCAAAAATTAAGAATTTAAACAATCAGAGACGGTGTTGATACCAGCTTCACGTGAGGCGACTCATTTTGCCGTCTCTTATTTGTATTTCACTCTCATCTGCTGGAAAGAGGCAGCTTACATTTTTTTTTGAAAATTTCTGCCTCATCTCTCTTCTCTTTCTTTTCAAGAAATAGGGATGAGATTCAAAATAGAAACGGCAAAATGAGTCGCCTCACATGAAGTTGGTCAGATAGATCACAAAATTGTTGCCATTGATTTTTCAGATGGTTAAATTTATGATTGAAAAAGCAGCTCTTAGTGTGACGAATTAAACAAAATTTAATAAATTACATAGGGTGACTTTCCATTAGGGTAGCACGATTAAAATGCTGATTTTTTGTACAGTGAGCTAAGAGTGGGTACGTTATAATTAATACGAAATTAAGGCAAGTTTCTAGTCTCTGATTGGTCAGATGTCAAAATATTTATTTCCAATTATGGCAACTTTATTGGAAAGTTGACTGGAAATTAAGTCAAGAAAAATCTCCCTTATAGCATTTTCGTTTGGTAATCCGCAAGAAGCCTCCGGAGATCTCCGATCCAGAATGCCAAACGAACAAGTTGCAAACCTTTTCTTGATTCTGAAGTTTGGGTTTGTATTTGTGCTTTTGGTTTTTGCATTTGGGTGATAAAACATTAACAGCTGTTTCTCTGAAAATTGATATCTCTCATATTCTTATGATTTTACTTTTGTCGTTTTCCACTGGACATCCAGAAGGCTTCCCAAGCAACGACATTACTGTCTTGAATGAAACATCTAGGCAAAATTTTGAGTAGATTCAGTTTACACACATATGTGGTTTTCCATTGGTTTCACTCAAGAAGACACTCATTCTAAAACCAATGGAACAGTGCTTGTTACTTCTACTCAATTATGAAGTTTTGTACCTGTATTGGTAAATCATTAAATAGAAACTTTTTGCTGGCACACAAAAAGTGAAATTGTAAACAATAGTGTATCTACCCCTAACTTGCAAATAATAATTTTTCTTTTTGTTTTTCTTATTTTATTTATTAAATTATACTAAATTATTTGTTTTCGAGTGCACTATTATTTCGAATGGAATGTTTTAAAAATATGAAGTTGTACTGCAGTTTGTTTTGACGTTTGATTTTGAATGTATTAGTGCTTCTCGAGTGGATTCTGATTTCAAATCAAGAAGAGAATTTCTCTTTTCAAAAAGAAGAAGAAGAGGTTTTTTTCGCCAATGGAATGGTTTTAGAAGACTTCCGGATGCTTCGGAAGCCTTCTGGATGTCCACTGGAAAACGACATAATTCTAGATTTTAAAATCAAATCATTCATATTTTAATGAAAAACGACGTTACTATCAAGTCCCATAGAAAACGACATTAGGGTCGGACATTCATACCAGGTTTTTGTCACTTGAGTTGAGTGTTCTATTTGGATCTTAGTCGAAACTGCTAACACAAGACTGAAAATAATCATTATCATCATGATCATCATATAGAATCATTTCTGGGTCCCTTTTTCTGGACCGATTCTCACAAATGAGGTGTCAAAATAACCAGAATTTAACAAGGATTTAACGAATTGTATTGTAATATTTTCTCAGGGGGGTCATTCCGTAATTTTCAAAATGATAATCGTCAAAACGATAATCGTTAACGTGATCGTCAATTATTTGCTTCACGTAACATAACCATACTATCGTCCCGTCTATCGTTATTTTAAAAATGCAATTTGAGAGCATTTGGTATTCCCAAACTGTGGATAAAATGTTATATTGGCTGTCATAAATAACAATCTACGTTGTTTTTGTGTCTGGTGCAACAAAAAAGAAGACAAAAGACATAATGTCAAATAACAGTGGCTACTTTGTCATTCAATTACAGTCGCCTACAAACTTTCAATCACAAAAAAAAGTATAAAGTGAGCTTCAAAATATATGCAAACGATACTGTTAAGTGTGCGATCAAATAATCAAAACCAAACAATCACGTTCGCGGTTACAATCAGACTCACCTCTGGTTCTGGCGACCTACCTGGAACTTCTTGGTTTAACTTCCAAAATGCATTACTCAGCTTTGACCTACTGAGTTGCATTCTGGAAGTTGACTTGTCCCACTAAGCTATTGCGTCACAATAAGTGTGAAACCAAAACTGTCACTATGCATAATATTTAATTGTTATGCATTCTGACTCAGTGGGTTAGGAGGTGAGACATTTAAAGTTAATAAATATACGTATGTATAACAATACCTATTTAGCTATCGTCTCAACGCTATCGTTTTGACGATAGCGTTTTGACGATTATCGTCTTACGCGAAGCAAATATTTTATTTTCAAAACGATATCGCCCAAACAGTAGTCATTTTCAGTTTTACGGAATGCAAACTATCGTCAAAACGCTATCGTCGAGTTATAATTGTTTTACGGAATGAGTGCCCAGGTTCGTTAATTAAACTTATTTACTTTATAATATATATGATGATTTTCGTGACCTTTTTTATATTTAATTTTTAGTGGGCTATATGTAGGTCAATAAAAAGATGTTATTTAATACATCATTTCGAGCATGTTTATGCTCTTCATCAGGCCTGTTAGTGCAGTTTTTTGTGCAGCGCCGCTGTTTAAGTCTGATTTGTGGCCAGAGAGATGATTTGAAAAAGGTTCTAGTATTTGCTTCTAGACCTTTCCATAGGGGAAATTCTCCTTTGTCGAGCTTTCATTTTGATATTAAGTTCTAAAAGTTCTAAAGCTCACCAAAGCTCTTCGTAGGTTGGTTTGTACCATGTATAATCCGGAAGATGGCGTTTCTTTATTCGAGAATCGTTATATTTCATTCCAGCGTCGTTATAGTACAAATGTGAGATTCGTTTGTTACACTACCCCCATAAGATTGATTGTCCCGAGCAAATCCTACACCATTATAATGGTGTAAACCAGTGTTTTTCAAACTGTGGGTCGCAACCCCCTAGGCCCTAGGGGGTCGCCAAGGATTACTCTGGGGGTCGCGGTCGCAAGCCGTAAAGATTTTAAAAAAACATATAAAATAGTAAATCCTGTAATAAAAAGAAATAGCAGCACAACATTTTTAAGTGGGACTAGTCAGGCACACCGGTTTTTAATAAATGTACAAATCTTCTTTGTATCTTTGAGACGTTAGCAATTAAATCATTTTCATTTGAAAAATTCTAACTCATCACTTTCTTTGGAATGTTTAGTTGAGAGACGGGGGGACGGAACACCCCGAGAGCATCAAAGTCAACTGACTTTCTTAAGTTGACATGTATGAAATATATTAATATTTCTTTTTAAATCTAAGCCAATGTATAACAATAGGCCGCCTTTGTGCCATAAGATTTATATTTTTCAATCTATTTTAACTCAAATTGTATATATATATATATGTTCAATGAAAATCGTTAAATCGCTTAGTTGAGATATGTATGTCTCATAAGCTTTGATGGTTTCATACTGTTAGTACCTAATACTTCACCGCAAACTAAACAAACACTGAGGCGTATCATTCAAATCTTCAGAACCATATTTGAGGTAATTGTCCTCATAAAGTCTATTTTTCGCTCTTTTGACTCAGGGTATAAAAGAAGTTCAGTGTGTGTATACCAAATTTCAAATAACAGACAAATAGTCTAAGAGCTGGCAGCATATGGCAGCATATTTTTGGGTTGAACACATAACAAAAAAATGAGTATGAGGGTCCGTAGCAGTACTGGAGGACTTTTTTCAAAGAATTCCCTTTTAACAATCCTCAAAATCCCCTTTTTCCAGCAATCATTTCATTTTTCCCTTAAAAAAAAACAGCAAAAATCACATTTTTTATGTACAGGGCAGTTTTTAAAAATTTTCTTTAATAAATTAAGTTCTTTTATTTGCATAATATACAAATTGAGGTAAATAAATCAGCATAAATATAATATAACGTTCAAAATAGTTCATTAGAAATATTAAGTTTGGTTTGATTTGTATTAGCTAAAGCAGATCGAAAACGCAAATTTAGTTGAGTATTATTCATACAATTTCGTTCGAATTCGAACAAATAAAGAGAAGAAAAACCCAAGTGGCATACAAAATAAATTAAAGCGATTTTAAACAGAGAATAAATCGGAATCGATTAGTTTTTTTTGTAAATTATCTTTTTTTCGGATTTAAGAAGAAATTCCCACAAAACCTGTGTGTTTTCCCTCTGTCGCTTTTGAGATCATAACTCCCACGAAAAGGGATTTTCCCACGATCCCACAGCACTGGTACGTAGATTCATGAATATTGATATAAAATTCAAAAGCTTGGCAGAATTTTTTTGACGCCCATTGTAAGGATTTTGTGTTAGGGCCACACACTTCATTTCATTTATTAAAAATGGGAAATAGTGCTCTGACATTTTCTTCAAGTCCGCAGAGTTTAATTTTTACCACAATACACAAATCTAACGTATTTTACTGCGCAGGTTGTCTAAATTGAAACTATCGGAAATACAAAATGGCTGTGAACGTGAGGATTTAAATAAACGTAAAAACAACAACAAATCTAAATTGACAGAAATACAAAATGGCTGTGAACGTGATGAAGAAAATACATCTAAACACAACAACAAATACTAGCATTTGACACAAATTTTGATATACATATGCGCAGAACTGAAAAAATTCAAAACTCTAATGATATGTGTATTGTAAATTTTTACGACCCGATAAATAGGACTCAACATATAAACTATTTAGGTGCATCATATCGAAAGATATTTGGAGAATTAAAAAAAAAATCAAAAATCACAACAAAAAAAGTCTCCAAAATAAAACCAATAGGGTTCGCTTCAAAAGCTCATATCTTGAGTTTTATTTATGAAATTGTTCAAATTAAAAAATAACAAAATAATCGGAAATTTCCAAAATCGTTTTTGTAGTACGAGTTCTTAACAATGTTTTTTTAATAATCCAGATCTAGGTCCCGATGATAATAAAACACGCCTATTGTTTGTGTTTGTCAAACTTTACCTTTCTTCAAGTCTGAAGATGCAGATGCCTGTAAATCCACCACGAATCAATCAAACATAATTCCTAATAATAAAATTATGGAAATGAAAACAAACCAAATGCATCTTGCAATTTAATTTTAAAAATGATCTCAATATTATAACTGAATGATTTCTAAATATATAAAACCTTAATGTGCACTTCTTATTTTTATTGGGGCGAAAGAAAGGTCTCGCACGGGTAGACTAAATTAAATCTTAATAGAAAAAGAGACAAAATAATTGTCAAACGATCAAATTTGAGCTTTTAATTTGGTTAAAATATTCAAAAATTGAATATGAAGAAAATAAGAAAAAAAGTTCTTAGAAGGTGGAGCAACTGCATATTATTTCATTAAAAGTTCAAATTAGCTCAACTCCAATGTGTGTTTCACCCATGATCGATATTTGGACGAAAAGCTATGCAAAGTTGAGCTCATTCGAACTTTTAATTGCAAAACGAACAAAAAAAAATCAAAAATTGTTAATTATTTGTTAACTCAATACGTACTATAAATCTTGCAAAAAATGTGTGAAACGAAATTTAAAAACCCGATTTTTCCTACAAGTATTTTAAGAAATTTGGTTTTTCTGTCCAACAAAAATAGTTAAGCGGTGCATTCACGTTAAAACTGTTGTAAGGGCTGTCTGACGGACTTGAGTCGTATACGACAGGCTTTACGGCGAATGAATGAAAATTTCAACGAACCTTACGACATGATCAAAATGGTCGTATGGTGAATGGCAGTTTTTGAGACAGTCCGTGCGACCGCACTACTCAGTCTACGAAAAATCGGCAGAAAAATATGCACGTTTTTATATTGTTTCTAGGAGACAAACTAAATAAAAACAAATGGGAGGAGTTCTTCGCAACATGTGTGCGTTATTTGAACCGTGTCGTTGTGACAGTTCAATTGACAGTCTTTGCATTTGTCGCAACGTGAATGGCCCGCTTTACATATCAAAATGTAGTTTTTTTTCTTTTCGAAATAATAATGCCTGCTCTGCTCAAGATAGAATTTTCCAAACAATATATTTAAATAAAATTGTATTGTTTTTTAGGACAACTAGATCAACAAGAACAAGAAGTCAAACCTTCAAAGAACCCCCAACTAATCAAACTTCAATTACAAAATTTCTTTTAAACAAACAAAAACCCATTCGAAATGCTGAATTAGACGAAGATGTTGAATTTATACGCACCGACAACGGAGCTCCGACTGAACATTATGTATTGACCGAGTTCAAAAATGACGACGAAGAGCAAGAGAACGAAATTAACTTTATACTATCGGATAATTTAAATGTTAGCAATGGGCCAGTGGCCGAATGTACCGAGGAAATTCAAATCGAAGAAGAGATAATTGAGAACGAAAATGATGATGATGATGATGATGAGGTAGATGCAATGGTTGTAAGAACACAAGAAATTGTCGAACATGTTTGTGGGAAATGTTTAAAGTCATTTCGAACACTAAAGGTAAAACATTTATTAAACTAAATAATTACATTTAAAATTACAAAATTAATTATTATTATTCATAATTACAGGCTCTGAAGCGTCACATTCCTTTTTGCGTTTTTAGCGATAAACTAGTATCACGCAAAGAAGAGATGCTAAAAAATATTGACAAAATTGAAAAGGAATCTATGCATATGCATAAGAAGGATATTTGCTTTTGTTGTGGTGATAGCTACGACACATGTCATGTAAAAATAAATTTAAATACAGACTGAGTTCTAAAACGCAGTACCGACTGCAGCGCATCATGAATTGTAAACTTTTTACATTTTAACTTTCTTTCTACAATAATGATGATAACGATATTTAATGGCACTGACTGAAACAATCTAAACAACTATTGCCAAAAAGCATATAAATATAGAAGAGCTGTTATTGAAGAATCTTTTAAAGTAATACTTTTATTAACTGTCAAACTTGGACAACAGACGGCTTTTATAGTCATGTTTTAAAATGAATTTATAATAGTATTTTTGTAAATTTAAAATTGAAAGTAAAAAATTAAAACTACTACAATAATTTGCGTAAATTGTTAATGCACTAAAAAAGCACCACAATAAATACACATTTTTGTACGTTAATTTGTCCCAGAAAATGATTAAAAATATTATTTTAATGTATGATGAGCTGCAATACTGCATTTCGGAACTCAGCCACTCTCTTTCAAAGTCGTTGTAATCTATTTGAATCCATTTTTGTTTCAGGGTGGCCATATTAATTGTGCTGATTGTCCTAAAACGTTCAAAACTCAGTTAAGCCTTGAGCGTCACATGTTTCTAATTCATTCGGAGAATAATGATTTTCCCTGCCCAGTATGCAATGGTAAAATTCGAACTGCAGCCTTATTAAGACTGCACATAGACCAGCACATGACACGTGGCAAACCGTTTGCTTGTAAAATATGCGGCAAAGATTTTACCCGACATTATCATTTGAAGCGGCATCTGAACTTTTCGACATGTGGTGGGAAAAAAGCCGATACGATTGAGTGTAAGGTTTGTAAAAAAGAATTTGCTCGGTTGGACAATTTAAGAACGCATTTAAAAACACATTTGGGTCAAGGGCCATCAGCAAAGAAATCAGATTATATGTGCCCATGTTGCAAAAAATGCTTCTACAGCCTGTCAACACTCAAGTAAGTACAAAATTAAATGACAAAGATAGAAAATAGTAACAAGTAAATTCAGTGTATGTAATTATTGTATATAAACATTTTTAAAATTAACTTGTTATTATTTTTTTAGCATTCATATTCGAACTCACACTGGAGAGCGGCCGTTTGATTGTGATCTTTGTGATAAAAATTTCCCATCATTGGTTGCTTTGAAAAAGCACAGGAGGCTTCATACAGGCGAGAAACCATATACTTGCACTGTGGTAAGTTACAAAGTGAAGTTCTTTTCTAAAAATAAACATGGTTTCTATGCTTTAATACCTCAAAAAATTGTTAATACGCGATCCAAATTTAAAAAAATATCTGTTGACGTCCAAGATATCTGTTTTTGGTGTCTATTTCTGCTATTTTGGCCAATTTTTTATGAATACCACACTTGATCATAATAACAATTGGCAGCGTCTTCACACAAAAACGATTTCAAATATCGCATTTTCTGAGTATTTCTTTACCAGCAATGCTACCTAGGAACATAATCCCTAAACTCTTTCCATAAGAGTATCGATAATCGCCACCAAAGGGAGATAAAAATGTAGGCAACTCAATTTCTGAGGATGCTTTCGCGGCTTAAATAGTGTATGGGCCAGTTAGAAAAGTCTCCAACAAAGCGGCTTGTTGCTTGTTCACCATTAGCTTGAACACGTGTTGGAAGAGGCGGAGCAATTGAAGGAGTGCTTTTACGAATTGCTTCAATAAATTTACCTTTCGCATCAAGATATTCCGCATCTGTCGCTTCAAAGTCTATTTCGGGATCATCGTTTCTCTTTTCCTCTGAATATAGTTTTCTAATGGGGTTTTCTTTTGGTAATTTCATGGGGTTTTCTTTTGGTAAATTCAGATTTTAATCTAAAAATAGATTTTTTTGTCGCGAATGGTATACGATTGCAGATTGATTTTTTTGTTTTTATTGTATTGGCGAATAATTTGTGTCTGTGAAAGTGTGGCGATCCAGGCTTGTCAAATTGATGGCTGTGAATTGTTCTGGTGTGTAATGGTGTTAGTAAAAGAGATGTAAATCTGCCGAAAAAACCCAGATCTGCAAATTTGATTTTCGGTCAAAAAAAAAAAATGATTTTTTTCACCATTGGAAGGCTTTTACTGTGTTTTGACAAATCAGAAGTGGAAAAATCAATTTTTGTTACCAACAAAAATCCCATGCGCACGCGTTATCGCAGCTTAAATGTATTCATGATGATTGCGATGTCATATCAAAATCAAACAAATTGAGCACGTGAGAGCAACAAATCTATAAGAACGATTTCACAAGATCATATATATTAGGTTTGTTCATTGAAGTTTACCCAGTGTTGCCTCAGGTTTTCTTGACAGCCCCTGGGTTTTTCGGTTCTCAAAAACACCAAACGGCTCTCAATTGTGTTGTTGAGATAAGCAAGAAACAAAATTTTATATAAAAATGAAAAAAAACACAGTTTCCATTTTCTATTTCTATTTGTTAATATTTAAAGTAGATTTTGGGTATTCCTTAAATTTCCGTTTAAAATAATTACCTGCACACACGTGAATCCACAGCAAAAAATGCTTCAGATCTCCTGCCACTTTGACATTTTATTTCTTACCACAACTCGCCCCAGCAAAAAACCAAGTTCTACTTCAGGGTGGGGTGAGTTCAGGGCAACCCCAGTTTTAAAAACACAGAATTTGCTCGTAAGGGTTAGTTCAGGTTTTACGAAAAATGCTTTGGGGCGACCCCAGGATGACTTCAGGGCTCAACGAACAAACCTAATATCTAGTCCCTTGGGTCGTTTGAGCGTGCCCAATGTTCTTTCTCTGCTTAAACAGCTGTTCATTCGCCTCCGTCAACTTGACATTGAGCGCTCAGTGAGATTTTAGTCGGTGAGACGCGCCTAATGTTTTAGTGCTTCTCGAGTGGATTCTTCTCCAAATCGAGAAGAGAAATTATCTTCAAAACTGCAAGCTAAATATTTGTTGTATGCACACTTTTTCCATTCGACCAAGACCAACAGGCATGAAATAAATCGATGTAAAAATTTTACGTTAAATTTTACACCTGTTCGACACGTGTTAAGGTAGGCAGAAAAACGGTTATTGGTTCAGCCCCTCAAAGGTTATTATTGATGTGAATTACAAAAGTATGAAAACGACTTGACTTTTTGTGTCGTTGGCTCTCAGTCTTATATGCTCGTAGCAACTGTTGGGTTAAGCAGTAGATGTTTGTCTGCATAGCGGATACGAAGTTCTTACTACCCTTTCAATGTCTCCTATACTAAGCTCTCCTTCAACTTGAAGATCCCGGTTGATATTCTGCCGATACTCCTCTGCCTTATTTTCTTCCCAAACCAGTTTTAGTAAAGGTTTGAGCTTCCTTCACTGAGAGTGGCATATGACTCGAAAAAAGCATACTCTAAACTTCGAAATCGTAATTACAAAAGAAAAAACAAATGAGTTGCCAAGTTCCTATAGTTTAAGGAGTTAAGTCCTTTGAATTTCTTGATTTACCAGCATACTGTTTTCTCTTCCAGCTTCCTTCCCTATCCCTGCATTTATATCAAAAACAAAAAATAAACATATCTTTATATACATACTATGCCATATGTTTGTAAATCAATATTTGTTATGTGTTATTACACATGATAATTGTTTTTGATTTTAGTGCAAATCGACTTTTGCAGTCAGAGAAGTTCTTAACAGACATATGAAACGTCACACCGGAGAAAGAAAGCATTGCTGTGATGAATGCGGTAAGCGTTTCATACAAGCTACCCAATTAAAAAATCATCTTCGAACGCATTTGAGGCCACATGAATGCACGGAATGTCCTGAGAAATTTAAAACGCGAATTCAGTAAGCATCATACAACAACAAAAAAAAATTACATATTTTACTTGTCTTTTATTTTTTTCTACCCAGATTGGAAAAACATTGCAAGAAACATAAATCCCCAAGGAAAAAAACTGATCCCAAGGAATGTTTAACATCTAGAAGGCGACAATACAAAGAATACAATTGTGAAGATTGTGATATGAGCTTCCGGACTGTGGCGTCGTTTTTGCGTCACGAGGCGTCTATACAGCATATGGGTATGATTTAAATAATCGATTTTAATTGAATCCATTTATATATATTTATATATTTTTTTAAGAAAACGCAAAAAAACGTTGCCAAATATGCGGCGTGGAACTGAAGAATACAAAGGCCCTTCAATTTCATGTACTGAAATACCATGAATCAATGGACAATATGTGAGTTGGGATATCCTTAACTATGTTTATTTTTGTATTAATTTATGAAAATTTAGTTCACCAAATGATGTTGAAACGGTCAAGACAGAGAACGAAGATGTAATTATTCAAGAATTCGTTCTGGAGTCGCTTCCCGAAATTGAAGAAAAAGAACTTCCTGAAAGACCAACAGTTCAGAGTTATACCATCATTGCAAAGAACAATGAAGTTTCTCCAGAATGTGTAAAACCTCCAAATACAATGACAAAGTCCAAACTTAGATCTGAACTCAGAAAATCTATGGCGGAATGTTTACGTGAACCGAGTACAAAATCGTATGAATCGGATGTAACCCAGGAAGAGATAAAGATAACTGAAAATGTTGGAAAGTTACTTGATATGTTGGTGGATGCTGAGACACTCACTAAGTTCGGCTGGCCCGCGGATTCTGTTGAAAAGGTAAGATACACATTTTCGAGTGAATATTTAGTATTGAATAAATTTAATATCTTTTATCAAAGGTCCTTTGTAAAGTTATTGAGAATTGTGGATACAATATGACGCAGACAAAAGTTACCGATGATTATTGCACAAGAATGAGAGAATACGTCAAGTTACTGTTCACTGTTGTTATACAAAATGATACTATTCAAGAATTATTGAATAATTATCCAATCGATGAGGTAATTGAATTTGTTCTTTCAAATGAAAATGATGATGATGATTAGAAAATTTAATTTTAAGTTTACATTATTAAAATAAATAGAGGATTCTATTTGTACATAATACAATAAAAGAATATAAAGAGTGTTAAGTTTAAGAATCTAAATATTATTTTTTTAACTACTATTATTATATAAGTATTTTTATATTACTTGTGAAAAATAAATATATCTTGCTATATGAAACTCAAATTTTATAAGATAAAATCAAAAGTTTGAATAACCTTTGGAGTTTTGGTAATAATTTGTTTCCACTTGTCTTTTTGGAACTAAAGAAAGAGATATTTTTTATAAGTTTGTGCCTACACTGCCAAAAGTTTGAGTCCAACGCGATCAAATAAATTCAAATGAATTCATACCTGGAGGTTGATTTCATCAATTATACAGTGTGTTTTTTACTTTGGTTTTTTGTCCACGCTCGAAACGTTCAGGTATTAAAAGTTTAATCCATTTTTTTTTTTAATTTTGTATACATATGGGACAATCGCTTGCATGTATTATAGCAGGACGGAATAGAGCTACAACCCAACACCAGGATCTACTAATACTTACAACAAGAAAAAAGCACATCGAAATACGCGCCGAAATAAAACAAACAAAGAATAAGCCGTTGTCCTTGACAACGATCAAACGAAGGTTAACAGATGCTGGACTATTTGGGCGAATTGCTGTTAAAAAGTTAGAATAGACCAAAGACTGGGCCCGTATTGCAAATTACGAAACCGAAGTAAAAAAAAACGATATTCGAGGAAACGATAGTTACGACATTGATCGATTATGAATTACGAGAATGGATACTTGAAAATACTAGGTTTGTTTCTTTACCAGCCCGCGGGTTCCCAAAGTAACCCAAATCTACCCAAAACGTGTTTCTTTACTATTTTCTGACACGAAAATGCCAGAGCTTTTGACTTTTTTTCATTTCCCCTTCAGCAAGAATCTACCCGAACATTTTAGTTCCGGCACTTTCTTGCTTGTCAAACAAGAAATCAGCTGATCGAAAAATTTTAAATTAAATTTGTCAAGTTTCGTATATAAAATGGTTTAATTTAAATAAATTAAATGAAAATGATACAATGGAGTCAAATATAAATTAAAATATTTCTTTTGGTATCTTTTAATAGAGCCCAAAATGATAAGTGCAAATGTTAAGAATTGAAATTGCATAATTTTGTATGCGTTGACCCTACAAGCAATAAAGTTGAATGGGTAATTTACACCGCAACAAACCAGAAACATCCCAAATGCGTTTCTTTACTTTTCATTTCTGGTTAAACATTACAACAACAACATCAAAAAGCTCATCCCCAAACTTTTTCCCGAACTTTTTCCCAAACTTTATCCCAAAAGTAAAGAAACAGACCTACTACCAGAAACTCAACAAATTTAAACCCAACCAACAAACATATAAATGTTTGACAACTACATAAAGTCATGTGTCAAAACTAGAAAAACGACTGACAAAAGCTGTCGAAAAATAACACCAGTATCCTTTTAAGAAAAAACAACTATCGTAAGACTTGAATTTAAACCATAATCGTAATTGGTAATGAGGGCCTAATCATTAAGCTGAAAATTTTTGCCTGGGGTCTGGCATAAGGTCTGTTTCTTTACTTTTGGGATAAAGTTTGGGAAAAAGTTCGGGAAAAAGTTTGGGGATGAGCTTTTTGATGTTGTTGTTGTAATGTTTAACCAGAAATGAAAAGTAAAGAAACGCATTTGGGATGTTTCTGGTTCGTTGCGATGTAAATTACCCATTCGACGTCATTGCTTGTAGGCTCAACGCATACAAAATTATGCAATTTCAATTCTATTAACATTTGCAATTATCATGTTGGGCTCTATTAAAAGATACCAGAAGAAATATTTTAGTTTATATTTGTCTCCATTGTATCATTTTCATTCAATTTAATTAAATTAAACCGTTTTACGTTTTACTTGACAAATTTAATTTAAAATTTTTTGATCAGCTGATTTCTTGTTTGACAAGCAAGAAAGTGCCGGAACTTAAATGTTTGGGTAGATTCTTGCTGGAGGGGAAATGAAAAAAAGTCAAAAGCTCTGGCATTTTTGTGTCAGAAAATAGTAAAGAAACACGTTTTGGGTAGATTTGGGTTACTTTGGGAACCCGCGGGCGAGTAAAGAAACAGACCTATAGTTTCTATAAAAAGGCCCTCATTATGTCACTGATGAGTCCAAGTGAGTAAGCCGAACGAAACGTCAATTTGTAGGACTAAAGGCCATTTAAAGCTATTTTGAATCAATAATTTAACAAGTCCAATCCTTAATGCTAGGTCTTCTACTTGGCTGATTTATTTCAGTAGTATATTGAAGTTCTATTATAAAAAAACCTTAAAGGTACTAGCCATGGACGTAATATATATACATATATAAACGTCCATGGTACTAAAGCTACGAGCAGAAGATTTGCGATAGTCGCAAATCTTTGCGAGCACTGACGTCACAAAAAAACTCGCAAATACACCGCAAATGCCTTACGTTTGACAGTGCTCGTAGGTTAGATTAATTTTTTTTAACTACGTAAAGCTTATTTTCATAAAAAAATGAAAAAAAAACAAATTTAAATCATACAAAATAATAATAAAAATAATGAAGGTACCTTCATACATACTAAAAACCTCAGCCAATTACTTCAAGTACAACAACAAAATTCATCGCAAATGTCCGCATTTGCAGTGTTCCATTTTCGTGTTTTCGCAAATGGTTGTGACGGTCGCAAATACTCGCAAATTGTCACAAATTATTTTTGTGAGTGTTCACATGATTTGCCAAAACGTCACAAATGTATTTGCGACTTGGGCCTCGCAAATCATACGCAAATGATTTGCGAGCATTTGCATGCTGTCCCAAAGTTGTGTTCAGACGATTTGCGATCTGAGACCGCAAATTGTGACGTAAAAATGACGTCATACTCGCAAATATTTGCGACTTTTGCAAATCGTCTGCTCGTAGCTTAACCATAATATGCCCATGCTCCTAGCTTTCAAAATATTCCCGCAAAACTTCAAAAGGGGATATTTAACATCAGGTCTGTTTCTTTACTCGCCCGCGGGTTCCCAAAGTAACCCAAATCTACCCAAAACGTGTTTCTTTACTATTTTCTGACACAAAAATGCCAGAGCTTTTGACTTTTTTTCGTTTCCCCTCCAGCAAGAATCTACCCGAACATTTTAGTTCCGGCACTTTCTTGCTTGTCAAACAAGAAATCAGCTGATCAAAAAATTTGAAATTAAATTTGTCAAGTAGCGTATATAAAACGGTTTAATTTAATTAAATTAAATGAAAATGATACAATGGAGACAAATATAAATTAAAATATTTCTTCTGGTATCTTTTAATAGAGCCCAACATGATAATTGCAAATGTTAATAGAATTGAAATTGCATAATTTTGTATGCGTTGAGCCTACAAGTAATGACGTCGAATGCGTAATTTACACCGCAACGAACCAGAAACATCCCAAATGCGTTTCTTTACTTTTCATTTCTGGTTAAACATTACAACAACAACATCAAAAAGCTCATCCCCAAACTTTTTCCCGAACTTTTTCCCAAGCTTAATCCCAAAAGTCAAGAAACAGACCTATCGCCTCCTGCCTGAAGCTCGTGGCCCTGGGCTGGGGACTTGTATGTTATACCTTGGGGTCACCCCTACTACATGAAATAATAACCCACGAAGCAGGGATTTATTGTATTTATTTTTCCTTCGTTGACTAGACTATACTCTACTTAAAGTTTAAGTTTATTTCATCAAACAAAGTTACGAGACTTTATTGATTACAAGATAATGATACAATATTTTACAATACAATATTAAAAAAAATTATTAAAATAGAAACAAAATTTAAACATTTCCACCATTAAGTTTTGGAATTTAAAACTAATAGCAAATTATTTTTAAAAGAGAATCTACTCATACTGAAATCAATCATATCGCAAACGGCATTGGTTTCTCTTAAACGTCTCGACATGGTTCATTGGCAGCATAATTATTTATGTGGAATGGAATCTCAAAAAGCATTCGGTTTCTGAGCAACCTTGCAGGGAGGTTGAAGTTAATTAAGGCCAAAATATCGAAACAATCAATATGGCTTCCCATTACATCACGAATGAACATTACTTAAGAAAACTTTGTTCGAATGTTGAGAGGCAAGATTCCAAATAATTTGCACCTTGTTCCATAGGATGGCATATCTATGTCCCATTTAAGACTTTTCACTAATACTCTTGTAAAACGTTTTTGGATTTTTTCGAGTCTTAAAGAATGAATTTCATAAAGAAGGGTTCCAAATAGTACTACAATATTTAAATGTAGATCTAACAAGTGCAAAAAACAGACATTTCGAAGTGTTTGAATCACTGAACTCGTTTGAGTTTCGTAATATGAATCCCAACATTGAATTACCTTTGGTTACTAAAGTCTATATGTTTTAAAAAATCAAGTTTTTGGTAAAAAAGTACACCAAGGTCGTTTTTAAATGTTACGATAGAAAGAAATGAATTGTTTATTTTACAAAAGAAGTTAATTGATGAACGTTTTTGACAAAACGTTAAACTTTGACATTTTGCAATATTCAGGTGCAAGGAATTTATCAAACACCAATTACAAAATCCCTCTAGATCTTCTTGTAATAATATACAATCCTCTTCAGTTCTTATGCACCGAAAAACTTTTAAATCATCCGCATACATTAGGCACTTAGAATTAATAAATGCGTTAGGAATGTCGTTGATAAGTAATAGAAAAAAAAGTGGACCAAGATGGCTGCCTTGCGGCACACCCGAGGTAACATTGATAGGGGAAGAGAGAAACTTATTAATACGAACGTACTGAGTGCGATGCCTTTATCCAGTTCAAGAAATTAGAGTGGAATCCTAACTTATTGAGCTTCATAATTAATATATCATGACTAACCCGATCGAAAGCTTTGGAGAAGTCAGTAAACACAACATCAAATTGATGTCCTTTTCAAGTCCATTTATAACATAATTTTAAAAAAATGTAAGGTTTGTGCAGGTAGATCTACCAGACACAAAACCATGTTCATAGGGAGAAATGATACTTTTAAGAATTGGAGTTAACCTTTCATAAATAAGTTTTTCAAACATTTTTTGAATTGTGGAAATCTTACAAATATGGCGATAATTGAAACTTCTTGTCTACTTCCTAATTTATAAATTGTAATTACAGAACAATAATTACATTATTGTGAACATCGTAATCGTCGTAAACGAACTATAAACATTTGTATGAGAAATCTTTTCAAACAAATCGCAAACTTTCCTACGTGAATTTGTATTTGTTACTTCTTCGAAAACTTATTATAAAAGTATTTTATTTATTTATTTTTTAATTTATCTTTTGTTATTGTAACGAAGCAGGGAAATTGTTTTTTTTTTTTATTGTAAAAACAATTCGTAAAATACAGCTCAAAAACAAGATTACCAGTCGATTACAGGAGTTGATATTTGGTTTTTTTTTTCAAGCACTGAATGTTAACTAAAAATTTTGGCCTGCAGTCTACCCTTGCATCCGTTCGTAAAAATCTATTTTCGCAAACAAGCTTATACAAAAATACAAACAATAATTGACTAATCCAAAAAAATATTTTTCAGAAAATTCCACTGAAGCCACGCCAATTTAAGCGTCTCATAAGCTATATTTATATAGGTACATATTAATATTCTTCACTTACAAAAACAAAATTACAATACAAAATTTAACAAAACATTAAATTATTGATTTGTGAAATAAATAAACAACTTTATTAAGAATAATTAACACGTGATTTCATTTAATGAGCGATTCATTTTAACTGGCCATAGATAACAGAACAGAAAATATTGAGAACAGCACAAGTTTTGTCAGCCAACCGTCATAAGGGGTGTAAATTGTGCTAAACCGTTAAAAAATACTCCAATTTAACAGAAGACATAATAATATGACGCCGAATCACATTCTTCTTTTTCTCACTGAGTTGTTAATAGTCGCTGGATTTTGTCAGCATTTTGTAATATTTTCGCCCTACAGCTATCTATCATCTCACGATATTCCTTTATATTGGCTTCAATTGTGACCAGTTGATTTTTCATTGGTTCTGTAACTGATTCAGTTAAACTGAAAAAATAGATATTGACAATATGTAAATAATACGACTTAAGAATTAATTTAACCTTTTTTCTTTTTTTAGCTCAATCGAAGATTGGTTATAAGTATCCCTCCACATAGTCAGCTCTAATTGCATTGCATCGATGTCTTCTGGTATGAAATCCATCAGTTTCCCCAATGGATTTACAGATTTTGTTAGATTTTGTATGACATCTCGCAAGCTATTCATTTGGCGTGCAGAACTTTGTCGGGAATTCAATTTAGAAATGTCGTTCTCCTGAAAATATTTTTTTTTATTTATGAAAAAAAAAATCAAAAGCCAGAGTAAAAGATTTTTAAATACCTTATCTCTTTTCTGTTCGGTGTCAGGAGAAGAACCTTGCACTAATTCTTTTTGAGTTTCAAGGATCTGTTGAACCAAATGTCCCTGATGTAGTGAATCATTTTCAGCAGAGTTAGTATGTTTATTGATATTGCCTTGCAATTGATCCTCTGTATTTGGATTCTCTATTATTACCAAATTTTCGCCGTCGTCTTCTAGCTCTGAATTGAAAGTCTCTAATTTAACACTAATTCCAGATAGTTTTATTTGATCGTTTGGTTGAAGAACTATTTCAATATTTTTGTCTCTTCGGCGAGGAGCTCCTGGTCGTGCTGATGCTGGCCTAGCACTTGGGGGTCGCAGCGAGGTACGTGGTCGTGCAGGAATCTGTGCAGACTCCTTTGAGTCTTCCCTGACAAATGTGGATTCTCTTTTAACATCCGAATTTGTGTTTGAAATTGCACTTGGTTGAGATTTAAGCGAAGGGCTTGTAATAATTTCTGCTGGCGGTTCTTCTGCAACTGTTTTAAGAGGATCGATGGAATCTGGAGAAATTTGTGCACTTGAGTCGTCAGGTTTCGGTTTTCGAGACTTCTCCGCACTTGATCTACGACTTCTACCAGAAGACCGCTTACTACCTGATGATCGTCGACTTTCATTGCCAACGTTATTATCCTCTGCTGCAGCGGTAAGTAGTATTTCTTCTGCTCTTTTACTGGCTTGGGTTTCATCTATTTTGAATTCTTTCGTAGGAGAAGGTATTTCCGGTGGAGTTGCAACTTTTTGGTCATTCATTGTTTTATTCGTTACTTTTTTTCCTTCTAGACTTTCAGTTTGTTTTGTGGATTCATCTTGGATTTTATGGATGTTATCAGTTTTTTTCGGACTCTTCTTGATTTCTACCTGAGCTTCTTGTTTAGGTTCGGGGTTGACAGAAATATCTACAGATGCATTCTTTTGCGAAACCTTTTTTGATGGTTCTTTAGTTACCGTCTTACTTTTAAGTTTTTTCTCATCCTTCTTATCGATATCAGAAACTTTTGATGGTTTTCTCGAAGACTTTTCTTTAATCTCTTTCTGCTTCATTTTATCTTTAATTTCCGTTTTAGTTTTGTCTTTTGAGTTGCTTGATTTTTTTGTTGTAACAACTTTTGGTGATATGTCTGAGGATTTCTTTTCTTTAACATCTTTTTCTGGGGATTTTTGTTTTGTACTCAATGGACTTCCTCCATTATTTACCTTTTCTATGGCAGTCTTCCAATCAAGTTTCTTTTCAATGACAATACCCATAAATTGCAACAGTTCGTTGGTTTTTTCTGGCTCATGACCGGCTACAATTTTTGATGTTCTTACCGTTAAAGGTTCATTTGTAATGATTTCTTAAATAAAAGTAGAATTTAGAGTTTAAAATTGTACGAGTATTGTCTCTACTTACTTATGGAATCGATCATCTTTTGTAAAAATTTCATCTTTCCATCGCGATCACTAATGTTCTCGTAATTCAGTTCTTCGGCTGAGTAAAGACCTTCAAAATAACCCGTTTCTCTGATTACCTGTGAAATTGATTTTTTAAATTATATTCTGTTATATCATTTTTCATTGTTAAATAATATGGTATTTTTGCGAAAATATTGGTTGCATTTTTTTTTTTAATCGCCAAACAAACTTCAAAATCATTGAAAAAACGTTTTTTTCTTAATTTTCAAATATAATTTTTGATACGGAGAGGAAGTACCAGCACATAACTTCACTAGTTTTATCGATAAGGTACATTTATTAACCTTCAAATGCAAGTTAAATTAGCTGCGGATGTACTTTTAATTCAACTTTAAAGGGCCACACCTCTTACTGTTTTTATTTCATTATTTCAGAAATTGTCTATCGGCATGAGTTTTGGTTTCTGGAAGTAAAATAAATAGGTGCTTTTCCGTGTACGATTAAAATCGATTTTATTTGAAAAATCAACACGAGTAAATTATTGGAAGAAAAATTTTGTCAAAATATATTTTATTTAATAGTATTCAAAAATAACATCGATTTGGTATTATCCACCTTTTTCGGTTAAATAATATGAATTTAGGAGAGAAAACGCTTCATGAAATATAATGATTTTATCATAATTAAAATTCCACATCATCAAAGTGGTATTATTTTGAATTAATTTTGACCTATTTTTGATCATGCCTGAAAATTTTATCAAAGTTGGTCAAGTCATTCAGATTTAACAGGAGAGACTGCAACACAATATACGAATAAAAAAAGAATTCTAAAAACCCACAAAAGGTGGGCGTGGCAAGAAAACATTGAATGGGTTAATTATTTGAAAGAACATTATCTTTCAAATATTCTTATAGCAAAACTCAAGTTCCTGCCAATTTTAGGATTATATTTGATTTTTTTCAAAAAAGTAGTTTTTTTTTCGCTTCTCAAAAAACACAATATAGTCAAGTCGAAATAGTCATAAAAATGTGCAAACCTAGCCAAAATTCCGATAAGACTGAAAATTGGTATAGACCTTCCTTTGGACATAGCAAATCAATCAACTGCCAAAAGTCCCCGTCAATCCCACTCGATCATAAAAAATTATTCAAGATAAAGTCGAAAAAGTTGGTATTTGGCCAATAACTTCTGAACGGTGACTGGTATCGAAAAATAATATGAGAAAGCTGTGTAGATCATGCAATTTTCTACAAAAAAATTAAAGAATATTTTTTCATAAGACCATTGGTTAAGGATATAAAGCTATTTCAAAAATGGTAAATTAACGAAAATATCGGTTTTTTGGAAATAGCTCTTTAACGGTTAATGTTATCGAAAAGCGATTCAAATAATATTTGTAGTCATTTTAATCCCTTTCATGAAAATGGTAAAATTTTTGTTCTAGCATTGACCGTTAAAAAGATATAATTATTTTAAGAATTTGGGCAAAAGCCAAAAATAACGGTTTTCCGATTAAGTGACAATGATGTTCAAAATAAATGTATGCTCAGTCTGTAGATGGCAAAATGTTCTACTTAAAAGGTTTTGACGGTTTTTCGGTCACAGGATATTGCGATTTCAAAATGGCCAAATGTCGAAAATATCGAACTTTTACCTACAATTCTTAAACAATTAATGTTATTGAAAAGTACTTTATGCAAAGTTTGTAGATTGTATGATGCTCTATAAAAATATATTTTTTTCTTAAATTAAAGCAGTCAAAAGATAAATATTTTAAGAATTTGGTTTAAAGTCAAAAATAACGGTTTTTTATTTTTACTCTTAAATTCCTAATTTATGTTTAAAAAATGGATGCTAAGCTTATAGAAGTTGAAATATATTACTTAGTTAAATTATGTCCCATACAAGTGGTGGGTCAAAAAATATAGCGATTTTAAAAGGGCCAAATGCCAAAAATATAGGTTTTTCGCGTCTCTCAAACGGTGAATGTTATCAAAAAGTATTTTATGCAAAGATTGTAGGTTATGTCATACTCAACCAGATAAAAATTATTTTTTTCCCTAAAATTTATAATTAAAAAAATATAATCATTTTAAGATTTTATTAAAAGTTAATAACACCGATTTCCTTGATCGTCTTATTCTTAAATGACAAAGTTGTTTTAAACCAATATATGCTGAGTTCGGAGACCATAATAAATAAATATTCGGTTGTTTTTTTTTCGATCACTACAGTGCCCTTCCGACAGTTACATATACCTAGTTCTATTCAATCAGTCTTTATTTCCGGTTTCAAAAAGACGACTGCTATTTGTAGACCTGTTTTGTTTCCATACACCCTCGCAAATATCGCAGATCGGGTTCTGGAAATGAACGACTGAGATCATTGTATTTTACACGATGAGGATCATCAACCTGGTAATGATCGGTTAACGTATGTACATATGTACATAAAAATACAAATACATTTTGTTTCGAAAATTGGCTGACTTTTTAGGCTGAAATAGATTCTATGGATGTTTGTGAACAACGTTTCAGAGCTGGCCAGTGGCGCCACATACAACACAACTCGTTAAGCAATATGAATGTTCATAAAATTAGATGTTTCGAGACCTTCATAAATTAATGTCGTTTTCCATTGGATTTTGAAATTGTTCCATTCCTAGCGAATATGGAAAATTTGGAGTAGAAGGTTTTCCATATTCGATAGGAATAAAACAATTCCAGAATCTAATCGAAAACGATATTAGTTTAATTATCGGGATTCCTCTGCAAATATTTTTAGCTTTGTTGTCAAATTAGTTTTAAGGTAAATCTCATTTTCCTGAACATGGCAAATTGCTCTATTGCGTGACAGAATACGTCTTGTTAGATCATCCTCTAAATAGCAATGCCTTAACCATTGTTCTCAAAATGATGAATTCATAAATGTAGGTATGTACATGCGAGAAAAATGAGAATACTTTTTTGAATTTTAAAAATGCTTTTTCAGTACATCTTTTAAATTTTGATTAACTTCATACGATTCAGCTTATATCAAATTATGTACATAAATTTGCACTTTATTTTATATTTACCGTATTGAAAACATCATGCAAAAATCGAAATGGAGGCTTCTTCAATAATTTTTCACTTAGTACTGGTTTCTTTACATATTTCCCGAGAGTATCTTGAGTTCGTTTTATTACTGATGCATTAATCTCGGACATGGTTAAATATTTAAACAAATAAATTTAATAACATTGTTCAAAATAAATTAGTCAACATGACACTTTTTACGATTTCCTAAAAAAAAAAATATTTGATAAGTTTGACAAAGTTGAATGCATGGCAACGGATGATTCGACGCACAAGATTTCAGATTTTTTTTCTTTCGACAAACAACAACTCTCAACAACTTGTTGAAGAAATCATTTTTATTTTATCAAGGATGTGCTTTGTGGAATAAGTATAGGTAATATTTAGAACAGGTATGCTCTTGCTGACATTAGTCTAGAGCCTAGACAAATTAGCCGTTATTAAAATGTATACAAAATACGTATTTTACGGTATAATTGACCAATGCGCGGGTTAAAAGAGAGGTTAAATAAGCACTTAGGGCTACAAAATCATATTGAAAAAGGAGTGGTTTTTGAAATGACCGATGCAATGTATGTATATTAGGGAGGGAGAAGTGAAATTCCCTTTTAGATATCGATTATGCAATGTGTATAAGACAGTCAAAAAATGCAAAGAACTCCTTTCTAATATCCTTCTTAACTTATTTTACCAGATAAACGCATTTTAAGAAAAGAAATTTCTATTAAGTATCACTAAATTGTTTGAAACATGTTTCCATTGCATTGCCTGAAAAATCATAACTAACCAAAAAAAAACATTAAACTATCAATTACTTTCAAAATCACAATATCACGGAGTGATTTCTTTTTAGACATTTAATTTTCTATGCAGTCAGAGAAATTTTGTACCAGAATAAGTTTCTTATATAAAATTCATTTCATGCTTAACTATATGGGAATATGCATGGTATCAGAATGTCTGTCTTATAAGCGAGTTTCTCTTATATCAGTCATCTACTTTAGTACAATCAGTTGAGAAGTTGCTTTAAGTTGATCTTTGGCCTTCAGAAATTTGGTGTTAACTTCGACAACAGCATTTTGTGGACAATACTCAACAGGAGGCTACTAGACTAGTTTTGTATACGAATAACTTTTTTTATACAACTAAGAATAGTTCGTGTCTGACACGATTTTTCCAACGGCAGAAATGGGTTTATCGAATGTAAAAAATAATCCTTATAATGAGTTTTACATGTTCCCAAAGAATTTTAAAAGCTACCATTAGTTTCACCTAAACTTTTCTTGGCACAAAGCAAAAATCTTGCGTAAAATTCACCAGTGCCCTCTGTTTTTCTTTCGCTGGCTGCCAAATGGTAAGTGACAATTTAAGGTCTAAATAACGAGATATTAAGACCGAAATGAGTACCTAGACCTACTCACAAAAAAGGCATTTTCATTTTTTCGAGTGAAACACAATAGGCGGAAAGTGAAATATCAATTTTTTTGCTCACGTGAAACTCATTACAAGGCTGACTAAGTGCATTCAAAAAAGTATTACTAGTTTTCTCCCACACGAATAACGTCTGACTCTCTATGTTTTGTTTTGTTGGGTGGGAATTAGGTAGTGTTGGGGATGCAACTCATCTTCCCTTTCTTTTCCTGTGAATACCCGTTAATATTGTTCTTAAGTTTTATATGAATAATTTTTTATGTTCGCAAAAACTATTTTCGAGAAAGGGAAAAATACCCAAGAAATTTTTTTCTGCTATAACACCCAATATATGATTTTCTTATCTATAAGTAATTTTTATATCACTCCTTTCAATTTTTTTTGTACGTGCGAAAAATATTCCATAAGCTTTATTCAAACCATAAATATATAATACAACAAATGATTTTTATTTCATTATTCATACAATAACATACAATATACCTTTCATTATGACTTAACAATGACTTAAAAGTGCATTTTTTTTAAATCAAAAAATCACGGAAGATTTTAATAAAATTAATTTTAGTATATTTACACTTAAACAATTTGTATTTTATTTTAAAGCTGGCATTTTCTTTAATATTTAATATAATAATATAAATATTCTCTCTTAACTAAGCAGTGAACCTTTGTTCTCTTTTCAAAACGCAACAACACGCACACAACATAAAACATAAGATTTTATTTCATTGTACGTATAAATGTTGTAATATTACAAAAACCTTTTGTTTTTAATATGAAACATCATATTACACAAGAATTTACTTAATCTTTACTTCCTAAATGGTGACGATGATTGAGATAAGAACAAAACAAGTATTGAAAAATAGCGAGTAAAGAACAACAAGAAAAATATAAATAAATAAAACACAAATTTAATATCTTTAAAAATAAAATCAATTCTTTAATACTTTCTTCATTTTCATAATTCTTATTTTTGCTTAAAATTTTAAAGATGCTAATTTTCTTTTGTTCTTAAAAATAAAATACATTTAAAAACGTGTATAATATTTCCTAGTTATGTTCTTTCTAAAATATATGTATAACAAACAAACTTAAGTAGAAAAGAAGTAATATATAAAAACAATATCGATAACAACCGGAAAATAATAAAGTAAAGTGAAAACAAAATAGAAGATGATCAGAAATTTTAATGCCCCTCACATCACTTTCGCATATTAAAAAAATAACGAGAACAAAAATAAATAAATTTAATAAATCATACAAAATAATAAAGAAATAATTATTTTATAATTTTATACTAACGATCGAGAAAGATGTGTGAAAGAGGTGTGAAGATTTATTGTTTGTTAGTTGGTTGTTGTATTTTGTATAGTTGCTTTGTTGTTGTTTTTTTGTATTTTTTTATAACACAGTTTAGGAATTAATTGCAATTTAATTGTAAATAATTTGTAAAATAATGGTACGTTGATTTGATGTTGTTTGCCTTATGCTACAACTCGAAAAATTCATCTTGTTGTTTTTCGAGGCGCTGCAGTGAGTTTTGAACTCTTCTGCCTTGTGTAATATTAAGGAGCTGAGCTGTGTCGGAGGTGCTTCCTGAAGAACTGTGACGTGTATGACTTGTCTGATTATTTTGCTGATAGTGTTGTTTGTATGAGCTGGGATTGGGACTTTTTATTCGGCGTACTCCACCGGTTGTAAAAAGATCATCATCGCTCTGGCTCGTTAGCAGACTGTAAGAAAAAAATGTTAGTTTTTTTTTAATGAAACCCAACGTAAGATATATTTTTTAATAGTTTATATATTTATTTACTATGCATATTTATTTATTATGCCCTAAAAACTACATGGTGTGGAAAAGTTGATAGTAATATCTCCTATGGCTCTAAGTCATTAATAAAATTCTCGTTAAGTCGGAGCGATATGGGGTGGAGGGGGTTATATATGGAAGGCTAGAAACTGGGCTACGAGTCATGGACTACGAGTTACCAATGCAAATTAAAATAATTCACCTTTTCACTGCATTCCAACTCAACGGCCAAATAGTTTAGCTCATTTCCAGTGCGAACAGTGAAACTAAACATTCCGTGAGGTAATGGTCAAGTGGATGTATTTAGTAATTGATTGCTAACTTGGTGTGACATGGAGTCCAACTTTAGGCACCATTGTTTTCTTTGTTCCCCCAGCTTTAACTTGGACGCCACCCGTGGGATGTTATGAGATAATTAATACCTTGTTTTCAATCTACTGTGACAGCAAAAATTATTTCCTATTCTTTAATTCCGTCTTACTACACTACTCTTATTCAATATTCAGGGTTGCATTAAAAAGATCTTAGGTCTTGCAGACATGTACTGTGAGTGTCAAAAAAAAAAGTGTATAGCTTTGAACTGCATACTTTTAACTCTGTTGGAGCAAATTGATTCGATCTTTCAGTAAAAAATGTTTCAAAAATGGTTTCAATGTTTCAGTAAAAATTCAATAAAAGACAACAGAACCTAAAAGAAAACAAAAAAATACTTGGCGTCAAAAAAAGTGTACACTATTCAATTAAAGCAAAAAACTTAAAACCAATAAGGTTTTGTAAAGTTTGTTATAAAGCAGTTTCGTTAGAATTTTTATTGATGTGTTCAGGAAAGATGTACTCTGCAAAATAAAATGACGTAGTCTGGCGGCCCCGAGATCTTACTTTATATGGTTAGATGTTTGACGTTTTTATGGGGGAGAAAGTTGGTGAAGATCTGGGTTATCATGAAATATTTTCCACGCTTCCCGGGTAGTCCAGCGATCAACTCTGCAGTTGGCCTACCCTATTTTAATATTACTTGGTCGATGAATTAAATCGAATGTCAAAATCGCTGCACCAGTTGGTAGAAGGTTCTTATTTTCTTTTTTCATTAGCTTTCTACTTGAATGACTGTATTTTTTAGTTCGTTAAGAAGTACTTCTTCTCACCTAAAACTTCCCTTTAACCTCCTCCCTATCCCTCCACACTTCACACCTCCACCCTGTGGAGTAGCAATGGATCCTTCTAACCTAACCTAACCTAAGTACTTCTTCTGAAATATCGGTAATCAGGGGAAAGAAAATTCTTCCTTGAATAAAATTAAGTTTCAAATGAGAAGTTTTTTTTACTGGGATTAAGTCAATCAGTTTCGCTTTTAAGAAAAGATCAACAATAATTCGTTGGAAAAGTTATTTTTAGATAAACGTTTTAGGGTTAAAATTTTATAATAAAAATTTCTATTTGTGTGAAATGGTGAAAAAACCAAAATAGGGTGTCACATAATTTTTGTTTTGGTTTGAAAGAGTTTACTTAGAGGATGGGTTAAGGGCTAGACGTTTTTCGAGGTTAAACTTTATATTTATGTAGGGTGAAATGGGGTAAGAACTTGAAAGTATCCGATTTTGAAATTGTGAAATGGGACTAAAGGGTACCTATCCGAATTTAAACATTCTTTTAGTTCTGAAAGGTTATTTGTACTAAGAGAAGGTTAAAATAAACAAATCTTCGAAGGTGGTGTGATCCTCCGCGGTAGTTAAAGCTTACTCGGGCTAATAAGTCTAGCACAGTTATAGATATATTTTTTTATAACACACTGAATTATTTAACGGCGATAAACATGGCCGCTCTCATGAAGTTAGCTGGTATAAGAACAGAATGCGTACTACTTACTATTCATGATTATTAAACAAAATTTTTCTTCCCAAATATCTGTATTCTACTCACTAATTAAACAATGTTTTGGGCTCTGTCGTTGACCTGAGAACCTGAGAACGTTTTCGAAGATCTTGAATTGGCTTTTTTTTTTAATAAAATAATATCGGGCCTCTAGCTTTCAAAGGCAACAATGCGAAGTTACTAGTGTGGGTCGCACACAGCCTCTTTTCACTTTTAATTTAAACAAAGAACTGCGTCCAAGAAAACGCACTTATTTCTCGCCCAACATATACCCAGCTAGTATACAATAAAGTGGTAAATTTGAAATCCTGCATATAGCTCTGTGGTTATTGGGTTGATTTAACTAAGTCTACTTCCTAAGCCTTCCTCGTCCTATGAAGACAAAATTCTGTTATTTTCAACTTCATCGGATTTCTTATGAATGTTTGAATCTATTGATTTTTATGAATAAGAATGTATTGTTTAAACTTTAAAGCATAATAAAATATTAATTTAATCGAATCCAAATCATTGAAATGATGAAAAGTTTGTATGCACTGCACCTTTAGTACCTATAACCTCCCAAAGTCACCCTGACTTCTTATGCATTTCCCCCTAAGATATCATCTAAAAAAATAAAACTACGTAATGTAAGGCTGTTCGTCGGGTTACACTAAGTTTTAATTGCAATAAATAAGAAATGTGGTTTAGCAAGATTATTTAAAATTCATAATTTGAAAAAAACAAATATCAGAAAAGTGCCCTGTAATGTAAAATTTTACTCATTACTTCTTACCCTCTACTTGCTAACCACATTCAGTAAAGGAAAATACAAATACAATATATAAAAAAAAAAAAAATAAGAATGCAAAAAAAAAAAACCATACTCACTCTGTTCTGTTGCATTGTGACTTTTCTACATATTTCTTGGACTCGGCTATTGTAGAATCAATTTTACCCAGAAACTCATCGATGCATTTTCTATTCTCTTCCTCCGGACTCATTGTAACTGAATCCATTGATTTGCTGCCATTTTTGCTTGTGTGATTCTGTTGTGGTGAAGATTGTTCTGTGTTAGCTAGCATTTCGCTACCCGCAATTGAATATGGTCTTGTGGGTAGTGTTTGAGGTCGATCATCTTTTGGATAATAGGGTGATGACTTATCGACGGGTATTAGTAAATATTGACGCAGAAATAAACTATCAGATGCAAAGAGACGATTAGCTCGGCGTATTTGTTCCGTCTGAAAGAATACAAAATACAAAATATATATAAAAAAGGCAGAAAAGTCAAATGTGATTTAATACACTGCTCTTCAATTTAATAGACACAATAATTTTATTAAATGGAATGAACAATTTATTTAATGTGCCAAATATTTATGTTATTTAATGAGTGTTCTGGCAAGTGAGTTGGGTACATACATTAATTGTTAAATCAATCGCTGCTCCTCTCGCTACACAACTGACCACGAAAAATGAAGCAAGCGATGGCGTGGCTTAAGACACAAGATACAAGTTTTTGAAAAAAAACACTCTTTCAGAACTTGGGTTTAGACCTAGTATAAACAATTTGTTAAGGTGACCTGATACTCTCAATTCTTCTAGTCGAAATCTAACTTTAACCAGTTTGAAAAAAAAAACAAGCGGCTAAGGATACTCCAAGGTCGGATATATTAAAAGTCGAAGAACATATTTCCCAACTATCATCATAAGTATAGTTTCATCGTAAGAATTAGAAAAACCATTTCAAAAATATCTTTCGAGTGTGGAAGAACCTTTTAAGAATATTGAATATAAATTAAGTTGTATCTATTCAGTTTGAGGTGAGTGTGTCAAATATATCAACTTCGATAGATATTAAATTTAAATTGTTCTTATCGATGTAATAGGTTACTTGTACTTTTGTTTATGTTTTTTGTTTTCTAATAAGTATCAGTTTTCTGAACTATTCAATGCGGGTTAATAATATATATAAGTGTCCTGTCAGGAACCCAATAAAAGCTGAGTGGATGAGAAAGTGGTAAAGTATAATTTCAATGAATGGAAAATAGGTAGTGATCTGTTTACTTGAGACATGCCAAACAAACACATTGGTTGCAGTTGAACTAAAAGAACAGAGCTAACCAGATTATGAATGCATTACTTTATTGCGCGTGTTGAAAGAAAAAATAATAAAAAAAAGGAGAAAAGCTTTTGTAAGGAATCACATTTTGATTCTATATGACAAAAATGTCTAGATGAAACACAAACACATACCGTCGACTCCTTCAAATATACCGATACGAGATGTTAGCTTAAAAAAATCTATTTTTGGAAGATTTGCAAAATAAATTTTTAATGTTATAAAGTGTAAATGACTTGGTTGCATGTTGATAGCTTTCGTAAAGAGCAAAACAAAATAGAAATCTCAAGGCTATTAATAAAATAAAGTTGCGTGACGGAAGTTCTTTGATTTATTGAAACAAATATTGTTGTATACGTAATATTTTCACTTTTGATTGAAGTTTTTTTTTTATGAGATACATACTTAGTAACCCGTTGAGCATACGGTTGGTTCAAGATGGCCTATATTAAAAATTAATGTAATTCCAATGTACATACATACATTAATTATATGCTTATATGATTTTAGGTTTTAAATATTAAATATTAAAATAAACTTAAATGCTATGCAAAATTAACAGAAGAGACAAAATATCAAATAGAACCAACATGCTTCATCGAGGTTTTGGGTTTCTGTTAATATCTTTGATATCAACAACTGCAACAGTTTAATCAATTATGGAAATAAAATTTCGAAATAAAATAGGTGCAATACTTTTTTTTTAATGAAGCATTTAGAAAGATTTGTGGTCCCAGAATCGCTATTGAGGACCAGATTCACATAAATGTGTTAGATCAGACGATAGAGCCGAAATGGGTTTTGCATTGTTCATCCAGTTTATAGTAGGGATGGTTATTTTTAAGTTAAAATATGTACAATGTTTGGATTATTTCTGAGAAAAATCAAAATATCCTCTTGGCATCTCATGAACCCCTGAATTGTTTATCTTAAGCTGCGATTACATCTCAGGAAATAAGAAATTAGTAACGAATATTGTTAAAAAATGATTAAAAAGAAACCCCACGAAGTCCCTCTCAGAATTATAAACTAGTTATGAGATGAAGGTTAGAGTGGCTACCAAGGTGGACAAAGCTTTTCATGCATTTTGAGGAACCTAGGATCACAGAGTGGTTAAGATCTTAAGACTATATTTTCTTCAGGTTAATTGTATCGTAAATTAAATAGGGATTATATAAACGCAAGTGTGAAGTGTATATTAAAGCAGTTTTATATTTAGTTATTGTAACAAGGTGTAGGTGTTCGGGACCACCATTCTTAGCGATAAGATATTTTGACATTTAAACTAAAATTAAAAAATAAATTTTATTATTGAAGTAAGTACGAATGACGGACAAATAATGTGAATTTTTCTAGACTCTTCTGCAAGTTAAAATATCGACATCGATTTTACTGGGGGGTTATTATGAAAAACGATACTCGTTCAAAATAAGGCGTATTCGTAAAATTGCGATTAGGAAAAACGATTGTATTAGCACTTAATCGTCAAATTGCGATTAAGAGAAACGAGAATCGTAAAAATAACGATACTCATGTTTTTATTTACGAGTGCCTTCAGCTCTCGTTCAGCTTTCGTTGTGGGGGTAGTTGACAAATGTCATCTATTTTTCATTTTGGTTTGGTTGGTTTTTGTTTTGTTAAGTGAGCGGAAAAAAGTAAGTAAATAATAAATACAATTGTGAAAAACATAAAAATTGACATTTGTCGACTGAAGAAGAGAAAAATATAGACTTGTCGGTAGCAGGAACTTAACAGTTATTTGATGCTATAGAAAATGTTAGACTAAAGTCTTTATGAATAGTATTTAAAACTTATTCAATAAAAAAATTGTTTTACCTAAATATTTCGAAGTAATTGCCTCTTGTATGTATGTTTTATTATTATATGTATGTTAAAACACATTTCCCTGAAGAAGAGGCAATTAAGACCTCGAAATATAAAAAATGTGATTTATTAAATAATATCACACAAGTTCTTGTTGAACTTGTTATTCAACGCCTTGTAAATATCATTCCCTCATAGTTAACCTGATCAAAATCTGTACTTTTAAAATTTCAACTGCTGAAATTTCCATTGATAAAATGTCGATAACTGTCGATATTTTGACAATCGACATTTACTCAGTAATTTGACAGAAATTTTTATGAGAAATCCTGTTCGTGAGACTGAGATTGCCGAGGACTCTGAGATCTTATTTTTCTGAACATGCCTAATGATTTAAGTATTTAGGCAATGATTATAATTTTATTTGCAGATTTTCGGATAAGGTTCACAACAGAAAGTTGAGTAGAAAAAGTTAGAATCTTTAAAAATAAAGTGGGAGGGATGTAGCTGGAAAGATTATTAACCTCTCAACGGATTTAAAAATGTACTTGCGGATTATTCGTTGGTAAGAAAAATCTTACTTTCTGTTTTATTTGCTTGGGCATAGTTATTTGCAAAGTATTAAGCACTGTTCGTGTACAGTGTAATGTACATCCATCGAAAGATGTATTCCACAGAGTGCAACAAAGAAAACAAATATTTTCGGATTTTTCTATGATAGTTAGCAATTCAAGTTGTTAATCGAAGGTACAACCCTAAAAAGGTAATTTTTAATTTTTGTTTTGAAATATAAAAATCTTGATTTCAATTAAACATTTCTTTTGAGCACTTTACTAATAGTGGTATATTTCATTTCCCTTATTCAGTGTGTTTTTAATACGAGAATTCGTAGATTCTTGACAGGGGAGTGTTGCTCAAAAAGGCAGAATTAAAGATTTTTCTTTGTTGAAGAACACCCTGGATCCCAAATATAAAGCCAAACCTAAAAAGTTGTTAGGAAACATAAATACAATCCATACGTCAAGTACTGATTCTAGTCTGGGAGCGGATCCGGCGGATGACATAAACACTGATACTATCTGGTGGCGAAGATGAGATAGTCGTAAATAAAGTAAAATTAAAATCAGTCTTCGTAAATGAAACTGAAGAATAAGAATTTATTTTTTTTTATAAGTTACGTTCAAAAAAGAAAAGATTAATATTAATACTGTAAATCGATATCCTAAATTCGTTTGAACGGCATATTGAAACGCAAATCGCAATTGTAATCTCAGTAATTTTTCGTTTTTTTTCTTGTTGTTGTTGAAATAAAGAGTGTAAGATACAACGAGTGATAAAGTGGATAAGCTGAACAAATACAGGAAAAACAAGGCAAAGTTGCTGAGATGCTGTAGCCACTTCATCGCCGGGATCTTTTATTTTATTTTTTTTTTATAAAATATGTAACATTATTCTACTCGTGTTCTTTATTTGAACATAGCGAAATCTTGAGTAAGGTTTTTGCGGGGAAAATTGTGTTTAATAAATTAATTTAAAGCAATTAAACAGGAAGTGAAAATTCCAAAAATTAGTAAACAATTCGAGTGCGTTCTTATAGATGTTCAGTTCAGAGAAATTGTTATGAAAAAAATAGTCAATTATTGAATTAAAAACTAAATTGAGTTATGAATATAATCAAGATAAAAAACTTCTCGTGCATCTACGACCATCTATAGATGTCAAGACAGGCAAAATTATATTTTTGTGAAGGGTCAAAGAACCACCCATTCGACGAGCTAAAATAAGCGAACTAGCGTGCCAGCACTGATCCTTAATCAACACAGAATGTTACAGGTTATTCTTTCGACGTGTTTTTTTCACCTTTTTTGAGAACTATCATCTTATTAATATCAAAAATTGCTCGAAAGATTTAAAAAATAAAAATACATACATAAATTACTTTTACTTAAAAAAGTAAAAAATGGTTATTAACGATAACTACTTTAGAACCAATCTTGAAAATTAATTTTATAATTGAATGTGAACATTTTTGTTTATAAAGAAGCTTTCATAGCATATCTTTACTTGAATATCCCTAAAATTTTTGTTTGGAAATTTGAAAAATATTTCGGTCGATACGGCCGACGAATGAAAGTGCATCAGTTTACCTGTAACGCCTAATGTTTTTCATTTAAAATATTCTTATGTGAAATCCCATTTAAAAAAAAGCTTTAAGATTTAAGGAAGTGATATATTTATTTAAATGTTTTGTCGTTTGTTAAGAACAAATAAATCAGGAATAGATTATACTGAACTCTTTTATTGGGTGATATGCATAAAACAGAAGTACTTACTAGAAGTAAAAGGTAAAAGTAATTACTATAACTTCTAGTAAGAGGTAAAATTTGAAGTATTTACTGCATTTTGTATGCATACAAATTAGTTTGTACTAGCTGTCAAATACTTTCAGAAGCTAGTAGATTCATCCAAGTAAATAATTGAATTCATCGGAAATTAATAGTAAATACTTATATTCCATTAAAATTGTCATGAAAAATGGCTAATTGTTACATTTCGGCTCATTTGGTTCTTTTTACTAAAGAAACGAGTGGGGCTGCCGAGCCAAACTTAAACTGAAGATTGTTTTCACTTGAGTACATTAGCCAAAGGGATAAGTGAGCCTCCGAATACTAGTTTAACCTTAAGTTTTGAGACAATTTCTGAGTAAATTAAAACTTAAAGCTGGAATTGAACTTAACGAAAATCAAGATAAAAAGAGGCAAAAGAGACGACAAAGATAATTTTTCTTTTGAGCCAGATGTCAATTGGGTTAATGTTTCATTAAAATTTGATCTCTAGTCTAAATAAAAACATTTTTAATTAAATTTGATATCAAATTGAACGCGGCTTCGATTCAAATGACACAAGGCCCTAGAACGATAAAGTGATTTCAAATAACACTCTGAACATAACCTTCTACCTTCAAAGACTCTTTGACAAATAATTCGCACAAATTTCGCCGTTTCAGTAACTATTAACACATCCAATTAAAAACAAAAAACACAGAGAACTGATTTTGCCTTAAAATCAGGTCCAATACTGTTAATTTTTAGTTTTACAACTCTTTAATTGCGGGCTAAAACCAAAAAAGTATGAACTACGAAAATTTCATATTGCTATTCTGAAACTTTGAAAAAATCAAGTACTTACTAGACAAAAAAATTACTTACTAGTTCTTATGCATACGGAATATAGTTTTTACTAATAGAATTCATTCAAAATAAGTCAATACTAAGGCCAGAAGTAAATACTTAAATTTTGGTATTTACTGCATTTTTATGCATATCATAAATAGCATATACTTAAAAATTCTCCAGTCTAAGCATCTACTATGTTTTATGCATATAACCGATTGTCTTCTATTTTACAAGGAAATATAACTATGTAACGAGAAATTCGTATTTTTTGTACAAAAAAATATAATATTTTTCAAAAGGGGACAGCAAAACAAATCATTACTACTAATTTTGAACACAACTTAAAATGTTTGAAAAAATATTAATTCTTCGACAATATAAAATACAAAAATGCTTAATGTCGCTTTGGAAAAATAAAAGCACATTTAGCAGATAACCAAAAAAGTCACGAGCCCCCTCTGAATGAAAATGCTGTAAGGATAATATTTTCTTATTTATTTTTTATTATTATTGAATGGAATCCGCTATCAAACTATTTATGATGAGGATATGACTTAATACTGAGATTAGCAATAAAAGACCCGCTCCTACCTCGCTTGTCTTGCAGTCGCCAGTTTGTCTTCGAAGGCGTCACAACCAAATTGACATCATTATTTATTATGAGGAACTTTTATGGGTTTTACTGTAAGCATGTATACAGAAACAAAATTATTGTCAACAAAAACTCTATTGGTTTTTTATACTCGTACACATTATACATATGTAGAAAAAACTATATCTAGATTAACTCTATTGCTGTATATGTAAGGTATGTACCTTCACTTATATTTTATTTAATTTGTTTTGAATCTTCACTATATACCCAGTGATTAAAATTACACATAAAAAACCTGTCGCTTCTCATTGCGGGTTAAGTTATCTAATCACCCGCAGATTGTTATAAGAAAAAAAAAATCATAACTATGTACAAACAAGTACTTTTGTGTTTGTTGATCAAACAAGCTTATTATCTCCTCACAGTGTTTATCTCGTGACTTGCAGTCATTAGTTCCAACTCCACCTACAGCATCGGTGATTAAAAGCATTTCAACAATCACAAACTTAACATCAAATTTTGTTTTAATAATTTTTAAACATGTAGGTATTTGTTTTTGCCACTCAGGTTTACTTACGAGTATTTCTTCGTTGACCTCATTTTAATCGATAAGTCGATCATTCCCCCCGAAAATACAAAAAAGATTCGCAAAATGAACAAGATACAAATTATTGCTCGAGAAGATAGAGGCTTTCAGTTAGAAGTTGGTATAGGTATATGAGAGTACCTTAAATCGCACAAAGAAAGCTTTATTTCTTTTTCATTTACTAATAATAGAATATTCATACCATGACATGAACTTCTTTTTGCTCGTTCGACTCGCGCTAACCTACCCATAAAAAAAGAGGAATAATGGATTGCAAAGCAGAATAGAGTATGTCTGGTTCTATGCATAAACAACATTTAAAACAAAAAAAAAATCAATGGTATCCATGCATATAACTGGTTTGGGGCTGGGGATTGGGAATTAATGGTGATGGGATGATTGAATATTATGACGGTCAAGTCAACGAACAGACAACATTATCATATTGCATCCACTTAATTTTCCTTTCATTAGACGAGCCCTTAAGGCAATGTAATGAATGATTCAATAAGCCAACTTACCGTGCATCCATATTTGAGGGCAATTCCTTGGAGTGTATCAGTTTTCTCGATTTCATGCTTAACCAGGGTGTCGTTGTTTCTCATGTGATTACAGGTGCTGCCGTATTTTTTCAGAGATCGCGCTGACTCACGAATTGACTGTTTTTCGTTGAACATGTAGTCCTCGTCCATGTCTTGTACGATCTCTGTGAACTACAAGTAAAAGAGCAAATAAGAATTTCTGTTTCAATATTATTTGGATGTGGAAGAAAATTTTTCAACTTCAATCTTCTGTTATTCTTTCTATTGCGTTTAGTGTGTGAATTGATTTTTAATTCTATTCACAATTGTATGATGTAAGTTGTAAAGAGTAAAATAGCTTACCACAATTAAGTAGAATAAGATGTGCAAGTTGATTAATTAAGAACAAAAAATTTAGTGCAAGTAATTGCGATGAATTTAAATTGTTTAGCGTAATCAGAATAATTATACCAGAGCCAGAGGATGGAAAATGGAAAGCGTACCACAAAATAACGAGAACAACGTTGACAGTTTAGTGACTGCTTTTTTTTATTCGACCTACCTGATTTAAAAAAATATCCCTCTTTTTAGCACAGGTATGTTATCGGGCTACTGGCTATCCAAAACCAAATACAACAACTGTCAAACTAGGGGAAGTTTATTTCAGGAATGAATTTTCTGTGGGGCATTGTTGTTACAGAGCACTGCCAGATAGCCAAGAAAGTTTAATTTTAAAGTGAACCAAAATGCAATTATACTAGGAGTGTTTAATTATAATCGGCATCTGGATTAGCTTGAACTTGTTATATACAAACAAAATAATGGAAAATTTTTAAAATTGTTTTTTTTTTTAACACGAGTTAAAAGTTAATCCAGATTCCGATGACAATAGGTGTGTTTTATTATCATCGGGATCCGGATCTGGATTAACTTTTAACACGTACTACAGTGTTAAACAATTTTGAAAATTTCCCACTATTTTGTTTTTGTATTACATGTAAAAGTTAATCCAGATCCAGATCCGGATCCCGATAGAAGATAGTAAAACACGGCCAATAAAACACGCCTGCTGTTCATTTCATTTTGATCAAAGGCACATTTACACGAATGGAAAACTGCCAGTAAAAAGAATTTGTCCTTTCTTTTCCATATATGCGACGAGAAAATGAGACGAGAGTGTGACGTGATTCGCCATAATCTTTTTCTAGTTACAAAATCGTCCCCAAATTCATAATATGGCAAGATTTTTAATGACCCGAACTGATTTTCTATAAAAATTTTTCAATTTAAACAAAAAGTCTTCGAGACAACAGATTATTAATTGCTTTATCTATCAATCTTTATTCATCGTATTTTTTCTTGTTAATTTTGTTTTCATTATGTAAATCACTTGTCAACAAAGAAAATCGTTGTCTTGTCATGTCATTTTATTTTTCAATTTTTCAAATCTTTGGCGTGAAGTGACAACGAGAAATGTTAGAGGCACGTTTTATTATCATCGGGATCTTTATCTGGATTAACTTCTAACACGTACTACAAAACAATTTTGAAAATTTCCCATTATTTTGTTTCTGTATAACATGTAAAAGTTAATCCAGATCCAGATCCCGATGATAATAGGTGTGTTTTGTAACATTTGTAGCACAAAGTTCAAAAACTGTCAAATTATTGACAAAGGAAAAATCTTTCAGAGAATGGAAAACTTGCTACAAAGTCCACAAACGCGTTGAGCCAGTTTTCTAGCAATTTTGTGTAGAAAACGTCAAACGTGACACACACTATCATACACAACTGACAAATCTTAAAACACACACAAGGAAAAACACACAGAGGTGTTTTGACAGTTCTTGTTTACTTCCTGCACTCAGAAATTTGTGTAGCAGAGTTTTGCAAGCTTTTTCATGGAGGGGAAGTTTCTTGCCCTCACATTTGGCTCCCTCGTTCTACACTTTAGAGTTAACAAGCCTGAATTTGTGGAACGTAGCCCGACATTGTACCAAGAATTTTATTTTTACATATGGGCTTTGACAGAACTCTGGGCTAAATTCGTAGAAATTTATAGTTTTGGGGGGCACGCGGACATTATCAGACATAATTATAAGATTTTTCAGGCACTTCACTAATTAGACAGTCCTTGATTGTGTGAAATATGCCTTATTTAATAAAATAAAACATCAAGTTTGACACATTTAAGAAAACCGATGCCGTTGTCCAAGTTAGACAAAAGTAAAAAAGTTTGTTAATAGATTTTTAGAGTCTGCTGTCTAAAGTAAGACAAAGTTTGTAAATATGAGTGTATGTGTCCTTAGGCGTGTTTTATTATCATCAAGATCTGGATCTGAGGGCTGAATCTGGTTCTGTGAAAAAGTGAATCGAAAAACTTTTCATGCTTTCACACTAATTCCGATTCCCGTTCTGTGCAAATGTGAAACCAAATATCAATAACTTTCATAGGAATAATTTTCTTTCACGCCGTCATATGAACAATGTCAAATTCAATCATATCTCTATCTCTATAAAATCCATAAAAAAAAGTGTTTTTATCTCATGCATTTCTCTGTTCCTTTCAAAAACAATAGAAAATTGACAGAAACGTGCAGTTTTCAGGAGAAATGGTTAAGGTGGTTCGAGCATCGATAATACAGTTTTCATTCACATAACAAGAATTGCTTATTTGTGCCAAATGAATTGAAAAAGTGAAACCAATCCTCGGCAGCAAATGCGAAAGTTATTTATTCGATTCACTTTTTCATAGAACCAGAATAGGCCCTCTGGACTAACTTTTTACATGTACTACAAAAACAATTTTTGAAAATTTCCCATATTTTGTTTTTTGTAAAACGTGTAAAAGTTAATTCAGGGACCCAATCGCAAAAATTGATGTGTGCACGATTTTCTGAGTACACAAAAAAAAACTACGATTTCGATCCTCTCATTAGGCGTGTTTATTATCATCGGAATCCGGATCTGGATTTTCTTTTAACACGTACTACAAAAACAAATTTGAAAATTTCCCCTACGATAAAATATTCTTTCATGAGAAACAATAGGTTTGTTTTATTATCATCGAGATCCGGATCTGAACGTAATACAAAAACAAAATTATCTGAAATTTTTAAAATTGTTTTTGTACTACGTGTTAAAAGTTAACTTTTAACACATACTACAAAAACAAATTTGAAAATTTCCCATTATTTTTTTTTTACTGTTATACTTTTACATGTAATACGAAAACAAAATAATGGAAAATTTCCAAAAATTGCTTTTGTAGTATATGTTAAATGTTGATCCATATCCCGATGATAATAAAACACACCTATTGCTTCTAATGTAAAACTATTTTATCGTAGCGAGAGTGTATCGGTATAGGCACAATAGTGGTGGATCTGGCCTTAATATTAGGCGTGTTTTATTATCATCGGGATCTGGATTAACATTTAACACGTACTACAAATATAACTTTTGAAAATTTCCCATTATTTTGTTTTTGTATTACGTGTAAAAGTTAATCCAGGTCCAGATCCCGATGATAATAAAACACGGCTATTGCAAACATAAGGTTTGTTTCTTTACTTAGAATTTCTGTGATTTTCTGTGACTAAAAATCACAGAAATTCAATATTAACGAACATAAATATAAATAAATATTTCATAAATATAAAATAAAACTGTTCATAAATTATGAGTAATAGACATTTTAATTGTTGTTTCCTTACTTTTTTACTTCACAAATACTTCAAAATATTCTGATAATATGTTTATTTTTAAAATGAAAAGTTATACCTCATGTATGTATACCTTTTATAGATATAATAAATTGAAGCCTTATCTGTTTTCTCCCAATAAATAAGCTTAGCATCAATGTCAAATATTCACTAAATTATATCCTTGACATGCCTTAAAAGCTTAAAATTTTAATTTATATATCAACATTTTGTTCTACCAGCCACGCATAAACATGTTCTTTGGCGGAACCACTTTGAGTAAATCTAACAATCAGTGATAAATTCATCAACCATGACATTATGGTTTTACCAGAGACTAACGGACAAAAATTAAATCAAAGAGTCATACTAAATTGATAGAAGTACATTTTAGACAATTTGTCACAGCCATTACTTCTTACTGCTCCGATAAAATATATATTTTCCTGTCTGATAATGGAAAAAAGGATTGCACACGACTAAAAAGTTTATAATTTCAAGACGAATATATATTTGAGCAAATAAACAACAACAATTTTAATTTCTCTGCAATGGCGCTTGTACTGTTCTTCCACTCACCGATTCAATTATTTTCGTATTTTATGTATATTTGTACAGTTTATGTTCAGTTTAAAAAAAAGATGATTGCATTTACATAAATTACTTTGTGGAAAAATAAAATTCCCAACTGTTTTTTTTAAATCTTTTTAAAATGTCCTAGATTAATTTACGCCAAGAGCTTAACCCTCAATTATATTAAAACAAAAGAATAAAGTCATTATTGTCTTATTTTAAGATAATGTTTACAAATTAACAATTTGTTGCATTGACTCACATATAAATAATTGACTAAACTACTATATTATAGTACACAAATCTAAGGTAATAATGCTCAGGTTGTCAAAACTGAAATTGAAAATAGCTGTTCGAGAGCCTTCAAATAAAACGTTAACACAACAACAATTATATAATAATATTGACATTTGACAAGTAAAATGACCTCTGGATCCACCGCCGTTCTCAAAGATTTTGATAGATGCGCAGAGCTGAACAATTTTTTTTTAAATTTTATGCTTTACGCTTATGATGTTACCTTAAAAATGTGTATTCTGTATTATAAAAACATACATATTAGGGAAAATTAAAAACAAAGTTAATTTCGACCTCGATTGGTATTTGACAGTTACTGTCAAATTATTTATTGATTTCAAACAATTAAAACTCTGTTAATGTCAAGTAGCCTGTATGTCTTCATATATGTCCAAATGATGTTGCTTATTGTTTGATGTTGTCAAATGGTCAAATAATATTGATTGATAAGTCATCTATTCATTTTTCTAATGTCAACAGTTATAAGTTGTTTGAGATGCGTCTTTTTCAAGTCAACGATGATACATTAATTTATTTGGCATGTGACTGACAAATAAATGATGTGTCTTTTTAATAAGATTTACTTTAGAAATGTGCATTTTTAGAAGTAAAAGTGAAACAACAACTCAATAAGAGATTAGTACGTGACTACCAATCACTCACAATCACGTCATGTATAATGAATTATTTTCTTACAGAAATGTTTCTTTTTTTTAAATTTGTTGGAAATAATAATTATTGCTTGACCATTTTTTTCATGATTTATAAAAAATAATTAATTATAGAAACCAATTAGTTTTCAAAAGTTTTTTCTTTGACTGAATTGAAAAATAAAACATTTTAATAATTAAGATGGATTGTCAGTGAAAAAAAAATAACAGAAGCAATGTACATACATAAACATTTATATGCAGAATTAAATCAGTGCTTTTTGCATAGCATGGATAAGAAACAAACTTTCCAACTGACACAAACCCCAGGAGTAACGGGAAACAATTTTAGCACCGTGCTAATGCTGCTGCCCGGTTTCGAAAGAGAACCAGTCTCAACCCTATCTTCTATCCTTTGTCTTTGTTTGTAAAACATACATTTTGAACCCACGAGTAGCGAAGAAAATGTGGTCACTCTGCACAGAGGTTGGTTTACAAAAAAGGCTAGCTGATGCAAAAATCCGGATACTCCGCTTACGACTAAGCTAGTAAGCCAGTTTATATTTCTGTCCTTTGACAAGGCAAGAGAATTAAATATAAATAGGAAGGATCCCTCACAGAAAATTCAAAATAACTCTTTTTCTTCTTATGTTATCTACTGAGATAAAAAATTCGCAAGCGAATCCAACAAAGTCTTAGTTTTTAAGGAGGGAAGAAAGGAATTTTTGTGAGAAATCCTGTTTATATTGGTCCGCGTTCAATTTCTTAAGCGCTATGGAAATCCTGGATATAACTCCAACAACCAATGATGAAGCAGTACCCTTCTACTCTGGCCCAGGGTTAGCACACTATCGTGGCTAAACGGCAACTCTAATCCCATCGTAAATAAATATACTGCCACGGGACCGGGACTGAACAACCCGACGACAATAAAGTCAAGCCGACTTGTATATTAAGTTTTTACCATAGATAAACAATATAAAGATGGCAATCCTCAGCTGTCTATTTAATTTGCCTACCAGCTGGAGCGAACATCTGATGTACTAGATTTGAAAAGTATTAGTCAAAAACAGTGAAAAACGCACACATAGAATCAACTCGTCTATTCAGCACATCATTCGGCACAGGTCTTGTTGGTGTTGCAATTAACATCGAGCCTGATTAGATTGGGAAATTTGAGTCTGGACTCGTGTGTCTCATCGTGTCTACATTCGACCATTTGAGGCGCCTCAAAACACATATAGAAGCATCACCAACTTCAATGCTTTGCACATTGAAACCCCATGAAAAGGGTCTCATGAGGTCGGTGTTTATATTTTGTTGATGCCTCACGACATCCCTGACCCCCCACTTCTCTTGTCCAGAAACTGCCGTGAGACCGATCTCAATCCTCCCAATCTAAACAGCGTCATTCATCGACACGAAGTTAAATTACAAATAAAACAATAACCCTGTTCCATAATTTTTTTGAAACAGTTTCAGACCGCCAGATTTGGTGCGGGCTAATACAAAATTTCACTTGTGGAACGGATTTGCACTAAATCTGGCGGTTTCAAACTGTTTGAAAATCGTTGTGCAAAACACCTAATTATGTAAACAAGTGGGTTTTGGAGGGTGAAACCTACGAAAGATTGGCTTCTTGATGTTTGATATTCTCTGGTTTTTAAAAATAAATAAATAAATTTGGTGGCACAACAGCTCGTGAAGAACCAAGGCCTAGTGACTTACAACTCTCAACCATTCCTGTGTGCGTATTTTTGGCAGGAATGGAGGGGACCTACAATTTTTTGCCGAGTCCGAACGGCTAGGTGAGAAAGCACTTATTCATGACAAGTATAGTCTTGGAGGATTTGTCAGTTCCTCGCAAGAGGCAGTACCTCGCGAAAAAAATATTTCTGTTTTTAGGTGGCACCGGCTGGGAATCGAACCCAGACCTTTGGCATGACAGTCCTACGCACTAACCATCATGCCACGAGGTACTACTCTCTGGTTTTTACATGTTTTAAAAATCTTACTGGTATTTTAAATTGAATCAAAGTATACCGTAAGGCCCCTTATGTGCCAGCAAAATCTTATTATTCATCAATGTACCTTATAGTTATGCAAAATTTGATAAAATTAAAAAAGTCAATTTCTTAATCGGTAAACATAAAATTGGATTGTTAAAAAGTTTAGCGATTAGAACGAATCACCTCTTCAAACTTGAGTCGTTTTCTTTTCTATATATGTACATATTTATGTATAGTTTATGTAGCTATTATACTATTAATTTTTTTCTCACACAGATATAGCTTGAAAAGGCTATAAACCAAAACTAAGCTTCATGAGATCTTCATCTTGAATTTTTATTAACACTAACAAAAAAGACAATGACAAGTTTTTTGTTTCTTTAAATGACTTTGTATAATAAACTTTTTTTTTTGATTAAGGTAAAATATATGCTTAACTTTCTAGCCGGTAAACAAAATTTAAATTTTCTCATAATTCACCATTTTCATTAGAAAAAAAATCAAACAATGCTTCAATTATCTGGTAAAAGACGTTTTGATCTTCTGACACAAGATGAATAATTTGTGGAGGATTATAATTGTAAATTGTTGTTCACCTTGGAATAAATATTGCCTTCCAAACCTATAACTTAGCGAAAGCTCAATCTTCGACATTGTTTATGAAAACCAATATATTTTGAGTTTGCAAGATCAATGAACCAAATTGATGGTAATACCAATCATGTGATCTGTGAAAAAAAAACCATGACTAATTGAGTCATACGTTTCTTTGAATTAAAACGAAAGAAACATTTCATTTTATATGTGAATTTCTGTTGGAGAATAAACTTCCGGTTAAGGTGCAAATTGAACCGGTTTTTAAATGAACACTACGCTTTGATGGTGCTTTAAATATTTTTTTTTTAGGTACCATCCAGAGGTATTTAAATTTTAATTCGAGATTTCCATTGAAAAACAAGCAATGACTTATGGAAAAAAACTTTTGAATCGGTAATTTCAAAGACCACAAAAGTCCCATTTCTTTTCAAATATGTATGTTTTTCTGTTGCAAACGTTTCCTTAAAGGTAGATGCGTATCAGGTTATAAACCACATTTTTCAAATAGGAACGTTGCATAAATAAAGAACATAAGTCATTTGACTTATAAGTGGTTTTAGCTTGCACTGCTAGATGGTGAAAGTAATAAGTGTGTTCCACACCGAGTTTCAAACAGTTTGAAACCGCCAAAATTTGTCACTTTAAGTGCGAACCCGTTCCACGCACGAGTGAAAAACCGTACTGTTGCCGACCAAAGAGAGCGCTCATGAGAGAGAAAAAAACTCGCTTCTTCTTATTGTAGTTTTTTTTAACAAATTGAAGTTTCATGATTAAATTATAAAACTAAAGAATAATTCTTTGCTTATAATCATTTTTATACGTGTACGTTTCTTTTTTCTTAACACTCAATTTCTTGTACATTCTTTTTATAAAAAAAATTGATTGACTTATGAGTAATTGCCCTACGCAGCTCTAGTCAAATATTTCTTTTGACGTGGTGCAGTTTTTCTTCTCTCTGAGTGGATTGCATCCCCAAACGTCACAATTTGACATCTAGTCCGAAACAGACGACAGTTTTCACACACTTGTGCTGTTCTGCTCTGTTCTGACCTAGTTTTTCTGCAATCTCCATTAAACACAGCTAGTGCGAAGGATTTAAAGAACAAACCTAATTTTATCAAATTGTAGTGAAAAGCGATTTTTTTAAATGTCAATATTCAAATATTCAATTTGACAGTTAATGCATTTTGTAAATTTGTTAATTTTTCTCAAAAACTTTTTATCCGATACAGACAATATCACAGGCAGGCAATTTTATATTTAAATAAATGTGTTTAAGTGAAACAGAGAGGAATTGAGCCAAAAAGAAGAAAGTATATGTACTTAGTAGTCCGTCACCGTATAAAAGAAATAAACACAAGTTCTAAAGTTAAAGGGCAGGCATTTGTCATTTTAAACACCATATTATATGTCACATGATAGAGAGTATGATTGCACTGTTAGACGCTGTTTAGGTTGGGAATATTAGGCGCGTCTCACCAAATAAAATCTCTGAGCGCTCAGAGATTTTTTAAGTGGGACAAAAAATCTCACCTGAGCACTGAGATTTTTTGCGGAGATTACTGAGACGAAAATTTTTTGGATTCATTTCTCAATGTTCTTTCTCTGCTTAAACAGCTGTTCATTTGACAGGCAAATTGTAATTTCTCGCTGATGTGCAAATACTAAAGTCGATTTAAAATTCAAAATAAAGGTGGAATGTTAATAAAAATGAAAATAAATTGAATTTGCTTTTATTTTTCATTCATTTGATAAAGTTTTGTGCTTTTAAATTTAAATATTTTAAGCAAAGTTGAAATTTGTTTCCAGAATTTCAGTACGAAAATTTTAACACATGTTTTTATACAATTCAACGGAGAATCTTGTCCCACCAAAACATTCCGCCTCCATCGACTTGACATTGAGCGCTCAGTGAGATTTTAGTTGGTAAGACGCGCCTATTGAGACCGATGTCACAATAGTTTCTGGACAAGAGAAGTAAGGAAGTCAGGATCCCCTCACTTTTCTTATCCAGAAAATGACGTTAGACCGGTCTCAATCTTCCCAATCTAAACAGTCTTAGACAAACAAAAAATTGAATACTCTTTTCCCGAGGTTTTTACAACTTAGTAAAAACCCCTTTTTGGTAGTTTTATGTGCACAATTACACATAACTTTTTTACCACTTGATTTTAGATTTTGCAACGCTCAAGTATATTTTATATTGGTGAATGTGGCGAACAGCTTTACTTCCGGACATGACTTGAGAATCTTTACAACTTATAATGTATGTTAGTACAATTCATCATTCGTTTCTCTTTTTAATGACAAGCAGTATTCAGGTAGCATATATAAATCTAAGTAGATTCGTTTTCCTTATCATAGCTCAGGTGAAGAAAAAGATCTAACATTTCTTAAATCCTTAAAATTTGAATAACTCTGACAAATTTTGATATTTTTCCTTGAAAACAAATATACTTGGATGGAAAGAAAAATGAATTCGAGTAAGAAATGGCGAAGTTACAGTATATTATTTTCAAAAAAGTACAAAATAAAGGTTATTTGGCCGTAAAATGTGAATTAGTTTAGTCTTAGAGCTGGCAGCAAATTTTTAAGTTGAACACTTAAAAAAAATGAATATGCGGGTCTGTAAGTACACGCATCTTGACATCAAATTAAAAAGTCTGATATGATTTTTTTGGCGCCAGTGGTAAGGACGAAAGGTTAAAAATAGCTGTTCTCACTCAGACTATTGTGTTAAGACCACATGCACGTAAATAAATTTGAAAATGATGTTTTGTCCAGTTTTTTTATTTTAACTATTAGAAAATTTTTGTTGGCAGATATGAGCTTTTGAAGCATTTTTTTTTTTGTTGATTTTTGATTTTTTTGCAATTCTCCAAATATCTCTCGATGTGGTGTACCTAAAAAGTTTATATTTTGAGTTATGTTGATCATAAAAATTAAACTCTGTGGACAGAGCATTATTTCCTATTTTGAATATATGAATTGAAGTGCTTGTGGCCGTAACACAATAGTCTGAAAACCGATGTTTTCAACATCTTATCTTTATCACGGGTGACAAAAAAATTCTGCCAGACTTTTCAATTTTATGTCAAGACGCATGCACATACAGACCCTCATACTCATTTTTTGGTTATGTGTTCAACCCAAAAATATGGTGTCAGCTCTTAGAGCCATTTTTTTCACTATTGCTCAACTTGAGGCAAACTTTCAAGCTGACCAACTTGAGAGTTGACTTCAACTCCAGAGTTGAAACGCAAGTTGAAATTTAATTTTATTCACTCATTTTTTTCTCAACTACATACTGCGCTTGAAGAACTTACTACTTCTAAGGTATAGTTACTGAATTTGACCAGAGTGACTGCAGTGACAGTCAGTTTGCTAGTATTGAATCGGAGGCGGCGAAAATGGGTTTGGCTGTTAATAAAGACAAGACGAAGTATATGCTATCATCGAGAAAGGAATCTCAACATTGGCGACTCGGCAAAACGTCACGATGGATAGGTACAACTTCGAAGTTGTCAAGGACTTTGTCTACCTGGGTTCCACTATTACATCGCAAAATGACATCAGTCCAGAAATCAAACGAAGAATTACTCTGGCCAATCGCTGTTTCTTCGGGCTAAGAAGGCATTTGAGTAGTAAAGCCCTCTCTCAAAGAACCAAGGAGACTCTATATAAGACCCTTATCATCCCGGTCCTGCTGTATGGGGCAGAAGCATGGACTCTGTCAAAAACGGATGAGAATCTGCTTGGGTGCTTTGAAAGGAAAATTCTTCGGGTGATTTTCGGTCCAGTTTGTATCGATGGAGTATGGAGGAGAAGATTTAATAATGAGCTCTACGGTCTATACAGCGACGTCGAACTGGTCAAAAAGCTGAAAATGCAGCGGCTGAGATGGCTGGGCCACGTGGAGCATATGGACACTTACGCACCAGCCCGACGAGTCTTCGAATCCACCCCTGATGGTCTGCGCAGCAGAGGAAGACCCCACCTAAGGTGGCGCACACAAGTGGAGAGCGACCTCAACCAACTTGGAGTGCGTAACTGGAGGCAGTTAGCTAGGGACCGAGATGGCTAGATGGGCTTGTTGGTTGAGGCCGTAGTCCATCCTGGACTGTGAGCGCCATCTAAAGTAAAGTAAGTAAGACTGCAGTGACAGATAGTGACGATAGTGGTATGCCTTCAATATGTTTTCCACGGGAATTGGTGGGGTGAAGAACCTGATGGCCAATTTTCCCAAAAATAATAATATAAATTGCTTGGGAACGTTGTAGTTTTTTTTTTTAATTTTTTATATTTCTGGTTTGGATAACTGAAGAGCAAAATGTTTTTATGCATTTTCAAAAAATAAACTATTTCTATATGTCAACTCCCAGGTTTGCTCTACCAACTTATACTTTTTCTGGAAATTGAGAAAGTCTCAAGTTGATCAACTCTAGAGTTGAAAATTGAAAGTTGAAAACGTCAACTTCGGGTGAATAAAAAAAAAATCACAAGGTGAAAATAAAAGTCCTCAAGTTATGTTACTTTGACTCAAAAAAATCGCCCTTAGCTTACTACTTTGATGAGTTTGCTTATTATCTTGAATTTTGTTTTATCGATGATAAGATTTGACACTTAACTCACGCTTTGCGTTTATGAACATCCGGTGTTGATGTTTTTATGAAAAGATTTGCACTTTTTCCATTATTCTTATGTTTTATTCAAAAAAATTATGAGATCTAAAGAAAAAAGATGCGGTTATCTAGTTTTGGAGATTTGATCTGCATTCGCCCATACCATTCATACAAGCAAACATTCTCTGGTCAAAAGTCAAATCGAAATTGTGCAATTTCATCGCAATGCGCCATCGTAGAAATAAAAACTTGGTACTTGGAACTTTATAACGCAATAAGAGCGAGTCTACTAAAGTGCGTGATATTTTCTTTGAAGACAATTTAAAGTGTTATAGAAAAGGCATATAGAAGAACGTTTCCCATCCTGTAAGAAAGATCTTAAAGAACTTGTTTTTTCTTATCTAAATATTTTGAATTGATTTAAATCTTAAACAAAATATTTCAAACATATTATATAATAAAGGTTCTTTAGCAAATACGTTTATAATTTCTCTAATTCATGACAAACAGTACCGTATGGTTTATCCATTTATAAGTGAGAAGTGCTATCAATCAAGCTTTTCTTGTGCTATTTACTCTCGGTATATTCCCGTACCAGTCGATTTGAATGAATAAAAATCACTATTTCCGCATAAATCTTTAAATTTCCATAGTCGTTCAAAATCCCCCAACTTAAATAAAAACAGGTTCTTAATAACAACTGTGCCCATATTTTCTAAGACTCAGCACTCACGTGGTCTCTACTCTGCTAAAAAATACCCACTACATTTTATTCATCACGATCTTGAGTCTTGACCTAAGCAAGTGGTATTAATTTCCACAACACAAAACCTTAGAGATCTTTAGAGAGTTATTTGAATATTTTTTTTTTGTTCTTTTGTTAGTAGGTATGGATTAAAGCATAGTAACAAAAGAACAAAAAAAAAATGATTCAAATAACTCTTGCAGAAAATCCATTCTAGCTATTAATCATTGTTTCTAGTCTCAGGGTTTATTTTTTATTTAGCAAGAAAGTCTCTGAAGCGTTACGATAAAATAAATGCAGCCAACATGGTTTTTATAAGAATAAAATAAAATTATTCTCAAGACATTTTATTCAATTTGCATTTTTAACAAATACAGCACTTTTGTTGGTGTAAAATGTTAATTCAATTTATTAAATAATTCCAAATTGAAAATTGTCACATCACCTTAAATAAGAAAAATAATGACACAAAACCCACAGTATGAGTATGTACACGATAATGGTATAATTGCGATAATGATAAGTGTAAGTATAATTATGTTTTTTTTTTTATTTGCACCTGCATTCGCCAATTCATAATAATGATATGTTAATAAGTTCAAATACAAAAGTCGAACGACCGACAGACGGACGTGTCGTCAGCGTCATCGTGCTAGGTATGACAATGATAGACGCCATCATAGCCATCGTTGGCCGTGAATAGGTTATTTCAACAATTTGCACTGTTCCGAGATCCGAGAGTATACACATAGAGGAATTCGTGCATTGCTTCAATATGTTTCTATGGTTATATCTTGATACCTCTATAAATTGGACGTAAAAAACTAATGAACAAATTGATATCAATGAACAATTTATTTATATTGCTTTCAAAGTATTTGCAATGTTCATTTGCATTACAGACGTGTAAGTGGAATAGTATTTCATATAGGTACATACATACGTAAGGTACAATGTCTACCATACTCGTACTCGTTAAGTATTACACAGTAACTTATGGTTTTTATGAGATAGAAAACCGGGTCAATTACACACGTGTGATGTGTGACAGCCCCAATTTATAAAGGAATACCTAATTTTCGGAACTTTATGAACAAAAATAAAACAGAATTGCTGATATCGTATGCGAAATACAGACATTATGTACATTTTGTTATTTTGAGAATATCATAAGTGAGAACTTGTGATGATATGACGTTAGCATAATGACTCTTTTTGTAAACATTTTGCGTAGAAACATTTTTTATTATAAATTGATACATACCTACATACATATAGGTACAAATAAATAGTTTTTCAATAAGTTTTAATAGCGCAGAAAAATTAGACTTTCGCTTCGAAATAGTAGCGACAAAGATGAATATTGGTTTAGAGCTTTGTTTTGACGTCTTTAGCATTTCCTTAAAAGTTCCACAAATTTGGGCAGGGGCTAAAGTTTTGGGTTGGGTTGGGGGGGGGGGGGGTGTGTTAAAGAGGCTAAATTTAGATTTTTCTTAATTTCTCGAAAACTATCAGTATTTTTTTGAAAAAATGTGGTGGTAAGAATTGCAGCTTATGTAATTCTGCACAAACAATTTAATATACAATCAATAGATTCTGAGAAACTCATGCAGGAGCTTCACCGTTGGAGGAAATTTTGTCAAAAAAAAAATTTTTAGGGAAAAATTTCTTGTACGATTTGTGCTTGGCTACATCTCCTCATTATAAAACCAAGTTTTTGGTATGCCCTGGTTAGGGGAAGATCACCACTTTGAAAAAGATTTGGTTTTTATTCAACAACTCCATTGATTTTCCTTTTACAACAAAATCATGAAAGAATAACAACTACCCCTAGTTTCGCAGTGGAAGTTTAAACTCCACTTTTAGTTTGAACTTCAGTTCAACAGAACAATTATACTCAGTTCAAGATTTAAACAAAACTGTAGAACTGGTGGTTAGACATTCAAATTATCTAAAAATTACCGAACTCTGTAGGTTTGCAGTTTTGAAGTTATAGCGTGTCAAAGCTACATTTTTGATTTTGTACTGTAAAAGGGACAAATATCAGTTTTTGTAAATATTTCAGCAAATATATTTTTTTTTTAAATTAATGAATTCATATTAATGCTCTAAAAATTCTTTTCAAAAAAGATAAAACACAATCGTGACAATTTTGCCATTAGTGATAATGACAAACTTATTTTTGCATAAGATGTGTTTAATAAAAGTGTTTTGCACATTCAATTAAAGAAAAGATCAGAATAATATAGAATTGTGTGTTCCATGAGTAAAATCCTTGTCCTAAACTGTTTTACATTCTGTCACTTTGTGTTTCATACAGTTTTTCAGAAAAGTTAAAGTACAATATTTTCTGCATCTAAAGTCTGTTCGTGTACTCCACAAAACTACCAAATTCTACCCAAATCTACCAAATTTAGCCCAAAGCTGTTCGCGTACGCAAAAATTGTGTAGTTTTTGGCAGAAGAGAACGCTCGCGAGAGAGTAAAAATTTCCCCTTCCTGACAAGAAATTTCTTTGGCAGAAATTGTCAGTTCTGTGATCTTAGTAGAGAACAACAACACAAAAACGAAATGGCTGTTGTCTACTTTTAGTTTTTTTTTTGTAAAAAATTTTTTTTTCTTGTCTGTTCGTATTTTCGGTATTAGAAAATGTAACTTAATTGTGAATTTCGTGTTTTTTGTTTATTGTGAAGTGCTTTATGGTCAACAAAAAAATGATATTTTAAAACAAAAAAACAATTTTTTAATAATAAAGAAATTTTGTTTTAAGTGTAGTTAATTTTTTTTGTTTTTGAAATGCTTAGTTTGTGATAAGTAAATTAATACATTATTAATAACAATTTTAAGAATATTAAGCTAAAATTGAAACTAAAATTGAATTTTTTTGTTTACTTTTGGTTGACGTCCAAAAAGTGATAGAAATTTTGGTTCTGTGCATTCGTGTACTTTTGTACAATTTTACTTATCTCTGGAGACAATTGCATCTCCACTCCTCAAGTTTTGACAGACTGACAAATTTAGCCCAGAAAGTACACGAACAAACCTTATTTATGAGGTGGAGTAAGTGAATGAGAAATGACAAGACACCTACTAATTTTTTTGTTTGGAATAATAATAAGCTAAATTTTATCATACAAGTAGTTTCACTTTATTTTAGGACATATCCGTTTTATGTTTATGTGTGAATTTAAATTGAAAATTGATTCAAAAATATAACAAATGAAACATTTTTAAATTTGAAACTTCACAGCTGATAGGCAACGGTCAATCACATCAAAACAAGTTGCACTATTCTGATCAATTTTGTTCTGTAAGTTTTCACGCATCAGTTATTAGCTGTCTTTAATAAAAATAAAAACTTGTTCATAACAGAGTTGAACAGCACAAGTATGTTAAAACATATATTGAAATTGCATTTATCGATGTACAAAATTTTTTGTATAGTTTGTAGATAAGGGTCATCTGGGGGATTTTTAATCTCTCCACCGAAATATAGCTTTGTCGAATTTTTTTTTCGAATTGAAAGTCTAATTTTTCTGGGCTATTTCAATATCATCGTATTAAAAATAAATCAACACTTTGCATGCATATCTAAAATGCTTATAGTCTTATCACAAAGCGCAAGTTCATGCGACTCCTTCATGAATTTTATTATTTATTACTTTCAGTTATCGTTTTTTTCAAAATGTTTGTAACTTTTCAATTAACGCATATCATGCTGACTTCGCTTATTTCTTCTGCAATTAATATTTAAAGAGGTTTTTTTTATTCTTGTGAATTTTTAGGTTAATAGATTAATAACAGCTTAGTTTAACATAACTTCTTAAAATTTTTATTGCAAAAGTTCATTAGCAAGCATGGCCTTCGTCATCTGCTTGCAATTGTATAATAAAACAATTTATATAAATGATGTATAAGATATGACAAAAGCACGTAACTTATTGCTATTTTTATATTTTATGTGGAAAATCCTCCCCTTATATTATAAACGAAGTGACAAAAGTGATAAAAAATTAAAGATATAAAATAATATTCTTATCTTTTATCAAAAGTGATGATGGTTATGGTCGCTTCCATATAAACCAGTCCTCAACTAATAAACGCGAAATATGACTTTAAAATACAAAAATAGCGATAAATAATAAAAAGAAAAAGCTTCAATGTTTCATTTTATAAAGCGGAAATAATATTATCATTTATTTAATTAACTATTACTTATTTCACATTCTGAATCAATTAGCAGTTTATTGCTCCATAAGTAATAATTTTTTGATAGTATATTAGTAGATAGAAATGCGGTGTTTAGAATTTTATACTAAAATGAAAATAAAATTTGAAGGACATTAATTTTTAATAAAATCGGAGAAGACTTTGGTTAAGTGTAATATTGGTGATAGATAAAACTTATTTTATCAGCAGTAAGTTCATAAATTGGTTAGTGTCACACTTGAAACAAAGATATGTAATGTTTTAGTACTTATATTAACCGAAAATGTTATCAAACTGATAATAATGGATAGTACAAAGAAGTTTGTGGTCTATTATCAGCCTAAAATTTTATTGAATTTGGAAGTAGCATAAAGTTTCAGTTCAAGTTTTAAGTTAGTCCCATATCCTAAACTAGATTTGGATTTAGATGTACAGAAATATAATTTCACCGAAATCTCCTTCAGTGACGGCAAAAATTATTCTTTTTAAAAGAACATAGTACTTTACGCAGAAGTCTGATGATCGGCTTGGAAGCCAATAGACATTTGAGTTGTTGTTGTTTCGTTTTGCGAAGCATTGAAGTTGTTTTTGTTTCTATGGTTTTTGAGGTGCCTCAGATTTTCAAATGGAGATACTATGAGACTCACGAGTCTGGACTAGAGATTGCAATCCCGAGATGTTTTTTCAATCCCAGGATTTCGGGATTCCAAAATTTGAATCCCGGGATCAAAAAAATAATCCCGGGATTTGAAAAAATTTTATTTAGAATATTGTTCGTCTTAATTTTTTTGTCTTCTCAAATTTAGAGCAAAGTGTCTTAGCCAGAGAGTTGATACTCCTACTTCGGCCTCAGCTTGGCAAAAATAAGTAAGTTTAATGTAAATTTTGTATTCAGAACAAACAAAAATAATAGCCCTTAAGAAATACAAAATAAATTCATGTAAAATGATTTGACTACGAATCGCGTATGACAAAGCCCTAACTATATGTTCCTGATGAGTCCAAGGGAAATCACCTTGATGAAACGAAAAAATGTCATAGACTAAAGGCTGTGAAAAGTTATTTTGAATCAATAATTCAACAAGTAGAAAAACAATCTCAGAAATAGTGCTAAGTCTTGTATTAAACTGATTTATTTCAGCAGTAGGCTAAGGGAGGTATAGACTAGGAATTTCTTTTTCTAATAAAACCAGGAAAATGTAAGATTTTGCATTGCAATTTTTTAAATATAAAAAAATTATTTCGCAGTAAATTCTTTGCAACCAAAAATTAATTTTACTGACCCAATCAAATACAACAATAAAATAGGAATTTAACCCAAAGCATACTTGAAAAAATTGGTCGTGGAGACGATGTTTTAAGAATTGCAAGAACTACAGTAAAAAAATTGGATTTTTAAACCCTGCGTGGTAGGAAAAATTGAAAAAAAGGTATTGAAAACAGAAAAGTATAAACAAATTTCAAATTAATTTTACGCCGGTTAAATGGTTTAAAAATAAGATATTTTAAATAAAAAAATTTTGTTTGTATTGAACATTTTATAAAGTAAATATCATATTCATTTTTCATTCATGCATTCGAAAAATTGGTGCTTAATAGCTAAAAAAGATGAACCTGTACGAACAAGTATTATCAACAACACCATATTTAAGAAAACTTTACAAAACAAGCAACCGCGTTCATATCGGTGACTTAAGTCAAACTTAAGTTAGTTTTGCGTGCTTGCGCATCATTCTTAAAATGTTCTCTAAGGTTGCATTATTGGGTTGCGAGAAGAGCGGGATCGGGGGATCCCGGGATTGCAATGTCTAGTCCGGACTCAATTTTCCCAATCTAGACAGGCTCTTATACATTAACCTTCAACATTCATGTGATGATGATTTGCAGCCTACTGCAAGTACAAGAACATAAATACTATCAGACAAAAACGTATTTCAAAAAATTATTTTGTTCCTATAACATGTTTTACTTAAATTTACAATGAATGTAGATACATGTTTTTTAACAGATTTTGTCACAATGGACCAACTCATGGTCTAAGTGTGTCAGTCTTCATGACTGGCAGCCACTTCAATCTTATTTCGATCATAAATAGATCATGAACACTGCAAATCATATCGCTTGTACAATTTAGCTATAGGACCACAGGGCGTATGAGTGATTTATTTTCCATTAGAACTTATAATTTCCTGTCAGATTTTTCAAATTTTTTTTAGAAAACTTCCTAATCTGAAGCCATTATTTTTAGAGATGTCTATGTGTGTTTGCGTACGTTCGTACATACGTTCGTTGTTTCATAAGTTCGTGATACCTTTTTTCGTGCCCCACACGAGTATCTCGAGACCCAAAAAAGATATTGACATTTTGCCTCACAACCACTTTATTTAAAATGGGAAATGATCTCAAGATACAACCATTATAGGCACACTAAGATATATTTGGAGACACACAATTGGAAAACCACCAACCAACCTCGTCCCCAACACGGGCGTCAAAAAAATTGTTTCATACTTTTGTATCCGATATCCAGATACATACAACTACAAATCCTCATACTCATATTTGAGTTACGCGTTAAAACCCATAAAATTTCCTTCCTAAAACGATGAACAGATTTTTCACGAAATAATAAAATGGTGAAACGTTAATTTACAAATTAACACTTCACCAATTAACAAGCAATACAACCAGAAAACGCTAATCAACAAATTGTTAATGTGAAATAATTAAAAAATAATTTCTAAGAAAAATGAAAGAATTACGTATTTTAAAGAAAACATAAAGAAAAATTTATTAATAGTTAAATACTATCATTAACAATTCCAAATTATGTACATATATTCTTTTTGTGGAGATTCATAAATAAAATTCAATAGTAAAGATTATACTGTGGCATTTTTGGCCACTGTAATAAAGGCTAAAAAGGCATTATTTGCTACCTTTATTATTGAAAAATGAAAGATAAAAATGCCAGAAAATGTTAATTGGATTCATAATCATCATATTATAAAACGGCAAGCACGAATATTGTGGTACAATTTACGCGGTCTACAAAAGCCGAAGGCATATAAATTATATAAGAATTTTTGGAAAGGTTTTTTTCGCACAGAAATGCAGAATGCAAAATTCTATTAAATTATGGTACCACAACATCTACAAAAATAAAATAAAATAAAATTGCGTAGTAAGTGCGAGCGAGAGCGAGACCGAGTATTTATTTGTCCTTAATTCGATTGCACCTACCAACCAACCAATTTCCAGCCCTGACTGGATAGATTATTGGAATTTCCGATGGCAGCATTCTGTGCTGCAGAAAATAATAATTCGTAGCTCAAATAATAATAAGAAGCTCAGTTTTTGTCTACACTAAAGCTGGCGACAGAGCCAAGGCCCCGCAGCGATCCAAAATCTGTCGTGTGTTGGGTGGATTCATATAGATTTTCAGCCAATCTGAAATCCAACATTCCAACCAAGTCAAATGGATCTGATGCCTTGGTCGTGTATGGCCGATGCTAATGTCTTTAGTATAAGCAGGACATGTGCAAGGAAGGTAAAAAGGCCTAGGCTGTGAAAATTCTTTTGATCTTCCCCGTAAACAGTTATAACACTGTGTGACAACATTTTAATTTTTGTCTCTAACATAAACCAAAATATGTTTTCTAATAATTTTTGATGCACTGAATCTGGACTCAGAACTACTTTAGCACATCACGTTCTTTACATGTTCGAATCTAAAATTTGAAAATATGCGTTTTTGGGCATTGAAGTTATATTATTTCTCGAAGTAATTTTTTTTTTGTCAAATAAATTAAAAGTATGAAAATCTATCTTTGAAATTCTGTTTGAACTCTTTCAAACAACTTCATTCATCTTAGAGAAATCATGAATTAGCTGTCAGCCCTCAAACTTCCTTAATCCAAAATATGCTAATTAAAAATTGGCTATTATAGCCTTTTCACACCGAATCAAAATCTAGATTTCGAGCCAAAAGTCCAAAACGTCATCAAAATCAACGAGACTTCCCATACATTTTAAGATTTCTTTATCAATTCTTAATTAAAGAATTCCACCAAATCTTCTAAATCTAATTGGCCTATTCACAATCACACTTAATTACTCACTTTTTCTCTCCCATATAACATTTTGCCCACAGAAGAAAGAAGATTGAAAAAAAGAGATTTTATATTAAGCAGATTGTGGTTAGAATGAGAATGCAGAATGGGTTAGAATTCAGCGTATCAAAACCCATTAGGAAAGCAGAAATAAGTTAAAATTAAAACTTACTCCATGATTTAGAAAAATGAATTTTTCCACACTGCGTCAAAACAAATTTATTTTAATAAGTTTTTTCGTTGAGCCCTGAACTCACCCTGGGGTCAACCCTATATGTTTTTAAAAACCCTGAACTCACCCTGGCTATCAATTTTTGTGTGTTTTGAGATCTGAATTTGCCCTGAAGAAGAACTAGGCTTTTTGCTGGGGCTGGGGGAGATGATGTAAAGTGGGTTCACACGCTGCAAGTAATTATCTTGATTTTACAAAGAAATAAGACCAACAAACCAAATTTACTTAAATAAAAACAAAAAATAGAAATAGAAAATGTAAGCTGTTGTTTGATCTTTTTATTCATTTTTAAAGCAAATTTTTTGTCTTGCTTATCTCAGCAACATAATTGTGGGCCCTTTGGTTTTTTGAGAACCAAAAAACCCAGGTTTTTTGAAAATTCTTGGCGTTGTCAAAAAAACTAGGGTAAACTTCAACGAACGAACCTAATAACATTTTTCAAAAAAGCTACTTTTCATAAAGATGGACTCGCTTAATACAAAAATAACAAACAATTTCTGAAGTGTACCATTGCTTCAAAGCTGTTTTTGACATTGTTATGACGTCATAACTTAAAAACGTGAAATGGTGGGTACCCACATTATTCGGCAATTATAATCTTAATCTGATAAACATTTCAGCCTAGCTTAAATTATTCATCTTAGAACCTTGTCACATAGTGTAATAAGAGTTTAAAAGTTATAACAAAGATTCCTAGCAAATTGGAATCATCATTTTTATTGCATAGTGTGCATATAGAAATTGTTAAGGCCAATGTGTTTATAATACACAGGGTGGTGCACGAACCGTGCTACAAAGATATTATAATTAAAGATGTTAAACGAGTTTTTTTCTACCTAAAACTATGCCAAAGACGTTTCACCGTTGAACATCATTTGATTCCAGCAAGATGGAGCAACTGCACATATACACAGACCAGTTATGGTGGAGCTCCACCGAAAATTCCTAAATAAATTAATTTCCAGGAACTCCATTTCTCGCTGGACCCCAAGGTCACCTGATTTGCCTTTTTCCAGACTTTTTTATGGAGTTATGTCAAGCAGGAGGTATACAAAGCAGGAGGTATACGAAACCCAGGAATTTTACTTAATTGAGCATTCCATTAGGACAATAATTAAAGCCATCCCAAAACATCAACTCTTTAGCAAGTAATGAACAATTTTCTGACGCATATGCGTGAGCGTGAGCTTGGAGGTCATTTGCGGTCTATCATCTTTGAAAACAATTCGTTATTTAAAATAAAACTTAATTGACTATCCAATTTAAAAAAAAAAATAAATACATCGATTAAAAAAAAAAGTTATTTGAATTTCTTATTGTAGCACAATTGGTGCGCCACCCTATATAAAAAATCAAATATACATACATACTACCTAAGGAATATGAATATTAATATGAACTAGTACGTCCAGCCCTTAAAACTGGAGAGCTAATAACATTAATTGTCAATAAAAGCTGTCTTTGGCGTAGAGAAAAACTGATACCTCGTTTACATTCAGAATTGAATCTGAATTGAATCAGGATTTAGGTCCATGTAGACCTCTTGTAGCTCAGCGAGCTGGATTGAATAGAAAATAAAATGTATATACCCATGTAGATCGAAGGATTGCAGAATAGAAATTTCAGATGCTTGTTGGTGTGCGTGCGTAGTTGTGCATTTTGTTTCCAGACTGTTGTAGATATGCAGTATCTTTGGCTTAATTTGGTTTTCTGTTATTTGTGGTCGAAGTTTATTTTTATTAACAACGTCGCACCCACACAATGAAAGCCAAACTTTTACTTCAATTCCATTTAAGTTCAATCATTCGATCTGGAATTTTCATAAACCTGGGTTGAAATTTCGATCCGGACTGAATCCGATCCACTCATGTAAGCGCGGTATGAGCTGCTTATTATTATTTTCTGCAGCATTGAACGCTGCCATCCGACATTCCAGTAATCTTTCCAGTCAGTGCTGGAAAATTGGTTGGTTGGTGGGTGGAAAAAATCGAAACATCACATTTAGGTTACGATAAATAAAAACAAATAATTGCTCCTTCCAATTTTGTTTTATTGTTTTTTAGTTTTTGTGATGCAGTTATTTTATAATTTTTTGCATTCCGCACTTCTGTGCAAAAAAAACGTTCCAACGAAATATAATTTATATGTCTTCGGCTTTTGTAGACCACGTAAATTGTACCGAAAAAATCGTGTTTGCCGTTTTATATGATTATATTTACATATGAACACTTAATGCATAGTATTTTATTCGGTTGTCATTTAACTGTCCTCGTTTCCTCAAACAAAAAGTAAATAAAAAGTTAAAAAAATATAATTTAAATGGGGTTCAACAGAAAAGAATTTGATTTCACTAACTCTTAACTTTCTTGTGTTGTATTTTTTATAGCTTTCAGGAAAAAAAATTAATATTATAAATTTATTTATTACTTTACTTATTTATAATTTTATTTGTTTTACCTCCGCATGCATACAAACAAAAATGATGATTAAGAAAGCAAGTTATAAAAACTGACCAGTTAAACTCGTTTGATTAGTTTCATTTTTTTTGCATTGCTTGTCACTGTCATAAATTAAAGAAATAATTTTTGCTTCTTAATTCATTCAAGCAGACGGTAAAATACCATTAACCATTATTTTTGTGTTTGGTACTATAGTAAATGCAAAAAATACCTACATGTGTAGCAAATTAGGAAACCATTTTATCTATGGATATTTTTAATAATGATTTAATTAAAATTAAATAAAACAACGTAGAATGAACTTAAAATAACTTTGTTGTTATTTAAAAGAATTATAGCATAATGTAAGTTTTTCATAATAAGATTGAATGAACAAGTTGCCGGTTTTATAATACAAGGCCAATTTAAATTAATGTTGCTTTCCAATGTATCTTCGTTTCAATGCATAGATATTTCTCTATTGTGGGGGGAGCTGTCACCACACGATCCCTGTTTGTCCATAAATGTTATGTAAATTTATTACCAATGAAAAAGAACATTAATAACATTCTGTTAAACGTCTCACTTATTATAGTCCCGAGAACAAGAAAATCTTCTAATGAAACAAAGTCTTTAAAACTTGTTTTACTCCTGCCGGTAGTTTTCAAGGTTTTTAAGAAAATTTTGTTTGAGTAACAGCAAATCAGAAATCAGTTATGGAAGCAGTAAATGGTTTAAGAATCGAGCTGATTTATGCAGAAGTTCAAACATGGGTCCCAGCCTTCGATTAGGTTTGACACAATGACTTTCTGTTCCAATTTACATAGGTACGACAAGTTTTCTGGAGAAAACGATTCCGAGTTTTTCAACAACGAAGAAGGTGGGGTTAACTTATTTGGCAAATAAGCATGTTAAAAGTTTTCCACAATATCTCAAGATCGTGTCACAAAAACAATTTAATATCTTTCACAAAAATAATTAAATATTTTTTTGTAGGAAATTAAGACCCATTTGCTGAAATAAAATGTTTTGGTACTACATAAGCACATTATGTATAGCAGGTTGTTATAGTTAAAAATAGAAGTAAAGGGTTACAATTTTTGTATCTATCTTATCATTTAATTATTAACAAACTCATCTTATTAAATACAAAAAAGATTGTATATCAAAAACATTTTTGTTAATAAAACTAATCACAAAGTTATACCTTATAACCATTTAGTTAAATTTTTTATTTAAAATGTGTATAACTTCTTTATTTTTAATTTAACAGAAAAAAGTAACTTTAACAAAATTGTAGAAAATTTTATTTTCACTTTTTTTTGTTCTCGACACTTTGTATTTTTTGTATAATAACAATAACAGTTTGATAGCCTACCTAATTACGTGTTGAATAGGTGTAAAATTCGAGGTGATTTTTTTACAATGATTTATTTCTATGCCTATTAGTCAGTCAGAGGGAAAACGTGTACCTATATACAATAAATATTTAGCTTGCAATTTGGACTAAAATTTCCCTAACTTTTCAAAACCAACCAGAGAGTCAATTCCCTAACTGTGAAAACGTGAGGTGAAAAAAGTTATTTCAGTTTTCACAGAGTTTTATCATTTTATCGCTTCACAAACACGCGCAAGGCAATTTCCGAACTCGTTATGGACACAGTACACAAAAAGACACATGTGTACCGTGATGGAAAACAACTGCCAGAGAGAGTACTATAAAGTACTAAAATGGGAAATGCATCTCATCTCTCTCAATCTCTGATAAGGTTTGTTTGGTTATTGAAAATTCGTACGAATTCGTACGACGTCGCACTACATTCCACAAATTCCTGTTTGTTAACTTCAAAGTGAAGCAACGCGAGAGCAAAATGAGAGAGCAAGAAATGTCCCTGTCATAAAAAATCTAGCACATTTTTGCGACACAAATTTCTGAGTGCAGAAAGTAAACAAATGTCAAAACACGTCATATTTAACGTTTTTTTACACAAAATTGCTACAAAACTGGTTCAACGCAATTGTTTACTTTGTAGCAAGTTTTCTCCTCTATGATAGATTTTCCCTTCTTTCAATAATTTGACAGTTTTTGAACTACTACAAAATTAACCAAACACACCTATAGACCTATAGTAAAAGATAGTTGTTATGTCAAAGAGAGACCAAGATGGATGTATCTAATGAGCATAAATTGTTTCTCTTTATCATTTATCTTTTCACAGGTTTTCACAGAATGAATTGATTGTGATAAAAGAATTATCATATGAAAACATTTTGGCATTTGTTTTCATTTTTTCACACATCGGGAATCGCATTTGACGTGAAAACATAATCAGATTTATCACTTCAGAGTTTCACGGATAGAGAGAATCGGCCCCCAGGTAAACACATGCGACCTTATTTTTAAACTCGTTTTAATGATGAAGCAAAGTTACTCCGACTTTACAACGCCTTTATTTCCTGAGAAGTTTATTTCTAAGTTTATTTGGAAATCGTAGCACCTCGTAGCATGATGGTTAGTGCGTAGGACTGTCATGCCAAAGGTCTGGGTTCGATTCCCAGCCACCTAAAAACAGAAATGTTTTTTCCGAGGTACTGCCTCTTGCAAGGAACTGACAAATCCTCCAAGAGTATACTTGTCATGAATAAGTGCTTTCTCATCTAGCCGTTCGGAGTCGGCAAAAAATTGTAGGTCCCCTCCATTCCTGCCAAAAATACGCACACGGGAATGGTTGAGAGTTGTAAGTCACTAGGCCTTGGTTCTCCACGAGCTGTTGTGCCACCAAATTTATTTATTTTTAATGTTTGGAAATCATGGGGCTTGTTTACACTACATAGCTCAAGTTTTAAATAATTTTATTGTCTAAATGATATTCTTTTATGATTTTAATGTAAAAGGAAATTTCATTGAGTTGTTGAACAAAAACTAAATAACTTTTTTTCCAGATGGCGGTCTTCCCCTTACCCTGGGTACCCCAAAAACTTGGTTTTATAAAATGGAGATGTAGCCAAACTCAGATCGTACAAAAACTTCAGCCCATCGATTAATAAAATTTAAATACATTTTTTGACAAAATTTACTCCACTGAGTTTCTCGCATGATTTTCTCAGAATCTATTGCTTGTATGAAAAAAGTATGTCAATTTTTTTGTGTAGAATGAAATAAGCAACATAAATTGTTCCTTCACATTTTTTTCAAAAAAAAAATTTATACTTTTCGAGAAATTAGGTGAGAAAAAAACTGAATTTTATCCCCTTTCGCTCTCGCTCTCATATAAATGGCCTTTAAGAGCAAGAACGTGTTTTTTATTATTCTGGGGGTGAAGGGTTCAATCGATTTTTTTTTAAATGAACAGTTATTTATTTCTGGGGATTTTTTGATTTAAAATTCTAAAAAAAGCTTTAAAAAAGCTTTTAAATACTTAAGTAATTTATTGCAATTTACAATCGTTTCCTCACATTTAATTGAAACGAAGAAATGTTATTAACGAAATTGATTTGAGTTATAAAATTATAGTTAAGAGTATCATAAAATTGCCGCATTGATTAAATTTAGCTTTGATTTCAAAAACACAGTCATAATGTACATATACCTACGTCGTAACTATCTTTCAGCAGATAGCAAGTATCATTTTTAAATGTCAACGGGTTGATAAGAACTTTCAAAACCAAATTTTCATAATCAACTCCAGGAAACTTTTAATCAATTTCATCTTGAAACAAAGTATGTATTATTTATTAAATGCAACCGCATTAAAATAAAATACAATAAAGGGAAATCAAAGTGCATTACGATTGTGTACTTTTTAATTTGTAAATTATTGAACTATTTACATAATTGATAATTTACATTTGAACTTACATATACATTACATACATACATGCATACTTTAAATGATATGGCAACCTCAAGTAAGATTATATGAAAATCCCAAAATTTATATTTTTCTAAGTATTTCATTATGATAAACAGTTTATCGAACACACAACTACGAGCACTTATTATAAGGTGTACACGTGCAGGCAAGACAGCATTTGAATTTTATTTCACGAAAGCATTCATACGAATATTTGAGGTGAGAAAACTCACGCACTACGTGTTTTAAAACTGGTACCTACACGCAGAAAAATAGTTGGTTAAAACTACGTAGTTCCGATGTTTAATTAAATAAGCGATGATAGCTGCGTTTTATTATCTCCGGGTCTGGGTCGAGGTTATCTTGTTACATATGTATCACAAAAACAACATAGGATTTAGGTTTCTATCGAGGTTAATTTCAATAATCCAGATACAGGTTTTCACTTTGACCGGCAGACGGCTATTTACCATTGTGAATGATGTCAGCGGCTTGTCAGCAGCTGTCATCAGTATTAGGAAAAGAGACAGGCCTTATAGGTTTCATGAGGTGAACCATAAGGAGAAAAGGGATGGGTATATAGCACTTTTTTCTCATTAACCCACATTGTTTTATTTTCATGAGGTAACCCATATAGTTTAAAGTGCAGAATTAAGTGGGAACAAATTTCATACGACTGCCAAATTTGTGTGCTGAAAATGATTTTCATATTTTGCTTCCACACTTGTATCCAAACAAATTAGTTTCACCATAACCTCAAACCCCCAAGTGGGATAGAAAATGTGATGGTTTTAGAACCGTTTCTAAATATATTCTTGTATAAACATATGTCGAATCGTGTCGGATGCGCTGTCAAGTTGTGTGTGATGAAATTTCATATTTTGCTTCCGCACTATTATACATGATTTTCTTCACACTTTTTTGACATGTGTTAATACTCAATGGGATAGTGTGGAATGACTATTATGAGCGATAATAAAACGCTGCTAATACCTAGTGAACTAGATTAAAAGAAATAGTTTAATCAAAGCTTGACTTTTAATGAATTACAAATCAACTTCTATTTTTTCTACTTTTTTTGCGTTTTCTTTTATACATTTTAATGAATTTTATTGTAAAACTTCATGTGTGCTATAATATATGTAGACTTAACGCACTACGAAGTTCTTAGCCGGGAGTACCTTATTTTTAACACCTTATTTTTAACCCACCTAAAAATGCACCCGGTAATAATTTTTCTGTGTGTACATATAGGTACGAATATTCAATGTAAAAATATACACACATAACTTTCATCCGATATGAATTAATAATAAATTAAAATTGAAAAAAAAGATGATTTAGCACAGTATAATAATCAAGTCCAGAAACTGCAAGATTAATCAAAGGTTAAGCAGTAAATATGTCCGATTAATGTAACAACTCAAGGGTAAATAAAAACAAAGCAAGTTTTCGTTTGATAAGACCTCTTATCACTTTGTGTTTGTTTGGGTCGATATTTTTTGTTTATCCGCTTATGAAACAAAATGCGATTTCTGTTTCTATATGTAAAAATGAATTACAATTACAATGCAAAAACTTTTCTGTATTTTTTTCTAAATTTTTAATATCTTCCTATTCAATATTAAGTATAGTATATTTATGGCAAGCCATCTGCATTTCAATGTTCTAAGTAGTAAACTTATCTTTTTGTCTTGAAGCTTAATTTGTCAGTTTTCATTCATTATCTTGACATCTTACTTTTAGTTAATTGAAACAAATTATTCGCAATCACTTAATAAAGATTAAGATTCTAAAAAACAAATTTTCTGCGTCAGAAGAAATAAATAATGACAAAAATGCTTGGTACGAGTATAGTATTTCAATATAAGAGTCTCAAACAATGTTACTCACAGATGAAAAGTCCTTATACCAGGCGACTGTTTGTACAGTTCTTCTGTATACCTACGTAGTCGTACAATAAGTTCTGTTACTGAACGTTTCATACACGGCGGCTGTTGTGATATTCGATTGAATTGAGTCCGAGCGGATTTAAAACAGAAAGCAAAAAAAAAACGCCTATTGAAAACGTAGTTTCGTTAATTTTTCCGAACATTTATGAAGCATAGATGCTAGGCAAAACGAATGGATCCCCAATCTGTTTATCGTTTTCAATTCTGGTATTTCTTTGTTGACCGTTTTCAATCGGATCAATTTTACGGATTCAATTAGACCGAATATCAGAACAGCCACCATAGTGAATATTTCCTAAGAGTTTGCTAGCAATCACTTATTATAAAATTTATCATAAATAATGAACAATAAGGTTAAAAATAGAGCCCAATTTGGATATTGATTCATTGCACTTAACGCAGCACAGAACGTCAAAGATCAGACGACTCAGTAAAAATCTTATCAAGTCAAGAATATCGAACTTTTTAACTAAAAAGCTCTCAAATCCCTATTTGTACTAGAACGTCCAGCCCTCGAAACTCGAAAGTTAATAACATTTGGTCTGTTCTTGTACTTCCCATAACTACGAATTTTATTTTTTTTATATGAGTTTTGACAGATCTTTGGGCTAAATTCGTAGTTTTGGGAGGCACGCCAACAGACTTATTGGTCAATAAAAGCTGTCCTTAGCGTAGAGAAAAACTGATACCTCGTTTACATGGCGAAATGAATCTGAATTGAATCAGGATTTAGGTACATGTAGACCTGTAGCTCAGCGAGCTGGATTGAATAGAAAAAAGAATGTATATACCTAGATCGAAGGATTGAAGAACCCAGGTTTCAGATGCTTGTTGGTGTGCGTGCGTAATTGTGTAGTTTGTTTCCAGACTATTGTATGTTGTATCTTTGGCTTATTTTGGTCGTTGTTGTATGTGGTAAAAATTTATTATTGCTAACAACGTCACACCCACACCATGAAAGCTAAACTTTTACTTCAATTCCATTTGAATTCAAACTTTCGATCTGGAATTGTCATAAGCCTGGGTCGAAATTTCGATCCGAATTGAATACGATCCTTCGATCCGCTCGTGTAAACGTGCTATGAGCTACTTTTTTTTTCAGCAACACTGAACGCTGCCATCAGACATTCCAGTAATATTTCTACTCAGTGCTGGAAAATTGGTTGGCTGGTGGTTGGAAATTACCTCAGCTACCTGTTTGTAGAACAATTTTTTTTTTCAAAAGTTTACCGTTTTCAAGACACTTGTCAAAAACCTATTTTCGTGACTTTTGACTCCTCGGATCTTTGAGGACTTTTCTCACATTATAAGTTACATCAATTCCAATGTGCACACCAAAAATCAGCCTGTTACAATTTTTTTCCTTTCTTTGGCATTTTCATGTCTGTTATGTTTTATGACATAGAAATGACTATTCTTATTCTAGTTTCAAAGAAATAATGGCTGGGGTACCACAAGGAAGTGCACTAGGACCAGTTCTGTACCTTTTATTTACACGGTATATACCTCAAACAGAAGGCACTATCGTAGCCACGTTTGCTGATGACACTGCAATACTAGCAGTAGGCAAAACGATAAGCCAAGCTACAATTAAATTACAAAATGTTCTTAAAAATGTCCTGAGTCTACAAAAACATGCATGGTGAATAGCGCTTAATGAACAAAAAAGTGAGCCCACTTGGACTTTACGTATAAAAAATAAATACATTACCCGTCTTTCTTAATACCATTCGTGTTCCATTTGCAAATGAGGCAAGGTATCTGGGAATGACTCTAGACGTGAAACTAAAATGGAAGCCGCACGTAAAAAAGAAATGCGAAGAACTAAAAAGTAAATTAAAAGATGAACTGGTTACTCGGTAAATATTCAAAGCTTAGTATTGAAAATAAACTGATTTTATACAGACAGGTACTTAAACCTGATTGGACTTATGGTATACTACTTTGGGGTTGTACCTGTGATACAAACTTAAAAAAAACTTGCAAACGTTTGAAAATAAATTGCTTAGGACATTTGTAAATGCTCCGTGGTATATAAGAAACGAAGATCTTTACAGGGATATCGGGATTCCTACGGTCCGGGACGAAATAAAAAGTTTCGCGCGAAAACATAGAAATCGACTATTAGAACACGCTTATTCAACGATTATTGACATTCTTGACGAGTTGAATTAGGTACGCCGTCTGTGAAGAACAAAACCTTCCAACTTGGTGTGGTGAACAGAAAACCGCTTTAAAATCGCGGATTAAGCAGGAACTTTGACCAGAAAGTAGCCTGCAATACGTTACTTAACTTCGTTAAAAATAAATTGCTAGATAAGTTTCAACTTAGTTGAATTGGTAAGTGGAGGTGGTTTTAGTGTAGTAAGAATATCACACACCTATGAGCACGCTTTTTTCGGTCCTCATAGAGCCTTATGCAGGTGTTGCACCTACCCACGGGAAAATAAAAAAAAATTTAATTTATGTTTGTATCCTCCAAAAAAGACAGCTGTAATTTCATTCAAAAAAAAAACTTTCAGATTATAATAAATCACGAGTAATAACATTTCTCTTCACCAAAAAAAATTTATAAAAAATAAATTAATATTCACCTATACGTTTATACATAGATACATACGTACCTTGTACCTGATCTAGCGAATGTTTTACCTTCATTAGGAAGTCTTTTGTGCTTAACGCCTAGCGTCATTTTCATTTAATACAATATTATTTGTTTTACTAGTTCCGATGATCCCATGATTGTTTAATAATATTCTATTATATTTACACAATAAATAAAAGATTCACCTGACTCAATAATAAACAAGTCAAACATACATACAACCTGCAGTCCTACAAAGATCATATTAATGATCATTTTAACATCACTCAGGGATGTCATTTTGAATTTAACAAAAACCAACTAACGAATTCAATTGCACCAATAAATTTTTGTTTTTTAAATATTTCAAAATAAATTTGATCATAAAAAAAAAACAAGAAACAAATAAAATCACGTAATACATTTATAACTTTTAATTTGCACTCACTCGGGCACTATCAATTTGGTATTCCCAGGCTAATATAAGTATGGCTTTTTTATACAGGTACCCTGCAGGGTACCAGTACCACAAATTTATCATAAGACAGGTTTTTATTTCTATATTGTCTCTGGGGTAGACATTTTTTGAGATACAGACACTTTTTCCACCAGTATAGTGACGCAACATGTTAAATGGCAATCTACAAACTCTTAAATTAATGATTTACTAGAAATAAATAAAAACAACTAGTACGTTTTTTCGATTTTTAAGACGAAATTTCTCTTTTGCTTTGACTTTAAAATTTGTTAGGAATGCCAATAGCCTATGGTCTATTTATCAAACTCAATTACCGTTTGATCTTAACTAACAACTTATGTATAAGTAAATATGTTTTTTTTAAGATTATATTATGGTCCACAATGACAACCATTCAACTGATTATGGAATGTTTATATTATTATTATGGCTGCTTAGAAATCCAGATTATGCAGGATTCTTTTGTTTCTGTCAAAGACAAAGTAATACACACGAAAAGCTTACTTGTGAATGCAATTTCCAGTCCTTGTAAGCTCTGACAATGTAATCCATGGTAAGATAAGTTTGATTTGTTTTTTGTTGTGTTTGATTTTTTTTGTATTGAAACAGATCACTTGTCACTCTCAGATTTGTATAGAGATCACACTATAAAAAGCGCTTAAATTGGATTTTTATATGACAAAATTGAAAACAACTTTGACACATTTAACAAAAACACATGTGCTCTATCTATGAACTCACAATTCTTTGAAATACGTTAAACCTTTTTGTTTTTTTTTTTTCTTAAATATTTACACTTAACCGCAATAAGTTACCACCGCGACTATGCCAAGTATATTAACTTCAAAGCGCGTTTGATTATGGTAAAATTAAAACCGTCTGTTGGGGGAATTGATCGAACAAAAAGGGGGCAAGATAGATAGCGAGAGAGAGGTAAAGTGGTGAGTGAGAGAGAACTGAAAAGTAAAAACACAAATCTTTCCTCTATAGAGCCAAAAAGAACAAAACCCACAGGCGACTATACGACCAACTGGCTTCTAGCTATGATTTATACCGACTGAGAGCAGTCAGCAGTGTCACTAGTTGTTGGCGTTTGTAGAGTTCGATTTGACAGTAAGTGGTACGTCTGAAGCTGACTGTGGCGGCAACAGAATATACAGAACACACTATATTGAAACACAAACAAGCACACCCATATTATATCTGCCAGAATGCCAGAGCCCAGCCACAGTAAAGTTCAACGTCAGCGCTCAAAGCCCTCGTTGGCCCGTCTTGTGCCTATCTCTAAGCCCTACCCCACACGCAGCCCTCTTAGTAAACTTGGGATTCAACCAGCATTTTTTGTGATACTCGTATACAAAAAACCAGATTGAGGAGACAAAGACGTCTGGCTGGCAATCTGGCATACGTAACAACTTAACTCAAACTCATATACATATGTGTAGTGTACCGATACTAGATACATATACTACTTAATGCTTGTTTATTATTCTCTCCAACTTAAAGATAGAATCCTAAGTGGAGGAAAACTTTGCTACAGCAGCCGAGTCGAGTTGTTGTTTCGGAAGAAAACCTAATTCGCATACAGCTGTTCTGTAATAGGCAAACCAAGCATACGAATTTTTATGCAACGTTTGGCGCATTTTCATCATGGATTGCGGCAGTGGCAGTCTAGAGATTGATACTGACAAACACTCACCATAGGCTTTTGTGTGTTTTTATTTTTTGTTTGCCATAATTTGTAATTTATCATACATTTTATGGTAGGTATATGAATGTATATACTTCTTCGTTAATTGTTATGTAGGGGGAAGTTTCTTAATTTATAATAAATTCCTTATCTGGGTGATTGGTTTTCTATTATTAGAGGAGTTTGTTGGCAACGATTTTTAAGTAGGTATAGCTATTGGTGGCAAAGATAAGATTTGTGCGATGCACTTAATTTTTTGTTTGCATCGTAAGTTTCAAGGTATTTTTTTTTTACTTTTTGAAGAAGTAAAAGTTTCCCTAATTAGTCAGCAAAATAAAGTAGCTACTTGAGATTTTAGAATTTTTTACATTGCGCGGGAGACTTTTTAATAATCGTTGACAGAAACCAATTTGGCTCTGTCACTTCCATCAAGTTTTTCAAGTCATTGCTAATTTTCTTCATAAGGCTGGTGAACTTTCCTGATACGAAATTGTGATCCACAAATTACTTACGAAAACGTTACGAAATGATATTAAAAAAGCACAAAAGTCATTTTTCCGACCGCAAATAATGTCACGGGCAATATAGTCTATGCAAAAAATAAAAGTGGAGACTTCTCCAAAAATCTGCTACAGTAATTAATTTTGACCGCCGGCCGCTGAAGTTTATAATTGCTTACACCACACTGCCTGCGATTCGGAACCCTCCCAATACACACCGAACGTTCCAAGGAATGATGGTTTAATGAGTATGCCTTCAAATCTACTCTAGTTAGATTTTCTTTTCCACATGATATAGTCCAGTCACTACATACGTCAGACCTTGTGTCAGATCCGATAGTTCTGATTTTTGGTTGAGTTGTTTGTGATGTTGGCGTACTAAATAATCCAAGTTTTCGGCCATACAATATGTGAACTGCTAACTTCACTGTGAAGTTAGGAGGTCAGTATGAATCTGCTTTTGCTATGTACGTCCTAGCTCACCAGAATGGGTGGCGGAACTTGACATCACATGCAAACAAAACACAAATCTGGCCAAGATGCTTGTTATAGTAGTGTGAGCATTACTTATTCATCCCAGTTTAACCTTGAGCCCAATTTTGAACGAACTATCAAGTACAGAAATTTTTTCTTCAGCCACACAGCTTGAATGTGAAATGCTTTTTATTACTCTGCTTTAATCATTAATGCGGGGTTTGAGATCCCAGTAATTCCCAATACACTATTTGCGTGAGATTTAAATAAGCCTAAATATATGTATATATTAATTTCTGAGAATGTAAGTGGTATGGTATTGCTTTTAATGAAGAAGTTGATAAATTGAGTTTCTATAAAAATTTCATGTCTGAAGCAAAAAAAAACGAAGTAAAAGCTACCTTGTTTTCTCCAAAACTCCAAAGAATAGGGGTGATAAGATACCATCTTCTGGCTTACCTCTACTGATACTGACATATTCTACAAAACCACCCTCAATGAGAAATGGACCTGGAAATGGCCATTTTTAAAATTAAACATATCCAGCTATCGGTTTTCCAAACGTTTGGATTCGAACAGTCTATTAGTTTAGTATCTACCTTTTCAAAAGCCGATAAAATAACTAAACTTTACTATAATGCAATTATATATTATTTTCAATTGAAATGCGATCTCGTTCTCTGGCTGGTCTCATATCCTCAACCAACAGCATTATACCTGGACTTTTTCTTAATAGTTTTATTAAGTATTTTTTTGTATTTCAAACAAAAATTTCATCAAAAGTAGTGAACAGCTTGGCTAGAACTTTAATTTTTAATCATAATCAACTATGCAATGTCATTATACATTAATAAATCATTATCTTCTACCACATCGCCGACCATCACCTTCTTATTCTTACCTTGCAGCAGCTAAATACAGCATTCAAGTATTAACTCAAAAGCTATAATTTCCTTTGTTAATGCTTGAAAATTACTCACGCCAATAAAGAGTTGACCTGGTTTAAGCCCTAAGTCTAGAGCGTAGGCAAGGAAGGACAAGAGGGGTGGGTGCTTACCCCACTATTCAAGTTTTACTTCCTACATTTTTCGTTGAAGAATAACAAAATCAAGATTTGAGAAACTATTTGAGATTATGAACTTTTGCTGTTCGCATTGTCTTTCTTGAAACGAAAAACAATGAAGCTGTCTTACTTAGACAATGGAATGGGATCTCAAAGGCTTTGAGTCCTTTCACTGAAATGAAATTTTATTTTATTAAATAAAGCATATTTTCAACTATTTACAACTTTTAAAATACTGCCTAGCTAGCCTAGCCTAGTCAGACGAAAAAGAAAATCTAATAAAAATAGTTTTAGGTGATTATTTCCGCAACTAAGTAGACTTAAGGCCCCATTACAATAGCCAATAAATTATACTAAATTGATAATTGATAAATCTTAAATTTGATCGTTTTGGCTGATGTATATTTTGATTATTGAGAATTATGCAGACCGTTGCGAATCACAAGAAAATTACAAATTAAAAATTAGTTGATCACACTTTTACTCCTTGACTGATTGTCAGATTGTCATAATTATGTCTTTTTGTTTTGAAGATTTACGCACTTAAAATTAGGGCGAATTAATAGAAACTGTTTGAGCTATTTTTAAATTCCCATTGGAAGTTATTCTATTTGGTCTAATTTGTTAAATCGAAAATTTTGGCATATCTTCACGTTCTTTCGCTTTTTTTTTCATTCACCATATCTCAAGAACGATTGAAGACATCGACTTCGGATGAATTTTATTTTATAAATAGATAGAGGTTTCAATACGTCCAGAAAGGTTTTTTACTATAGCAATTTAAAAGAAACTCTGTTAAATTTTTTTAGTCTCGAATATCTCGGCAACGAATAATGCTATTGAAGGATTAATTTTATTGTACGCATATTGATATTGACGCAAAAAGAATTGGTAAAAATATGAAAACATATGAACTTCTTTATATTTACATATATATTCTATATTTGCTTCGAGGTTATTTTATGCCATATAATTTATAATAAATAATTGAAAAAAATTATAAAAATGTTGTTTTAAAACGATTAAAACTGCAAAAAAATGTACCGAATATATTGTCGAAATCTTTTTTGTTCGTCACAAATATCTTGAGAACAAATAATGATACTGACTTTGGGTTAATTTAATTTTACACACTACTTTATAGTAAATAATTGATAGAATTTGCAAAAAAGAAATTAATATGTAATATTTTTAACCAAAAAAAACTACAAGAAATATCCTGAGATCACACCAATTGGTATTGGCTTCGGGTTTATAAAATTCTATAAACTAGTTCATAACTGATATTTGATCGGTTTTGTAAAAAAATTCAATAAAAATTGTTTTTTCTTTAAGTGCAAAAACTAAAAGAAATTTTATCAAAAATTGTTAAACAAATTTGTTCTTCTCAAATATTTTGACTTGCTTTGGGTTAGTTTTATTCTACTCACTTATCATCAATTGATTGCATATTGACCAACTTCAAACGTTTTCAAAGATCTTGAATTGGCGATTTTTTAATAGTAAAATAACATCGGGCCTTAAGCTTCCGAGGGCGCCAATAGGAAGTTGCACCCACTCTTTTTTTATTCTATTTTGTCTATAGCAACATCGGTTTGCCCCCGCTGATTGAAATCCTCCATACGCCTTGGTCCGACGATTATTTACCAAACACTTGTGAGACACATGAATATATCGAAGTCCTGAACCCGGTAGTAATACAATGAACTTGTCATTTTTGCTTTTTTTTTAATTTCTCTCATTGAGTCATCCATAAATACCTTTAGAAAGTTTTGCATCCCAAATTCGATAACTTAAAATCTGTGACTTCTGATTTCACAAAAAAAGTGTGCTGATTAACGTGGCACGATTTCTTATTATAAGAGAACAATATAAGCTATATGCATACAGTCCGTGCTCTGAATAATCTTGATTTGTTTTATTACAAATAAAGAACAAAAATGAGTAGCAAATTACTGCCCTCATATAATTTCGAAGAATCAGACACAACATGTTAAGTAAAATAGAGCCCAAAACTATGTATGTAAATTGATTTATGGCTTGATTATTTTTTTGATGTGAAAGATAAATTTTAATGCAAAGCACAAATCGGAAAAGAACTGACAGACAAAATTGGTACTCTCGATCTTTCGTAACATATTTCCAACTTTTTAATATCGAATATTTACCATACAAATTTATTTCGTAAGCCTTGAAGATTAGAAAATAATCTTGTTAAATCTTTCTAGGGCTAATACTCTTACAAATCGAACTAACCTATTGCTATATAGTGCTTAAGGATTCATTCGTGGCTGCATTCAGTTCTTCACAACTGAAGCATTCTATCTCACTTCCACTTCATGAGAAATGAAACAGCATTTGCAATTTTTAAATCTTTTCCAAACAGATTTATTTAATCTGAACTGAGATAAATCTTTGGCGGAAATATAGCATTATGGCCGATTCAAGAAGCTGAAACTGTGAAGTGATAAATATGATAACGCCTTCACGCCAAATGCGTTTCTCGAAGTGTTAAAATGAAAACTAATGCCTTTATATGATAATTCTTTATCGAAATCAATGCATTCTGTGAAAACCTGTGAAAAGTTAAATGATAAAAGCAATTTATGCTCTTACGTTCACATTGGATTGAAAAACTGGATTTTTTTTTACGTTTCAGTATATTCACATCTCACTCCCACTTCTTCAGTAAAGGAAGATGTAAATACTGAAGCATCAAAAAAAATCCAGTTTTTCAGTCCAATGTGAACACCGTCTTGGTATATCTATGACGTCACAATCATCTTTTATTATGAGAGATTGAGAGAGATGAGGGACATTTCACATTTTAGTACTTTTTAGTACTCTTTTTGGCAGTTGTTTTTATAACGAGTTCGAGAGTGGGTTAGTGAATTGATAAAACTATGTGAGAACTGAAATAATAACTTTGTTTTCATTTTAAAGTTTCACAGATCGAAAATTGACCCCATGTTGTCAATTACACTTTCGGAATACTCCTTTTGCAATTCATTAGCACACCTTATACTCCAAAGGCCTTTTATTTGTTGTGCTTGAGTGAGAGTGGGGCTGTTAGTGAGATCAACCTGCTATTCCCACCTGACGGTTGAGCTTTAGTATACTAATAGTTCATATATCCTAACTTTACTTTTAAGAAGTGTTGCATAGATGATAGCAACACTATCAGAAGGACGAGAAAAGGGCTGCCACATACCAGTTTTAGACTTTTCAGTATTCACATCTCACTCCTACTCCTTCATTAAAAAAAGATTTGAATACTGAAACGTCAAAAAAGTCCAGTTTTTCAGTCCAATGTGAGCACCGTCATTGGCCTATAAAGCGAGAACCAGGGGTCGGACGATGACCCAAGAACTCTCGTTAGATTCAACATCCTTGAAAACACAGGACCCACATTATTGATTTGTGTCCCTCCTTTCCCCTTGCACGAAGGGGGCAGAAGAAACCGGTATGGTTAAGGGAAATTGCAAAGCAAAATAAAGTAGGTACCTAATGCAAATATTTGTAACATTAAAATTTAAAGACCTACAACATTATATCAAAAGGAAATTGAAAATCTTCTATTAGTTTGTTTTTTAAAGGCACTTTCAAAGTGCCAGAGGGGGTGGATATGAAAGTTTAATAAACTTAAATATTTATCTTGGTATATACTCTAAACATTTATGTTAAAATTTAATGTTGTGTGGTGGATATTTATTATAAAGGGAAGACGCGAGGAATCATGTACACTTGATTTCAGAATTTTCCAAACCTGATTTGTCAAAATGCATGTATCTGAATTTTCAGTATAGAATTTTCAAATAGAGGAATTATGTGTTCTGGGGCTGCCTTAAGTTATACGTTTGTGAACGACCAAATAGGTTAGCTTAAAACATTTTGAATTAAATATTTTATTTATCAGCACAAAAATTGTTACTTTTTTTTCTATGTATGTATTTATATTTTCGTATATGTATATAGATTTTCCTGAACACTATTAAACATTTTTCTTCTAAGTGCTATTTTTGCATAAAAGTAAAACCCTTAGCCCCAGTTTTACAGTCTCGTTTTAGTCTTGAACTGAGTTCAATTAATTTAAAACTCACTTCATCCCAATGTAAACACTTGGTTACGCTCGAAATTATAAAATGTCAAAAAGGCTGTATGCAAAACTTAAAAGTTGGCCAACTTGTCCAGCTGCGCCTGCAGCTGCGTTGTACTGTGTTCGTATCATTGGACTTGTGTCGTGTGTATTCAACATTTTGACACCTCTTCCAGCTGCAGCTCTGCACAGAGCATCGAACAATGGACAAAACTCCAAAAAATAAATAATTTTTTCTTACATTTTTATGAATAAAAATTCCTTGTGTATCAGTCAAAGATTATATAAACAAGAGTAACCAAATGCTCCTGGGATAAGAAGGCCCATTAAATCAATTTCATTTGAGTTCAGTTCTTCAGTCTTAAAAAATGTACATTTTTCATTAGGTTATTTAGTCAATAATTGCCCTTCAACCAGTGAAAAGTTCTATTATTGTCTTATGTTGGTATTACTTATTTATTGGTATTCATGCAAGGACTTAAAGTCGTTAACGTAGTAAAGTTATAAACTTCGTAAATCTGTCTAATTTTTAAATTATGACAGATCTACGAAGTTTAAGACTACAACATTTACGACGGCTGAATGCTGTTGTATGAATACCCTTACTATATTACCATAATTTTTCAGTTATAACTATTAAGTTTACATAACTAATAATAAGGTTCAAATTCACTCCATTAAATAGGAGAAAAAAGGATGTGCAGCACGTATTTTCATGCGCTCACTTGATAGCTTTCTATTTGCTCTTGTCCTTTTCTGAATGTCGCTCAGCCTTTCTTCTCTACTTTCCTTATCGCTCAATTTCACGGGGCCATCATCTGCACTATTCCTTCGTTGAGATGACGTATTTGGCATCATACTCCTTTGGCAGCTGGTACTTCCGCACAAACTGATGACATCGTGCTTACCTTCCACCACCACGCTGTCTCCTACACTTTTGACCGTTAATTCATCTGGTCTGAAATGGCTGACATCCATGGACATTTGAAACCCGTGCTTTCCACCTGTGTAGTTTTTTTTTGGAACATCGCTGTATGTATTGGATTCTAAATCCGGAGTCATCTTGTTGGGCAATTATTATTTCCTCTTTACTCCAATCGTCAGTGGAATCCGCTCTTAATCTCTGGATGGCAACAACTTCCTTTTCTTTTTCACTTGTGGAATGCTTGCTTGCTGATTTCCATGGTCTTCTCGGTGGTAATCTGCACTGGCGTTGGAGGTGTCTGAACTTGTTACAATTCCAACACTCAGGGCTTCTAGGTGAGAATCTACACTGGCGTTGGAAATGTCCAGTCTTGTAATAATTCCAGAATCGAGCAGGTCCATCTCGCTGGTTCCTTTGCAACGCTGTTCTCTGGCATGAACACTCCTCAATTTCTAATTCTCTTACTCGATGGACTCCTTGAGAAACCTGTTCTGCTGCTTCTATAGTCAGGGCGAATGCTAATGCCTCAAGAAGTGTGCGTTTTCCAGCAGTTCGAATTGCTCGCTGAAGGTTGATATCAGATACAGCACGGACAAAGGCGTCTGTTGCGGATTGGTTAATGATTTCATCCCCTGCAGCCGGATATGCCAGATGTGCCAACCGTTTGATGTCTGCTTAGAGCTGTTGAAGAGTTTCTCCTCTTTTCTGGACTCTAGTATTGGGTTGAACGCGGAAGACTTCTTTCATATGGCCATCTCCAAAGCGTTTGTCAATGGCTTGAACAAGAGCACTTAAGTTGCCATTCTTATCTGCTGGTTCGCTGTTTACTGTCAATTTTTCGCTGAGTATTGAACGTTCGTATATGTTCTTCAATGGCCATGTTTTATTTGGTGTGTTTTATTGGCCGTGTTTTATTATCTTCTATCCGGATCTGGATCTGGATTAACTTTAACACGTAATACAAAAAAAAAATGTGGGAAATTTTCAAAATTGTTTTTGTAGTACGTGTTAAAAGTTAATCCAGATCCGGATCCCGCTGATAATAAAACACGCCTATTATCATCGGGATCTGGATCTGTATTTACTTTAAACACACACTACAAAAACAATTTTTTTAAATTTCCCATTATTTTTGTATTACATGTAAAAAGGTGTGTTTTATTATCATCGGGATCCGGATCTGGATTAACTTTTAACACGTACTACAAAAACAATTTTGAAAATGTCCCACTATTTTGTTTTTGTATTACGTGTAAAAGTTAATCCAGATCCAGATCCGGATCCCGATAGAAGATAATAAAACACGGCCAAAGTTTATCCAGATCCGGATCCCGATGATAACAAAACACACCCATTATCTTCTATCGGGATCTGGATCTGGATGTACTTTTAACACGTACTACAAAAACAAATTTGAAAATTTCCCACTATTTTGTTTTTGTATTACCTGTGAAAGATAATCCAGATCCGGATCCCGATGATGATAGGCGTGTTTTACTATCATCGGGTTCTGGATCTAGATTATCTTTTGTTCGTAGCACAAAAACAAAATAATGAGAAATTTTGAATAATTATTTTGTAGTACGTGTTAAAAGTAATCCAGATCCAGATCCGGATCCCGATAGAAGATAATAAAACACGGCCAATAAAACACAACTAATTTCGTCAGTGTGGATTGATAATGACATTTGGTGTGTTGTAGCCTTAACACAGGGAAATTATCATTGGGGCGTTAATTATGGTTGGCTTTCTTCCCTTTCTCACGCAATCAACCACAACCAACCTCGCATCAAGTACATTTTTCTTCACAATTCTTTGACAACTGCTTTTGCATTTTGCCTGCGACTCCGATCAATTCTTACCAAAAGTTGTTTCCCACACTTTGTAAACAGAATTTAACTTTGTCTTACTAAACCAAAAAACGTATCAATTTCATTCAAATAATATCAAAAACTTGAAGTCAATTATGTCTTATCAACTCTACAGAAACACCACTCTTGGTAATACACTCCAGGAAAGCCTCGACGAACTTATTCAGGTAAAAAAAGGGATCCTATTTCTCGACTTGTTGCACTTTTCCATATTTTTAAAATTAAATGTCCACAGTTTTAATTAATTCAATTTTAATACTTGCAGTTTGGACAGATTACACCCGCATTAGCATTCAAGGTTCTTCTGCAATTCGACAAATGCATTAACACTGCACTGAATACACGGGTTAAGGCTCGTGTGACATTTAAGGCCAACAAATTGAATACATATCGATTCTGTGACAACGTCTGGACACTAATGCTGAACGACGTTGAATTTCGAGAAGTGCATGAGTTCGCCAAGGTCGACAAAGTAAAAATAGTTGCCTGTGATGGAAAGAGTGAAATTGGTAACTAAATGTTGGGAGTATTCAACACAATCAACTCAATTTACAGAAAGCTCTACCATCTGTGAACTTAATTTTTTTAATTTATTTTAATTTTGTTTCCCCCATTTCTTTTTTTTTTTTTCTTTTGCACTTACCTGGTCTATTGTATTGATAGTTTCTATAGGGTACTTTTAATAAAAAACTATAATTTAAGATTTAAGCTATATATTAGATTGAAGATTGTATAACTTTTTCTGTTAATAAATTGTTATGCCGTGTCAATGTAAATTTTTGTGTTCAAATTTTCTACAAACTATGAAAAGGCATAGTAGACCGAGAGCCCACAACAGATTTTGGGTGTAAATGATAGCAAAAAAAAGTATAGGCCTCGAGAGCGACATTTAAAACTTTTTAAAAAATCGAAGTCTTGCAGTATACAGTTGCGGCATTTAAATAAACAGTACATCAAAAGAAATATGCAGGCAACTTCGAAGGTAATCGAGTTAGCCAAAATTGGTTTTCATCCTTCCTGCATTAGCTCCTCGGATTACGGTATCACTGAATCCTAGACCATTTCAGTGCACAGCTCGCACTGACGGTCAAGCAGACCGTTTAAAAAATTCAAAGTTAAAAACGGTTTTTTTTAACTGTCGGACAGGGCGAACTATATACTTAAATGGTCTCGGATTCCTTGATATGTGATCCGAGGAACGTATCTAGGGACGGGTAAAAACCAATTTTGGCCAACACGATTAACTTCGAAGTTGCATTCATATTTTTTTTTGATGCACTATTTAACAACAAAGGTCCCAGTTGTGGACTGGAAGACTTCGATTTTTTGAATACCTTTTAATGAAGCTTTCGACGCTTATACTTCTTTTTTTTTTTGCTATCATTCACACCCAATATCTGCTGTCGACTCTTAGTCTATAAAGGAAAAGAAAAGCTGTTATTTTTGATAACAAATTAATGAAGCATTCAATGTAAAATGACATAGCGACAGGAGCTGGTCAAGGTCTTTTTCAACAAGCAGATGCTAAGAGACTGGGCTACCATAATCTGGTGGGAAAGACCCTCCATAAAATGTGTTTGCGCATTATAGCTACAATAATTTCATGAAAAACAACCAATAATGATGATCCAGGCTATAAGGGTTACTCAACAAAACTGCCATTTCTAGCTTATTAAAATTTACAAAATAAAATAAAAAATAGAATAAGATAGTGAAGCACATTTTAATAGTACCTACTTTTACATATTGAGTGAAAGAACAGTACAAGCACAGTGTCTTTCTGTCTCAAAATTTCTTTACTATGTACAGTTTTGTGAATTATTCTTTCATCAAAATGTTAGGGGCCTCGAAAACCTCAATTCTCTCATACAATATTACACCAATAAATTGATGGTTTTTATGTAATATAGTTAATTGAGTTTTTCTCAAAACTATCAAGACTATAACTATAACTTTCATAACTATAACGCTGCACTTAAATCAAAGAAATTTTCTTCTTTAACCTCCGTTAGCCTTAACAAACTATCCAGCGATCATTTATGTACAGTCATAGGTTTTGAAAAGAGCTAATACTAATAAAAAGGTGGTGTGTACTACCTCAGTAGCCCTAGTCCGGTAATTACGCCTGGATGTAAATTTGGGACTTCCTTTGTAGTACTTAACTTCTAAATAGATAATTTAAGTTATCATTTTCACTTTCAGGAACAATACAAATCGTAATCGGTCAAAGTTGAATCATATCGCTTTAATTACGATCCGTGTCTAAAAATTTCGGATCTTCGCTCAGTTTTCTCGTTCTCTACTTTTTTTTCGTTTAAACAGATACATTTTCTCCCAGGCTGATTTTGCCTACTGTGAGATCTTTTATTCTGTTCTATGCATGCTTTTATTGTCGTCCCACGACTGCACCGAGCAAGAGGGGAAGAGGAATTTTTTGAAGGCAGTGACCAGTGAGTATTAATTTGTTACTTTTATTAGTTCCCTTATTGCATATGAAAAACTTTCAACATTACTGCTATAAATGGTATAAACATTATCTGGGCGGGTTTTTTTTGAATGGAAGTAAGTAGATACATCTTCCAAAAATGAGTACTAAACTCCATTACGAAATCTATAAGTTTATTGAAGATACTCATTGCTCATCTTATATAAAGTACCCAGACGGAGGTGCCAATTTCTTTTAAAAGATTTCTTTGGTTGGCCCGCTTTACTATTACTCTGCGGATGTATGCAGTTTGCTCTAAAATGCTGTTAATTTGGTGAGCTGCAAATGGTTCAACACAGATAATGGGTGTCTGTACTTATAAACATTTTTGACGTTCGCGTCCCGAACAGCCTCACTCAACATTTAACAACGCTAACATCAAAAACCAACTCTTTTCAAGATTTTGCATGATTTTATTGGAAAAACTCAATTCTGGTAGTCTACATACATATAAGTGGGATAAAAGGTATATTTTTTAGTTTTGTAGCTTTTTGCAGTTAAATTTGTTTAAAAGTAAAAGTAGATAATTGGAGTTTTAGTAACGTCCTTTTCTTCCGTCGGATCGATTATTGTTTTCCCGACTGCGAGAACGACGACGATCACGTGACCTAGATCGACGTCTTCTTGGTGAGCGTGACTTTGAGCGGGATGAACGTCCTCCACGACGGCGTGAATATAGATATCTAAAACCGAAAATTAAGAAGTTTCAATTGCAAAATTGAAGAAATATATAACTTACCTTCTGAGTTCCCTTGAAATTGGTTTGAGGTGCATAAAGTTACAGAATCCCGATCGAGTACACTCGCCCATTTCGTATTGACGACAGCAGGCTTCTCGGAAGTCGGTGACTGGTGATAGCTCAGAATACACCGGTCGTCCACCGAACCAACGATTGTTCAGATCAGTAGCTGCCTTTTCTGCGTCCACTTCATTGCAGAACTTGATATATACATTCCCGACAAGGTGATCACCTAGATTGTCACAAACATTCAGCTCTTCGATCTCCCCGTATTTGTCTTCGCATTCAACGAATACGTCTTCGAAAAAATTATCATAATGCTCCTGCATTTCTTCGTCGGATACATTAGCAACCACTTGAAAATAAAAGGAAAAAATGATTAACTATTTGTTGGAGGGAAAACGAGTTGGTTTACTCACAATGGCTACCGTCAGCAGATTTAGCGGAATTTTGTGGATTTACGTATAAATTTTGGAGGACCACAGTTTGAGAGAAAGTTGGTTTGTTATGAATTCGAGAGCATCTGTCCCCGTGCCTGCATGCTCCTATTTTGAAGTAAAAGGAGCAATTAACCCTAAAATAAGCAAAATTTCGAAGGAATTATTATTATTATAAATGTTTGTGCGAATGAAGAACAAATTCCAATATCTTACTTGTCCTTTTCGGTTCCAAAAATAGATGCCAAATATTCGGCCATATTTCAGTATATAAAATACAATAATATATTATTTTTTAACAAGTTTTACTTTGATTTATTTATTGTCTGCTTTTAACAGGAATAAAATACAATTTTACGCACAAATCAACCATACACGAAAATTCTAGTGTGACAATTCACAAATATGGCGACTTTTGTTTGTGATAATGAACATATTCAGTTCATAAAAGCGGACCAAATGAAAAGGGGGGTTCACATTTTCAAATATGCTTGAGAAATATGGCTTGATGAATGTTAAGGATTGAAGCCATTTGCGTTCACACTTGCAAGCATGCTGTCAGGCTCTTTGCCTGTTTAGATTCTGAAAATAGAGTCCGGACTCGTGAGTCTCATCAAGTCTACATTGGAGAATTTGAGGCACCTCAAAACACATAGAAACAACAACAACTTCAATTCTTTGCACATTTGTCCAGTTTATATTTCTAAACGCTCAGAGAATTTCCCCAGTTTAACTGTCAAAAGCTATGCAAACAAATCTTTGCTCCGTAAGCTTAGTGAGCTTTCCTGAAATATAAACTGAACAATTGAATCAACAAAAAATGAGTCTCATGAGTCGAGTGTTATAATAATTCTTGGCTTCAACATGAAGGATTCTTTTTTGTTCGAGTGAGAGATGTATGGAGTTTGATTGCGTGAAATAAGGATGGGTATATTGAACTGAAAGGATTTGTTTTGCATAATGTAGACACGCTGTTCATCAAAACGACTTCCAATAAGAAGAGAGTGTAGATAGGCTCTTAGCTTTGTAGTTGTTTCTTTATAAGCTCTTGTTAAAGGATTTGAAAGAATTAAAATGACGGTTAGGGTTTTAATTTGAAAACAAAATTATTACAAGATTTCCAATGTACATAATAATTATTCTAGGTATAAGATTAAAGTAATTTTATACAAGAAAAATGCAAAAATGATATAATGAAAACACTATAAATTAAGTGCTTTGTATAGCAGTTAGATCTGAAAGAGTATTATGGGAGTTTTTTTTTTTTGAGAAAATATGGGAGCCAAGCTCTCGAGAGTTTGTTAGATGGACTACTTTATTAATTTATTTGTATGCATGTGCTACGTAGGAAGTTATTTCTACTTCGTTTAATTAATGAATTTTAAATTAAAAATTATTAAAATATTGATCACAATTCACAATTTTTATAGTATTGTAATATTTTCTCAAGTTCGTTAATAAAACAATTCGGTATTTATTTTATTCGAGAGTGGTTAAAGCTCATTCGAGAGTCGTTATAGTACAAATTTGACAGTCATTACACTGCCCCGTCCTTAGGATTGATTGTCCTGAGCAAATCCTGTGAACTACTTTCATTTTGCCTCTTAGTCCTGTCTGAATGTGGTAGACGACATCTTTTATTCGTGTTACAACAGTATACGGGCCTTCCCAATTTTGTTGAAGTTTCGGTGAAAGTCCCTTCCGACGTTGGGGATATTATAAAACCACACAAGTTCTCCCGCTTGGAATTCGCTCGTTATTGATTTTGTGTCGTATCGGGTTTTCATCCGATCACTTGATAGCTTTATATTTGCCTTTGTCCTTTCATGAATGTCAAGAAGCTTTTCTTTTAGGTGCCAAGGAGTGTAAAAACTTCCTGAAAGATTTTAGACTCGAAGTTTCTTCCCTGATCTAAATAAAGTTCCATCGGCAAACCAAACCTGCTTATCCAGTTGAAAACAATCTGATCCACGACTGTTTTGGTTTCCTGGGGCTCAATTCCGCAAGTGTGAATGATTTTCTGTGTACACATTCTGCTCACGCCCAAAACAATTGTGAACAAATTTTACGGATTTTGCATACGATATTTGTCAAAAACTCTAAACTCAATCTTGCGTAATCGCAAAATTTGACGTGTACACGATTTTCGGTGTACACAGAAAAAGCTCCCTCTTGCGGAATTAGGCCCCTGGTTTAGGATGGCAAATGCCTCATAGGCCACTTGCTGAAGTAGTCCATTAATACCAGGATGTATCGGTTTTCACTTTTGGTTTCTGGAAAATGTCCCGAAACGTGTATTGCAATCATCTCAAAAGGCGTGCCCACTGGTCTGGTTTCACAAGAATAACTCCGAAGTGTTCTTAAAACATCCTTGTTTCCCTGAAGTTTTTGTGAAGATATTGAATGCTCTCATTGTACTTCCAATTATTTGAGTTTCAACTTTGTTACATTCAAACCACTGTTCTTATTAAATGAGACTAAAAATAAAAAGCGAAGCGTGGCTTTAATAGTAACGGAGTAGTAATCCATGTGTTTCAATGTAACCTAATTTTAATGAGACGTTTTTAAAAACAGAATTGAAGCTACTGTGCGACTTTGATATTTTGCAACTTCAAAGTTACTACTCGTATAAAAAGTCTAATTGATTATGATTAACCCTGAGGCCACACGAGCCAGTACTGGCTAGCCAGTCGCAATACACTCACACTTTTTTACTGACACATACAAGCCGAAGCAACTGGCTCGTCAACTGGCTTGCTTTTTTCGAAGCCAGTTAGGAAGCCAGTAGAGCAGCCAGTTATAGGGTTCGGCAGTACTTTTTCGGAGCAGATTTGGAAAAATTGGTCCTAAAATTATTATTGACTCGCATTTTATTTCACAAAATATTAATACAATAAGAATCGGGGAGTCAAAGTTTTATAAATTTGCTAATGCCCATTTTATTCACTCGTTTAATGCAATTGGATTTAAACTGCATTCCGGAGGTCAGTTTAAGTTATTAAAACCAGATAAATACTGAATTTCATATTATTCACTTTTCTTGACATTTAAATTTCAAGAAGTGATATTAAACCTAAAATTTTGCAACCGAGTTTAACCAAAATTTTGTTATAATTTTCATGCACTGTTTTGGAAAACGAATTGGCTTACTCAAGCTCACATGCCTCGCCGTGGTCGTCGAAACGTAGTTCCCAGTATCATGGTCATTAAGCTCGTCTCGCTATGTTCTCGCCATGCCCATTTACACGTGAATCTATACCGTGGTCTTCTCGCTATGGTCTCGCTTTGGTCTCGCCATCATATTTAAACGCTGTTCATTGCATTGAGCATGTTTTGCCATCATCTCACTTGGGTCTCGCCAAAGTTTTTTTCAATTGAATTTTTCAAAGTGGTTAAAATAAGCTATAGGTCTCGTGTGGTGTGTTTTTGGATCCTCTTACCATTCGAAGAGAGAACCAAAAAATTGGTGAATAAACTCATTAAGCGGTGAGAAGGCTTTCCCAAACCAAAGTGAATTGTAGTTGCTCTCATTTAACGCCATGTAAAGAAATTCTGACCAGTAAAATTTTAGTTTTCTTTCTGATGGTTTCGCGTTGGTTTGGGAGAAACAAGTAAAGGCTCTCCAGAACCAACGCAAAACATTCGTAACGTACTGTTCCTTTGCTAGTTTTGTCGGAAAGCATTAAGGTTTGGGAGACCAAACCAACGCGAATTCGCAGCGACGACGAATTTGTCATATTGTGTATTTGTCATATTTAATTCTATTGTGAATGATTCGCTGCGAAACGCTCTGCATTCGCGTTGGTTTGGGGGAGACTTAAGTGTGTTTTTAGTTCATTTAATTTTGAAAGAATAAAATATCATAGTACTTCTATTTTTTTCCCTAAATTCGGAGTAGATTTATTCCATTTAGATTATCATCCGAACCCTGGCCAGTATAGGAGCCAGTACAGCATGCCGCCTACGTCACAGCCCATACACGAATAGGAACTTGACAGTCAATGTATGTAGCCAATTGGCTAGCCAGTACTGGCTCGTGTGGCCTCAAGGTAAGTAAAACTAATATATAACACTTTTGTAACACAGTGAAAAATTGACAGAATAATTAAATAAAATACAGAATGCAACTACATTGTCAATTGCTGTCAGATTCTTAAATAAAAGCTTCTATACATAAGGGTGTCTATTTCCCAAAATATTTTCTTAATTTTGTCCGATATGTCATTAACCCAAACACATTTGTATGGGTACTGCTGTTTTCACGTTTTTCTTTCTTTAGTATGGCAGCCATTCTTAGTTTTTTCTTTATTCCTTTAAGCCTTGTTCTTTAATCCTTCAAAAGCCACTAAAAACTTAAAAACAATAATTTTATATAAATTATTATGACTTTTAATTCAGTGATGATGGGAAATAATTATTTGTGCAGTTAAATGTTTTCTCGGCACTAAATTTTGATTTAACCTTAAAAAAATTATTTTGGAAAATTACAGGCACCCTATCTATATCTTTTTATTTGGCTTCCACAAAATAAAATTTACCATTTATTTATTTTCAATATACGCTTATACGGCTACAAATTGTTTTCGATTTCAGGAGTTATTGAAGGGTTTTTGATGCAACTCTAGTATAACAACTCCTTCTGTCACTTTTCCTGTTATTAAGTCTCCTATTCTTTGCGTCTGACTATTTTTTTTTAGAATTCCTCTTTGAAAATCATCCTGTGACTCACGCGTTATTACATGGAGCTTCTCAACGCTTGATGCAAAATTGATAGTTCTCTTTACTGTTTAAGTGGTTTGTAGAGTTTCTGTATAGGAAAAATTCGAAAATACAGACAATGCTCAAAACAAACGTCAAAAAGAGTCTCGGAAATCTTGGCCCACGACGCACAGTGGTGTTTCTTTTATTCGAGAGTGGTTATAGCTCATTCGAGAGTCGTTATAGTACAAATGTGACAGTCGTTACAATATATAATTTATTGTGACAGAAAATTTCTGTCAGTTTTTTAGGCTAAATGTGAGGAATCGTGTTCGTTATTATGTTTTAAAGCAAAAAAAAAGAAGTTATTTTTTTATATATCTGCCCAAAAAGTGTATTACAAAATATTGAAAAGAAGAAAATCACTTAATTTCAAAAATATCATTGGTATTTATAAACTCATTTCAAGCAATGCCTAGCTTTAGACAATTCCAGCCTTATTTATTAGATTTTTGTATGCGGTTGACTAGTAAGACAGTTTTTTAAAAGTTGGAAATTTGCAATATTTATTTAACAAAAATGTCAATTTAGAAAAATCTTAGACAGTGGATGGCGTTGTCCAAGTTAGGCAACTTTAAGATAACAGAAAACAAATTATGTTAATAACTTGGAATTAGACGGCTGTCTAATGTTAGACACAGTTTATAAATACGAATGTTCTTGTCCAACTCCAAAATGTTATTTATAAACATTTTGCACCTCGTGGCTTACTTAGCCACTGAAATTTGTTGTCCAAATCTTTTTTTAAACTAGACTCGTTCAGCAATCAAGGAAGGCAAATATTTCTGGTTTCCTAATTTTCCAGTTTTAAAATGAACTAAAAGCTAATTGAATGTTCCCAACAGCATACTGAAATTCATTAATTCATTCAAAAAATGAAAAATACCACTTAATATATGAGGTCGTTTTTGGACAACTGTTGGAATGCGTTTATAAATACCGAGATGAAGGCCACTTTACACGATTATAGAATTTATGTGGGAACTGCAGCTAATTCCATTTGAGAAGTCAAACGGGATTTGTTGTTTTCAAGGAAAATAGTGAATTCAGTCTATTGAAAATAAAAGTATTTTTGCAAAAAAATAGAATTTGGATCTTTCCAAAATGTAATTATGCCTCTAAACATTTACAGCCTTATTTATTAGATTTTTTAGGCGGTTGACTAGTTAAACAGTTTTTTAAAAGTTCTTAATAGTTGGATATATGCCTTACTTAATTATATAAAATGTCAACTTAGACAAATCTTAGACAACCGATGCCGTTGTCCAAGTTAGACAACTTTAAGACAACAATAAAGAAAGTTTATTAATGACTTTTTGGAGTTGAACGGCTCTCTAAAGTTAGACAAAGTTTATAAATACGACTGTTATTTTTTTATGACTTTTTTTCTTTTTTTTTGGTTTTGGCAGATAACTATAGAGAAAATTAAATACTAAGTAAAAACGTGAAAACATAAACAAGAGTGAAAAAAATGTCTCTTTTCAATAAACTACTCAATCCTATTTTTTTCTCAAGTTTTACAAAAGTAAAAGTTAGAGCGTCCCTCACTTTTTCTTTTGTACAAGAGTGAAGCACAAACTCATCTAAATAAACAGTTAAAAAGCTGATTCATAGATGTCACTCATATCGATAATAGTTGCGGACATTGACTTATTATAATATGGACTGCTAGTCGTATGTAATTTTCATACAAAAGCCCTATAGAAAGGGGTTCAGCCGCTCCTTAGCGACATGAGAGCTGCCGTCGAATTTCGGCCAAAAAAATAACTATTTTACGTCATGTGTGTAAATGACATTGTGTCAAACTTGTTTTTTTTTTTTAATTTGTTTTTATTAGTTTGGAAAACTCTTAACTCTATTTGTGCAATTTTTAACAAAATATTTGTTTTTAATAAGAAGTTGATTCTAGATTAAAATGTATTTAAGTTGACTAAATTTTTAACATCAGTTGGAAGACGGTTGAACAACTGGACCCTTTATAAAGAAGATGGTTTTGTGTTTGGGCTCTCCTATATAAAGGTAACCGAAAATCTCTAGTATTTCTTAGTGCATATTTCTCATTACTTATGAAGTGCCAATTATAGTGCATGCATTTATTTGTTCCCAGTTGGGAACAATACGGCATCATGTCGTCGTTTTGTTTGTCACTTAACCTCTGCTCTATATCTATTTTATTCTCTATTAACAGGTATTATCTACCTAAGATCTCATCTCAATAAATATCTCTCGGTGGACTCATTCGGAGATGAGTATGTCAATGGTTGCGGAACTAGCCTTTTTCTTTTTTGAGTGCATTCAGCTCAACTAAAATTTCGTACTCTTTTCGCAGGAAGGTGTCGCTAGCATATATTTGTATTTTTCACTTTTGCACTTTTATACAAGAGTGAAATGATTGTAGTTAGGCCTTCGCTGTGTTTACTGTCAATATTCAGTGAAAAAGTAATTTTTCGCTGAGTATTGATCATTCGTATATGCTCTTCAATGGCCATGTGTTGTTTTGGCTTCATTTTTGTAAAATCTTTATTTAAGCTATTTGGTAGTATTGGATTTTTAAATAAAAACCGCGCCTTTTCATAATGAACTTCAAGACGACTGGCTGTGTTTTTTCTTCTGAAGTTTTTTATCTTTTACAGAAAACAGTGTTCTATTCATTACCACGTTTAATTATCTTCTATCAGGGTCTGGACCTGGATCTGCATTAACTTTGAAAATTTCCCATTATTTTGCATTACGTGTAAAAAGTGAATCAAGATCTAGATCCGGATCCCGATAGGAGATAATGAAACACGGCCAATTAAACACGCCTAATGTTACTGTCATATCGGCGTGTAAAAATAAATAAAAATAGGTGTTTTTTTTGACACCTGCTTGCGACTGCAATCAATTCTTATCAAAATTTGTTTCCCACACTTTGTAAACAGAATTTAAATTTGTCAAAAACTTGAAGTCAATTATGTCTTATCAACTCTACAGAAACACCACTCTTGGTAATACACTCCAGGAAAGCCTCGACGAACTTATTCAGGTAAAAAAGGGATCCTATTTCTCGACTTGTTGCACTTTTCTATTTTTTTTTTAAATTGAAATGTTCATATTTGTAATTAATTCAATTTTAATACTTGCAGTTTGGACAGATTACACCCGCATTAGCATTTAAGGTTCTCCTGCAATTCGACAAATGCATTAACACTGCACTCAATACACGGGTTAAGGCTCGTGTGACATTTAAGGCCAACAAATTGAATACATATCGATTCTGTGACAACGTCTGGACACTAATGCTGAACGACGTTGAATTTCGAGAAGTGCATGAGTTCGCCAAGGTCGACAAAGTAAAAATAGTTGCCTGTGATGGAAAGAGTGAAATTGGTAACTAGATGTTGCGAGTATTAAACACAATCGACTCAATTTAAAGAAGGTTCTACCATCAGTGAACGTAATTTTTAAATTTATTTTAATTTTGTTTCCCCCATTTCGTTTGGTCTATTGTATTGATAGTTTCTATAGGTAACTTATAATAAAAATCTATAATTTAAGATGTAAGCGATATATTAGATTGAAGGTTGTATAACTTTTTCTATTAATACATTGTTATGCCGTGTCAATTGAAATTTTTGTATTCAAATTTCCTATAAACTATGATAAGGCATAGTAGACCGAGAGCCCACAGCAGATTTTGGGTGTTAATGATAGCAAAAAAGATGTATTGGCGTCGAAAGCGTTATTTAAAGCTATTTAAAAAATCGAAGTCTTGCAGTTCACAGCTGCGGCCTTTGAATAAACAGTACATCAACAAAAATATGTATGCAACTTCGAAGAAAATCGAGTTAGCCAAAATTAGTTTTTACCCCTTCCTGCATAAGCTCCTCGGATCACGGTATCACTGAATCCAAGACCATTCAAACATTTTTTAACATTAAGAAAATAATACGGAGTTTTACTGCCGTATACAATAATTTCAAGAAAAACAACCAATAATGATGATCCAGGCTAATAGGGTTACTCAACAAAACTGCCATTTCTAGCTTATTAAAATTTACAAAAAAAATAAAAAAATAGAATAAGTTACTGAAACACATTTTAACTGTACCTATTTTTAATATTGATTTACACAGTTTTATGAATTATTCATTCATCAAAATATTAGGGCCTCGAAAACCTCAATTCTTTCATACAATATTACACCAGTAAATTGATTGTTTTTATGTAATATAGTTAATTCAGTTTTTCTCAAAACTACCACTCACCGATTCAATTGAATTATATTGAATCGCTGCACTTAAATCTAAGAAATTTTCTTCTTTAACCTCCGTTAGCCATAACAAAATTAATTCATTATAATGAACTAAGAGAAGAGCTAATACTAATAAAAAGGTGGTGTGTACTACCTGAGTTTCCCTAGTCCGGTAATTAAGCCTAGATGTAAAATTGGGACTTCCTTCGTAGTACTTAACTTCTAAATAGAAAATTAGAATGATCATTTTCACTTTCAGGAAAAATACAAATCGTAATCGGTGCAAGCTGAATGATATCGCTTTAATTACGATCCGTTTCTAAAAATTTCGGAAAAACGCCAACTCCAGAAGATAAACATTAACTTCGGAGTTTTCTTGGGCTCGCCACGTACTATCGTCATTTTGTTAAGGATTTTGCTGGGATCGCGAAAACTTTGCATCAGCTTACCGAAAAAGGCAAACCATTTAAATGGTCAAGCGAGTGCGAGAAAAGCTTTCAGGTACTCAAGCAGCGCCAATACACCTGTTCTTGCTATCCGACACCAGGAAAACATTTCATCATCGACGCTGACGCAAGTAACCTGGGAATTGGAGCCGTACTGTCGCAAGCTCATGATGGAGAAGAGAAGGTCATCGCCTATTACAGCAAGTTACTTTCAAAGCTAGAAAGAAATTATTGTGTGACCAGAAGAGAACTTCTAGCTCTAATATCGGCTACAAAACACTTCTATAAGTACATCTATGGACAGAAGTTCCTTCTTCGAACAGACAATGGCGCACTTAATTGGCTTTTGAACTTAAAAAATCCTGAAGGTTAAGTGGCAAGATGGATCGAGAGATTGCAGACATACGACTAACAGATTCAACATCGGAGAGAAAGGTTGTACTTAAACGCAGATGCCTTGTCTGGGAGACCCTGCAAACCGGACTGCAAGCATTGCACAAGTCAAGAAAAAAAGGAGGTAGCTGCCATCCAGCGATCAAGAATCGATCCCATTTACGGTTGGAGTAATGAAGAACTGAAGACTGCCCAATAAGAAGACTCGGATATTGAACCCATTCTTGCATGGAAAGAACAAAAAGAGAAACCAGATTGGGGTGACATCTCCAATAGAAGTCCAACTCTTAAGGCGTATTGGGCACAATGGGACTCGCTTCATGTACAAGAAGGAGTGCTAAGTAAGTAAGTGGGATTCCAGTTGCAGCTAATCGTACCTCGATCCAAAGTTTGACGTTCTTCAAGGGATGCATGAGGGAGCTTCCGGAGGACATTTAGGGTTCACTGGACACTGGAGAAGGTAAGGCGGCGATTCTATTGGCTACATGCAAGAGAAGACGTTGAAAAATGGTGCTGCATATGTGATACTTGGCTGCGAGCAGGGGACCAGGCAGCCAGAGTAAAATGAAGCAGTATAACGTGGGCACGCCTTTTGAGAGGATTACAATAGACGTTGCGCGACCTTTTATCCAGAAATCGATACCTCCTGGTAGTAATGAACTACTTCAGCAAGTGGCCTGAGGCATTCGCCATCCCAAATCAGAAAACCAAAACAGTCGTGGATAAGATTGTATTCAACTGGATTAGCAGGTTTGGTATGCCGATGAAACTCCATTCAGATCAAGAAAGAAACTTCGAGTCCAAAATCTTTCAGAAAGTTTGTACACTCCTTGGCATTAAAAAAACGAGGACAACACCGCTTCATCCATAATCTGATGGAATTAAAGAACACCTTTCAAAAGTTGTAAGCGACAACCAACGAGACTGGGCATATTCCATTATTCTTGATGGCCTATCGAAGTGCAGTACATAGCTCAACAGGACATACACCAGAAATCCTGCTCGGGAACACAATACGACTGCCAAGTTAAATAAAATTTGGATGTTATGGTAATGAGCCCCAAGAAATAGAAGACTACGTGGAACACCTGAAAGAAAAGCTTCTTGACATTCACGAAAGGACAAGGGCAAATATAAAGCTATCAAGTGATCGGATGAAAACACGATACGACACAAAAGCAACAACGAACGGATTCCAAGCGGGAGAGCTTGTGTGGTTTTATAATCCCCAAATAAGCAAAGAAAAATAGCTGAGAGTGTCACGATATTTAATTCCGCACTTTAACGGAGCCCTATTCGTTAATTCGCATATTAACTAGTTAGTGCGAAATCTTGCTCATTGAGGTGGAATTTCGGACTTTAACGGATCGAACCAGTTAATTCGCACATTAACTAGTAAATGTGCCTTTTGTAGTACCCTTTTAAAAGTATGGCAATTTTTCAGTCTACGCCAAAAGGCACTAAGATGAAATTTTTTGTAATTGATAAATGAAAAATTTTGAATTGGAAAAATATTTGCATGATTTTATTATAAAACCCAACTCTGGTTGTCTCCAAATGGGTTACATGGTATAATTGGTATTTTGTATAGCTTTAATGTCGTTGAATTTGTTCAAAAATAAAAGTACATGATTGGAGTTCAATAACGACCTTTCCGTCCGTCGGAACGATTGTTATTTTCCCGACTGCGGGAACGACGACGATCCCGCGATTTGGAACGACGTCTTTTTGGTGAGCGTGACTTTGATCGGGATGAACGTCCACCACGACGGCGTGAATACAGATATCTAAAATGAAAAATTAAGAAGTTTCGATTTCCAAATTAACCAAGAATCAATTTTACCTTCTGAGTTCCCTTGAAATTGGTTTGAGGTGCATAAAGTTGCAAAATCCCGATCGAGTGCATTCGCCCATCTCGTATTGACGACAGCAGGCTTCTCGAAAGTCGGTTACTGGCGACAACTCAGAATACACCGGTCGTCCACCGAACCAACGATTATTAAGATCTGTGGCTGCCTTCTCTGCATCCACTTCATTACGAAACTTGATATATACATTGCCAACAAGGTGATCCCCTAGATTATCGCACACATTTAGTTCTTCAATCTCACCGTACTTGTCTTCGCATTCAACAAATACATCTTCGAAAAAATTATCATAATGCTCTTGCATTTCCTCGTCCGATACATTGGCAACCACTTGAAAGCAAAGAAACAATTATTAAATACTTTTTTTTCGGGAAATCAATGCCCGGACGATTTGGTTTACTCACGATGGCTACCGTCAGCAGATTTAGCCGAGTTTTGTGGATTTACGTACAAATTTTGGAGGACAACAGTTTGAGAGAATGTTGGTTTGTTATGGATGCGAGAGCATCTGTCTCCATGCCGGCATGCTCCTATTTTGAAGTAAAATGAACAATTAACCCTAAAGAAGTATACAAAATCAAGACGTGATTATGAGGGGGGAATGAAGAGCAAAATCCAAAATCTTACTTGTCCTTTTCGGTTCCAAATATAGATGCTAAATATTCGGCCATATCTCAGTAAATTAATTTTTTTGCAATTATTTATAAGTGATAGCTTTTTTTCTTAACTTAGTAGGGCCAAATTGCTCCATTCAAAATCCAACAATCCACAATTTTGTTTCCTCAGCTTTTGACAGAAGGCCAAGACCCAAGATCACGGATAATTCGGATATATATATGAACTGGCCCAATTTGTTTACTTTGATAATGAGTGTATTCAGTCGCTTCTGACTCCTTTGGCGCATTGCCCATTATTACACGATGATTCTTTGCGCCTGAAGCCTTCTACATTCATCACTTTTTGCAAAATTATAAGAGTAGCAATATTTTTGAAAATTTGCGAAAGAGAAAAAAGATGAGATGGAAGACCAGTGGCCTTTGCGTAGTGGGCCAGGATTCCCGAGACTCTTTTTGATGTTTCTTTTTAGCATTTTCCGCAAGTGTCGAAAAAGCCCCATGTAATAGTGCGTGACTCACAGGATGATTTTTAAAGAGGAACTCGAAAAAATAGTCAGACGCTGAGAATCATCGTGTAGAAGGGGACGTTCTTCCCAAAATTTGAAAATCCGTTTTTTTTTTTTTTTTTGTTAAATGCAAACAAAAATTGAATTTTCAGTCGAAAGTCACCTGTTTTAGTTATGTCAAAATATTGCATTTACTTTTGATTCTATAAAGCCTAGTACGCAGATCGAGCAAAGACAAATTTTATCTCTACATTTTTTTCTCAAGACAAATTCTGAAGTTGTAGAGATAAAACAAAAGTCAAATGAGAACAGTATTGTAGCTAGAAATTTAAAAATTATAAGATTTCCTTCAATTCACAAGCTTGAAAATTTAATATACAGAAGTCAAATTCTTTCAAAGCATTTGCAGAGCAAAAAGAATTGAGCGCCTGCTCTTGTTGGAAAAAAATATAATGTGGATGGATGAAAATACCTCTAAAAAGTCGGAAACTTTTATTTTTATTATTTTTCTAGAAGAGGTGATTTTAGGGCAATTGGTTGACATTTCGAACAAAATAAACTTTTTTCGTAAAAATATAGTTTGTCTTCCATCTTTCAAGCTCTATACTGTCGGATTAATTTGACAGATGGATACGATGACGAAGGATTAAAAAACGATTTTTGTAATTTTTACTTCTCTGAAAAAAAGTGATTTTCTGAGTAATTGGTTAACATTTGGATAAAAATGAACTTTTTCTATAAAAATATAGTTTGTTTCTCATCTGTCAAGCTATTAGATGTAAAATTCCATTATGTTGTTGTTTAAACCAACAAAAACCAACCTTTAAAAATTCCGAAATTTTGGAAGTTTTTTTTACTTCTCCGGAAAAAATTTCGATCAAAATAAACTTTTTGCGTAGAATAGATCTTTCTCTATCTGTGAAGCAATCAATTATAAAGTTCTATTACCAAAATCAGAAATGTTCCAAGTTTTATAATGCTCTAGAAATCCACTTGATTTTTCCCAATTCAGTGCCTACGTTCTGTAACTCTCGCATCGATAAAATTGGTCGAGAAACGTTGAAAAATGCAACAAAACTCATACAAATTTGTTTCAACATTCATCGTTTCTCGACTGGTTTTGTCGATGCGAGAGCTACAGAACGTAAGCACAGGTTACTGATTCCAACTTGGTTTGGAAATAAATTTAAATTCTGAGTAGAACAAATTATTTTCGAATCTTCTGTACCCTTTGCTATTAGCAACGCCACTGACTAATTTAAAACAGCTATTTATATTTTATTCGCAATTCTGATGATATCATTTTCTTTTTTCATTTGCCCGGAAAAATAATGTTTCGAGCATTCTTTTTCCACGCAAAATGTAGTGGAGACATTCCTTTTCCTTTTCATGACAGCGGCTACGAACGTCAAGTTTTGCGCTGGAGCTGCGTACAGATTGGAAAAAAACCGAGATAAAATTTGTCCTGGGAAAAATGTATATGGGAGATAAATTTTGTCTCGATAAACTAGTTAAACTAGAACTTTAATTTTATTCGAAAATTGAAAATTCAGAATGAGTGAATAGAGCAGTGCTGATTAAGCTATTTCAGGGAGTGACCACTTTTAGCAAAATTACAAAAGTAAAAATATTTTTTTCCTGGTAGAGCTGTTATTTTCAATTTCCTGAGCCAAAATTTAAGCTTTCTGCATCATTTTAATAAGTTTTCCAGTAGAAATACTCATTGACTTATTATATATGGACTGCCAGGAGCCAACTTCACTACAGTTCATCTTCAACAACTAAGCGCCACCAGCGCTAGTTGGAGCAAAACTGAAAAATTCTGTAACTTTTGACAATTGAGTGTGACGCTTGTTTTGTCAGCCGATTTATTTATTTCTGAAAATAAATACAAAAACTAAATTTAAAAAGCCGTATATTTTTTATTTTCGCTACAAAAAATTCTCTCGACGGTTATTTAAAATTTGTGAAAATTGCAGAAAAAAATATTTAATATTCCATACAAAAAACTTCAACATAATGGTAATAGATCTAAACGAGGTTGGAATCAACTTAAATATAAATAGATCTAAGCGACGCTGTCCTAACCAAATCACAAGCTCGAAAACCACCAGCTACCTACAATGCTACAATCAATATTGCAACGCTTTGAAGAAGAAATTCAACCCAGAGAAGCTGTAATGTTCCTTTATGCGAAGGAAGATAAGACCAGATGGCTTTGAGCTAAAGTCAAAGCAGCAAGTCTCAAAAAGGTTTGTTTGTTAATGTGAACACCAATATTTGTTTAAAATAAATGTTTACATTTACATGTCGTTTATTACAGAATTTATGAAACTTGCCACAATCCATGCAAACGTGTCAAAACGAAAAGCAGCTTCCATTCACCTACTTGAACAGAAACTATGAACCTATATTACAGTACCTACACAAAATATTAATAATTAACATGTGAACCGTGTACCTATATGATATCATTAAAATTCCCATTTCTTTTATTACATATTCTAAGTTAAAATCATTTAAAACAGAAGACTTCATTGTGAAAAATATCAGCTTGGACAACAAGTATACGTGCGCTCTGGTTGATACATATATACCTACATTTTCAGAAATATATTCATTGATGCCTTTCTAAAGCAATATAATGGTTGGTTTGTGCAGAATACAGCTTCGGTAAGAAAATATCTTTATCATAAATTAAACTTAAGTTGATTTTGTATGTAATTATCCGTCAGGTAATCTCCCGTTGGACACCAACTCGATCAAAATTGATTGGTAGTAGAGAGTTACACGCAAAACACCTTAAGACTTAGGAGAAATTCATTTCAAGAATGAAAGCTGTTTTGGACCAAATCGATTCCTTGTATATGGAACACAATCTAGAGGAGAATTACAAAGCTTGATAGAACGAGTGAATATTTTTTGTTTTTGAATTCATGCATTTATTGAAATTATATTTCAAAAGAGTATATGTAGGTAGTGAAGTGTATATAAAAAAGAAAAATTAAAAATAACTAATTAAATTATAGCAAACTTGCAATAAAAATAGTAGATTCTAATTATACAACAATATAAAGTTAGTTATTATCACTCAGTAAGATTTTGGGTTAGTAATAATTGTATGTGCATCAAATTGGTCTGTGGCATTGACATTCTTCACTAAGTATGTGCACCTAGATTCACTTCGAAGAGGAAACAAAATAATATCGAAGATCCGAGCATAATTATGTGAAGTTCTGTGTCCAGAAACAAAGTGATATAAAGAAGAATTGGTGTTTAAATGACCGTATGGATACTTATAAAAAATACACTCAAATCAATTGGCTGAAAAAAATACAATATAAACAAAATTATAAATAAGAAGAAATAACATGCACCAACCTTTTTTTTTGAGATTACCAGAGAAACCGAGGAATAACTTCTATATATTTTTTCTAAACTAAATCGAAACTAACGCCTTAACTTGTCGATGTGGTGTTTGAAGAAAAGAACAAGGCGAAAAACAGACTGTTAAAATTTTCATAGTTTTTGAAATATATTTGTGTCATTTCTGTTCCTATATAAACAAATGAAGGAAAACAAAATTGTTATACTTCGGTCTTTCCGCTTTCTTTTTTTATTTTGACAAAATGGTGTAACATAACCAAAGGTTTTTCTGCTTAGCGTTCATATAACTTTGCATTGTGTTGAGTCGTCTTCTTACAAGTCTCCTGGAGACATTCATCTCAGTAATGTAGAGTTAAAGAAATGAAGAATAGCCACAATCTAGCTCTTTGTAAGGCATTCGCATGAGACGAACATGCGGTCGTATGAACTGCAGTCAGTAAGGTCAAAGCTTTCTTTCCTCCTAGGAAAGAATCGCATATCCCACTCTTGTCACAGGATCGACATCGAGTAGCTATCTGATAGCCGAGATATAAAAACACAATCGAAGATAAATCGCTTCCTTTCTGGTGGTTATTCCGCAGTGTATGACAAACATCTTCCGTTTGTCCAGGTTTGAGTGAATCCATCTGCACTGCCAGCGACAATCACACATATCACACCCTCGATCTTCCAGTGCCAAAAATTTGCAATTATGCATCCTAAAATGATAATTATTTAATGAAATAGGCACAAAATACAAATAAAAATACATTTATTAACAATCAAAATAGAAAATAATTCACAAACGTCAGAGGACGTCAAAATGTAAATTTGAATTAAGAAAGATGACTAAGTTTTTTTATAGATGGCTTTAGTTTCTTTGTTAAAAAAGCTTGCTAAGGCCAAGTGGCAAGAGATGGCATCGGTATTTATTACTAGATTTTGCCACTTTGCTCCAATAAGCAGTTATGTCGCCAAGAAGATGTGAAGTCCTTTTAGTTCAGCTTTTTGTATGAAAATGAGACCCGACTAGCAGTCCATATATAATAGGTCAATGGAAATACTATCCCAAAATGAAGTTGAAAATTTTCACTTTTGGACTTTTTCACTTTTTTGGCTATGTAGTTAGTTCTTTAAGCCCTATCTATCTATCTTTAGCAAAATGAATTTGTGTTTCTCACTGGAAAAGTTATAAAAATGATGCAGAAAGCTTGAATTTGGGGTTAGGAAAAAATGTGTATATTCTTTTTAAGAAAACAACTGCTCTACAGGAAAAAAAATATTTTTACTTTTGTAATTTTTCAAAAAGTGGGCAATGTTGTTTAAAGGTAAGACCACACTCGACGGAACTGCACTTCAGCAGAACTGCGCTACACAGCGCAGCACTCTGCGGCACATTCTAGAGAAAATGTTTTGTGAAAAAGAATATATTCATTTTTTTCTTAAACCAAAATTCAACTTTTCTACATCATTTTATAAGTTTTCTAGCGAAAAACACTATTCCAAAATGATTTTGAAAATGTTCACTTTTGTACTTTTTCACTTTTTTGGCTTATGTAGCTAGGGTTTAAATTCTAATGTTATGATGGAGCCTGTTTAGATTTGAAAAATTGAGTCTGGGCTCGTGAGTCTCATAGTGTCTACATTCGAAAATATGAGGCTCCTCAAAACAGAAACAACACCATCTTCAATATGCTTTGAACATTGATACAACAACAAATGGGTCTCACGAGGCCGGTGTTTATTATTTTGTTCATGCTTTTCGACATGCCTGACCCCCATTTCTCTTGTTCAGAAACAACCGTGAGACCGATCTCAATCTCCCCAATCTAAACTGCATCATGGAGATGAATACCACCAACAACATTTATTTTGTTGATAATACGCTGAATGCACCCATCTTATGTTTGATGATCGATCCCTCACCAGAGTCTCTGTAATCGCTTAGAAGACATTTTTTTTCTCATTTGTTGAAAACCCTTTTTCTCTGTCGCTTTTTGTACTTTTCCCTTTCACACCTTCCATTTTTTTCCTCTTATCGGCGACTCTCCTTCTTCCATGCACTTCATCAGAAATCAAAAATTTTCTTCATTCAGTGCGGAGTTCGAGTGAAGGAATGGTATTCTATCGTATCAGAAAATTTTAAAGCGAGCATAAAACAAAAAATTAATTTTTCAAAGGAATTTACCTATTTTATTTTGGTTTTTGTTCATCAATGAAATTCAGTTTTGATAAATCTTAAAGTTCATTTTTATGATAAACAAAATGATAACAAGTCAATAACTTAAGTACCTACCTACATATATAAGTTTTTCTGAAAAAATTGAGAAATTTCAATTTGATGCACAGAATTTTGGTGTTTTCGAATTCTAAATGGTTTTACCTCCTCAAGATCTCAAGTGAATGTAAAAATTAGTGAGATTCCAAGTTCCAACCCAAAAAAAAAATAAGGAAGCCAAGAAAATTCTTTCAAGAAAGAGTGCTTTGTGTTATTTTATTTCCCCATTTTCTTCATGTTCATATCCACGAACGTTCTCTTCAACCCCCTGCCAAGCCAATTGGAAAAAAGTGTTCATCATTTACATATTATGTACATTGTAAAGTTAATTGAGATTTATCAATAAATTTTAAAATTGTTCAACCAAAACGAATGTGTAACTGAAATTGTTTGAATAAGGAAAACAAATAAACGATTTTTCTTTGTTCTTTTAACAAAACCGAAAAAAAAATTGTAAAAAAGTTTTGTTTGTTTTACATGGAAGTGCGTGGGTGTTAGTCATCTCTTTTACCCCCTTCAGTGCAATAAGCCAAACTATATAGTTGCTTGTGTCTCTCTTACGCTATCGAAGCCGCGCAGCGAATTCATCGAGATCTATTTTTTGTTTGTTTGATTTAATTTTTTGTGCAATCAAAAAAATCTTGTTGTTTTTTTTCGAATTTTGTGTTTTGATGTTTTTTCTGAATAAATTGCTGGCATTTATCAATTAAAATCTGTGTAGATCAAGTGCAACTACTCAAAGCTGGATTATTTTAAATCGGAAGACATTGGATCTCTGCAGGAAAAAAATTCCGGAGTGACCAACAAAATGGTCAAACGGTAAGTTCTTTTGAATATGCTACGATAAAGCTTGTCGGATTAACAAATTTTTTTCATTTAAAAGGAAAAAATATATTAAAGAAAAAAGTTGTCGGATCTGACGCCATTTTTAATTGAAATCCCAAAACAGGGACAATGGGGTAAAAAAGCTTCACATTTTGTTTACATCGTTTTTACTGGTTCCTGTTATCTGCTTTGGTTTGTTCGTGGGTGGCCATTTGTTGTTTTGTGTCGTCCGGAAGAAAGGGGTTACATTACATATTTAATTTTTACTTTAAAATTCTATCAAACTCCATCTGGCGGTGAATCATTTTTGCTTACTGCTAGTTGCTGTCATTTCGTCTGCAAGGATTTTTGCTGACTTCAAGGATTTCCGAAATATTGTTGTTGTTTTTGTGTTGGCCGGCTCCTCCGGATTTCATTGATATGTATGACTTCATCTGCGCAAAATTTCATTCTTGCTGTAGAGGCACTGGGGTGCTTTTTTCTAAGTTTATTGTGGCAATTGGCAAAAAAGCGTCACAGAACGATTTTGTGGAATGATGATGGAGGAGTTATGATTTTGGAAGACTCGTCAAGTGAACAGATAGAGTGGATGTCATAGATATTATGTATATGTATTTAATTTAACTATGTATGAAAACTGAACTGGTTTTTATTGAGGATGTAGGTACCTACTCTATATCCAGACAGGTGTTATTGAAAATTTGTTATAGGTATGCATGTAGAAAGTAGGTAAATAATATGTATAATCAGTCATATCAGGATTTCCATAGTAATCGGAGACTTGCTACCTACCTACCTACAATTACCAAAAACACAATCGATCGTAGTGAAATATATCTTACAGGATACCACTACGCTCAAATTCCGAGAATTTTGTCTTATGGTTCGTAAAATATTCTGATTGCGATGGGATTGGTGATGTCGCTGAGTGAAGGTGGGTATCCTCTTCTTCATCAAAAAAGTTCTAATAACAATAATTTATGTATGTCTTCTATATTTAGAAAAGTATTTTTAATAGCTACCAATATTAAATGTACCTTAGTAGGCACAACTATTGTATTATATTCGTAAAGCTAATAAGAAAAGGTTACACTCAACTGAAAATAGTTGTTTTGGGTAATGTTAGATAAGCTTATTAAATTGTATGCAAATTGACTGTGTAGTAGGGACCTTAAAGCCTACCTACCTACATAAAAAACTATACAACGGCTTCTTTTGAATAAGCCAGTCCTTCTGATATTTCTTGCAGCACATGCTTTATGTCTTCTTTCTTTATCATTATATTTTTAATAGTAACGGTGCTTGCGAAAATTTCAACACGCAATAAACTATAAAATATTTTTTTCCTAGAATCACTTCTTCTTCGTTATTGTCTCTGTGGTATAATTAGCTGATTTTGTAGAAAACACTGCTAGCAATGAAAATAATAAAGTTTAAGTCGTAGGAAAATACGAGTACATAATGTTCTCCGTGTTGTTTGCATTTATTCTAAGTACCTAATTGTTTATTTAGTTGAGGAATTTCAGAGTTGATGCAATTTTATAAGTAAAAACCCTGTTTTAAGAATGCATTCCATCCACATTCAATTTTTCCAACCTTTCATTGTGACTTACAAACATTCAGAACCAGTGTTGCATCACAAAATATTTTAATTTCTATCTGTCCATATTGTTGAATCAAAAATTTTGAACGACCTAAAATGCAATCAAACATTAATTTTAGGTGCGTGTACGTTTATACTTGTAGGTACCTACTTAACTTTTGTCTGCATGGGTTTTGCTGCCAAAAACTTTAAACATGTTACGAACTTGCCATGTAAAATATTGATTTTATGATGCAGTTTTATTTGATCCGAAAACAAGTTAAAACTAAATTGGGTTAATGTAACACTGAAATAAAGGTAATAGATATTCTAAAATCCCCCTCATAAGCTTTCTAATAACAAAATACTTTTACTCTCAGAAGTGATAGATATGATAATGTAATTTTTTTGTTGACTATAATTAATACCAAGCCTTGACTTAAAGGTATGGGAGTTTATGTGTCATTTTAAAAAATAATTTTGTTTCTTTTACACACTTCTCACGAAAGACATTCATACATACATATTAGTATTTTAACATACTTACACTAAAGCGACAGAGTGGAAAGTGAAAGTATTAGCGATTCAAATTAATATAAAATCGAAATTGAGTATTTTTAAAAACGAAATGTCACCTTTCATTGAATTAAAATAAACGAATACATGAATAGGTGTATGGAAAAATACACTTAACTAATATTTTTTTTTAAAACCTCCATTAAGACAATCATTTCAGTTTCAGTTGAGCTACCAGTTAAGCTTACAATTAAACTGATGTCTAAATGCACAAATTGAAGTGTTTAACTGCAGATGAAACTTATGAAATTTCCATAAATTGCCAGTTCAATGATGAGTTAAACTGATGTGTAAATATGTACGTTTCAGTTCATTTGTCATTTCAATTCAACGTTCTAATCTAATTCCTGTTCGAGACTGGTATATATTTAAAATGCTTAAATATATACCTTTTATACATATAATATAAAACGAGTTGTATAACCCTAATCAATACAAACGATCTGATAAGGACAAACTGCAGATATAATAGAGCCAAAACTATCAAAACTACAGTAGCCTTTTGTTTTAATAAAGACGAACTGCATGTTATGACGGTCTTAAATCTTCTACCTTTATCTACCTATGTATACCTCTATTTTTCTATAGAGTAGGTATTCGTTCATTTAGTTATCTAACCTAATCTGGTAGAATTAACTATTTTTAAAATTGTACTTACAAATCGTAAAAAGTAACAGGTTAAAAATTAATTCAAAGTTCCATTTAACTCCTAATTTGTAACTAAAAAGTAGAGAATTTTCTTTAGGGAAGCTAAGGATTGGAAGTATTGAATTTTGAGCTGTATGGTATCGGGTGGTGTTCTTTAAAATCTAGAATTTAATATAAATTGGAGTTATAAGCTATTACTGGACACAAAGAAGCCAGTATATTGCTAAACTATTGCTTCTCTGTGTCCATTAAAGCTTATGACCCTGATTATAGAATGCAATGGATGGGCTGTGAAGGGAACCAGTCTCAATATTGACATTTTTACTATGAACGAAATGTCAAAATTGAGTTTGATTACCTTCGCGGAGAGTGTTACTAAAATTTAGAACGCATTTTACGTAAACGGGAAAGCACTTTAGGTTTACAAAAAGAATCAAGAGCTCGAGTTGGATAAGAGTGGGATTTTCGGCCCAGGTTTTTGTCCCTTAAATTTTGGAGTAAAGTTAAAATAGTATTTAAATAACAGAAAAACACCTATCATAACACTGAAAATAATCTTATTTAATTTATATTTTTTAAATTTGTTTACCTCGATTTTGTCCAAAACTTATAGAGTACCTACCTACCTAGCATCGTTCTAGTACAACTTATATATATTTAAGTTATTTTTGCTAATCAAATAAATACACTCAAATTAGAAAAAAGTCAAGGAATGTGAAATTTATGTTGAATTCCTTACACCCCGACTCCACAGGGCATACAGATGTCCAACATCGCAACCACAATCCAAACAACAATAAGCAGAGTTTTTCTCGCTGGGCAAATGGTAAAATGGCAAAACGCATGTGAAATCTCATAGCAAAACTTTGAACAGCGTTCATGTTGTCATCCAAAGTTGGTATTCTTCGACATGTCTTCGACAAGACATGGATTTTTCTGCCTCCATTGTTTTTTTTTCTCGATAGGTTCATATTCCGAGCATGGCTCATATCTAGTGAAGTCGGCATGTTAGGACCATTTGAATCTAGCTGAAAATGCAAGATTGTTTTTACAGGTTAAAATCGATTTTGTTTTAAAAAATCTATTCTATTAATCTAAGGGATTCAACATTAATTTAATTTATGTCCGTCAAGTTAGCATTACCACTTCAAAATTTTTAAAAAACAAGCGCCACAAATTTTTTTTCTTTCACGACAAATTTACGACAATTAATCCAATTATTGCATTCTAAAATTTGGAAGTGGTAATGCTTAATTGATGGACATTAATATTTAATAACTAGATATATTGCATACAAGAAATCAATTTTATCTAAACCTTATCTAAGCCAGATTCACTTTAAGCAGCATTATAGTTTTAATATCGTAAAGTCTCGATACGATAAAATATTCTTACACAAGAAGCAATGAGTTTATTCACATTATCGATACCTGATACGATTTCGATCCTCATTAATTCTTACATGTACAAATATTTTACCGTAGCGAGAGTGCATCGGTATAAAATTTTTAAGGACTATGTTCATAAATGTTCCACGAAAATCGAAAATCGATAAACTCGTTTGGTCTCTTGCTCAAAGTAGACGTGAAGACAGAAATTTTAAAATAAATTTATCATGTTTTTACCAAACTTGCAAATCCTTGCGAAGGGTGAATTTTGGCGTGTTTTTTATTTTAATGTGAATCTTTCAAAGAAATAAACGCTGAGGTATTTACCACCTTGTTTAGAGCAGATCAGCTCTGTTTTAGCAGAGTCGATCTTTATTTCCCAATGGAGATACTACTTCCAGATCCTTAGAATATGATCCTTTACTCCACGTAAAACTATGTCCATTTTTCCAGGCGGGTGCGTATGAGAAGCCGCTCGTGAGAAAGGGCCAGCAATGGGTTTCTCAGAAAAAAGCAAAAAGCAAAGGGGTATGTTTAGAAAGTTTTACCAAAAGATACAAGGTAAGTACCGAGCCGAAGCCAGCAAGAACGATCATAGAAATAAAATAGTCGAATCCAAGTCGAGGCTGGAGGTATGAAAATATTATTATTTCTACCAAAAGAAATAATAATTCGAAAAATTATTTTCTGAAATTGTATAGAAGATTTGACGAATCGTATTCCCAGGATCGGGCAGATTGTACCATTAAACTTAGACCAACTAAAAATTCCGTACACTCAATCTTGCCAAAGTTAAGAGTTTTATCTAAAATTGCTAAGTTGATAGTCTTGTTGTGGAGCTGTTCAAAGACGCAGGCTATAAATTGTTTCATCTGTAAAAAAGATTTTTTATTTGAATATAGAACATCAGCATTGTTTTTCCGATTCTCAAAAAATCAGACCATCTAAACTGCGCAAACAACAAAAATAAATTAAAACCCTTATGATATTACCTTCATATGTGTTTTGTGATATAGAACAATGTTGGTGCTAAATGACAATGGCAAGCTTCTCCATTAAGGCCGGAAGTTAAGGATTTCTCCAAGAATAGACAAAATATAGGAACAATTATGATTATGGTTGGGGAATTCAGGACATTAGATTTTAGGAAAAGTATAACCTATCTATGGACAAGCAAAATGTTTGAATAGTGAATTGTAAGTGGTGTGGCTTTAGAACTTCAAACATTAGTCATCTTTGATTAATACTTTAAAAATTCTTTAATCTCTTCTTTTTTTTAAATACAAGTAGTATTCACAGTGTATTTTTGTTTATTCTTTCACACATTATGCCAATTGAATCGGAACACCCTTGAAATCGTCTAATGTACCTACTCGTACTCTCATGAATATATGTATGCTCAAGTTAATTAAAGTTTGCTTATTCCTAATGCTTAATGTTTCGTTATCAAAATATTTTAATTTTGCTAATAATAATTTAATCTGAGCTTGATAAAATAAACATCAACAACAACAATAACAAATATAAAACTAAAGTAAAAACTAAAAAAAAATATGTAAATATTTATTAAAGAGAAAGACTTTGTAGCGAAGCGCAAAGCTAGTTATGATGTTCGTTGCACTCGACACTTAAGCACTCCTCATTTCAGAATCAAACAATCAAATGTTAGCAAGATTCTCGTTGTTTTTATCATCTGCTGATAGACAGAAAAAAAACTTGATAGCACCGGGTCTGTGCTATCAGCTTTTTTGCCGCGGCTGCGTCATTTCAATTCAATGATGTTTACACTAGACAGATTTTATTTTTGGAATCAACAGAAATGTATACATACATATATATATATGTATTTTGTTGTCAGTTTAACTGGCTGTGATATGGCGCAGTATTTTTGATGTCGTTCAATGACATTTTAGCCTTGTCAGGTTATTGCATTTAATGTTGTAGCAATATGTATGGAAGTTTGAGTATAATCAAAGTTATTATTTGACAATTGATATCGTCGTCGAAAGGAGACTGCAATCATAACTGACATTTAATAGTTCCCCTTATTTAAATACAAAGTACTATTAATCCCTGAATAATGTAGAATCGTGTTAATTCGCATGAATTGCATACAAAGCAGCTGCACAATGATCTCCAAGGAACCACTTGTCACAGTTTTTCATGATGATTGATAAAAGCTGACAACATAATATAACCAACGACTTTAAGGTACATATCTACGTATATATTTTTTTTAAGCTGAGTAACAAATTTTGTATTCATGAAAAACATTATGCTGAGCATTTGGAATGCTGAAACAGTATGCTATCAGCAGTCACAGAAGTAGTCACAACAATAAGCTAATTGTGGCTAAATGAATTTCGGTTTGAATTAAAATGACTTCAATCTGAAAGCTATAGAAGCGCGAAGGCGACGCAGACAGAGCAGTCATCATTTTTCTCTGTTGGCCTTAATTTGCTAAGAGGTGGCGAATGTGTCAAGTGTTTTGTTGATTTAATTCATCTTTGTTAAGTGGGAATGCACAAAGCAGTTAGCATTCTATATTTTTATACTTAAATGTTTGTTGCATTGCATGTGAAAGCTTTTTAAGTGGTTAATCAGAATGTTTTGTTATTGTGATTTCATTGCAGGGTGAAATGAGATTTGTTGTTTGTCATTTTATTTTGTTTTTGTTTAAAGAAGGTTACACAGAAAAGCTTGTTTACTATATTTTTAAACTAGTGTTCATTTATTCTTGATAGCTTTTGTATTTTTTTCATTTTGTATGAAGGTTTGATATATTAGTAGAATCAGAAAAGTGTGTAGCTGAAAATTAAATTTCAGGAAAATCATGCCATTAACTTCAAAACTATGAGATTTTAAAGCTCTCCTGTAAAATTTGCTTATATGAAGTTACACACTTTTCTGGTTTCACCGACGATATGCCAGATTTAAGTCTCACCTCCAATGCCGGATACAGAGAGGAGGGGTCATGGGAAAAGTTACCAGAAATGCAGTGGTAACGATAGGTCCTGATCAACTCACAGTTTAATCTTTTGTAAAGTAAGCGATAAAAGTTCAGCTTACGAATGAGGAGCAAGTCTATAACAGACAGAAATCGAATACCTCAATTGTTGAAAAATTCTAATTAAACCTTTTTTCGGTTAAATTGTATAGCTTTTTCTCTAGTTTTCACTAAAGTAATGCGGTTTTGATCAAAAAATGGACTAAGCATCTGGTTATTAGAAGTTGTCTAATTTTTATACCGAAAGACAACTAAAAATATAGAAACTTTGTAAGTAGTTTACCACTTAAAAGCTCCATGCACACCGTTTCCCTATGTCTCATTATTTATTCATTAAAACTAGAAAAATAATCCGACAAAGCTGGAAAGCATTATTTTGATGTCATCAGCATATCCTGAAAAATATTCCTAGTTTCACCCAAGTACTGTTTTATAAGGAGGGTAAATGAGGGCTTAGTCCCGTTTTTTTTTATTTCTCGAAAACTAAACAGGGAAAAATTTAAGATATGAAATCGGTGTGCATGGACCTTTAAAGCACAGTTTGAGCATGTTCCGCCAATTAGTAATATTTGGCTATAGTACTCTGATATTATATATTTTTTTTGAATAATCTTTACTAGAAACTTTTATTTCGCATGTGCCAGTTAAGTCTAAAAAATAAAGTCGAGTTGCAGTTGCAGGCCTACTTGCTGCCTCCACGTCGCTATGCAATGATGGCCTAGGAGCTTAATTGTGAATCAATCAAGATGATATTAGCCAATTAACAGATTGGTCTGTAATTTGCCGAAATAGTCTATAATGTGCCAGATTCGTCTGTGATTAGCGGTAGATATACGTCCGTGATTTGTCTGCGGATTCATCCTTGAGTTGCCAGATTTTTCTGTAATATGCCCGATTTGTCCGTAATTTGCCAGATTCGTCTGTGTTTTGCCAGATTCGTCCGTGGTTTGCCGGGTTCGTCTTTCATTTGAAAGATTCATTCGTTTTTTGCAACTGAAGGCTTATCCGTTTATTTCATTGTGCCCCACCCGTATAGATCTATCTCTGAGCAAGATTAAGGTGGAGTAAGGAGGATAACCAGCTATAATATCACAAGGAATCTGTCGATGCGTCACGGAAACTTTCCTGGCCCATAAACGAAATTCGGTTATGAGAGGAGCGTCAAATAATGATAACTTTCCAATGGCAGCAAGACCTCTCACGTTAAGGCATAACGAATTAAGAGTAAGTACTTGGAACGTGAGAACCCTTTACAACTGAAAAAATTCATGTAAGTTAAACTTAACTTAATACAAATTGCGTATGACAAAGGCCCTCACTATATCACTGATGAGTCCAAGTGAGTAAGCCTATTTGTAGGATGATGCAGACATTTTGCTCGGGGACCTAAAAGCTCAAATTGAATTCGGTGAATTAGTTGGCAGGCAGCCTCTTACTACGAGGGCGGGTCAACAAGTTCCTGAATATTTATATACTTATGACCTTGCTTTTTCAAATCCAACAATTTGGTTGTCATGGAGTGTATTTGAAATAAATGTCCTGAAATTTGTATTCAAGCTTTACCCAAAGAAAAAGGATTGTGAAATTCGAAACAGCGATGGTAACCTAGTAACCGAAGCACAAGGAATAGTAAATTATTATAGTAGCATTCCCCGCAGGAGCTGAATGGATATCAGATTGAACGAGATGTTGGACGAGAATTGAACCCAACTCCAGTAAATGTAGACCCAGTACCACCACCCTGTATCGAAGAGGTAGACTTAGTTACACAAAAGCTAAAGTACAACAAGGCCGCTTAAACTGATGGTTTACCAGCGGAGGTCTTTAAGCATGGATAGGATGTGTTGAACAATGCATGCATTAACTCATAAACCAGGTTTTGTGTAGAAGAATGCATGCTCTATGACTGATCTATTAGCTCCATATTTCCCATCTCCAAAAACAACGATCTTATGTCATGCAAGAACTATCGCATGCACGATCCTATCCAACTTACTTTGTGGGCGTACCTCGCCGTTCTATAACACTAATAGGCAAGTAGCAGTGTGGCTTCCAGCCAAGCAGATCGACCATAGACCAAATATTCACTCCCAGGCGAATCCTGAAAATGATAAATGAAATTCAGCTCGAGACCCACTATCTATACATCGACTTCAAACCTGCATATGATACCATTCATCGTCAGGAGTTCTACATGGGCGATGGCTGAACTTGGGATCCCTAGAAAACTGATTCAGCTGTGATGTTGATGTTGGAAAAAAAGCGATGCAATGTGCTCTTCCGAACTATTCCATACATATGCACAGGGTTTCGGCAAAGAGATGCGCTATGGTGTGTCTGGCAATACTTTTTTCGGAGTTGGTCTTTTTGATAGCTGTCACTTGATTTATGCTCAGTTTGGTTTGCTATTTCATAACGAATAGACTTGCGCCTGTACAACTTTTGCAAATCGTACAAATTTCTTATCAAAATAATGGATCAGTTTGCGCGACGCATCGCGTATAACAATTAATTTATTGAAAGAAATTTTTGGTGAAAGCATTATCACGCGTCGTGGGATTATGTGAAGTCGTCTACGCAGATAACTTCATTTTCACTCCAACTGCACCAAAAGTCTTTGATTGGCTGTTCAGAGTACTGTTTTCGGAGGCTTTTTCTGTTCCCGATTTCAAGAAGGAGTAGGTTTGGAACACACGCATACATACAACAACTTTTCGTCGCACTACTTGTCAAAAGTGATAAATGCTTGATGAAGCCATTTTGCTAAATGGCATTATTTTGTGGGTGTGTGTATAAATTTGACAACATGATGTTTTCATATTCGATTGGAATCAAAAAGGAGTGGAACAGTCCGAAAATACAATCGAATACGACGTATGAAATGGCAAACCAAACTGAGCATAAATCAAGTGACAGCTGTCAAAAAAACCAACTCCGAAAAAAGTATTGCCAGATTGAAAACCACAAGTCTATAAAAAACTACTTTTACAAATAACTACTGGTAAGTGATACAAGTGATTTTCAATACTGAAATACTTACTCCAAGAGTGAAAATTTTAAAATTTTCTGAGCATTTTGGGTAAAGTTATTGTTCGTGTGACGAACGCAGCCATCTTGTAACATAACACCAAAGCCAAATGTATGTATTTAATGAAGTTCAATTTGTTACAAGTTTAAATGCACCCTTTCACTTAAAACAATAATTGCGTTCATCTCTTCATATTCCACGCCGTAAACTCGTCTCCACGTTTTATTAACGCAATCAAAAATAAAATACATACATATAAAGCCTAGGTAAAGTAGTCATATTCGTCTATAAAAATTAAATTCAAAACCTCTTCCATGTCATGTGCATTGCCAATAACGAATATTTAACACTAACACACGTATAGCAGCTGCACAGAAAAAATTGTAATAAATTACGAAAGCTGAACTCCCAGGAAAGGAAATTACATCCATTTCATGATCTGCTTCGTGCGCCGTTGCCGTTGCCGCTGCCTCTATGACACTACCACTGACAATACACCCGCCTTCCCCCTTTTTGTTTTAAAAACATCTGCACTCCACTCCCTATCACGGTTTTTCTTTGCTGGGCACTTTGCTTCACATCACTCCAACTCACTCAATTGCATGTTGAATTGTGATTAAAGTTATACATAATTCAAATTGAATCAACGGTCACAAGAGTTTCCAACATGACATCATATAAAATATGCAAAGCAAAAAAAAAATTTAAAACGAAATCTTGTTTTCAAAGACCAGAGTCCAAAACCCCCCAACAACTCTCCTGCAACACCTCATTTCGAGACCACCAAAGTAAATATGCAAACAAACAAAAAACAACAACAGGATTGTATTTTATAAGATACGTTGTCATTGCCGCCGTTCCATATCGCACGCGGCAATTTAATGTGGCGTCCTTGCCATCATCAGCTTAATAAAATTGCAGACTCATCATAACTGGCAAGCCGGTTCCCAGCGCACACAGTTCAGACACATTACAAAAAAAAAAAAAAAAAAATAACAAACACCACTACCCAGCGTCAGCACTCTGTGACTCTGCCAGTCCATCGTCTGTCGGTGGGTCATTGCTGCTTGCTCAGCCGGTTGTTCATTTCACATATGGTTAAATGTCGCCTCAAATTACAGAGAATTAGTGTGAATTCAAAACACTGCTGAGTCCGTCATCTGTTTTTTGTGTGTCAACCATTTTTATTCATGTTCTAATCTCCTTGGAGGGTCATTTGACATGTTCAGAGAATTCGTCATCTTTACAGTAATGACACCAACACAACTGGTCAACTTCTATTTGAGTTGGGAAGTTTGAGATTTAATTGCGGATACTTATTCTTTCAATTTTATTTTTTGATTATTTTTGCAGAATTTAATTTTTTGAATAATAAATGATAACAGCAACTTATACTCAAGCCAGTGTCCCAATTTAAATGTATTTCACATCTGCATATTGATTCCAACTTGTGTCGTGTAATTCGGCTGTATTAGAAAAAAAGACCATCGATCTTACAGGCATATAGCTAAAAAACTCAAGTGCATGTAATATTTACAAACATCAGCCACCTGTTAAATGTAAATATTTCACTGTTTTCATTCTGAGTCGCAAATTGATAATTTGAAAAAGCATTTTTGTTTGTAGTTCACGTTTACAGTTTAATTTCTTTGTTTATCACAACAAAAACTAAAAAAAAATGGCTGATTCATGAAAATAAAAGTTTTATTAAACAAAAAATAAGCAAATATCAATCGTAAACAACAGACAATAACAGTCGAAGTATTCGAAACAATAATTGCATTTGGGGTTTAAATACATTCTTTTCGAGAAAAATAAATGAGGTAATGAACGAGTTAATTTGACATTTCAAACAAATGTTTCATAGGTACATAACAGGAAAATAAGTTTCTGAACAAAAAAAATTGTTTTCAAAAAAGTGCTTACACAAGACGTAATATTCTACTCAGAACTTGAGACTAAGATTAAATTTTATTTACTAGGCAAACCGGAAGGGAGTCCTCTGTAGTTTATAAATATTTACTTACCGTAAATACAAGATCTCTTAATGAGTCCATTATCAATTGTTGACTTATTTTTTTAACTTAAAAAAAAAAATATTAGTAAACATTTGGATTCAACGCTATGAAATAAAAAGTCAACTTTTCAAATAAAATAATTTTCAATTTAAGTAAAACGCTAATGATTAATGCGTTTGATTCCATTCCAATACAACAACAAATTTTTAAATAGCTTATTTCAAATACGGATGTTTTTTATATGACGGAAGACAATTATAAAAACAAAAAAATAGAACTAACAAATATATTTTGCTGTCTACATTCTTATGAAAATAAAAAATATGGAATTGGTTATCGGTCTGTCATAATTTAGAGAACACCTTAACCAAAATGGATTGAGCACAAATATTTTCTTAACATCAAAATTCCTGTTGAAATTGTACCTAATTTGAGTATAATTTTATGAGGTCAATAACCCAGCTAATTAATGGTTGAGCAGGCATTTCAAAATCGTGAATTAGATTCATTCACATTTGGATGTTGGTTGAGTTAGTTTTTTTTTTTTTTTTTTTTTTTTTTGGAGTTATAGCTAATGGCATGACGCACTTCAATCCATCATTTGGTTGGCAGGTAATTTTCATTTGGCTTCCTTCCTCCAGACAGTATAGGAGTGACAACAATGACTTCAACAACGCATAGATTAAAAACTGTGTGAATATGTCTGCCTATGAATTACTTAAACTAATTCGCTTTGGTTTGTTTTTAACTTAAATAGAAACCGGACATGTTGTAAACCGAGTCTCCGTGCCATTTGACACAAAATGTGTATATATGTATCTATGGTGTTTGGTAGAAACCTGATAGCTCCATAAAATAATTTTCATCCTTACTTTTTTTACTTCGAGCAAGAGACTAAACAGTACATATTTATGAACATATTCTTTGAAAAACTACGAGAATGTTTCAAATTTGAAGAAAATTCCATTTACCCGCTTAGGCTCTAGCTCTATGTAAAGAAATGTGGACGCAAAGATGCAAATTATTTTATGGAGCTATCATGCATGATTGTAAAAGAATGCAATCATTTGTGAATGCAATCTTTTGTGCCCTTAATTAAAAGATTGCATTCATTGACTTCAAATTCTGCAATCAAATCAAATGAATAGTGACTTACAAAAATTGCAATAATTTTTTCCCAAATATTCTTAAACAATCAATTGAATGCAATCTTTGCATTCTCTCTTTAATTCTTTGCATCCATTTTCATTCTTTGCCTTTATTTTCAGTCCGCATTAATTTTTCCAGAACTCATTTGGATTCTTTAGAAAGAGTCTAATATCATCTCTCCCTTTCTGCATATCGCCTAACGGCGCCATAAAGAAGGATTGGTAGTATAGGAGCTTGAGAGCGTGAACTTCGTCTTTTGTATAGGGAGTTTTGAACAGGTAGGTAACGGAATCCCGTGTAAAAAAATCCCGTGGAACGAAATCCCGCCGTATAGAATCCCGCCGTTTCTAATAATATGCGATAAAGTTTCCTACTATTTAGCTGATTTTGCAATACGCAAACTATTTCACAGTATTTTGAATTTGGTACTTTGTGTTTTGGTCCCTTGAAAGAATGAGAATAAACGTGAACGAAGCATCACTCAAATAAGTCGTCACAAAAAAGTATAGGTACCTATCTATAAGCAGAGGTGATTCCGAAATATCAGTAGAGGCTAGTCCTTGAGACACAAAGAGATGAAAATTGTATTTTCAATGCAGGCACGAAGGTGGTCTGGATCTGGACTGACGATTATTGTCTGGATCTGGATGGATGACTTCGATGGTGGGCGGTGGTAGGAGTGTTTAGGGGGGTCCTGGAGGTGGTTCTGAATCTGGTTAATAGGTTTTGGATATGGGTTTGTAACTGAGAAACAGGTTCTGGAGGTTTGTCTGTGACTGGGATAGAGGGCTCTCGAGGCTGGTCTGGAACTGGGGTAAAGGTCGGGAAAATGGACATAGGCTCTGGAACTAGGACAGAGGACGAAATTTTTTTTTTAATTTATTTAAAAAAAACTAATATTTTTCAAACAAATTTTTACCATTTATTTATAAAAAAAACTTTTTGTAAACTGTTGATTAATTAAAAAAAATCGTTAATTTTACCAGAAAAACCAAAAAAAAACTTTTATAATTTTTTGCTATCGGGTTTCAATGTCAACAGTTGTCACCTTGAGCAACAACAGCAACCTTGAGTTATCTTCTTCGCGAGCTCTCCGGATTTCAACCCCGCTCCCCTCCGGTCCGGCTGTCATTGATGTGGTTGGTTGGGGGGGAGTGGTAGTGAACTCGAGGTATCACTGGTTGGGATGTCTTGCTTGGTTTACAATTCAAATTCAATTCAATCAGATGGTTCGGGTGGTTCCTCAGATTTTGTAGACATCTTCTGCTGGATTGGATGAGGTATTTATCTAGTTGTAGAATATTGGGTTTGAAGCCTCAGCGATGGTAGTACTCATATAGCAGTCTGACGTGGGCTTCAACACTTCTAGCAGCAAATAATTAGGGAGTCGTCGACAAACAGGAGAGTCTGGAATGTCCCTCAAGTTGGCAGAGCAAGGTGAGCAGAATATATATTTTGTGATGGCATTATAAAGCGCTTATTAAATGCCCAACAATTAAACTTAATGCTCAAGTACTTTTGGTAAAAATCGATTTCCTAAAATGGTTAAAACATAAGTACGAAAATTGGGTTTGGACCTGTATACCTGCGCTGTTTAAATGCTCTACGAATCAAAAAAAATCTTTAAAAAAAACTTGATTTTACAAAAAAAAAAAAAAAAATTACCTTCACAATTTTGAAGCTGCCTATTTGAACCAAGAACAATCTTGAATGAAGGAAATTGTAAATAATTTTAATAAGTGAATGTGGAAATCTGGGTTGGAAAAGTATGTGAACAAGTCCCTGTATCCAAATGCTGTCAAATTCTTTTTCAATATCGAGAAAGCATCAGACAGTGACTTAATGACAATTTAGGGAGAGGGCAACATCGTGCTGGAGCAATAGAAGTGGATGAAGTATTGAGTGATGTTCACGGAATCCAAACTGCGAAGTTGGAAATATTGTCCGGTCCTGTTGACTTCTTTGGATGACTTCTGTAAATGATTTCCTGTATTTATTCCAGAGTAGTGAACTCGTGGTGTATCGTGGGGTCGCTGGTTTACATACTTTTCTCCACAATTTTCAATTCTATTGAAAATATATTAAATTCCAAAAAATATATTTTTTCAAAATTAGGTACCAGCTATTCATACAAGATTCTGTATGGCGGGATTTCGTAACTCTACCGTTTTGAACCCATATGTTGCGCCAAACTGATGTAGCACCGGTTTGCTAAGTGGATCTCCACAAAAATTCCTTTCGTCGGATGAATGTTTATTCCAAGGTAGATGAACTTCTTAATTACTTCGAAGATGGTGTTCATTGACATTTCCTCCTCATCTCGTAGTCGATTAATCTCAGCAGCGCATTTTGTCTAAAATATAAATATTAAATTCTTTAAGTAAAAATTTCTTTTTGTTATTATATACCTTTTGTCCTCCATTTTTCAGTTCCAAATTTTCTGTTTAGTTTCAAAACTTCTAACCCGACGGCAAAAACAACCAGTAAATTTACAACATTTTTGGAAGCCATACTTTCATTTTTTGCTAAAGGTTTTTTTCCTTGATTTTTCGAACGAGCTGTCACTGATTTAGTCGCGTTCAACATATATGTACATTTCTTAATGCAATAGTTTCAGTGCGAAATTTAAAAGTGTCAATTATATTGTAAAAAAGTTAGATAACTACATAAAAGATAAAAAGTAGGAAGTGAATGTCAAGCTAAAATCCTTTAAATAGGTTGTCTTTTAACTGTGCGCCATTGACTAATAATATATTTTATTATGTAGTTTTAAATATGATTTTCGTTTCACTTTTTCCTTTATAGCCTAAATATGTACTCATAAAAATTTTAAATTCCAAAAATGAAAGTTTAATTGATGATAATTGTTTTCTTCAATATAAATCACTTTCAAAGTTTATAACCACCAGCAAAGCATTAACAAAAAATTTCTAAATATTTAATTTGTTCTCCCACGGCTTTTTGGTAGCTTTTGAAGTTCAACTCCCACGAAAGGTTTAACTTTAATTGCTTTTAATTTTTCTTTATGATCCCAGAAAAGATGTCACACTACCAAAAATTTCAAGAATATATTTGTGTAGGTACCATTACGGGTTTAATCTCAAAAATATATTACCGTTCCCGTTGTTTTCTACAACAATTCCTTATAACATTATTATTAATATGAGTAATGGAAAATGTGCAAAAAATTTAACAAGCAAAAAACCTCCACTTGTTGTTTACTTCTTTCCGGACAATTTCTCAACTCTCAACATAATATTAAATAAACAAACAACCAACCCCTTAGTGAGTTTGCTTAAAACAGTGATGTTATACAAACTTTTTTAATCAATTCAGAGTTATTAAAAAAGAAACAGTGGCTACACAATTTTAAAATAAGTTTTTCAAGAACACAAATAGATTAGTAAAGAATGGCCTTGAAAAATTTAATCTTTAAAACTGATTGTGAATCTGTTGAGAAAAAAGAGTATAAAAACCTCTGTATGTGTATGTACCAATACGTGAAGTCTATTTTTACTATAGAGACATAAATATTGCATTAATAAAAAAAAAAGAAAGAAAGATGGATATTTTGTCGATTTTATTTAAATGCATAAAATTGTTAAGAAAAAAAAAATGAAAACAAAAATATATAACAACACTGATATTGCTTTACCCATTTACGGTCGCGAGTCGTTAGTACACTTGAAGATTTATTATACAAAAAAAAAAAATGCACTTCGATCATATTATTCATTCAATCATGGCCGTATTGAATATTATGTTATATTTCTTTGAAGATAATGATTGGCTATGTATGACTACTTTCAGCTCATTAGCCAGAGCACATATACTTAATTTGGATTGATTTTTTTTGCTTGCTTTGCTTTTGTTGTTCTTTTTTTTCCTGTGATCGATTCTCTTATAATATAGCTCGGACGTTTAGGTGAAAGTCTTGGCTGCTTAAGTGGCCTTGAAAAGAAAGTTCGAATGTACGAAGATGAAGGTAACAACAGAGATTATGAAAAATAAAACACTTCGTATCTCAATTAATTTTTCAATCATTACTTTTTATGATAAAAATAATAATAGACTTGTTAAAAAATGAGCTTAGCGGTAATTGTTGCAATTATTTGCCGCAGGAGTTTTCATCTTAAGTCAAATTATTGTTATTAAAATGATGCTACACCGTTTTACCGTATATGTTTCTTGGGTAGAGTATAACCGCGCCTTAACTAAGTTTTCTAAGTGGGAAGTGATTGGAGTAAAAGCCACTCAACATTCTGCCCATTCTAGCGAAGCAATTAACATTGTTAAATTCAGTGTGAGAGCGGCTGTACTTCCGTTTGTTTGAAAAAATTGTTGTTTTCGCTGCATTGATTAAGTCATAGATTAGATCAGTCGATTGGATTGATGGCTTTTAATGTTCTGCAGCAACTAAAGAATCCATACATGGTAGTCGTTTTGCATGACATAAAGTCTGTTGGGGCATGTCTGACATTCAACCAACGTAGTTTAAGCGGTGTAGCCTCCACGAATGTGGGGATGGTAATTTAATATTATTTTACAAAAATATATGAAAGTAAATCTTTTTCAATTATTTTACTACAAATACATATCATACACAAATTTAAAAATAGTCATGTTTTGCTAATGATTTAGTAGAATTACAAAGTGCCAACCATAATAAGTTTAAGTGAACCTTATAAAAGCATTGTTCTAATAGGCGTGTTCAGAAAATTGAGGTCTAAGAGATTTTGGATTATTTTGTTTCGTCGAAAAGTGAGTAAAGGCCACTTTACACACTTGTCATATGACCTGTCATTATAATTATATTTTCTGTGTGATTTCCCATATGAGCTGTCATTTCAAGTCGAGTCATACGGTTATCATTTTTGTATGTTTACACGTCTTTACTTCGCATCTGATCTGAAATAAAAGAAAAAAGTCATAAACAAATAAATTCACAATAAGTTTTTTGGAATTATTCATTGTTGTTTTCATGCAAAATTCAAATTTTTTGTAGAAATATTTTTATTTTCAATATTCTGAATTCACTATTTTCCATAAAAACAACAAATTCCGTTTGACTTTTCAAATGAAATTAGCTGCAGTTCTAATGTCAAAAAAGTTATATGCTTTTTGCTTTTGAGAAGTCATATGAGATCTACAAAATGAGAAGGCATATGACTTCTACAGTTGTGTTAAGAGGCCTTAAGCGGATCCAACATATTTTTTGATAAGTAATTTGGCAGCAAAACTGAGAAATCATACTGTTCACGAGACTGAAATTGCTGAGATCTCATTTTCCTGAACATGCTAGTGAAAAACAAATATGAGTGGAAAGATGACACCAACTGTCAAATTTTATTTGGAAAAAAATGAAGCAAAAAAAATGCACTCACACTAGCAGTTTTAAATAATTACTTTTTATCTATAACGTCTGTTCGCTTACTTACCAAAACTTTGATAGAACTTATGGGCTAAATTCTTAGAAGTTCGTAGTTTTGGGAAGTACGCGGACAGACATATTATGTCTCCATCATTATAAAATAGAATAGAACACTTAGTTTTCTTCTAATATTAATTATTTTATTTTTTTTTATTTCAGGTAAGTTCACTTATTTTGAACCAAAAACTTATTGCACTAAGAATACAATGGTAACTATGCTTGTAAATATAAATATTTTGTCCTAAAACAAAAATTAAATTATACTTTTCATTCACAGTACCTGAAAAAAGATAATATTTAGCTTCCGCGATACACTTGAGATTCTAGAATCTGATCAAGCAAAATATCTGGGTCATATTTTTGATAATAAGTTAAAATGGAAACCTTATATACAAGAAAGAGTTAAAAAGGCCACAGTGGCACTCTTCTCATGCAAAGAAGCCGTTGGGAATAAATGGGGCCTTCAACCTCGTCTTACTCATTGGCTATACACTCTGGTGATTAGACCGATTCTCACTTATGGTGTTGCAGTATGGTGGACAGCTCTAGACAGTGGTAAAGTGCGACGAACTAAGCAAAGTAAAACGCTTGGCTTGTTTATGTATGAGTGGTGCGCTTCGCACGACACCCTCTGCCCCTCTAGATGTTCTGCTATATCTGACGCCCATCGATATTTTTAGCAAACAGGTGGCTGCAAATACAGCAATACGCTTAAAAGCTTCTTCACAATGGACCAACAATAATATTTGCCATACCATCATTCTGAACTCATTCAGATCACAACCAAGTCACATTGATTACACCATCCCGAAACCACAATTCGGTAAAAAACTTTCAAGTCACCATCAAGTCATTAGAACCCTCTGGGAGGATATGACTTTCCTAGATGATGAATCGGTTCATATCTACACAGACGGATCGAAAACTGATGAAGGGGTGAGTGGCGATGTGTACAAAGAAAGACTAAAATTAAGTCCTTAATTCCGTCCTCCTAGTCATTGTAATGTGTTCCAGGCGGAATTTATGGTGATTAAAGAAACCTTATCTTGGCCTAAAGAAAACGTGATATCAACAACATATATCCGCATCTTCTCGGAAAGTCAAGCAGCTATCAAATCTCTGGGATCGTTCTCTACTAACTCTATAACAGCCCTAAATTTTCGTTCATCTCTGTTGGAGATAGCGTAGCAGTTTAACAGTCACCTGTGTTGTGTGCTGGAGCACAGGGACATCCCGGGTAATTGAAAGGGCGATGAACCAACTAAAAGTAGAACAACTCTAGCTCTTCTACCTAGCAATTCAGATATAGGTATACCCATCGCTACTTGTAAACTTTTGCTGAAGCAAGATGCATTAGAGAGAACAAACCTTAGGTTAAACAATATAACCACTTGTTTGGAAACAAACAAAAAATATGACCAGTAATGGGTTTAAAGCGGTCTAAGTGTTTGATATCTCTAAGTAGATTGCACATTAGCTCCATGATTGGTGTTGTAACCGGACACTGTTTTATAGGCAAGCACGCAACGCGTACCGTCTTGGCATGTGCTCTTACGATTTTTGCAGAAGCTGTATGATGTGGAAGAGATTGAATTGATCCCTCACCTTTTATGCACGTGCCCTTTTCTATCTCATAGACGAAGACTTAACCTTGAGGATTTTTACTTCAATATCCTAGTGATATGATATATAATCAACTGCGCTTCATAAGAAGCTCCAAATGGTTTACCGAGTTAAGAATAGAGTTTTCCTAGATTCATGTGGTGTCACAATGGACCAACTCATGGTCTAAGTGTGTCAGTCTTCATGACTGGCAGCCACTTCAACCTAAACTAACCTAAAAGGAAAACATTATGCGGAAATTTGTATTAACATACAGTTCTACAATTTGTATGCATAACTCGAGTCTTTTCTATTGCAAAGCTTATTGCATATATGAGTATTGGCATTTATTTGGTTGATTATTAGCATTTAAACTTTGGTTAGGACTTGTATCCGGAAAAATGTTACTCAAATGTATATTCATGTAAATCGAGCTGCTCAAAGCGGCTGATAATGAATTGATTAGTGGTATACGCCAGCTCATCTTTAAAATATAAATCCATATCAGTGTGGCTTTTGATCAGGAAAGTCCATTACTGACCAAAAATTCGCACAGATCTTAAAAAAAAACCAGGAATTTCAAATACAATCCACCACCTTTTTCTCGATTTCAAGGTTCCGTATGACAGCAAAGAGACGCGCTATATACGTACAGTAGAGTTTTTGCATCCCCGCAAAGTCGTCCGTTTCTGTAGGATGACGATGGACTTGAAAGAATTGTTCATAATTCTCACTTGAACACTAGAGGCACAATCTTTCAAAAGTCCGTCCAACAACTCGCATACGCTGACGATATTGGCATAATCGAACGAACCGAACGAAACATGATGTCAGTGGTGCTTTCGTGAGTATTGAGAAGGATGCCAAGAAGATTTGTTTAATGACGAATGAAGACAAAACCAAATATACGCTGTCATCAAAAAGAGAACACCCAACACAGACCGATGTCTCGGACAGAACGTCACTATAGACAGCTATAAGTTCGAGGTGGTCAAAGACTTTGTGCACCTAGACTCCGCTATAAACTCAGTGGAATAATACCAGCGTTGAGATCAAAGGAAGAATTACTCTTGCCATTAGCTTTTTGCTCCATTTGCTTGGTCTTTTTATTCTGAGCAGTACTCCGAGCTAGCTCTGAATAAAAAGAAATACAAGTTGAGTGCTTTGAAATAAAAAAGAAACAGATCTTTTTTTTTGACAGATCTGTGCTTTGCATGGAGCTAAAATAGAAAACTTTTAAAATGTAAACTAACGACGTTGCCTAATTCAGAACAAACTAATGAATTAGCCAGTTTATATTTCTGAGATCTCAGAGGACTCAGAGCGCTCAGAAATATAAACAGGATTCCTCTCAAAAATTCCTCACTTTTCCTCTTAAAAACTGAGACTGAAATTTTTTGGATTCGCTTGCTCAATTATTTTTTGTCGCAGTAAATTACATAAGAAGAAAAGAAAAAGATAGTTGTTTTGACTTCTATATGAGGAATACTGTTTATATTTTACTCTCCTGCTCTGTCAAAAAATTGAGGAAAAATACTGAGCGCTCAAGAAATATAAACTGGCCAAATGAAATCAAATTTTTTTCCTTCGTGCTCATGAAAATTCGAAAAGAGTCAGACGCAAAGAATCATCGAGGGCAAATTTCGGCTTGGATGATTAACATTTTTCATGCCCAGTGGAGCTGGCATGCAACTTTTGCTAGCTTTCTACCAATATTATTCCAATTTGACATGGTATCCGTCCCTCAATACGTCATTACTTGTTTTTTTCTTTACGCACAAAATTTATTATAATTCACCAAACAAAAAATATCCATTTTGCTCTACATAATTTACCACTTTGGAACAAGAAATCAAAAATCGCGTTTGACTTGGGTGCATTTCACCATATGAAGCAATAAGCTAGAATTATTTACTAAATATCACATTTAACATGTATTTATTTGGTTCTATTTATTTGGAAATATCTTTTCTATCTATTGAAACTTAAACTATTTTCTTAAACAGACTATGACGGAAAAGTGACAAATCTGACACACGAACGATGATTTGTGCCCAGTATATTTCATCATTTCACTATGAATGAATTCCCGTCATAACTAAGTTTACACATTGTAAATTAAACGACGAAAAATTGAGTATTACACTATCAGATTGGACTCAATCCACACCTACTTAGACTGAGTCGCAAATGAAAGAATCTAATCTAACTTTAAACTTTTTTGTCCATTAAAAAAAAAATAACAATTATGTAAATCAAAAAATGCCTTAAATGATAATAAATAATTCAGTGAATCATACCTTTCAGTTTAACAGATGGCTTTGTCTCTACCGGGTTATTTATAACAATAAACTAAAGCTCGATTGCATACATTATAGGGAACCTTTTAAAACGCATTAAATTATGAATGTCTAATTAAAAAATCGTCGTAAACATAAAAGTTATGTTATTATCTGGTTTCTTTATAATACCATCGACAGCACCTCTTTTTTATATTGTAATAGTAATAGATGCATATCTATGATTTCATTATGCAACTCACCGAAAGTGGAACAATCTATTTTGGTGAAAGTAATCTTGGTGTGATTGATATTTTAATAGCGTTTTGTTTTAATATTTTCAGTGAAAATGCGTGTATTGCGTGCTTTGTTTGATATCCAACGCCCTCATTTCTATCAATGAAGTCTTGTGTGAAGCTTTTTATTAACACGCATTAAATTGTATTGTTGAAGAAAAATTCCTTATACTAAACCAAGTCATCTTAGAAGAGTTTTAATTGATGGTAATTCAATTTTGATAACCATGTTTTAACGTGGAAACAGAATCCGAGGTGAATTTGATTAACTTAATAGACTGTTTACTTCGTAAGTATTAAAAGCCCTACACAATGTGTAAGCCATATTTTCGCTGATAATTGATCGTTCGTATGCTCTTTAATGTCATTTTCGATGAACATTGACGACAATGATGAGAACCAAAATCGATTTTGTTTTCTTTACTGTCAAAGCTTTAATCTTTTGGTCATATTGACGTTTGAGTTGTGTTGTCGGTGGCAAAAAAAAAGAAAAAAAAAAAAACAGGAATGTGTGGATTTTCGACTTACCTAGTTCCTTCAAATTTCAAATCAGTTTTTTTTTTTTATTTAACAACAGCTTCTTTAGTGCCAAATGTTTTTATTTCTTCTTTTTTGTTTGCTGATACACCCAATGTAGCACTTACGCAGTTAATTCATACAATTTAACGTAAAAATATTTTCAATTCTCATTGATACGTTTGGTGGAAATCTTGCATCAATGTTTTTTGACAGAAAATGTCTTCAGTAATAATTTATGGCAATGAACATTGATCGTGTGTAGGGCCCTTAAGATACGACGTACATAAATTCAAATCGAAGTGCGAAAATTTATCGAAAATAACTTCACCAAATTCAACACTTCATGGTGTGGTGACATTCTAGTACATTTGTCACAAGCATGCGTACACCGATTTATGAAATGTCTAGTGGTATTAGTAAACGGTTCTATTAACTATACACAGCAAAGTGTTTGCTTAGAAGTTTTCCGTTAATTGAACGCTGAATTTAGCAGAACATATCAGTTATCAGTTATCAAGAAGTCAATCTTTCGTACGTTTCACCCTCCAAAACCCATTTGTTTACATTTTTGTATTTGTAATTTCACTTCGTGTCGATGAATAGATGTGAATTGCAACAACAACAAGACCTGTACTGAATGGATTAGTTGATTTTATGTTTGCCTTTTTCACTGTTTTTCACTAATACTTTGCAAATCTTATACATCAGCTGTTCGCCTCAGCTTATAGGCAAATCAAATGGACAGCTGAGGATTGCAATTTTTATATTGTTTATCTATGGAATTTAGAGAGTTAAATTTATCTAGCAAATAAAAAATCGATTTTGTTTATCGATTTTTCTCAACAAATAGAAATCTGTCATTTTAGGCAAGACACAAACAAACACACACTTCAGTAAAGAGATTTGTTTGGACTCACTGAGGTCCTTGGCTATTTTATCACGTATTTGAACCATCGTTGATCCCCAGTTAATCCGCCAAAATCGATTTGTTAAAATTGCCCTTTAAAAATTATCGTTTGAATTAAATTTAACTGAAATATCAACACAATCGACACTGCCTGAAGAACTGCATTCTTTTGATTTACCTTTATTTTTAACTTTGAGAATATGCCCTGAAAATTCTTACAAGTAGGTTAATGTTACTTGCAAAAAGAACTTTAATCTGCATTCTGGTGGCAGTGCCATAAAAAAAAAGACACAATACCACAACTAAAGCGCCCACTTTCTATGTTGTCTCGTCTGCGTTTCCTTTTAGCGTTGACTGTTCTCTCTCACAACTTCGAACTATTCCGGAATAACTATCATTTCAGTGTGTGTCGTTTACCTGTGTGTGTGATTTTTTTTACTCAAAAACCATCATTGTCATGATGAATATTTACGATGTTTAAGCAAAGCCAACCTACACTGGTATCGTTGTATCCATCTCTGGATCTGGGTTGGGTATTTTTTTTTTGTTGAAAAATTCAGCTGTTAAAATTTAAAATGTTTTCTCGTTCGTTTGCACTCAGCCATCATTTTCTTCTGTTCCTTCCGACCTGTTTCTTGCTTTTTCTTATTGAATTTTTTGTTTTCCTTCTTAACCTTTAGGTACCTACCTAAAGTAAAATTTTAAAATACACCTGCTCTTTGGATGTTTTGGTTGATGGCCCTGGCAGCCAGAACTACGACGACGATGACGATGATCTTGTCGTATACAATGCATTGTGTGAACAAAAAAAAAATCTTTGGCTGCTGTGTGGAAGAGGTATTTTTTTTTTGTATTCTTGATTCTACGTCAACAGACCAAAGCAAACAATTAGACTGATGGCCACAACGAAGATACGGCAACGGTTTTGGCGGAATATATTGAAATTTAATTTAATTTTTAATCACTATTTATGTATACAAGGGGTTGCGTTTATGTCTCATTCCCCCGAGTCGTCTCTTTTATTTTGTCAGTTGTCTTCCATCCAAAAATGCTTTCAAATAAACTGATTTTGGTGCGTCAACATCCGTTTTGATTCGGCTTTATTTCCAATAAAAAAAAATACTCATTAGACTCTTATTTGGATCCATCGAAAAAACCCATTAGGTTTTTGGAATTTAGAGTGAATACAGTCACATGGGTTTTTGTTTAGACCTGTTTGATTTCTAAAATATTTAAGTTATTATTTACACTTGACAAATATTGAAATGGGATATTTGTTGCAGCACCGGAAATGGGTCGAAGCTGATCTTAAGAGATGAATTAATGATAAGAGACAAAGTATTTTGACATTGAAATAAAAAGAAAATAGAGCTTATTCGTAAGGCATCAAATTGATGCTTGATTGCCAAAGTTGTCTTCAGTAATAGAATAACCAATAACCTTAGTGGCTTAAGAACCAGCGTTGTTGTATGTTAAAATTATATCCGCAGTTTGTCAATACCTAAATTGTCTAATACTAAATTTCCACCTAACACTAATCTAAGATTGAATGAGGTTTACATTAAATTTTCTTCAAACTTCGAAGATTGACCATACAAATTTATTTCGTAAATCTTGAAGATTAGAAATTATTCTTGTTAAATATTCCTAGGGCAACTACTTTTACAAATCGAATTAACCTGTTCGTATTTTGCGCTGAAGGATTCATTCGTGGCTGCATTCAGTTCTTCATAAATGAAGCATTCTGTCTTACTTCTACTTCATAAGAAAAAATGCAACACCATTTGCGTTTTTAAAGGTGCTGTCAAACTAAATCATTGTGTGCGGTAGAACCCCAAATAGATTAATTAAATCTAAACTGAGATAAACCTTTGTTGGAAATATAGTATTAGACAGAATTTTGGGCTTAATACTACATTTCCACCTTACACTACTCCAAGATGATTTACCTCAAATCTTCTTCAAATCTTGAAGATTTACCATACAAATTTATATCGTAAATCTTCAAGATTAAAAATTATTCTTGCTAAATCTTCTTAGGACAAATACTTTTACGAATCGAACTAACCTATTCTCAAAGGGCGCTGAAGGATTCATTTATGGCTGAATTCAGTCCATCTCACATAAAGCATTCCATCTCTTTTCCACTTCATAAAAAAATGAAACACCATTTGCATTTTAAAGGTGCTGTCTAAATAAATCTTTTTGTGTGGTAGAAACACCAAATAGATTTATTAAATCTGAGCTGAGATAAACCTTAGGTGGAAATATAGCATAATTCATTGAAGCTGGTAGTTTTGGGAAGTACGCGAACAGACATGAAAGTTGTCGTGTAATAGCTGACTTTTGACATACAGTTTATTTTAAAGTTTTAATTTTTTTTTTTTCAATGATGCAACATTTACATGAGTCCGATGCAGTCGGTTTTTGGGTTCTATGTTTAAATGACTTTCTTGCTATGTATGTATCCACCAAAAGTTTATCTCAGTAAAGATTTAATAAATCTGTTTGGTGTTTCCATCGAACAAAAAAATTTTGCTCTGACAGCACCTTTCAAAATGCAATTGGTTTGAAATAGAATGTTTCATTTGTAAAGAACTGAATTCAGCAACACATTAATCCTTCAGTGCCATATAAGAACAGGCTCGTTCGATTTACAAAAGTACCTATTTGTCCTAGAAAGATTTAACAAAGTTAGTTTTTGATCTTCGAGATTAAAGACATAAAGGAGAATAGGACAAATAAGTTATTCGCTTAATAAAGTTAAGCTCTGTACGATTGTAGTATAAATGAAATCATGAAATGTATTTAGTGTAGTCAAAATATATTTAAACTGGTCGCACCAATATCGACACTGCATTGATTGTGCTATATGGACAAAAATCAGTGAACGTTCGTTCAACTGTTCATTTTTCATTTTAAAATTGTAGTTTTATTCGTTACATATTTTGTGTTAACAATCATACAATTCATGAGCCGTCTGCCTGAGTGGACAAAATTTGAATAGAAAGTAAATAAAAGTTAGAGTAATCATAATGATAATCTGTTCATTATAATATTAATTCCAATATATTTTTTTTTTAAAAAAGTTCATTAACTATTTTATTGCGATATCTAAGAAGCTACTTATAAAATTCGTAGAACTTCAACCAGTCTCCATCGTTTAATAGTTCCATTACTTCGTTTCGAGTGAGATAGTTGACTCTCCAATATATTCTTCTTATTTCTCTGAATATTGCACATTCGCCTAGGAAATGAATAATATTTTCTCTTTCTCCTGAATTACATAGATTGCAGATAAGTGAAAGATCCTCCCTATGCGGGATGAAATTTAGTCGCAGCAGCTCTCCTGTAGCACGAAAAATAGTTGATATGACATCTATATTGAAATATTTGTTAAAATAAGAACTTTCCCCGAGTAAGTAGTTCAGCGATGAATATGTTTCTCTATGGACTGTTTCGCCTTTTCTATACATATTTGCATCATATCCTCGTCCAAAGCCTCAATAATATTGTAAAAGCTCTCTATGCATTTTTTGGTGTTTCCCATGTTGAGTTCAAAGTCTCTCCCATACCTAATCGCAAGCTCGCTCCATTCCTTAAACCATAGCTTTTTTTTGCAGTTTGTGTGATTCTTTTTTGGTAATCGCCCTTCTTCCATATCTAATGTTCTACAGATATAATCTGCATGCAGTTTAAGAGTTTGTATGAAGAGTGGCGGCAGCCCTGCCTATCGATGTAGTATATAAGTATGGTTAAGAGTAGTTTAAAAGATCTTTTAAGGTCAAAAGTGAGGAGGTTTTCCACAGTTTTATCTGTTGAAACCCTCTGCGCTCCATAGAAAAGGACTGACTTTGACGTTGCCTCAAATATCCTGTGTTTGGCTGCGCTCGATATAAGGTTGTTGTTGAAGCAGTTCTTCCACGTCATGCTCATGCTTATGGCAATCTTTGGCCTTAATCAGTCTATTTGCGAGATGTTTCTCTAAACTTAAACTGGGTGTAATATGAAGGCCAAGGTACAAGTATTCTTTAACTACCTCCAAACTATCTCCACCAAAATGCAAGCCCTCATTCCTTGCACGCATGCCCCCTCCTTTTTTGGAGATCATAATCTTTGATTTGACTAGGTTCACTGACAGGTTCCAAAGTTCACAGTAGTCACCAAGGTGATTTATCATTAATTGCAATGATTCTGGAGATTCCGCTAGCAACACTATGTGGTCTGCGTACATCAGCACTTTTAGGGTCCATTCGTTGAAGTGAATACAACCAAGCAACGCATTCGGTAGATCATCGATATAGAGTGAGAATAACATGGGACCTAGCATGCAACCTTGTTTCTTGCCTAGTTATGTTTTGAAGTAAGTTGACACCGTTTCTCCATCTCATACCACTGCACATCTTTTGGTATACATTACTTCTATAAATTTAAGTTCTTTACTCGAAAGTTCTTTATTTGCTAACTTGTAGTTCGATCAAATCAAACGCTGCTTTAAGGTCTCAAAGCATGCATATATTTTTTCCTTCTATCCATATAAAGCTCAACCGCATTTGCTAGCACATAAATGTGATTGACCGTGGAGAACCCTTAGCGGAAACCTGCTTGAAATTCCGAAAGCACTGAATTCTCTTTTAACCATGAGTTTACTCTATGAGTGATGATGCTCGTGAGAACTTTTAAACCTGTTTTCAAAAACGAAATCCCTCTGTAATTTCCTACGTCATTTTTATCTCCTTTTTTTAGAAATTGGAAAGACTATCGATTTTTAAGTATTCCATAGGTAGTTGGGCAGACCTATTTAAATGAACAACTGCCTTGTCAGAAAGTTTTGAAAGTTGACACTGCTATATTTAGATAACTCCATAGAAATTTGGTTAGGACCAAGAGCTTTATTGTCCTTGCTTAATTTTAGCGCTTCTTAAACTTCTTCCAGTTCAATATCGCAGTCTCAGCTATAAATGTAGGTGTTTGGAAGTGCGTAGCTGAATTTTAATGGGTTAACTTCCGGGTTCATTAGTTTCTCGAAGTAATAACGAAATTCTTTTGCTTTTGGTACAATTCTAATTGATGCTGCTTTTCCTTTAATTAGGCGCACTTGTCCCCAGAAATCCTTACTATTTTGTATTCGGCCTTAAATTTGAGCTTGTTAATTCAACCAATAACAACGAGATGTATGTTGTTGTTATTTGGATGTACTCCAATAGTTAGTAAGGCAGCTATTTTAAAATCACAATGTTAAAAAGTTATTCGCTAATTATTACCAATATCACATTTATTTTTTTTCTACCAAAATGCACTAAAAGAGCGAATAACTCTTTCCACCCAGTGATTTATTGGTCATAAAAATACCTTTTTAATGATATATATATGTACATATTATTTTCATGGTATTTTTTAGACCAGTTTACAAAGATTTTGTCCATACCGAAACGCACCATCAGCACAAAACCTTGGGTAGCGAATAATTTTTTCACACAGTGATTTGAAATAAGCTGTCATAGTGACTATTGTAGCTCATGCAAATACATTTCCAATGAAATACGTCTTGTTTTTATTGGTTCCTAGACTACCTTCCATACTTTTTTGCCGATTGGCCTTTGTTTGGTAAATCTTAGAAGTGTGACGAAAGATTTGAGGTAAATCTTACTAGATAAATCTCAGATTAGTGTTAGGTGTAAATGTTTTATTCCTGTAGGGTTGCTGTTATTTGGGGTGAGTTAAACAACCTTAGAGTAAACATAAGCTCTGTTTGGTTACAGAAATTTCGAACAAATTTGTTCGACGTCAAAAGTTGCCACGAGAGAGCAATCGTTTCGAGTCGGCAAGGAAGACCGGAACTTCCGGTTTATGATCTAACCATTCCAAATGCATTCTTATTATTTGCTAAGTATTCGTATCAAAAAATTAAATGTGAAATCTGACTTTTTATCTTTTTAACTATATTTCAGCACAAGGTAATCTGAAAGTGTGGTTCTTTTATATTAATGCTTCCTACACAATCTTCATTTGAATAAAGTATTTCCTGAAATTGCTTGCCCTACATTATATCCAACTCACCATAGTTACATATTGATTGTGTTTGTCTTGTAACACTTGTTCCTTTTTATACATATTTCAAAAATAAACACATTTCTTTCGACAATCCATCGACCTGTGTAATAATGTGCTTGTGTGCATGCAGTTGAACGAAAATCGAAATAATAATTCATGCGTTCAAGGTTATCCCCACAAAATGCTTTCCTTTGTTTTTTTTTGTTTGTCAATTAAATATTGTGTATACACCAACCGTAATAGGTATAGAATACCTTAACCTACGAACTGAAAACAAAAACCAAGTTATAAATTCTCTTAGATGCAAAAACTATACCAGCAAAAAAAAAACAATCAGTTTTGAATAAAATCGATAGAATTATTCTCGTGCAATTGTTATACTGAATATCTATGTACATAGGTTCCTACTCGTACACTATTTATAAGAACTATAAAACTGTTTTGCTGTTATTGTTGCTGAGTACATGGCAGGCACGCATGTTGCCCCATCCCCAGCATGGCGCACTTGCTAAAACGTATTTATTTATTTATAAGCAGGGTGAATCGAAAAATCGATAAACAAATTCTGAATGTTGGCTAAAATGCACACAGCAGATATACACAAACACATACATACGAAAATTCTTTTCTATGGGACAAGAAGTAGATATTAAAACGGCTTTTAATATTTCACTGTGCACAGTGCGGTTCTCTTGATAATGTGCATACTAACAAAAATCGAATGTTGCCGAATTTCTTTGAATCCTTACAAGCCTTTAATTTGGTTTGTACAATTTACTTGAAACTTAGTATACTTTTAAGTGCTCTCTTTTTCGTTTTGACAATAATCATTTAGACCGTTTCATTTGTTTACATATGTACATAAGTAGGCATATGAAATTATTGATTGTATTCTATTAATATAAAATTAACAGTTCTTCCTATCAAGAACCGACGTTCCAGGAGTGGCAACTTTGAATTGTTCTTTTATTCATTGTTTGAGTCTTATGTACTCGTAAGTAACAAATGGAGAATGAACAAAATTAAAAAATTCGATAATTATTATGAAGAGAAATGTTAAACAATTTCCTCAAATTCCCTTGCCTACTTGAAAAACGCAAGTAATAAAATCTTCTCCTGTAAAACAGGAAATTTACCTATAACGACAACGAAATGGAAAGCTAATGTAATTCAGTTACGACTGCAATTGCGTGACTATTAAGTCGCCAGGAATGGAACACGTGAAAATTAAATTTTAATAAACGCACATGCTACCGAGAAATCGTGACGGTTAAAATTCGAAAATTTGCTATTTTTGTTGTTTGTTTTTAATCAGCATCATGTCCAAAAATCAAACATAAATATTGTCGTCGTTCAATGAAAACTCCCTAACTCCATTTTTTTAAACTGAAGAACCGAACATTTAAGTTCTGTCATAGGTCTTTAAATCTTATGTTGGTCTATTTAACAGATGTCTCAAAATAAAATGGAGTCAGGGAGTTCGATATGATGCGAAAGACATAATGAGATATTTTTTTGTATTTTTCCGAAGGTATGCCTTCGCATTCTTGCTTCGGAAATCTTCGAGACTGACTCCGGACCCATTATTTGCAGCTGCGATCGTTTTGAACTTCGATAAGTTCTTTTTGAATTAAATCGATTTGGTACTTAATTCAAGTTCACAATGACAGGGTTTCAAATCATTGCGAATACCATAATACTACATTTCCACTTAACACTAATTTCAGATTTAATAAAATTTACCATTAAAATTTATTTCGTAAATCTTGAAGGCAAGAAATTAATCTTGTTATTTTCCTATGGCAAGTACTTTTACAAATCGAACTGACATATTCTTATATGGCGCTGAAGGATTCATTCGTGGTTGTAGCTCTTCACAAATGAAGCAATCTATCTCACTCCCACTTCATAGAAAAAGTGAAACACCATTTGCATTTTTGTGTAGTGGAAACACCAAATTGATTTATTAAATCTGAACTGAGATAAGCCTTTGTTGGAAATATGGTAAGATTTTGCTTGGCTGAATTTGGGAAAGCTTTGTTCGAATTCGGCTCTCAGTGTACCTCTTGAAAAGAATGATTGTAGCTACAGCTGGTAGCATGAGTTGAATTTTGTTTTAACTTAAGCTACACCATGCATTTTTGCATTTGCTACACTTACAGCTTCATATTGTAGGGCTGTATACTATATTTGTATCTTTCTACTTTGACAGTGCTACGAGCCACAGCTACAGCTTTACCATTCTGTTTGGCCAGTTAAGATGGCGGTTTTCGAAAACGTCAAATCACATTCAATTTGATCGTCAAATGATCGTCACTTTTTGACGCAGATACTGCGATTGTCAAATATGCAATCTGCTAGCGCAACATCGATCAACGTCAATTAATATACTTGCAAGCGCATTTGACGTTTACGAACACGCTCTCTAACTTTTCAATATTTGTTCGTCAACCCGATTTTTTTACTGCACAGCTGCACTGCAGATGATGTGTTTGAACATGTAACTTCAGCAAACTATGCTAGCGCAGCAAAATTTGTATTGCCTTTTCGAACAGAAGACTTATGCAGTTTGAGTTTAAGAACATTCTGCAATTGCATTTTTGACAGATGACGTTTTCGAAAACGGCCGATTACCAGGTCTCGTTGAACGTTTGATACAAATGTTTTCTTCTGTAATAGACAAATTTTTTTCGAATGTTTAAAATTTTCTCTTTCAACCTTTTGGTTTCATTGTTAAGTTTTGAAGATGAAAGCTATGATGAATGTTTGACTATTTAGTTAAATAAAAGCAGAACTTCAGCTTTTACTTTAATAATACATATTTAATTTTTTTTAAATAATATTAAAAATTAATGAAGAAAAACTACCACACGTCGCGGCCACAGAAGAATGGCCGCATTCATCCCAAATTCTTAAAATTCAGAATTTTTTTTCGTTGAATGCAAGAAAATTCTAAATTTTCAGTCGAAAGCATTTACTTTTGATTTTAACATTGAAAACAGTTAAATTAGAACTTTAATTTTATTCGAAAATTAAAAATTCAGGATGAGTGAATCAGAAAAGGAAGTTATCTGTAACTTAAACAAGTAAAACTATAGTCCAGTAAGAATAACATAAAAATGTCAAAGAAAGGAAAAAATGTATAACAGGCTGATTATTGGTATGCACGTTGGAATTGATGTAACTTATAGTCTGAGAAAAGTCCTCACAAATCCGATGACCGCTAGGTCAGTTATGAGGGGCCAAAGGTCACGAAAATGGGTTTTAAAAAAATATCTCAAAACGGTAAAGGTCAGCTGAAAAGCCGGGAATAGTAAGAATAACATATATTTTATTAAAACATAAAGATTGGTGCCAACGCAGAATTTAAACATCTACATATTTTTCAAAGCTGATGGATGGTTAAATTTTGCGCCCACTCCAATCTTTATATTTTAATAAAATATATGTTTTATTTTTACAAGTGTAGACTTTGTTTTCCTCTTTGTGTTTTTCGGAATTTCATAATGAAAGACACGATTCGATTGGTTGGATTGAATAAGAGAAGAAACACAATTGAGAATGTCAATTTTCTTCACCGACTATTATTAAATATTTATAAATATTTCATCCCCCTTTCTCTTTTGCAAGTTACCCCTCTTACCGCTACAAACCGCAGGAAAATGCTTGAATTTCTTCACGTGTGATCAGGGAGAAAGAAAGGTGACAGATTGAAAAGGGTTAGTTCTGCGAAGTTAAATTTCATTGTGCGTTCGTAAACTCTCCGATTCACAGGGAGCCTGTTTGTCGGATTAACACATGTTGCTAGCGCGTGTTTACACTAATCCTTATTGCTTGAAGTTTTTATATTTTATTAAACGGGTGTTTTATCCAATACACCAGACAATAACATAACAATGCAATCTTTTCAATATAATCCTCAGGATGCAAGACGTGTTGGAAGACCAACACGTGTTGCTGGAGGGCAACTTTAATTTTGCAAGCTACGAGTAGATCTCAGGATATTCTATTCGAACGTGGCCTCACCTAAACCGATTGCGTCCGCAAAGGTCAGGAACCCCTCACTTCTCTTGTCTAGAAACTGCCGTGAGACCGGTCTCAATCTTTCTAATTTAAACCAGGTCTAAGAGCTTGAAGCCAGCTTCAACTCTTTGTAAACCTGGATCGAGTTGAAATGAGCTTGATTCGACTTGATCTCGTTCGGGAAGCGGAGTTGAGTCGAAATTTGTGTCGAGGAGTTGGTTTTACAGATAATGCATTATGGTCTGATTATTTGCCTGTTTGTTTACAAATATAGTTTTGATTTAATAGATGCGTGTAATAAGTAATCGTGTTAATTCAATATTATATTTGTTTTGCATTAAAATAAATACATTAATGCCACTAATTTTATTTAGAATCTCAATACCATTTCAACTCAACTCTAAATGGAGCACTCAACTCAAGCAACGAAAAGCATGAGTCGAATATTCGACCCTTTTTCAACTCGAGCTCTCGATCCTGTTTGTAAACGTAGTAATAAGTTCGGGCATATTTTATACGGTTAACATTTATCCAAATCAAATCTTAAACTCGGAATCTAGACTATCTATTAAGAGGTTGCTAGGCATACTATGCACTTACTTTGAAATGCATCTAAGCAAACGAACTGCACTGTATACACAACAAATCCCAAACAAAACAACCACTCGTGGCGTGACGACTGCTCTTATGAATGCAAATCGGGGATGCATGCATACGCTATTTTTTATCGTTATGCAAATATTTATTTTTCTTTTGGGACACAACACACGATAGTTCCAATACAAATATCCCGAATGCCATCTGATTATATCACGGATATTTTTTTTTCTTAAGTTGCACTCTGGATTGGGCTCATCCACGTGTCAGCACTGTCACACTTAGGCTAACGCTGGTTTATTGTTCTGACCGATTTGAATCGGGTCTGACATTTTGGGCCAAAACCCAGACAATCTTGGTCTATTAAGCAAACCGTGCTGAGAAACTTTTATGAATTTATAATTTAAAACATGCCTCTAAGTTAACTGCACATTAAGTGCTTACGCTTATCACGTAGGTACTTTAAGTCGCACACGCATTGCTTACTATTTAAATACTTTGTTAGATTTTTTTTTTAAATACGTATTCAATCAAAAGCAGCAATTAAGTATACTTTCTGACTGTGCTGCATTTTTGTTTTCGGAATTCGCTAAGCAATTTAAATTAAATTCAATGACTATGAGAGGCCATAATAGTTTCTTTCCTAAAGGAACAACATAGGAATACAACAAAAATAAAAACTAATTTAAAAGGTATTCAACCCATACGACGCTGCTCACATGAAAAGGAACGCAGTAAAAGAATCTATTGCAGAATTTTCGTTGGGAAAACAACTTCCAAAAATGTTGGTCCGTTGCAAATTTGAATAAAAAAAAAACAGTTTTTGTTTTGTAGCATAGAGCGCTTGCAACAATTTCAATCAAAGCCTCTTCTTTGATGCTAACAACATTCAAACCTATACATAAATGGTTAAAGAGCCGGGGTTCAGGTGTAGTGGGTCATAGAACAGCAAACCAAAAAAAAAAAAACCGATAAGATAGACGAACATCATTTGCGTTTGCTAAATTGGACGCTACACAGGCATTTTCATTTATTGTTAATTTAGTTAAATAGTCTTTATTTAAAAAATATCGAACACAAGAGTAACAAATTTCAACCTGTACTCAGAAGAAAAGCAGTTGATCACAAAATAAAATCAATTTGAATATTATGTCGTTTCGATTGGACGTTCAGAGTACTACTTTTATAATCAATTTTAACTCCTACTACTCCAAGAGCCTTCGATTGGCTGTTCTGAGTAATGTTTTGGGAGTCTTTTTCTGTTCCTAATTTCAAGAAGGAGTAGATTTGGAACGCGCATCCATATACAGTTTTTCGCCAGACTTCTTATCAAAAGTGATAAATGCTTGCAGAAGTCATTTTGTAAATTGGCGTCATTCCGTTTGTGTGTCTAAATTTTTAATAAGTCGTTTTTCTTTTTTAGCTCTGAGCATAGCACTGAGCTGTCAAAAAAAGATCGGTGTTTCTTTTTTAGCTTAGAGGACTCAGAGAGCTCAGAATAAAAAGACCGAGCGAATGGAGTAAATAGCTAAGAACAGCCAACTTCGCTCTTTTTTCACTCATTTCACATGGGCGCGTTCAACACTTCAATTTCAGGTACATTTTTTAATTTTACGAGTTTTTGATTGGGCAGCAGATGATAATTAAAAGTCAGTACTAAATTATGGTGCATTGAATGCATCGTAATCGTATGACAGTTTTATGCTCAGATGTGTTTGTAAATTATATCGGAGAGCTCTGGTCATACTCTGCTCAGAGCTAATTCCGATAGCTTGAGTTCTACCCCATGCTCTGCTCTGAGCTAAAAAAAACGCCTATATTCGATTGCAATCAACTCCTTAAGGCCCGGTCTAACAGAGCATGATCCGGCGATCTTTGTGAGAAATTACAAACAAAATTTGATCGCTGCGATCATTTTTCCCCATTGCAGTATTGATCGTATCGCCGTGTCGCGTTCTGTTTGCCCAGGCCTTAAAAAAAGATAAAACTAAAAGATTTTCTTACATTCAAGCAATGAGAGTAGTAAGTAAGTTTATTACTAGCTATACAAAACTTAAGGAGGCGCTTACATTCATACTAAAATAATGTCGTTTTTGATTGAATTTTCTGACTATTCTACTCCTTTTTGAGTCCAATTGATCAATACTGAATGACACCATTTTACAAAAAGGCTTCTTTGAGCATTTATAACTTTTGACAGTAGTATACCTAAAAACTGTATAAGCATGCGAAAACATTACTCGGGGCAGCCAATCGAAGACTTCTGGAGTAGAGGAGTTAAAATGGAGTGGAACGAACGTCCAATCGATAACGACATAAAATGCTTGGGTTGTAACAAGGTTAATTTTGAGTTTGATACACCACAACTTCCTCACATCTACCCCTTAAAAACACTCTTTCGTGTGAAATATTTTTATAGACTGGTTCGTTGTTCTCATGGTACGTGAATCGTTTTCAACAAGTTTAAAAATAACGGGTGAGTAACGGGTGAGTAAGAGGTTTAGAACTTTAAAAAAAAAAAACACAAAAAATTCGAAAAAATGAATGAAATATTTATTTGAATCGATAGTTTGAACCTTGCAATTTAATGTTTAAAGATAATTTCATGCAAATGTTGACCGCGGCTGCGTCTCAGGTAGCCCATCCGCTGAGTCCAATTTTGGCATACTCTTTCACACATATCGGCCGGTATCTCACGAATGAATGCATGCATGTTGGCTTCCAGTGCGTCAATCGAAGCGGGCTTGTCCCTATAGACATTAGCTTTGACATACTCCCACAAAAAATAATCTAATGGTGTCAAATCGCACGATCTAGGCGGCCAATTGACCGGCCCGAAACGTGAAATTAACTGTTCACCAAACTCGCCTCGCAATTGCGCCATTGTTTCGCGCGCTGTGTGGCATGTGGCACCGTCTTGTTGAAACCACATATCATGCAAGTCAAGAACTTCCATTTCGGGCAAAAAAAAGTTTGTTATCATCGCTCGGTAGCGTTCACCATTGACAGTAACGCTGCGATTCGCATCATCTTTGAAGAAATATGGCCCAATAATGCCGCCGGCCCATAAACCGCACCAAACAGTGGCTTTTTCGGGATGCATTGGTAGCTGTTGCAATGCTTCTGGCTGATCTTCACTCCAAATACGGCAATTATGCTTATTTACGTACCCATTCAACCAAAAATGAGCCTCATCGCTGAACACAATTTTTGATAAAAAAGCATTTCGAACCGAGCACGAATTTTGATAGTAAAATTCAATAATTTGCAAGCGTTGTTCATTTGTAAGACGATCTATGGTTAAATTGCAAACCAAACTGAAGCTGTTTGACAGTGACACAAGGTACTAAACACACGTCAGCTGTCAAAACCAGTGTTGCCAAAACCAAACCAGCTAAAAAATCACCCTTTAGTATGATTTTTTTTTCGAAGACTTGTTACTCTTTTACTTGTACTAAAATCGTTTTTAATTTCAGCAAAATTCCAATACATAATATTTTTCGAATTCAAGAGTCAATTAAATCACAGCAAATAAAGAATGCATTTAAAATGCAAATTCAAATATAAATAAATAAATATGCAGTAGTTAGTTTTTCTTTCGAATGTAAAATGAAAAATTTTTCCAATTAAAGTTTTGTTTTCTATTTCTAATGAATAGACATGAATTAGTTGTGCTGTTGAGTTCTTGCTGTTTTTAATGATTCTCATTTTTATTGCACTAAAAAAAATCGAAATTCTAAAGTTTTTTTTTGGAGAATTCGTACTTACATGCTGTTGAGTCAAAACCCAATTACCATTTAGAAATCGTTGCAAATAAAAAACAAATCTTAATTTCTTTTCCATTTGAAGTTGGCCTTAGTTTATTAACCTTTTTGTTTTTTAATGATTCCCTTAATCAGGGACAGACATGGACAGAGACGATAAATAAAAAAAGGCAAACCATTAATATTAAATTGGATTTGTGTCGTTGAGTCCTTGAATTAGTCACTTTCGCTATAAAGTGACATTTCACATGTCAGACTAAGACTTTTACAAGTACGTTCTGCAGCACACTTAATAGGCTTCTTTAGTATTATTCTTTCCAATTCACATTAAAAATTTATTTAAATCGATAACACCCAATGAGTGAAGAGAGTACATCAGGATAAGGGCTATACTTAGTAGAAAAAACTTTTTAACTTTGAAAATTATATTGATCTTATTATTACCACTTTGAATTATATTCTGTCAAAGTGTACATTTGTCTCAGAGTTAAAATGTATAAACATTTATCTGGATGTATGTAGAAGGCAGTATAGATAAATCAATAAGTTTGTCATGCGCGTGCATATTATACGAGAACAACCTTTTATTCTTTATCTTTTTATTTTGGTTTTATTAACATCTCCAGACAAAGTCCTTGAAATTATGTGATGAAGAGAATTATTCACAATAATTTGCTGAGCACGAAATCTGTTTCTATGACAATTTGTTGACCTGGCAACGTGCCTTTAACTTTTAAAAGATTTAAAAAGTTTTTTTTTTGTTGTTGTGAAAGCTAATCACAATAAAATGAGGCTTTTTATGTTTATCTCTGAGACATCAACTATATCACTTAAGTGTGTTTTTTTACAGAGTTTTTGTTATGATTTTTGTTTTAGTGTTTTCGAGACAGTAATAGAAATGATTCTTAATTTGTCTGGATAAAATGATGGTTATTTCTTCATAAATAAGAAATAAATAATACTCTTTAAAAGTCGATAAACTGTCGCAAACTCCCCTACAAGGGCTTTACAAAAAATCCTTAACAAAATCATATTCACCTTGAGGTGAACATTACTAGTATAAACGTGGGAATATCCCACTTGCGATCCAGAGGGTCAATTCTATTTAAAAGGATTTTTAATTACCATTTCTGTCTATTTTCTAATAAATGAACATCAATTTTTCTTGTAACGCCACAAAAACGAATAGACTTTTTTCTTTATGTGTAATCACGAAGGTATAGGTACGTGCCTGTCAAAAAGACGAATCACGAAACGACGGAAAAAACGAATTGTGTAATCAGGGTCATACACCCAAATCGGAGGATCGCCTTGCGCGTGTTTGTGAAGTGCTAAAATAATAAAATACTGGGAAAACTGATAAGATAACTTTTTTTTCCCTCGTAGTTGCACTGATCGAGAACTGACCCCATGAGATACGACATGAATTATGAATTAAACTTGGCAGCATTTAAAAAGTTATTGTGATTTAAACTAGAACTATAGTACTAAGAGGGGCACTAAAGTGGTTGAAAAAAAACAAAGGAGTACACGGTAATTATATGACTAGGCTATAATTGTGGAGTATGACATTTAGTTCACTTTTGCGTTTGCAAGCGCACCTCACTAAAGTGAAAAAAAACTGGATCCGAAGCGATCGAAATATATGTTATCTTTAAGTAATTGAAAAAAATTACTTTGGTTTTAAAAAAAGTCACTTTCAAAGTGCTGGAGAGGGGGGATATGAAAGTTATATAAGCTCAAATATTTATCTTGGTATAATCTAAGCATACGACACATGATTAAAGGGTTTTTTAATGCCCGATCTTATTAAATCTAAATTCTTCTTGACCTTGATGAATAGTCATACATTTACAAACGTTTATCAACGTACCAGTTTTGGGAGGGGTTTCATGGCTTATCTTGGCAAAGAAAACGTAGTACCTACATTGAATATCCGTATCTCCTCAGATAGCCAAGCTGCCCTTATACCACTAGGCTCTGTTTCTACAAACTCCGTAACTGTCCGAAACTGTCGATCGTCTCTAATAGAGATGGCAGAACAGTTCAACATTCACCTTTTCTAAGTGCCGGGACACAGAGATATTCCAGGAAACTGTAAAGCCGATGAACTCGCCAGGATAGGAACTATTACACCAATATTACCTAACAACGTGAATATTGGAATAGCTAGTTACTTTTAAACTTATTCTTAGGCAAAATTCCATGATGATGGCAAACAGCAAATGGACAGGTATCACAGGTCTGGCGACAAAAAAGATCTAGCCAGCACTGGATCCGAAGCGATCGAAATGTTTGCTATCTTTAAGTAGATTGCATATTAGCTCCACTACTGGACAGTGCCTTATAGGAAAACACGCCAATAGACTCGGCTTTTTCTCAAATGATTTCTGCAGAAGCTGCATGAACGACGAGGAGGAAGAAACTAGCCCACACCTGCTTTGCTCATGTTCTGCTCTTTCTCAAAGACTCAAAATACACTTAGGAAATCTTTTCTTTGATGATCCCAGTGATTTAAACAAAATCTGTGAATGTCACAGTCTCCATCGCTTTATTAAAAGCTCCAATTGGTTTAATTATCGAGGATTAAAGTCAACAGAGTAAGCATTTAAAATTTAAATTGAAAAGCTTACACATACGAGGCTTATGAATTCCGTAGTTAGGTTTCAAATCTTCTTAGGTAGTCAGATCATCCGCGATAATTTGTGACAATACAGGCTAACAAGTCAGGAGCATCAATTTTGCCATTTAAAAGTTGATGAAGAAATATTAAGCCATTATTAACCCCCCTTTTATATAAAGTTTGGACCTGCAGCAGTTTATATTTATTCTTCTACTCTGTCAAAAAACGAAGTAAAATTACTGAGCCCTCAAGAAACATAAACTGTCTAAATATTAAAACCAAAAGTTAATGTAATATTTTGAGAAAACTTAAACTTAACTCGACTGAAATTTCAGATTTCTGTTGCATTCAACGAAACAAAATTTCTGTATGTGCATATCTAAATTGTCAGATTTTCTGATGAATGCGTCCATTCAGTTACTCCGCAGCATCTCTTCAAAAGAGATTAATATCAACGTCGTTCCCTATTACAACGTGATTCTTTTGCTCTTTACTTATAAATTCTTTTCGAATTTTCATGAGTGAGAAAGAGAAGAAAGATCTGGTTTATTTCACATCCATTGAATTTTGAAAAAAAATCGTACGCAAATATCATCGTGAACAACCTGGTTTGTTGAAATTCCCTTGGCTTTTGGCTATCTTAAGAAAAAGGAAATTTAACAAGAATCAAATTACATTTTATAAGAAAGTCGAAGATTGCTTGGTTTTCGAAGGTAGAATAAACCTTCGATTTCGAGCGAACTTTCTAACTGTCCGAAACACAAAATGTAAATTATCCGAAATTGACTTAATTTCACATGAATGCGAATTTCATAATAAGGCGGAATAAGTTAAAGTGGAAGTCGAACAAGTACCATGTTGGTTCGGAATCCGGAGAAAAGTTGGTAGACTTGTTTTACTATTCATGCCTTTCTTCTGATTCAGCATGTGCAGTTCATACGTCATTTCTTTACACCTGTCCTTAACCATTTAGTCTTTTGTAGACTATAAAATAATTATATCAATGGAGTTATAAAGGTCACCGAAATCATCAAAAAAGCTTCTCTTATGTCGTTTGGGTTTGCGTTTTGTTCTATACTTATTTAAAATTTGTTGTAAGAGTGGAAAAAGAGCACTCCTAACATCCAATCGAAAACTACATTAAATTTCTTTTCTTTATGAATTATAGACTATAATTTCTGTAAATTACAATAAGTTTGAAGAAAGTTTCCTGATTTATTCTTCTGTGAAAGGCTAAAATTTTGGAGTTACCACTTGTTTAACCGAATTTTAATTTACATTTTTCCTTATTTACACGCGATAAAAATATAAATTTTTCAAGGAACTGTATTGTAACAAATTAATATGTAATCTGCCATGAAGTGTGACTTACCCCGGTAACACCTTGCACAAGAATTTATTTAATTAACCCTAATATATGTGTACACACTTCATAGCTTAATTACAAACCTTTCCCAATCACGTTTGCCAAGTTTCCGCATTTCTTTTAAAAAAAAATAATTAAATAAAATTTAAACATTAGTAGTTTCTGCTAAATTGCAATATGGAGTAGGTATGTGTTCTAGTGGAGGCATTTTCTGACATACATATACAAACGTATACATCTATCTATCTCCAACAAACTATTACAAGCGCATTGCGCGTGTTTATTATTAAACAAACCAAATCGCGTACAATCACTCTATCGTGTTTGGAACATTCGCCGCCGGTCACCGTGCCACCGCTCCGCACTCCAACCGGCAATTTCTTGGTATTACTATGCCGTAAGCGGGCAACCGACCGACTGCAAATGGTGCGCAAATTGAAAATAGTCTGAAACGCAATTATCTGCTAATTTATTCGCGCCTGTCGCAATTGCTTTCGGGTTCGAATACCCGATGTTGCAAAGAATTAGGTGAAATGGATAAGAATTTTCTTCTTTCAAAAGTACGAATCAAGTTTACAACTTGTGTTTTTTTTTTTAAATCATTTTTCAATTGAGAATATTTACAGTGGAGGACAAAAGTCAATATGTATACACAAAATCCGCCTGGAAAGCAACATAGTTTTTAATGTGGCCCTAGAAAGTTTTACATTGATGCTAACAAGGGCCTAGCAAGGAAAACTATTGAATTTGTCTGGAGCCATCACCAGCTATGTAACTTTTTTTCCCAACTAGAAAATTTGTCCTATACCCTAATAAGTCGGCTTATTCACAATGTTTAATTTTGAAAACGAATAAATAAATACATGATTTAATTTTTCACGTCATTCTATTATGGGGATAAAGTTTTTGTTTGTATTTCTGATGGGATGTCAAAACCCAACAATTTTTACAAGAAGGGTCTCTCAAGTTTTTGACAAATTTTCTTCGAATAGATTTCTCCTTAAGACACTTCCATGCGGGAAGTTATTCACATTATTTTCTGGAGAAAATTGAAATACAAAAAATACCTAAATATATGAAAACCTGAGAAACAATTTTATATAACATAAGTAATTTTCGTTGTCAAATCGTTTTACTTTCGGTTTTATACCTACTTCAAATAAATGATTGAAAATAGTCACTTCTGGCAGTCACTGTATTTATTTGTTTGGTTCGATTGGGATGAGTGTTCGGTGCGGAAACATTGAACAACTTTAAATAACGAGAGACGATTTTAAAGACACTTAAACATCCGCAGATATATATATGCAATACCTAACACAAGTAAAGGAGTATTATATTGTTACTTTGGAATATGTGGGTCAGTGTTTTTTGTTTTGGTACTTTTTTTTTGAACACCGTTAGTGCTTTCATTTTATAAATGGAATTAGTGGGAGTCTTTGTTCTTTGGGCAACTTTCGTGCTGAAACTCTTAAAACTCGTACGCTAAATCCAAATGGGTTTTCTGGTTGATATTATCAAGCGTAATTAGTTAACTGTAAGTAATTGCAATTTAATTGAAATACTTAAAAATATATATATGCACAAGTACATGGTGAGCGTATAGTCGATTTGTTTTGCTCATAGTGTACCTTTATTTATGGACATAAGAAGTATGTCAAGGGCAAACTTTCGATTGGTTTTAATTTGTAACTCGTAATTCACTAAATAAAGAAGGTTTAATAAGAACTCTAGGTGACTAGGAGACTAAAAAGGCGTGTTTAAAAGGGCTATTTGTTTTGTATTTACTATGAATGTATAGTCTTTCTTTGCCGGACAGCTATGTTGCCGTTGTGGGTTCTTGTAAAGTCCGCAGTGTATGCTGTTGAACTGCAAGTGAGATAGGACCCCAATTGCTTGCAAGAATTTTGTTACATTGAACCAACTGATGGATGTCTTTCATATTCAAAAGGTGACCGATGACCAGAAAACATCATTTCATAAATCAATCTAATTCCTGATATTTTTGTTTGATCGTTTAGAAAGAAGACGTTTTGAACTGCGCCAACTACAGAGACATTAGTCTCCTTTAAGGCCCATAAACACCATCAATGACACGTGTCAAGATGACAGATTTTTCATCAGTGAACATTTAGCCAACTCAAAATTATTTTTGTGGAAAAAAATGTATCAATGTTTCTTGACTGGAACATTCATAAGCCTTAAAACCACCAATGTTACCTGATTCGATTGACGAATTCGATCGTAATCCGAAAAATGTTACGAATCCCGAAAAAAACCTACCACAGAATTCATCGTAGTGAAAAATTTCATACAAATTCCCATTACGAAAGTATTTGGTGATAGCTTTTTTTGGAATTCATGATATGGCTAATGATCTTGTGTAAGGACCTTAACATCGAATAGAAGTGTTAAGCGTGAAAAAGATTGAACCAGCAACAGTGGCCATTGCACTGTTTTAAAACCAATGTTTTTCAACCGTTCAAGCACCAGCAACGAAAACAACGTCCTAAATTTCCGCAACAATATTCCGAAATGTCAAATAGCTGAAATGGAGGTGCTGGTGGCAATGTGTTTAAAAAATATATGTTGGCTACCGTGCTGTTTTGTGCACTAACACATTGTTACAAGCACCGTCATTTTATCTGTTTTATCACTTGATCAATAAAATCGATCGATTTCAACGTTTATGATTATGATTCACTTGATCAATAAAATCGATCGATTTCAACGTTTATCATTTTTAAGTCGTGTTCCTTTGGCGGTGACAAAGCACTCATGAATAGTTACTTGCCATTTTCAATAGAACGCACAAAATTCGCTGCGCTAGGATAATCTATTACAATTTTAAGTGATATTCAGGTGTTCAGAGTCCTTGGAAACTGTAATAACAATTTAAGTTGAGAGATTGTAGTTTGGATTTTTGCACGTATGTGTACACAATCTCCAATAAATTGAAAAAGTTGGTGTAGAATATTATTTTAATAATATTTCTGTAGGTAATCTTAGCTTTTTTATACTGTTTGAATAAATTGACAGGCATGGCCAACCAAAGAAGTGCGAGTAGGTGTGAACAAAAAAAAAAACAATTGTGATTTATTTAAATAACAATATTTGGACAGGGTTTTTATACATTTTATTCTATTTTAAAAATAAAAAAGTACACAAAGGGTAAGTACACATACGTTAAAAAGCTTAACTTTCTTAAAATTGTTTCAAATATTGTAGATACAAGGTGTTTTCATTTGTAAACAAATTGAAAACAAAATGTCATCTGCACAGAGAATCTCTTAACTTAATCAGATGCCTCCTGGGGCATCGTAACTGCTCTGCTGATCTACTCGCGTATAGGCGTTTTCCTTTGGAGGTGGAGGCAAAGTAGTTGTGAGTAGATGAAAACCAATCTAGTACTATCAACTGCACATGCTCTCATGGCGAGTAGATACATTTTACATGGGGAAGCAGTTTGATGTGTTCCATTGAAAAAGCTGGCAAGGTACTTTATGGATGATGGATGATGAATAGATGGAAGTACTAGATTATAGTTCCCATCTACTCATGATTACTTCGCCACCTCTAGAAGCCGTTTTCCTTTGGGAGTGGCAACGTACTTGTAAGTAGGTGAAAACTCTAATCTAGTACTTTCAATTGCACATGCTCGGATGTGCGAGTAGATAAATTTTAAATGGGAAAGCAGTTTGATGTGTTCCATTAAAAAAAGCTAGCAAAGTACTAGTACGCCACGTCCAAAGGAAAACGCCTAGAATAGAACACAATACAATACAATACAATATAATACAATACAATACAATACAATACAATACAATATAATACAATACAATACAATACAATACAATACAATACAATACAATACAATACAATACAATACAATACAATACAATACAATACAATACAATACAATACAATACAATACAATACAATACAATACAATACAATACAATACAATACAATACAATACAATACAATACAATACAATACAATACAATACAATACAATACAATACAATACAATACAATACAATACAATACAATACAATACAATACAATACAATACAATACAATACAATACAATACAATACAATACAATACAATACAATACAATACAATACAATAGAATAGAATAGAATAGAATAGAATAGAATAGAATAGAATAGAATAGAATAGAATAGAATAGAATAGAATAGAATAGAATAGAATAGAATAGAATAGAATAGAATAGAATAGAATAGAATAGAATAGAATAGAATAGAATAGAATAGAATAGAATAGAATAGAATAGAATAGAATAGAATAGAATAGAATAGAATAGAATAGAATAGAATAGAATAGAATAGAATAGAATAGAAAAGGATTAGATTGGATTGTATTGGGTTGTCTTGAATAGAATAAAATGGAGTAAAATAGAATTGAATGAATAAAATACAAAAAAATAGATGAGAAGAAAATTCATAATTGAAATGTAATTGAACCTTAATTCTAAGCTGCTTTCTTACGCTGATTGGCATATGCCAATTTCATTAAGGAGGTAACGTCCTAAGGTCTGTCTTCCGAGCTGTTGGCTATACCGTTGTTTCTCTTTATTGGATCATAATCTAAGGAAGGCAAGTCCATGTTGACTAAACCAGTATCCAGTTATTACCACTAGAAGTTAAAATAAGCACAATTGGGCTGAAGTTACTGTTGCGGCACTGGACATCGACATGTTGATGCCATTCATGAATTCCCCAGTTCCTATAGCACCAAACTACCAGATCCATAAGCCTATTTGAATTAAAAAATGTTTTAGCGACTCTCTAAGTCCGCAAGTTTATAAACCAAACTAAAAAAACAGCAATTTCAAATTGGAGTCAAAATAGTTAGTCGAAGTCTGATGGAAATACTCATAATAAAAATTAACCCACTTTAATTGTTTTCAACGAATACCATAAACCCTCTCGCCAGAGTCAGGCTGGAGTCATTTCATTCATACAACAAATTTAGTACTCTTCGTCTTCATGCCCTCATATCACCATCGCATTCACATAGGTCGGTCTTTGTGTGAAGGGGTCTTAACCTCGCAAACACCACATTTTGAGTGCATATTTTGTTTTGTTTTATTTTTTTGATTCAAAATTGCCACTCGTATTCGTGTGGTTTTTGCTGTACATACGCATCTCTTTTGAGTTTATATCTCGCAGGCATTTTTGAAGAAAAAGCAGATCATTAGGACTGACAAAGGCAAACTGATGCATGACGAAGATGAACCTCGAGTGAAGGATGTTTGTTGGGGAAATAAACATAAAACACTTGGTCTTCTTCTTAGAGGAAGAGAAAATCTGATAAATGCATGGAAAGGCCAACGAACACAAGGGGGGAGTGTAGAGTAGAACAGTGCATAACATCAGTGCCTATTTGGATTCTGGCAAGATTCTGTTTCATATCATCTATCCATGGCAAAATCGACTGTTGTATAGCTGCGGGTTGTATTGCATAATTGCGGAAACCTCAAGTGCGCGCTGCTTTCAGTCACAACACAGCCACTACCATGTAGCAGGCAGCAAACAGCAGTCAGCAACAAAAACCAATTGAAAGAAGGTTCCTTTCCTTCGTCTTCTAGACATTCATATTTGTATACCTTCACATGTTCTTGGGCAAATTTTCTTTCCATGACTGTTTATTTCATCTGATGGTTTAACCACAAAAACTTATCCGTCGTCGTTCGTTTCTCAAGCTTGAAGTTGTATATTATTCAAAACGTGTTGGTGTTCTTGTTGTTGTTGTTATTTTTGATTATGTTGTGCTTTGCAAAATTATATGCCACACAACATGTTGTTGGAAGGAAGTGCACATGAGACTCAATAGAATCACAACCATATAGAATTTGATAGCTGAGGGTACACCGCACCGCAGTCTGAGTATCAAATGAAAAAGGATATGAAACTGATACTGAACCATAATGATTTCGTGTGAACCGAAGTGTTGAGAGGAAAAGTTATATGGAATATGCTATGTCTATCGATTAAAATTCAATTGGTCTAACTTACAGAAAAGTAAACCACACAGTCTGATTGGAATTGAGAAATCAAAAAATGAAGTATCAATTTTATTTAAGTTTTACGAAAAAGGTACGTACAAGGTGAGTACGAAGTAAAAAGATTAGTTTGAGGGGGATTTCAATGAACCTTTACTTAACGTTGCTTTACTTTACTTTACTTTACTTTACTTTACTTTACTTTACTTTACTTTACTTTATTTAAAGTGATAGACCACAGCTTCAACCAACAATGCCATTCGCCCAGTCCGGTCCTCACCTAATTATTTCCAGTCACCCACACGCTTTCCCATACACATCTCGGTAGCTGTCTGCTCAAGTCTTTTAGCTTTAGGTAAAATGTGTCACTCTTTGGTAGATTTTTCGAAAGTTATCCCTGCGGTAACAACCCTCAATAGAAAATAGACTTAATCGCTTGTTTCTCGTATTCTATTGTTTTCTTCATTATAAGTTGATTTCCTTCCACACTTCTTTGCTTTTAGGCAACCCAAGCCGCTCTCAGCAGCCCTGATTTTAGCCTACAGCAACTAGTGGGTCTGGCTCTTGGCTGCAAAAAATGTTTTTGAAGTCGCCTGGCGAAATTCAGCAAATCTTTAGTAGCATGTTCTCGTTTTTTCCAATGGTTCACTTCTACAGCACTTAAAGCTGGTGGTTTGGGACCTGTGTTGAATGACGTACTGAATGACAATTTTATCTACATAAATGTGTTGCGTTTTGCACTGTTGATTTTCACTAATTCCTTGTAAATCTAATACATCAGCTGTTCCTTTCAGTTTGTAGGAAAACCAAAATGGCAGCCGAGGATTTGCATCTTTATTTTAAAATCTCTGGGCTCAATTTTCCCTTTTTTCAGTTCATCATTAGAAGTTTTCCTTTCGAGGTGGCAAAGTACTTGTAAGTAGATGAAAACCCTAATCTAGTACTATCAACTGCACATGCTCTCATGTCCGAGTAGATTCATTTTACATGGAAAAGCAGTTTGATATGTTCCAATGAAAAAAACTGGCAAAGTACTTTCAAGTATTTCGCCACCTCCAAAGGAAAACGGCTATTGTATGTCTGTTCGCGGTTAGTGTACTTCCCATAACTACGAATTTAATTTTTTTTATGTGAGCTTTGATAGAACTTTGGGCTAAATTCATAGTTTTGGAAGGTACGCGAACAGACATACAATAGCCGTTTTCCTTTGGAGGTGGCGAAGTACTTGAAAGTACTTTGCCAGTTTTTTATTTGATTTACGCTCGAAAATCAAAACTTTTAAAAGAACCACAAGAGTTCAGACATTAATTTATTATAATACTTTTGCCTATACCTATTAGTTAATCTTTTCATTTGATTTTAGTTTTTTTTTTAATATTTCCCGATAGGATTCGTGACTTCACAACAGCAAAATAAAATATTTATCTACATTTATTTCCCTCACTCCTTCATGAGAATAAACATGTCAAAATAGCCCATTGACTAAAATTTTAACGAGCTCCTAGTTAAGAGTAAGTTAAATTTTAGCGTCTGTATTCACCTCAGTAATGCCAAAATTTAGCCATGGGACTAATGTCGTTTTCGATTGGATATTCGGAATGCTTTTACTCCTTTTTGAATCCAATAGAATATGAAAACATCATTTCGTCAAATTTACACACACACTATTGAATGACGCCATTTTACAAAATGGCTTCTTCAAGCATTCATCACTTTTGACAAGTAGTCCAACGATAAACTTTATATGCATGCATGTATTCCAAATCTTCTCCTTCTTCAAATCGGGAACAGAAAAAGACTCCGAAAACATCACTCGGAACAGCCAACCGAAGGCTTTTGGAGTAGTAGGAGTCAAAAAGGAGTGGAAAAGGAGTACGTCAGATAATGTAGTATTACACTAATCTGAGATTTAATAAGATTTCCCTCAAATCTTCTTCAAATCTCGAAGATTTACCATACAAATTTATTTCGTAATTCTAGAAGATTAGAAATCAATCTTGTTAAATCTTCTTAGGACAAATACTTTTACAAATCGAACTTACCTATTTCTTATATTGTGCTGAAGTATTCATTCGTGGCTGCATTCAGTTCTTCACAAATGAAGCATTCTATCTCACTTCCAATTCATAAGAAAAAATGAAACACCATTTGCATTTTTAAAAGGTGCTGTCAAAATAAATGTTTTTGTGTAGTGGAAACAACAAATAAATTTACTAAATCTGATCTGAGATAAACCTTAGGTGGAAATATAGCATTAATTCAAAATTATGATTCCGTGTAATTGACAAAACCAAAATCAAGAATGAAGAATCTTTCTAGAAAATCATTGATTTGCTATGAAGAGACTGTGTCACGTCAGATTCCTTCATAAAGTAAACCTACTCATCACAATTATATCATTTTGTCAACGAATGTCAGGTACCTACTAATGGAAGTCATGCGTCGCGTAGTCCCTTTTTTTTAATCCCCGCACACATCTGTAATTGAAGCCTTTTCCTCTAAAGCAATTGATGTAGGACTTTATTTACGGTAATAAATCTACTAAACGGTGCAAATATTTAGTCAGAAAAAAATATTGAAGGGTTCTTCTACGTTATATCAAACTTTCACACTGTAAGACTTGGGCTAGAATCCAAATAACCTTCAATCAAAAGCACATTTGTCATGGCTGACTGACTTTATTTGTGTATAAGAAAATTGATTGTGATTTTTCGTTTTTGTCAGCAAAAACAAAATAAATAGAAATATCTGAACAAAACTCAACTCAACTTAGACTGGAAAAATAGAAAGAAAATTGAAGTACTTCTACAATGGTTACATAAGCACCAAAGTACCAATATAAATTTTCTGTGTGCGATAGTTAAAGTGAAAAACAAATAAATCCTTTGCTGACACATAAATTGCTATTCAATTTCGGTTAGCCCGAAAATATATACGAGTACATTTTATGTATATAAGTATTTCTATCTTCCACCCAATTTGTTTGGAACACGTTCGATTCGGATTGAATACTTGTACTCTTTTTTGGATTTATTTGTGAGTATTATCTTTGTTGCACCACAATATTTTCTTCTTGTTGCATGCAATGCAGAAATAAAAATAAACCACGAAAAATTACACTCCGTGTTGTTTGATTACAATGGATTTTTCAAGTTATATTTTTTCATATCATATATACCTGTTGTTGTGATCCATATTATTAGTGATTGAGGTTATTAACCCAAAATGTAGACAGTCTATTTAAGAATTCTTAACATGACTTTAATTAGCTATTGTTTAAATTGAACGCACTTCTCTAAAGATTCCTGAAATTTGAACACCTCATAATATTCTTTTTTCGCTAAAACCATTTGATTGAGAAATTACCTATTGTGAGTTTCACATGGAAAATATTTAGCCCGAAAAATGTTAGTTCCCCCGGAATTTTTAAAGCTAATATAAACTCACAATAAGGCTGAGTGTTTAACACGCCTAATTCAATGACAGTTTCTGCAAAAAAATATGACAGATGTCATATGAACTAGTGTGACACCAAAAGTTTAAAATCAGACTTTGACAGAATAATCATATCCATATATATTATAAGGCAAGTAATAAAATAAAGTTAATGTTGCCTTCTATCGCGAGCTGACCTCTCTGAAGTTAAACTAATATTTGACGAAAAAGGAAGTCCAACAAGAGAGCGAAGTTGTATTGTTTAATAAGGAATACAATAACTTTCGAGACAAAAACGAAATTTAAGAATTTCTTGGGAATAACGACAACTTATTAAAGGAAACATGATAACGAAACAAAAAATGAACAATTGAAACACATGGAAAACATAGTCTTACGAAATTATATTAAAAGCTGTCAAAAACTGGTCTAATTGAGGTGATACAGAGTGTATTGATATTCAGAGGGTATCTTGCTCTGAAGGGAAAATTATTTAAACGTGAATACATCTCGTTATTTATTGTTGATATCCCAACTATATTACTGGTAATTTCATTAAAGTCTATACATACATATGTACATACACAAATGTATCTACATTTATTATCAATACGACGAAATATTCAGAGGCGGGGAACGATGAACTCACCTTTCACCTTTAATGAACAACACGAAACTCATTATTAGTCGGGAAACAGAGCTTTATAAATGTGTGGTATGGCATTTTACTTTTCTGGCACTGATAGAATGGACATGGGTAGTTGGACTGTCAACAATATAACCGGGATGACAGTTATGGTGATAAATTTATTGTCTTTGTTTTTGAAGCTATGAAGTCATCATTTTTGCTTTAGCAGAGGTTTTGAAGCAGCAAAATTTGTAACAATGAATTGAATTAAATAAAACTGCAAAATGTCCAGAGAGTTACAAAATTTCAATTTCAATTTTCAGCATGAACTCAGACTGATAGAAGGTATTGTTTAAAAACATAAGTTAATTAATTGAAGTTTTTGTCTCTTAGAACTCATAAGTTAATAAACTGATGTTAAGATAATGCAAAAACCCTTGAACACAATGAAAGTAGCTGTAGCTTCTAAGTAAAAGTTAAAATTTGTAAAACTTCTGCTGCACCATAAATTTCCTGCTTCATCTACAGCTTTACACTATGGTGCTGTATACTATTGTTTATCTACTTTGATGGTGCTACGAGTTATAGCCCTACCGTTGTGATTAGCCATTTAGTGCTTTTACTACTAAGTTTATATCTACTCTTTTTAGTATACATATAAACTCATTTAGTGTTCGTGTTGTTAGTTTAACATAAATTATTAATACTTTTATACATATACATACAAACAAACATAGGTACCTACTTTTATTTTTAAGTACTTCACATAATTCACAGAGTTTTTAAAGTATTCTTTTTTTAATTTTTTGCAGGTACGTAAAAATACCAGGACAGCTATTGGGGTAATTATACATTTTTTTGTTTTTTCTATTTTACTTTTAATTATTTTTTAATATAAGTTTTTTTGTAGTTCTTTTCTTGTTTATTTGTATCGAAATTAAATTCATTTATCTAACTTTAACTTTATTTGAATGCTTGTCTCCTTTACCTTGAATTTTTAATAGTCTTTACATATATTGAACGAGTACACTCGTTGCTGCTTAATGCAATAATAGCTGCGTTTTTTTTCCATTTCCATATGGATATTGGCGAAAAAACGACATCGGGACATTTCAAAATTTGCCTTGGTCTGCCATTTTGTATTGAGTAATTTTACCAACAAACATTTGACGTTTCTATACAAATTATCGATAACACAACCTCAATAGCAGTCTGTTTTTATCGGGACAAAAGTTAAATCCACTTAATTATCTGGACATAGCTAACTCTATATGGACATAGTTGTTGTATGTGACAAATGTAAATTGCTTTGTTTTGTTGTCCTTTTTTTAGACAGAATTTACTGGAGTTGCAAAAAACACAGCTAATATTGCCCTTATTTTATAAAAATGTGCTGGACTGTGTCGCACGAACCTGTTTTTGTGATGCAAAGCTATTTAAAATACAAAAAACATAATCGCACGAGTCACTGTGCGTGCCTAGGGAGATAGAAAGAAAACCAGAGATCAAATCTAATGACAAAACAATCTGAAAATCTATAAATGAGATTTATTTATTTTGAGTCATCGATAAGTTGCAACTGTCACTGGTCAACCAAAAGCAAAAACAAAAATTGAAACACAAATTTGTCACCTAAAGAAACCAAAAAAGACTTTTTAAGAAAAATGATTTTAAGATTCATTCAAAGGGTTTGAGGTTTACTTTCATCTCTGGGAAAAACTATGCTAGAAATTTACAAACAGTTAATTGCTAAAAGTCATTTAGTACAATTTGATGAATTTTATAGGTGTGTTTAATGAATCTGTTCCGAACAGAAAAGTACAGGATTGTGTGGTCCATGAGGAAAAACCTTGCCCCAAACTGTTCTACATTCTGTCACTTTGTGTTCCATGACGTTTTTCAGAACAGTTTAGAACAACATTTCCTGCACCTACTTTTAAGGTGAAGCAAGTGAGTGAGAAATGTCAAAGTAACAGCTAATTTGTTTGTTTGGGATAATAATAGGCTTAAATTTATCACAGAAGTACTTTTCTTTATATTTTTGAACTGAACATGAAGAAAAAAACATAAAAGAATGTGAAAAAAGTAAATTGATACTAAATTCGAATTGAAAATCAATGAAAAAAATGTTATTTCAACAATTTTTACATTTAAATATTTCACAGTTGGTAGGCAATCCCGTCAACACAAAGCTGCACTTTTCTGTTCTTTCTTGTTCTGACATCTTTTACACACTTGTGCTGTTCTGCTCTGTTCTGATCTAGTTTTTCTTCATTAAACACATCTTATGTCATTTTCGATCAGGTTTTTTGACTGTTCCACTTCTTTTTGATTCCAATCGAATATTAAAGCATTTAAGGTTGTTCGTGTACTTTCTAGGCTAAATTTGGCAGAGAAGTAAAACGGTGCAAAAGTACAGGAGAGCATTTTAACAAAATTTCTACCACTTTTTGAACGTCAACAAAAAATAAACAAATAAACGTAATAAGAAATAAAGAAAACAAAGCCACAGCATTAGAATTTTCAATTTTAACTTTATATTCTTAAAAAAATGGTATTTTTTGTATTAATTTACTAATCACAAACTAAGCATTCCAAAAATAAAAAACTAAATAAATTTTTGTTATGAAATATCAGTTTTTTTTAATCAAAAACCAATTCACAATAAAAAAAAAACACGAAATTCAAAGGAACAGATAAGAAAAGAAAAATATTTTTTTACCACAAACAAAACTAAAAGTAAAACAACTGTTATTTTGTTTTTGTATTGTTGCTCCCATTTCAACGAACACAAAACTGAAAATGTTTGCCCAAACTAATTTCTTGGTAGGAAGACGAAATTTTATACTCTCTCGCTAGTGTTCTCTTCTGGCAAATACTACACAATTTTGCGTACGCGAAGAGCTTTGGTCTGAATTTGGTAGTTTTGTGTAGTACGCGAATAGCCTTATTGTGTTGTCAAGTTTACACACACACTACTGATTGACGCCATTTTATAAAATGGCTTCTCCAAGTAGTCCGACGGAAAACTTCATATATAGGTATTCGTGTATCTCAAGTCTACTCCTCTTTGAAATCGGAAACAGAAAGACATCAAAAAAATTACTCGGAATAGCCAATCGAGGGCTTTTAAAGTAGTGGGAGTGTAAATGGAGTAGAAAAAGAGTACTCCGAATGTCTAATCGAGAACGATATAAAAAACACAAAATTGTGAGTTTCGACCATAGAAGAAGTAAAGGAACTGATATATCGTAGAAACAGTGAAACATTTTTCAAAATGGTGTGATTTACACAAACACAAATGCACTGACACGGGGTTGGCGTGCAGTAACCCGGCTTACCCGGCGGAATGGTAAGGCGCCCAGAGGAAGCCAGATTTTAAAAACAAACATAAAAATTATTGAGATGTTTCCGTCGTCTTGTCGAGCCATAGGGAAAGTTATGTCGTTTTCGATTGAATTTTCGGAATGTTCTACTCCTTTTTCAATCGAATATGAAAACATGTTGTCAAATTTGCACACACGCTACTGAATGACGCCATTTTACAAAATGGCTTCTTCAAGCATTTATCACTTTTGATAAGTAGTCCGACAAAAAAAACTTTATATGTATGCGTGTGTTCCAAATCTACTCCTTCTTGAAATCGGGAATAGAAAAAGACTCCGAAAACATTACTCGGAACAGCCAATCGATTGCTTTTGGAGTAGTAGGAGTCAAAAAGGAGTACGCCGAACGTCCAATCGAAAACGATATTAGAAAACTTATAACACTTAATAAAATGCTCATATTTCATGAATCGGCAGCATTTCGAATTAATGAGTTTAGGTGCTTAAAAAGGTCCGAATGATGTACTACCACACAAAGTTAGAAACCCCTCAACCAAAAAAAATTAAACTTAATTTATCAACGAAACTCAAAAAGTATAATCATTTCACCACAAACTCGTGTGTACAATGTGCATATATCATGTCAGTTAAATAGAAAAAAAAGTTATCGCCCTTATAATTCTCATTTTAAGTTAATGATATAGCATCAAAATCAGCCGCCAACCTTCCGTACATCACTCAAAATTGCAACCTTGATACACATATGCACAAAGTAGGTACTACTCGTATGCATTGCATATGTTTCAACAACTCAGCAATAAATTCTATCTCAACAGCAAGCAATGAGGGGATCTCCCGGGAGACGCGGTGGTTGGCCGAGACCGTTTGTGATTGATCTGTCAGTGAAATGAGTTTAAAAGTCCGGGGTAAAATCATCATATACCCTCTCAGCCTCAACAACATTCAGCCATGTGTGTGCCTGTATCAATTTATTGATCCCACACCACATGTTTTAGATATACAATAATTTAATTGATAATTTTCATTTAATTAGCTGCAATCTCCATTCGTTCCCCAGAGATATACCCCGACCATTTACACAGACACGAAATGTGAGTATAATAATATGTATTGGCATATAATGCCCTTCATAATGCTACGATTTTATTGATCAGATATATCAAATTGGTTTCGAGTTCAATGCAAAATCGAGCGCGATTTTGAAATTAAGATAGAAGACCCTTGATTTGGAAACTGCACGCTACTCTAACGCAATATCCATGTTGCGGAATATTTTCTATTGGAAACTTTCGTGTAAAAATGAAATTTATTAGGTACAGGAATGTGTGCTATGAGCTACCAACTCAAAATCAATGAATATAGTTGCTTGGGCTGGCTATGATACCAAAAAAGTCTCGGTATTGGAAACCGAAACGATGCCGAGACGATGCCAGCTCCAAAGTATCAGAAACGTTATCGAAACAGTACCGAGCCGATACTTTACTTCTTGTACCGAAATTTGGCGATACTTTGAGCAGTATCGTTTGTTATCGATAGAAACAATGGATTTTTGAATATTGTTATTAATTTATTACAAACAAACAATTGGTTTTTCGAAAACTGCTTTAGCGAATGTCCTCTAAGATTTGTCGCTCAGCGACTTGTCGCTCAGTCGCTCGTCGCTTATTGCGTGGCCTAAACATTCCCAGAACTTGTCTCTTAAGCGGTGAAGAGGCTTAGCAAATAATTCTGCCACGCCTTTTTTTCTTAAATTTGCTTTTTCTGAATCCAACGATTTGGATCAAATTTCCAGACTTTGTTCTTTTTAGTAAGAAAGTGACTTTGGTTAAATTTATAAAATATTTTTGAATTGTTTTCCTGTGAACTTATGACCCGCGTCAAAATTTTTTTGTCGAATACCGTATCGTAGTTTTCTTTAGACATTGTGAAACAAGCCCTTAAACATTTTGAAGCCAACACAAAAAAACCTTTAGTTAACAATTTTTTTCTAATCACGAAATTAAAGATTTTTTTTTTTATAAAAATAACAATTTTTTGTTAAAAATACCAAGAGTTTATCTTTTGGTTGATGAGCTGTCAAATTTTGTATGGAAATGATTTACACTATTTGGCTTAATTTATCCAAGGATTTTGCTGCGGAAAATTTACCAAACTGGTTAAACTTATTCAAATGCCATTGTGGCTCTACAAAAGGTCGTTCATGCAAACTTTGCGTAAACTTGTTATTTTACACAATTTGTAAACTTACGACGTTATATGAATACCCTTCATGTCTTTTGTGAAATTAGCCGTGTGACACGCACTGCTGTCCTGTTTGAGTTGGAACTACCGCATGTCGTTCACATCAATATCTTCCAATTTGAGCCAAAAGAAATCGTTTATCATCGATCGACAGATGTTTCCCTTTTAATAATAAAATTTTTTTCATTTGCACATGTTGCTCAATCGTGTAACTTTCCATAGTGAATTGGTATGAGTGAATAGACAATAAACAACAGATGTGACAGATGTATCCAAAACAATACGGCCGCCATAAACTGTCAGCATATTGACCCGTCCGTATTAGGCTACTGTTACAGTGGAGGCGTTCTGATGAACAATGTTTCTGGCATACACGTCAGGGCTAAATAAACCATTGGTTTCAATGAAAGTGATTACACTACATGCCTTTTGTGTGTTAAAATACCCACGAGTTCGTCAGAACAGATTTATCGTTCAATTTGGTTTGATCAAGCTTTCGATAGAACTGATAGCGGACAATGACAATTGTGTTGCGTCCTTAAAATAAGGCGTGAACAATTGTCTATCAGAATATTCATTCACTGTAACCGTAGCCTTAGAAAACCCTCTATTAGGAATGTTCAAAAACAAACACCCGCTTAATAAAACACCAAGTATTAGGGGGGTCAGGGTTGTCGTGAGGCATGACTAAAACATAAATGCCAGACTCGTGAGACCCATTCATTGTTGTTGTATCAATGTAGAAAACGTTGAAGTTGTTGTTTCAATGTGTTTTGAAGCGTCTTCTAATGTAGGCACAATGACACTAACTAGTCCGTACTCAATCTTCTCAATCTAAACAGGATCTAATAGAGCTGAAGTGCTGAACACCAAAATCTGATAATTATCTTAGTTCGTTCAACTTAACCCAGGGTTGACCCAGGTCTTCTTTACAACCCCAGTAGTTGATATGGTAACACCAAATTAACAAATTCACGCATTGAGTTTCTGTGCTGAGGAGTGCGCTAGGTATGAATGGGCTATACATTTTTTAAACTAACTTACCGCAATCGTAAGTAGGTACATAGGTAGGTAGGTCTATATATAACACATACTTCTCAGACAAATTATGAAAAAGAAAAACTGCACATTTTGAGCAATTAAATTTTGCTCAGCTAAAAATAAAGAAGAAACTAATGCAAGGAAAAATGCCAGAGTTAAGCTGTCAACCCATAAGCTCACCTATTATATTCATGAAGTCATTCATTGTCATCGCTGTCATTGCTTTCGCAATCACATACAAATGCCGGTCGTCGTCACCGTCACCGTCATGTGGTTTTGTTGCTCACAATGAAATTCAAAGCTTCTGAAAAGTATCGCATGTCTGTCTGAGGATTATAGTACATTTAGAGCTCTTAACAGGGACGGAAGCAGGGTAACAGTTGTTGGTATTTTAGTTTTCTCAAGAATCATATAGATACATATATCAAAATAGCCCTTGCCCCCAAAATGGAAAGCCTATACTTGCTGAAGAGTTTTTTTTTTTAACTGTTTTGTTTGTTCGCTATTTTGCAGGTGTGTACTTGAGAAATAATAATTTGTTTTTGTTGTTATTTTTTTTTTGTCAGGGCAATTTCAAGAATAGATTTTATTTTCTCATGGTCTTATGTAATGTCTTACATCTATATAAAAGACATAATGTATATATAGTAGTTAACCCGACCTTCGTTTTGCTATACCAATAGGAAGGAACTTAGCAGACCAGACTAAGGCACGCAAATGATATAATTGAGGATCCAAAATAATTTTAGTCACTAAAATTCAAGGCTAAGAACTACAAATGGGAAAGTTTTGTCTATCATCTTTATTAAATATTCATTTCTGTTGTCGATGTGTAAAGATAAAGATTGTAAGTGTTACTTGAAACCAGATCGTAGAAATAAGACAAGGTTATATTACTTTATCTAAAATCATGTTTTAATTCGATATTTTTGATTTTGACGGAATATCCTTAACGGCGTGTAGACCACCTTTCGTAGCATGAGGCAGCCTTATATAATTTGACTTTTCGTGTTCTCTTGTGCACATTTAAGTGCGTATAAATTTTAAAGAAAAAAAAGACTATGAGAAACTCTCTCGAAAGTAAGACTCGCAAGTGGATACAGTCATATGAAACAGCTATCCAGGAGTCACGTTTTTGAGCTTTCTAGTGAAAGTACTCTTAAATGGAAACGCTTTTGTAGATTTTTCGACAATATTGTTGCATTATTGACAATATCCAACAACAAAGAAATTCTTAATCGTGAAATTTGAAAAATTGGGGCCAGAGCCCGACATTGTATTTATAAGAAGGTACTAATGACAGAAAACAGCCAAGAAAAAGACTTACCTAAGCCTTTATAATTGGACTTGGTGAATTATTATTGGTTCGAAAAAGCTTTAAACTGTCTTGAAAGGTTGTCTTTTCACTTTCCACACGCATTCCATATTAAAAGTTTACAAAATGCTTTGTTTTGTTATACTGCAATTAAAATTTTGATGAAACCTGAAAAGTGTATTGCTAAAAATTTTCAAAATAAGGCTTCAATGCAGTTTATAAGTTCAAGTTGATTTATCTCTCAATAGACAACCGAATTTTGTTTCTTTTGTGATTAAGAGATGTTCTTATCTTCCGAAACCGATGTAAAAAACCGAAACCGGAAAACGCGACCATTTCTAGATCAAAAAACTTAGAAAGCCAAAGCTCATGGGTATATCAGGCCTGAATACGAGTATTTTGAAAAACTAGTGTATTCTCTTTCAAAAAAAGCAATTGAAGTATGAGAGTATTTATAAGCCAGATGTCAAAACTATAAGGCTCGTTGCATTCATCGGATATTTTAACACGCGGTCCCGCAGCGGTGTCGCAATAGTTGAATGCACACATGTGGGCTTTTCTCACAGGAATTAATCTGCAGTTCGCTTTTGGCTTGCGAAATTATTGGGTACATCTTTTTGTTGACCATCGGCTACTCGAAACTTTTACAAAATACTAGGCAAACACTTATGAACGCCCCTATTTTCTTTTGGCGGTCATGGTATATCGGGAACTTTGTTATCTTATTGTTTAATAATTCTATATCAAATTCTACCATGTTTGACATCTTTCTTTCGAATTAAATTAGCGTCAAAAGTGTACTGTTCAATAGAAAACAATATAGTGAAAGACGTAACCGCGTGTGCAATGACGCAGCGGCCTCGCAGAAACCTGCTAGTCTTTTTACCGACAAGAATGACGTGAGACGCCGCGCCGCAGTGTCATCGCACGTGTGTGTGCACCTCTCAATTTATAAGTACTGTAAATCGGAACTGCGGTGCCGCTGCGTCACGCAAGTGTGTACCGTGGCTAAGTGAGTCATTTGACCTTATAATAGTGAGTGAGACAAAACTTCTCAGATATTTTATGTCGATTATATAACCCAAGGGGTTGGTTGATAAGCTCACAATAATTTATAACTCATATGAGTGAGTTTGCTTCGTTGACAGCTTGGTGTTTTATTAAGCTAAAAAAGCAGCCATTTTTAAGAATAAGTCAATTCACCACTTTTTCATCATCAAAATAGTGGCTATGAGGCAGATTATCGAAAGACTTTGTTCAATGGTGTAAACACAATACATAGTGTAGAGGTATGGGTGAGAACACGTTTTTTTTACTATTACTTTAGGTCGGCCAGCACTATACAGCTGTATATGTTTTACTTATAACCTAACTTAAGCGTTTGCGCCAGCGAATAGCGATGCGTAAGTTACGTTTTTTTAACACTAGGAGGTATCCCTACCTTAAATTTCAAAGGTAGGGATAAAGAAAATGTCAAAGGCACGCAAAACGTGAATAGTTTAACCCAAAAACACTATTTTCTAATAATTTTGTTTTATGTTTTTGACCTCTTTCCACTAATTCGCTTTTAATGAGTTGTTTTCTGATAAAGCCGGAAACTTATTAGTGTCTTTTTCAATCCTTTTGCAGTCTAATAAAAACGAGTGAAATGAAATAATGTCAGATTACTACCGGATATTTCAGCCTTGACTTGGTGTTTTTGTTTGTGAATTGATACTTTTAAATACATTATACCTAAGTGCTCTTTTCTTAAGAAAAACTTGCATCTATTCATTCATAAGAAATGAACTAACAAAATCCGAAATGTAGATAAAAACAACTATTTATTAATACTTTAAAGCTTAAAATTTAATTAATTATTTAAATATTTGATGGACTTGTTTTCAATTAACTTTAAACGGCTCTTGCAAACCAAGGTGAATTTTCGCTTATTTCGTATTTTTTTTTTGCATTCACAAACTTTAAAACTAATATTAAAGTATCACATTTATATTAAATTTCACTTCAATTTAATTTATATTTTATTTTTGTTTGTTTTTGTTATTTTTTTCGACGTCTAACAGGATATCAAAAATTATGTTTGACACGCCCAATTTTTTCGATCAAATCAGCTTCCTGGAATCTACTTATGTTTAAAACATCTGACGAGCCTCTTTTATAAATATTCTTTATTAATTGACTTCATTTCCAAAGCGGACATTTTTATCTACGTTTACTAACTTACGAAATGAAATTGTTGCTATATTTTACATGCTTTTTTTTAAAGGAAGATACGTTCACGGAAAATATGTGTACCACGCTTTAAAATTAAATACATGAAGACCTGAAAATCTATACTTTCGGAGCTAGCATACATATACATACATATAAATTTCTGAGCTATTCCATAACTTTTTCAAAATAACTGACGTTTTTTTAAAAATAGCTCACAAAACAGTTCCTATCCGAACTATGGTGAATTGAGGAGGTTGATTCTATTGTGTGTTTGTCACTAATACTTTGCAAATCTGATGTTCCTTTCAGCTTGTAGGCAAATCAAAATGACAGCCGAAGACTGGCATCTTTAGCTACGTTTATTTTCTCCGGGTCTGGGTCGAGGTTATCTTTGTACATGTATTACAAAAAGAACATGGGATCCAGGTTTCTATAGAGGTTAATTTCAATAAACCAGATAAAAGTTTTCATTCTGACCGGCAGACGGCTATTTACCATTGTGAATGATGCCAGCATTTTGTCAGCAGTGGTCATCAGTGTTAGTAAAAGAGACAGACCAAATATGTTTCATGAGGTGAACCATAAAGGAAAAAGACATGATAGCACTGTTTTCTTACTAACCCACATCGTTTTATTTTCATGAAGTGAACCATATGGGTTATGAGCTATAGTAAAATGCGGCTTTTTTTAGTTTATAGAATTTCTCTAGATTAAAAAGAAATTACCCACTATTTCGTAAAATATAGTTTAGGCGTCGAGGTTCTAATGCGTTAAAGAAGTCATCAATTGGATTTTGCATGGTCCCGGAAAAATGTTCTTAAGAAGCTTGATTAAAATTGGTTCTTATGCAAATAAAAGATCTACCTACCAAAAAAATAACATAAATATATGTATGTAGGTTTTCCATAATTTAAAGCAAGGATTTGAAATCCCTTAAAAAATTTTTTTTCTGAGTGTGTTTTACAAAATTTGATGCTTGATATCTTCTTAGTGACTAACTACCGAGAGTTTTACCAATGACAACAATTGTTCAAAATTGTTCTGGGCTACATCCATATCTTGATACAGGTCTATGAGGTTCTAGCTTCTCTTACATTCTCCCTTCTTGACCACAGGATCAAATATGTGTCGAAAAATTTTTCTTCCGATGGAGCCCATTATCATCAGCTCTCTCTTTTTGCTAGGGTTTTATAGAGAATGCACTTCGTGCTTTGTGTGAGGGGTCTTGAGCCCATCTGTTGCACCAAAACCGAAGTAACACCGGTTTGCTAGGATGATTCCTTGTCGGATCTTCACTAAGATATCGTTCGTGGGAAAAATGCTTACTACAAGGTTCCTCGAAGCTGTTGCTGTCAACAGTGACGTTTTGTCTTATCCGGTTGACAGATCTTTCATCGTTTGTTTCATTTAGTGTCGTCCTTGTTTACTTGAAAACCAACAAGTTTCGCCTGTTCTTCAATTGCTGTGAAAGCCTCTATAACAGCCTGTTGGATCGGCTGATGATGTCGATATCATCACCATACCCTAGAAATTGGGCAGATCTGTTGAAAATAGTGGCTTCAGGGTAACGCCCGCCCTGCGCACTATTTGCTCCAAAAGGGAATGCTTTTCCCTAGTTTCACATTGCATCGCGTAACTCCAACGTCACGCGATACAATTGGATCAGTTTCATTGGGATTTCAAGTTTAGCCATCGTCTTATAGAGCTCCTGACGATGAATGCTATCATATGCGGCTTTGAAATCGATAAATATATGGTGTGTCCCGACTAAAAATTAGTCGGTCTTTTCCAGGATTTGTCTAAGAATGAATATTTGGTCTACGGTCGATCTACCTGGTCGGAAGCCACACTTGTACCTGCCGATTATAGTTTTGCAGAACGGATATTCAACCTTTATCAGGGATATCTCTTCTCATACCTCTTGCAGGACATCGGCTTCTTAGCTCTTTTATAGCTAAGTTTACCTCTTATATTACTGGGTAGTGGTACTGTTTTTTCATTGACTGGAGCTGAGCTCGCTTCTTGTCATTTTTTGCTCTATTTGATGCCTTTTCAGCAGCTGCTGGAAAAGCTGCTAGAATACATTTTCTTGCGTTTCGGTTTTGAAGCCTTTTTATAAAACTTCCGGGTGTTTTTAAGATCGCGAGATTTTTCGATCTCCTTGAGCTGGGAAGCTGCATCTACGCCCTCTTCTTTCTTCGCAGTATCTCTTCTCCTTGTTCGATACTACTCTCTCGCTGGTCTTGTTTTTGCTGCAGCATATTTGCATGTGCATCTTCCTTTAACAGCTGTACGCATTCATCATCATGCCACTCGTTCTTTTTCGGGTGTGATGGATAGCCTATTGTGGTCTTGAGTGCCTCTGTGATGATACCGCAATACTGGGACTGCGACTTCAGATATGCTAAGGCGACCAACGTCAAATTTTTTCTGTAAGGAGGTTCAGTGTTAGACCACCTTATTTTTACTTTGTAATTGAAAAAAGTTTAATTGGTAATTACATGTAATTGAATTGAAAGTTGAAACAAATTACAAAAAGTTATCATTATTTCCCAACTCTGATGCCTATCAATTGATCCCTCGGTGGTGATTAAAATATCGTACCCTGATTGCACGAACTTGGTAACTCAATTTTCAATTTTTACAATATCTCGGCAAAAATGGTAATATTTTGTTCAATTTTCAAGACTTCGTCCAATTTTTTTCTACCATAGACAAAATATAAGATATTTATGAAGTGTGAGAAAATTAAAAATAAATTCTTCAATCGTTCTCTAGTAGCTAGGTATCTATGAACCTTGCTTTCTCCAAAAATTTTAAAATTGAGTTACCTTGTTCTTGCAATCAAAGGACAATATATTTCTATGAATTAAATGCAGTTACTGTGCACTGATAGAACTCTTATACCTTGGAAGGCTTTATTACTTCATACTGTTTCCTGCCAACTTAAGCTTTTTGGGACATATCAAATTGCTTACTACGGGTATTCAGCCCTTGCCTCCGAGGCTACATTACCTATGCGTACAGATAAACATACTTCCATCGAAAAGAACAATGTTTTCTGGCGAAGTTTCTATTTAAGTTTTCGTCTCGTCTTTTTTTTTTTCTCTAAAGTAATCTACATAAGTGTTAAATGTGAGCGTTTGGTTTTTGAGACGAGTAAATTAATACTTACCTCTTACTTGCCACAAACAATACAACGTACACGTACAACAATTTAAAACAAGCAAAAGCCAACAAAGAAACAATAAGAATTTCAAGAGAAAACATAAAAATAATAATAATAGAACAGGCTGGTGGAACGATTTTCTAAGTGTGGCATTAAGCATTTTGAACTTTTAACGCAACGTAAATATTATAATAGTAACCACAGCAGCGTATTCAGAGAATAAAAGCAAAGGATTTCCCTCGTTATTATAAAATTGTATAAGAAAAAAACGAAAGAAAACCTCCTACTTTCGTAGGTATTTAGTTTCCTGTTCGTTTTGTACACTCCAACTCTGCAATTTTCAAATTAAAAAGGAAAGGAAAAAAATAAACATTTAAATGTCTTTCACTTGCTATGGTTGACATTTTAGTGGCGAAAATTTTTCTAAGACTTCTGGTGATGGTTTCGAATGTTTTCATCAATTTTTGTTGTTGTTATATTTGTAATCCGTTCCGCACTCATAAGTTGTTCCTTCTTCTTTCTCTATCAAACGTCTTCGTCAACGTCTTGGTTTACCTCACGCGCATAGAATATAAACATAATTGCAAAAATGCGAAAGCAGAGTATTAAGGCCTGGTTGGCACTATGATCTTGGGACTTATTATTAATTTGAGCAGCTAGAGGAGACAAAAATAAGAAAAAAATAAAATACCAGAAGAAGAAAAACCCTCCTTTTGTTTGCATAAGTGTCTGATGTCGTCTATGACGACGAAAGAAGAGGGTCAAATACCTATGCCAAGTTTACACTGACTTGACACTGTGTGTGCGGTCATTTGAAGTAATGTTTCGTCACTTTAATTGTTTTTTTGTGTTTTGTATAATATTTGTGTTAAATTGCTTTTTATTTTTTTTTACAGTACCGACGGAACAGAATCACCCATTCTAGCTGAACCAGATGCAGATGGACATGACAAACCCCGAGTTGTATACGGCGAACTAGTTATTTTAGGGTAGGTATTTAACACATACAAAAAATTAAATTTTTAGTATTAAAACCCTACTTTGACTCAGTTCGTGTTTCAAAAATTGTTTCCTCAATGAAGCTTTTGCGGAAATAACGATCAATCTTATATTGTTTTCGTTTAGAAGTTCGGAGAACTTTTTTACGCCAACTTCTCCTAGAGTGAAATAGAAGAGCAGGTATTCCGAATAACCAAATTTTCGTTTAACTTTGAAAAAGTGGAGTAACGCCGATTTTAACGTTAACCACTATGATGCTTTTCAAAGAAGAAATAAAAGTAATTTGACATTTAAAACTTGAAAAGTGCAATCTCCTTCGCATCCTCCGATTTATGGGTGATTCCATACAAAACGACCCGAAAAATCACAAAGTATGACCTGCAATAAAAAAAAAAATACCGACGATTGGATTTTTCCAACTGTCAACTACCAGAATTCTAAGCTTGATGTCAGATTGAATTAATGGAACCAGAAAAAATATCAATACAGGAAAAAATATTACTTGAGACTATTTTAAATTTTTGAGTTTTGAGTAATTGATCTAAACTTTTATTCACTATTTCCAGCTGTCAAATTTCTTTCAAATTCGATCAAATTAGGTCTAAAAATAATTTCCAGCACAAAAATCATTTTTAAATCTTAGGAACATTTCTGAACATTTTGGATTATCTTCTTTAAATTTTGTTCAAATCAGTATTAAACTCATAAAGGACACTTCAAACATAAACTTGACTCAAATTCTGACTTCTACAGTACCTCATTCAAAATTTTGAAATTTGGGACCATGTTCTCACCTAAAATTCTAATTTAGGAAAATAAAGTTCTACTCATTCCGATAAGTTTGCAGTGTCAAACTGAACAGTAGAGTTGCCATTTATAAAATGATCGCATCGCCTCAGTTACCCTGTTTTTTCCGTGAGTTTGCCATCAAGTTTAATGTCGTTTTTCATTGAAATCTGAAAGATTTGGCTTAAAATCTAGAATTACTGTCTCGAATGAAATATCTGGGCATAGTTTTGGGCAGACTCAGTTTACACACATAGCACACATATATATACTGTACACACATACACATAAAAATGTCGTATGGCATAGGCACAAATGGAACAAAACAAACAAATTTCCCTGTTTCGATTTGTCATTTGACAAGACAATGTTTTCATGTATGGGTCTTTCAGATCAAATCTCTCAAAATGGAAATATCTCATCTTTCATCTTCAAATCTCATCTTTTTTTAAAGCACGACACGACTGGAAGATCTTCCAATATTGACACATTTTTCGCAAACAAATTTAACCAACTTTCTATAAACCGTGTAAACATTCAATTCAATCTGCCAATCTGCCAGAATTAATAGAAAAAAAATTGTTCAGCCAATTGTCTGCCAGTTTTTTAACAAAAAATTGACCGAATGTGTGAACATGTGTAAACACACAATTTTTCTACTTGAAAGATAATTGGACGATTGACCAAATAATTGGACATTGGAAAATGTTCGTGCGAAGAACATCTTCCAATTTTTAATTGGCAGCTAAGTTTTGTTTGTCATCGAGAATAGACTAATTGGCTATTTACATGATTGGAAGATCTTTCAATATTGGCAGACCTGTCAAAAGTCTCCCAATCGTCCAATCCAATTTTTAACTAGAAGACAAAGAATTTTAGCAGGTTTTCTACCAAAAAACTGCCTGATTTTTGGATAAAATTGACCAACGTACAAATTTCACTTGATAGAAAATTTTCAATCGGAAGCTTATTGGAAGCAATTGAAAGACTTCTGACAGGTCTGCCAATATTGAAAGATCTTCCAATCGTTTATACTTAGCTTAATAAAACATGAAGAAATGCTAATCTTTTACCAAAAAAAATCAAATCTTTCAAACAACATAAGTTTAAAATTCAAGACTTCATTCAGGAAATTCATTTGGCGGGCAACTCTTCGTGGGAACCAGTACCTACTGACTTATGTATATACTAAACCATTTCTGTGTGCGTGTTGTTAGTAGGCAGGAATCGATCGGACAAATCGGACACCGAATCCGTACAGCTATGATGAAAGCACTTTATCATGAAAACAAATACTCCAAAAGAAGTTGTCTCTTTGTCGCAAGACGCAAAATGAAGATTGCCACCTTTAAAATAGAACAATAGAACCCCTATCTGAGCGTAAGAAGTACAAAAACACGTATCCCATCGAAATTGATAGTAAGGGTATTCATACAACTTCGTAAAATCGTATGTAGATAAGTTTACAAATTGGTTAAGTTTATCTTTTGGTTAACGAACAGTCAAATTTTGTATGGGAAATGATTTACACATTTTGCTTATTCTTATCAAAGGATTTTATTGCGTAAAATTAACCAAACTGGTTAAACTTATCCAAACGTCATTGTGACTCTTAGGGCCAGTTTATTTATATTGGGTTAAATTTGAGGTAAGATTGTCACAGGTTTTGGTTAAATGGGTCTAACTAACCAATATTGGCCGATAAGCGTTTTCTATAATTAAGAACTCAAACTATGGATTCATTGACTAAAATAGTGGTTAACAAGCACATTCGCGGATTTACCAGTCACAATAATCATTGATTAAAGATGACTAGCTGTGAACAAATTGGCCCTTACTCTGATTGAATTGCCTAGCATTTAACCAAATGTAAAAAAAAGGTCGTTCATGCGAACTTTGCTTAAACTTATCATTTTACACAATTTGTATAGACTTACGACGTTACATGAATTCCCTTTGTGTTTTATAAAACAAAATTAAGCTGATGAATCTGTGGGACTGCAACGATGGATGGATGCAAATAGTAAAGGGTGTTTCACAAAGAATGCTCATTTTTAAATGTAAATGAAACAAGTGGAGTTTGAGTGAAACATTTCAATAAAAGCCAGAAAGGCCTCTAAATCCTCCCAATCTCTCAATTTCTCCAGCTTTGTGGAAAAGATGAAGTGAAGTGAAAATCTGGAAAGTTTTTAACTAACATGCACTTCCCATTTTATAACAAATATTTTTTGAAAGTTTCACCTTAATTAGATTGTTGGTTTTTGAGTTTTTAGCTTATGTTTTGATTTTTGTGTTAGCATCATATATTTTTAAAATTGAGAACTTGCACTTCTCCCTCCATGACAAGAATTTACCAGTAAGTTTAAATATAATTGAGTGCACACGAAAAAAAGTTCATAAATACTATAATAGAAGTTAATTTTCTATGATTTTAGCTTTGCATAAAAATCAGTCTTATATATGCAACAAAAGCAAGTTCATGCGATCCAGTGATGTATTTTATATTTTTTTAATTTACCTGGTTATTGTGCTTTCAATTAAAGATAGAATCCCATTCCATATGCTCGTTTTATACCAATAATTTGTCTGCCGAATATATGTTTATTTTGTTTTTTTTTTAAATTGGAAACAATTATGTATGTAAGTGAAACTAAACGTTTTCATCTCGTACTTCTAAAACGAGCCAAAATACATACGAGTATCTTAAATAAAAGCAACAAAATTCATCGTCCGGCTATAAAATATACGAACGTTGGCTGTATGGAAATGTAAGCAAATATCTATCTCTTTAGTTTCCTGTTTAAAACTACAAAGTTCCTCTGGCCCGTATTTTTCATGAGAATGCTTTTGTGAACGCATAAATTTTGTTTTTCTTTTGTTTTTTTTATATGAAACTACGAGTATCTAGACTGATTCGAATGTGTTGTAAGTATAACATTTTGTATGGAATATCAGAGGAACTTAAACAGGGCAACTTCGGTACTGTTAGAGGGAATCTTATCACATCGACTCACACACACACACAATGAAACGTGTTGATACTCTGTGGCTTACTCGCTCTGGCCCTGTATGGAAAGTGAATAAACTTTGAGGTTGAATCTCTATTTTTAAAAACATCCATCGCCAGCAAAAAAGATGCGAAGCGCCCTACAAATCAATTGCAAGCAGCTGCATTGATTGCTGTCAGTTTTTTTGATTCGGTATATTGTGGCTATGTGGTTGTGTGTGCCCCAGGGATTGATATAGAATAGTTTGTCTATTTCGAAATTCCCAAATAGACATATACAGATGGCCTTTATAGTACCGACGGTAGTGTTGCCTTTGAGATGCCTATGAACCTCCATTTTTTTTAGTTTTCAAAAAATTGACAATTCCTTCAACTCACCTTAATTTGAAAATTTTAAATACAGAAATAAAATTTTCCACCGCATTTGAAGAGCAAAATTGAGAAAAATATGAGAAGAAGAGAAAAATTGATCGCCTGTGCTTGATTTTGAACAATATAATGAGGATAGATGAAAAAACCTCTGCAAAGTCTAAAATTTTCAGTTTTATATTTCTTTGGAAAATTTGGATTTTAGGGCAATTTGGTAACATTTGCTTCAATATAAACTTTTTGTGCCAAAATTTAGTTTGTCCTCCATCTATCAAGTCATCAACTGTCAAATTATGTTGAAGGATTAAAAAACCTGCAATAATTCCAAAATTTTTGAAGTTTTTTTTACTTCTCCGATTGGTTGATATTTGGATCAAAACAAACTTTTCTTGTCAAAAAATATTTTGTCTTCCACCAGTCCAGCTATCAACTGTCAAACTATGACTACGGTGTCGATGAACGAAAGAATCTCAATTTTTGAAGTTCTTACTTCTGACAAAAAATGTGATTTTAGGGCAATTGATTGACATTTGGATCAAAATTAACTTTTTCCGTCAAAATAACTCAGTTTGCTGACTCCAACTCGGTTCACCCCAATTTGGAAATCAGTAAAGGTTTTTATGGAAAAAAATATTTTCCTTGTCTGTATGTGGCCCTTTTGTACCCTTTTCCATTAGCTACGCCACTGACTGGTTTAAAACAGCTTTTCTTTTTATTCAATTTTTATTCTTATGTCATCATTTTCCCTACGCATTTTATATTTTATTTAAGTCTTGAGGAATAATGGAATAAGTGAAACAGGGAGATGATTGTAGTTTATAAAAAGCAAATAATACATAAAACGGCATTCTTTTTCCACGCAAAATTAAGTGGAGACTTTCTTTTATCTTTTCACGTACAGCGGTTACAACTGTCAAATTTTGTGCTGGAGCTGCGTACTGCTTGGAAAAGAATCCGAGATAAAATTTGTCCTGGGAAAAGTTTTATATGGGATATAAATTTTGTCTCGATCTGCGTACTAGGCTTAAAAATGTAAAAATCAATTTAACTTTATAATTCTCTTATTTTACAGATTTAAGAAAAACTGTAATAGCCTTTTCACACCGAAACGAAATCTTAATTTCGAGCCAATATCGACGAGATTTTCAATACATTTTAAGATTTCGTAAACTAGGAGAAAACCACCAAATCTTCTCAAAATCTATTTGGTCTATTCACAATCATACTTAATTACTCATTTCTTTTCTCCCGAGTACAGTCATGAGTACAATGATTCAGATTGTGGTCCTTTTTATGTTTTATTTAAAGAAAGAGTGAAATATGTTCAATTGTTTTCCTGGGACTTTGACTGATTGCAATGGATTTTCTTTTAAGAGCTCCTATGAGCACCTAAATTCGTTGATTTCAGTTCGGTTTGTGTGTGTGTGCACGATATGTATTTCCTTATGGTTTATGGTTCATTGAAAACAAAAACTGTTTAACGTCCCAAATCTGTAGTCTTCAGAACTTTGTTCAAAAATTTTTAGTGGCCAACATAATTTTATCATTTGCAACGGGATATGCCAAACTATAAGATTGAATAATTGGATTCTTATATCATTTGTATGTGCTTACACAAGATCTGATGGCAGTAAGTTTTTTTTTTGTGAGATAGCGTTAATAGAAACAACAACTTTTAATTTGTTACAATCCAATAAACACTTTACTTTTAATGGCACCAATGAAGTGTCTGGAGAATCTAGATCATATATAGGGCGTTTATTTTATTGATGGACCCTTTGTTGTCTTTATTTAAAAATAATTTAAAGTACAATAGATTTTCATCATAAACATACTCTTTTCAATTCTAAGCTTAAAGTCTCTTCATCGAAACTTCTAAATGCACAAATGAGGCGTCATTTATTTGTGGTAAGTTAAAATGAATGTCAAACAAAAACGTGTAATGTTCGTTATGAATGGTTTTCGAGTTTTTGAAAAGTTTTCGCCGAAAACCGGTATGAATAGCCCAAAAGGAAGAACGTGGAGGTACAAAAAAAAAAAGGTTCTGCTTCCCTTGGTCTGGCTTTTGGGTATTAATCAGATGTTATAGTTCAGCTTAGCCTTAGGAGTGTCAAAGTCTTTACGTACCCTTATTATATCGTGATAAGTGCCTGCGGAACTTTTGTTCCACACTGTGCAAGCTGCAAAAGACGACATACTTTAACGATCTCAGAACTAAAAGTCAGCCCTCTCAATACAAAAGAAACATTCCGAACTTATGTGCTTGTACATTTCTTTTCCCTTCAATAAATGTGACACTTCTTCATATTTCTATCTTGTTTTGATACAATTGATCGATATTTCCACCAAAGATTTACTTTGACAGCGCCTTTAAAAATGCAAATGGCCGCGTTCAATGCTGTACCTAAAGCGATCTGGATTGGTTTGTGTTGTTGTAATTCCTTGTTAAAACACAGCTGATGAGAAAACAGGTGTTGGCAAAAAAGAGATCCCAAGCTATCCTAAAAATTTTCGGATACATAGATATCCAATGAGAAATGTCAACAACAGCTGATTGGCGTTCAGACACATACATGGATACAAAACTATCCTAGATATGCTATCCACTGAAACTTGAACGCGGCCAATGGTATTACATTTTCTCTTATGAAGTGGAAGTGAGATAGAATGCTTCATTTATGAAGAACTGAATGCAGTCACGAATGAATCTTTCAGCGCCATTTAAGGTAAGTTCGATTTGTAAAAGTATTTTCCCCAGGATGATTTACCAAGATTAATTTCTAATCTTCAAGATTTACGAAATAAATTTGTAAGGTAAATCTTCGAGATTTGAAGAAGATTTGAGGTAAATCTTATTTAATCTCAGATTAGTTTAAGGTAGAAATGTTAGTTCAACTGTAAAGATTAAGAAATAAAAATAGCTTCAAAGGCATTAGAATCTCTTGTGAAAGATGAGGTCCCAGTCTTAAAACTATTCTTTCATTGGATGTACATGTACTGCTATAATAAGGCCATTTTCGATTTGAAATAATTCCAAATACCGCCTTCCTGTTCTTTTGAAAATCTATGTTTTTATAATAAAATTCATGGCTTTTGACTTTTGAATACAATAATGACAACTACTAACAATGGCTACGTTCAGACGACCCAAAGTAAGGGACTAGAAAGCAAAGGAAGTTTTTTTTTCTGTCTTCTTCCAACCTACATGCTCTGAATTTTTTGGCAGATTTTACGTGAATCACCTAGTATGCAAAAATAAAAAGGGACATTTAATTAACACCTACAGCGACTATAGCGGATGAAAACAAAAATCTGAAAAAATAGGGAATTTTTGTTTCTTCATTAAGAGCCGACTTAGGCCCATCCAAGGTGACCTTTGTTTTAACGACCACCCTAATGTTTATGGATACAAAGCTTCTAAATAGACTTTTCAGAATTCAGAATAGGATTTTACCATTTTCTTGGAAAAAAATCTTAAACTGTATGATAAGTAAAGAATATTGAGAAATTATAGGTTGTGTATGAGATTTGTTATTTTTTTTATTTGGTTTTCTTACACCAAAATCGAATAGTCTTGAAAAAACTTTTTTTTCCTAAATCTAATTTATTATAATTCGTAGAATTTTAGTATGAGGTGTTTTTTTATATAAAAACAATACCGGTGCTTTCTTTACGATCAACTGAAGGTATAGGTTTGAAGTAGGTAAAGTTCCAAGTTTGACATTTCGAATAAACCTTCAGTCTTATTATGGTTGTATACATATATTGTTATTTGATAAATTTAAAATTCGATGTTTGAAACGCAAACTGAAAAAAGTTTTGATCATTGAGAATGATACAGACCGTAGCAAATTGCAAGAAAATTAAAAATTATAAAAGAAAAGTTGATCAGTTTTTTAATAAATTGAGATAATAATAATAAGGCTGCTAGTTACCTTATACTACATTTCCACCTAGCACTAATCTGAGATTTAATAAGATTTATCCCAAATCTCCCTTAAATCTCGAAAATTTACCATACAAATTTATTTCGCAAATGTTGAAGATTAGAAATTAATCTTGTTGAAATAACCTATTCTTATGTAGCGCTGAACAATTTATTCGTGGCTGCATTCAGTTCTTCGAAAATGTAGCATTCTATCTCGGTGAAAACATCAAATAGATTAATTAAATCTGAACTGAGATAAACCTTTGGTGGAAAAATAGCATTATTCTAATTTGGGTTCAATTATTGCATTTAGTCGTCTGAACATAACCAATTTAATCGCTTAAGAAAGTTTACAAGAGGCCAAACAAACTTCCAGTAACTGGAAAGTTCGAGTTTTCAATACAAAATAGAAAAAGAAACTGCTTACATTTTGAATTGTAATATCTATTACTTTGTCGTGTCAAAAATTTCCAATTGAAGATGAAAGAAAGTTTAAGTGAACTCACTTGCTAGCGGGCTTGGTACATATATTAGCCGTGTTTTGTTGAAAACTATACACAGTCGGGCAAAAGCTTTTCAAAAAAACGGTGCGAAACAAATTGGTTAATAAAGCTTTTTTTTTCGTATTGGCAGCTGGGGATTTTTGTTGCACTGCGTGTAAAATTTCGACTGACTGGCTGGCAACTTTTCAACAAAACACGACTATTAATCGTCAAATCACACGGTTCTTAACTGGGTTCAAAAAAGGCAAGCCAGTTGATGAGCGATTAGAAAAATTTTCTATGTATTCGTACTAGCTGCCGATAACACTCGCTCTGTATTCTCAATTGAAAATTTAATTTAAAAAAGAAAACAAAATAAGGAAAGGTTAAGGAAAAAATTGCGTTTATTGTTGCTACTACAAGTCTTTAAACATATATTTACCTCACAATACATCTGCATTAAGTGGGTCTCTGAACTTCTTGACACAGACTTATCACTTACTTATATTTAAAACCTAGCACCAAATAAACGCTTCCAAGAAATCGTTGAATTCGGTTGTGCGGTTGTGATATTTTTCATGTTAACTTCCGATTCTTGAAAATTTTTCATGTAAACTTCCGATTCTTGAAAATTCATAGCAAGTGTAGACTAGGACTAGGGTTTGGTCTCCCTTATTCTTATCCATTCCATTTACGATTCTTTTTCTAGTTCTTTTCTTATCCTTTTTTCTACCTATCCAAATGAGCGTACTCTCCTCTTTTATCCTCTTGTTTTGCAACAGCGCTTAAGGGATAAAGTTATTGGTTTACATTTGGTAGTGTATCATAGTATTGCCTCTGCATCGCTGTAAGATCACTAAAGACTTCCTCGAAAAAGATTTTAACCCACCAAAAATAACCCACTTCGTTTTTTGTCGATTGTCCAATATTTTGGGTGAAGTACTCGTAATATAAATTTATTTAATTTTGAGCATTTGGCTGAAAATTTGACTATACGTTACTCAAAGTCAATTGTCTTAGATTTGTATGAAAGCTGACCAATGGTCGTGTTCCACCGGTAAAGTGATAGGGTATCCATAATCCAAAAAAAAAATCAGATGCGTTGAGCTGTTTTTTTATCAGCTGTTTCTTAAGCAGGAATTACAATTACACAAACATATCCAGATCAATGAAGATACGCACTCGTGACATCTGTCATATTTTTCATGAGAAATGTCACTATGCGCGTCTCACCAAATAAAGTCTGTGAGCCCTCAGAATTTTTTTTTTAAGTGGGACAAAAAATCTCCCCTGAGCACTGAGATTTTTTAAAGAGATTGTGAGACGAGATTTTTTGGATTCATTTCTCAACGTTCCTTCTCTGCTAAAACAGATGTTCATTTGACAACCAAATTGAAATGGGCACGTTCAGACGACCCAAGGGACTAGATATTCAGTCAACTGCATTCATTGAACGCAAATTTGACCAAGGTAACTAGGTTTCTTTGGAATTTCAAACTTGAAACTTTACTTCAAACATTCAGTTGATTGTGAAAAAAGTACAGATATTATTTTTATCTAAGAAAAATCTCACATCTGAAATAACCTCTTCACGAGTTTTAATAAGTTAGGTTTTCAAAAAAAAGGTTTTTCAAGACTATTTGATTTTGGTATTAGGAAACCAAACCTAAAATTAACAAATCTCTTACAAAACCTACATTTTTTACATATCATACGGTTTTTAAATTCCCATTTAATATTTGGTAAGGAACCTTTCAACAAAATGGTAAAAAAGAACGGGAAAAAAAAATAAATCACAAAACAAATAAAGTTCAGCTTTCTGTTGAGTCACAAAATATATTCAGCTGATATTCTGACAGAAGTGCACTTGATATCAAGGGAGATTTTTCTAGACTTACTTTCCAGTCAACTTTCCAATATTAATTAGAAAGCAATATTTTGGCAGCTGGCCAATCAGAGACTAGAGACTTGCCTTAATATTTAGTCGCTTGGGTCGACTGAACGTGCCCAGTTTCTTGTTGATGTAGAAATATTTAAACCGATAAAAAAATGCAAAATAAAGTTGGAAGGGTAATAAAATGAAGTAAATTGAATTTGTTATCAACATTTTAATATTTTAACCTAAGTTGAAGTTTTGTTTCCACAATTTAAGTGCGAGAATTATAACAGATGTTTTTTTTTTACAATTCAACGGCGAATCTTGTCCCATTAAAGTATTCCGCTTCCGTCAACTTGACATTGAGCGCGACCATCGACTGTAAACTAGGCTTAAGGAAATATTTAGTTTCCACGTTTAGGGTCTTAAGTGAACAGTTAAACACTAATGTCAATTTTTACTGTTGAAAAGATTTTTATTATTTTTTCTTTTTTTTGAGAAGATTTGCACTCTTCCCATTTTTTCATGTTTTATTCAAAAAATTGAAGACGAAAGATGAAATCTTTCTTGTTGCCAGATTCGATCTGCATGCACTTCATACATTCAAACATTCTTTTGTCAAACCACAAATCGAAATAGGAAAATTTGTTTGTTTTGTACTCTTTGTGCCGACGTCATACGACGATTTTATGTGCATGCTATGTGGGAAAAACTGAATTTTCTCAAAAATATATGCCCAGATGTTTCATTTAGGACAGAAATTTTAGATTTTGAAACCAAAACTTTCAGATTTCTATGAAAAACGACATGTTTTCATAGTTGAAAAAAGTTAGAGATCCGGATTTAAGTTAAAATTAACTAGAGTCACGCTAAGCCCCTGAAAAATATGAAGGCAGTATAATTTTGCGCTAATATGTTAAAGCAGATCCAAATATGTCTGTTATTTCTGAACAAGCTATTTTCTTCTAATTTCTTAAAAGGAAGTACTTACTTACCAAAATATTGTTTCTCAACATTGATTTTGAGTTCTATATACATAAATCAATATTGATCTTTATATTGGCAAAAATATCCACTTTGAACTTCATTTACAAATTAATAAATCAAGGTTATCCCTAGAGGTCAATATCTGAAAAATTGTAATTAAATTATAAATAGGTATAAGAGTTCATCGAACAATAAATTAATTTATCAGTCATACAAAATGATTATTATTTCTTGAACAAGAAATCTTAATCTTGTTACCCCCTTATCATGTAAATAACTTGATAGCCTCAGACAAATATTTATTGTTTTAAATTTAATTAAAAGTTCACCGACTCATATACATATGAATGTATAGGTGTGCACTTGTAAATATGTGCAATCATCCATTGTTCATCCCTTCATCTAGATAAAAAAAAAAAACAATTTCTCAAGAGCATCTACCTATGTACGTACATTTTTATTTTCAAAGTTCAATTACTTTAAAGCAAACTGAAATGTTTTGTTGCACTTCCCTACCTTTGTTCCATAACGTCGTTAGACCCTGGTTAGTGATTTTTGTTCTCTTTTCGATTATTAAATTTGATTGTGAACAAACACAATTTCTTATGTCTAGAGCAGCAAATAGATGTCGTATTATATGAACATTCACACAAAGAGCACCTTTTGTCCCTTTGTTTAGGTATGGGGTTACGTAAAAAAAAAAAACAAAAAACAAAACTCTTTTGTTATTTTTTCTCTTTCAACCTATTAGAGCCAAGCAAATACACGTGTTGACCCAGTTTTTGTTCACTCTTATGTGTGGAGGCCACTAAGGGGCGACACTTCAATTGAACCGGATGTGGAGACTTCAAAATAAATTTACTCCTCCCAAAAAGAAAGGGGGTAATTGCATAATTTTTCAAACATAGTATAGATGGCGCCAGGATAGAGGCACGTGGTCACGCTATACCAACCGGTTTTCAGATTCAAAATAATTATTGGTTTTGGTGCAATTTTGAACTAACAATATAAGTTATTTATGTTAATTCATTATGGAGACATGATTATATTTAACTCCTATGCTTTTCAGTTGGTGGCAATTTTTATATTTTGTTTAACATGTTATGAACCTTAAGCTTGAATATAATTATTAGCCATTTTCCTTTGGAGGTGGCGAAGTACTTGTAAGTTCTTTGCTAGCTTTCTTCAATGGAACACATCAAACTGCTTTCCCATGTAAAATGTATGCGCTCGCACATGAGCATGTGCAGTTGGTAGTACTAGATTAGGGTTTCCATCTACTCACAAGTACTTTGCCACCTACAAAGGAAAACAGCTATTGTAAACATATTTATGTATAATAATAATAATACTATACTTTTAGTCCAGTCGCTATATGCTTACAAAAAATTTACCTAAAAAAGAAAAAAATTTCATCTTTCACAGTTCGTTGGACGAGGTCATTAGGAGCGTAGGTGCGGAGCTTAAGTCGCCATCTTGGATTTAACAAAAAATATAACGATTTACTGAATTACTCCTACATTTTTTACTTTTGTAAGAAAAAATTTAAGCAAAACTGAAAGTAAATTTGATTATGTTCAAATTTGACATAGACGTACGCAAGTGGGGCAAGAGTGGTACTTGTCAACATCTGCCTGGCTCTGGGCTGCTCTTCCAGTACATTTGTATTTTTTGTTCCTTTCTTTCGGAGCCTATTGTTTGCCTTCGTCTGGCTTTGGTTTTGATGGAATTAACCTCACTACGTCACTGATGAGTCTAAGTGAGCAAGCCGGACGAAACGCCAAATTTGTAGGACTAAAGGTTATAAAAAGCTATTTTGAATCACTAAAGTTGTTATATTTTGTAAATCGGAAAGTTGTGATGTCGTTGGCTGTTTTCGAAAACGTCAAATCAAATTCAATTTGATCGTCAAATGATCGTCATTTTTTGACGCAGATACTGAGATCGTCAAATATGCAATCGTCCTTCTGGCAAAAAAATCGATTGATCAACGTCAATTAATTTACTTGCAAACGCAATTGACGCTTGCGAACACGCTCTCTAACTTTTCAAAATTTTGTTCGTCAACCCGATTTTTTTACTGCACAGCTGCGATGCAGATGATGTTTTCGAACATATGACTTCAGCAAGATGCATTATAAAAACACTGCTTATGCAGCAAAATTTGTGTTAGCGTTTAAGAACATTCTGCAATTGCATTTTTGACGCAGATGACGTTTTCGAAATCGGCGTTTTTTCACACAGTTATTTTTGGACCTGCAGCAAAGCACGGCAAAAGAAACTTTCATAAATGCACAGACTTCATTGGCCGCGGACAAAATTGTGTCTAGCGATTTAGTGAGTGGTCAAATTATTACGGCCACCAAACAAAAAATTGTGTGTGTGTATGCTTTTCAATCTATAGCAATACTTTCTTCGGAGTCGCTCACCAAAAAAAAATATAATCTGGCCATCATTGCCAGGTTCACATTTTCTAAAGTCTTAATTTTCAAATTTATTTTTTTTAGATACAATGGATACCTACCACAGGGTGATCGGGGACGAAGACGTTCCAAATTTATACTATACAAACGCACAGAAGCCAATGGTGTTAAACGATCTAAACACTATATAGTCCAATCGCCACAAACGTCAAAAGCCATCCTGGATGCAAATCAACATTCGATATCATATACGTTATCACGAAATCAGGCTGTTATTGTAGAATATAAAGAAGACTCCGAAACGGATATGTTTCAGGTGAGTTTTTTTTTTAAATAATAGTGAGTTTTTGTTTTAGAAAATTGCACGTTACTCTTAAACGGTTGGAAATAAACCTTTCTTCCAATACAGATTTTTTCTTGTTGACCTAAACTACACGCTTTAGCTTTTTGTCGTATACTTTATGAATCACCTTATGCATATAATTAAATAAAATAGTTTTTTTATTATCTAACGTGAAATCTAAAACAAAACAATATAATGCAGATATAATATTCAAATACAATTCGCATGGTTTCTTCGGTTTCCTTGCTAGTGTGACAAAAATCGATTTAATTCTCCTTTAAATACATACATATTTGTGCTCTGCTTCTTTAAAAAAAATACAATGATTCTATATGATACAAAAACCGTGAAATAAAGAATACAGCATTTCAGAATTCATCCTGTTTCTTGTTCAACTGGTTGCACATTTAACGGATTTTGCATACCAACCAACCAAAGCACAATTTTTCATTTGTCTTTCGTCCTACAGAATGCAGATATCGATTTTTCCTTTCATTCAAAATAATGAAATGTGAATAAAATTTAGCATTTGCAGTTTCGCCTCTTTGGTCGATTAAATTTGTCTCCTTTTTTATTTTTTATTTTTTTTTATTTGAATCCCAGTTAATGCAATAGTCCAGTGTCTGACTCGATTTTTCAAAAGCAATTAGAATAGTCATTTTAAAATGTCACAACGACCACTGGTGCTCTGGCTGGTGAAATAATCAAAAGGCATGACCACCAGGGGCCACAATGAAGCCAAATTCCCACCATAGAGTGGATATTGATTTCTTTCATACACGTCGCAGCAGTGAAAGTAAAAATAGATCCGAAGATAATATTGATTCTATACTGTTAGTTATAGTCTATAACTTATAGTCTTTGAGTTTCAGACTTCAAACACTCCACACTAGTTAGAATAGCTTTTTTTCTATTTGTATAGAAAAGGGATTTGGTATGTTGTGAAGAATTTAAAAGTTAATTAAATAAAATGTAGTCCTTGAAAACTAGTTCAGCTGTGAAGTTTTCACTTCAAAGGGAAACATTTGATATCGTTACTTATGGAAATAAGGGTGGAATTATATAAAAAAGATTTCTGAAGCAAAATGAATTATGTAAAGTTATGGAAAGCTTATGGAAAGTTCACGTGTTCGAATTACATTTCATTTTTATCTTTGACGACAAAATAGTTATGCAACCATATATGTATTCCATTAAACACGTGTAATTTCAAACATGTCAAATATAGGGCTGAAACACTATCCACAAATGCATCGATATTCTAAGCCTTCGGTTTCCAAACAGTGTTCCGCGGAACCCTAGGGTTCCGTGAAAGAATCTACAGGGTTCCACGAATTTCTTGAAGTGAATACGAAGAAATATTTATGAAATTAGTTTAAAAAACAAAATTCAAGTAAATTTTGGTAAATTCATAGTTTAATTCTTTAAATAATTGAAATATAAAAATATATATTACGGAAGTTACCCAGCAGCCATTAATTTTGCATTGATATGCACTTCTTGCACTTTGTAGTACCTCGTGGCATAATGATTAGTGCGTTGGACGGTCATGCAAAAGGTCTGGGTTCGATTCCCAGCCGCTGTCACCTAAACCCGAGGTACTGCCTCCTGCGAGGAACTGACAAATCCTCCTAGAGTGTACTTTTCATGAATAAGTGCTTCTCATCTAGCCGTTCGGAATCGGCGAAAAATTGTAGGTGCCCTCCATTCCTGCCAACAACATGCACACAGGAATGGTTGAGAGTTGTAAGTCACTATGCCTTGGTTCTCCATTTATTTTTTTATTTATTTTTTTATGCACTTCTTATTCTTGATGAGCTGTAAAGATGCGAGGTGCAATTAACCGGGAAATGCTACTGTATTACTTATTATACATCACATGAGCAATAAATTATAGAATTCACAGACTAATCTAGCAGAAATCTTAAGGAAATTCAACAAAAAGCTAAAGATTTGCAGAGAAAATCAACGACAGTATATTTCACGAGAGGCAAACTAGCAGCAATAATATCTTGTTTAGCTATACACCTGCAAAATAATGAATGTTTTCCAGTATTAAATAAATTTTTTCAAGGAAAGATACTGGAGCTAAGAGCTGATATCCACAAAGATCTTAGCATGATAACTTTCCGGGTACTAAATTTGACTTGGGTAAAGAATCCAATTAGATATAATAAAGACTTGGCCTTGGCCTCTTGCGACACCAAGAATACAGGAAAATTATCTCACATATTGAGGGCTATCGTGAATAAAATTTCCCACGGAATTTTTCCCATTGTCGAAAACTGAGAACGTGAATTATTGTCGCAGTTCTTCTCGAAGTTTATTGGCTACCATTTTGATCGAAAAAATTAGAGCCTGCTATTTACAATTGTTGGCATTTATATTATTTTAGAAGATGGAAAAAATTCCGTGGGAAATTTTATTCACGATAGCCCTCAATATGTGAGATAATTTTCTGCATTTTACATTTAAATCTAAAGTTCTTTATTCTTTAAACTTAATAAAGATCGAAATTAGTCGCGCCATAGATCTTAGAATACAAGGGTCGAATTACCGGTTAAGTGAACTTGTGAGTGAGTGCCATCAGTGGTCGAATGAACGAGTAACCACTTCAAATGTTGATATACTTGATTGCTCGAAACGTGAGCGGTGATGCCAAACTCACACAATTCAGTCACGTATTACTCGATAACTGATACGGTGATTCGGCCCCATAGCTTTCGGACATAAAACTTATTTTTAGTTCAATTTATTAATCAAACAATGGGCACGTTCAGACGACCAAAGGGACTAGATATTCAGTCAACTGATTTTATTGAACGCAAATTTAATCAAGGTCACTAGGTTTGTTTGAAATGTCAAACTTGGAAATTTACTTCGAACATTTACTTCAGTTGTTCGTGAAAAAAGTACCGATATTATTTTAATCTAAAATATACATAGCAACAGGTATAAACTCTTTTTGAATAGTAATAAATTAGCTCTTTGAAAACCAATATAAAATTAACAAATCTCATACGAAACTCTTAATTTTTTCATATTTTTTTTTTCATTTTCCTTTTCGAATTTGATAGAGAACCACTTTTCACAAAATGAAAAATATTTACGTGCAAAAAAAAAAACAATACGAAACAATAAAGTTCAGCTTTTAGCTTAATTACAAAATGTAATCAGCTGATATTTTGACATAAGTGCACTTGACTTGATAATTAAGGGAGATTTTTCTTGACTTACTTTCCAGTCAACTTTCCAATAAAATTGCCTTAATTGGAAATAAATATTTTGACATCTGACCAATCAGAGACTAGAAACTTGCCTTAATTTCTAGTCCCTTGGGTCGTCTGAACGTACCCAATGAAACTTCGCTCTAACTTTGATGTAAAATCCAAGATAAGAAATAAACAGATTTTTAAATTTTATCATTTTTGGCTATTGTAAAGTGTTGAGGTTCAAAAATATATTTTCACCTTGTTTAGGGTTCCAAAGTTCAACCGCTGTTCTAGCTATTTTAAATTTTCTTTCAACATCCAAGAACTTGATCAGTAAGGTATATTCAAATTTTACTAATATGTATGTCAATGAAAACAAAAATAAATATTTCCATGCAACAGCATGGGCGTAAAATTTACAATATTATACTCCACAGATTCTATTTTTAAACAAAATGTTTACCGTCGCATTCAAAAACCACTACTGGATGAGTCAAAGAGTTTGTCCACCGTTTATACATTTCAATTTCCTTGAGTAAAATGCAGTAAAACCCGCTTACAATCACATCGTTAGAACATCTTCCGCTTTATATCACATTATGCTCAAGCCAATTGCACGTTCTTATTTAGTTCTTGAATGGGAAGAAAATGCTTTTCTTTTAACAACAAGTATATATGCTTCCATTTTGTCAAAATATATTTCTATGAGAACATTAAAGTAATCTGACTTTAACATTTATTGGAAGCAAACTGAATTCCTTTAAGTTTTTCGATCCTTGTTGACAATAATTAGGTATTTTTTTTCGAACAAGTTAATCTTTCAATAACGAATACAAGCACAATCCGCATATGAACACAATTTTGTAGCTATCCTCTTCAGGTGACTATAAACGGGTTTTTCTACACTCTTTCCCACCGCAATGCAGCTAAATAAACACTTTATGGGATATGTCTCATATGGCGCCATTGTCGCCATCAAGAATATTTATTTTTACAACACTTCTCTTTTTGATTATTATTCCTAGTCTGTGTTCTTTTTGCGCAGTCCAGGAAATAAGTTCTACAACGAAGGTAATCCCTCAGTAAACAATCAACAAAATTAGTTTATCGAATGATAAGGTAAAGGTATCAATATTGTCTGTCTCACACCATACTTAAAGTACATTTAGACGCACAAAAGCTGTTAGTAAATAAAATTGTAACTTATCTTTTTGTATATGTAGGCCCTGGTAACAGCTGTTTACTAATTATGTGACATAAGGTAGTTTACTTTATTATAAATTTATATGACATTTTTGGAATATAGTAGGTGGTATTTCTAATTTTTGAATTTCTTTCCCCCAGACAAACGGTTCTTGGTTCAACACCTCAAAAGTTATTATTGATATGACTTACAATGTTACGCAAATGACATGACTTTTTATGTCGTTGGCTCCTAGACTATAAATTGTCTTAAGATTTTTTTAAATTTAATTCTACTCGCTTCCTATCTCAATTTCTAAAAACTCTGATTTAATTAACAATTCAACGAACAGAATATTAAATGGACTGTAATCTTTGAGTCAGTTATGCTGTTTATAAGATATTTAACCTATAAATTGTAGGCATACATACATACCTGTATCTATTTTTTTTTTTTTTTTTTTTTACAGTGAACCACTTTATTTTGGTGTCTATATTCTTTTAAAAATTGTAGTTTGGTTCCTGATACTTTCATACAAACTACGTTTTTGATTTTTGTCTTTGCCTTTTGTAGAGTTACCGCCACTTCTCTCCATAATTGTCTACAAAGTTTGCCACTATTTCCCCATAGGTTCTTTTCTCGACAAGCAACTTAAGATACATTTTTTAATGCTCTACTGTATTTTTTTCAGGTTGGTCGTTCATCAGAATCCCCTATCGATTTTGTCGTTATGGATACCCTGCCCGGTGATAAGAAAGATGCTAAAGTGATGCAAAGTACAATTTCACGTTTTGCATGCAGAATTCTTGTCAACAGATGTGAAGCATCAAAAGCGCGAATATTTGCAGCCGGCTTTGACTCTAGTAGAAACATATTCTTGGGTGTAAGTATTATTGACTAGTTTTATCTTAAACAAAAGCCTGCTACTTCTTTGCAACTTGCCTTTAATCAAAATACCTTAAATTGAATGCTAATCAAGCAGATGCACCGAAACATAATATGTAAATACACAATAATTTAGAAAATATTCCTTTTCTATATCAGAATTTAGTTTGTCTATCTGTGAAACAAAGCAAATAACCCTTTTATAATGAATATGCACAACAAGATTGTACAACATGATGGCTGCCACTCTTGCTAGTGTATATATGTATGTGTATGAATCGGCAACATTTTAAGACGACAATTGCTTTTGTTCCACATTTTGTCTGCTCATCATCAGCCAACAGCAGCAAAAGCAACGTCATCAAAAGACTTCCTTTTAACCTATTTAAAAGAACCATCTGGTAGTACAATGCGGGTGTGATAGACATAATAAGGGAAAATGTTGAGTCATCGCTGCGTCCTTCTCAATACCTTTATAATTATAGAAGTACAAATTCATTTACACAACCGCCTATTTTAAATGCCATTTGATTTATGTGTCTAAATTCAATTTTGTTGTTTGTCTTCTTTAAAGGAAAAAGCAACCAAATGGCAGGACAACGTTGAAATTGATGGCCTCACAACAAACGGTGTCCTCATAATGCATCCGAAAGGTCAGTTTTGTGGTGGAAATGGAAAATGCGGCCTATGGCGAGAATGTTCTGTTGGCGGTGATGTGTTTAGCCTAAGAGAATCTAGGTCTGCCCAACAAAAAGGACAGCCGGTACGGATAATGTCAATTTAATTATAAAAACAAGCAATAACAAAAAAAACACATTCTTGTTTTGGCTTCTTTAGATCTACGAAGAATCAAATGTCCTGCAAGATGGAACACTTATCGATTTATGTGGTGCTACATTACTTTGGAGGTCAGCCGATGGTCTGCAGCATTCACCGGTAAAACTAACAATACCTAATTTATATTTCACTTGACCTTTTCTACTTGACCTATTTGTTAACATTTTGACATTCATTTTTTTTTTTTTTTTTTTTTTTTTTTTTTTTTGCAGACAAAGCGAGATCTTGAGAAGTTAATCGATGAAATCAATGCCGGACGGCCACAGTGTCCAGTTGGTTTAAACACTTTAGTTATTCCTAGGAAAGTAAATTTAGGAGAGCAGTGCAACCAGCCTTATGTTTATTTAAATTGTGGTCATGTTCAAGGTTAGCATAAAAGATAGTTTGAAAAAATTTTGTTATTAATCAAATTGCATACATTTAATATTGTTTTAGGACAACACGAATGGGGACAAGATAAATCAACTGGAGCAAGAAGGTGTCCCATGTGCTTAGAATTAGGACCTGTAGTTACGTTATGTATGGGTTTAGAACCTGCATTTTATGTGGATTCTGGACCACCTACGTATGCGTTTAATCCATGTGGTCATATGGCTACAGAAAAAACAGTCAAGTAAGTTTTTAAGATTCAAATTTAAAAAATGTTCACATTATTATAAAGAAGTCTTATAGACCCTGACTAATCATTTTTAATGGAACTCAAGTTCCTCACCTGGTGTTATATTATTATTAAATTTAATAATTAAGTAATTCTATATTATGAGGCTGAAGAATGTAGGCATATTAACGGTTCCTTGAATAATACTTTGAAAACCCATCACTATATTTTTTTTTTAGTTCGCATCTTTTTATACTTGATCTAGACTTAAATTTTTACTTAAAAGCTATTCATCTTCATAAACTTCAAAGATGTTTTATTTTAGTATTTGATAAACTGCACAGGTTTCATGAAGAATTCCGTTCAAAATTCAGCAATAACTTTTGTTTCATTTTAATAAGATTTCAACCAATTTAAATCAACCCTACCACCTTTCAGTTCACTGCTAAACCTTCCTTCAATGCAAACAAATAAAAAAAATTGTTTGACCGTTTATTCTGAATTTTTTTTTTTTTCAAAAATTGAATTAGAAGAAAATTCTCTCGGCTTTTGACAGAATTGATCGTAGAGCACTATTCTTAACGTGATAAAAAATCTCCTTGACAATACTTTGTCGGCGATATGGGATGGTGAGCAAGTGTCGGAATGGTTCAGAACTATGAGTGGAGTGCGACAAAGATGTTTATTATCTCTATTGCTGTTTGCATTATTAATAAATGACATAGTCGACACCTTGCTGTTTTCAAATGAAGAAAATATTGACGTATGGCTCTCAAGGGGGGTATCAGCAGTATGATGAGGTAGAAAAAATGTAACGATTTTTCCTTAAAAAAGATTTGGTATACCACAGACAGCTCCCAATTACATGCTGCTTCTTGAAACCGGTCTCCTATATACATATATGTTCACTTTAAGAATGCACTTTGAATATGTTACAAAAGTTCTTGCCTATCAAGATAATCGCCTACCAAACACACTAGCAAAACACAGCATACAAGTAGCAATTAGAAGATGTTTCGGGTGTATCTCTAAGGGGAAAATTAATGAACATCCTTGAATTATTAGACGCCCGATTAAGATCAGATTTAATAGAAGAAGCTAAAGGCTCATCCCGTCGGTTACTGTACCCAAAGCTCGGGCATAATTTGAACGATCTGAACTATTTTTCTGATAAATTGAGCTTATTTGAAATCTCTAATGTCTTCCGAATTAGGGAAGAGCTCCTTAATTTTAAGTATAGATCATATTTTAATGACCGGAGTTCGTTGTATTCATTATGTAACTTGTAAGAACGAGAAACATCGTACCATTTTATGTGTGTGTCCCATTTCGAAAGAACTTCGCTTTGTTTATTTCTAAAAATCAATTTTATGTGAAACTGAATACATAAATATTTTAAATGGACACAACTGAAAACTTTTGCCCAATACTGCATTGAAACTTTAAACTTTAAAGTATCGGAATGATTCTTTGGATTATTGAAAGATTTTTATAAGTAGAAAAAAATTAAAAAAACCATTTTTGTCTGAGCAACCAATATTTATATAGATATAACAACATATTATTGTTACAAACATTTGAAAGCTAAATACATTCCTACTAAACCCAAAAAGATATTTCTCTTTTTCATTAAAAAACTTTTAAAAGTCAAAATGTTTACATATATACAATTATTTTTTTAGCTTTTTTATTATTTTGAAATCAAAAGAGTAAACATAAGTTGGCTTCTGGCAGACGGTTGCAAACCAGGGTCAAAATTTTATTTATTATTGTTTTTGATTATTGTAAATTGTATTATATGAATTGAAAAAATAAAACTAATTAACTATTACTAATTTTATCATTTTAGATACTGGGCAAACGTAGATATACCACATGGAACCAATGGCTTTCAAGCAGTATGTCCATTCTGCGCGACGCCTCTTGATGGTTCACCTGGTTACATTAAATTAATTTTCCAGGATAACTTAGACTAAATTAAAATAAATTACCTATTAAAGTATGTATCTTAAAATAAAAGAAAAAAACAAAACTGATTTAACTTTTTAAAAAATGAAGTTAAAGTTTTTCGAGAAAATAAAAATCAATGTTCTGCATAAAACAGAAAAAAAAACATTTGATCACAGTTTTTTTCCATTGTTTTCTCATTGCGACAGCAAAACAAAAATCAATTATTTAGTCACATTTTTTTCGAAAATAGAATTTACCTCGAACCATCTGCAAATTCATACGAAACACCACTAGCTTTAAGTTTTCTTCTGATTTCGTAGTCAATCAGTTAGTAAAACGACATTTATAAGAGGACAAACAAAAATAAACAAAACATTAAAATAAAAACCAATAAAACAGTGGAAAGGAAATATATTATTTTTTATACAACAAAGCTTAAAGCAGAGCTTCAATAAGATAAAACGAAATTAACTCCATTTTTATTTTTTTATTTTATTATTATATTCTTCATTTTACATTTTCATAAATGAGTGCAAAATTTAATTTAAATTTAAATTAAAAAAAAATAAATTGACTACCCTTTGTTGCCTTTTTGCATTTTGTGCTTATATCGAAGATATTTTTATTTTATGTTTTGTTAATGTTCATCTTATTCATTTATCTTGCTCTAAAAACGTAGTTATTACAAATTAATGAATTCTATATTATTAAGAATAAATTGTTTAATTTAAATAATTTTCATTCGTTTTCAAATGAAACACATTAAACACGTCATCTAAATTGAAGAAATACCGGGCGATAAAAAATAATTAATTTGTAATAAAAATACAAACAAATAAAAAATCGTTATAGTTATTATTCTATTAATTATATTATTCGTACCTATTAATTATTATTTAGCAGCTGTGCGTTTGGCTATAGAAGAAAATGTTTAGTAAATAAGCCATAAATATAAAATTAAGTTAATTAAAATACAAAACAAAAAACAATTGAACCCATATAACTGATAATGAATTGTAGATTAAATAATATAAATAAAATAATTGTAATTGATAAAAATAAAAGAAACAAAACAAATTATTTAATAAGGAGTGGATTTATATAAAAAAAAGGGTACTGTGCATGTTAACGTACACACGGTGTAACTTTTCATTTCAAAAACTGACGACAACATAGTAGAAACAAAGAGGAATGAGAAATAAAAGATGAATTAAAAACAAAAATATTATTTGTATTGATTTCTTATATGTATATGAAAATCTATCTACAGATATTTATATAAATGTATACAAAATAAAAGTAAAAATACAAATAAACAAACGTGAATTAATGTTTTATGAAATTATTTGAATGTAACCAAAAATACGAACAAAACAAAAAATCATTTAAACGCATTTAATATATAAGATAAAATCAAGTTGATCTGTTTTAATTTCTACAATTTCAATGCCCATTCATGTCTATTGTTTAATAAAGAAATACAAAAATGATTAACTTCGCTTAATTGCAGCTCTCCATAAATTCAGAGAAGCAGCAGCGACACAGTAACAGTAATGCAGGCTAATGCTATACTGAACCAAAAAATCTTTCAGTGGTCACTTAATGCTTTGCTTTTTTCTGACAGTTACAGTTACTGACCTGCACCATTTTTTTTAAGCAGTGATCATTCATATACTAATTTTCAATTTTAAAAACGATCCGTAAGGAAGTAAATAGGGACCACCAACCTTATTTTTACAAAAAAAAAAAAGAACTCATATGCTTTTAATATTATTGTTTTAAAATTAAATAAACTTGATAATATATAACAAGAGATTAATGTTGGTTATGGTGAATAAAATTTTCTTGGAAATATTTCCCTCATGATTCATAGATGAACTTTGACCCACTATAACATAAAGACGGAACAACTTAAAAAAGTCGGTAATAGCTTATTTTGTAGATGATTTTATCTTCTATAAGATTTAGATGGGACATTTTGTTGTAAATGATATATCAAAGAGTTGTTAAATAAAAACGAAACCAATCACTTTTTCAAAATGGCGGCACTTCCCTAAGCCCGAAAATCCCCAAAACTCGTTTTTATAATGAGGAGGCGTACACAAACAGATTCCATGAAAAAAATTGTGTTAATCGAAAAATGCGATTTAAATTTCTAATTTGACATGGCTATATAACAATAAGGTAAACAAAATTTCCCTTGAGATTTCCGATAGCTCAATTTGTTCACATATGTACACATACATAGTTTAATCATAATAAAGATTTTGCGAAGTGTAGTCCAAATGCGTTTCGCCCAGGTATAGCAGTTGGGCTTATCAGTTATATGCTGTTGTACCCTTCTAAGATGCATTATTTTCAATCGATACAACTAATTAAATTTACAGCGCCAAAGCACTGTAAATAATAAATATTTTTTCATGCAAATGCATACTATATACTATAAATGCTTCTTTTTAAGCCAGCTAGTACAAAATAAAATTAAATTAAACTGCTACAAAAATGTATACAAAATAACAGTAAACTTAACTGCTACACAAATGTATTGCTCAAGTTCTTGCACCTAGTGCTGAAAACCAACAAAATAATGCACTTTAAAAATGCAACTAACAAATAAGCATGGTATAACACCGCCCCAAGTTTCGTTCACTAGATGTTCGTACGATTTGTGGTGAATTATTTCTGAAACCTCTGTTTTGCTATTTTGGACTTTCAAATTTTCATATCTCGATATGCAAGTTTTAAATTTTTTTATTCATATATATTTTCTTGTATTTAAGAAATCTACCGATAGCGAAAGAAAAAAAACTCTCTTATTATATTTTGTTTGGAAAATAGATTCAAAACTTTTTTCTTTGGTTACCCTCATTTACCCTTTTGAAATTTTGAATTTGAAAAAATCTCGTATTTTATAGTTTTCAAATACATTGTAAAATTTTTTTTATGTCGTATTTTTTTATATCTTAATACATTTCAAAAAAGTGGGGGAAAAAAATGTGCATAGTGTGGAAACAAAATATGACAGGTATTAATACAAGATGTGACAGCCCATCTTACACAGCTTGACAGCTCTCCATACTTGATTTGACATGTATTAATACTTTACAATTTTTAGGGTTGGTTCTAATTTGAATTCATTTCATCTGTGTGTCAACACAAGTTTGGCATGTATTAATACAAGCCAGTGTGGAAGGACAATTTGAAAGTCATATTTCCCACAAATTTAACAGTCGCAAAAAATTCTTTCCCACTTTCAATTTGATATGTATTAATACTCAGTGAGCTAGTGTGGAAGGGCTATAAGCTGGGGTAGATAACTGAAAAAAAAAAAAACAAAATATTAGCTAAATTACTTGGCAATCCTATGTCTGGACCACTTTTCTACAAATAAAAATGCGCAATTGCTTTTTAAACACTATCTACAATACCGCTCATCTGGTAGGTCGTTCTTTGTCAGGTCTCAACGTCTATTTTCCCTGTTGGCCCAGAATAATTAGCGCTGCAATAATCTGTTAAAATCAAATTGTTTTATGCCGACCCTTGAATTGTTTAAACTAATAAATTGCCGAAACGAACGTTTTCAATAAAGAGGAATTCTTAGAGCATGAAATTTCGTTCGCCCGAGACTCATAGAAGAACTTCCTCTTATATTTCCAGTTACTTGCAAATTTAAAGACGTTTGTGTATGTACATATATGAAAATATGCAAGCATGAAACATAGGTGAAGACATGAAAGTGGTTTTTTTAATTGTAAAAAACTCATAAAATAGCATAGAGCCCATAAAGAAGAATACAAGTTGGTAAGAATTTAATTCGTTTAAAGGATTTTCTTTGCGAATATTCAGCCCAAGTATTATTTAAAAAAAAATTGTGATACCAAATACCAAAATTCATAAACCAAGTGTCAGTTGTATGTCTAGGTCTACAGTTCTAAAAAGTTTTTTTGTTTCAAAATTTTTAGTCGTTTTTAAGATAAATAAGTACTTATCCTTAAAGGTTGTATGGCAAATACCATTGCTTTTGAGCTCACCAATAAAAATTCAGTTCTTTAAGGAACTACGACAAAATCGACATGAAAAAGAAAACAAGCGATTGCACGAAAATGATTTCCGGAAATGATGGGACTATAATCGGCAGTTTGAAAAAGGACATTTTATTTTTCTTTTATCATAGTTACACTTGTTAGTAAAAACAAATTAACGAAAATCAATATTTTTTACTTTGAAGCAGGGAAACGAAAATTCATTATAAGATGATTTTGCAATTTTAAATATCAAGTAATTTAAAATCATGAGCTCTGTTTTTTAGTGCATCATGGAATTATACCAGTTTGTTGTTGTAATTAACAAGCTACCTTTTTAAAGCGAAGATAAAAATGTACTAAAAAACAGGGTAATTCGTATTGTCACATACAGAATATGTACATTATTAGGATTGAAAAGCATTTATGAAAAGCAATTATTTTACATTTGCATTTACTTTTTTGATAAAAACTGAAAGCCATTATGACCACAATGAGAACAATAGTATTCATTTTGAATTTTTAAAAAATTATGCAAAAACATAAAAAGTATTTTTTAATTTCCCAAAATATAAATTTTTGGACTTATTCCCTTCTTCAAACTGTCGATTCAATTGAAAATATTTTTTTTAAGTTGGTGAAAATGTCCATGGATATGACGTATTTGTTCAGTTTTTTTTTATTTCGTTATCCTTTTGGAAATAAACTAAAAATAGATGGAATAGAATAGTATAACCCACTTTTTTCGTGTTAATGCAAGTCGTCCTAATGCCAAGTGTTAAAATCTTAAGGATTTTTGTTTGCACGAATGCAATACTTGCCATATAGTACCTACGTTTAATTTAAAAATTTAACTTGTAAGTTCCTCAAATTTCACAAACATCCTTAAAATTGGACAGTCTTTAAAACTGTACAAAATACCGTTTTTGCCGATAAATTATAAGAATAGAAGATTACCTAGTTTTTGTAGTTACTGTTTAATTTTATTCTGCTTTCAATGCTAATTTTAATTGTTAAAATGTATAAAAATGGGATCAAATTTCCTACTTTTTGCCATAGAACCTCCAATTAGCACTTTCTGTCGATTTATAAGCGCATACCAAAGAAAGCTACCTAAGATTTTACAAATTCGAACGTTTCTATTGTAGAATCAATTACGTATATATATTTGGGTCCCAGGAGACGATATTATGTACACATATACTCATAATCCTAGAATCGATTAAAAAATATCTCAAATACAATCTAGACGGCAAAAAAATCAAGAAGCAGACCATTTTGCAAGCACCTCTTAACCTGACAAAATAATTTATAAAGTTAGGGCAGTTTTACGATTTAAAAATGTATTAAAAAATGGAACAACATTTATTTCTTGACCAAACAAAAACAAAAAAATAAGCTTATGATATACGATACAACATTTTTCGCTGCATACGATGTTGAATTTCCTCGCGACGTATCATGGTATTGATGACTTTCATTACTGCTCGTTCCTCATATTTCTGGCGTAAAAAGTCCTAAAAAGAATAAATAATTTTCATTAATATTTGAGTGGATCAACATTTGATTTCTTCTTACCTGAACGATACTCAATTGAGAAACTTGAGTTCCAATAGCAAAACGCTTCTTCAGCTGTCTTTCAATACGATTTAAAATGTCCTGGTCTTCTTCTGTGGTGAAACCTTCAGCACCTGATAAACTTCCAGTCATAGCAGCGTCAAGTGTTGAAACTTGGAATAATCTCAATGCTTCATTTACATGTGCATCAGAAACAAATGGCTGAAGCTGCATCTTAGCCAAAGACTCGGAAATCCTGATAATAGCTTCCAATTGACGAACTGTGATTGGAATACTCATACGCTTATCTGCTGACTTTTCTTGGGCTCCAGCACCACTTCTCATTAAAACATAACGACTCTTTAATTTCTCACCAGCCGCTTCACTCAACCTAGGCCCACAGTGTGTGCGACAGTAGTGGATGTATTTCTTGAAAACCGACAAGGGAATTTCTCCTTCCACATCGGAACCGGCTTTATTTGACGCCAGATGCACGTTTATGATATGCTTAGCCATGGTGATATCTCTAGCTTCGTCGTGAATATCTTTGACAATGAAGATCATATCGAAACGAGACAGAATAGTTGGCATGAAATCAATGTTCTCTTCGCCTTTGGTGTCGTCCCAGCGTCCGAATATAGAGTTTGCAGCGGCCAATACTGAACAACGAGAATTCAGTGTAGTGGTTATACCGGCCTTCGCCAGTGAAATTGTCTGTTGCTCCATTGCTTCGTGAATGGCGACACGGTCGTCCTCCCTCATTTTGTCAAATTCATCGATGCACACTACACCACCATCAGCAAGTACCATTGCTCCACCTTCCATAACAAAGTTGCGCTGCAAAATGATTGAAAGTTCAGTGATTTGTGAGGACCATTTTAGATTTAACTTACCGTAGCAGGGTCTCTCATCACCGAAGCAGTAAGACCAGCTGCACTTGAACCTTTACCCGAAGTATAAACTCCTATTGGGGCGACTTTTTCAACGAATTTCAGCAACTGTGATTTAGCTGTACCAGGATCACCCAGCAGCAAGACGTTTATGTCACCTCTACGATTAAGACCGTCTGGTAATCGCTTACGTGCTCCTCCAAAAAGCAAACAAGTAATGGCTTTTTTAATTTCTGCGGATCCGAAGATACTCGGAGCCAGAGACTTTGACAGACGCTCGTAAATATCGTCGCTGGCTGCCATTCGCCTGAACTGATCCTCTTCATCGGATGTAATGTTGCTGTACCGGGAGATTGCACCAACACCGTGAGTGTCGACGCTAATGCCAACTACCCGCATGTAAGGTGATCGCACCCCAATTACAGCCTTTTCTCGCCCATCTTGTCTGCTTGGCTTACCGACCTTGCGAATTGAATAGATTCCTTGAATGAGGACTCTGTTACCGGGAACCACTCTTTCGCACAGGGAACGGTCACAGAACAACTGCAAATGCCGAGGAATTTCTCCTTGGGGAACAAAATCGGGCAACTCTTGTAGTTTTAAGATTTGGAAGTCAACGCATTGGCATTTGTCAGGCATTATGAAGAACGGATCAAGCGGACATCTTGGCCTGCCAGCCTGTTCAGTGTTACATTTTCTCGGCATTGCATATCCCTCCAAGCCGGGGTTGACTTTCAAGTTCGGAATTACGTTGCCACATGATCGGCACTGAATAGACATGCTGGTTGCCTTTGCTTTAATACCCGATGCAGAAATAATTATTCCAGCGATTTTGATCAATCTGGAAACACAGTCCGATTTAAGTTCTCTTATGTTAGTAGGATTTGCTGTCGATGAGAGTAAAATCTGAATATCATGTACATGCTCTTCATGCTCAGGTCGCGGTGCAGTGATCTCATCCGCAACCTCTTTGGCTGCTTCTTCAAATATTTGCAAATGTTCGGTTGGTTGCTTATATAGTTTGTCAGCCAATGTTTCATCGAATCCAGCCAAATCATCGATTTCGACCTCGAGGAAGTAGCGACTATTTAGATAGTTTCTTTTAAGTGTATCTCTAAAGGAATATATTGGATTCCAGTGACGCGTTCAACAAAAAAAAAACAAACTGAGTCCTCTTACCTGTATTTGTAGAAGAAATTGTCCTCATTAAATGTTCGAATGAAGTCCTTGTACTTTTTTTTCAGGGACTGTAAATTGATGTGATTTCCATCCTGTGGCTCACCACCAAAATTATCAGAGAAAAAGACACCAGCTTCATCGAAGCCTTCCATTTTTTACAAGTGAATAGTGGACAACTAATAATATATATTAATGATAAGTTTATGGTATATTTCGTATCAATAAATTATTTCGCGTACTCAAGCAAATTGAGTTTTAATCTTAAATATGAGCAACTTGAGATACAGTTTCCGTCCGTGAGCGTTGAAATTCCCGCCAAAACAATAAATTTTTGACAGATGCTTGTTTCTTTTGTTTGACACATATCGAACAAAATATCGAAAATATTATCGATTTTATCGGTACAAATCTTTAAATAGGGCTGCCACTTGCTTGTTTTGAGAAACACACTTTTCGGATAAAGATTATACTACGAATAACATGCCGGCTCCACTAGACATGAGCCATGCTCGGACTATGAACCTGTTGAGAAAAAACCATTGTAGGCAGAGAAATCCATGTCTTGTCGACAATATGTCGAAGAAAACCAACTTTAACCAACTTTTGAACAGCACATGAAGCTGTTCAAAGCTTGGCCTTGAGATTTGAGATATCACGTGCGTGTGAGTTTTTTGTCTGATTTTGTTATATATGGAGGTAAATATTGCTGCAAAAGTTTTCATTTACCCGGCCTTTCTTCCTATAATTTAAGTTGAATATTGGTGCAAAAGATAGAAGTAGTGGTGAAAGAGAAATGAAACGACATACTGCCCAGCGAGAAAAAATCCTGGGGTGGAATCAGCTAAGGCGATAGTTGACTGTCACTGCTTTGATTGTCAATTTTGATAATCACCTTTTCTTTATTCTGCGTAAAGTGATCTCTAAAAATATTATTATTTATATGTAAACATAACATTGGTGAACATCCATAGAAGATCTTATAGGAACATTGGGTTGGGGAGTGCCGCAATATTTGATTTATTGCTTAAGTTGATTCTGAGCAATAATTTATGTTTTTGTAGTAACTTTTTGCATTTCTCGTACTGCGCCGCATATAAAATTTGAATAAAAATATACATTGCTATTCACTTATATTGTATTTTAACTTTATATTTATTAATTTTTTAATTTTATATTTATTAAAACTTTCGACTTTAAGCTGGCAAACTTATCTTTCTAAAAAAAATTGTACAAAATGTATGAAAGTGACACCTAAATAGCTGTCACCCAAAACCATAGGAAAAAAGCGATAGTCAATTTGATAATCACCTTACGTGGAGCAAAAACATTTATTTTGATGATCAACCATCAACTATCGCCTTAGCCGATTCCACCCCTGTTTGTTGATCGGATTGTGGTTGTGATGTTGGGCATCTGTATGTTCTGTGGAGTCGGAGTGTATACAAAATACAAATACACAACGCTGAAGAACAACAAAAAAATCGTCGTCACTCCACATTCGCGTTGGTTTGAGAGAGTCCTTACATATGGTCTCTTGAAATGAGATTGTACACAACATAAACAGTCCATAGACAGTGTTTAGATTGGTTGTTTTCACTAAAACTACAGCATGTCGATAGTGCATTGGTGAAATCGGTGAGGTTGAAAGGGAGGGGTTAGTCACAAAAAAAATATTTATAAAAAATTGGGTATTTGTCAAGTTTCATATTAGTCCATTTGATTCCATTTTGTTTATTTTTGCTTGTGCGTTGAACAGAAAGCCTCTATCTGGAAATGTATTTGGACGTGATTGGAAGCAGAAATGCTTATACGCAGCCTAAAATTGAATGTTACAATTTGCAAATATTCCATTAGCTGCAGAGATACACTTGTGTGAAAACTACAAGTGTATTCACGACATGACTATTCAATGTACGTAGTGAAACTTATCAATCTAAACAGGGTCATATGCATTAACTGGACCAACTCATCGACCAGGGGTGGAATCTTCTAAGCTGATAGTCGTTTTGATGATAGCTTAAGGTGAGGTGAAAGTGAGATATCAGGTGTTTTTTTTTTCCTTGCCCTAATCGGCTTGAATGAAAAAAACGACGTCGGGTCTAAGCAATTTACATGTTAAATGCAACAACAACTAAGCCCCTTCGGGCTTAGCTAAGCCCAGAGAATTTTCGGGGCTTAACTTTAGCCCAGTTAAAAACTGTGTTACTAACACGAATTTTATACTTGTTTTCGATAGTTTATGTTGAAACTCCATTTTTTTCTTCTGTGATAGCGTCGATAAGCCCTGATGTCGTTTTTTTCGTCCAATTCATCTATGCTAGTAAAACAAACACACCTATTAAGAGAAATTTCAAATGAATAGCATTAAGTGAACACCGTTAAAAAAAGCTATTGTTTGTATACTTCTTAGTATATTTATAGCCGTAAGCAGTGATTTATGGGATCATAGAAAATTTACTTTTTGTACGAATTTTTGGTTTAAAAATAATTTGTTGTCAGAAAGAAAGAATTTGAAATGTTCACGGACGTCAGAATCAACGAGCAAAGAAGAAATCAACAAAGTCGTGATCTTGATTAAACTTAACTTAATAAAAGGTAAACAAAGTCGCGAACTATTTTGTGAATCGAGTATTTTTTTTAGATCATAGCCGCATTTTATTATCCACATTATAAATTAAACAGTAAATGTGTGTTATAATTTATTAATATCATTCACTTCCCAAAACTACTAATTTCTAAAGTTTTTTTATATGAACTTAGGCAAAACTTTGGGCTAAATTCGTAATTTTAGGAAGTAAACGAACAGATATATTTTGATTTTAGTTGAATTATGAAATAAACTCATCGACTAAATGAAAAATTTGTTGTTTAACAAAGAGCTGAATTCAAAGGAGAATGAGCGAAAATGGATGGGAGCTGGTCCATTTCTCAACACAAATGTGTCATTCATCTATGGAAAGGTTATTGTGCGTAAATCATTTCATACAGCCTTATTGTGAGTTTCGCGTGAACAAAATTCCACCCCGAAAATTGACATTTCACTTTTGAGTGAGATTTACCCTGAAAATAAAAATTCTCCTTTTTGCGAGTACTTATTTCAGGCGAATTGTATCGTAATTGAAAGCCTAAATTGTCACGTTTTTTGACGGCGAACAAAAGAAAATCAGGGGGTACTATTACAATTTTCGCAAGTTTTTTACTACTTTGGGCCAACGGAAGTTTGGGCGAAACTCATAATAGCTTTTCAAATTCCGGGGAACAAAATTTTTTCGGGTGAAATATTTTCCGGGTGAAACTCACAATAAGGCTGATTATATAACTGTTAAGCTATTAACCATGGGGTTCGCGAGATATTCGACTTCAAAGCACCGAAAAGAACAATTCGATAGTTCCAAATCACTATTGACAAATCATCATCATCAAACAAGAAGAAATGATTTGTCAATAGTGATTTGGAACTATCGAAGTTGCCTTATGTTCGGGCTCGATAAACTCGAGAATGGCTGCGCCGAATTTTTCAATTTTTTTTTATAAAGTTATCTTTCATGTTGAGGATGGTCTTTTTGTGAAGTTTGGTTAAAATTCGGTAAAGGGAAAACCGCAAAATGCATTCTTAGTGCATTTTGTCAAATTACTAACAAATATTTTGAAAGGACTTCCAAGAATGTCTACGAAGGTTTCTGTGAATTTTGGTTAAAATTCTGTGAAGCGGTTTGCCATCAATGGTTTTTTAGTGCATTTCGTGTTTGTCAAATTTTAACAAATATTTTGGTAGGGTCTTCTGATGATGCCTACGAAGGTTTCGGTAAAGGGGTAACGTCGTTCTTTTTTTATCCAGCATTTATCAACATAACAAGTATTCTACCTGTAATTATAATTAGATAATTTGTCAATTTAATTTTAACTGATTTAATTTAGTTGGGATAAGTTTGTTATGTGACATTAACGATTTTTTAGTTTGTTATTATTAAACTCAGTATTCAGTACATCAGAATGGCCCAGCAATTATTTGAAAAAAAAGAAGAGTTGGAGAAGTTTAGTGAAATATGTAAAGGTAGAATTCTGAATATTGGTAAAATAAAAATATCATCAGCTATATTTTTTGATTATCATTATTATTATTGCTTTATCGAGGAACAGTGAAGATGCCGATAAAAATAATAGAAAAACGATTGTATTCAATTTAAGCCTACATAAAAACATTTTTTATTTTCTGTGACTAGCGAACATTTGAGATTTGACTGCAGAAAAAAGTTAAAGTTGTTGACAGCTGGTGATTGTTGTTGCACTGTGTGTAAAATTTCAACTGGCTGGCTGGCAACTTAAAAAAAAAACACGACTATTGTATTGAATTTCGACGACTATATTTTTATGGCTAAAAATGATACTTATATTTTCCGAAATTAATTGTAATGGCTTTCGGTTAAGTTATATATAATTTTGTATCCTAAATTATATATCTATTTATACTTTTTCAACACTTTTCTATATTCGACTATTCACCATCTGCATTTATCTCATCCCCAACTAAATTTACAAGCACTTCAAAGTATGCAATGCTAGATAGAGGCTCTCAAACTTGAGCGAACCAAATAGATTAAGCGAAATGCGATGAATGCCAACTTCCGCTTTCGCACGATTTCTTTTGTTTTTGAAAAACAAACCTTCGTTTTAAGACATTCATTGCAGACCTTTAATATCTGTATATACGACATGACTTTTCACTATTTATAGTGAAAACACACAATCTAAACAGGGTCATTATGGATAAGAGGCAAACGTGTCTTCGAACTGAACATTTTTGTTGAACATAGAATACACAATACACTATTTGAAAGTTTTAATTCAATAATAGTTTTCAATGAGCGAAATCTGAGCAGTTGTTACGTTTACGATGTTTCAGTTTCTTGGCGAAAAAAAAATCTTGTATACAAAGTATTGTTGTTGCGTACGAACTACAGTTTATTTTATTGTTTATTAATTGTAAATTTCTCTCATTCATTGATATATATAAAATATCTAATACAAAGCATCATTTTCTTAGCTAACATTCATTGTCACCCTGATGTTTCTCCCATTAATTTATTTTTTTTTATAAATTACATTTCAAAATTATAGATCTATTGATTTTCTTCTTTTTTATTTTCTGAGATAATAAGGTCCTTTATAAATGGAGGAAACAAACAACATAGTTTTACATGGTTTGTCACAGTAATATTGGAACACATACAAAATTTCTAATAAAAAAATGAAGTCTTGTTTGATAATGGATAATGTAATTTAGACGTAATTAGCTGAATATCGTTTACCATTTTAATGACGATGGAAGTATCCAGCGGTTGTGTTCATTTATGTTCACTTTGATTTATCTTCAAACAATAATAAATTGGCAAATAGGTATTTGTTTTAACCGCTGGTTATATTTCAATTTCGCTGCAGATTGTATTTTATTTATATTTTTTTATTTTAGTTTGTATTGGTTTATTTTTAGCGCATCCGGTATGTATTATTTTCATGCACATCTGACAGTTCGCCCTTGAAATTAACATCGATAGTAAAATCTAAATCACGGTTATTTCTCTCGTTTGGCTTCATTTTGAAAGTTCCGTGAATTTCTTCGCCCTTCTTAACCGTCAAGTAGTCATCGAGGTAGAAAACGGTTTGTTTCCAGTGTGTGTATGTTGCTTCGGGGGATGTACTGAATCCCAGGCGCTTATGGCATTTTGTAAACTCAATGTTGAAGTACGTCACTAATGCCTGCACGAAGTCATTGCGTTTGATAATTAAATTAAAAGGCGATGAAAACTCAAGATCTGTTTTCTTTACTGTATATAGATCGACCTCCTTGACCATATACGATGTGGATACTACTTGTTTAGGATCAACTACATCCACAAGCGGTTCCGTCACTGCCACTTTTCGAATACAACTCATATCAAAACCGTAGACATCATCCCACCAGTTAATCTTTTCATCTTTATACTGACGGTCCTCGATAGCCGTAATATAAAGTGTACCACGATCGGGGAACATCATACCATCGGATTTCAACCATTTGTCGCGCGCGTACAGTACTGTGTCCAACATGGACTCATAAAACAAACAATAACTGAAAAAATACAAAGAGAAAATTATTATCAATAGTTAACAGAGTTGATGAAAGAAATAAAAACATAAAAAGTAGATTTTTCCAGATTCGTATAATGCGACTAAAGAAAGAAGTTCTGTACTTTACTAGAGGGCCCGAAATTGGGAACAAGGGTGAGCAGTAATGGCCACTCCTAGAAACGCGGTGAAATAATTTAAGTGGAGGAATACAGCTAGCTATTTTACTGATTGCAAGTCAAAAGTCATCACAGTTAATGGCAGCAGTGTTAAATTAACAGAGAAAAAAACGCAAATTGTTATAGTGAGCTGATAGCATAAGTGTAATTAAAAACCAGCGTTAGGGCCGAAAACGAAAAAGCGATTCGTGATATTTTTTTGTTTACAAATACTACAAACTTTTTCACTGATTTTCGATCTTGAATAATTTTTTAGCTTGTTCAAACTCAATCCGGTTTCCTTGAGGGTGGTTGGCCTTATAACATCGGAACCTTTACTCTCTGACTCTAAAAACCTCTTTACAACTATTTTTCTCCTGTTAGGGGTAAAATTCCTCATTCCAAAAAGATTTAAATTTGTAACCATATCTATGCTGAGTCCACGTCAAGATATAGAGGAAGCTTACTGCCAAGTAATATTTCTACAATATTAAGACGGATTTCTTGTATTGCACATAGTTTTTTCTCTAAATGGCACGAGAAATCGCAAGGTACGAAATAATGTCTTTGATGTCCTTGGAGGCGACAACACAATCTAGAGTGTTGGCGGAATGGCCAACAATGTCAAGAATTAGTGTTAAAGAAAAACCAATTATGATGACTAGAGTAAAGACCTGGATACGCAGTGAGCGTCAAGCGGCAAGTTCTATAGTTTTGAATATTCCGCTACCAAGTATCGCAATATAAAAACAAAAATAAATCAGAATTTGTATCAGAATGACGTATCTCTGCCACTCAGTACGTGGCCGCAACCATACAACCCCATGTTTTAATTTTTTGTTGCCGCTCAGAATTGTATAGTTCTGCAGCTCACTGCGTGGCCAGGCCCTAACAGAAAATTTCTTCACAGTCCTAACTTTAGTACGGGTCCTAAAGTTGATATTGTGTATCAGTGTGTGTATGAAGAATTGAATAATTAACTTTAGGACTAGTACCGATGCTGACGCTAGGACTCTGAAGAAATTATTGGCCTAAATGGACCGTTTTGCATGAAGAATAAGTATGCAACATTATTAATATTTGAAAAGGATAATGGCATTAAGTTATACCCATGCAGAATAAATTCCACATTAGCACACATTTGGTACATAAAAACGTCACTGTTTAGCTGTTTTCCATACATATTTCGTGACAATTTTCGAATTGCTGATTTATTAAGTGATTAGGTGATTAAGTTGATTAATTTTTGAATTAAGTCGATTTATATTGCACAGTTGCCACAATTTTTTAAAAATAAGTTTCCCTGATCATTTTTCAAGTTTTCCCTGACGAAATGAAAACAAAAATAATACTCCGATGACAAGATTTTTAGCGGCTCACAAGTACTATCATCTATCAATGCAGGTAGTTGTACCAACATCATAAATGAAATGCATTTTACAACAGCAACACTTATGGGTCGTTGCATATGAAATCGTCAAAAATTGTCGCTCCATTGTTTCAGTTCTTGTCCAAACGTCTTTGGGGTTCCAATGAAGGGAATTATGACATGCGTCAGCTTCCTAATATAAAATCATTGTTTTATAATTTTTCTATCAAATTTTATCTTAATGATATAGATGCAATTATGAAGCTGAAAGATTTTTTGCAAAAAATAAATCAAACTACACATCAATACCAAACACGATGCTGAAAATGCGTAGGTATATTTTTATGATTTTCGGCTATTGAATTAATAAGCTAGTCAGTCTTATTATGAGTTTCATATGCAAAATATTTCACACAAAAAATTTTTGTTCCTAGGAAATTTATAAGCTATTATCAGCCTTATTGTGAGTTTCACGTTGAAAATATTTTACTAGATACATTTTGTACCCCCGGAGTTGTTAAAGCTATTATGATGAGTTTTAGCCTTAAATAAACAAAAAACAAAAGCTACCCTCTGTTTTTTTCGCTCGCCGTCGATAAGTTACAATAGGTCTCTTTCTTTACTCGCCCGCGGGTTCCCAAAGTAACCCAAATCCACCCAAAACGGGTTTCTTTACTATTTTCTGACACTAATATGCCAGAGCTTTTGAATTTTTTTCATTTCCCCTTCAGCAAGAGTCTACCCGAACATTTTAGTTCCGGCACTTTCTTGCTTGTCAAACAAGAAATCAGCTGATCGAAAAATTTTAAATTAAATTTGTCAAGTGGCGTATATAAAATGGTTTAATTTAAATAAATTAAATGAAAATGATACAATGGAGTCAAATATAATTTAAAATATTTCTTCTGGCATCTTTTAATAGAGCCCAAAATGATAAGTGCAAATGTTAAGAATTGAAATTGCATAATTTTGTATGTGTTGAGCCTACAAGCAATAAAGTCGAATGGGTAATTTACACCGCAACAAACCAGAAACATCCCAAATGCGTTTCTTTACTTTTCATTTCTGGTTAAATATACAACAACAACATCAAAAAGCTCATCCCCAAACTTTTTCCCAAGCTTAATCCCAAAAGTAAAGAAACAGACCTAATTTAAGCTATAAATTAGGAAACATTTCGACCGAAATGAAAAAAGGGAATTGTAGGTTTACTGGGTAAACTTCCACTAGGCGCAAAGTGAAATATAAATTTTTCGCGTTGAATGTTGTTCAACGTTGAAGAAATAAAGCTTCGACCCATATTTTATACAAAAAATCCGTGTTTGAAGTTTTGCTATTTTGAAAAATCGCTTTTACTTTCGCTTTGAACTTGCTGAGGGTATTACCTTCTTTGGCTCCTATTTCGTGGTTTCTTTGATTAAACGCAAAAATCATTGTAAAAAGTAGAAAGAAAGCACATGCATGCAGTGCGGTTGAGAAAGCGTGAATTTAAAATTTGCGCTATTAAATATGCGAAAAAAATATTTCCCAAATTCTGTGCAAGCCGAAAAATATTTTCCTTGGCCTATTTTTATTAATAAACCATAACCCTAAAAATGGAAAACATACATAAAAATGGCATACCTACTAACAATGTGAAAAAATCAACAGAATTTCAAAAATGTGAAAGGCCTTATGGACAGAGGGGGTGAAACGTCGGGGGTATAGACAAAATTATTGCGTTCAAACATAGAAATCGACTATTAGAACGCGCTAATTCAACGATTATTGACATTCTTGACGAGTCGAATTTAGTACGCCGTCTGCGAAGAACAAAACCTTCCGACTTGGTGCGGTGAACAGAAAACCGCTTTAAAATCGCGGATTAAGCAGGAACTTTCACCGGAAAGTAACCTGCAACACGTTACTTAACTTCGTTAAAAATTGCTAGATAAGTTTCAACTTAGTTGCAATCGGGAAGTGGAGGTGGTTTTAGTGTAGTAAGAATCTCACACTTTTATGAGCACGCATTTTTCGGCCCTAATAGAGCCTGATATGCAGGCTTTGCACCTACTAACGGGAAAATAAATACAAAAAAAAAATACTTTATTGTTACTCGTCTGTGGAAACAAAATACGAAGAAGATGATAAAACGGACACCAAAAAACTAGAAGTATTCGTAGACTATGAAGATTTGCATGGGGAGAAGAGTAAATTTAAAAAGAATATCGAATATGGAGCGATTTAAGAGAAAACGCAAAAAGTAACGAACAGGGGGGAGGGAATATATAATATTGGGTTAACTTTCCTATTTGGTTTTGTGGTTATTTATTATTGTCTGCTGTCTGCTTTTAGTGTGTTGGGGCAAGGTTTGTTGAAAGTGTTGAACCTACGTAAAAATTATTAATGTGAAAAGAAATCAAAGGGACATGAAATCGCTCGAACTTGCTGTTGTGGCTAAGAAGGATGAGTAATAATAAGCTAGAGAAAATGATAATTTCCACTTACTTACTAAAAGCTTTACCGAATTTCATCAAAATGTTCGTAACGAGTAAGTCAAAAATAACTAAGTAGAATTAATTGAGGTTTTTATAATTTTTTTTTGTATCGAAATACAGACTTTACATACACGTACAAAAAAGCCTTTTTCAAAATGGCCATATGCCAGTGCCAGGTACTGCTTGATCTACAAAACTTAATTTCGTCTCTACGGAATAAACAAAAAAAACTTTGGCCCAAAATTTAAAAAAAAATTATTTGGTGGTGATTCAAGATAACCTACAGCAGTTTTTCTCTGGGTATGGTTTTGGAGAATCTCTCCTTTGAACAATTGCAAAAAGTGCGACACCGAGCAGATTCGATTATATATTATGTATGATGTGTATTCTGATTCAGAAGAAGATAAACCTTAAGAAAACAAATTGATTCCTCTGTCGATTGTTAGTATTTATATTTACACTGAATATACAACACAATAAAATTCAAGGTTTTAAAATACATAAATGCTTTTTCATTTCTAATGTACCTCAACTATGTTCCAATGGCAAATGGGGTAAATTTTAAGACTTATAAACAGAATTATGCTCTTTATCTGAGAAATAAACAAAGATACAATATTAATTTGAAACGATGCCAAAAGCGTACAACATCCGCAAATGATAGGCAAGCAGTTTTGAAGATTATTACTAGCGCATCGGCTCCAATTACTAAAAAAAGGAAGCTACTCGTATCTAGGTTGAGTAATATTTCTACATTCCATCGAATAATTTTAATTTTTTTATAAGAAAGGAAAAAGGCCCATTTTCAGTTTTGTAAAGTATCGTAAAGTAGTTGTCTCTGATGAAAAAAAATTTTAAAAATATTATCTCCTGTTGAAAACGATAATTGATACGTACATACGTACGTATTGATTAATCAGCTTTTGAAAATAAACAAAATATTACACTGCATAATTTATTCAAAGAATAAAAACATTTAAGTCCCTAAGGGAAACAAACCTCAAGCAAAAGATTTTCCGCAATTTATTGGATTCGTCTTGTTAACTTTGGAAATTACTGATGTCATGCACACTCGTTCACACACAAATTATTTATAGAGAAAACATTTGTTTCGAATCGAGTATATCGTATGTACACAGTCGTAAGCAATTCCTTAACCATTGATCAATATTTAAAGGATAGTCCAGCATGGTCTGCGTTATAAATATTTTCTTAATTTAAATTAAGCTATTCTTTTAAAGAAGCTGTAAATATTTTCGCAGAATACATTTCAACATTATTTTGTTTCTCCGACTTCTTTAATCTATCCAACTTTACATACAAAGGTAGAAGTTTGAGAAATGAAAATTGATGTAAAATCGTATTTCTTTAGTCAGTTTTACCTATAAACGTTATTCCTATAAGCTTACTAAATTCTTCTTCAAAAGTTTATTCTATAATAACAATCTTTGACAAAAAAAGACTCTTTTTGACAGTACAAAATATTATATCGAAAATCATAGCTTACCCCATCCACTCGGAGATAATGATGTCAACTTTTTCAATGCCGTTGGGCAGTTCGATTTCTTCAATTTTCCCCTTAACTACTTTGACCACATCTGTAAGATTATTGTCAATCACAACTTGGCGGGCATACTCGACGATATTCGAGCAATCAACGGCAATGACTTTGGCTGCTCCAGCTTTCGCAGCAAACATCGACAGGATGCCAGTTCCACAGCCAACATCGAGTACCACCTGCGCATCGCGTGTGATTCGAGGTTGGAATCGATTAGACAAATAAAAAACTAAAAATCATCTTCAAGATATCACTTACCTTCCCACGGAACAAATGCTTGTTGTGGTACATTGCATTGCGATAGGTAATGGTTCGCACCTCATCCTTAAGCATCTCTTCGTGAATACCAAAATGGGCATAGGAATCGAAATAGTAGTCCCGGGATGTCATTTCGTCAGCGCTCGCTGTCGTCGTTGTGGCATTGATCTTCTTTACCGGTGTGGTATTGTTTTCCATTGCAATATCTTCTGACTGTAATAAGAGAATAATGGGTTTCATAGTTGGCGAAGACCTAATAGGAAAAGTGGTTGTTCCGGACTAAGCGTATCCATGAACAGAAGCCGGCAAATGCGGTTGCCAAAAAAAGCATCGATTCTATATAGAAATAAATATGCGAGGAGTTTCATTTGTTTAACATAGTGCTTCATCACGTGCAAAGGGCAACATTTTGCCTTTTGCGCCACTTTGTTCCTCCATTTGATGATTGAAAAAAAAATAATCAAACGACGCTTCTATCGGAATTCACGAGGCGAGGCATACAATTTGTGCAAACTTACCATTTTTTTTATTTCGGGCGGAGGGCCTTGTTTCTGTTGAGTTTTCAGTTTAGTTTTGTAGTTAAAGGCTATCCTTAGAAATAGTTAGGCAAATTTTTCTATACAGTTCTGAACTTATGAATTTAATAAGAAAAGAAATGTGTAGTTTTAGCAAAAATAAAAAAAATATCTCCGGGGATTTTGCAAACGAAATTTATTTTAACCGCACACGCACGATTTGACGGTCTTCTTGTCACGGTTGATCATCAGAAAGAGAGAGGGGATATGAGATGAGAAACACACGCACACTTTGAAACAATCAATATGGCGGCTTTGAGTTTTTTGGTGCTGATTTTTTTTTAATTTAGGATTGTAGTAGATTCTTGCATTTGTAAGGTTTGATTATGCCTTCGATTACATTTCGGTTAGAATTTATTATGCCGACTACACAAAAGGAACCTAAGGTTTAGTTCTCAATAGGCAAGTTAAGTCCTAACTACTAAACAAATAAGTGAAAAAGTACAAAAGTGAAAATTTTCAAACTCATTTTGGGATAGTGTTTCTCACTGGGAAACTTATAAAAATGATGCAGAAAGCTTAAATTTTGGTTTAGGAAAAAATTTATATATTTTATTTCACAAAACAGCTGCTCTACCCGGAAAAAACATGTTTACCCTGAGGCCACACGAGCCAGTACTGGCTAGCCAGTCGCAATACACTCACACTTTTTTACCGACACATACAAGCCGAAGCAACTGGCTCGTCAACTGGCTTGCTTTTTTCGAAGCCAGTTGGGAAGCCAGTAGAGCAGCCAGTTACAGGGTTCGGCAGTACTTTTTCGGAGCAGATTTGGAAAAATTGGTCTTAAAACTAAAATTGACTCGCAATTTATTTCACAAAATATTAATAAAATAAGATTCGGGGAGCCAAAGTTTTATAAATTTGCTAATGCCCATTTTATTCACTCGTTTAATGCAAAATTGGATTTAAATTGCATTCCGGAGATCAGTTTAAGTTATTAAATCCAGATAAATACTGAATCTCATATTATTCACTTTTTTGACATTTTAATTTCAAGAAGTGATATCAAACCTAAAATTTTTCAACCAAGTTTAACCAAAAATTTGTTATAATTTTCATGCACTGTTTTTGAAAACGAATTGGCTTACTGAAGACTCACATGTCTCACCGTGGTCGTCGAAACGTAGTTTCCAGTATCGTGGTCATTAAGCTCGTCTCGCTATGTTCTCACCATGCACATTTACACGGGAATCTATGCCGTGGTTTTCTCGCTATGGTCTCGCTTTGGTCTTGCCATCACATTTAGACGCTGTTCTTTGCATTGAGCATGTTTTGCCATCATCTCGCTTGAGTCTCGCCAAATTTTTCATTTGAATTTTTCAAAGTGGTTAAAATAAGCTATAGGTCTCGTGTGGTGTGTTTTTGGATCCTCTAACCATTCGAGGAGAGAACCAAAAAATTGGCGAATAAATTGATTAAGCGGTGAGAAGGCTTTCCCAAACCAAAGTGAATAAATATTCTAGTGAATTCCCATCGCCTCATTGTAGTTGCTTTCATTTAACGCCATGTAAAGAAATTCTGACCAATAAAATTTTAGTTTTCTTTCTGATGGTTTCGCGTTGGTTTGGGAGATACAAGTAAAGGCTCTCCAGAACCAACGCAAAACATTCGTAACGTTCTGTTCTTTTGCTAGTTTTGTCGGATAGCATTAGTGTGTTTTTAGTTCATTTAATTTTGAAAGAATAAAATATCAAAGTACTTTTATTTGTTTCCCTAAATTCGGAGTAGATTTATTCCATTTAGATTAACATCCGAACCCTGGCCAGTATAGAAGCCAGTACAGCATGCCGCTTACATCACAGCCAATACACGAATAGGAAGTTGACAGTCAATGTATGTAGCCAATTGGCTAGCCAGTACTGGCTCGTGTGGCCTCAGGGTTACTTTGTAATTTTGCAAAAAGTTAATGCTTTGAGGCCTAACCACATTCAATTCACTTTTGTACAAAAGTGAAAAGAAAAGATTTGCCTCTTTTCAATAAACTTCTCATTCCTATCGATTTTCTCAAGTCTTACAAAAGTAAAAGTTAGAGCATCCCTAAAGCCTTGACTACATTGGCCACTTATTGCAAAATTGAAAAAGTAAAAATATTTTTTCAGCAGTTGTTTTGTGTAAAAGAATATACTATGTCTGTTCGCGTACCTCCTAAAACTACGAATTTCTATGAATTTAGCCCAAAGTTCTGTCAAAGCTCATATAAAAAAAATAAAATTCGTAGAAATTCGTAGTTATAGGAAGTACACGAACAGACCTTATCTCAAAACGAGTTTTAAAATTTTAACTTTTGTATTTTTTCACTTTTTTGGCTTGTATTTTGGACTTAACTTTTACTTTTGTAGAAAAGTGAAACACATCAAAAAAAATGTAAAAAAAAGCTAATTCATAGATGTCACTCATATCGATAATAGTTGCCGAACTAGCTTTTTCCGCGTTTGAATGCATTCAGCTCAACGCAAATTTTGTACTCTTTTTCGCAGGAAGGTATCACTAGCATATATTTGTATTTTTCACTTTTGCACTTTTGTACAGAAGTGAAATGAATTTAGTTGGCTTATTCACAAAAGTTCTAATCACTACGTATTATACCAGTGTTTCCCAACTTTTTTTGTGCTAAGCCCCACCAAAACATTATTTCATGTCTCCCAACATTAGGTTTGTTCGTGTACTTCCCATAACTACGAATTTTTTACGAATTTTATTTTTTATACGAGCTTTGACAGAACTTTGGGCTAAATTCGTAAGAATTCGTAGTTTTGGAAGGTACGCAAACAGACATTAGGTTACTTTTGCAGCACCAGACAAATCTTGAAACAAACACAACACAAAAAAATTCACAGACGTGTTTTGACAATTGGTTACTTTCTGCACTCAGAAATATTGCGTAGTCCCAAACCAGCTCATCCTCTTGAGCGTTCACAGCTAAAAAATCTAATAGAATCTTTTGCAGAAACTCTGTTCGTTCTTCTTCGGGATCGAGTTGGATTTTGTTCTGTCTGAAAAAAGAAATAGTATTGAATAAAAACAATAATAAGTACTAACATCACTACTCACATTCACGATTGGCAGGTTACCCTCTATTTTTCCTGCTCTGCCTTGATGCACTTGATCATTGAATCAATGAGATTCACCTTACTCCTCGACTCGACGGTATCCTACCGCAATCTTGCTGCAACAATTCCCAAATAATCCAGCGACACCAATCGAAAACTGTGTTCAATGGTCTTGTGCGAGACATACTTAAACAGCAGTGTGTCCAGCTAACTGAGAAGTAGTTCTGAGCTGGCCATTCGGGCTTGTTCACCGTTGCCAACAAATCATGAATAAATAGTAGACGGAAATCAGTCTCATTCGAACGAGATTTGCATTCGTTGAGGAAGGTTGTTAACAAATTACTCCCAATACCAAAACATCTTTGTTGTCTTTTTCGTGTTATTTTCAATGAGTGACCGAGCTTTTTTTTAATTCTTCAGCCGCTCATAGCTTGAATCTGGGAGAATTGTTGCACATTGAATAGGTTGATGGACAGTGCGCTGACCAGTTGAATGTTGCCACCAATGTTGCTCAAGAATGTCACCAAGAAATATATAAAGAAAAAAATAAATACGCAAAGCTAGCTTAGCGTAAGTTAATGAACTTACCGTTGTAACCAGTTCTAAACACACAAACTGCAACTTATCAACAATAAAAGGTTAAATTCCCAGCGTCGACAATCGTATCTGCACTTTTATAATTTTTTGTGTGGATTTTTTTTTCAAAACAAAATAAGTAAACACAAAATTCATGTGTCAAAAGTTGCACCACATCCTCCGCTAATCAATGGCAGAGCTAGTGGTATAGTAATTGGTTGAACCGAGGTGAAGTTGGTTCCTGGCAGTCCATATATAGTAAGTCATCGTGTAGTAAGGGTCTTGTGACTAAAGTGATTTTATTTTATTTTCACTTATTTGTTTGATTTTTGTTTTGTAAGTCCCGCGGTGAATATCATTTTATGTTTCAGTTCGTTTTATAAATAGAAATTTTCTTTTAATACTTTTTGGTTTCACTAGGTGTGTCGTTAATACATTGTTTACCTCATTTGCGGACCCAAAACGAGCTCCTTTGATTGAAGGAGAGTGAAGCTGAAGGATTTGTATTACTGACATTTTTTTTATGTTTTCACAACAAAACCAGCAATGATCTTCACCACGTGACCTACAAAAATAAACTAATAAAATAAGTCAGAAAAAAATAAAATCTCTGAAGACAAAATGAATTACATATAGTATGTGTGCGTACGATACTCATTTTTGTTAGGATCTAAGAAGTACCAACAAAATGAATAATTTATTGAATGTTTTCAAATAAGTTTTCGGAGAGAGCGCTCATAGCTTTATGAGTGCCCAAGTAACAATTTTCCTCTCATAAGAGTTTCCTAGAGGCTTGTGAGACTTTATTCCGGGAGTTATTCTCACTCTAGAAGAGTACTCCTACATCCTTATGAAAATGTTAAAAGCCTTAAATGGCCCACTTATAGGAGTTAATTTCCTCTTATAGAAACATTTTTATTGTTCCTATGGGATGACAAATGCTCCATTAATCTTGTTAGGAGAATGCGTCTCTTCTTGTGGGAGTTGATGAAAAGAGAAAGAGTATGCGCATAATTAAAAAAAAAACAGATACTTATCTTTCACATTTGTATACTTCCTACGGAAACTTGGTACGAAGTATTTATGTCTGTATGTGTCATCGTCATTGTCTCATGTTGAAAAATTAATGTGTGAATTTATATTTTCATTTAATGGCGACGTTAATATAATTGTAGTTTGTCACATATGTGGAGTTAAATCTTAGTGCGATTGAAACTTTTTGTACTAACTTACACATTTTACTTCGAAAAATAATGAAGCGCTTTCAAAATAATTGATATTTAAATTATATTTATTTTATTTTGAATTGCAAAAAGGGTTACCTTGATGTTTGCATTTAATAAGAATAGTACTTTTTATGCTGACATTATTTATGGTACTTATTCATGGTACGAGTATATGACGAAAAAGATGTAAAAGCGGATAATATGTCGAATTGATGGTCTTATTCTTGTATGCCTGTTTTTGTAATCTAAGAATTTACAAGAGGTTAAGAGAGGTTTTAATGAAAAAATAATAAGTCAGAACTTATATGTTTAGTCATTTGTTATTAGAACAAATACTTCTTTTGCATTTAATGTTGAACAAAATAAACATCACTATCAATACATGTATATATATAAATATACCTTAAATAAATTCATTATAATGGAAAACCAAAAAAAAATATTTCAAAATTTAATTTCATATCACGGTAACCCTCAAACTATACAAAAAACACTTCGTTCAAATTTAAATATGGCTGCTGTCGTATCGATACTTTTAACTCTTAAAAAGACATTTTTATGAGAGTGTTGTCCATTTATGTTGGTATGTAAATAACCACTTTTTTATGAGAAGTCTGATGCTTTTATGCGACTTTATTTTGACATCTATCAAACGAAACAAGAACAAATCGGTGATGCGTTCCCTTTTCTCTTAAGAATGTGAATTATTGTTGATGTTTAAAAAAAAGATGAAATCTCAAAGTTTGAAATATTAAATTTTATGCATTACCTTTTCTGAACGATAAATATTCATTATAACGTCATAATTTTTGGAATAAATGAACAAAGAATATCAAAAAATTAACATTCCGCAACAAAACTATAGACGTAGTAAAATTTTAAGCTTTGTAAATCTGTCTAATTTTCCATACAAATTGTGACAGACTTACGAAGTTTAAAACATTAAAATGTTTACAATGGGCTTACGCCGTTGCATGAATATTTTAGTCAAATTTTCAAGCGTAATTTTGTCAGAAAAACCTTATATTACACCGAAATAAAATAAAAAGAAAGTCTATCACCGAAATTTCACATTCGTCACAAAATTATAAACTTTAAATAGTAATCGGCATCAGCATTCAATGTTTCCTTCAGGTAACCAGACCCATAGAAAACTGAACGCCAAAAAACAATGTACATACTAAACGTTAAAAAAAAGAACGACTGTTGTGAATGTCTGAATCAAATAAAGCTGCTGTCAGTGCAACATCTCATATGAATCCTATAGTTAGAGTTTTGTAGTTGTTTCTTTATTAGCTCTTGTTAAGAGATTTTAATGACTTAAAAATGACGTTTAAAGTTTAAATTTGAAAACAAAATTACTAAAAGACTTTCAATTTACATACAGGAGTAATAATTGTTCTAGGTATAAGATTAGAGTGATTTGATCCAAGAAAAATGCTTACATCATTTAACGAAAACACTATGAGACAAATTTATGTTTCATTATGACAGATCATGTCTTAAGTTTAGCAATAAGATCTAAAAAAGTACTATGAGCGTTTTTTTAAGAAAATGGGAGCTTAGCTCTCGAGAGTATGTTAGTTGGGTGGTCAGGACCACTCATAACTTTTATGAGTGCTCTTTAATATTCACTATTATTGCTTGGTGAATAGGTTTATGAAGCTTTTTAAGTGAGCATTAAGTGAATACCGCCCTTAATCTACAAATAAAGCCTAGTATGCAGATCGAGCTAAAATTTCGCTCCCATACAAAATTATCTCCAAAATTTAGCCAGGCTAAAATTTAGCCAAGCATTTTTGCCGAGAGGTTGCAGCTCCAGCTAAGAAAATCAATTCTTTGTTTCTTACTGTACGGCACCTATATGTCAAAATTTAGCGCGTGAAATAATTGTTCATCACATTAATTCACGAGCTAAATTGCTGTAGGTTCTTTTATTTGTGAGATTCACGTGACCTTTACATTTTGAAAATGAAAATTAAGAACGAAAAATATTCATGGACAAATGATTTAACAATAGGCGTTTTCCTTTGGAAGTGGCGAAGTACTTGGAAGTACTTTGCCAGCGTTTTTCAATGGAACACATCAAACTGCTTTCCCATGTAAAATGTATCTACTCGCCATGAGAGCATCATTTTTAAAGTGTAAGCATAGCCAAACAATAAGAATCTACTACAATCTCATTTCTTGATAACATCGAATTTTCTATCTCAAATTTGACATTCTCCCAGTGCCACCAACCCTCCGCCAATCAACTAATTCAAAAAAAACAGTTTCATAGAAAAATACCAAATTTTGATTCAAAAGTGCCAATTGGCTTGGTTATTACAAAATTTATTAAAAACAAAATAAAAAACATTAATATATTATTAAGACATAATAACTTAAATGGACTAAGTATCCATAAAATATGGATCCCATCAAAAAGAGAAGAAATTCGGTAAGTTAAACCTTGTTGAGTTTATCCAAAACAACGCCGTCGAGTCGAGCACTTCAAAAATTATTTTTCATGTTTTGATTCATACCGACTTGGACCATGACGCCTCTATTTTATTGCTTCGTAATCCTTGTTCCTGTGAAAGTTTTGGGATTCACGGAGTAGACTTCAGAAAGTCTTCACACACCTACCTTCTACTACATGTTTCGGTTCCTTCACCAAACTAAAGGAAAATGAAGATTTGGTATACCTATGTATTGTGTTTTATGAAGTATTTCAGATTTCAGATTTCAGATTTAGGGTCTATACATCCCATTATTTGGGTTTTTGTATTGTACTTTTTTTGTTCGGTGAAGGATAAAAATTATAACGAATGTTCAGTCTTTTCACGGATTCCATCGTAATCAAAAACTTACCAGTCCCGAAAATTCACCGAATCCGTTCGTATAAAAATTGTATGAGATTTTTTACTAAGGGTAATTCTGTAATTTTGATATCTGCTCAAGTGGTGGCAGGGAGCTCAGAGAGTTGAGTCAAATGATCCGCCACTAAACTGAAATTTGAGATCGTGGCAATCATTGCTAGTTATTGCTTTATTTGGCCTTCCAGATCAATGCACATCAGCGCGATCGATACTAATGTTCAATGATGAACTATAAGGTGTGGATCGACTCAGAAACTTCCAAATCGATCAAGTTTTCGAAATTATCTGCAACTCGCTCGAGAATAATCTAATTAAGTTTTATCATCGTAATAAGAAAATTATTACGAGTCCCGATAAAAAGCTACAAAATTACAGAATTAACTATTTAATGGCTTAATATTATGACCACAAGTCTATATGAAAAAAAAAAAGTTAGCAAATGACTGGTTTTGTTCACTGCGGAACACTAAACTGTCATGAAGTTTTAAAACGAATGTTGTGTTTGCATTTGAAGCAGGTTGTCTGCTCAAGTGGTGGCAGGGAGCTCAGAGAGTTTAATTTGATAAATTAAAATTTTGTAAAATTGAATATTTTTAATAACAGTGGAAAATTTAAACAATGAAATTAATAAAAAAAAAATTATTGCAATGCAATTAATTTTGGTTTGCGAGTTTTTCGTACCGCCTCCGGCTTGGATAAGCTATTTTGAAATTCTTAAAATATCTTTCGATAAACTTGTAGTTTCTGATGAATTTGTTTTCTTGGTTTAATCTTTGTACATCTAATTTAGATATATCTCAAATGAAGGCGAAAACATAGAACTTATTAAAAATTAACTAAGGTCACTATCACTAGCAGCTTAACACATTTTTAAATTTATATCGAATCTGACCTCTAAGCTGGTAGGTTAAAGAATGTATGTTATATGTTTAGAAACATAATATAATAAAGAATTCCACAAGTTCTTTAATTAATTATATATTACACATTTGTACGTCAGCAAATATGGACAAAATATTATTTTGTTAAAAAGTACAATTCGATACACTTTATTTTTAACATTCGATATATTGCAATAATACGATTTTTAATCCCTGATTTGGAGTCCAATTATTTTAAATGAAAGGCGCTTGAAATATAATTTTCTAATATTTCTAAAAACAATAAACTTTGATGCATCGCTGCAGATGACCAAATTAAAAAAATCCTTGATCGAAGGGAGATTTTCTGCAGCGAACCATTGTCCCTATGCAATTTTTTTTGACAGATTTGGCCTACGTCTCCTAAATCGTCCATCGATCTTTATTCATTAAGTCACCTTCTTCTGTTTTTTGTCAATATTTTTACATAGTAATCCATCTCAATTTGGGCTCTTAATTGCTCCGATATTAGAAAAGAGTCCGATTTGGCAGGGCTTATGAGTGGCTTTTCTCCAGCAGGAATCGTTCTACGTCCCTCTTTTTTGAGAATGTCATATTTTTTTAATTGTATAATACATACTTCACTACGTTCCTCACTTTACCTCCCAAAAAGCATACTTTTTGTGTTACTTTCATAATGGTTTTGGAAGCAATACAATTTTTCTCTCCAAAGGAGTGAAGCCCTGTTTTTACACATTTCCGTTAAGATATCGTCCTATGAACTAGGTTACTCAATTAAAAAAATTTTGGAGATATCAAGGTTTATTGTTACCTAGCTACTAGGAAACGATTGAACGTTTAATTAGTATGTTTCTCACACTTCATATATATCTTATATTTTTCAATTGTAAAAAAAATGTTAAAAATGTCTTAAAAATTACATTAAATAATAACGTTTTTGCCGAGATATTGTAAAAACTGAAAATTGAGTTACCTGTCTTTTTTCCCTAACATTTTTTCATTAAAAATAGACTTTAAATAAGTGGACGAATGATTTAAACACATTTTAGTTAAAAAATCGTCATTGTATTTAATTAAATTACATGTATTCAAGAAGATAGCTTAATTATGTGACGACATTATCATAAATAACAGCGCCCAGTTTTGAAAACGAACAAACTTTTTTCTTCGATTTATATGTATATTTCATACAGAGATAACCAAAATAAGTAACCGTTAAAAAAAGTAGAGATAAAGTGATACAGAAACTTTTTATAAGAATTTAATGTGTTTCTTCGCTTAATGGCTTAATTACGTGGCCATAAGTGTACATATAAGACCGATTTTTTCACTTCCATCAGATACTTTTTAAAAACTTTCTTTTTGTTCTAATTGCTCACTTAATGGCGTATTATTTTACTAAAAAAGTCATTTTGTAGAAGTACCTGTTTTTAACTTCCAAATTCACATGATTTTTCTGTCAAAATTTTCTGAATTAAAAATTTCAATATCAAATGATACAATAAAGATTTATATTATAGTTAACGAATATCGTAAATAATAAATTGAATTTATATCCATTGTTTAGTGGATATAGGTTTTGAAAATTGTTTTTTTGTATTATTAATTTTTTTTAGGTACAAAATAAAAAATTTTCTTCAATAGTGTCCTAACAAATACAAATATAGGAAATGTTATAGTGTAAGCTACATTCGCTTTTCAAAACAGCCATTTTTGTAATATTCTTGTTTTCTTAGAGGCTTTTTCCAAATAATAGAGCACAAAATTAAGTAAGTTAATGATGCCCTAAAAAGCAAGCTTCTCTGTCCATATACACCTTTTGATCGGACAAGTACACACTTCACAATCAAATCACTATTTCCCTCCGGAATACTCTTAACAACTAATGCAATTCACTCAACGGTCTTTAGTAAGAGCTAAAGTGCTCATTTAGAAATCTTGCACATTTATTTACCTGCACTTGCACTAATGAATGAATGTTAGCTACTTTAATTAGCTTTGACAGAGAAGCCAAAGTGGTTTTTACATATAGCATTTGCATGTACAAATTTGACTAAGTGCTCAACGAAACACGTCTTATTAGTAAAATAGAAGTGAGCAAATGGAACCGTAGCATACAATTTTGTTTCTCACATGTTTCAATATTTGCTATAATAAAACAAAAATAATATTCTTTGTTCAGATTTTAAAAAAGAAATCATCTGACGAAGACACAACAACTGAAATTATCAAGGCTCGGCGAATAAGTTTCAGTGGAAAGAAATCTGTTAAGTGAGTTTCACTACAAAATTTAAAAAAAAAAAAAAAAAATAGTTTAAACTCCTTTTATTTTTTAGAGAATTCATTGCTGGAGAAGAAGCAGAAACAATCTGGGGAACTTCTTACGAGGAATCAGCCGATGATTTGAAGGTTAGCTCTTCTGAAAGCGGCCTAGTCAATGTTCACGTTAAGCGAATACAATTGCGGAATAGGCGTGTTATTTGTGACAACCAACAGCAAAAACGTCGATCCTCATCATTAAAGAAAAAAACACTAATTGCTGAAAATGATAAGGAAAATGTGTGTGTTATTTCCAACATACTGCCAGTGGAGATTGCGCAGGAAGTAAATTCTCCTCTTCCTTCAGTTAAAATTGAAAACCCCAAATCAAAATCAGAGCTTGCTGTGTGGGAAAATGAGCAAAACGTCTCAAAAAGTCAAGAAACTATGCCACAGAAAAAGCTTGTTGTGGACTGTTCTAGCATTTGCTCGAGTACTTTTGATTTTATAAATTTTTCCGCACAAATAAATAGAACAATTACCATTGAGCAGAGTTTGGATGTATCACTGAACGAATCCGAACTTCAAATGTTTAAATTTCGAGTTCCAGTGACGGCTACAGAAATAAGTCCCAATACGTCAAATATTTTGTGTCGGAGTGTTTTGATGTCAGAAGATGATGTAAATGTTCTCAAAATGGTTCGAAAACAGAAAGGTGGAATGAATTTGACTAAGGAACAAATAACAGACGAGGAATTGAACTTAATTGAGACAAAAAAACGTGGTGCAGGAAAAACAAATACGTCACAGACGAATATTGAAGAGACAGTTATACAACGTGCATCGGATGATATTGCTTCGGGAATTGCCAGTAGTTCAATGCAAATATTACAGATCCAAGATGGAAAAGGATCGAAAAGGAAATCAGAAAGAACACCACAATGTAAGTATAAATATAGTTGCGTGGCGCTTATTTTTGAAATATTGAATTTTTTTTCGTCCACGCTCCTTAAAGTGATCAAGATAGTAAAAATTTCGGTAATAGTAGAAAAGTTAATGGTGCTGAGTAGAACCATGATAACTCCATAATATAATTTGGGTTTTTCGCTCACTTTAAATCGAGTTTGAGTTAAAACGGGTGAACCCAATTTTCTTCAAATTTGGAATATAATTTTTAAAAGAAAATGTTCAGGATTTAGGTCGACGTAAAGTAGACTTAAAGACGTAAATTATTCTATTGAATTATCATGGTTGTACCGAACAGGGGCCTACTATGCCTACTATGTAACTTTGTTCTACTTTCGAATCCATTCGAAAGTAGTTTTCAATGCTTATTCCTGATTGAATATCCGCTCGCTTAAAAATTAGCGAGCGGATATTTAGCGAATTCGAACAGTTTTATTGTAGAGTTGAATACTTGGGCCCAGCACATATATTCTATTCAGTACCATAAGGAGTAGTTATATGTACATACAAATTTTCTTCAATTTGTTTTTTACAATATTTTTTCCGAAAAATAGCAACAAATACACAAAAATAACGACCAACATGTTTTATTGAATAAGATACCTACGACAAAAAGCAAGAGCGTTTAGGTTGGTTAAACAAATAATTTATTATCCCCCATTTTTGCGGTCAATTTTCTAGCTACAAATAGAAAAAAATAGTATAAATACAGTTTTATTTTCATGTTCTCTTATCATTGTAATATCATTTTTCGACGAATCCTAAACTTGCCGTATAGTGCTATAGTCCAGTCATATTGTGTTCCTAGTATGCAAATTGTTAAGTAGCTTATATTTATTCCTGCTTTATGTGTTTTCAGGGCTGATAAATCTGAATCTGAGGTTTGTGGTTAAAATTTCGTGAAATAATAATAATAATAATAATATTTTTTTATTAGTTCAATGAACTTTTCCAAAATCATTTACAATTTTACAATTATATTTTATATCTTGACAATTTCTAGACTGTTTGTTCTTTTTCTTTTAAATTTCGGATATTAAGTTAAGTTAAAGTGAAGAGCAAAATAAATCAAATTAGAACAAATTTAAATATAAATATAAATTTTAAGTTGCAATTTCTAGCTTAATTCTAAGCTCGGTTCTGATTTCAAGATTTTATAAGTTATATGTACTAATGTATCTGTAATTTTTATATTTTTGCTAACCAATAAAGGCGTGATGAAGAACATAAACATGCTCAAAAGGTTGCATTAAATAACATCTTCTTATTGACCTTCAGCCTACTAAAAATTAAATCTATTAACATATGGGTGATTCTCTGTCAACTGTGATTCTTTTTATAACTTTTTCGTTTTTGTAGTCCATTCTTCTGAATGGCAACCCTTTTCATTGTACCGGGTTATTGCTTAGTTTTATTGCACGGAATAATTTTTGTTTGGTCCGTGCGAGATAATGCTACCATTTATAAAAGAAAATTGGTACAAAATAAATATTATTGCAAGAAATAATTTCATCAAAGTTCACGATGCCACGGTACTGACATCCACGGTACTGACCTTACTTCGCTATACTAATGAGAAAAATAATTTCCAGGAAAATTTCAACATATCCCGTTAAAAGAAATAAAAAATTCTGATTATCAACTGTACTGACAAATAAATTTGTGACACACTTTCTTCGAATGAAAACATATCACTCTTAAAGTACAGTACAACAACGTTAAAAAAATAAAACGACTGCTTTAAACTAGCATAAATAGTGCTTCATTTAGAAAACCACCATTCAAACGTCTTGAAGCTAAAAGAAAATGGCGGTTTACGGGGAAATCTTTTGAATTAAAAAATTAAAGCAAATCCTGGGATAACATTCATTCATTATTATTTTTTTCAGCAATAAGTATTTTGACTTCATTTTTGCAAACAAAATTAGGCAAATATTGCATTCAAATTTTTCCAAGAACAAAATTTCTATTCAATGAAGTATTTCATTAGAAAATAGTAAATTTAATTGGAAAAACAAGAAACGGACATGCCACGGTACTGACTTTTTGACTACACTTTCCCAAAGCCATCTTGAATAAGTAGCAAATTTAGTCTTGATATCAAATGTAAATTGTAGTAAATATCCATTTACCCAACTCAAACCAAAAATATTTTCGAACATTTTACTTTAAATAACAAAAAAAGTACTGGACATAAAGAATCACAGTTGGAACGGAATCACCCATGTATCGATAAAAAAGGTCACAAAAATTATTATTATATATTATTAACAAGTGTAGAATGAAATTAACCCGAAGTCAATAGCATTGTTCGTTCTCGATATATTTGAGGCTAAAGAAATTTTACAAGCGTTTTTTTAAATAGCTATAATAAAAAACGCTCATTGAGTTTTTGTGAAAGTCCTTTTTGGACTTATTGAAACTTACTATCTATAAAATAAAATTCATTCGTGCTTCAGATATGGTGAACAAAAAAACGCAAAAGAACGTACGTACAAAAACAGACATCTCTCTTAAAAATTATGAATTTCAATTCTAGGGAGATCGAAACGTGAAGATATGTCAAAATTTTCGATTTGACAAATTGGACCAATTAGAATAACTTCCTATAGAAAGATAACTTATATTTCTAAAACTATACATTTTTAATAAAAAAAGTTATAAAGTTTTTTTATGATTTCCTAAAAATTCCTTCTTCAAACTGTCGATTCAAGTAAGGATTAGATAAATTTTTTAAATTGAAAATTTTTATTTTTCAATACGTTGATTAACAATTTCACTTAGAACTTTCTCCTTAACTTTCCGTTGGAAGTTAGTGTAATTGGTTCGATTTGTTAAATCCAAAATTTTAAATGACGTATCTTCAAGTTTTGAGCTCCCTAAAATTGGAATTTAGAGAGATGTCTGTGTTTGTACGTATGTACGTTCGTACGTTCCTTCACTTTTTTTCGTTTAATGTATCTCAAGAACGAATAATGATATCGACTTCGGATAAATTTTATTTTAAAGATATGGATTACAATACGTGAAAATAAAAAAATATTACATAAGATCAACGTACAGTTTTTTTTTATAAAAAAATAATTTACTTCGGGTTTATTTAATTCTATGAGTAGTTAAAATAGGTTAAGTAAAAAAATCAATAAAAAATAGTCTTTTTCTGAAGCGAAAATGTTGTTTCCTCTCAAATATCTTGAAACTATCAAACAATGCATTTTTGTCCATGTTGCGTCACGAAATTTTAGATTCAGATTCGGATTCAGCACTCCCGAAAACATAGCAGGTAAAACATTATACTGGCTTCGGATTAATTTTATTCTACAAACACACCTATTAAACATGCTTTTGACTGATTTGATTTTGATTGCATATTGAACACCTCAAAACATTTTCGAAAATCTTGAATTGATTTCTAGCTTCAAGCACTTTGTTGAAAACTTTTCGACCGCTTCTGATAAAAACCTCTATAAAAAAAGACTATTTTGCAAATTTGAATAAAAACAAATTGTTGGATTTGAAATAGCAAGGTAATAAGTATAAATTTTCAGGGACTTATTGACCCGCCCTCGTATTGCTATCTATCTCCTTCTTTATTTTTGCATTTTGCAATTCAGTTAACGGTCAGTCAATATCATCTCACATTATATGATATGCACTTATTATGTGTTCTATTTGTGGAATAATTAAAAATATTCAAAAATATTCACTTGGAATTATAATTAAAATACCAACATTTTCTAAAATTCTTCAAAAAAAATTTTGCTATAATGCAGGTAAGTAGCATTTTAACCGAAAAAAGACCATATCCAAAGTTTCAACCAAAGACAAAGCCCGAAAAACAATACCTAGAGTTGAAATTCTGCCGAATTCGATGTCAATCGAAATTGGATTGCATAACCGAATTTCCCTATTTTGTGTATGATAAAATAATATGAAAACTAAAAATGTTCTATATATTTGAAGTTAAAATATTTTTGCAAAATAAAATAAAAAGCTTAATTAAATAAAATTACACAAAATTTAAAAATAATGTTTATTTCACTGAATTCAAAGGTGTCCTCTTATACCTATTCAAGTAATAAATAATGATACAAATCTAAACGCAAGAATATTTAATAAAGTATTTAATCGCGCGGTTTTCATGAGTTCAGTGGAATCAAACCTTTTATTTTAAGTGATTTCCTCTAATACTAAAGAAAATAATATTTAAAAATACGCGAATTTTATTGCGTTTTCCAGCAGTTGGATGAACCTCAAAACGTTGTAATTTGTAATTATGTTTCATTTATTTCATCAAACAAAGTTACAATACTCTAGTCTCTAGTGAGTACTTGATATCAGTTATCTAAAAAAAGCTCTAAAAATCGCGTCTGTCGGGGTTTTTTTGAGCCACTTAGACGTCTGTCACGTACATATTCGTATACAGGGAGTCAAGACCTTTTATATAGATATATTTTAAATGGTTTACTAAAATAAAAAAAAAAACCGTGAGGGTTTTCGGGCGTCAACTAGACGTCTGTCACATATATATTCGTAATCAAGAAGTCAAGACCTTTCATTTGAGATATATGTATATTAAGTGGTTTTCTAAAATTTAAAGAAACCGACAAAAGTTGCACTTTCAAGACGTCTGTCAGTAGTTTTAGGGCCACTTATTTGTATGTCAAATATACATATATTCATACTCGGGGAGTCAAGACCTTTCATTTGAGATATTTCAAGTGGTTTCCTAAAATTTAAAAACTTTTTTGGGCCATTAGGCTTCTGTCGTGACCTTATTTGTAAACAGGGAGTCGAGGGCTTCAGGGTTTATTACGTTTGAAGTGAAGTAGTTTCCCTTACTTATTCAATTTTGGAAAAAGTTGTACTTTTGCTGCACTTTTTCTGCTAATCGGGACCTTCACCGGGGAAACTTGTAGCATTAATATTTTTTGGTTTCCTTTCACACCAAAATTATGTTTCGAGCTCTTAGACTATTACGAATCCCGAAGAAAGCTATCACAGAATCCATTGATGAGATGTCAATCTTTGGAAATTTTTCGACCAACTTTCGAAAGCTAAAGATCTCCATATTTTTTTGTTGGTTTGCATGAAGTGAAAATTTACTTCAAATACATTTTTTCCCAAACGTCCTTAAATTCAATGTTTTTCTTTCGATCAGATTAAATCATTGATTATGGAGTGGGTAAGCTAAAGAAATTGTAAATAAAAAAATTGTTTTTTACTTTTCCAGCTTTTGTTTTGGACTCTAGTTTAATTGAAATGAGCTCTCCAATGCGCAAGAAACCAATGAACACTCTATACTGTAGTTCAATGGATGTCACAAATAATAAAATTTGTAATTCCTCTCAAAATGATTCAAATGGAAGACCGACTATTTATGAACCAGTTGATGTTGATGAATCAATTTGCAGTAATAAACGGATTGGAAGACCAACTATTCATTTCGATTCATTTGCAGTTGAAGAATCCGCTGTGGGCATTCATTCACTTTCTACATCAAATACTTTAAGTCGTACTATTTTCGATAGTAAAACAATCAATGAAAGTTCAAGCTTCCCGAATACTACGGCTTCTTGTTTAGCTATGGGCAATCAAACAACAATGGAATTGTCAATGTGTGTTCCCAAAGTCCAAGACAGTACCCAAATGGACGGAAAAACAAATTACATTTCGCCACATATACAAATGGAATACTCTCTTGATAGAGGACAACAATCAGTCCATATGAACATAGAACATTTTGAACAAATACAGCCGTTATCGGTTGTTAAACATTCTCAAACTAATTACGATTCTTCTGATGTTGAAGAAATTACTGTGCCTACAAATCACGTAATAAAAAAAAATGATAACCAAAGGCCATCAATTTATACTGCCATTTACATGGATGAGGAATCTCCAAAGTGTTCAAAAATTTTTAAAGCTAATAATACAAAGGGTCTTAAAATTAGGCCGACAACTGTAACATCTGAAGAAATGGTTGAAGATACTTCCAAAAGCACCGTTCCCAAAAGTGTTCTACAAAAAACCATAATAACACCAATTAATATATTCGAAGACTCTTTTCAAGCCAATGCAGACACGAAGGGCATTAAAAAAGGTCGCGAAACTATCTATGATCCAGTTGAAATTAAAGAAAATATCATCCCTCTCGAAACGGAAATTGCATATTCAAATAAGAACAAGGGAAAAAGAGAATCAATTTATACTCCTAGTGACATGATTGAGGACTCTCCGAAGCCCAATGCAACTAAAACAGCCTCATTAATTGACCAACAACGGCATATTACATTCAACCCAGAAGAAATAGTTGAAGATACTACAGCAAATTTATCATCGCAAACTATGCTTCAAAAAACGATTGAAACATCAGTTAATTATTTTGAAGATCTGGGGACAACTTCAAAACCACCTGTCAAAAATCGTCAAACAATCTTCGATTCTGCCGACATTGAATTAGATGCAGTGCCCCTCCAAATTTCAATTCCCCTTTCTAAAAAAAGTAGTTGTAGACAATCTGTGTATACTCCAAGTGATATGATTGAAGATTCACCCAGATGCAGCATAACTTCTGATACACAATCTAAACGAATAATTTCATCAGGCAATTCAAAAACACGACACACAATTTTTATCCCAGAAGACATAATCGAAGATGCTCCAAACGAACTCACATCTAAAAGCTTACCTCAAACTAGAATCGAAATGCCTTCAAATATGCTAGAAGACTCAGTGCAAACGGAAACCCTGTCCGAAACAATGGCTGACAACGTTTCATTTGAAATTGAAGTACAAGGTCCTAATGTGCACAGAATCACGCCGTGTTTTAAATCACGCCAAACAATCTTCACACCGGAAAACATTATTGAGGATTCTGTTCAAGAAATTGGATCTGAAGACCTTCTTCAAAAAACAACTAAAATACCAATTTATATTTTTGAAGATTCTTTAAAATCGGAACCGTTTTCCAAAACAGCAGGTGAAAATCGTCAAACCAAATGCCAAGAAATCTCAAACGAGACCGATGCATCTTTACAGCCCCTTTATAGCACCAATATCTCTACAAAAAAGAATAAATCAAGAGAATCCATTTATACTCCAAGTGATATGATAGAAGATTCACCCAAGTCCACACGACGAGGAGAAGCTGAATCAGATGATCTTAAAAAAAGTAATACAATATACCTACCAGAAGACATAGTTGAAGATTTTCCGAAAAACTTTACATCTGAAAGTGTGCTTCAAAAAACGAATAAATCACTGATAAGTACTTTTGCAAAATATTCAGAAACTCAAACAGCCACCGAAAAAATTAACAAAAATCGTGCAACTATTCATCATTCTTCTGATATTGAAGAAGTCACAGTACCTATTCAACAGGCACTTACCTCTTCTAACACAAAATTAAATCATATTTTAAAAAATCGGAAAACTATCTACGATGCAGTTGATGTTGAAGAAACTACACTTTCTACCAAACCCTCAATTTTCTGTAATAAAAGTAATATGTCGATGGAACTAGTAGATAATCCCAGTGATATAGAGTCTCCAATATGCAGTCAGTCTTCAAAACAACAATCTCCAGTCAATGATCTTCAAACGTGCCAATCAATCTTCAACCCCGAGGAAATAATTGATGATTCTATCAAAGAAATCGAATCTAAAAATTTGCGTAGAAAAACCATTAAAATACCAATTAATATATTCGAAGACTCCTTACGAGAAGAACCGACATTAAAGCAAGTTGTAAAAGATCGTCGAACTATTTACGATATAGCAGATATTCAGGAGGATAATGCTCCTATTCAGCATGCAATACCTATTTCTCTAATCAATAATACAAGCAAATCTATACATACCCCATGTGAAACTATTCCTGATGATCAAGAAGGATCAAAATGCGTACAAGATAAGGCAAAAGATTCCAATAACTGTATTAAATTAAACGTGAATCGTCAGACAACTTTTAATCAAGTGGATATATCTCTTGATACTAAAACAGCCGCACAGAGTTCTGCTGGTTCGGGGGTCAAAATGGATCAAAAGCTGTGCACGACAATCTACACACCTACTGATATAGTGGAAGATCACCCTAAAGCAGTTAAGCAGCACGCACCGTCAAAGATTCAAGTTTTTCGTCGAGAATCATCTTCTACAGATTTAAGGGACAAAAAATCCCTGCTACTTCAACCAGGAGAAATTCAAAAACATTTAGCTGTGAATTCGAAAGTTCATGCTTCAAGTTCAAAGCTTCCACAGTTTTCTTTTGCAGTTCATCAAGCTAACCTGAAAAAACGACAGTCAATTCATACTCCCGTCGATATGGTTGAAGATTCTCCTGAGTCGGTGAAAGCGATTCAGCCCTCCAGACCAAAAGTCATTGTCCGTAAGACGGTATATGAACCTTGCGATATTAAGAATGATTCCCTAAAATTACCTCCAGTTGAGAAAATTCATCACCAAACAATAAAAATCCAGGAAGATATAGTTATAGATTCTCCTGTAACTACGCCTGAAAAATCCTTGCCGAAAAACAAACGACAAACTACTCACACTGCTCTTGAAATGGTTGAGGATTCGCCAGAGAGAGATATTTACGGAAAAGTTGTGCAAATAGACGAAAAACAGTCTTTACCTCATGAAAGCAAATCAAAGTTGCAAGAAATCAATGTACAACAGGAAAAAGGAAGTGATTTGCCATTTAGAAAACCCACTAAACTCTTCTTGGAAACATTTAAATCTTTACAAAATCCCTATTCATCTACAAAATCATTGATGGATAAAGTAATGCAAGACATGGGCTATTCAATGAATTTTCAACTTGAGTTTCCTTCAGAAGTGGCATCCCAAAAACTATCACAAGCCAAAGGAATTGATTCTCAGAAAGAATTTGATCCATCAATGAATTTTTCGGCTGGACAAGTTTTTGATAATGAGGCAGTTTCCTTAGATAATTCAATGGAACTCTCGATAGCTAATGAGATAAATTCGAAGAATCACAAGCAACAAACAATGTGTTCCAATGAGGGTGTCGGAGTAGAAGTGAAAAATGGTAATCATATTCAAAGTGAAAACATTCAATTGTCTGGTGATTCCCTAATGGAACTTTCTACAAGTGATGCAGCAATAAATCTTCAAAAAAAGGTTAATGATGTAAATTTGGCAAAGGCAGTCCACATACAAGAATTAGGTCAGTTTGATGATGAAACAATGAATAACAAATCTTTAAAGCAAACCAATTCAATCTCAGCAGACCAATTATCTAAGCGCGAACTTGATATTCAATTATCCAAAAATTTCGAAAAAGAAGGTATACGTGGCAAACAAATAACTGATAAATCAATGGACCTGTCGATTCTTAAATCTCATAACTCATTTCAACAAAATAAGCAGCAACAAATTTTGAGAGATTCTGCATTTACTCGTCATAATTCTCAAGACATTGATAAAATCAGTGCGACATGCAGTTATTACAACATGGACGTTCAATGTGACGAAGAGCATCGTTTAACAAAAGTACTATCAACACGCCAGACTATTCACTTTGATCAGGAACTTGATGTAGAAGGCATTAATGCAAATCAAAAATCTTTACATGCCACTACAAACAGAGGTCAGAATAAGTTACTTCAACAGTCTTTACCTTCATTCCAAACTATGCTTATCCATCAAGATTTAGAAATTGAAGATATCGATGATCAGCTGGAAGTCAGAAAGCCTGTGGTTCATAATTATTCTTGTAGCAAAACCATCCATTGTTATGAGGACCTTGAACAATCCTCGATAGCATCAGTTAATCAACAAGACATTGATAGAACTGAACTTGATAAAGAAAACGCTCTATCACCAGAATCCAGGTGTAAAACCATGCATTTAAGTGAAAATCTTGAGTTAGAGCTAGAAGGTATCTATAATCGGCCGGAAACTTCGTTAAAAGGTCCCCTTCAAAGCTCCAGTCGACAAACTATGAATTTAAATAAAAATATTGAAGAAGTAAACAAAGTAGAAAACCAACAACAGTCATCCAACAAACAACTTTCCTTAGAAGCTAAGAAACAACGGTGTCGTAACACTATTTTAATGAATCAGGATCTTGATTTAAGTGAAACCGATGCTTTGAAAAAGATTCCACCGCAGACTCCTTCGCAGGACCCGAGTAAAACTAATCACCAAAATAATCATTTAAATCAAGATCTAGGTGTTGATGAAAATGAGGAAAATAATATTCAAGTTATTACAAAAAAACCTAGCCGCCAAACAATTCACTTTAACCAGGATCTTGATTTATCTGAAATAAGGCCGATTCCACCCACACAGATTCCTTCACAAGACTCCTTTAAAACGAATAGACCAACTAATCATTTGAATCAAGGTCTAGGCGCTGATGAACGTCAGGAAATTGCTATTCAGGTTATTCCACAAAGATCTAACCGGCAAACAATTCACTTTGATCAGGACATTGATTTATATGAGATGGATGATTCGCAAAAAGTTCGGCCATTTATTCCCTCCAAAGAACCTAGCAAAACTTATCGACGAACTAATTATTTAAATCAAGATCTAGTCGCTGACGACAATCAAGAAATCAGTATTGAGGCCGTACCACATAGATCTAATCGTCAAACAATTCACTTTAATCAGGATATTGATCTATCTAGAATGGATAATTTGCAAAAGGTTTCACCGCAGATTCCTTCACGAGACTTCACTAAAACTAATAAACGAACCAATTATTTGAATCAAGACCTAGACGTTGAAAAACATCAGGATATTGCAGCTCAGATAATTCCACAAAGATTAATTGATGATTCTAAACGAAAAACCATCCTAGTGAACCAAGAACTTGACATGAGCATTGCACTAGGTGAACAGTCAATTCCTCCAAATGAAGCCCAAAATTTTGAACAAACCTCCCAAGAAAGTGGACGGCGAACTATTTACTTCCAACAGGAGCTTGAAACAGAAGATCGAGATAATACCAATGAAAAATTAACTAAATCACCGCAACTAAGTCGAGATCAAGTAATTGAGTTCGATGACTACTATGTAAAGCGAATGAAACTTTTAAATGAAACCAAAAAGAACACCGAAGAAAATGGGTCTCATTTTCAATTCACTGATAAATCCGGGCTAGTTAGAAATCCGCACAATTTCATAAACACACGGAATTTCCAAACTATTAATTTCACCAGCAACAATAGTTTGGATGAAAGTGTCCAAGCTACTGGCAATGATAACACTATGAATCCATCTAATACAAATACAAACTGTTTAAAAGAAGTATCTGTTGCAAAAGTTTTAAGTAAACCAAGACGTGTCACAATCTGCGATGTTCAACCTGTGGACATGGATGGATCTTTATTACCAAAATCCACTGCACGTAAATCAAGCTTTAGCAGAATTCTAAATTTTGACGAAGTTTCAACGGTGAAAAATGAAACATCTCATCAAAAATCAACGTCTGTTGCCAAATCAAAAGTGACCTGGGAAGCAACTAAAGATGATGAATCTCCAATATATAATCCCAGCTTCAGGTCAAAATGTCCAATGACACCTTCCGAGGTCGATAGATCACTTGCTGAATATCTTAAAGTTGAAGCAGCACTAGAAGATCAAGATGAAGAGATATTTTATGATGCAGAAGATGGAACAGAGAACGAGAAAGAGAATAAACATCAAACTTGTCATATGCCTGTAGATATCTTAGAGGAATCTGGTATGCAACCACTTCAATCACTTATACTGAAACGCCAAACTACATTTTCTCCAAAAGAAATGACAAACGAATCCCTTGATAACGGGCAATCTGAAACTAGGGAAACAAACAATGTATTGTCAACTCTTCATAACGATATTTGCCAAAATGCATCAGACATTGGCATGCAAAAACAAATGTTTGACACTTCACATAAAGTCCTTTTCCAGAAGTCTCTTGAATCAAAAAATATGATGGAAGTGACCCTAATGCACGACTTAACAGAAAATGGTAAACAAATTCTCATGGATCCCCGATTAGAAATTAACTTTAATGATCAAACATCAAAAACAAGTGTACAAAGAAATCGTCCAACACTACATTTCAATGAATCTATTAATATCGCTGATGTTTCAAATGCATGGAAGCCCAGTTCTGCTGTTCAAAGCGTTAAGGAACTGCTTCTTGAAAATACTCGATTATTTTCACAATCAAATCTTTTGAAGCCAAGTGCGTTTGAGACAAAGAGATCCACAGTATTATTTGCGGCGAATGACGACTCTATGGATGTCAGTTGCATTGATAGTGGCCCTACAGATCTAGAAAGTACTCCAACTAAAAATAAAATATCGCGAATCCCACAATTGATTGGCAGTGCCAAGAAACTGGAATCGTTGAAAAAAAGTATGGAATTTATTCAACAAGAACTACCCAACATCGGTTGTCATCTAAGAAATACGGAACCGAACGTGATTGTCGATGATTCTCAAAAGGATCAGGAAACTCCAAGACGATTCTCAACATCAATTCCAAAAAAATTACAAGAGCTGGAAGAATCTTTTGATGCCATTGAGCTGCCTGAAAAACCTACTTTTTCTGTGACTCATAAAACAGTTGAGTCACATCGGAAAGTAGTAAGACAATTGGAAGAGTCCTTTGATACAATTGATATTCCCCGAAAAGTCCTATCATCTTTAAGAAAGACGGCAAAAGCATCTCCGCGAAAAGATGCATTGCTTGAATTAGAAGTACCATATGACGCTGATGAAATTAGTCGAAGGACAATCAATGCCAACTCAAGAGCACTACAAGAATCATTCGATACTGTTGAAATGCCTAGGCGAGGGACTACTTTCCAGCGAAATGATACTTTGTATATTTGCCCGAATGAAAAGGAAACTACAATAAATGCATCTCAGAAGTCCCTATTTCACTTTGAAGATCCACCCATTACAATTTCTGATGTATCAACATTTTTCACTAAAAAATTAATACCAAATACAAAACAAGCTACACCAACTTATTCTCCCAATACCACAGAAGCTTTATGTAAAATGAATCTGAATGAAATTCAAGCACTCTCTAGATCTCCTGATTCGGAGGATACAACACATAATTTAGCCCACTTCAAAAAACGTTATGTCGAGCTTACATGTGACAGCATAGAGCTATCCAATTCGAAAGACTATATTGATAAAACACATTTAAGTTTAGTTAATACATTTGATGATGAATCGGAAATGGTGCAACCTATACCGCAAACTCAAATCTCTGCACCTATTGATATCTCTCCTGCAATGGATGATCGACTCAAACCAAAATCCTCGATTTGCAGGAAGTGCAAATGCCAACAATTGAGCACAACACAAAATGATACGACCATTGGAAGTTTTATGTTGGAACCATTGCCAGTGTATAAAGTGGACTTGAGTGAACTTGAACAAATATCAAAAAAACCGAATATCGCGGATGTTGGAAAGGTTTGGCGGCAAAAATTGCGTGAGAGTGATAGCTTTAATGTTTCAGATGGTAGTCGAAGTATGGCAATAGATGATGAGGATTCGGAGTCTATAGAAAAATTATTGATGGAACTGGCCGAGGAGAGATTAGCGTAAGTTGAAAAAATATACTTGTTTTGTAGAACTTTATAAAAAATATTTTTTTTTACAGGAACGCACAACATAGGCAGCAAAATCGAAAAGAGATTAAAATCGAAAATAGTTTTCTTTACAAGGTTCGGAGAAAAATGCAGAGGTAAGTTATTTTTTTTTCATTTTGTATTAAATTGTTTTTTTTTTTTTAATTATTTTTTTGTATTATTTATTGAGACCGTCTCAAACAAAATACTTGTTTTAAACACAAAAAAGGTTTACTGTTTTGAATATCAGAACTTTAACATCCGCCCCTCTTTGCAAGTTTAAGGGATCAAATTGCATGTTCCGCACTATCTAACAATCAAATTAAAATTCTTCTTTTTTTTTTTTAAATTTCCTATTGAATTAAACGCTTCAGTTTAAAAACTTATATGACTTATTTGGAGAATAACGCACTATTTTTTTTTTGCAGCAAATCCAACTGGATTATTAATGATCTTCTCCTTTTCAATAATTTAATTGTGTTAACACACACTCGCATACGAACATTTGCAATACTTATTAATTTTACACCAAAGGATCCAAGAGGAGTCGAAGTGACTTTTAATGACATTCAATTCAAGCCAAATATGTTACACAGTAAGTCGTGAACTTCAAAATCTGGAAAATGTATCCTTTCTAACTTAATTACTTGTGTTTAGCTCGCCAATGGAAACCATTTGAATATGCATTACATTACCAACTATTGGTGGAGTTGCCATTTGATCTCAAGAAAATCTGCCCTACCAGTGAGCATTTCTTTGATTTACTCGAGCATGTAGAGAAAGTCACAGAAGAGGTTCTAAGAACTGGCAAGGAAATGCTTTCTCTTATTCTTCCATCTCCTGCTTCGTTAATAAAGTAAGTTTCAATTTATAATATTTTTTTTTTTCACGTGAACTAAATATTCAATTTGTTTTTGTCTTCAAACATTTAGGGAACCATCGGGAAGACTTTATATCAGAAAATACGTTCGAACAAAAACTGCACAAAATGATGTCAAATGTACTGAAATTCATATTGAAGTTCGAAATATTAAAAAATTATCATATGAATCAATAGCAATGCCGCCGCTTTATGAATTTGATGAAAATATTCAATTGCTGCCTGTGGGTAATGATTTCCTAAGGAAATTTCTCAACGATCCTTTGAAGTTTATCAAAACATAAGAAGATAATATTCTAATAATTTTTTCGTAGAATTTACGTTATTTTGTATTTAAATTATTTATATTATATTTTGTTAAGCCATATTATTCATAAAATTATAGTTTTAAAGTTGAATTGAATGTTGCATTTTTCATTTACATTGTAGATCACATTAGCCGTGTTTTGTTGAAAACTATACAGTGTCGGGCAAAAAATTCTACAAAAAAAGGTAAGGTTATTGGCAGCTAGTAATTATTGTTGCACTGCGGGGAAAACTTCAACAAAAAAACACGGCTATTTTCCCACGGAGTTTTGAGATTTCGTTAAAATCTCCTCAGTTTCTGATCTTCTAAATGATCTAGACACCTGTTTTAGGAGGCAACATTTTGTCATAATCGGCCATTGAAATAGGCTTGGCTTTTTCCATCTTTGGATGCTTAAGCTCACTTGTCAGCTTCTTAGCTTTAGCTTCATACTTTTCCAATATTGGAACCCAATAGTCTGACAAAAATTGGATTTCAAAACTTTCAATATTTGAATTGGCGTTTAAATCTTCTTTAATAACAACCGAAGACAAACTATTTAATGTATCTACCAAACAGTTAGATTCTATGACTAGTTCTTGTACAGCATTGAAAAGATCTGAATTTAATGCAACTTCTTGAATGTCACCATAAGGAACTTTTTGTTTGTCTACAATTGGTTGTAATTTCATGTTTGAAAGTCTGTCTTCTATTTCGGTGTTTGAAAAGCTACTCCATGGAAATGCCTTAGTTGTATACGGTTTCCACTGAGGCTCTTCATCTACAGGATATTCAAAATGCCAACTCGACACAGTCGGCTTAAGTAGAGAGCCAGACGATTTTGAGACTTTTTTAAAGTGTTCGATTAACGAGGTTTTGTCGCCGTTACCGGATATAGAATCATCAGACATTTCATCGTAACTTATTGATCTTCTACAAAGTTGTTTGTCAATTTTTCGTATTTCACATATCTGTTCGTAAAGTTTTTGTTCAGTTGGTGAAAAAGAAGAATCTTTATGGTATGGTTTATTAGACAAATAGGCTTCCAAAAATCGGGTTGGTAATCGAGGCAAAAGAGTTTGTGTTGCAGTGTCGATACCAACAATAGCCTCCGTCATTTGTGATGCGGAATGAGTAAGAATAACTGTTAAATAAAAAAAGTTTAATTTAAACAATGGTTTTTAAAGAATTAACTTACATTCTCCAGGTCCTTCTTTTTTTATTGTAATTGATCCATCGGTTAAAATCCCGACATCATGCTTAGGAATAAGATCGTTTTGAATAGAAATTCCAATCGTATTGCTTGGTTTGTATATAGGCAAATCAACTTGAATTGCCATAGATAATTTGGATAAACGAAGACGTCTGAAATTAAACAAGAAATTATATTGGTTGATCATAATTAAATTATTACTCGTTTTGTTTCTGTGAATGTAAACTTGATTTAAGTCAGATGATAAAAACATATTGCTTTACTGAATGATTCTATAGCTTTAAAAGACGGACCGATTGCGGTTGTCGATTTGCTGATCGATGCACGACATTTTTTTGATTATCGATCGTCGTTCATATTGTGACTGTCGATTGCAATCGAAATTTGTTGATGGTAAATTTCTGATCGATGCCCTAGGAACACAATTTATATTTAAGAATTGAAACGCTAATAAAATGAACTTTCAAATTGAAGATATTGGATTATTCATAATAAAACATTTTTCATTTGATTACGTTACACAATCCCAAACATGGAAACCAATCAATACAATCCACAAATTTTGATTGATTGTTAATCGACAACCGCGATCGGGGCCACTGTCTTAACGAATAACGGAAATACATTTCTCGTTTTGTTTTAAGTTCAGGGATATCATACACGTTTAATTTTTTAATTTGTTAGCTCTTTATTAACACGTCAAAATCATTTAAAATTGACGGTATTGGTTATAAACATTTGGATTTTTTCCATCGAGCTTATACATTATTATTTCATAGGTACCTTGAGGCGTCCAATAATTTTGCCCTTAGCAGTGCATTTTTGTCGGCTTTTGGAAGTGTTGAAACACTCACAGATTTCCATGGAGGTTTTTTCTTATCGCCTTCATCCTTCATGCGTTTCCAGCTTTTAACAACCCTATAAAATATACAAAATTTAAATTTAAATAAAAAGTACGCACACGCCATAGTGAACACAAATGTTAATAATATTTTTTTATAATTTAATGGAATAGTTTACTTTTTCCATTTGAGTTTGTAAAGAGCATTTTCATCATCTTCTTTAGTTAAATCTGTAGCAGTTGCTTCCATAAATAATGTAAGCTCTTTTTACTGTCGTTAAACGTTATAATGTCTAGCCGATAAGTTTTAAACTGATTTCTCTAATGGAAATACAATTCCGAATGACTTCGATTCTTCGGTAACCTTTTGGTTAATTTTTATTTGGCGTGAGAATTTGAGTGAATTAATATGCACATTATAATCGTTATTAGCATTCCGTTTTGATTGTCTTTCAACACGACATGATATCGTCCTTAAAACCTACCTGTTATTACTTCCTGGAGAATTATAATCATCAACACTTTGTGTTTCACTTGTTTCAGATGATGTTGCACTATTATTGGAACTTGGTGAATTAATTTTACTCATTTTTGGTGAAAATTATTGTTATAATTTTTTTAGCTACACAGATATATTACTCTTCTTTAAATATAAATTATACCTTTAAAAAGAACTTATATTCGTAAGAATCGATAATAACAAGGGTTTCCAAGGAGTTTTTCGTGCAAAAATAATTAGTGAAGCTACTCGTATAACAGTTGTCTAACGCGAAGGTGTTTATTAGAGTTATTATTAATAATTCAACCCTAACATACCTATCTTTAAAATGAGGGCATTATTGTTCACTTCATTTGGGAATAAGTTTTTCCGTAAAATAAAAAGAAAAAAACTTTCTGTGCCATTGAATAAGGCTTCAACTATTTTACAAAAAAGCTCATTAAGATGCAAGAATTTTTTGTGCAAAAACTTAGTTTAATATTTAGGGAACTTATAGACTCTGATTTTCATTTCTTTTCACGTAAAAAAAGTATTTTTCATCAAATTTAAGGTGCTTAAGTTAAATCAATCATCATTTCAATAATTTAAAGCAATAAATTCAAAATGGATTATAGATGTTTTATGTTCGATTTGGTAATTTTGAATGTTTGGATTGAAGATTTCGACTACGAAAACAATACGCTTGACATAAAAGTTAATTTCAATAATACTGAATTTACTATCGAATCATGTCCGGAAAAACCTGGTGAATTTAAACAAGGACGAACTTGTGAATTTAAGGCTTTTCCTGAAGAGCTGGCATTGGATTTATTGGAAAATCCATTAAAACTCAAAATTTTAGCTAATGGAGAAGAAATTAAAGGTTCCTTTCTTTCGAATTGTAAATTTTTGAATGACATTAATTTAGTTTATATTTAAACAGGTGAAGCTGAATATGTTTGGCCAAAAGAAATGTTAGAAAAACTTGAAAGTCAAAATTTTAGTCAGTATAGTCATTTTGATGACTGTGATCTAATACTAGATCGTCTTCCTACCGGAAAAATTAACGTGCATTATAGACTGCGGATCAAATGTGAGCTTTCTGAATCTGAAGAAGATAATGTTGAAAAACGTTGTGATATTCAAAATGAATTAAAGAGAATTGTCGATCCGAAAGAGCTGTTCTTTTTGATACAAAGTGATTCGGATATATGCAATACGTTGAATGGGGTCAGTAAAAGAAAAGAATCCTGCCCTACTGCTCTAGATCTTTCGAAATTTAAGAGCTTTCATGGTAAGGTCGTAAAAGATCCAGGGCTGATTGAACAAGTTTATGCCTCGGATTGTTGTCATACTAAGGTAATTTCTCTTAGTTTTATAATTTTTTATTTTCGTTCGTTATCTTAGGTATAAAAAATATGATATTTAAAAAAAAAATAAAAACTGGTATTAGTACCTAGAGTTAGATTGAGGTAAGGATACACAGTTTTATATGTAAATATATTAGATTTCCAATGTTCTTGCTTTGCATGTGTCTTAATAGTCGGCAAATTTGACATGAGCTCGTCCTTAGCTGATTTTCGGTGCTGAACTCAACTGTCATCCGTTTTGCTCCAGTAGCTTACGATTTCGAGATATTCGTGTGAGAATGAAATTTTTGATATTTTTAAGGCTGTTTGTGACAACCCAAGGTAATTTGTGTCTACAAAGTTTGCAATTCCTAAAAGTACTAGATTCTCTTCTTTAAAACTCAGTTAAATCATTCTAAGTTAAACTGAATAAGTAATATCAGGAGCTGTTGCAATTATTGCAACCTGATATGGGTAATTGCATGAAAAAGTGGACAACAAGATAGAAAAACGATCAATTTATAAAAAAAGTTATTCGAAGTTTTTTATAACCCAGTTATTAACGTTTAGAAATTTAAATCGTCATTTTAAAAATCGCGACCCGTGTTATACTATCCAATCATTAACATATTTTGATTGGAAAACTGAAGCTTGATTATGTCACTTTTCTGGTGGCCATCTTGTGCAAAAGAAAGCCAGCAGCAAGTTTGACAGTAGAAAGTATTTTTTGTTTTAATTTATTTATTTCCCCGTGAGTAAGTGCTATACCAGCATAAGGTTTAATGACTACCGAAAAACGCGTGCGTATGTGTGTGAGATTCTTACTACACTAAAACTACAACCACTTCCCGATTGCGACTAAAAATAAGTTGAAACTTATTTAGGAATTTATTTTTAAGGAAGTTAAGTAACGGGCTACAGGTTACTTTCCGGCGAAAGTTCCTGCTTATACCGCTTAAAGCGGCTTAAAGCGGTTTTCTGTTCACCGCACAAAGTCGGAAGGTTTTGTTCTTCGCAGACGGCCTACAAAATTTGATTCGTCAGCTCGGGGAAAAAATAATATCCGAGGGAGAGCTATATTTATAAAAGGCTTAACCTTAAATTTTTAAATCGAAAACGTGAAATAACGTGAGTTACCGACTTTTTATAACTTGATAGTTACATCATATACATGATTAAATTTGTATGAAATAATTTCATTTACAATACACAGGCTGATATATTCTTGTATTTTAATGAACAAAGTTAAGCTTTATTGGTGTGTTTAATAAAAAAAAAAAAATTAAAAGTACTACCACAAATCCCGTGGCCGGAAATGGTAATGTGAATTTCAAATGTGTTTTAGTATTTTTTTACAAAGAAAGAACTTATTTTTCTTAAAAAATTTATTTGGTCCTAGCAGTCGAAACCATTAATATTTTGTTTCATTTGTATTGATATAATTATGTAAATTTTAATAAAATGCTCATAAAACTCTCAAAAATGTAACGAGAGTTACCATATATGGAATTGCCCATATGACGACAGCAAACGTATAACGGATTTAAACTAAGCTAATAGATAAAAAGTAATAATAATTACACTGTGTGACAAGGTTTTTTTATCATTATTAATTTCAGCTAGGTTGAATTGCTTATCGAATTAAGATTATGGGGTTTTCTTTTGGTAACAAAAATTGATTTTTTTCTCCTTCCGATTTGTCAAAACACAGATTTTGACATTAAAAGCCTTCCAATGGTGACAAAAAATCATTTTTTATTTTTGATCGAAAATCAAATTTGCAGATCTGGATTTTCCTAACACCTTTACACAATAGAACAATTCACAGCCATCAATTTGACAAGCCTGGATCACCACAGTTTCACAGAGATAAATTGTACACCAATACAATAAAAACAATCTGCAATCGTATACTATTCGCGACGAAAAAAAATTAATTTTTAGATCAAAATCTGAATTTACCAAAAAAAAAAAACCATAAGTTATGACGTCATAACTATCTTATGCCAATGTCAAAAGAAGGTTTGTAACAATGCCATAACTTTGAAATGGTACGTTTTAAATTATTTTTGTTATTTTCGTATTAAGCGTGACCAATTTTATGAGAACCAGCTTTTTTGAAAAATATTATTAAAAAATTTAGTTTTGGGGCAGTGTTGAACATTAATTTTTCTACATCATGGACAAATTTTGATTACTTAGAGAAGCTTTAATTTTAATTTGTTTCTGCTACATGAACCAACATATACTTTTCTAAGGGCTTTTGATTCGTTGAATTCTAATCTGGTCACAGAATTGGTCTAGAACGTCAAGTTTTTGAGATAACCTATTCTAAAAATGAGGTTATGTTATACCACAACATCATCTTTTTCATCAAACTTGCAACTAGAACTAAGGAAGGATTCTTATCAAAGTCTTTATTAGAAATTTAAAAGTTTGGCATATTATGAATTAAGGTAGTTTGAGAGGTGAACGCTGACAGCTTATTAATGATATATCCAAGATCCAAGATGAATGAAGGTATTTGAAAGATTGAAGAAGAATTCCAATGAGCAGGGTTGACAAAAATGGCTAAGAAGTACTCCCAAAAATTTGCTCTGCACTGGACCCTTAGCGCCTCATATATGGAAAATTAAAAAAAAAGAAATGCCATCTAATTGGTCAGTAATTGATCACAAAAAGTCAACTAGTCCTAGAAATTGGTCAACCCTTTATAACTCGTAATCAAGGCTTAAAGTTTTTTAAGGTCACGCGTGATTTTTGGCACCTCATTTATTGGAAATTTACAAAAAATGTATACCATCCGAAAAACATATAGTGAGAAAAGGTCAACTATTTTAAGTAATTGGTCAGCCAAAGATTTATATCTATAAATTTTTAAAACTCGTTTCAAGGTTACAAAAAACTTTTGGCAACTCATTTGGGTCATTTAAACAAAGTATGTTATTTTAAAGGCTATATATTTTTTTAAATGATTTTTGAAAAAACATTCAAGGTCATATCGATTTCTTACAACTTATATACACTCCTCGTCAACTGAATACGCACAAACATTTTTGAATATATTTTATCCATTTTTTCCAAACAGTGATGATTATTATGACATCTGTTGATGGTAAAAATGTTCGTAACATATAAATAACAGAATTTCAAAGTTTTATCCAAAAACAACCGTGAGTTTTTCCTTCAACCACTTCCAAAGTGTAACTTATACAAAGTAGAAGTTTTTTTTTGAGTCAACTGAATAGGTACAAAAATTAAAATTGGTATTGGAATGGAATGAAACAAGTTTTTGTTTAAGTTTAGTAGTGGGTACTTCCACCTTTATTTTTAATTACTTCGTAAATTCGATCCGGCATGGAATCGTATAGCTTTTTAATGTAATTTAACGAAATCTCGCTCCACGCTAATTTGATTGCAGAAATTAAGGTTTCTTTGTCTTCGAACTGACGACCACCCTCATAAACTTTGCGTACTAACCATCCCCAGACATTTTCTATGATGTTTAGATCAGGTGAGTACGGCGGCCATTGAAGCAACTGCACTTGTTGCTCCTCTATCCATGTTTTTATTATGCGCGCTGAGTGAATAAGCGCATTATCATGTTGGTAGGTCCAGTTTATGGGTCCAAAGATGTTAGAAAATTTAGGAAAATTTCTTTCCAAAATTACTTTATACCCAGCTGCTGTCATTCTTGATGTTACAACCTCGAGCTCAACTGTTCCATAATAACTGACTGCTCCCCATATCATGACACCTCCTTCACGACTATGATGGCGCTTTAAAAATCTTTTTTCTTTTCTTAAGTCGTGAAAATAGAAGTTGAACCCATCAGGGCCATCGAAATTAAACTTTTTTTTCATCTGAAAAAACCACGTGATACCATTCTTTTTTCCAACTCATGTGAAGTCTTGAAAAATCTAATCGCAACATTTTCCGTCTCTCGTCAAGTGACGAGTTTTTTCTTAAGTTTCATTCGTTTAAGATGGCTTGAGTTGTTGATTACCCTTAATACTGTTGAGCAACTTGCGTTTACGCCGACTTTTTGTTTTATTTTTGCCACAGAATCAGAAGAATTTGATGCATATCTTAAAATTCTTCGTCTCTCAGCTGCTGTTGTTGCTGTTTTCTTACCTCCCTTCATGTTTTTGCCGTATGCATCTTTATTTTTCAAGTAAGAATAAACTACATTAAAACTTCGGCCAACTTTATCAGCTATTGCACGTTCCTTGGTTAGGCCTTGGTCTCTAAGTAAATCGATTTTAGCTTTTTCAACACTGTTAAGACACGTAGATCTACCCATTTTTCTTAAAATTTGAAATCAAGAATTAAATTTTACTGAAAACACTAAAATCGTTAATTAAAACTGTCAAGCACTCCAAAAAACTTATAAACAACGAAGAAAATGGCGTTGTACCTATTCAGTTGACTAGAAAAAAAACTCCTACTTTGCATATAAAACACTTTGCAAGTGGTTGAAGAAAAACTCACGGTTGTTTTTGGATAATTCTTTCGGAATTATCTGCTTAACATCTTAAGGGAATAGTTAGCATCAACAGATGGCATAATAACCATCACTGTTTGGAAAAAATGGATAAAGTATATTAAAAAATGTTTGTGCGTATTCAGTTGACGAGGAGTGTAGAACAAAATTATGATCCATAAATTACTGAAAATAGTACAAAATACATGGCATGTAAAATGCCACATTTCCATGCGCAGTGACGTTATTTTTACATCACATGCTTCCTAATTGCCACATACCATGTAATAGGCATGTTTGTGACAGCGGCATGACGTCAGTGCAGCATGTGCATGCGGCATTTAACATGCCGTTTACTCTTGCTTAACTAGCTAGAGATCTTTCGGATGGTACACATTTTTTTAAGATTCCCATAAGAGAGGTGCCAAAAATCGCACCTGATCTTGCGTGACCTTGAGAAAATTGAAGCCTTGATTACGTGTCCACTGTTTAATCACTAAGGCCCCGGTTGTGGACTGCAAGACTTTTCATTTTTGTAATAGCTTTCGATGCCTTCACTTCTTTTTTTTGCTATCACTCACATCTAAAATCTGCTGTCGGCTCTCGGTCTCTATGTTTTCATATTCAATTTGAATTGAAAAGGAGTGAGATAGTCTATCAGTGAATCCAACCGAAATCGAGATAATTTAATGAAATATTAAGTCGTTGTCCATTGGCTTTTCAGAGTCTATCACTTCTGAAACACACAAACGGTTTCTTCAAGCATTAAACACTTTGACTATAACAAGAAAGAACTTTTGGTAGGTACGTACGTGTAAATATGTGCGTTTAGAGTACACTCCTTAATGGAATCGAGAATATAAAAGAAAACAGTCAAAAACATCACTCCGAAAAGCCCATGGTACCCATAACTAACGAAACTGCTTCATATTTCAGACATTAAAGAGTAATTTGTTTCTATAGCACTCCTATTACCCCATCTTACTGGGAGTAAATACCTTATTGAAGCATTACTGATTCCTTAAATAATTTTTGGTGCAAATTATATCAGCGTGATGGAAACGATGCTCCAATGTTTATTTAATCTCTCTACATTATCAAGGAGCTTTCGCTTCAATAGTTATCCTGAAAAATTATTATACAATCTTTATGTTAGTTTGTTACTTCGTTCCTATATTGCTTGTATTAGTGAATATGGTAACACTTAAAGCTATAATCGGCCAATTTATAATTTATATTCAGTTTGGCATCTGAGCACATATATTTCTTATTATTGTCAGCCAATGTTTTAAATAAAAAATAAATTTAGTGACTCAACAACTCATGGAGAACCAGAACCTAGTGACTAACAACTCTCAACCATTCATGGTGTGCGTGTTGTTGGCAGAAATTGCGGGGACCTTCAATTTTTTGCCGAGTCCGAACAGCTAGGTGAGAAGTACTTATTTATGACAAGTATACTCTTGAAAGATTTGTCAGTCCCTTGCAAGAGGCAGTACCTCGGGGAAAAAAACATTTCTGTTTTTAGGTGGTAGTGGCCGGGAATCGAACCCAGACTTTTGGCATGACAGTCCTACGCACTAACCATTATGCTACGAGGTACTACAGCCTGGTTGGTATTTATCAATAGGCGTGTTTTATTATCATCGGGATCTGGATCTGGAATAACTTTTAACACGTACTACAAAAACAATTTTGAGAATTTCCAATTATTTTTTTTTTGTATTAAGTGTTAAAGTTAATCCAGATCCAGATCCCAATGGTAAATTGTATATCTGAGATTGGTGGGGCAGTTAACGAGCAAGACATTTTGTGCTAAAGCACCCGGGTTCGATTCCTGGACTTACCAACAAGTCACCTTTCCTACTCTATGGAGTTTTATATAATGATTATATGGGTAGGATGAATGAAAACGAAAAGCATCTATGGATAAATATAGGAGCGAAATTGTTTTTGCAAAGCCAATGGAAAACCAAATGCTAAAAAACATATTCAATTATCTTACAGAAATTTGCATCTTATGATTTTAATCCATGTACATGCTTAAATACAAAGCCCCCCCTACAAAAATCTGGAAAAAATTTTGTGAAATGCTTAGAATCAAATTCTAGTAGTAAGTATTAATTTAAAGTGTCTATGCAGTAAGACTGATGGTTTCAAAATAAAATTATTTCAATACTCATTTTAGTTGAATGGGCGTGCAAGGCTTCTCAACACATTCCAGAATGCCCTCATAGTAACAAGTTTTCAAATGAAACAACAGGTAGGTGGGGAAAGTTATGAAATAATTCCCATAATATGAAGATAATAATTTACCTACAGAATCCTGTTCTTGTGACTACTCTGAAGTAAGTGATGAGACCTCAGGAAGTTGTAATATGGTGAATTCTAATATTTACAAGTATCCCCAATCACCACCTGTCCTTAAGGAAACAGTTTACGTACGTCCTAGGTAAAGTCACTTAACGCAAAAAATTCTCTAAAACTAAAGATAACATTTAAAGATTCTGTCCTATTTGTAAAAATGATGTATCATGGCTGCCGAAAATGGCAGCTTGTCCAAAATGCGGTCACAAACCGACTCCCTACACTATAGAAAGGCCATACAATGAAAAGAGGACAGCTGATGAGATCCTAGCAGATTGGGCTGTTGATAGTTCAAAACAAAATATCAATAACGAAAAACCCAGTTCCAAACGGATTAATCGTTGTGCTTGTAAGAATGGCAAAGTCTGTGCCTACTGTAGAATTCGAAAAATTTGCAAAGACGTTTTAAAAACAAAAAAATGCCGTGGACCAAATGCCAATGCCAAGTGCTCGACAGATAGTGGTACATTCTTAAAGGATACATCAGGAAGTAAAATATGTAAATCAAGTAGTGGGAGTAGTGACTCTCGAACGCATTTGGCAAAAGTGTTTTCGGAACTTCAAGATCTGTACAACCTTAAGCCTGTTACGCTGAAACATGAATTACATTTGAATAGGAAGTGTGAAAAGTCCTTCGCAGTTCCAAAATCTACAAAATGTAATAGACAACATACCGATATTCAAAAGAAAAAAGAAAGTGTCACCAAAAATATCCTTGTCGAAGCAAAGAAAAAATTATGTAGAAAAAAATTGTAAGATGTTACAGTAAAAAGGACCAGCTGTAAAATAACCGTGGTTTAAATTTTGACCCGTGGTTTAACAATTTTAAATCGCAGATTTTGGTGGGTAGAATGAGGTGATGGTTCAAGCATGTAATTGGCTACTGTTTTCACATAATTGAGCTTTGAATCATCGTTGAGCCTCAGTAAATCCTTAGAAATCGCTGATTTAAAATCACGGATCAAATTTCGAACCACTTTTGTACAACTCTGGCACTAAGCGTTAACCTTAACTTTACTTTTTTTTGGTTTCTTATGTAGGTACAACTATAAGAGTGTTAGGAAGTATCCTGGTACATTGATTGGTCACAAGGCATGTGTATCTTCTGGTAAAGTGGTACCAGGAAACATGGGCTGGTTGTGGACCGCTAACACCGTCGGTATTCGCAGAGGGTGGAAGCCTGGGGCTATTCGTAAGCCGATAAAAGAAATCATGAAATATTTCCTGAAAGACTTCCCCGTTGATAGTTTGAATGTGTCACGATTTGGTAAGAAGAAAATACCTAAGGGGGCATCTGATGAGGATCTTATACAGAAACCAACCCTGCACATTTGCAAAAAGAACGGAGCCTACATCATAACCATGCGTCCCATCAAAGAAGCTACATTATTGAAGAACTGTGCCGATCCATATGTTCCTATGAAACCTATACAGTTCAAGATCATCAAAAATCCTTTAAAAGCATGTGCGAATGAGATAAAATCATTTCTTAAAAAGAAATTTCATAAGTGTTCCTGTCGTAAGCCGATTTCGGAGTGTTTCTGTAGAACCTTCTTGGATAAAAAACGTCTTGAATTCGAATTGCACAAAGCCTGTCGCCTCAAAGGTATTCCAAATCTCAAGGAATCTCTTATATTGTCGGATACATCGTCTGAATCAGAGGCGGAGTTTGATTTTGGTGTTACTCCACCGGCAGGTGTTATAAAGCCGCAACTGAAAAACAAGCCGGACTTAGCATGTCGAGAGACACAGTACAATGAAAACGACTGGATTATAAAACCAACGTTTCCAAAGCCATTGAACAAATACATGAAACCGTTTGATGCGACGGGAGGAAGAACCATTCCTCCAGCTCGTCCTTGCCCACCTGTCTCCGGTACTTGTAAAAATCGTCTTGAAAACACACGCAAACTTCCTATTAGTGGTATTGTCGGTGGCTGGGGTGGTATTGGTGGTAATAGAGGTGCGGGTCGACGAACTGGAGGTGGACCCACAAATACGAAACCATTATTTAGTAATATTACTCGAATGGGTAAAGCAAATACATGTTGCTCTTACCAACCACCATGCATGTCATCATGTATGCCTATTTGCTAAATTGGCTTAATTTTGAAATGTATAGTAAAATATAATAATTGTTAAAAATAAACAAAGACATTTAAAAATTATATTTCGCTAAAATTTATTCGGTTTTTAATTATAAAGCCTAGTATGCTGCTGATGCGAAACGAAAATCCCAAACAGAAATGACAACGAAATCAATAACTGCCTTAACACAATATAAAACGGAGCTGGAATAGATGTCAATGATGCTGCACCCGCAGCTGCAAGAGTTAAACAATTTTTAACAATAAAAACAGAGCGCAGTCCCGCGATCTTTGTGAAAAAATTTGATCGCCGCGATCGCATCACCGGATCGCGTTCTATTTGCCCAGGCCTCAACTGCAGCATTTTTGACACACCTATTCCAGCACCGGCGCCCATTTTGTTCAGGCAGTAATCACCGTTCTGTAGTACGCTGTTCGATTAATGAAATTGATGATTGCAGTAGATTATTTGAAGAAGTCTACTCTTTTTTCGTGTAGACTTAATTACCCAGACCATTTATCGTGTGCGAAAAAATAGTATGGGTATTCCTGCAACAGCGTTAGGTCATTGCCATGCCAATTGTGACAGAGTTACGAAATTTAAAACAGTAAGGCTCTACCAAACCAACGCTGGTGCGGAGCGACGACGAATTTTTTGTTGTTGTTTAGCGTTGTGTATTTGTCATATTTTGTACTATTGTGAATGATTCGCTGCGAATCGCTCCGTATTCACGTTGGTTTGGAAGAGCCTTAACAACGTTTACGACGGCCTTACACTGTTGTAAGAATACCCTTAAGCCTGTTTCGATAGGAAAATTTGAGTCCGGACTCGTGAGTCTTATCGTGTCTACATTCGACCATTTGAGGCCCCTCAAAAGACATAGAAACAACAACTAGATTGGGAAGATTGAGACCGGTCTCACAGTAGTTTCTGAGCAAGAGAAGTGGGGGGTCAGGGATGTCGTGAGGCATGAATCAAATGTAAACACCGACCTCATGTGACTCATTTGTTGTTGTTTAAATGTGCAAAGCATTGAAGCTTTTATTATTTCTCTGTATTTTGAGGCGCCTTAAATGTTCGAATGTAGACTCGATGAGACTCACGAGTCAGGACTCAATTTTCCCAATCTAAACAGGCTCTTACACATTGAAACACGAAGAAATGAGTCTCATGGGGTTGGTGTTTACATTTTGTTCATGCCTCACCACATCCCTGACCCCTCACTTCTCTTGTCAAGAAACTACTGTGAGCCCGGTCTCAATCTTTCTAATCTAAACAGCGTCCTTAGTATTTGTGTTTTTTCGTGTTTATTTTTATTGTTTCATACATATTGATAGTTTGTATGGTTTTTTATCCGATTACCCTGGGCTTGCAAAAAACACATCTTTGCCAAGATTAGTTTAGATTGTAGTGAAATGAGTAGGTTCACATTTAGCTTCGAACATGAAACAAAGAATTAAAATAATGGTCTAGGGGCTGGCAACATATTTTTGGGTTGAACACATCACCAAAAAAATTAGTATGAGGGTCCGTAGGTGACTGCATCTTCACATCAAATTCAAAAGGCAGGATATTCTTGGCGCTCGTGGTAAGGAGGAGGGTTTGAAAATAGCGGATTTTAGACGATTGGGTGAGGGCCACATGCACATCAATTAATTTATTAAAAATGGGAAAAGATAATCTGTCATTTTCTTTAACCCTGAGGCCACACGAGCCAGTACTGGCTAGCCAGTCGCAATACACTCACACTTTTTTACCGACACATACAAGCCGAAGCAACTGGCTCGTCAACTGGCTTGCTTTTTTCGAAGCCAGTTGGGAAGCCAGTAGAGCAGCCAGTTACAGGGTTCGGCAGTACTTTTTCGGAGCAGATTTGGAAAAATTGGTCTTAAAACTAAAATTGACTCGCAATTTATTTCACAAAATATTAATAAAATAAGATTCGGGGAGTCAAAGTTTTATAAATTTGCTAATGCCCATTTTATTCACTCGTTTAATGCAAAATTGGATTTAAGGTTCTCCTAAACCAACGCGAATGCGGAGCGATTCGCAGCGAATCATTCACAATAGAAAAAAATATGACAAATACACAACGCTAAACAACAACAAAAATTCGTCGTCGCTGCGGATTCGCGTTGGTTTGGGAGAGCCTTTAAACTGCATTCCGGAGATCAGTTTAAGTTATTAAATCCAGATAAATACTGAATTTCATATTATTCACTTTTTTGACATTTTAATTCCAAGAAGTGATATCAAACCTAAAATTTTTCAACCAAGTTTAGTCTGTAAAAAATGTTTCAGGTAAATATCCGTAGCAAATGTGTTCTAGGTCACCTAAATTGCAGACTTCAAATTTTCTAGTAATTGCTATATTTTTTGTGTTTTATAATTAGTGCCCTATTACACGACGACTCTAGAGTCATGACTTTTTTCGAAATTCAATGAGTGCGAACGAGAAAAAAAACATCTGATCTCACCTTCACACTCATTGAATCTCGAAAAAAATCATGACTCTAAAGTCGTCGTGTAATAGGGCACTTACTGATTGTGCCTTATTACACGACGACTCTAGAGTCATGACTTTTTTCGAAATTCAATGAGTGCGAGCGAGAAAAAAAACATCTGATCTCACCTTCACACTCATTGAATCTCGAATAAAATCATGACTCTAAAGTCGTCGTGTAATAGGGCACTTACTGATTGAAGCAATTGAGTGGTGGCATTGTTTTTCGAAGATAGGGAAAGCAAAAGCAATTGCTATTATTTTTTTTTATAATTATGAAACTAAGGAATTGCTTCAGATTTGACAATTCTAGCTAGCAAAAGCAATTGCTCGGGTTTATTAATATTACCATATATGTAAACTTTGGAATCTTAATAATGGAGTATCTTTGATTTCAGTAATAATTTTATTTATCGTAATTAAAGTTTAATGTGAGTTTTCCAATTATGAAACATCAGTCTCAGAGCCAGCAACAAATTTTGGATTGGATATATAACCAAAATCTGAGTATGAGGGCTTATAGGTGCATGTATGATGGTATGAAATACCAAAGTTTGACAGGTTTCTTTTTCAGTCAAATAAGCCAAATCTCAGCACAAATTTGAATTCCAACCGAAACCAATCCGAATAGCTTTGGATCATCACCTGAATAAGCCCTTTGTAATTTTATAGACGTTGAATATGTTCATACCAGCTCCACTTGAGACGACCTCTTTTTGATCTCATTTCTACTTTTGAAAAGAAACAGCAATAAGACATTTTCAAAGAAATTAAAACTTGCCTCACTTTCTTTCCAAGAGATGAGAGTGAGATACAAATAATAGACGACAAATAAGGGCAGTTTATATTTTTTGAGTGCTCCGTATTTTTCTTTGTTTTTTGACATAGCAGGAGGATAAAACATAATCAGTATTCCTCACATAGAAGTCAAAACAACTTCCTTTTTCTGTTCTTCTTATATAATTTACTGTGATAAAAAATAATAGAGCAAGTGAATCCAAACAATTTCAGTCTTTGGATTTGAGGGGAAAAGTGATGAACTTTTGAGGGGAATCCTGTTTATGTTTCTGAGCGCTCTCTGTCCTCTGAGATCTCAGAAATATAAGGTGTGTTTGTTCACGTGAAATTTCTTGCAAATTTTCACAAATTTTCTTCAATTTGCTGTCAGAAACCATAGAAAAAAACCAAGTTTGAACTTGGTGAAAATTTCACGTTACAAAACTGGCATATAAACTGACCAAATGAGTCGCATCACGTGAAGCTGATATGAACACTGTCATACAAGCACAAGTATTTGTGACTCATGTAGAACTTTACTTAATGCAAAAATATATTATTCTATTACATTCTAATGTCTGCTTGACAGCGAAAAAAATTACCGCATATGTCATGTTGATGTTAAATAACCTCTGTTTTTATTATATTTTCGTCCTGTGAAATTATTTAATACAAAAAAATGCGTTTTACAAACAAATTATGTGCCCAACATTTAGGATGGATGTTCAAAAAACATTGGTTGATTCAAGGTAAACGTGTTGCGCGTGATACCGGAGCTGCATCAGAACTAGCAAAACTAGGAATCGCTGTAACAGATCCCAAAGAAGTTCTCAAAGAACAAAGACCAAAAATAAAGTACAAAAATTTAATTTATTTGATAAAATGAATGAAAATTTAAATAACTTCTTGTTTTTTTCAGACGTGAAATATTAGTTTTTGCTGAGCCACGAGTTACTGAAGTAGTTGAAGATGCAACTCATCCCAATTGGCATGCAAAACCATGTCACGTCTTTGGTGATTCAAATGTACTGCTCGAAGGTGTTGCACAAGCGCAAGTTCTAACCAAAACAGTTGAAATTAATGGGTTTCCCAAAAATATCGAAGAAACTATCAGCAAAATGCAATTGAGTAGCAACGTCGACAAAAACATTCAGAATTCAATCATGGCTTCGCATGTCTTTGATGCACAACAAGTGAAATTGCCGAAAATTAAAATTCCTGAACGCCCGGCTTTTAATCTGCCAAGAGAGTATGGAATTTCACACAGTAGGAGGAGGTAAATATCGATAGGAATTTTGACAAATTATATTGATAATACTATCCCAATCAACCTCCCTAGGCGTCTCTTGATAAACAAACTAATTTTTGAGTGCGAGAAGCTTTCTGGCAATTCCGTAACTTCTCGCAGGCAAATTTTTGATAATGCCAACTTCCATGTGAGTCTCTCCAAAGATGGAGATTTGCTGCAGTTTGAGCTAACTGCCGACACTCTAATGACAGCGACAAAACCAATTGAAGCAGTCAAAGGGAAGTACGATGGTGAAATGCCGGACTTGTATCCCATTAAACATACTATCACAATTCCGAAGAAGAACATTTACGTCACGAAAAACAGCTATCGTATGTTTGTCATTAATCCTATCAGTGTTGCGTTTGGATTTCTCTAATATCTTCGTTTCTTTGTTTAGCACTTCGAAGCGCCTTGTCGTGCAGCCATCCTCATACAATCTTCATTCACTTTGATAAGGAAAACGTAAAGAACTTACACGGAACTCCTGTGACAACGACCCAGTTCCAAGCAAGAAATCTAATAAAAGCATTTACTGTGGCCTCTGCTAGAGCTAAGCAGCTCTATGGGGTAAAATAATATGCTGTAGCATAATGTATTAACTGAAATCTTAAAATTACAAATTGTTTCGTCCATAAGGAATCCGTTGAGCAACTTCCCAAACCAATTGTTGTCCAGAGCATCCAAACCGATGGCCAAACTTTCCACTTTGGAGTCTTTCAGCTTAACACTTTGCAATTGAGTGGAATTGATGGCACAAAGAACTACTGGTTCCATTTACCAAATGTTAATTTGTTCTCCGAATGTGGATATAAGGTGGGTCGGCCACATCTTGAGGGTTACAATAAGGATTGCTTCCGGTATTTGAAAGCTTTTTATAGTAATTGTTAGATTGTTAGATGATTGTTAAAATTTAATTAAAGCTATCGTTACTTTTTTAAAGAAAAAAGTGTAGAAAAATAATGTTTTCTATAAAGTCGTTAAAATGGAATATATTGAATTAACTTAGTTCTGAGTCACGCACAGTTTTTCCTACATATAGATTAGTGGACTTGAATTATAGACAACAATTTTGTAAGACCTAATTTGCAGTCGTGGTGAGTAAATTTAATCGAAGCTGATACTACTGCTCTGAGCACTCTGTGTAAAACGAGGATTATATTATATTTCGGATGAACATAATTATATTTAACGAAAAAAAGTCAAATCGAGAAGTCACTATGAATTGACTTCCATCGCATACTTGAACCTTGAATCATCGGTGAGTTATAATAGCTGACCCACAGATCAATATTTGAGCTACGTTTACGTTTGTACGTTCATCTGGCTGTAAGTCTTTTCGGTAAGTGTATTTTTAATAGACCCCTACAATAAACCCCAAAATTATTCATCTTTATGTTAATTTTTTTTTTAAGCCAAATTCTAGTTTTACTGGTAAAGTACACTTCCGGCCAATAGAATAAGTTAAATTTTTTGTACACTCCTCTTGTTCTACTATTTGTTAAGAAAAATTATAGTTTTACTGGAAAACGACACTCGGACTAATTAGTCCGACAGATCAAATCACCTCGGAAATTACGCTTTTGTTTTGATATGACGGATCAAATTAACTGACAAAATCATGCTGAGTTTTTAGCCCATTAGAATAGGATCATATCGTCGGTTTTTATTGCAAATCAATATTTGTGATTGGTTTATATAGTTGGTTTTTAAAGTTGTTCGCGGAAAAAAGTCTAATTCAAAGCATGCAGTGATGCAGGTTCAAGAAACCGGCATATCGCAAGGGAAATTTCTAGAAGTCAATATATGGTGAAAAGTTTATTATTTCCGAAATCTTCGGGCTATGGCAACGATTAATTTGCTATCCGAATTGTTAAATATTTTAAAAAAATACAAATCACTGCTTAATGCTCGATACTTACATGTGCAGATACAATTTGTCATGAAAAATCTAATCGCATTATTTCGTTCTGAAAAAAATTTAGAAATAAACGCGTTTTAATTCCTTTGGATCATAAAAAAAATTGAAGCTGTTACTTGCACAGAGCAGGAATCTGTAAAACTGCTAGGATGTAAATGAGAAATCGTACTTTTTGTTTGTGTTCTTTATGGAAAAGTGATGTGTCTAGAGGATTTTGTTGAATATACTTTGAAATTGTGGATATTATTATAAATTTAAAACAATGAATAAGTAAAATAGGTTTATTACTTTTTGCAACAAACATATTTTTTCCAAAAAGACTTATGTCCAACAGTGAACCACTGTTTCGTAAGAATAATAATTTTTTTTTTTTTAAATTAACGATTTGTATTTTGTTTTGATAAGAATAATCCTTTATTTTTGACATTTTTGCATCATTTTGTTCTAATCATTATGATAAGCAAATATCAATGGTTCATTGTGTAAAACGCAGTGGTTTACTGTTGCCACCCCCTGTTACACAGTGAACCAGTTGATATGCTTTTTGAAAAAAAAAAATAATAATTAGTATTTCCCATGACCTCTTTAAAGACATTTCTTTTTTAATAATAAAGGTGCCGTCACACCGTGCAAGTAAAGTACTTGCAGCAAGTAAAATGACTGCTACAAGTAAAACTTGCCTGGTGTGACTACCCGAAAAGTACTTGCAAGCAATTAATTGCCGCAAGTGATTTACTTGCGAGCAAGTACTTACGCAATAAACACTTGCTAGGTGTGACTAGTACCTGCAAGTACTTGCACGCAAGTAAATCACTTGAAATCACTTGCGGCAAGTACTTGCCACTTGCAGGGTTTTCGCAAGCAAGTTTTTTAATTTCTAGCAATGTTTATGTTTTTCGATCAAAAGAACCGCAAAAATCTCCTCCATCTCCTGTTATCAGTGTTGTATAGTAGGTAATCTTGTGTTGTTTTTTTAATGCATGATGGTACCTATTTGATAATAATATTTACCAACGACTGAATGGCACGTTATTGTCCTTATAGTTCAACTTGCATTTAATGAAAAAGATGAAATTAAAAAAAAATTTATATTTCGAAGGTACCGTTAATAACAGTTTTAAGTAAATTTTTTATCAGAATGTTAAACTTTCTTGTAAGCAATATATTTTCTGAAATCACTTTCTGCAATCGATCGCGTATTTTTTGACTTTTCTGTGTGAAACGAAATAATAATACTTACATAGTGAGCGTGCTTAACAATATTCCCCATGAAAATATCGCGCGAAAGCGTGCATTCAACTAATTTTGGCCAATTCAATGACTGAAGCAGCCATAAGGCGGGACTTGGATGAGATTGAGATCTTCTCAAATACAAGCACATCACCGCCCATTTCCGAATCCAACCAGAATTGGGTAACCCCAGGCAGCAATTATTTTCAGCAATTAATTTCAGCAAGTAATTTCAGCAAGTACTTGCGGCAAGCAATTTCAGCAATTAATTGCTAGCTGGGTGTGACCACCTTAGAAGTACTTGCAGGAATTTTATTTGCGAGCAAGTAAAAAGTCGTTTCAGCAAGCAATTTACTTGCCTGGTGTGACTGCTCTCTGCAAGTACTTGCACGAATATTTCAAAATAGAAATTTTTTAAACAATTGCTGCAAGTATTTTACTTGCACGGTGTGACGGCACCTTAAGTTAATAATCTAAGCTTTATGTACCTTTAAACCCCTAGAAGTTTAAGCCAATAGTTTTAAAATTATATTAAGTCAAACAAAAAATGGTTCACAGTTTACCCTTCTTATGATTTGCATACTAAAAGTTTTCTCTATAAAAGTTTTAAAAATTTCAAATTTAAAAATTATTTAAAAAAAAACCTCTCCAACGATTTATAATTTTTTTCCATAAAATCATATTCAGTCGAGAATAATGATGGCGTCTTTTCTTTTAACTCTCAAAAAAGTTGTTTTAGTTATTTTAAATATCGTATTACAAACATTTAAAACTTTTTTCTCTCAAATTTCCATATCTTTACATAAAATTTTCTTATACCATCAGCTTCTTGAATGTAAGAGCAAGTACGTGCGACCCAGTCGTTTATTTTATTTTTCGATGTTCAAAGAGGATTGACACGATGCAATCAAGAGAATCAACGGGGGTGTATACAGTTTAAGTATCTAAACTACAAACAAATAAATAAATGAAACACAAATGGTTCTAGAAAATTTTAGTATTAAAACAAGTTAGTGATGATTCGGCGGCCGTATTTACTTGACCTTATTATCGTAAATATCGGGGGGTGGCTTACACAAAAGGTATACGAAGAAGGAAGGCAGTACGAAAAAAAAGAAGGACTTATCCATGGCATTAAGTCTACTTGGACTGAAATATCGCTGAGTTATATGAAATCTTTGTATGACTGAGTTCCAGATCGGACTTTTGAATCAAAACGGTGGTCATACCCATTGCTAAATTATTAGTTTTTATAATAATTACTAAAAAAAAAAGAAACAATAAAATCAAAATGTTAAACTTTTCCACAATTTTTGCTGTTGCCTTCATTCATGAGAACCGATTTTACCGCTTACTTTTTTGAGTATTTTTATTAACTTTGGAAAATGTGTGTTACTTTTAAAAAAGGAAATAATTTTAGTGGGCGTATTCCATGCAGATATTAAAAACCCTTGCTTATAGTCAACATATAAGTTTGTTATAGCCATGAAAGCTGGCCTTTATTCAAGTGAGCTACAGTGTATTTTGGTACCTATTGTTTATTCATTTTAATTTTTTTATTTTTTCATAACTACGGTGACCATATTTTTTCGAGCGAAATCCGGGACGAAAAGTTAAAAAATTTAAACTTCTTTTTAATAAAATAACAACATAAAAACAAAGATTAATTTTTAAAAGAGAGGAACAATAAAATAAATTATATTATCTTCACAATATATCAAAACCCAACATTTTTCTTCTGTTTACAAAGCAACTAAACTAAGGGCTAGTTTTTCAAAGCTGTGAGAAAATCTGAGTAAGCTGAAAATAAGTTAACCCCAAGCTATTTCAGAAGCAATCGAAATCGAGTTGGGTCCACAATGAAGAGTTTGTGCCTGAGTTAACTAACTCATCAAATACGGTGAGTTAGCTTAGGATTTAAATCGATTGAAAAACACTTTTCTGGAGTTATCTAATGTTTAACCCCGAGACTATAGGATGAGCTCACATTAAGCTTTTAAATAATATAAGTTAAATGTATATTATATAAACCTCCCAGAAACATTAAATTTTTGGTAGTGCACATTAAACGAATTTTTCAATGTATTTAAGTTTCAAAAGTCGTTTTTAGTAAATTAATGAACGAATTTATTTATGTGAAATAAAAGAAGCTTTAGAAATGTGCAAATACGTGACAAATTACTTAATACGGGACACTTGTACGTCCCGGGTTTCTTAAAAAAATAAGTCGGGAGAAGCTATAGAAAACGGAAAAGTTTCGGGAAATCCGGGACGATTATTAATTATATCTAAAAACTTGGCCTCATGCAGGCGCTCTAAGTTAAACTATAATTACCTTCTTTCGGATAAAAAAAACTATTTTAATAATAAAATTCACATTAGTTTTTTTTTACCAAGAAGAATTATAAAAAAAATGGTTTCATTATCATTTTTTTATTTTTCATTTAAAACTTAGAAACTATACATTTCTATTTCGTTTAAAGTAACCCAGAGATGGGGCATAGCAAATAATGGGGGCTATCGTGAATAAAGTTTTCCACGAAATTGTTCCCATTGTCGAAGACTGGAAACGGGAATCGTGGTCGAAGTTTCTCTCGGAATTTATTAGCATCGAAAGTGAATATTGCATGGCCACTGGGCTACCATTTTATTCGACCAAATTTGTGCCTGAAAAGAACTGGGAAAAATTGTTGAAATTTCCAATGATAGAAGAAGGGAGAAATTCCGTGGGAAATTTTAGTGACGATAGCCCCCAATAACCTTACATTTTTTAGGGCGGGATATTATTTCCTATTGACTTTTATTCAAATAATTAATTAGTTTAAATGATGGCCAATTATTAGCAAATTTAAATTTCTTGTGAAAAATCACGACACAAAAAGCCTCAATTATGTAGAAGATTTAAAAAACTGAAAATCTTTTAAACCATCTTATTCTCTCCCATGCGTATAATATGTATGCAAATTCCATAATTGTTTTTCTTGTCTTATTTTAAAAGAGTTAATAATAGGCCTAGCGCTGAAGGCACCGCATTATTGCTGTTTAACCTGCGTTTCTCTTGTTTTTAATGTTTATATTCATAACCACTTAATTCAAAATAGAAATGGTTCACCGATCATATTGTGTCTAAGACACATACACCAGGGATGAAAAATCGTGTTTCAGTTTGTAGTTTTTTATTTGCTTCAATAGATATGGTGTAACAAGTGCAATTCTTTATTATTTTTTATTTATTATGTTTCTAAACATATCACTACCTACATTTTTGAAGTTTATGTAGTATCTGACCCAGAGGTCAGATAGGACATACATTTAAAAAATTGTTAATCTCTTCACAATTAACTACATATGTAGTGATCAAAAAAGAATAATATAAGATATTTATGAAGTGTGAGAAACATCAACATTAAACTTTCACTCGTTCTCTGGTAGCTAAGTTTCTATGAACCTTGCTATCTCCAAATTTTGAAAATTAAGCTACCTAGTTCTTGCTTCTTGTAACCAGGGGATGATTATGATTTTCTTTTAAATCAATTTACTTTATGTCTTTTTCGTCGAATGCAAAAGTGTATCGAATTTTATAAAAGTGTATTTGTGTACTTTAGAAAAGTTGAGTGTATCGAAAAAAGTACAATTGTATGACTTTTGCAACCCTGACATACACTAGTTTGATAAATAACGAGGTTGCGAAAATCTTAAGTGGTGCCTATAATCAACACTTGCACGTGTAGTTTCTTGTAAAACTGATTTATATACTGAGTAGGTATATGTACTTTTGAATATTTGTGAATTAAAAATTTAAGTTCTTCTCACTTATTTAAAAATAAAAGTTGAATTTAAGATTTCTTACAGATAAAATAGGACAAAAAGATTAGTACCATAATGAAACTTTGGTGAAAACGTTTCATGTACCACGAGAATGAAGAATTAAAAGGAAATCGATGCGATTATGTAAGAATGACTATATTTTCAATTTAAAAATTAAATATTCCCGAATACCAATTAAAAATAATGGTCGATTAATGAAACTTGGCATAAATTATTCATTTGTCAAAAAAAGCAATTATTAGAAGAATCCATTAAAATATCTGCGATGAACATCATAAAATCTATGACAAAAATGATACCTTTATGAAACTATAAAAATATCTATAGTAAAAGGGCATTTTTTATGGGTGAAGGAAAGTATAATTCTTTTTTGCAAAAACAAATTTTGTTTCGAAAAACAAATATGTAACACCAAATCTACAAGAACACTCTTTCTCCATTGATATTTTTGTGTATTCCTTTTATTCTTCATTCCCTTAGTCAATGAAATATTATTACAACGTTCCGTGAGGGTACCATCCTTTCAAAAACATTTGAAAATTAACACACACTTTCTAATTTCTTCAAAACAGCATCCTTCCATGCAAAATATTTTTATAGACTCTTATGATTTTTCTTTCTGTTAGTTTTCTTTCATAAAGCATATTTACCAAGTCTCATGATGGTATCATTTTTATTATAGATTTTATGGTAATAATCCCTTTTTAACCCCCCCCCCCCATTAACAAAGTTTTTCACCACAGATATTGTTATGAATTCTTCTGATTATTGTTTTTTTTTTATGACAGATAAACCATTGACGCCAAGTTCCATCAATGGGCCATCATTTCCAATTGGTATTCGGTAATATTTAATATTTAACTTTTATACTGAAAATATAGCTATCCTTACATAAAAAAGGTTGAAATATTTTTTGAAGAATGTTTATTTTTATTTCGTATTTTGTTGTATTTTCATGTCTTGTGTTATTTCTGTATTGTTGGTAGCAATAAAAATAAATTAATTGACAAATGTCAGACTTTTCCACATCTCCATATTTTTTCCTAGTGGTTGCACATTGGGAAATGAAAATCATTTCTTAAAAAAATAAAGGGTGATTTTTTAGCTGGTTTGGTTTTGGCAACACTGGTTTTGACAGCTGACGTGTGTTTAGTACCTTGTGTCACTGTCAAACAGCTTCAATTTGGTTTGCAATTTAACCATTGATCGTCTTACAAATGAACAACGCTTGCAAATTATTGAATTTTACTATCAAAATTCGTGCTCGGTTCGAAATGTTCATCGCGCGAAAAATTGTGTTCAGCGATGAGGCTCATTTTTGGTTGAATGGGTACGTAAATAAGCATAATTGCCGCATTTGGAGTGAAGATCAGCCAGAAGCATTGCAACAGCTACCAATGCATCCCAAAAAAGCCACTGTTTGGTGCGGTTTATGGGCCGGCGGCATTATTGGGCCATATTTCTTCAAAGATGATGCGAATCGCAGCGTTACTGTCAATGGTGAACGCTACCGAGCGATGATAACAAACTTTTTTTGCCCGAAATGGAAGTTCTTGACTTGCATGATATGTGGTTTCAACAAGACGGTGCCACATGCCACACAGCACGCGAAACAATGGCGCAATTGCGAGGCGAGTTTGGTGAACAGTTAATTTCACGTTTCGGGCCGGTCAATTGGCCGCCTAGATTGTGCGATTTGACACCATTAGATTATTTTTTGTGGAGGTATGTCAAGGCTAATGTCTATAGGGACAAGCCCGCTTCGATTGACGCACTGGAAGCCAACATCCATGCATTCATTCGTGAGATACCGGCCGATATATGTGAAAGAGTATGCCAAAATTGGACTCAGCGGATGGGCTACCTGAGACGCAGCCGTGGTCAACATTTGCATGAAATTATCTTTAAACATTAAATTGCAAGGTTCAAACTATGGATTCAAATAAATATTTCATTCACTTTTTCGAATTTTTTGTTTTTTTTTTTTTAAAGTTCTAAGCCTCTTAAAAAATCACCCGTTATATCGAACCGCTTCATATTTTGCTCACGAATTTGGGTACTCACCTCTGCTTGCGAATTCCATCGCTGTGAATTAACCGGCATTTTTGTATGGAAATTTCATTTTTACCCGAACTGAGTACTAGGCTTTACGGGTCAAACCTTAAACCAAGATAAATATGTATATGTATTTATATAGTTAAACATATCGTCGTATTGAAGTACCATTAAACGCCATTTTTAGAGTTTTGTAAAATCCCGTTAAAATTTTCGGCAGTCTATTGCGAAAAAACTAACCAATGTCATTTTTGTATTTTTTTTAAGCTTTCAAAATATTAAAATTTTCATGAGAAAGTTTTTTATAATAGAAATTCTATATATACTACTGAAACAAATCAGCCAAGTAGAAGACTAAGCATTACATAGTAGGACTAGAAAAAAAAAAGCTATTTTGAATCTATTTAAATGTTTGTCCAAAATGAGTTTGCAGTATTCTATCACGCACAAGGTGCGCCGCAGAACACAGTTTGGGAGCCGAAGACTTAGAATATTGGTTGAATCGACACATTTAAGGAATACCTTAAGAATGTTTGCATATAGTAAAAGACACATTTACAAACTATTAAACAAAATCAATATTTGACATGTCTACTAATAGACCGAGTGTCAACAAAATAAAAAATCAAGTCATTTGCATTACTTTGTAAGTTAAAGTAGCCTTTGAGGTGTTGAACCCATAACCGTTTGCTTGCCTACCTTAACACGTGTCGAACAGGTGTAAAATTCGACGAAATATTTGACATCGATTTATTTCAATGCCTATTGGTCAGAGGGCAAATAAATATTAATCTTGCATTTTTGAACAATTGTTGTCATTGGTCAAACTCTCTGTGGTTAGCCCCTAGGTAGATATAAAGCCTAAATTTTTTAAAAATCTTAACACAGGTGAACAGATAATTTTTGAGAACTTCAGTGAGCCCTTTCTTCTAATGGACCAAAGGCAGTCAGATTATATTTTGTAGCATCAACTTTCTTGAAATAATTATTGCCTTCAGTTTAAAATGAATAAATTAAATTACACCAGAAATCAAATTATGACAAGCCACAAAAATGAAGCCACTTGCTCCTACGGGCCTGGTGGAGGGATGATTTCTCAAGTGTGGGTAACGAAGGGATCACGCCTTTTAAAGCAGTCGTCCTCTTCTCAACCAGGTGATTGTGCAATGAAAGACACTTCTTCAATTACTAAGATATACCCACCAACTGTACAGGACAGGCTATACCCTGCTGAAACTCATTAACACCTTTAACGGGCTTGATTGACAGTATAATTTATCATAGGTTTCATTTCATGGGGATCAAAATTCCTAGGGCGCGGTTCCCAAACTGTGTTCCGCGGAATCCTACATTGCCACATTGGTGAACTTCAAGCTCCGACCACTGAGGAAAAATTGCAGGAAACTTTTCAATCGAGCTAAAAGTACTAGAGCTGTGTCCGCTTAGGATTCCTATAAGGAATCACTGAAATCATATAAAAAAGAATTGAGGAAAAACAAACGATCTTCGTGGAGGATATTCTGTGGAATATCTCGACAAATTCAGCTGTGCCTGGTTGGCTAAAAAATATTGATGGCTCCTGGACTAATTCTTGCGAGGAATCGCTTAATTTGCTACTGAATACTCATTTTCCGGACAGCTCACAGTTTGTTAATAGTACTGCCCTACACAGGATAAGCAGTAACTTAACTTTTTCACAAGGTCTGATTACAAGGGAAATACTACAATGGACACTCAACAGCTTCGAATTATACAAGTCGGCAGGACCGGATGGCATCATTCCAGCTGAATGATGCGTCGTGTTGGTGTTTTATAGAATTAGTTCAAAATAAGTTTTGAGATTTTAGTCTTTTATTTTTCAGCTTCATGAGCAGTCTGAATAGTTATTAACGAAATTTGCCGACCTTAACTTCTGCCGCCCGGACCAGAAATGCCCAGTGCGCCCCCCCTTAGATCAAGCTATGTGTGTTAATAAAGCTTCTAAGGCCACCCACACCCTTCACTAAAGGACATATTTTGAATTCATAAAAGATAGCGATGGCCCCCAATGATATGTTTAATGCTTTAGTATTAGAATTGTTAATAATTTAATTAATTAATAATTGTATGCGGTCAAATTCTGAAAGCTGATTTAAAATACAATAGATTGAGCATGAACTTGTAAATAGTAGAAATTCTTAAACTTATTATTTTTTTTTGTAGTTGCCCAAAAGACCTTTAAAGAGGCATTACATTTTGAGGTAGGCTTAATTAAATCCAACTTTTCTATGACACTGTTATATTAAACAACTAAACAATCTGATATAGATGCTTTAATTATAAAGAGATTATGGTGTCTCACAATAACAAAACTGTTTGGTATCTTAGCTGCATGGTTTGTAGACCAATTCATTTTCTTATTTAATTTTTCTTATACAATTGCAACCAACTGTAACTATCGTTTTGAGTGAATCTTCAATGTGACATTATGTTGAGTTGTCTTTGACAGAAAAAAAAACTCATCCATCAGAGCGAAACCTTTTAACACTTCTACAATTGGCTCACCCACCTGCCCGCAAAAACAAAATCATCGCTTTGTAACAATAACATTAGACAAATCTTGGCTTAAATAATGAACTAATATTGAAATGGGTTTCAGATATTTTTGCAACTCGAATAAAGCAGTATGTTTCGCGAGAATAGTCTTCCTTATTTTGTCTTAGTTTTATTTGTGATCATATTTTGTGATTTTGTGATAAGTGACCCATATGCGAATTTGACTGAAATTAGTTCGAGTGAAAGAAGTTTCCGTAAAGTCCATCAGCGGCATCGTCATAGAAAACCAATTATCATACCTACAGAGGCTCCTTTGGAAGGTGAAAATTTTGATGCGAGGATACCAAAATTGTTTTCATTTCAAGCCTTGGATGAGGATCTGACGGTATGTTGCTCTGCTAATAGTTTACCAATTTGAAAATAGAAATTGTTGAAGGAGTTTATATTTTTTCTTAAAGATTGACTTAGAATTCGCGGTTCCGTTTATTCATGTTCCAGTCAAAAAGAGCATGCAGAGAACTGGCCAAGCAGTTAAAGTAAAATAAGTTTTATATAAAATTAGGGGTGTTTTAAAAATTTACCTATAAATTACAGAGCCTGGTGAATTTGAATACACCCGCACTTATTTTAGCTGGATTATTGGCTGCTGGAAGTGCGGTTTTTGGATTACTGTTTCATAATTACGTTGGAAAAACAACAACTGGCGTAAGAAGAAATTCAAGGATAAATGATATTAGCAATGTTCTTGATCCTTTCAAGTTGATACAAAGAAATTCTGAAGGAGAAAAAATTGGTAAGATTGTGATATTTTTTTTTTATGTGGGTGAAGGTAAAGTGCAGTCTCGAAATTGATTAGTTGTTGTTTTCATTTTTTTGTTTCTAATTTATTTCTTTACTATGTTAATTCTTACTCAATTTAACTGTAGGTAAGTCCAAGTATTTGCAACCCCTGCTCTTTTTCAAACAATTTATATTCCAAGCTTCCATGCTGGTTCAGGCTTTAAAACAATTTTTTTTTTCAATTTATTGTCATTTGTATAAAACCTTAAAAAATCAAGAATATTTTAAAATTTTAAAATCTTATTAATTATTTATATTATTCAAATTTTAGAAACTGCATTTGGTAGTATCATTCAAATAGTGGAAGAAAGTTTTAACAAAAACAATGTCGATATCACAGCCTGCATACAAAAATCAATTTGCTTGTATGTTAAAAAATCAGCAGATTACGTCCGTAGCGGCCGTGCAACAGGAACAAATAAAATTGTTGATGGCTTGGTTAGGTAAAATTTAAATCACCAAATTTGTTTAATGTGAGATAGTTTTTATTTTTTTGCAATTTTAAATTTTAGTTCTGACTGGCTTTTGCAATATTTGGAAGGTACTGCAGTAAGAGATGCTATAGATTCAGGAATTGGAAGCTCAAATTGTGATTATAAATATCCAACTTGTGAATGGTCTAATCCAGAGAAACATGTAATGAATTTAATGTTAGGGTTTATAAAAAATATCCCTGCCGTCAAAGACATTTGGTCTTGAATCAAATTTTTTTTTTTTATTTTACTATAATTTTATGACAAGTATTTATTTTTGTATACCAATTTTTTACTTTTATATGATAAACTTTATTAAATTAAAAATAAATTTAAATGTTTCATAAAATATAAAATTGTTTATTTTTTGTACGATCTAAATTTACAAGACTAAACGGAAATATTTCAACTTATTGAAATACATACTTACATAGTTAAGTAGGAAGTCAATTAAAAGTTCATGTATTTTATGAAAATTGTTTCCAACTTAAGGTTCTTGTAAATAACCGAAAGAACCAAACAATTGACAAAAAATATTGTTCACTAGAAAAGTCTGATCTTCCAGTCTTACTATTTGGATCTTCATTCAACTTCAGCCTAAATGGCTGGATCAATTTTCATAAAACTTGGTACCTTTTGTGATTCTGTCCACATGTTTTTTATTTCTTTTATAAACTAAAAATTGCGGTACCTGTCATACAATTTTTCTTAGCAATTCCACAAAATCAAATATTTTCAAAACTTAATTTTCAAAATTTAATAACTTTTTTTCAGCTACCTTTGCATGGGAAACTGTGTTTCAAAACATGGTTCTTAATGGTAGGTACCTTCCAAAGAACCATTTTTTTATTTTTTTTTTTTTTATTTATTCGCTCGATGAGGCCGACCCAGTGTAGTCGACGTGCTTTGGCTCTTTGGACTACATCCACACCATGGTACAGCTCGTATAATTCACGATTGAATCTTCTCCTCCATTTGCCCCCCTCGCATATTGGACCCAATATCAGCCGAAGAATTTTTCTTTCGAAAGTGCCCAGTATCGATTCCCCTTTTGACTTATCTTCCAGCACTCGGCACCGAACTGGTAAAATTAGCGTTTTGGCATAGTGTGCACTTTGTCTTTCGGAAAAGGAGTTTTGAACCCATTTGTTTGGCCAAACCGAAGTAGCAGCGATTCACTAGGGTAATTCTTCGTCGGATTTCCAGTAAGATGTCATTCATGGGATTGATGTTTGTTCCGAGGTAGGTGAACTCCTTGACTACCTCGAAATTACTGCTACTAACAGTGTCGTTTTGTCCTAGGCAATGGACAGATGAAGCTTTGTTTGTTGATAATATAATCTTTGTTTTGTCCTCATTCATTTCAAGACCAACGCGTTTCCCTGTTCATCAATAGCTGTGAATGCTTCTAGTACTGCTTGCTTGGAGTGGCCGATGATGTCGACGTCATCCGTATAGCCAAGCAGTTTCGAAGACCTGTTGAAGATAGTGGCTTCCAGGTTAACACCACTCTTGCGAACTATCTGTTCCAGGACTAGGTTGTCTGATCTGAACCCTTTACATGTCTGGAATAGCTCGGAAGAGCTGTAACCCATTTTCACGTTGTACCGGGTATTTTGTAACGTCATGCGGCATACCTGGATCATTTTTTTCCGGATCCCGAGTTCCGACATCACCAATGGAAGTTCTTGGCAAATTATACAATCATATGCGGCTTTGAAGTCGATGAAAAGATGGAGGGTCTCGACTTGAAATTCGTTCGTCTTTTCCAGGAAGATTTGGTCTATCGTTGATCAGCCTGACCTGAAACCACACTTGTACATGTTGATCATAGTGTTGCAGAAAGATTTAAGACGCTCATATGATCTTGTATGAAACATTAAGCAGGGATATATCTCTGTAGTTTTGCAGGATATAGAATCGCCTTTTTTTGTAGATTGGGCATAAGGAGCTATGGAGCTATTTGACCAGTCGTTGGGTATACTTTCCTCCTCCCGCACTTGGTTGATGAGCTGGTGCATGCACCCTACAAGGACATCTCCCCCATAATTAAAGAGCTCCGCAGGTAGGTCATCCAAACCGGTAGATTTATTGTTCTTAAGCTTGTCGATGGCTTTCTTAATCTCTTCAGTACTGGACGCTGGGACTGGATCTTCAGTGACTAGTCGCAATATTGGAAAATCCAAAATAACCCTAAATGTCTGCGACTTTTGTTTTTAACACTCAGGGACTTTTCGTCACCATGACTCTGTTGCTGATAACAAAAAAAATTTCATAATATTCTTTCTGACTTTTATGAACTTTATTATTAATTCACTAAATTATCAGGCCATCGGATTTCATACTAAGTTAGGTTTCTAAATTGTTTTTGATTTTTTTGATTTTGAAAAAAAATCACTGAATTATTGTAGACATGGTGTACTTAAATTTTGGTAAAAATAAAACCAAAATATGTTATTTACGGTACCTTCCATATAACGGTTTAATTATTTCCGATTTCTTCATTATTGATTCAAATGATTTATATCAATTTTTAAAGCAAAAGCTTCTTTAATAATATTTCATATTAAATCACTAATAATTATTTTTCATATTGAAATTTTGAATTTTGAATTTTGCATATTTCATGATGGAAAGATATACGAGCCAACAGCGAGTCGAAATTATTAAAATTTACCACCCAAATTCGAAGTGAGTGGCCTCAACGTTAAGAGCGCTACGTCCAATTTATGGTCGTCATAATCGTCCTAGCAGATCAACAATTGAGCGTATAGTGGAAAAATTTGAATCCACAGGCACAGTACAAAATGCTCCCGTGCCAGTGACACAAAGAAGTGCCCGTAGTGTCAAGAATATTACTGCCGTTGAGGCTTCAGTTACAGAGAGCCCAAATGTGTCTCTCACACGTCGTTCTTAAGCGTTGGGCATCTCTGTGACGTCGTTGTGGCGAATTTTGCGAAAAAATCTTGCCCTACATCCTTACAAGATTAAATTGAAGAAGAACTGAAGCCGCTTGACCACCAGAAGCGTCGTATGTTCGTGAATTGGGCTAAGCAACAACTTGAAAATGATTCGGATTTTCATCGAAAAATCATTTTCAGCGATGAGGCTCATTTCTGGCTGAATGGCTTCGTCAATAAACAAAATATGCGGTATTGGTCAGGCAGCAATCCACACGTACTCCATGAGTCATCATTGCATCCCGAAAAAATTACGGTTTGGTGTGGTTTATAGGCCGGCGGCTTCATTGGGCCGTACTTCTTCCGTGATGATCAAGACCGGCACGTTACTGTGAATGGGGATCGCTACCGTTCAATGGTAACCGAATATTTTTGGCCCCAATTGGATGATATGGACTTGGAGGACATGTGGTTCCAACAGGACGGCGCCACAAGCCACACAACGAATGTCACAATCAATTTATTGGAAACCAAGTGTGGAGAACGTGTTATCTCACAAAATGTTCCAGTCGCTTGGCCGCCTCGGTCGTGCGATTTGACGCCGTTAGACTATTTCCTCTGGGGCTACGTCAAGTCTAAGGTCTATGCCAACAAGCCAGCGACGATTGATGAGCTTTGTACGACTATCGAACGTGAAATTGCAGCAGTATCGGCCGATTTATGCTAGAAAGCCGTCGAAAATTGGGTTCAACGTGTGGACTTCTTCACGCGTGCCCGTGGTGGCCATCCAAAAGAAATCGAGGTCCATACATAATGGCATCGAACGTACTTTCACAGGAATAAAGAATTTCATTGATATTCAAAACCGTTTTTGTTTTATTTAGAAAAAAACTTTTGCAGCGCTCTTATTAAAAAATCCGATATTTACATGTTTTCAAGTAATTAAATTGCATACATAAGTTTGAGCTCTAAGTTATTTTACTTGTTTCTTATTCAGTTAAAAGAACGATCTAAGTGTTTTTTTTAAAACATTTTTTTATATTTCTTTTCTATAAATACTTAAATATTTTAAAAGTTCTTTAGTTACAAGCAACTTTAACCTAAGAGCAAATACGTACGGTTTAGTCATGCAATTTATATAAAAAACCAATGATTTTCGAGAAATTAGAAAAAATTAATTTTAGCCCTTCCACCTCCCTTTAAACTTTTTCCCCTGGTCCAAATTTATGGTACTTTTTAGTAAATGTTTAAAACGTTAAAGCAAAGTTCTGCCCAAAATTCAGCTTTGTCAGAATTTTTTCAACGTGAAAGTCTAGTTTGCTTAGGCTTTAATATTTATGGTACATAGGCTCATTTTACACTTTTGGGAAGTCTTGTAGTAGGTGTCTTGTAATAGGTAGTCGTTGAAAATAATGTGAAATCTGTCTGAAATACATCATAATCAACGACCTTGCAAGTCAGTAAGTTAGCTACTCAAAGGGATAATTACTAGATCTAATTTATAACAAAAAGAAATCTCTTCAAAATGTAACTTTAAAATCAAGGATGGGTCAACTTGGGCGTATACGTACTATTATTATTTTTTTAATATTGTGTCGGGTGTGATCTAATTCGTGTTAGATATTTTGGGGATGATTTCTGGCATCATTTTAAGAAAAAAATTGCATCGGGGAAAATCCTATATGCACTACCACCTAAGCTGGGGAGAGGGGCAATTTCTTAAAATTACTTAAAATGGAAACAAATATTTTAAATGAAGGAAACCACAAACATACTGATGTGGTGTATGTAGGTTATAAAGCAAATAATCTATTCCTTTATTTGATTTTTAATTTAATCGAAGTCATATTATTGGAAAAAATTGTGATTGTTTTTTAAGTTTCAAGAGAGACAAAAAAATGGTGGCAACATTTTGAAAAATTAACTTAAAGTATTATTGTATTTGTGTCTCTTCAATTTCTCAAAAGCTGTTAACTTATCCAACTTGATTTAAAAAACAAATAAAATAGTGGAATATTTGCTTTCAAAGGAAGTTATTAACACATCGTTATATGTGCTTTGGTTGACGATATGGCTAGGAAGAAGAAAAATTGAACTCGACTTTAAATAGACTTGTCATTGCGATGACAGGGAATATGCAAAAAGTGGGCCTTACAATTTTGTCTGTTTATCTGTTCGGCTACATGTTTAGCAGATGCATCGATTTTTTTAAAACTTGGTACCTAAATATTAAGTTTTTAGTCAATTCCCTATACTTTTTCACTTTAGGTGCCAGCTATAGCTATCGTTGAAACTCATCATTGAACATTTTAATGACTGATTTGTGAGACATTTAGAAAGCAAAATCATTTATTATTTTGATGGACGGATAAAAATAAGGATTTATTTAATATTTCTAGTAATAAAAGCGTTCAAATTGGCCTAACTTTTCATATAAAAAGACTTTTCTTATTTCAATGATTGAACTACCTTACCAATCATCATTGAAATTTTAAAAGTTGTTTTATGTGGAAAGTTGGGCCTATTTGAAATTTTGTTTGACTAGAAATATTAACAAAGTCTTGAGCTTTATTTGTCCATCAAAATCAATCATTCAATCAATCATTAAAATTTTCAATGATGAGTTTGAATGATAGCTATAACTGGCGCCTTATCTTAGAGCTAATTCTCACTGTATGTGTCATATGCACATGATTTTTTTTTAGAAAAACTGCTGCACAAATTTAAAAAAAAAATCAATAAGTTACTTTTAGTAAAGGCTACTTCTGGGTGGGAAACTGTTTTTCAAAAATGGTTGTTAATAATTCCTCGCAAAGAACAATTTTTTCAGATTTTCGATTTTCTTGAAAAACGGTGAGAATGATTTAAATAATTTTTTTTAAATGCAGAAACTCCCAAAATATTGCAAGTGTTGTATATCAAGTGTTTTTGGACTTTTAAAAACAAATTTCAAAATTTTAGTTTGAAACCTCAATATTTCGAAAACGACCCAGTCAATACAAATGTGGAAAACTATAGAAGAAAATCTTATCTTTCATAAAAATGACTCCTAGGGTTTTTCTGTGTTTTAAAATAAGAACGTTTTACAACAAAAAAAAATTAATGCATTAATGGCTGATGGAATGAAAATACTTTTTTTTTAAATTCCAAAAATTATAAATAATATTGCGTGTCAAAATTTTGAAAAAAAAAATATTTTGTGAATTTTAAAAAAACATAAATCAAAAAATATTTTTTTTTGAACATTCTATACATTTCAAAATTTGGTTGGAAATTTAATTTTTATCTGCATATTAATAAAAACTTAAGATTTGCGTACCTATTAAAATATTTCCTGGGCTTGTGTGTCTGATCCGGATCAGATCATAATAAATAAAACACAGGATTATAGTGATAGGAGCGTTTGAAAAATGAATGAAAACATGAAATATAAACAAACATATTTTTCATGTGTCTTCTTTATTGCACTACTGTGACACATTCACAATTGTTTATTGCACCCAAGCCACCAGAGTGAAAACTAATTTTTGGATCATTGAAATAGATCAAGATAAAAAGCAGGATCCCATGTTATTTTTGTAATAACGTAACAGAAATTGATCCGGATCACATCATGTGCATATTAAAATGTGGCTTATGGCTCTGAAAGTTGGATTAAAAACTGGAGTTAAGGTTTCCTAAGAGGTAATAGCTCTCCTTAAGATTGAAAGTATGTCAATCCTGGTAAATTTTGTTCCACAAAACGGGTATATTTTATTAAATAGCGTTTTTGATTAAAAATAGTGCATTTCATTTATTTTTTTTCATATTCTTTATCCAAGTGCTTCCCCTCTTCCGCCCTTCTTAAAATTATGTATTTTGTTTTCAATTCCTTTTCATAGCAGAGAAAATGGGTGCAAACAATTTTTTCAAATAGATCAAACTCTTTGCGGCAAGTGTCCAAAAAGATGGAAATATTTTAATGTTTAACTTTCCCTATGCTTTATTATTTAAGCTTAAACCTCCATTAATATGTGCACTCTCAAGGAAAACTTTTGTATACGCCTTCACAGCCAATAACCAGCTTCTGCTAAACCTAATGTTGTAGTTAGAAGATTTCAGAATAGGCACCCTAAAGAATTCAACAAAATACACCAATAAAAGAAGATACATAAATGAGTAGATAAGTACAATAACGGCATAAAGCCGTCGTGGACGTAGCAAAGTATCATATAATAAAACGGCAAACACGAATTTTTTGGTACAATTTACGCGGTCTACAAAAGCCGAAGGCATATAAATTATATATCGTTTGCACAGAAGTGCAGAATGCAAACATTTATTAAATAATCATGCCACAAAAACCAAAAAACAGTAACATTAAATTGCGTAATAAGTGCGAAAAAGAGCGAGGGCGAGACCGAGAAATTGTTTGTTTTTATATGTCGTAATCAAATGTGACGTTTCGATTTTTTCCACCTACCAACTAACCAATTTTCCAGCACTGACTGGAAAGATAACTGGAATGCCTGATGGCTGCGTTCAGCGATGCAGAAAAAAATACTGAGTAGCTCATATAATAATAAGTAGCTCATATACCACGTTTACATGAGCGGAGCGAAGGAACGGATTCAATCCGGATCGAAATGTCGACCCAGGTTTATGACAACGAGTTGGATCGAGTAATCTATATTCAATCCGATCCAGTTCTACATGGACCTAAATCCGGATTCCATTCTGATTTTATTTTCCATGTAAACAAGATATCAGTTTTTCTCTACGCTAAAGACAGCTTTTATTGAGAAATAAAATTATTAGCTCTCGAGTTTCGAGGGCTGGACGTACTAGTTAAACTTAATATATCACTCACAAATGTGTATGGAAAATTGGGCATATTCACGTAGTTTACAACTTTACTACGTATTCGATGACTTTACAAAACTTTGGAATCAGTCGCAATAAAAATAAAATGTACAGCTGGATTGCACGTACTTGCTCTTTTTTATGTTCATTATGTTTAGAACTTAAGAGATCTTAAAAAAATGCAAGTAATTGTAAAAAAAGTATAAAAAAATCATTTCAATCGTTCTTTAACCCGTTGAAAAACTTAGAGCTCATGAAATCTCATTTTTTGATGGACACATTTATGTTATGGAATCTGTTTGGGTACGCCTCTCCTAATAATTAAAACGAACAATCTTGGAACAAAGATTGGTTTGGTTTTTATTTGACAACTCTTTCAAATTCGATTTTACAACAAAGTTTATCAACGTAGGGAGGCGTTGGGTTAAGCTAAGAGTGAAAAAAGATAACTCAGTTTTTAAAAACAAGTAACATTAATATAATGGCCTTAACAGATGAGCTATGACGTTCTGTCACAGATGCATCTCAACAGACCATATATGCCTAATTCATATTGTTTATGTGGACAATATTGTAATTAACGGTTCTTTCGTACAACAATTCGGAAAAAAAGAAAATGACGTAATTAACTTATACCATATTTTTCGATTTTGAAGAAATGTATACTTTTGCGTTGGACTGAAAACACAATATGTGGCCAATAACACCTTGCTTGTGATATCATCAAGATATCACAAGAAACGTCATACCACCTCTTACACATAATACAAAGGTGAACTTTGATCCACTATTACTTAAAGATGGAACAACTATTAGAGGTCGTTAATAGCTTATTTTAAAGATCCTTTTATCTTGTATAAGATCTTAGTTGGACATTTTGTTGTAAAATCAAACTTGAAAGAGTTGTTAAATAAAAACCAAACCAATCTCTTTTTTAAGATGTCAAAAAAACTTGTCTTTATAATCATTAGGTGTACCCAAAAAGATTCCATAAAAAATGTTGTCTATTGCAAAAATGCGATATAAAATCCTAATTTCTCTTCGCTAAAATAAGACAAGTATGCCATTTGATTACTTGAAAAAATGTGAATATGTATATGCAAAAAAATAGATAGAAATAATAAAATAGTTAGAAATAATAAATAGTTGGAGCGGTTTTCTTAAAAATTAATATTTTATATACTAAAATTTAGCTACATAAAAAAATTAGTATGCCAATTCTGAGTATTTATTAATATATAAATACATTTACTTATTTAGTTTCAAAAAAAAAATCATCAACCCGATTTTGAAATATTGAATTTTCAAAAAAAAAAAATTAGTATTTTTCTTAAAATTAAATATTTTTTTTTAAATTCAAAATTTATTTTTTTTCAAAGTTTTGATATGCAATTTTGTTGAAATTTTTAAAGAGCTTTTGCATAATCTTTTTATACAAATCAGCTGAACTGTTAATGAGAAAATCAAAACCCAAAAAACCGTTATATGGCAGGTACTGTCAATAGGGTTATTAATTTATTTTTGTTTACCAAAAATTTACTATACCTACAGGTATACACTGTTTTTTTTATTAAAATTTAAGAGCCGCTTTAGAGATAAATAAGCTTTTCGTTAAAGGTTGTATGGCAAGTACCGTTATTTTTGAATCTAAAACAAATTTTAATTTCCCTCACTTAAGTTCAAAATTTGAAGAAAACATTTTGAAAAATATCTTACTTTCATAAAATGATTTTATTCAATTGAATTCTTTGAACTTATTTAACTTATTTAGTGGTTTTTTCATTTTATTATTAACCCAACAAAACTAACAAACAAAAATGTCACAAAATAATAAAATAATCTGCTGCATGACACATCCCCCAATTGAAACATTGAAAAAAAGTAAACAAAACTTTTTTGTTTGTCTTCAATTAATTTTTAGGTGTTTTTGGCAAAAGCGTTGTAACAACATTCATAGCTGTTTTACTGTCCACCGGGCATGATGAGTAGATCACTTCGCATTCCTTCCCATTGATCTTTCTACCATTTTCAAGGGCTTCCTTAATAGCAGTGCCATCTAATAGGTAATCCACCAATGAGTTTCTAGAAATAAATCAAAGACGTGTTAATGCTTAAAAATAGTTGATAAATAAATAACAAAACAAAATCTATTTTTATAAAATTCTACTAATACGTGGTGCAAAAGTTGGCGCGATCCACGATAAGGCAACAAAATAAATTTGCCCCAATCAGTCGATTCCGAATGAAACCCAAAATAGCATTATGATCAATTAATTGAAAATGTGCCGTTCGGTGTAGTGCAAAGCTTTGGTATTTTTATTGCCGACTGAACTCTCAGGTAAACAAAAGGTGATTCTGTGAGTCTGCAGCTATTTTTGGCCTTATCGAACACAGGAAATGACCGATCATTCAAAAAACTTGCCAACAAGTGCCCGAGTTTATTTAAAAAAAAACGCAAACAAAAAATAATTCAACTTACTCTGACAATGTGTGAATTATATGATCGATTTGATCATCCGATCCGGCTTTCATGCTAGTTTCTGTTGACCGAACGTAGGAACAAACTGCTCGCTGCATGCAGCTTGTAGAGTCGATGTTGTTCTGGCCGAGAATGTCATCAATCTTGTTCATCATGTTAGCAAGGCCAGAGAGATCACCCTCAGCGTCACCTAAAAAACAAATTTCCATCATTAGGTGATATTAAGATTGATGAATTTGTTCCGTTACTTCTGGCATAGCTTCCGTAGCCTCCGTGGAATGCTGATATTATTTTTGGAATTATAAGAATAGCTCCGATGCCAACTAGAGTTCCAAGGACAACACCACCAAGATCAAGTTTAATGGGATTGTAGGCAGATATACCAGTCCCAGAATAACCCTTAAATAAATTTCCTGATTAAAAAAGAAACAAGAAATAAAAATGAATAAATTTTCCTACATTAAGGTGGCCATATCCGGTTGTGTAACCCAGTCTTTCAAGTCTGTCCTTATTAGCTGAATTTTCGGCTATTGAATCATTTTTCTGTTCCTTAAAGTACTGTCTACGCCACTGAGTGTTGTCGTTATAAGAGCTGTTTAAAGTGTTTAAAAATAAAAAAATAAAACGAAAACAAATTGAGAAAAGTTTGAAAAATTCAATAATTTACAAAATTTTTAAATATTTGAGGAAGGGTTGAAAACTATATTTTATTTTAAGTTAAAGTTCAAACTGGTTTAGGAAACACTTTGACGGTATCTGAAATAGGGACAATAGACATGATTTCAAGAAACTGGGGCTTTTGGGTCGTGGAAAAGCATGGAGAATAAAGGGAAGTGAAAGGACTGTGAAAAAATTATCAAGCAGATACTAAACGGCATGGTAAAAATGAAAAGGACACACATGAATACAAAAATTATCAATTCTGCAGAACACTTCAAATTCTGCACTATTATTGCTCAGAATATGGTCAAAAAGTAGTAAAATTAACCAGTGTTTTCAAGGTTTAATGAATGATTTAAGCCAACGATAACAACACCCTGCGTTAGAAAATTCCAAACAAATCAAAAAATAGTGGACATACTCATTATTTATAGACAGAAAACATAATAAATAAATATTTAAAATAAAAAAGTTAACATTTACTTATTTTAAATAATTGAATATGAAGAAAATTCGGAAAGAAGTTTCTTCTGTTAAGTGGAGCGACTGAATTTATAATTCAAGGTAAAAGTTCAAATGAGCTCAACTCCTTTGCGTTTCGCCCAGGTACCTGGCAACAGGTACTTATTTTAGTTAATTATTTAAAAGATTCTTTGAGTGGCCTCAATCAAGTAACGCAGTTTTTGTTCGAATTTTTCTATCAATTTTTCTTTAACAAATTTGGAAAGATTTTCAATCAATGAAAAAAGAAAAAATGGTTTTCAACAATGAATTTTGAACTTTTAAAATATTTTGAATTTTTTAGATTTTAAGTTTATTTTTTTATTGTTGCCAATTTTAAGCCTTAAGATAAATGAGTTCTGCCATAAGAGTATTATTCAACAATAGCACACAATTTTAAATATCTACTATACGTATGTGTACCTATATATATACATACATACACATACATATGTTAGAAAGGTATATAAGTATCTAAAGAAGATGTAAGCTTATAGAAAATAAGATAAATTGTTTGTTAGTTTTTTTTTTACTAAAATAGATACAAATGGAAAGTATTTAAATTTTGTATTGTATATTTAATATTGTATACTATGTGTGGTAGGGTGGCACTTATTTTAAAAATATTTGAATTTATTATGTTCCTCCCTTAAGCATAAATGAAATTACAAAATCTGAAATCTGTTAGTGCTAGTTTTGTTTCGAGTTCTGTAAAAATAAATCAAAACTAGTTTAAAATAAAATCGGTATTTTTTATTTGTGGAGATAAAACTAGTTTAGGTTTTGAAACAAGTTTCTAGTTTCGACTTAAACTGGTTTTACCGAAGTAGCTGAATTTATTTTGATGGTTTGAATGGTTTTGGGTTAGGTGCACCAAATTTTTTGGCAGCCAAAGACACCCTGCCAATTTTTTTAACTGCAGAGCAGACTTAAATCTACCGTCAGATGCAACTTATTCATTCCAAAAAACCAATCCACAACATTGCATCTGTTAACCAAGTTAAAGAATTGCTTTCACAAATTGAATCGCCTTGCACCGAAACCGAAGCAATAAGTCCATATACAATCTGCACTTACCCACGACTCCGTTTCCCACATCTTTTCCAAGAGTTCCAAAAAACGAAGAGCTTCGTCAGCCTTTGCAGTGAGTTCGTCCGAAAAACTCACCAGCAACATCCTTCGAAAAGAAAACCTACCCGTAAAGGATCGAAGAGAGAAAGAAAAACATGCTGGCAAGATTGCGCCAAATTGGTTCTGATCGACAGGATGAGAGCAAACGTCATGCCGAACTACATGGGTTAAAATCTCTTTTTAATCAAAGCAAGTTATAAGTTGGAGTGGCGGTTGGACATAAGTGGTTAAAACGCATATTGCATCAACTCGTGTCGAGGAGTTTAAATCCCAAGCGTAAATATTATATAATGTATATTTTTCGAGCACTCTAAAGTATGCCTTACCCTTTCACCAAATCAACAACACGTTGAAAAGTTCTCTTTATAATTCTGAAGCGCTGATGAAACGCCAAATAGTCCAACTTTTCCACTTCTGAATATTTCCGCAATGTGTATGGGCGCCTTCTCTCCCTCTATTCGTTTTCACTTATAGAAACATCGTCAGAAAACCAATCTTCTTCTTCATCCCTAAAGTTCTTGACAACAAATTCGCGAAATAACCTTTTTCGCGGCATATCGTTAAAATTATTAAATTTGCCGAATTATTTTGTGACGTTTCGTAAATTATTTATTATATTAATTATTGCAATTTCATTTCCATGGATAATTTTATTTTGTCAATGGCTGCATTCATCCCGAAATATGAAAATTAAATATGAAAATTCAGAAATGCAAAAAAAAAAAAAATCTGAATAATTTTTAGTCAAAAGTCAGCTGTTTTAGATATGCCAAATAGTTCAAGTAAATCCAACTTTTTTGTATTGAAAAAAATTAAACTAGCACTCTTTTTTTATTCGAAAATTGAAAATTCAGGATGAGTGGATCAGAGGATGAAATTATCTGTAACTTTAACAAGTAAAACGTAAGTTTATCAGTAAATGCTGAGTTATATTTTTCCGAAAACAATCCAAAGTAGTGGTCTTCACATAAAACAATTTGTTGCGTAGTTCGAATCTTCCAGTGAAAAGGGGTGTTTACATGAATCAATATGGCTGGACAGCATTGCTTGATGGAAACGATGTTGGATCACTGAAATGCAAAAACAACAATGTTGTCCAACTATGATTTTTAAAATATTTTGAAAACTGTTCAGATTCCATCAAGTAATGCTGTCCACCCATTTGATTTGATTCATAGAAACCCCCTAACACATATTTAACACTTACAATTTAAATTTGAGTAGCTTTTCTGTTAATATATTTCACTTTCACAGCGTGTGTTCACTTCCATCACTCATTATAGACAGTAAAATTCAACCCTCATTTGCATTTGTTTGAACTTTTTGGCAAAACCCATCTTCCATCTCTTTCCCCTGAATTTTCAGACGAGATTTCACATCTAAAAAATCAGAAAAAACCGTAACCAAACGTAACCAAAAGTCATCTGATTTTTCAGATATTTTTTGACAGCTGACCAATCAGAAGCTCGAAAATGTCAGGTATCTGAAACTTTGAATTCCCCATGGTCAAATAACTTTATTCAGCTCCAATACAATTATTTTTGTTGGCCGTAAAATTTTGTTTTACATTGTTTATCTGAGTTTAATGATTTAGCTTTGATTTACCAATATATCAGCAAATAATGACGCCATACAAAATTTAAGTACAGTTTTGAAAATGTGAGTAAGGCTTTTAGATGCTTCTTTAAGATTTTGTAAAAATTATTTTTGTTTTTACTTTTTGTGGTCTTTCGGTTAATCGTTTGTTTCTGTTCAAATTTTTACTGCATGACCTGCAATGGTATACAGGCTTATAGATTTTTACAGAACCATAATTTTTAAAACTCCCAAATTAATTTACAAACCGTTTTTTTCACATCGTACGAGCCAATGAAAGGAATAAATTGTGTTTGTTCCTATACATCGCGTAGTCGTCATGAAAATAAAATAAAAACTACAACTTTCCTCAAATTTTTTTCACATTGATTATATATTTTTAAAAAAGTACATTTTTTAAAGTTTGCTTACACAAAAAAAAATAAAATTTGATTTTTAATTTTTTTTTTTGAAAAAAATGTACTCTTCATTTCATTTCAAAGACAAAGAAATATCTAATCATTGCAAAACTCTGAAAAAAGTTGATGAAAATAGTTGTTTTTAATTCATTTTTATGAAGACTACGCAATGTAAAGGAACAACAGAATTTGTTCCTTTTATTTGGTGAAGAAAAACGGTTCGGTGAATCAATTTTAAAATTTAAAGGAATATTGATGCTGCAAAAGTCTATAAAATTTTTTGCAAACAAATTTGAAAACAAAAAAAAAACTTAAAGCTATATAATGATTTTTGTTTACCACTCATAAAGGGAGGAGGTTAAAGAAATTCAAACATTTCAAAAACAAGCACCACCCTAATGTATTTAAAGCAAATAAATAGAAATAAGAAATATTTATTTGAAAAATAAGAATTTTAAGTTAAGGTATCCCAATTATTTATAATTTTATAAAATACATAATGCGTTTGACATTGATTTATTGAAATTTGCGTAAAATATTTAAAATGTGATGCTTCATTTCATATACATTTATATATTTTACACTTTTGTTTGGTTTTAAAAGACTATTTTACTTTGTTTTAAGAGATAACTTATGGGGTTTTCTATTGGTGAACTCAGATTTCGATTTGAAATTCGATTTTTTTTGTCGCGAATGGTAAGTGATTTCAGATTGATTTGCCCACTGAAGACTTTAATTGACAAATTCGGTATTTTGACAGATCTGAATAGAAGAAAAATTTACTATTTTTACCAAAAGAAAACTTTATGCATTTTAAAGGAATTTTACTTTATTTTGGAAAAGAAACTTAAAGCTGATTTCACTACTTTGATTCAAGTTATGCGTGTACATTGTACATATGTATGCATGTAGCTTTGTCACATATACATATTTTGGAAAGCTTTTGTCAAAATTTAACGGTTCCGAAAAATAAAGTTTTAAAGATCTAAGCAATTTCAGAAATATGAACAGGGTGTCTCAGAGCATTCATATGTCAAAAACATAAGAAAAAAGCTTGGATCATTAACGGAAACTGTCTGACTGACGAACTGGAAGATCTTAGCGGGAAATTTAAAAAAAAATTGCCGAGGAATCTCCAGCTTTTTCCTCCAGGAAGCTACATCCAAGGAATTTTAGGTAAAATCATCATGTTAATACATGGGGTTAGCATTGGCGTTCACCAGATGATTTTCTTTGTGAATATTATTAAGTACTGAAATCACTGAGAAAAATACCATGAATATATGTTCATCAGTAATAAATTAGTACGTTGCTTTTTCACTAGGCCATTATACTCTTAGCTGAAAAAGATGATGAATGCCCACCAAGTAAATTAATTTATAGATGGAACTCGCTTGATCATCTAGGAAAATCATTAACATTAATTAATTAATCAGTTCTCATTCCAGATCAAAAGTTAGGCCGTTTTCGAAAACGTCATCTGCGTCAGAAATACATTTGCAGAATGTTCTTAGCTGCAAAACTCTTCGTTTCGAAAATGCTAATATAGATTCTAGCAGCTTGCTAAAGTTATATGTTCAAAAACATCCTCTGCGGTGAAGTTATGCAACACAAAAATCAAGTTGACGAACAAAATATTAAAAAGCCAGAGATCGTGCTCATAAACCTCAAATGCGTTTGTAAGTGAGTTAGCTGACGTTGATCAAATCGATTTTGTGCAAGAATGACGATTACATATTTGACGTTTGCAGTACCTGTGTCAAAAAATGACGATCATTTGACGATCAAATTGACTTTGATTTGATGTTTTCGAAAACGGCCTCATTTTCACATTTTAAAAATGAAATTTAAGTTTATGTTCCTTGATTTTTCTAATGATATCATTACATGCATGTTCCTCATAAAAAGTATGATTTCATTTTGCCTTTCACCAATCATTTTCCTTGAAGACGAAATTACCTTTCGGGACAATTATTTCCCTAATAATTCTTCATTAACATTTTTAAAACCGTTTTTACGTGCCATTTTTTCTGTTTGTTTTTTTTTGTTTTGTTCTTTTAAAACTTAATTTTTCACATTTATTTTTAGACTCACTTTGGACTTTCATATTTAGCTCCTGCTTGGCTTAGTCCAGTTATTGCCAATATCACAACTATCACGCAAGTTATCCTTTTTGTATCCATTTTCTGTATTAAAATCCTTTTTGAAATTGATGTATCCATTATATTTTTAACTCACTTATCTATTTCACAAGCAAACTATACGAATATATCTACAAATCCAATTACCACTTTCAACTGACGGTAGTTATTGACAAAATGCTAGTTTTATAGTCTCGAAAATCGTCTGCAATGTCAGGTCACTGTACCGTGGTTTATTTTTTCTTCCATAAACCGATTATTTAAGTAAATTACTGGTAAATCTAAAAACTGCACGCAATTACTTAACATATAAAAAATCATTCGGGATTTCTGTCGTCATATTGTAAAAACTTACTTATGCCTTCGATAGGCAAGAGATGGCACTAAGAAGCGCGCTTAAGGAAACCAAGCATGTGTAACCCCTTAACAGAAACACATACAGTACGTATACAAATGCCAACATTATGGAAATGGAAAAACATATATGTAAGTACTTTCAAAACAGAACGATTATTATGACGGATGACAAAAAATGTTAGTTTACTTACAGTCGAGTCGCATCGGAATTATCGTCATCGAAGACACGACCGACGCGACGTTGACAAAAATCAGCCAGCCGAGTAATTTACTCGGTTGCGTCCCATGGTTTGGTTGTTAAAAATTATATTTTTTTTTGTCTGTAAAACAGATAGGTACGCATTTTCCGTGGTTTTGTTTATTTTGCTTCTCTAATCGAAATTAAAAGTGACAAATTTACTTTCAATTTGACATTTTCTTGTAGCACTTTATTTTCATTTTCTTTCGAGACAATTATTTCGAACATTATTATTAATTTTATCAATGTGTGTTGTAAGCTTAAATCTTGGCTTAGTGTATGGGCCTCAATTATGTAATTTACAACATAATATCTGAAGTATGTATGAATTTACCCATTTTTGAATTACGTGTTTAATTGGCATTAATAGTTGCTTAAATTGCTGATCAAGGATAAGGAGGAGAACAATTTAAATATTTATTTATTTATATTTGTTGTGGATTTTAAATACATTTTTTTTTTAAATATAATTTTGAAAATATGATAATTGTATTTTTCAACATATACTTCTTCTTTAAACAAATAGGTACACGATAAATTAATTAATAGTTTAAGGGCTATTTTTCGTAGAGATTTCGAATGGACCTCTCCGGTATCACGAAGTTTCTTTCTGCCAATGGTCCCTTTTAAACATTAGGTCTGATACCTTACTTCTTGCACACAAACTCACAAACTGTCAAAAAATTTGACAATTTATGAGTTTTTGTGCAAAAAATTAAGCATCTGACCTTTCATTTAAGTTTTTAAATATTAGGTCTGTTCCTTTACTTTGAATTTCTGTGCATTTTAGTCCAAAGCTCTGTCAAAATTCATATACAATTTTTTTTTGGTATAAGTTTGGACTAAAAATCACAGAAATTCAAAGTAAAGGACACTTGCTAATAGAAAAACATATATATCCTGAAAGCTGACACAAAAAATATATCAAAATGAGAATTTATGTACAGATATGTATGTGTATACATAATACGTTCAAATAATTTATTATAATTTATTTACATATGTATGTATATTTAAATTATATTTTAAAATTTAAGAACCAATTAATTTGCCAATGCAATGTCAGGATCATTTTGTGTAAATAGTTCACCAACAACGTAAGTACCTATGCCTATAGTTTTATATAAAAAAAACATGAAAATGCCATTGGTATTTCACCTTTTAGTGAGAATAATGGAAAGAATTCGTCTGACACCTCCACCTCTACCTGTAACGGTGGTATTCATTTATGCCCCTTTCAATTGGCCCCTCCTATAAATCAATATACGTATTGTGTATTGAAACGTATTTGTCGCAGAATTTTGAAAGAAATTCTAACCGAGGAAGGACACGAAATCATTTCGGTAACTGAAAAACAAAATGAAGACGTCATTAATGGTAAGTATCGAATGGGGCATGTTCATGCTCAGGCAAATGAGATTTCATAGTGCTCAGCAATCTCAGTCTCGTGAACGGGGTTCCCCAAAAAATGTTTGTCAGTTTACTGAGGAAACAAAATATTAAGCAGGTTCAGGAAAATGAGATCTCAGAGCCCTCAGCAATCTCAGTCTCGTGATCAGGATTCCTCAGAAAAATTTCTGTCAAATTACAGAGGATAGAATATTTGCTGAGCCCTCCGAGATCTCACTTTCCGGAACACGCCAATTGAATTCGCTTCCTAACTCTTTGAAATATGAAATTTGCTGAGCTCTTCGAGATCACATTTTCCGGAACATGCCTATTCTCTCTCAAGGAGACAAAAAAATTATTTATATTTGGCATGTTCAGGAAAATAAGATCTAGGAGGGCTCAGCAATATCTGTCAAAAAGGGAACAAGTGAATCCTATATTTTCTTTCCTCTGTAATTTGACAGAAATTTTTCTGAGGAATCCTGTTCATGAGAGTGAGATTGACTGAGTACTCTGAGATCTCATTTTCCTGAACATGCCTATTTTCTTAGACTTATTCCCTTAAAAAAAATTAACTTGATTTGCAATAGTATGTGTAGTTAAGTAGACGGTTCATTTAATAATATTTCACAATTGAAAAATATTGGTTATTTGACTCTGAAAATTTCCATCGTTCTTAAAAAGCTAGTGAAGCAAGATAGATATCTAAATACTTTTTGCACACAGATAGCCGCAAAATATTTTACATGATTTGCGAAAGGTGGTTGAGTTTGATTTACATAAGACCTACGTATTATATTGTTGGAAGAAAACTTTATTTGCGTCTTTACGCCCACCTTACATCGAACTAAAGCCTGCACAGGTGACCCGTTTTTCTTCAAATCGGAAACTTTTTTTTTGTGGTTATTTTCCCGTGGGTAGGTACAAAACCTGCTATTCAGGCTCTATGAGGACCGAAAAACGCGTGCTCATAGGTGTGTGAGATTCTTACTACACTAAAACCACCTTCACTTCCCGATTGCAACTAAGTTGAAACTTATCTAGCAATTGATTTTTAACGAAGTTAAGTAACGTGTTGCAGGTTACTTTCCGGTGAAAGTTCCTCGTTAACCTGCGATTTTAAAGCGGATTTTCGTTCACCGCACCAAGTCGGAAGGTTTTGCTCTTCGCAGACGGCGCGCGTACTAAATTCGACTCGTCAAGAATGTCAATAATCGTTGAGTTAGCGTGTTCTAATAGTCGATTTCTATGTTTTCGCGAGAAACTTTTTATTTCGTCCCGGACCGTAGGAATCTCGAGATCCCTGTGAAGATCTTTGTTTCTTGTATACCACGGAGCATTTGCAAATGACCTAAGCAATTTATTTTCAAACGTTTGCAAGATATTTAAGTTTGTATCGCAGGTACAACCCCAAAGGTGTATACCATAAGTCCAAACAGGTTTAAGAACCTGTCGATATAAAATCAATTTATTTTCAATACTAAGCTTTGAATATATACCGATTAACCAGTTCATATCTCTTAATGTTCTGTTTACTTTATAGTTCTTCGCATTTCTTTTTCACGTGCGGCTTCCATTTTAATTTCGCGTCCAGAGTCATTCCCAGATACTTTGCCTCATTTGCAAATGGAACACGAGCGGTATTAAGAAAGACGGGTAATCTATTTATTTTTTTCTACGTAAAGTCCACGTGGACTGATTTTTGTTCATTGAGCGCTATTCGCCATGTTTTCGTCCACTCTTTTGTAATTTAATTGTAGCTTCGCTAATCGTTTTTCCTACTGCTAGTATTGCAGTATCATCAGCAAACGTGGCTACAATAGTGTCTTCTGTTTGAGGTATATCGCGTGTAAATAAAAGGTACAGAACTGGACCTAATATACTTCCTTGTGGCACCCTAGCCACTATTTCTTTGAAATCAGAATAGTCATTTCCGTGTCTTACACGAAAAAGTCTGTTATCTAGATATCCATTTAGAATGATATAAAGTCCGTCAGGCAGAACTTGTCTTAATTTGAATTTGAGGCCTTCGTGTCACACCTTGTCAAACGCCTGCGACAAATCTAAAAAGACAGTCGAACAGATTTTCTTTTCTTCAAAAGCTCTCTCAATTACGTCAGTAATTCTATGCACTTGATCAATTGTCGAATGCTTGCTTCTAAATCCAAACTGATGTTTAGGTATTAATTGCTTCTCATCTATTATCTGCTGCAAGCGCAGGTGTAGGTTTCTTTTAAAAAAATAAAACAAATAATAATAGAAAAAAAACGAACAAAAATTCTTAAAGAGAAACGAAAAATAAAATAAATTATAATTCCTTCACAGCATATTAAGTTTCGTTTTTAAAATAATTCAATATTTCTTTTATCAAAGCAACTTTTCAGTGCAGAGCCAGCAATGAGTTAAATCAGAGTTAGCAAGTTCTGAAAATAAATTAACCCTGAGTTCTTTCAGAAGCAATTTTCACTTAATCTTTCAGGTGTCAAATATTTTGTCATGCCTTTCGCAATCGAAATCAAAATGACGTTACTTCGGAAACTGCACTTTTAATATCAAAATCAATAAAGCGCCACCACGGCAACGTAGAGCTTAGTCCCTGGGTTACCTTATCAAATTAGATGAGTTAGCTAAAAGATATCTTACAGCCTTGTATAAACGCAATTCCTCTAAGACGGTGTTCACATTGGATTGAAAAACTGGATTTTTTTGACGTTTCAGTATTCACATCTCACTCCCACTTCTTCAGTAAAGGAAGATGTAAATACTGAAACGTCCAAAAAAAAAATCCAGTTTTTCAGTCCAACCCGTAAAATTTTTTTAAGCTAATTGTAATGCATACGACTGTTATTATTTAAATTGATTGAAAAACACAAATCCGCGCTTTTATGTTTAACGCTGAGACTAAAATGAGATCGGACTTTAAAACTGGGCCTTAGTTTTAAATAATATAAGTTAAATGTGCATTATGTAAATCAACAAAAAACATAACATTTCGTTAAGCACACTAAGCCAATTTTTCAACGAGTTTTTTTTGCAAAAGTAAATTTCGATAAATGAATGAGAATGCGTTCGGTGGGCTTCTGGACTTGCAAGCACAATGATGTGAATAGTTGTGTTTCGTTATTAAAGGTAGGGCTTGCCACGATACCAAACCAAACGATACTTTTGTAAGTATCGTCTTGGTATCGTCAAAATCAAAAAATTTTAGAATCGTCTCGGTATTGGTATCGGTCTCGTATAACTCAGTCTCGTTTGGTCTCGAATAACAAAGGCTTCTCTCCGTATTGGCCTCGGTCTCGTCTTGCTTTGGTCTGGTCTCAGCGACCTGGTTACATGTCCTTGATCTTCTAGTTGAATGTCAAACTCTCTTAGAAACATACAAAATATGAATAGTATGTTAATGAACGACAATTTTTTAACAAGCAGGAAAAAAATACTGTTACAAAATCATTGGAGCCGTTTCCGAGAAACCAAGATATAAGAAAAAAATATGAGAGGCAGTTGGTGGACTTCATTAAAGTCACTTCCTTCAGTTTAAAGAACCAAGTCTGAAAATGTCATCCAAATAATTGGTTTCAGAAAAACAAAGCGAAAGAAAAAATTGGGCGTGGAAGTGGGTGGTTCTTCTATAAATAAATGCTTAAACTTTCTCCTTAGTAAAGAGAAAAACTGTGAAAATGTCATTCAAACCGAAACGATACTACCGAAAGTATCGGTAAATTTTGGTCCCAAAAGTACGATTTGGTCTCGGTATCGTTTCGGGTGTTTTGGGGCTAGTATCGTCTCGGTATCGCTTACGTTTCTGATACCGATACCAACCGATAGACTTTCCGGGTATCGTGGCGAGCCCTAATAGGAGTATATTAAGGCTATAAAGGGATAAATTAGTACAGGTTGGTACCTATACATATACTGTACGTATATGTATCAATTATTTTTCTGTATTGATTTATTTATGTAAAGTAAAAACTACTCCTGAAAATATTCAAATAAATAGCAAAAACGGGACGAATAAATTAATACGGGACACTTGTACGTCCCGGGTTTCTTAAAAAATAAACCGGGACAGGCTAACGAAAACGGGACAGTCCCGGGAAAACCCGGACGTATGATAACGTCTGTCTGTCTGTCCGTATATCGACCTACAGCCTAAACCACTAAAGTAATTTTCTTCAAATTTTGAAGTTAAGCTTTTTTTTGTAACTCTCCAGAGGGAAAATTGAAATTTTGTTTAGCTCCTAAATAACGTCAGTTGCCCTACATATTTTTTTTTGAAAATTTAGTATTTCAAATCAAGTTGATGAATTTTTTTAACCCAAGTTTAAAAAAGGATCTTAATATATCCTCAAAATTGGCATACCAAAACTTTTTTTTTTAAATGTCACCAAAATTTTATATATTAAAAAATATTTTTTAAGAAAACCACTCCAACGATTTTAAAGTTTTTTTTGGGTATGTTCATATTTTTTCAAGTCATTGTTAGAATTATCAAAAAATAAGTGTTTTGAATTAAAAAAAAAGTTTCAATTTTTTTTTTGAAAATTCGATATCTCAAAAATATGTTGGCAATTTTTTTGAAAGTAACAAAAATTGTTGCTTAAATTAAAACAAATACAAATAATGCAATAATCCTACTGGCACCATACTTTATTAAAAATGATACAACGAAAAAATAAAAATTGATAATTGTAGCAGATTATCTGAAGAAGTCTACACTCTTTTTTGGGCACAATTTTCAACCCAGACCATTTTTACTGTATGCGGAAAAAAAAAACAACATATACATATTTATTTATTCGTATATTTATTTTTGTTGTTTCTTTCAATAAAAAATGGCTGCCGGTAATTTTTTTAAATTTGTATTTGTTTAAATTTTTGAAATTGTGCATCTGTCAATGAATTTTTCCGCTCAGTTTTCGTTAACATTTCGTTTTTTTGTAAGAGACCAACAAAAAATTTCGTTTCGTATCAGCAGCTTACTATGCTTAACAATAAAATTATGAGTTCAAATTTTGCGTTAATTTTTTTTATTTATTTGGCAGAAATAAGGGGGTTCATAATTTAAAATTAAAGAATGACCTTTTAAAGGACCACCCTAATGCACAAAAATATTGTCTTCAGCTTAGAAATTTAATGAAAGCACATTTTTTTATTTCGTTTAAACCCTTAAATATCTTTATACTTTCAATACAATTGTTTGATTTTTTTTAATTAAAATTTAGATAAAAATATAAACCCAAAAAGCCTGCAAAAAACCTCATCTACTGAAAGTCCAATGACAGCGAAAAACCCTCGCAAAAAATCTTCAAACTCAATAAAAAATGCTACAAAATCTAATAAAAAAATACAAACTAAGAATGAATTGGTCAATGTAAGTGGAAGAGATGGCTACGATGCCAACGCCAACATCAATAAAAACAACTTAATTAAAGAAGTGAAAAAGGATTTTGTGAGGAAAAACACAACCATTAAAGCACAAATCTATAAAAATGGTTTACCTTTAATATTAAATTTGCGTTCACAAGTTAGAAATGGGGATATGCTTGAAAATTAGAATAAGAACAATCTTGGAAAGTCGAGGCTCTTTTTTTGAATTATAATTGATCAACAATTTCCCTAGCCTTAAGGGTACCATACGGTCTAATAAGCATTTTTGAACGGGAAGTCCCAGAAAGAAAACTATGCAGAAAAATACAATTAACCGGGACATTTAAAAGTCTAATCGAAGATTTAGAAGAGCCATTAAAAAAACCATAAGGGCAACTTGGTTATAAAAACGCTATTATGGAAGAAACGGTTTGGTAAGAAAGCTTTGAGATTGAGATTTGGTGAACAATATATAATTCAAAAATCAATACTAATTTTTCAGGTACCCTGTTCCTTGAATAGCATTTTTTGTATTCTTACTCAAGCTTCTTGGAAGATTATTTGAAAATTTTCATTCAATTTCTAAGCATGCGGAACTAATAAAAATGTGATCTTAATAACAAGTATGCCATTTTATTATTTTCATGTTAGTTAAATCTATTTTCGCAATTTTAATTAAAATTTAAATTTTGCCTTGTTTTATTATTTTTGTTATTATCATTGTTTTGAGGGGCGTCAGTGGGCGATTAAATGAGTAGTCAAAAATTATTTATAAAGAAAAAGTTGTAGGCCGAACGTTTAAAATGACATGTTCAATTTATTCCAAAATTTTAATGTGAAATGTGAATAATAAAAATGAATTTGGAAAAAATGTAAATGCTCTTGTATGTATGTATGTGTCTTCAAGGCTTGCCATTTACCCTGAACAACTTGGTTATTGACTTTCTAGCTTTCAACACATTAATGCCAAAATAAAATTTGTCGTCGACACTGGTCGTTTAATCACAATCCTTGAAAAATTAATGACACTCACTTCGTGTGAAGGTTGTTTACTTTTTGATTTTGATTTTAATTCCACGCACAGCACAATATCACCGTCAAGCTTATTCCACACACTTTTTTGTATCAATTTGACTTTGGAATCAACTTTCAAGTTTTTTTTTTAAGGAAATTGATATTTTTTGCTATAAATACAGAAATGAAAATAAAATAAATTTTTCGAGGGAAGTACATATATATCCGGCTGTCTGGATATAAACAACAAAGTCAAGAAAACAACAAACTAATCTGAAATAGTTTTTCATTTGAAATTTGGCATTTTTAGCAGCCCTGACATTGAAATAATTTTAATTGAATTATAAAAATAAAAAAAGATTATTAAATGGAATTTATCGAAGAAATTTTATTTGTAAATATATTTTTAAATTAAACAAACAAAAATCGTGATGTAGAAAATTAATGTAGCCTTGTCACGTAGAAATTTTTTGGCAAAAGGGCAGTGACATTTGAAGGTGAATTATACGCTTCCAATAGTATAAGCTGATCGAAAGCATTAAAAAGTTTTTGTTCTTCAAGTTAATGTGCTTTTTTTTACTCAACGGGAAAAGCAATCAAGTTGTTCCTGCTCAATATAATCAAGCGTAGATGCAATCTACAAAAAGTTATAAAAAAGGGTTTTACTATCGGGGTTTTCAATAAGAGCGCTACAAAAGTTTTTTTAAATAAAACAAAATTGGTTTTGGATATCAATAAAATTCTTTATTCCTGTGAAAGTACGTTTGATGCCATTATGTATGGAACTCGATTTCTTTTGCATGGCCAGCACGGGCACGCTTGCAGAGGTCCAGACGCTGAACCCAATTTTCGACGGATTTCAAGCATAAATCGGCCGATACTGCTGCAATTTCACGTTCGATATTCGTACGAATTTCATTAATCGTCGCTGGCTTGTTGGCATAGACCATAGACTTGACGTAGCCCCACAGGAAATAGTCTAACGGCGTCAAATCACACGACCGAGGTGGCAAAGCGACTGGACCATTTTGTGAGATAACACGTTCTCCAAACTTGGTTTCCAATAAATTGATTGTGACATTCGCTGTGTGGCTTGTGGCACCGTCCTGTTGGAACCACATATCCTCCAAGTCCATATCATCTAATTGGGGCCAAAAATATTCGGTTGTCATTGAACGGTAGCGATCCCCATTCACAGTAACGTGCCGGTCTTGATCATCACAAAAGAAGTACGGCCCAATGTCGCCGCCGGCCCATAAACCACACCAAACAGTAATTTTTTCGGGATGCAATGATGACTCATGGAGTAGGATTGCTGCCTGACCAATACCGCTTATTTTGTTTATTGACGAAGCCATTCAGCCAGAAATGAGCCTCATCGCTGAAGATGATTTTTCGATGAAACCCGAATCATTTTCAAGTTGTTGCTCAGCCCGATTCACGAACCTACGACGCTTCTGGTGGTCAAGCGGCTTCAGTTCTTGCGTCAATTTAATCTTGTAAGGATGTAGGCCAAGATCTTTTCGCAAAATTCGCCACAACGACACAGAGATGCCCAACGCTTGAGATCGACGTGTGAGAGACACATTTGGGCTACTACGAGCACTTCTTTGTCTCACTGGCACGGGAACATTTTGTACTGTGCCTGTGGATTCAAATTTTTCCACTAGACGCTCAATTGTTGATCTGCTAGGACGATTATGACGACCATAAATTGGACGTAGTGCTCTTAACGTTGAGGCCACTGACTCCGAATTTCGGTAGTAAATTTAAATAATTTCGACTCCTTGTTGGCTCGTATATCTTTCCATCATAAAATGGATTACCTTACTGAAGAGAAATGTCAAAAAAAGCGTTTGCTGTCCCTGTCGCTCTACTTTTGTAGTGTCCCTGTTGAAAACCCCTTTATTTGTTCCTCATCCGGGGTTTCCCATACTTGCATTATTTTATTGTTTCACTCGAAAACTTTTGGTTTAACTCGGAAAGTGGTTTTTTTCTTACCCAAAGCACATAAGTGTAATTTTTATTGAACATGGTGAAAAAAGAAGCTTTTTTTTTTAAATGTTGTGTCAATGGGTGGATATTTGTATGATCATTCCTTTTAAACGAGTATCATATCTTAACATGACTTAAAATTTCATCAAAATTGGTTAAGCGATTCAAATTATATTAAGCTCTTCCTTCATACCAAAAAGTCATATGATGTAAAAACAAAAAATAAACAAAAAAGTAGGTGTGGCAGTGATTAATGACTTCTTATAAAGATAAAATTATATACGGACTATATTTAAAAAAAAAAACACTGTTTTGCATTTCTCCATCATCGTAATGTTTGATTTGATCGAAACCTCGAAATTTTTTTCTCGACGAAAACAATACTGGCCCTATAGAGAAAACAAAAACACAAACGTGAAATTAAAGCATTTACTTTTTCACGTAAAATTTGTAACAAAAATAAATGCAAATGTTATATTGAACTTGGACTTGAAGTAACAAATAAAATAATATTATAGCAAGGAATAATGTTTCACATACGCCCAAGTGAAAGCTCACTTGAACAAAATAAACTGATACTCTTGTGTGTATTGAAAATTATAAAATACTAAAAATAAATTTAAGACCACACAAATGAACAATAAAAATATGAGATTTCTTAAAAGAAAAATATGTTGTAAGAAATTGCTTTGAAAATTATATTTATTACATAAACAAGTTTGCAACAATTTGCATACATTTCATAATAAACTTAATAAACTACATAATCTCCTTTGATATAAATAATTTATATCTAATAAGTGATTTGTTTTGTTTTGATAAAAATTCAACATGTGTTTTATATTGTGCTTGGCGTAATTTCCAACCTATTGGAATCAGGCCAATTGAAATCAATGGCCTTACAAAATATACCTCTACATCCATTAGTATTTTAAATTTGATTTTTATTTTTATGAATTGTACATTATTGTCAACACAATTATTTCAGTTATTCTTTTTTTGAAAAGTTATTAATGTGTAAAAAAATTAAATCTACATATACTCGTATTTTGGGTTCAACAATTTTTTTTTCCTATAATAAATAAAAATACTTGTGATGATTTTTTCTGAAACCATTAATTTCTCTTGCAAAGTATAGCACTCAAAGTATTTTCATATTATATTCTAGATTATGTGCCTGCGAGTATATAATATTCAAAGTTTATAAACAAGCACCTTTTGTTTTAGGATACTTTCCAAATTGGGACCTTAAAATCCTATGGCTAGTTAAGTAAGGAAACAACAAGCCGAAAAAGTGAGGGAGAGTTGAGAAACAAATACTTTTTATTGAAATCTCCGAACACTTTTTAAACAACAACTTTTAAGCTTATGGGTGATTGATGTGGAAAACATAATGGTTACTTAAAAAAACACCTAGCAAAACTTTATTTAGGAAGCATATAGAATGGAATTGTGACTTTAAAAAAAGCTAAGGAGTGTAAGAGTTCCCGTCTATTTCAGTAATTTTTTTTTAGCCAAATTTCTAGAAAATTACCCCTCCCGCCTAAACGGGGGGAAATAGACCCCTCCTCAAGTGCAATTTTTTTTCTCGTCTGAATCTAATCTATACATTGTGATTTATTTTTGCGTGTTATAAGTATAATCCTTTACCCATTATTAGTACCTTAAGTCTAGTACTCACCTAGCGTGAAATGAAAAATAAACAACTTCCAAAAATACACGTGGAAAATACAAATGAAAATAGAATACAGTTTAGATTTTTTTCCACATGTATATAGCTATGTATGTGTATGTACATATTAAATGCAAGAAATTGTAGCTAGCAGGTTCTTACAGGTCTTACACATTTTATGAGCTACCATTTTCCAGGCGGCCAATGGAGCATTTGAATTGTAGTGGAGCTTGTTTGAAATATCCCAAAGCAGTTCTTCAGACTTCATAATTTCAGCAAATTGTTTTTTTTCGTCGCTTTAAGGTTTGGTCTTCCTCTTTTTTGCTACGGGCTCATACTCATTGCATTCATTGAATAAGTGTTCGATGACAATATCCAAATCTTCATTTTCCATTTTTGTTTTTTTTTTCAAAGCTATTTGACTTAAAATAAATCAATGTCACAATTTTCCACGCCACCTGAAAACTTTTTCCCAGTGGTTATACGTTGCGAAATGAAATTTGTGGCGTGGAAAAAATTGTGGAACATATTTATTTTCCCATCAACATTTTGATACTCACCTCTGGTTTGGAGTTTTACTTTCGTGAAATAGTTATCAATTTTATATGGAGTTTTCATTTTTACTTGAACAACTGAGTACTAGGCCTTAAAGTAAAAAAAAGGGAGACCAGGAGGGGAAATAAAAATCTGAAAAAATAGGGAAATTGTTTTTCAATGCTTTGAATCAAATGAGGGCTATCCAAGACTACGTCCAAGTTAAGGACCACCCTAATGTACATATATAAAACAAAAATGCACCTTTTTTGAATATTTTTTGAGGCTTGAATAGAGCTACAAAAAATAGATGGTTTTATTCATAAACTTTTTGCTAAACCATATGCAAAATGTCAAATGCATCTTTTGGAGAAATTGAAATTTATTTTAAAAAAATCAGTTGGACCTTAAAAACAAATTTACAATTGTTATACACTAGTTATTTAATTTCTCTTATCACCACCTTGATTTTCAACGAAATCCGCCCATTTGCACACCCCTTATTATATAAATGGGAATTGCTTACTAAAAAATATTAGAAGTACAATTTTGGTAACAAGCTATCTGGTGTTTTATAGAAGATTACATTTAAAATATTTGTACCCCGCCCACTTCCACGCCTTTTGTTGAGTAACTACACAAAAACTAGAAATTTGACACACGACACTTTAATTTGCCGTTCATACTCCAAACAAATAATTTCCACTTGATAAGTAGTAAAGTGGCTATTGTTATTTTTGTTTAGTTTTATAGCAAGTTGCTGAGAGTTTTTAAAACTAAAAATAAAAATAATTTTTAAATCATACAAAAAACTGTTTTTTTTTCGAGATTTTAACAACTTTTTTCGGAAATTTGAAACTTTAAAGTTGGTTAATCAAACTACTCGTATATACAAAATAAAAACCATAGAACAACGAATAATAATCATCAATATTTATTTCCAAATATAAAATAACACAAAAAAACAAACAAAACTTGAATTGCTAAATACATAAATAAAAGTAAACAACTTCAGTTCAGTTGTCCATGTTCCAAAGTGTTGCACTTTTCCTCGCGATGTAATAGGGTGGGGATTTATAATCAAAATTAACGTTTGTCAACAAAACTTATTTTAAAATCGCGGACTAATTAGGCAGGTAATAATCGTCAAACCAATAGAAAATTAACTACGACCCGGGTGGGTAGAAGGAACCACAACCGATTAAGATTATTTTGACAGATGGGTCAAACAACGAAAACTTGACGAAAACGATGGAGATAACAAATGGAAAAGTGTACACAAGCAGCACGATAAGAAAAAACTGCAACCACGGCTGCCCAGCAGGGCTGGGTTCAGTGGAAGAATTTTATATAAAAAAAAAGATTTGGTTAACGTTCCATCCAATAGGGCTTTTTAACATACATCTCTGTCTTGTTCATTTGTAAACGTCAAACTCAAGAATTTGGCTCTGAGGACATTTATGTGACACCCATTTGTTTTTTTTTATTTTTGGGGAAAATACACTCCACCTCAATTCAACTGAGCACACAGATTTTTAAAAGTGGCTTGTCCCTTTTTTTCAAACTTTTTTGTACATTGTCCTCAAATTATTATAAGAAATAAAAACCATTTAAAAATTTTTTTTACTTCCTTCCATTAATTTTTCTTACCAGTTTCAATATTTGTGGTTATTCAGTTGACACAAAAAACCTTCCTTTTCCTATCAATATCATAAATAACAAATGGTACATTAATGCACAAAGTTTTGAAAAAATGGTCGATTTGCTTTGAAAATTTTAGTCCTTATTCAGTTGAAGCGGAGTGTAAATGTTTGAAATTTTTGTTTGCCTTGCAATTGCAACTGTCAAAGAGCCAAATTGTTAGCTGTCATTTTGACACTGACAATGTGGTAGAGATCCCTATTGATCAAAATACACGAAGTGTCTTATTGCAAGTACAGTGGTGTGCTTACAGTACTTATATTTGGGCGCCAGGAATTTTTTTGAACCAAATTTAGTAAAATTTCAAATCTAATTTTAAAAAATGAACTAAAGGCAAAATGAAATGAAACACAGAGTTTGAATGCCTAAATGGGGACTTTGGAATAAATGTATTTGGGAAACCTTAGAGAAGAGAACCAGGATGAAAACCCAAAATTTTTGCAAGCAATATATAAAAAAAAAAAATACAATAAGAATTTAGAACTGCTCACGGGAACCGTTGAGTCAAGGAAACAAGGAAAATTCAAATTGAAATGGGCCGTTAACGCAAAATGAAATGAAAGATAACGCGTCCCACCAAAAATTTGGATTCAGACGAATTAGCAAATTTAAGATATTGCAAGTTCTACCGGTCTTTGTCACAATAAGAACGAAACAATATCTCACAGACAATATATGTACATCACTTGGACAAGATGTCTGTTTCTACCTATCTTTTCTGTTGGTTTCTGAATCCCTCGACTACCTCCTCTGTCTCTTCAAATATTTCTCGTTTTCTAAACCCCTTTGCTCCTCGAATTACTTTTATTTCTCCTCTAAACATTTCTCGAAATTTTTCCTTCAATTTTAAGCTTCTTCTCAATTTTATTTCCTTCTTCTCGATTTCTCCAATTACCATTCTACCAAGTTGAAAACAAAATTATCAACTCCTCGCTAGGATAGCTCTCCTAAGAGTGCCTTTTCCAGCTTAAACCAATTCCTCCCTCGACTATTCCAATCACTCACACATTCATACATTCAGCCACTCGTTTTTGTGATCATCGGTCACGGCTCACGGGACATCGGCCTCCTGGAAGGCTATTTCAGTCCCCAGAAAACCACCGCTATTGAATCTCAATGAAGCTTTACTCTCACTCTCTTATACAAGAATCTAACAAGTTGTTGAGTGTCTTCCCAAAACTTGCTGAATCACTCTCACAAACAAAAATTCAACGAGTTGTTGGATGCATTTCCAAAACTTGCCGAATCTAAATGGCCGAGTGCAGACCTATCTCAAACTAAATTTTTACAGAAAAATCAACAAGAATTAAAACCGAGAAAAAGCCTTCGCTCCTAGTTAACGTAAATTAATCGCGTGTGAGTAAAGAGACAAAAGAAGAAGGCCCTTCTTATGTTTCTTACAATTCCGAAAGCCTTTTTGTATTAAACAATTAAAAATAAGGTTTTTAAGAATTAAAATGCGTTAGCTACCCATTTCATTATAATGAAATATTAAGTAACATTATGTTGAAAAGACAGGATGAAGTGTTGTTATTGTTTTCAAAAGTAGGTAAGAGTCCGCCTGACTCGTTACCTCTTTAGCTCATCCGCTGGAACATCAATACGAGTCCGCCTGTCTACATGATAAGTAATTACATGGATTTTGGAATTGAGGGTTCTACTAGAGGGTAATCACGAATAGCACGAACACCTGCTTTTGTTGCTTTTGCAAAATTCTGGCTTAGTACACCAATGGTTGATGATGCCATGGTTTCCCTCAACCTCACCAGTAACAAAGGAGGAAAAGTTAGCAGTCAAAGACTGGCCATTTTTGCGGTAAATTTTACCTATTAAATCCCACCCTTACCTCCCAAGAAATGAGTTTACTTATCAAAAGCAAACCATTTCTTAAGACTTAACTAGGAAAGGTTTAGCAAGGTTAAAACATTACATCGGGGTTTCATAAAATCATTAATTAAAAAGTTCTAGAAAAAAATAAAATATAAAGGGTAGCACATATTATAAAAAGTACTGAAAATTTGTTTTAAAAAAAATCTAAATATAATAAGAAATAAAAGTTAAATAGAAAAGATTAAGGGACATTTGACTCAACCATCTATATAAGGTTTTAAATCCTTAACGTGCCACGTCCCCCGATCTTTTCCCTTGTCATCCTTAAGCAAGTATATCCATGGTGACGCACGTTTGGCAACCCTAAATGGCCCCAAAAATTTGGTAGCAAACTTTGCTGCGTAGTAATTTGCTGCATCGGACAGCGAAAATTCCTTCTGCACACGAGATCGCTAGGTCGATACTACGTGCCTCTTCTCGCTCCTAAGGTTATGTTAAAAGTTATTGCGGTCTTTTTATTCGCCGCCTCGAACTTCTTCGTAATGTTGTCTCTCAAATTATCTATCAATCTCCTCCCTATCTTGGTTCCTCTTTTCAATTTGATTTCCTTAATTATGACCACTCGTTGCCATGTTCCTTCCAAAATTTGCATAGTATGGTGAAACACCTAAAACTTCATGTTATGAAGTTCGGATTGCACAGGCTGCTTTCGACAGTTGGGAATCCCAACTTCGATGGTTCTCTGAAACGTACGGTCTGAGCGTCGTCTTAATAATTGGGTTAATGTGCTCCGCAGGATTTCACAAGGGATAATTTTATAATAAAAAAAAAGAGTCAGTCATGGCATCAAAAACCGGACGAAAGACGAAAAACTCGTTAAGACCCTTATATCTACCTCGTTATATTTAACCCAACTTTTGGACACTTGGACAGCCCGTTAGCATACCCAACCTTGAGAGTTGAAAATGGGCTACTCTTTACACATGTTATGGTGAACCATGTCGTGGTTCATGAGCAGAGTGAGGGGTGGAAATTAGTGATAGGGAAAAACGACAGTTCGAAAGTTTTAGTGAGTGCCATGATAGTCTCTTAGCAGGATACATGGGAGTGAAGAAAACCTTTACTAGGATAGCAGAAAAGTTTCACTGACCCAAAATAAAAGGGGACACAACAAAATACGTTAGGAACTGTAAGATTTGCCAACTAGTGAAACCAGCTAATGAGAAATCAGCTGGTCTTATGACCGAGAGAGTAGGGAATTCGAAACCATGGGAGATTGTGTGCGTGGGCTTGGTGGGTTCATTGCCGAAATCTTCTAGGGATATCATTTATATTTTGACGGTGGTAGACTTCTTGAGGAAATTTCCATTTTTGTTCGCGTTGCGGTCAGCAACTGCGAAAGCGGTTTGTAAAGAGTAAACATTGTAAAAATAACCATATAAAACGTGACTTCAACCAGATTAGTGGTAAAATAGAAATGAATGACATACAGCGTTAAAAAAAAACGATCTCAGTTAAAATTAGCGCTTGTTTACCACATGTTAGTGTTAAAATAACATATAAAGTTGCAGACATTTCAGAAATTAACCTGATTTTAATAACCTTATATTAAGTGTTAAATATGCCTGGTGGCCTTTATTACCATATTCACGTTGACTTAAAAGATGACCTGTTATTTTAACACTAACATTTGGTAAACAAGCGTTAATTTTAACAGAGATCGTGTTTTTTTTTAACGCTGTATGTCATTCATTTCTATTTAACCACTAATCTGGTTGAAGTCACGTTTTATATGGTTATTTTTACAATGTTTACTTGTTGAATTTAACTTGCCAGTTTATTTTAACGGAACACCAGTATTAAAACGCACACACATGCCAACCAAATAAAATTATTTGAGTTTAACGTGGCCACCTTGTGGAGTAGCCTTCTACCAGTGTTGAAACACACACATAAGCCATCGTTAAAGAAACACTCTGCCAGTTCATTTCAACTTGACACCAGTGTTAAATCATACACATGGCACTCTTCCAGGCCTTAAACACGCACATAAGCCACCCAAATCATGAATCATGTTAAATTAACTAGATCTTCATGTTAAATTTACAGGTTGAATATTTTATTCATGATTTTAAACTAGATTTTAATGTAAAGTTAACTAGATTTACAGGTAAAATTAGCTAGATTTTCAGGTAAAATTAACACTTTTACTATTTCAAGGCAGTGTTAAATTTACATGATGTCATGCAGATATTACCTGCAACCTACGTTGATTTAACACGACATTAAAATCAGGTATCTGGTTAAGCAGTTAACCGGTTCTACCGAGTTGAAAAATAGCAACTTAAAAATCAAGTATAATAAACCAGAAATCTCTGAGTGTGAGTAACTCAATAGTTAAACATTGTGAAGTGAAAGATTGTCTTCAAAGAGGTTTGTTGAACTAGTTTCAAGCTATTGAAATTCATGGAAATTATACACACAGCATCATCAACAGGAAATAAATAATTTTGAAATTGTTTTCGAAAACTGCAGTAAATTTTACTCATCGTAAAAAAAAAAATAGATAAAATCTAAATGAAAAGCACTCAATGTGCCATCTAATTAAGCAAAAACAGAAGAAAACGCAAATATCTTCTCTGCTTAAATTAGATTTTCATAATTTCTCAACAATTTATCATTTTTTTATTTTAACGTATAAAAAAAGTTAATCACACTCATACTTTTCGAAAAGCTTGCACCTTCCCGCAAAACAAAAATATATCAATGAAATCGTTCACATATTAGCAAATTCACAAAACTTAAAAAAAAGTAATCCAACAGAAATACAAAAAAAAAAAAACAAAATAAAAATACTTGATGTCTCATGGCAATTTAAAAACTTCGTCTATACTTCACACTGCTGCGCGCGAAAATTTTACTTTCTCTTCAAATGTATTTGTGTGTTCCAAAAATAATTCAGCAATGAAGTGAGCATTTTTTCAAAAAATTCAAAATCACCCGAAAATCCTGACCAGAACTCAGAAGATCTCGAACGGGCGTTAAGTGAAGACACGACGACGAGTAGAACAAACTAAAAAATTAAATTAATTTTTTTTCCAAATAAGTGAAATTTTTATTTTCTTAAACAAAAAACAAAAAAAACTTTCGAACGAAAATGGTTTATGAAACTGATTTCTACACCACCCGTAGGTCCTACTCTACAAGGCCCGTGGTTTCGTCGTATTCCGTATCGGTAAGCGATATAGAATAAATTTTAAATTAAAAAAAAATAGTAACTTGAATAAAAAAAATAGCAGTAGTGTAGTGTGGTTTCCCAAAAAAAAAATTGTGATCATAAAAATATTTGCAATAAGAATTTTAAAAATTTAGTGAAAAAGGACTCTCAAGTGTGATTTTTTAAAATCAAAAATTAAATTGAAAATTTAAATAAATAGTTAAAATTAAAAAATAAAGTTTAAAGTGGAAATTGCAAATGTTTTTTAAGTCATCTGTAGACATTTTTATTTTCTTATTAAAATTATTTTATGCTTGTGTCCACCTTGCTGTGTTAAAAAAAAATATAAATATCGAAAAATTAAGGACATTTCAATAAAATGAAACTTCGAAAACCAATCGAATTGAATGGAATTGAAACACGTTTGAAACATTGAGTCTTTTTTTTTTGTCGTCTCAAAATCATTAGTTTTGTATCCAAGTGATCCTCAGAAACTGTCGTCCTTTTTTTCTATGAATATCGCATTTTATGTTACACACATTGGAGTATCAAATCAACAACTATAATTTGGTTAAAACATTTTCAAAAAATTAAAAAAAAAAAAAATATTTTGAATTTGTTAAGAAAAAAGTTAAATAAAAAAAATGTTATATGTATTTTTTTGATTTTTGATGTAAGACATTTATTGTTGTCATATTTTTGTTGTCATAATTGTTAAAAATAAAAGATTTTAAAACATCCTTCATAATATAAGAAGGAATAAAATAAACTATATAAGGATAAGAAATACTATAAGGAGGTATAATAATAATTGTTTTAAGAATATCATCATGCATGCTTCTATTAATATCATTGAGTTTTATATGCTTTGAGTTTTCAATTTCCAAATACGTATACACACTCATAAGAACAATCTACATACACAAAAGTAATAATAAGCCTGCAAAAACAACGAAAAAATCGTCAAAATATAATCTTGTTATACTAGAATTTTTTTTGTATATTGAAAATTTTAATTCTTAATTCCATAACAAAATTAGAAACATATTTTTTTTGTATTTGTATTTCTGCACGTTGGTAATAAAAATCTCTGCATCATTAATATTTTTGTCTGAATGCCAAACGATTTCAAGGCAAATTCAAATGCAATGAGAATTATTTTTATATTTAGTCATTTTACTTATGGTTTATTGAGTTATATACTATTTTTATTATATAATACTTGTTGCACGGGTTCCTTGGATTTAAAAGAAAAAAAAAAAACGAAAGTATATTTAAATTATTATAAAGATTAAGACATCAATCCATTAAAGTATTTTTGCATCATTGCCAAATCTATTTTTTTTTTAATATTTTAATAACACAAATTTATGGATTAGGAAATTTCTATAGTAAACAATAGAATGCCAATAATATATCCATGTACATAAAACTGACATATGACATCTCTGGAATAAATTCAAAACTGTCAGAATCAGAAACGTGTACTGCCGTCAAATATGTCAAAACATTCTCACAACAAGACATAAACATTTCCAAATAAAAGATAACAATTTGAATTTGATGGTGTCAAAATATTTTGAATTTTTAAATGTAGAGTCTTTAAATATAGAATTTTTAATTAAAAATTATATTTAATGATATGGAGCCTTGATAAATGTACTTTCGTACATGTTAAACTTTAACAATCAATATGGCAATGCTTTCTATTGATTTAGATTCGTATACATTTTTCGTGAGCTCATCGATGCTTATAGCTGTCATTAATTTCATTGACGTTTTTGCTTTCTGTACCGGAAGCTTGTGGGAAATTTTGTACGTCATTCTTATAAATGTTGTTTAAATGTTTACTTAAATTAATGGCCTTTAGTATTTTTTGTATTTAAAACTGGATTAAATATTTGGTTTCGGCTATTTTTATTTTTTTTTAATTGCGTTAAAATAGCAATTTGTACGAATTTTCAATTAAAAAATTAAATGGGCTTGTTTGGATAATTGTTGATTCAAAATTGACTTTTCGTCATCTTTCTTAAGTGCCGTTAGTATTGTGACCAAGCCACATTAGAAATTCAAAGTGGTTTTCGACAGTTCTGTCTCATTCAAAAATTTTCTATTTCTAAAGGCGTTAACAACTGGTGCTAGAAATGCCCTAAACCCTTATTGTCGAACATTTTTTAAATCCTATTGAACTGAAGATATATATCCTCGAGTTAATAAATGTAGTCATGCTGCAACACTGCTGGAAACAATGGTTGGAAAATAGTTCTATTTATTAACATTTTTGATATTTTTGTTCATTATTGAGAGCAAATACCCACGTTTCTGATAATTATAAATTAGAAAAACTATAGAACCAATATCATTTGCTAGAATAAATGGTATTTAAATTTTACAGTGTTGCTACATTTTTGCATTTATAAGCTCGACTTTTTTTACAAAAAGCTGAAAAAGCATTCAATAATAATCCATATAAATTTTTGTATGTATATATGTACTTTAACCCACTATCAGACTTAGCTTGTTACTGAAAAACCGGGTCTTAGTGGCCTTTCAGCCAGTTTATTCACATTGAGCTATTCTGTAATAGTGATCAACGGATAGGTTCTGGTTAAATGGAGCTAATCATCTAGAATCCACTTATAACCACTTTTGATGAAAAAGGACCCAAACTTGACACAACACATTCAATGATTTACCAGTTGCAATAATCATTGGTTAAACATGAAAAGGCTTGAATAAATTGAGCTTAAGTTCTTGGGACTTATTTCACAACACCGTTTATTTGAATGGAATTTTCAGAGACAAAATTTGATTTTTGTAATTGTTTGACATTGTTTGAAATGTAGCGTTATTAAAACGACTTTTACTTCCAACTGGAATGTCAAACACACCTTAAGCAATCGTTTCCCTAAATCAAAATTTGTACGAACTGAAAATGGTTTTGATTTGTTGCCTTTTAAATGTGTTTTCAATTAGTTATTTCTGTGAAACAAATATAAAACTCGTTGAAACACTTTTTGAAATAAGTGCAATACCTTCCCCCCATTCGATCGTTATGCTATATGTACGCCATTGCCCATTATAACAATTGTCTCTATTGGGATTTAGTTTGGAATCAGCTGAGTTAACTTGGAATTATATGAGAGTAAGCTAGTTCCGAATATAAATTAAGCCCGGAATAACTTAGTAATAATCTTTCAGTGGTGAGTTAACTTTGTCTCTCAGTTGTAAAAAAAAAATCTACTGAAATCTATGGATGCCATCCTTTCACGTCTTACACTATCGAAATTGAGATGGTACTAAAACGAAAATCGCCCTTTCTGTTCATTTTAATCCATGAGGTATTAATTTATTTTCAGGATTAGTTAACTTATATGAAAAATTAATTTTGCACTGAAAAACTTGCCCTTAGGCTTTCTTTTGCAAGAGAAACTAGTTGCAGGGTTAAACTTTTTAAAAATGATGTCCAGATTCGCGTATGAGTTGAAAAAGTTGTTACGGGTGTGACACAATTTTAAAACTATAAATTAAGGTTCAAAATAAATATCAAATGCAATGAAATTTGGTTAAATGGCAGATCACAATACTATTATTTCATCCCAATATAAGAAGTATGATACAAAATATTCCTTTGATTATACGTACCTACACTTACCACTTTTGGGCACAACTCAACTGCGCAAAAAATTGATTTGTTTTTACCGTACTGAATAGCTATACATTAAACATACGTTAAAATATCCACTTACCTTAGATAATGGAAAATAGTAAGCTGTTCTTATGTTTTTATAACAGAAAAATCGATTGAATGTCAAAAACGAACAAACAACTAAGAAAACGTTTGTTCCTTCCAGTGCAGTGCAGCTTTTTTAGTCTAAGGCCTGGTCTACACGGCAATTAACCGAATGCTTTTTTGCAATATACATAATATATGTGAATCCAAACGGCAGTATAAATTCCAACATCAAACGTCAAACATCGTGTGAAAGATTCTATGAAGAATATTTACGCCACTGCCCATTTGCACGGATTTATACTGCGTTGCAGTGTGAATTAGGGCTAAAGTTACTTACATTCACACGTAAACTCATTAAATTCTGATCTTAACAGCATTGTTAAAAAGTGAATCAGTAACCGCGTGGAACTTTGTGCTTCCAAAGTCCAATGCTTCTTTTTTTAAAGTGTCCGTGGGCCGAATTACAGCCTCAGTAATCGAGTGAGTGTTTGATATCAGTGATTGAATGTACTCGTCCAAACTATGGTATTTTTGCTTACAAAAAAGGAGCATGGTATATAGTTATAACAACAATACGAAATTATTCTAAATTTGTTTTTGTATTTAACACGCTATTCTTTTCCACGCGAATATTAAAAACACACCCTAGATTGCTCGGAACGTGAGTGGTAATGCTAAGCTTACATAATTCAGTCACGTATTACTTCAAAACTGATGTAGTAATTTGGTCCCGGCTGTATCTCGAATACAACTCCCTTAATAAGGCTGGACAGCTACATGTACTTGATCAGATCCAACACAAAGTTCCAAAACTAATAGGGAATAGCTCATCAAATAAAAATAAATATTAATGCCAAATTCCTTAAAACTATTTCAGATTGATTATTAAGTTGCTTGAAAGGAACTTTCAAAAATTTTAAATTTTTGCTTGAGATTACATATCTGTGTGCGCCATTTGAGATTTGAAAGTTGTTACTTGGCAAACGGTAAACAAATTAATGCTCATCAAATTCATAACAAATAATAGGTCTGTTTCTTTACTGGCCCGCGGATTCCCAAAGTAACCCAAATCTACCCAAAACGTGTTTCTTTACTATTTTCTGACACGAAAATACCAGAGCTTTTGACTTTTTTTCATTTACCTGTAGCAAGAATCTACCCGAACATTTTAGTTCCTGCACTTTTTAGCTTGTCAAACAAAAAATCAGCTGATCAAAACATTTTAAATTAAATTTTTCAAGTAGCGTATATAAAATGGTTAAATTTAATTAAACAAATATAAATTAAAATATTTCTTCTGGTATCTTTTAATAGAGCCCAAAATAATAAGTGCAAATGTTAATAGAATTGAAATTGCATTATTTTGTATGCGTTGAGCCTACAACTCATGAAGTCGAATGGATAATTTAAACCGCAACAAACCAGAAACATCCCAAATGCGTTTCTTTACTTTTAATTTCTGGTTAAACATTACAACAACAACATCAAAAAGCTCATCCCCAAACTTTTTCCTGAACTTTTCCCCAAACTTTATCCCAAAAGTGAAGAAACAGACCTAATATTCAAAAGTGTATACAGAATAGCTACTTACTTCCAACTCTGAAGAAATGTCAAATCTCGTGTGTTTGACACCGATGTACAGTTTGTAGCAGAGATTTCAGTGACTGATATTAAGACAAGTTTCTAGTCTCTGATTGGTCAGATGTCAAAATTTGTATTTCCAATTAAGGCAACTTTATTGAAAAGTTGACTGGAAAGTAAGTCAAGAAAAATCTACTTTAATTATCAAGTCAAGTGAACATATATCAGAATATCAGCTGATTACCTTCTGTCATTGAACTGAAAGCTGAACTTTATTGTTTTGTCATTGTTTATTTTGCACGTTCATTTTTTTTTTCATTTTGTGCAAAATGGTTCTCTATCAAATACAAATATATGAACAAATTAAGAGTTTCGTATACGATTTGTTAATTTTATATTTGGTTTGCTAGTATCTTAATCAAATAGTCTTGAAAAACCTTTTTCAAAAAGCTAATTTATTACAATTTCTCAAAGGTTTAAACCTGTTGGATGTATATTTAAGATAAAAATAATATCGGTACTTTTTCACGATCAACTGAAGTGAATTTTTGAAGTAAATTTCCAAGTTTGACATTTCAAACAAACCTAGTTACCTTGGTTAAACTTGCGTTCAATGACGGTGTTCACTTTGGATCGAAAAACTGTTTTTTTTTTGACGTTTCAGTATTCACATCTCGCTCCCTTTTCTTCAGTAAAGGAAGATGTAAATACTGAAACGTCAAAAAAAAATCCAGTTTTTCAGTCCAATATGAATACCGTCAATGAATTTAGTTGAATGAATATCTAGTCCCTTCTGAACGTGCCCATTATCAAATAAAGATAGCAATCCTCAGCTGTCAGTTTGAATTGCCTACAAGCTGAAACGAACAGCTGGATTGATTAGATTTACAATCTATTAGTGAAAATACGTGAAACACGCATACATAGAATCAACTCGTCATTCAGCACAGGTCTTTTTGTTGTTGCAATTCACATCTATTTTTCGACATAAAATGAAATTACAAATTCAACAATTTAAACAAATGGGTTTCAGAGGGTTACACGTACGAAGGATTGCAATCTTTATATTGATAATCTCTGGTCTTAGACTGAATAAAATTGATTTTGAGCCTGATAACACGATTCGTTTTTTCGGTACTTTCGTGTTTCGTCTTATTGACAAATTGAGTGGGGAGTGTAGAAATATAGAGGGAATTAAGTAACAAAAGCACTGAAAAAGTTTCCTGCATCTCCCTTCTCTATGGTTTTATATTAACAATTAATGTTCATATAAAGTACCCAGTTTTTTTCCTAACAAAATTCTAAAAACCACTCTAGAAGTGCAAACCCTCTTTAAAAAAATAGTTTCAGCGTGATACTTATTATGAAGTGATAATAGTTCAGGAAAGTAATTACAGCCGTATTTCACTAAAACAACAGATGAATAGTTAGAGGTGTTTAAGTTTTTATTAGCGCTCTATTTAACGCTGGGTAAATGGTATCCATAAAATATTTTCCGATCCATTTGCTTTTGTGTTGAATAAAGCACAAACGAAAAATTCTATTAACCTCTAAACGCGTTAAGCTTAAAATGGCTCTATTAATGATGCATTCTAACTTAACGTAGTCTCTAAAATGCGTTTATGAATAAGTCTGTTGAAGTTAAAGATTATCACGTTTGAACCCTTAAAATTGGTTGTATATAATACTCGTATTGCGCCAGTGATTATGCTACAAAAAGAAAGAAATCAATCCAAAATAAAACTAAGTTAAGAAGACATTTTATGGAAGATTAAATTATTTTTTGCTCAAAAATCTTTAAGACATACAAAATAGAATCTGTTTTCGTGGTTAGTAGATATTAAATAATTTTTATTTTTGTCAAAACCATAAAGCATTTGGAAACTTAAACAGCAACAAAATTTGAAAAAAATTAAATTTAACTTATCACCTTAGCCTCTTTCACCTCTTGTTATATTCTACCTGTAAATGTATAGTTAAACAATCCAGCTATTTCGTCTAGCCTGATTTTCAATTTAAATTTTATAATTTTAAAAGCTTTTTTATACTTAAATAAAATATTAAATATGTTAGCGCATTTATACCAATATACCTACATCAAAAACTTGATGTTTACAAAAGACAGTCTGTTTAAAAATTATATATTTTTTTAAATATTTAAATAGTAAACAACATCACAAATCATTGGAATAGTTTATTTTTGCTAACGCATATATGTAGCTTATTATTTTGAAAATTTATAAATTCAAAAAAATAATTTTCAAAAAAGCAATAAACAGATTTATGTTTTTTTTATTTTTTTTTTACTTAGCCCCCGCTAGAGTGTAATTAATTAGAAGATCACCTCGTCATTTCTTCAATCTAATTTAAGAATCCCAGCTATATTATGTATACAAAAAAATGTAGATATACATAAACATATATCTTTGGACATTCCACATTGAGCAGCATTATTTCTATACACAAAAATATTGCTTTAAAATTAAAAAGAAATTTTGTTTTGGTAATTCTATATGCGCGCGCATTCAAAAACCAAAAATATCTTAATATTTTGCTTGTTGCTCTTCCATGAATTCATGGGTGTGAGAAAAAAATGTTCACAGTCAAAAGCAATTAATGATGCAAAGTATTTTATTTTTGTAATAAAAAAAATAAATAATAAATCCTGATAAAATGCGTTAATATTTCTTTTAGGAACTGTTGCTTAGATTTTGATGTTTTTTCTCATTAGAAACAAATTAAGAGACTATTTTAATGTTCACGTTGAATTGTACTATAATATTGAAATAGGTCGAAAATACTTTGATTTATATTTTGATTTCTGTAAATTATAGCCTTAAATTACATACAAAAATACAAAAGAAATGCTATTTTATGTGATGCAGATGTACTCGTAGAAATTTGTGTAAATATTTAAGACAAACAAAAATTAGAATTATGAGTGAAATTTTTGAAAATTGAAAACTGCAATAGTTTATAACCATTTCTAATAATATTTTTTTTTGTATAACAATTAAACATCACGTTTACAACCACACTGCAATTTTGTTTATGCTTCTACATTTTTTCTTAACTCTAATATACAACTTAATCTAAACGATCATTATAAGCGCTCCTGTAAATATGCAATTATAGTCAAAAGAAATATTCATTTTGTAAATATAGCCTAGCCGTAGATCTTCTCCTGTATATATTTGAACAAAACAATAAGATCGTCCTGTAAATACTGGCCTCTTTCAAAAGACCTTCATTACTATATCCACTCGCAACATTCCTGCATTAATTTTGGTTTGTAGAAATTGTAAATACTTGCATTTAGCAAAAAAAAAAAACAAAACACAAATACTTACACAAAAACCTCTCGGAAATGTTTTTGGAATTTGCAGAAACGCGAACGGGATATTCCATGGGAGAAGGTGCCTTTCGTACCACGCCCAACACTTATCTCCGATCCGGTTACAGCATTCGGGAAGCCTCGTCAATACAAAACCATATCCCGACCATCGATTCTTGATCCAATTAATAGGGCTGCCATCAAACCTAGTGCTAAGGTATTGAACTCACCGATTAAGCCTTACGTCTCGGCTAGGGATCAAACCAGGGAGAAAGTTTTTAAAGAGGTTCGCCAATATATTGAAACGGTTGAAGCTGGTGGCAACACAGCTGCACGCACATCAAGAGATAGCATGGACTTGCTTTTGCCACATTTACATGGAGTTTCAAGGGAACAAAAATCGAAATACAGAAACACTTACAACTTTGGTGATGGCTTTTCAAAATACAACTATTAAATTTAAGCATAAACCAAAAGATTATAAAAATATCTTCCGAATCCGACTCCGAAACCTAGTCTAACCTTAATCCATCATTGATCATTATTTATAATTTTATTTTGTTAAATCATTAACTTCATCATGCAAATGTTATACTTATTTTTGTATGTTTAAATTGTTTATACTTATTCTTGATGTACTGTATTTATGTTTTATTACTTATCATCCTTGTTCAAACATGTTTCAATTTCCTGGCATTAAAAAAATATGAAAACAACAAAATTTAATGAAAACAAAGTTTTAAATACTTTTTTCTTAAAACAAGGCTCTTTAAAAAAAGCTCTTAGGTATGCAGCAAGTTGGCTTCAATAAAAAAAAAAAAATGAAATAAAAACAAAAACCATTCCTTTGCTTTGTATAATAAAAAAAGAATTTTTGTTTTTAAAAAATCGCAGACCCCACGTTATGACTTAGTCACAGAAAGGCCAGGAGCTCACCGTTCCCACAACTCATCCGACTACTCATACCAATACAAGTCGGAAGTAAAGAGCTCAAACTCAAGCGATCCCCATTCCTACAGGCCAGAGAGGTCTTCATATTCATCAACTGTTGAGCGATCAGCACGCAGCGGTCCAGGTGGTTACAACTACAACACCGAGAGGACTAGCACAGCTGGTTCTGGACCAGGTGGATATAGCTATTCATCAACAGCATCGGGACGTTTGCCAGGTGGCACCTCATACCGTCACTTCTCATACCGGGTTTAATTTGATTAAACTACGAGTAACTTAATTAAATTTTATTAACAAAATTAATCGAACGAACAATTATTCAACATTCATTCAACTAACAACGACAACTAATTTTGCTTAAAAGGAATTTTTTTTATAATAATTTATTTTGTATAAATCTTCTTACAAGCTCGTGTACAAAAATAAAAACAAAAAAATATCCTTGAGAAGATGGTTTTTGCCAAAAGCCCCTTTTTTTGTATTAAAATATAAAACCATGCAAAGTATAGTACTTATATTTATTTTATTCAAATAATAACCATTCAATTTTTTTATTATATAGAAATGTAGAATATTGTAAATGCTTAAAAAAATAAAAAAAAAAATAAAAATACTACCATAACATTTTTGTGATACAAAATGAAGGCCAATAAAATTTTAAATTTTGTTTGGTAAAAATGATAATGTTTTATTTCAAAAGGATACTAATTTATTGTAAAATGCGATATTCATGGAGTCAATAATTATTATTTATTTGAGTTTATTTTTACAAGTTAGGAGGGAAAGGGGACTTGGTAATTTCTTACAGTTTTTTTGAGTATTTTTGAAGGAAAACTTTTAAATGGAAAACCCTGAATTCAAAAGTTTAAAGAGACTCTTTTTTGATTATGTTAATACAAACAAAAATAGATTAATGTATGTATATCTTTTGAATTTTAAATCACCGTTGTAAGCTTGAAACTTAAAAATTATTTTAAATTTATTTGAGAGGAAGGAAGAGGAGCGGGTCAAAGTTCTGGTTTCAAAATTCTGCTTTTCAAAATTCAGTTTTTTTTCAAAAAGAAATCTATTTTTCAAAATTCTGTTCTTTCCAGTTCTGTCTGTCAAAATTCTTCTTTTCAAAATGTAGCTTTTCAAAATTCATTTTTTTCAAAAAAAAAATCTATTTTTCAAAATTCTGTTCTTTTCAGTTCTGTCTGTCAAATTACTTCTTTTCAAAATTCTGCCATACAACACTTTAGAATGAAAATCTGTCTATTCTGCTTTTTCTTAAATAACGAATATAAACAAAAAAAGTACAACTCTTCGTAAGCCATTTGTCTTATTTCTAGTTGCACCATGTCCGATTATAATCTTAGCATTGTCTTATTTTTTTCAAAATATAACAAATCTTCAGCCACCCACAGTATCTTTTCATTTATTTTCATACTTTTACAGGTTATTGAGGCTGTAACTTTAAGTGCATAGATGGTGTAACCCACTTTTTTACAAAATTTTTAACCAGATCGATGTTTTATATTACTGTGTTTACACTAAACCAAGATTTGATTTTTTAGCAAATTTTTTTGAGATTTCAAATTGGTGGACCAGGATTTCATTAAAATTTCGTTGAAATCTGGAATTTTCATTGAGATCAATTACAAATATCAAAAATCGAATTTCGTTTTGGTGGGAATATAGCAGATATAATACTTAATTTCAAATTAAAGTAGGTCATATCTTTGAAAAACTTAAATATGAAGAATTTACAATGGTATCAAAGGAGAATCTAAGAAAATCAGCTACACCACTTTTTTACTAAATAAAAGAATATTGTTCTATAAGAAAATTGATTGATTTTAAAATTTTATAAACCTTCTTCTTATAATTGGCAGGATTTTGTAAAACAGAGTGTTGAAAAACAGAATTTTGAAAGCAGAATTAGAAAAAAGAATTTTGACCCTGCGAGAGTTTCGAACCCTTGTTGTTGTTATTAACATAATTTCTGACATAATTTGGAGTTATTTCGATATTACTCTACACTCTATTTGAGATTTTTTTGTATTAGAATAATTCTTAACCTCGTGCAGGGAAAATGTTAGAGCCCAACAATTTTGTACCGGCCGGACATAATTTGATTGACGTTCGGGAAAAGTGATTATAATCACACATAATTGTTTAGAAAGTGTTCAGTTATCACTTTTATCTCATTTAAGATAATTTTTAACACAAAAGACTAAGTATAAAAAACTACTTTACTAAAAGTGGTCAGACTCGAGCAACAACCAAAAATAATCTCTTCTGAAAATCATTGGCTGAGGAGAACTGATCAACGACCAATACCAATGTGTTTGAAAAAGGAAAAGAAATGAAAATACTTTAACATTTTTGACAAGTACATAAAATTTCACAATTTTCATCCTCCCCAATCTGTCAAATAAATTCATAGCTATAGTTAAAATAATTGAGTAAAGTTATTTTCTTAGATAAAAATGGAAACAAAAAAATTCACTCTTTCACAAAGATATAATTTGAAATAGAAGAATTACATATGCCCAGTTATTTGTTTTCTATGGGCATGAGTTATGACTATTCATGTACCAATCCTTAGCTTTTTCTTTATTTTATATAGCCCAGAAAAATGAGTCAAACCTCATAATCTTTAAAGTATGAACATATAATCCACCTTAAATTTAGACTAGGGTTTATACGATATTCCCACCGGAGCGAAATCTAGGAATTCCGAGATTTTAGTCCAAACCTTCACATTTCCCCATACAGTTTTAAGATTTAAAAATGGGAGATTTCGTTTAAATCTCAATGAAATCTAGTAACGATACGAACTCTTCTTTATGAACAGACCCATTTTCAGCATTCACCATAGAAAGGTGAAAAGCTTTTTGATAAAAAATAAAGATCTTTCACTCCAACGCCAAGGAGGCAAAAAGAGAGAGTATGATATTGTATTTGACATTTGAGCGGAGAGAAACACAAACACATAAGCACACCACAATGGAAGTTGTTTGTGTTTATATGAGACGAAATCTTGGTTTTGACAGTGTGAACACCAATTTGAAATCTCGAAAGCTTTTAGCAGAAATCTCGGATTTCATTTTGGTGGGAATATAGTATAACAAATTTTTGTACGGATTCAAGAATTACCGACAAAATTTGACCAGGTTGGAAACAGTAGGTTTATTTCCCAGATTGGGGATGTCCGACGACGAGAGTTGTTCTCATTTTCAGACTTCGAAAAAAAGTCTTTTTTAAATATCAAAAATTTCATTAGAGTTTTAAGCCTCATAAACTAAAGAGCCGTTTATGAGTGCTTCATGAATACCGCCCTAAGTGTCTGACTACAGAGTTGCGACTTTACTGAGATTGCAGTAGTTCTAATCTAATGCAATTTTTCTCAAAATAAAATCTATCCACTTCATTTTACGAAAAAAAAAAAAATCAATCAATCAGGTGTTGAACCAATAACCGTTTGTCTGCCTACCTATGTCGAACATGTGTAAAATTTGACGTTATAAATATAAATAAATATTTGTACATCGATTTTTTTCATTGTCTATTGGTCGGAGGGAAAAAGTGTGGAAGCAAGAAATATTCAGCTTCAGAAATATTCAAACTTACTGTAGTAGAGAAGTTAGAAATTCTCTTGGCCAACGATAATGATTTTGCCGCCATACAAATTTGAATAAGTACTATAAGGATTGTATTTTCTAATAAAAATTTACTTAATTAAATTTTCAATAAAAAAGGCGTTTGTAAATTTGGTTCAAAACATCCAAAGCACAACGAAGATGATATTGCCGCCAATAAGTCATGGTGCCGCGGGTGATCACCCCCTTCTCCCTTCTAGCTGCGCCACTTTTTTAAATTTCGCTTCGAACTCAATCTTCAAAATAATTGAATATGAAGAAAATTTAAAAAGAAAATTCTTCTGTTTGAGTGGAGTGACCGAATTTATAATTCAAGTTAAAAAGGTTCAAATGAGCTCACTCCACTCAAAAAGAAAAATTTTCTTTCTAAATTTTCTTCATATTCAATTATTATAAAAAGCCTGAGCACGGGCATCTAACTAAATTCCCTTAGAATAATAAAATTCACAGTATCTCCAATGCTGTGATTTTTATATTAGTCGGTAATCATCGATACAAATTTGCGTCTTAGAAGGGTATGATAGTCATCTAACTGATGAGCCCAATTATCATACCTGGGCGAAACGCAATGGAGTTGAGCTCATTTGAACTTTTAACTTGAATCTTCAAAGTTCAAATTATAATATGTATAACAAGCTTTACAAAGTATTAACGAAATTCATATTATTTTTTTAAAGGTAGGTATGCCATTTTGTATGAAATATGACATTGTGCGGTGGCATGGATCTGAGAGGTCCAATGTTCAATAAGCCTTTTCCACTTAGTTTTGGCTGAATTTGGGTGCAAGCCTAAATTATGTTGATTTTGAGGACATCAGTTGATTGCGACTTATTGGCATAAGCTTGCACCTGCAACGTCACGGGAAAAAGAGTAATGGAGTTAATTAGCACGGTCTTGGTGGCCAGTTCATCAAAAGAGGGTTAAAATGTTTATTTTGATATTTTGTTTGCTTGTTTTGAACGAAGAAGTCGATTGAAATTTGTGAAATTTATCAGTTTTCACTTTTTATTTTCTGAGGTTATAATCCCCAAGGAAAGTGACTTTTTAAATGTTGTACCAGCACGACTGGTTTAGAGTAATTGCGATTTCAATTTGATTTTCACTGTGGGGAAAGATAGATAAGTATTTTAATCGAAAGCCACTAACCTAATTAGGAACTAAGTATAACGGTCATCATTCTATTTTTCCAAAATCCCTGGCTCTGAAGTGTTTCTTCTCGTAAATACCTTGTTTCTTAGTTGGTCGTCCTCTTGATGAATCACAACATGCATACCTCAAAGGCAAGTCTACGGAGACTGCCCTGCATGAAGTGGTTCGTACAATCGAGAAGACAATTCACTATAAAGAATATACCCTCGCAACCTTCCTAGACGTGGAAGGTGCCTTCAATAATGTCCTAACTGAATCCATTCGCGAATCACTTGCTCACTTCGGGATAGAAGGCTTCATATCTGAATGGATTGTTTCTATGCTCAGTGACAGAAGGATTCAAGCATCGTTGGGAAACACTACAGCTACTAAATATGTTAGTAGAGGAACACCCCAAGGTGGGGTCCTCTCCCCTCTTCTATGGCTTTTAGTCATGGACAAAATTCTTGTCAAGCTAAGATGTAGTGGTGTGAAAGCAGTAGCGTATGCTGATGATTTGGTTTTATTGGTCTCAGGAAAGTTTACCACAGTGATTAGCGAAATCACTGAGTCGGCTCTGAAAAAAGTTAGTAACTGGGCCACAAGTAGTGGACTAGGGGTTAATCAGAGTAAAACGGAACTGATGCTCTTTACTACCAGGACTAAAATACCTACCTTCACCCCACCTCGACTTAACGGACAAACTCTATCCTTATCTTCTAAGGCAAAATACCTCGGAGTTATTCTTGACCCCAAATTGAATTGGAAGGTAAATATTGAAGAACGGGTTAAGAAAGCCTGCATAGCTTTCTATGCCTGCAGAAAAACATTTGGTAAGATGTGGGGCCTACAGTCGAAGATGATCTTGTGGACGTACACTGCCGTGGTTCGACCGATTTTATCATACGGATCGATTGTGTGGTGGCCTGCACTTAGCAAACAATATAATATTGGAAAACTTAAGAAGGTACAAAGAACGGCTAGCGTCGGCACTACAGGAGCCCTTCGAACTTGTCCAACAGATGCCCTTAGCGTTATCCTGCACCTTCTACCACTCGATCTTTATATAAAATATCTAGCGGCATGCAGTGCTGTAAGACTAAAAGAATCTAATTGTTGGTTTTCAAAACCCTATGGTCATGGAAATATAACAAAATTGATTCCTCAGGATATTTTTCTAACGAACACCGACTACTGTATTCCCCCTCTTGGCCTAGGCGGGGACTTCAAAGCCGTTTTTCCAACCAGAGAGGATTGGAAAAATGACATTGTTACGAAGGACTACGACACAGTAATCTTCACTGATGGGTCTAAGATGGAGTGCGGTGTTGGTTCTGGAATTTTTTCTAAGACCCTTAATATATCCAAGTCCCTCAGACTACCAGACTTTGCTAGCGTATTTCAAGCTGAACTACTAGCAATCAGGGAAGCATGCAAGTTACTCAAATCAAACCATAATCAATTCAGGAACACAGCAATTTGCTCCGACAGCCAGGCTGCCATTAAGGCTATTAAATCGGCTACATCCACCTCTGTACTTGTCCAGCAATGTCGAGATGAACTATCAAGTCTGAACATTAACCTCCAGGTCACTCTCATTTGGGTTCCAGGTCACAGTGACATAGAGGGTAATGAACGGGCTGACGTCTTAGCTCGACAAGGCTCGGCCCTTCATAGCTCACTAGCCGTAAATGTAAATATGCCTATTGGTGCTATGAAGAGAAATATTTTCTCGATTTTTCTCGATGAATCTAATCTCAGATGGAGCAGTCTTACAAACTGTGTCATATCAAGAATGATATGGCCATCCTATAACAAAACTCGTTCTAACGATCTTATATGCAGACCCAGGCGCGATATAGCCAGGATCACAGCAATATGCACCGGACACTGGCCCATAGGGGAGCATGCAAGGAGGCTGGGAATCCCCTACAACTCCCACTGTCGTAGCTGTGGAGACCCTCAAGAAAAAGAAACTGTAGTTCATTTTCTTTGCAACTGCCCTGCTTTAGCCAATTCTAGATTGTCATCTTTTGGAAAGGCCTTCCTCGATGACCCAAAAGAGCTTTCTGAGAAGAAAATCAAAGATCTGATTATCTTTCTGAATGCGACTAAATGGCTCTAACAATAGTCCGTTAAAGTCTATAAAGCCATATAATTCCGTATTAAATCCCTACTAGGTTAACACAAGTAATTGGTATCAAAACGGCGCACTCCAGCGCTAATTGAGTCGCGAGGCCAGGGCTAGCGACTGCCATCTCTACCTACCTACCTACCTACCTTGTTTCTTTTTGTGGGCAACCTAAGCTAGTTTAAATTGATTTTGAGATGAGAGTATTGGGTAAAATCTATAAGTCTTACAAATCAGATATAATTTAGGTCAATATCAAGGTGGATACGAGTATACCTAACCTACTTACATATCAAAAAAACAAAAATGAAAAACAAGATGGTTAAGACAAGTACTTTTAAATTTCAGTACCCCGTTTCAAGGACCGTATCCGGCTCATCACGAGTAAGTACACTAAATAATCACCTCATTACCATACATATATCAGCCATACCTCATTTGTCATAACTCACCTCTTGTTTCCCGTGTCTATCTAAAAGTTTATATTTCATTGCGTAACTATTTCTCATATACGACTTATTTTGTTCTCATATTGCTGTTTGCTTTTGCCTTTATAGCATTCTTCAATTTATGTACATTTCTTTTTCGAACCATTCTCGGAGCTCGCCAACTCATTCACATCAGCACAACATTTTATTCAAAAAACATCTTCACTTACATCATCATCAGAATCACACCATCATACTTATACAACATTTAGATTAATAAACAAAACAAAAAGAAACATCAATTGATTATATTCTATAAACAAATCCAACACACAGGTATACAGCGCCAGCTATCCGATTTATTCTTACTCGCCCCGTATTACTACGAAGCGAGTAATTACTTCACCCGTCCGTTCAATCTATTCGACCCCCATTGTGCGAACTCGTGTTATTACGTCACCACTCCGTGCCACCCGAGTTTATTCATCACCCGTCCGTACCACGGTCTATACATCACCTGTGCTCTCGCAGTACATTGAACCGTACACTTCGTCGTACTCTTCTTCGTACACTTCATCGTACTCATCGTTGTTGCCGTACAGCTCGTACAGCTCAAGCTCACTGTACTCACCAACAATCCGTACAACAAGAGTGATTGAATCTCCCGTCCGTTTCGTTTCGTCGCGTTTAATTCGCTCTTCATTGAGTCCTGAGCGGATTATAACCTCACCAATTCGTACTCTCCCATCCATCCTTAACAAGGAACTCGACCGTATTGCCCACAGAACCAGGCCTGGATATGGCTACCACGCACTTACCAATTACCTCAATTCCGAGCCTTTTATTGTGAGTTACTAAAAGCTTTTACTCATACATTTTTTGTTTAACACTCGAACTGAATCAAAAATAATAATAATAAGTTACCGATACTAAGAACTGAGAGAAAGGAACAACATTTCAGGGATAGAATAAAGTAATAAAACAATTATAGACAATATTGAACCAGAGTACATACTTTATTTAAGCTTAAATCTCCTATTGATTTAGATCCATTCAATTCCATTCTAACCGCAAGCTTTTACGAATCACCGAAACCATTCGTAATGATACACTGTATGATTTTTTCACGACAAAGGATCTCTAAACCTGTGGGTGTGTTTTTTAAACTTCCTTGCAAGAGGCAGAGAGAAAATATTTTTAGATGGCTTGTGCGCAATTTTATCCCATAATAATTTCGGCTTAATAATAGTTCAAGTGACTTCTCAGCTGTTCACAACAGTTTTGAGGCCGCTTAACTGCTTTTTTGGCAGCTAATCCAGCTGAAGCCCCAGCTCGAGTTCAAATAGTAAACCTTACTAGAACGCTGGGAAAATCTAAAATTCTCAAAAATAAAATAATTTTATCAGGCTCATTCGCAAAAATTGTCAAAGGAGACTCTTTTCATATTTTTCATAGTTTTAAAAGAACACGTTGTTCTCAGTTTAGTGGAACTTTGCGCGTATGTGTACACAAACGCTAATAAATTGAGAAAGTGTGTGTAGAATATTTTTTTATAATTCTTGTAGCTAGTCTCAGCTTTTTTGTGTAGAATGACCATGACCAACCAGAGAAGTGCGAGTAGGAGTGAAAGAAACAAAACAATTGTTTCAGATCAGGTGCAAGGCATTTTCTTTCGAAAACAAATTGAAAGCAAAATGGCATTTGCAAGGAGAATCTCTTAACCTCATCAGATGCCCTCTGGTGGATTTAAGTTACGTAGCTACTCTGCTCTTCTACTCGCGAATGAGATCATGAGTAGACGAAAGTAATAGATTATAGTTTTCATCTACTAATGAGTACTTCGCCACCCCCAAAGGAACACGGCTAAAGACAAGAAACTATTGATTTTTCATAAAAAGATTGAAATAGATAACAGCGTGTTCCAAAAGACATGGATTTGCTAATGAAAAATTAAAAAAAAATTACTTCGACTCAGTTATGTAAATAATTTTATAAATATTTACTGAATTTTGCGAGGCACTAAAAAGGCGGTTCCAAAACTTTTTACAGATCGATTTCAACAGCACGTAGTATATTTTAATGAAACATATTCAAATATTTTTGAAGAGGTACATATTTTTTGATATATGGCAATGTTGAAAAGAACAGTTCGTTTTTAACCGGTCGTTTTGCTGTTGTCACAGGCAAAATTTACAGAACACAAGGGGTGTGATAAATATTTGGAAACGCATATTCATTGTCGAGTGCTTCTAATACATTTATGATGTCCTGTCCACAAATGCATCGACATCAAAGTTGAACTTCGCTTATCACAAGGATCACGATGCAGAATTTAAGAGTATGGTAAAAATAGTTCTTGTGCATGACTTGTCATTGCAAAAGGCAAGCGCATTTCGATAAAATATTACGATGTTTTAAGAATTGATCTAGCAAGTCATTATAACTTATTCGTAAATTCGTAAGGATATTTCTCCCAATGAAACGGAAAGTAATTTTATTTTATTTCAATACTGAAGGATTTATACAAGATTACCTACTTAAAAATATTGAATGAAACTTGAAAGTTGATCCTCAGTATACTTACTATACCAATGGAAAGGGAGGGTGGTAAGAACCTTCGAAACCCTCCTGCGTAAGGGCCTGACTTTTATAGACCATTTAATAGCCTAATTTATAATGCACAGCACAGAGATAGCAAGATGATTTCCCATTGCAGTTGTCAAATTGTAGGTATACGTCAGTGTAAGGAAGGGCTTACGCAGGATTTGGATTAGGTGTAAGAAACTCATTAAGAAATGGTTTGGGTAAACAAATTTTGGCTTTAAAATACTTTTCAAAGAAGACAAATTGCACAATGTATGAAATATGTTCTGATTAGGGAGATCAAGTCAAATAGCGATTGAATGTTAATCAGAGATTATTTTTCAATTTCTACGTAGTCAATTAAAAAATTACTCATATCAAACGAAAGAAAATAGTCTGGTTTTGGTTAAAAACACGAACACTTAATGAGCCAAAGAGAACAGCTCATGATAGATTATATCTCGCAAGCATTTATATAAACTGAGCAGTTCTCCATAACTTGATGTCTATTGGAGTAATTTGAAAACAACATGGGACCAAATATTGAACCCTGAAGGAGACCAGTAACATTTTGAAAAAATAACCAATAGAAACTAAGAGTTTGACAAAAGTTTCCGACATTACTTTTCAAAACTACAAATTTCTTTGAATTTTGTACAATTTTATTTTTGTATTCAAACAGACAGAACTTTAGGCTAAATTCAAAGAAATTCGTACTTTTTGGGAAGTATGCGAACAAATAAAATATTATCTCCGTCGGATAATATGTCTATGCGTGTACTTCCCAAAACGATGAATTTCACCTGACTTTCGTTGAAATTCGTAGTTTTGGGAGGTACGCGAACAGGCGTAATATTTTCAGAAATATCATTGTCAGCTCATTGTCCGATGACTATTTGACAATGAAGCTGTCAGGTTCCTTATGGAGTATTCTTTTGGTAAACAAAAATTGATTTTTGTTCAACTTCAGATCTGTCGAAACACAGGTTTTGACAATTAAAGCCATTCAATGGGCCAAAAAATCTTTTTTTTTTGTTCGGAAATCAGTTCTGGATTTTTTGGCAGATTAACACACTAGAACGATTGACAGTCATCAGTCTGACAAGTCTAGATCACTACAGCTTCACAGACACAAATTATGAACCAATTCAATGACAATGAAAAATCAATCTGAAGTCGTATACCATTCTCGACGAAAAATCAATTGTGAGATCAAAATCTAAATTTAGCAATTGAAAACTCCATTACACTCTTCTGAACACATAATTTTTATTATTTTCAGACAATAACGACATTGTCACACACATAAGACATAAGGCATCATGTTTAGAAAAATGAAATCTTAGAGAATTCAGCAATCACAATCTCATGAACAGAATTCCACAGCAAATTTCACAGTTTTGCTGTAAATTTATTAATTTTTTCATTGTAGTAGCAGCATAACCACGTTTTGCATATGATCAAATTGTCAGAAATTGCCAGATGCCATATGCTTTGACACCTAACAGTTTTAAATGAAATATTGAAGGACACTTTTGGTGAGGTGCCGATCTTCCAAGGCGTCAGTCGTCTCGGGCTTATCTGCGTAGACAAGCGACTTCACATAACCTCATAAAAAACAGCCCCACGACGCGCTCGCCGAAAGTTTCCTTCAATAAATTGATTGTTTCGCGATGCGTCGCGCGAACCAAACAATTATGTTTTTAAATAAATTTGCATGATTTGCAAACGTTGTTCAGGAGTAAATCTATTCATAATAAAATGACAAACCGAACTGAGCATAAATCAAGTGACAGCTGTCAAAAAAACCTACTCCGAAAAAAGTATTGCCAGTTTGAAAACCACACTTCTAAAAAAAAACACCATTTGCTTACTTTTCTGTTAGTTCTGGGTAAATTGATCAAAATAAACTTTCACTATGTGAGACAATACCACTGTTTTTTAATTGTTTGAAACTTTTACTCCGCATGTCTTTCTCAACCTTGCTACTACCGAAAATATGAATAGATATTTTTGCAGGAAATTAAATTTTTATATTTGATTTATTTTTTTAATAAATTTCTTGAACCATTTATTTTGATAACAGTGTCAAATTGCCAAATTCAGATTAGTTTCCAAGTAATACCAAATATATTGAAAAGTGGCCAGTGTTACCATTCTCCCAGAAACGCAAGGGTGAAGGTAAATTAAGTATAATTTTGGATTTAAAGCATGCTTATGCCCTTTTCTGGTATAGAAAAGGGCATAAGCATGGCTATATAAGGAAAAATGTTCATCCTTAAGCCAGACTTACATTATAGTTCTGATATCTATAAATTCTCGACACCTTAAGTATATTCACAATCATCAATAGCTGATACGATTTCGATCTTCTCCTTGCTTCTTTGCGGAACCGGCCTTAAATTCTCCACGGATAAATAAAAAAAAGGTCCTTGAATATTAACAATTTTGACTAAGTATAAATTTAAGCAGTTGTTCCTTTCTTCCAGTTCGTTTAAAATAAAAATGTCGGTAACTTAAAAATTTCAGTTCAAACCCTGAACATTGTCCTTACCATTTGATTTTTTAAAACAAACAAATCCTTTTTCGCTAATTAGAATTTTGAATCGGAAACCAAGAGGATTCGTAACTCAACAAACAGTCTAATGCGTGAGCTTCATGCACCTGTAACACGTCGTGCTCGCAGTGTCACTCCGTTCCCAGCGTAAGTAAAGTCAATATTAATTTTGTTGATGGGACACAGACAAAAAATTACAACCTAACGAATCAACTTTACCCAAAGGTACACATATGAGCCAACATCGAAACAAGCTCTTGATGCTTATGTTGCTAGAGTAACAAACCCAACACGCCACTTGGCCAAGGAAGTCCACAATATCACACAATATCCAGAGGCTCCACGCAAATATGTCGGTATGTATAAATACATTCGGCCTTGACCTCAAAGTCAAGACTGATTGATTTTTAATTTAAAATTCGGTTAAACAAAAAGGAAATCAAAAAAAAAAATTAAAAAAAAAATCATTTTGTGCTTATTCGTACGTTTTTATATTTTTTTAATTGATAAAAAAAGTTAGAAACGTTTTAATATTTTGTACTGATTTCCTTTTTAAACTTCAAAACCTTAAACAAAAATATTTAAGGCAAAAGTCATCTAGCATCGGTAAGGATTCTAGGCGACAGGGCGTATAATACCAGGAATGCACTATACAATCCGGACAAGGTCCGAACTGATATTAATTTGTTGTCACAATATATTACAAACAAACGCGGCAGAAGCGAAGCTTCTGACCGAGTTGTCGTTAGCAATGAAGGTAAGTTTGCTTTGTTGTGCTTGGATTTTTCTTTTTTCATTCTATTTTTATTTCTTCATCTGTCTATTAATGCCTATTCGATTTATTTTATAAAAATTAATAATAATTGTCGTAAGGACATTGCAATGAGGTTTACGTTCTGTTGCAATAAGCAGGTATAAATAGGAGAACATATAAATATTTTGAACAAAAAGATCGAAGTTATACAATTTTAATAAATACTCCGTAGCTTGTATAGCGTTTCATGTTTTTCAATAATAAAAAAAAATTACAATAACTGCAAATACCTGGGATTCAAATTAGGGTTTTCTCCCGGAAATTGTGTATACTATTATTTTAAAAATAAAACACCTTGCATCTCGAATTATTGTTTCTTCTGATTCTCAAACTTACATTATATTCAACAGTTGTTGAACAAACAAATATAATTGCAATAATGGGTGATATGCATAAAGCATAGTAAAAGCATTTTTATATGCATGAAAATGCAATGAATGCCGAAATTTAAGTATTTACTTCAGGCCATAGTATTAACTTATTTTGGATGAATTCTATATATTAGTAAATACTATATTCCGTATGCATATGAAGTACTTTCTTTATCTCGTAAGTACTTGATTTTTTCAAAGTTCCAGAATAGCAACATGAAAATTTCATAGTTCAAGCTTTTTTGGTTTTGGCACTCAATCAAGGAGTTGTAAAACCAAAAATTAAATGTCTTTAGTCTGCTTTAAAAGCAAAATCAGGTCTTTGTGTTTTTTTTTGTTTTAAATTGGATATGGGTTTATATTAACTGGACCGGGGAAATTTGTGCGAATTAATTCTCAAGAAGTCCATAAAGGTAGAAGGTCACGTTCAGAGTCTTATTTTAAATCACTTTATCGTTTTAGGGCCTTTTGTCATTTGGATTGAAATCGCGTTGTCGTATCTTTTGCCTCTTTTTATCTTGATTTTCGTTGAGTTCAGTTCCAGCTTTAAGTTATAGCTAACTCATAAATAGTCTCAAAGCTTAAAGGTAAATTAATATTCGGATTCTCACTTTGGCTAATGTTTAATGTCATAATCTAAAGAATATAACCTTCACGTATCGTCACAGGAAAGGGACACACATAAGCCATAGTACTCAAGTGAAAAAAAATCTTCCATTACTCAGTTGTATTACTTTTTTATAATTATCTCGGTAGCCTTACTTTCTCGTATTATAGTAAAAGGAACAAAATAAGCCGAAATGTAACATTCAGCTATTTTACATGACAATTTTAATGGAATATAAGTATTTCCGATGAACTTAAGTATTTACTTGAATGAATCTACTACCTTCTGAAAGTATTTACCAGCTAGTATGAACTTATTTCTATGCATACGAGATTCAGTAAATACTTCGAATTTAACCTCTTACTAGAAGTCTTAGTAATTACTTTATCCTTTTACTTCTAGTAAGTACTTCCGTTTTATGCATACCACCCAATGTTTCAACAATTTGTTTCCAGTTACAAAAACGCTTGATTTTTCAAATTCCCCGCATATCGAAATTAGAGGTTTCCCTTTTGTGAGGAATTTAATATGTAAAATAGCATGGAATTATTTTTACATGTTACATTACAAGTACTTGTACTTTGTTGTAGGCAGTGCCGTATTTAAAGATTATGCGCCCCAAGTCAATAAGTTTGGGCGCACCATTAATTAGAGAAAAACAGCTTCATAATGAAAGAAAATCACATAGAAAATAGCAAACACAATTTTAATATACTTACATTTTTGCCAACGAGACGTTTGATGCACAAATTGATTGACACATTCATCAATAGCGCTATTATAATTGACCGATTGCGTTTAGTCTTAATTTAAAATTTTAAGAGATAGCTTAATTGACGTTCCTTATTTTGGCGGACACTTTTTGGTGGAATAAAATAATAATAGCTAATTAAGTGGTTATTTGTTGCGCCAACCAAATATTTTTAGCTTGAGTATTTTCATATTACTTAAATTTCCACTTTAATAAGTCTAAAGTTTACGGTGAAAATTTTAAATAAAACGAATATAAATAGTTTGAATTTGTCATCTGAGTTTGTAATAAATTAAATGCTTATTGCGCAAGCCTGAACTAGTTCCAAATAATTTTTTAATATTAAAGTTTTAGCTACACAAGTTTGAAGTCGGCAGACAAAAATACGGAAATCGTGATTTATACTAGAATTCCTAGCCTCGCGTCAGATTTAAATAATGCAACCATAAAAATACTAATATTATTAAAATTATTACTTTAAATTATTTTAATTTGTTCGTGTTTTTTAGTACCTAGTTGACCTAAATTCTGATTGGCAACTACAAACCGTCAAAATTAAAAAAAAAATATTTTAGATTAGGTCCAAAAATAGTTCCAAACACAACTTTTTTTAAAACTAGCACTAAAATTAGTTAAGTGACATTTCTTAACATAAATTTAAATTTAAACTTACTTCAGTTCCTGCTTACGACAGTACTTTTTAAAATTTAGAAAATTTGGACCATGTTCTGACCTAAACTGTGAAGCCTTTATTAAAAATATAGTTCAGCATCCCGAAATCACTAAGTGAACCAAATTTCATATGTATCAAGAATTGGAGTCAGAAATGATTTTTGTAGCCACTGTGTGGCTCTTCCCATACTATTTTGTAAAGGAATTTCATATTTTGTACCCAAAGCTGAATGCCGCCCACACAGTGTACCACCCTGGGCCATGGCCCTTATGGCCCTAGGGTTAATACACCACTGGTTATAGGTTCCTAAAATCAAATAGATTCCTCAGGATTCCTCGGTTGTGTGGAAGATTTTTATTCAACAGAACGTCAACCTCAGAAACGAAACCTTTCCTATTGTGTCCATTCAATCAAACTCAAGTAGAAGCTTTGAAATCGATGAAAAATGTAACTAATCCTGTGTATATTAATCACTCAAAAAAAAAACTCCTTCCTATTTCTTATTACTAACTTGTTTTTATGTTTCGATTGATTTATTCTTTACAGTTGAAGGAGCTGTTGAAGCCTAAGAACAGCCTATTATGGATTTAGATATAAAACATTTTGCCATAAAATAAAAATTTACACAGTTTTTCATTTGATTAATTACATGTTTTTTTTTCTGTTTAATAATTACCAAAGGAATCTAAAGCTTTTTTCAACAAATTTATTTAAACAAAGATTGTATCACTTTGTGTTACGAGTTATCAATTTATTAGCTTTCACACGTAAAGTTTCGTCATTCATAATTGTGTTTTCAATTTTTTTTATATAAATTTCTTTTTTTTTATATTTTTGCCAAAAATATATCATTTATAGTAATTAAATGTATTTTTTTTTCTTATTCATGTAGGAAAAAAAACTTATAATATCTGTCATGATAAAGATATAAACAAATATTTGCTCCAATTTAATATTGTAGTTAATTTTCTTCAAAAAACGAACGATCAGTCACAATTTATGTCAGGCCATAAATAAACCAAAAATAAATCAAAAAATTAAAAAATAAATAAAATGTTTATGTTGTAAGTAAATTATTTCATAATTTTTGTATAATATAAATGTATATAAGTTTTTAAGTACAACCGTAAAAAATTGCGTTTTAATTCATCTTCGAAGTTATTTTTGGGTTTTTTTTATTTTTGATTCGAAAAGATTAATCGTTAATTTTTTCTTGATTTTCCTTAAGGAGATTAATTTCGCTCAGTTTATTCGTCATTCAGTTTATTTTTCATAAAAAAAAAAACAAAGATACACACTGATGTTGTTAATATTTATACTCTTTTGTTTGTACAGTCAATACTGACATGATCCCATAATTTAATAACACAATCAACGCCTCTTTATTTTTGGCGAAATAATATTTTCCTTCTACTAATCAAAGAGCGAATTTGTAATGGCCTTGACCCACTTTCTTAAATTAGCAAGGATCGACGTCAGTAACGCTAATTTATTACCACCCAATGTCAGAATTTAGTTATTCGCTAATTAATTCATGTTTTTTTTTTGCGAATAAATTATATTAACACCCGAAATGCCATCGTCATTATAGCGGTAAGATCATTCAATTTTGTGTCGAAGCTCTTTCTATACGCTTCGTTAATGTCAGAGAATGAAAAATATACTCATTAATCGCGGGGGGCTTAGCAGTAAAAAAAATTAAAAAAATATTTCTACATCACCGAATCGTTTAGTTTTTGCAAATCTGTGTATTTTTTTAAACAAAAATAAAAAGGATTAATAGTGTTTTTTGCCTGAAACACGACGTTATAAAAATAAGACTAGTCTGCGTATCTGTGTTAAACAAATAATAACACAAAAATTAAAAAAACCCATCTGTTGTTGATCCATCATGTTTCTTTGAACTTGACAATCGAATATGACAATTTCAATACATTTTTTTTTCGGATGTTCGACAATGCTTTAAGATTAACCAAAATGTCAGTTGGGCTAATGCCAAATTAAAACTGTGTGTTTTTGTATTTTTTAGTATATTGGAATATTCAATCAAACAAATGTATTGTCGAAGGATTGGAATAACTTCAGCTTCATATTGAATTACCCACTCTACTCTTATGCAATTCTGCAATGATTTCACTCAAGTGTTCACTCATTCTGAAATCCAATGACGGTGTTCACATTGGATTGAAAAACTGTTTTTTTTTGACGTTTCAGTATTTACATCTTCCTTTACTGAAGAAGTGGCAGTGAGATGTGAATACTGAAACGTCAAAAAAAATCCAGTTTTTCAGTCCAATTTGAACACCGTCAATGGAACAGTGCTAGTTTCTTCTACTCAATCTTTTCATAAGTTTTGTCTAGAAGGAAATGAGTTGCTGCCACCCAAAAAGTAAATGTAAATCGACAGTGTATTAGGTGTATGTACATATTTACTCTCAAATACTCTCTTTAATTTGTTCTTAATTTGCTTATTTAAGGTGCAATAATATTAAAAACTTCATTTTGAACGAAAAATATGAAAAGTTAAAAACAATATTGAAGTAGTTGGTTTATGACGTCTGGGTTTGACAGCTGTATTAATAAGAATTCGCTAAAACACCTCCCAACAGGTAAACAGTTACGTACTGTATAAGCCCTAATTAAGACCCTATTCAACATTGCGTGAATCCTTATTCATAGAAAATTTCAATATCATCTTATTTAAAATGACATTTGCGCGATTTTGTCCATCCGGGGTTTTGTTCATTCGTGATTTGGGATTTTGACATTCGATGATATGTTATAACGAGAGTTGATTTTTAAAAAAAGAAAATTATTTCTTTCGAGCAAAAAAGAATAAAAATTATGAAAACAAAAAATAGTTTTTTGATAAGCACTCTATTTTAATTTAATTTTGTAGGAAATACTAATACCCTTTTCGAATATCAAAGTCAAAATTCATGTTGGAATTATCACCAACAAAAGTCTAACTCCCCGTACTAGCTTGTTTTTTATAGTTTTAAAAGCATACGGCTCTTAAAACTCTCCCTCTTGATTTCTATTCCTTTAAGGAATAACACACTTGCTATCTAGCATAAGGTTGATCCTAGCAGGACAACACACCTTGACCTTTTAGTCCTAAAACTTTTTAGAAAGTCTCTTATACTGATCTCTTTGGGCAGATCATTTTTTGTTCCGGAATTTTCAAAACATTAAGTTTTGTTCCTACAAATTCCTATCCATTCAATTTGTTTTCTTTTTTTGTCGACGTCGATGTACTTCACTTCAAGCATGCAAACTCTATGATTTCTTTTCTATCTTGAAAAAAGGACTAAGGCTTCTACGTATATGAAATACATATGACATGTTCAAAAAATAATTTTTATTGAAAACTGGCGGAGATATAGCCAGGGTTACAGCTGCAAATTTTTGAAAGTTCGCAAAAAAAAGTTGCACTCAACAAAAAAAGGCCACAAAACAATATAATGGAAAAAAGTCGCATTTTTATGCAAAAAGTCACTTTTTGAAAATAAAAAGTCGCACAACAATATTTAAGTATATGTACCTACAGCAAAAACAACTGAAATTATCTTTCACCAAAATGGCCTTACAGTTTGGTTACTGATTTTTCTTAAGTGTGACCCTGCTTGATTCTAATTTGAAAGTTATCGTAAAAGCTCAAAATTTGAAAATGAATAACAACTAAGCAAAATCAGTCTAATTTAAGTTTATTTTTATTCCAAAATCAATGTTATAGTTCTGACTTAATTTCTTGTCATCAAAAACAAAGAAATAATAATTAAGTCACCAGCTGTATATTCAAATTTAAATGATCACTAATTTTGCTCTATAATATTTCCATTGATAAGTTTCAATTTATAGACCGTTGGGGTCATCTTTGTTCCTATATTTAAACAACAATTTTTTTTAATGTAAGCTGTTATTTCAGTAAAATTTAGATTTAACTACTGTTATTGAAGAATAGAAAGTAATTAAATACATTGCTGGTGTTTTATTTTCTTCTATCGGTATCGGGATCTGCATTATGTAGCATGTGTTAAGTTAATCCAGACCCAGCTAAAATTAATAACACTAATTGTAAACTAGTACTTGGACCCATCGTTGTAATCTTCCAATTTCGAATTTCCTCATTTCATTTCAATTTCAAAACACAAACTGAAAAGTTGCTCGAATCGACGACGGAATAATTTCTGCATGTGCGCGGAGTCTCATACGAGTCCATTTGACTCAATTTTGCAACCAAACAGTTTCGAAACTGAAAATTGCATGTGCGCGACTAGCCTTATTCATGCAGCGAAATAAAAGAAGAAAAAATGAAAGGGTTTTTTCTAGTCGCCAACTGATAAACTTTACTCGAGAAAAACTGCCCGTACCTACAAAATAATCTAAAATCGAAAAATAATTTTCTACAGTTATTGACACCACCTTAAAATAATTTTGCTTTGTTTTGTTTTAAGAGGTTAAATGCAATTGCGATACAAAAATATTCATAATTATGATCATGAGTTAGGTACAAATAATAATACATACGAGTATAATGATAAATAGATAAATCAAGAATAATAATAGAATAATCAAACCATTTTCACTTAGGTATTTTCTCAATTATTCATAAAATAAAAACATTTGAATATATATATATTTTTTTAAAGCATGCAATGCCCCCCCGTTTCTGACAATTCACTCCACAAAGCTCATTTAAACAACTCTTGATAAATCAGAGTCCAGTTTATAACAAAACGAAATTTCTATGTACGTTATTATTTTTTTTTTATGTAAATAAAATTTTGTATATAAACATTTTTTGTTTTTTGTATTGGATTTTTACAAGATTTTTATTTTTGTTTGTAAGATTCATTTGTCAAAATAACAATTTGCATTTAAGTTGCATAGTTTTATTTTTTTTTATTGAACAAATTAAACCTAATAAAAAATAAAACTGTCCCATTACCTCTGACACCATCATTCAGAAGGCCGCATTATAATGTCATCACAGCCGGGATTCAATCACTTTTATGTAAGTAAATAACACACAAAATTATACTCGTTTATTTTACATAATATTTTAACTAAGCATAAAATTAAAATTGCAAAATTGTTTTGCACTTTAGTTGTCATACAGCATATAGACACACATATCATAGTCCCCAGCACACATACTAAATAATTAAATTTAAACCTACACAACATAATATCATTACAGTTCCTGACCTAGACCCATTTAGGCCATCGCGTAAATTTTCTGTTCCTAAGAATTTTGAAGATCCAATTGATGATGAGACGAAAGAAAAACAGCGTCTTAGGAAAGAGCGTCTTTTGACTGTGAACGAAGAAGCTTCTATTGATGAAGTCGCTGTTCAAAAGAAGAAGGCACAACGAAATGATGAATTGAAACGTTTGGAATCAAAGTAAGTACACTAAAGGAGTATGTCAAATATGAAGATAATACGATGCTTATTTTTTTTTCAACAATAAATAGAGCCTTAGAAGACGATAAAAAAAGGAAAGCTGAGGCTGAGAGAAAGGCTAAGTTAGAAGCTGATAAGCTGGCAGAAGAGCTAAAAAAAGCAGATGAAGAGGATAGAAAAGCACGTGAAGCTCGTCTCGCTGAACAAGCCCGTCTTGTTGAAGAGGCTGAACAAGCTCGTTTAGCTGAAGAAGCTAAATTGGCTGAGGAAGCCCGTCTTGCCGAAGAAGCAAAATTAGCTGCTGAAGCTAAACTCGCTGAGGAAGCTCGTTTAGCTGAAGAAGCCAAACAAGCAGAAGCAGCTAAGCTTGCCGAAGAAGCTCGCTTGGCTGAAGAGGCTAAGCTTGCCGAAGAGGCTAAATTAGCTGAAGAAGCTCGCAAAGCAGAAGAGCAACGCTTGGCGGAAGAACAAAAGAGCCGTGCAGAAGAAATGAGCCGTTTGGCTGAACTAGAAAAGATCGCCGAAGAAGAAAAAGAAGCTGAGCTTGCCCGCCAAGCTGCTGAACTCTCTGAAATGGCTCGTCAAGAAGCTGAAATCGCTGCCCAAGAGTTGCAAGCCATGCAACAAAGTTCCACTGCCGACGTTGCAGCTGATGAAGAATCAGCTGAACCCACTGCCGATGCTGAACAAGCTGAAGAAGAATCAAAACCCGTTATTGAAGAACCTCAATCTCCAATTGAGGAGAAAGAAGAAGCTGAAGTTGCTGATGAATCTGCTGTCAGCATTGATGAAGTTAAGTCAGATATTGAAGAATAAAAATGTTGTGATGGTAGTTTCTTCTCTTTTGACTCTTTAAGTAAGACTTCGTTTTTTTTTGTAATAAGCTTAAAAACCAATAAGCATTGTTTTAAGTTTTGAGTTTTATTTTCGATTAACAAACATAAATAACAAAGACAAGAAATTAAGAAAAAAAAACTATTTTTAGGAAATTAATTTATTTATTTATTAATTGGCATATCTGAAGTAGGATCAAGGTCCTTATATAATGTACTGCTATGAACTTATATGTGTCTGCTTATAAAGCTTAGCAAGGGTATATAAGGAATACTCTGCCTTTATTTTCAGTTGAGCATTTTGTCTGTCTTTTTTCAAATGCATTTGATGAATTTTTGTTCAGTATAATTTTTTTATTTATAATCTATCGCTTGCCAAGCCCAATGATTTATTTTTTTTTTCTTTAAGCTAAAAATTATGAAGTATAGTAATTTTATTTAAAAATGTATACTCATGTATTAATATTAATTAAACACACGAAAATAATTCACTTATAGATCAATTCTTAATAAAGAACAAAAAAACAAAATGAGTATTATTTACTTGGTATTGGTGCTAATTAAATGTACCAACCTTAGAGCATAAATTATGTGAGGACCGGATTTGCTAATCTGGGCTTCATTATGTTTCCTCGGTTGGAAAAATGTCTATCAGAACAGAACTGAACAGAGGGCAGAAAAGTACAAACATAAGTAATAGTCAATAGAAGAAGTTATTTTGTTTATTTCAGAAATGTTTACCTCACAATAAAACAAATTAAATAATATTGAGTATGATTATGATATATGATTGCATTTAAAACGCCCCTTTATGAAAAAAACACAATAAGGGTATTCATACAACAGCGTAAAGCCGACGTAAACGAAGTAAAGTTTTAAACTTCGTAGTTCTGTCACAATTTTTATGGAAAATTTGACATATTTACGCAGTTTACAACTTTTCGCTTTTTTATGAATACCTTTAATATAATACTTAAAATTGAAAATTGTTAAACTCTTGCAGCTCCGGTTGCAGCATCAACACACATCTATTCCATTTGTATCAAACTTTATCCCCAAATTATTAGTTTGATAAAAATTTTGTTCCGAGCTGAGCCTGTATAAATAATTTAAAGTTAATGTCATACACGTAATAGTCTAAGAGCCAACGACATAAAAATTCAAGTCATTGGCCTACATTGTATCATACCAATAGCCTTTGAGGTGTTGAATTGAACCAATAACCGTTTGTGTGCCAACCGAAACGCATGTCGAACAGGTGTTAAATTTGACTTAAAGTTTACATCGATTTACTAACTTCTAATTGAAAGTTATTGTAATTTTTCCGATTTGTCAAATAAAAAATTTTGATATAAAGTCACGCTGTAGTGACCAGATTTATTTGAGGCAATTGTGGGACACATTTTTCAAATCTTCACAGGCAGTAGAACTTATGTTTTTTTTAGTAAAAAAAATGAAACAGTACGCCAACATAAACAACAAATAGTTTTCTAAAAAATACAAATGAAAAAAGTGTTTCAAATATAGATTTAATTACAAATTTAAAATGAATTCTTATATTTGGATGCAGAATAAATTTCTTTAAGAATTTCATTATTTATCAAATTAATATTATCAAATTAATTTCTTTAGTTTTTCAGCTCGAATATCTTAGGAACGAAAAATTATATTGGCTTCGGGGTAGTTTTACTCTATACACTAGTTTATAATGAATTAGTTAGAATATTCAGTGAACAATTTATTTATTAAAAAAAAACTAAACAAAATTAAACCAATAATTGTGGAATTTTTGTTTGTCTCAAATATTTTGAGGACAAACAATAAGGTTTTATTTATATGTACACTAGTTTATAATAAATAACACTGGTCTACAACAAAAACCCCCTTTAAACTATACTTTTCTTTTTGGCCTGCCAAATCCGAATTCGTAGTGAAAATTGCTTTAACACGTCCCGTTTTTGAGATATGTATTTCCACATAAATATGTCAAAAACCAATGTTTTTGGATACATTTTACGTTAATTAACTTCACCACGAAATATATTTCACAAAATTATTAATATGATCTAAAAGAACTGTGTTTCATCCTCCTAAATCATTGTTTTGTTGAAATTCTTTTTCTTCTCAAAACAACAAAGTTCCCAAAAACACTTGGATACAAAAATATAAAAAACTCGTTTTCTATCTTTAAAGAGACAGACTAAAGAGAGTCGGCTCCCTAACAACAATTGTTCCAAAGTGAAAGCTTAGTGTTTCTGCCTACAAACTTTTGCTCTCAGACCAATAGGTATTGAAATACGTCAATTTTAAAAAATAAAGGCTTTATGGGGGCAGCACTGGGAGGAGAAATAATCGGTTATTTGCTTTGGCATTTTAAAACTGAAATAAAAAAAGTGTAGTTAACGTCTTTGAAAACAGTTCTCGTTGTCTTATAAGACCTGCGTTTGTGTGCAACCTGTTACCTGTTACATCATTCACTACTTCCACCTTTTATGCTATAGAGGTGAAATCGTTCGTTTTGCAGTACACACAAGACACAATTTCGCAAAATTGTGCTGTTTGATGTTCAATACCTACAGTACCATAAAGTAGGTCACGTTTGGAAAAGTTTTTCAACGCGACAATAAACGGTATATGTTTACTTTTCTATTCTAGGATGGTCTAAACTGCTAGTTTGTAATATCTGTAACTGCTATTACATATTGCTACTCAATCAGTGTGTATTAGTTAGATATTGCTTGTTTTTTTCGACAATCATATTTTATTTTATTTTAATAGTATGTATGTATGTAAGTAATACAAAACTTTGACTAGATAATTTTCTTTTCTGACCAAAAACATATAAACTTACATTAGGGTGGTTCAAAAATTTTTATTTTATGACCGGCCTACTACAGAATTCTGTTACCTAGGCCAATTGTGTTACCGTCACAAAATTTCAACCTCTAAGGTATAATGGAAGGCGGTGCTCACGCGACTTCCTTTTCTTAAGTTTTGTTAGAAAATCCCCTTTATAAATGTTAGAGTATTCGTGGTTGATATTTTGGGAGATGATTTCTGGTTTCATTTTAAGAAAAGAATTATATTTCGTAACGCGACCATTTGGTTACCTGTCAAATGGCACACCTGTGGAGTTTCAATATTTTAAAGAAAAAGTCTAAAAATTTTAAGTACTTTAACAAAAAGTTTCCGTCTTTATTATATACAAAACCGCAATTATTGCTGGCAACTTAAACCTCAAAAGAAAATGGTTCTTATTTCGCTGGAGAAAAATAATTGCGACTTTTTTTCTTCAACTGGTGAACGTGTTTTTTTCATCCAGATTTTTGGGTGTGGACTCTTAAAATATGCACAAATTATGTTTTATTCAACCGGAATACAAATGTACCCAATTAATTTGTACTGAAGCCATTTTTTAATGATTTGTTTCGTATATTTTAAATTCATTTTTACTTAGGGGGGGTCATGACTCCACATGCCATGATTGGCACCCCCAAATCGTTTCGGTTTTCTGACCATACTTATAATAAAACTTGATATCAGTTGAACATTTGTGGAGGGAAAAGTCGTTACTTCATATCGTCCCCTAATGCCAAGAACTAGGTAAGGTAACTCAATTTTCAGTTTTTACAATATCTCAACAAAAAGGGTATTATTTTATGCAATTTTAAGGATTTTTCGTCCAATTTTTTTTTGCAATTAATTTATATATTTATGAAGTGTGAGAAACATAAAAATTAATCTTTTAATCGTTCCCTAGTAGCTAGGTTTCTATCTATCATAACAATTTTGTGGTCATGCTGATCTTTCGAAATTGCGTAGGTATGTATTCTTCTTGCTTTGTGGAGTTCAGGGCGCTTTATACCTAGGAGGTTGAAATTTTGTGCCGATAACACAATTAACCTAGGCAGCAAAATTCTGTGGTGGGCCGGTCATAAAACAAGAAAACATTTTTTGGACCATTTTTTTTGACGTGAACTATTTTAAAACAAATAAAATAAACTTAATTTAAAAGAAACGTTTTTTTTTTGTTCGCCATCCCTAGTTAGGAAGAGAAGGCACACGTCGACAAGTTCTCTTTTTGAAACTTTGAAGAATTTTGCTTGACAATCTGATTACAACAATGCCTCGTAGGTAAAAATAAAAATGAATTAACAAAAAAAAAAAAAATGCCTCGTAGGTTTAACTTACTAAACAAAATTCAACTTTAAACTATAAAAAAAATGCGGTCGACTTCAAACAGCTAAAATTCTGAATTTTTTTTCTAATTTTGATTATTTTTTTGTCTACTTTGATGGAAAATGATATTTCTTTTTCTTTAAATAGTCAATTGAATTATAAAACTGTAACAAAAATCATAAAAAAATTATAATTTTTGAAATTTTATAAAAAAAAACAAAAAACAATTTATGAAGATGAACAAACAATCCGGAATATTTTTACCAGCACTGTAGACACCTAATGCACTTCATCTTACTTTTACTTGTAATAAAAGTACTTAAGTTGATAACAACTAAGCGGGCTATTTTTATAATACACTTCACCTGCTGTAGAATAGAATAGTAGCTGTGTCTAGCTATTACAATTCTAAATTTCTCTAAACACACCCTCACTCACAAACAAACATTGTCTATTTATGTACCTGTTTACTTTCGTTTTCGAAAAAAATTCATTGCGTAATCTTAAACAACATTAAATCAAACAACAAATTTTTACTTGCAATTGATAAGCCAACCGGTGATTAATGTTTAATCTTAGACCTCCAGATCTACATACGTGCTTTTTGTTCGTGCACTAGACTAATGATTTACAATGACAAAAAAAGATTTTTGTTGTTTTCCTCGATCGAAATTTATTTTTTACATTTATAAATATTTTTAACATTGGTAGTATTCGTGTCATTTGATAGTAAGTTCTTCGAAGTCTCAAATTTGTAATTCGTTTCCAACGAAAATGCAACGACTACAAAACTGGGAACATACTATGAAGTGACATGAATGCCCGATTTAACATTGAGATGACAGATAGAACAAAATACTTTCAACTAAAAATACAAAATTCTGTCCTCAACTTTTTTCTTATAGAAATCTAAATTTACTTCTGCTACTCTAGGAAAGATGATAGATAACCTGAAATTCCTGCTTTCAATGATGATGACATGCTGATGGCAAGATTACTGCCTTGCGTTGACGATTTGAACGAATTCAGGTTTAAGAGAAGCACCTCCAACCAAGAAACCATCGATGTCTGGCTGAGAGGCGAGTTCTTTGGCATTGGCTGCGGTCACTGAGCCACCATACTGGATGCGCAGGGAGTCGGAGACGGCTTGGGAAACATTATCCACCAACCATTTGCGGAGGACAGAGTGAACAGCTTGTGCCTGGCAAAATATTTATTGTAATGAATTCAATTTTCATTGAAAACAAAATCGGAAAAAACTGTACCTGTTCTGGAGTGGCAGTCTTGCCAGTGCCAATAGCCCACACTGGCTCGTAGGCAACAACGACGTTGGTCCAATCCTTGACGTACTTGCTGAGTACACTCATTTGCCTGAAAACAACTTCCTCGGTCTTGCCGGATTCACGTTCCTGCAGGGTTTCACCGATGCAAGCAATAACCTTTAATCCCTCGGCGAGGGCATGAGCGACCTTCTCTCCGATGAGGTCGTCAGTTTCGCCGAAGATTTGACGACGCTCTGAATGGCCCAAGATGACCCAGTCGGCACCAACATCTTTCAACATGGCTGGGGCCAGTTCTCCAGTAAATGCACCCTTTGCGACTTTGTAAGAGTTTTGGCCAGCAACTCCAATGGTAGCTGGGACGAGGTCACGTACGTAGGAGATGTACACAGCTGGGCAGCCAATGACCACCTCGGTGTTGGGGTCAAGTGGACCAGCAACCAGAGTCTTGACGATACCGGCGATTTCAGCCTTGTTACCGTTCATCTTCCAGTTTCCACCGACACAGAATTTACGAACCATTTTGATTGAATTAGTGGATGAGTTTTTGCCTGCAAAAAAATATACATTGCTCACTTTAGCTAGATTTTTCACATAATTCGAGTTAAAGAAAATACTGTTTGATGGTTGAATGAATTGCAGAAGATATTAGATACGATTTTAAATGCAATTTCTTATCACAAAAGATTATTTAAATAATTCTTAAGAGATTCGAGAAAAACACACCTTACACTGATGAAATGCTGAAACAGAATAACCTTTCTTTGACCTTGTTCTCGGACGTCTTGATTTTGACAGCTCAAATTTGCGAAAAAAAAACTCTTATCAATTATGTGTGGTTATGGAATTGATTAAGAGAGGGCGACAAAAAGCGGTTTGTATCTGTGATATATGATTGCCGGATGTAAGTAGACATATTTGTTTAACATTAGCAGTTGAGTTTGAAAATTGCAGGAAGCTATTTTATTATTGGAGATGTTGGATTAATAGGGGGTGGGATTTATGAATCGGGTAACCTGCATATTTTTGTTGGTTTATGTGTTTAAGTTAAATTTGATAAAAACGTGATAAAAACGCTTAATGTGGATTGCAAAATGATTGGAAGGTATAATGAATGCAAAAGAAAAAGAAATATTTAACGACTAAGGCGAAACAAGAAAATGCCAAATGAATTTTGCAAAACAATGGCGACCCAAGTAGCAGCCATGGCAACAAATGCTAAATGGCACGAGCTTTATTCATAATGAAGTAGGGTCACTTTATCAATATGGAAAAAAACCAAAAATTAATGAAAAAATCGCCAAAAAAGTAACTTTATAACCAGAGATAAAAGAAGCCCCAAAAATGTGTATGGAAAACAACAAAAACCTTAATTGATTTACACATTCTTGCGGTTTTGGGTGATTTTAATTATTTTTGGTACGTTTTTATTTTTTTTTGTTGGGGGTAAAATCTCATTATGAAAATAATGGCAAATGAAAAAATATTCCATTTACTTTATTTTTTTTTTAAGGGACTATTTTTCATTGGGGGTATTTATGTTATCAAAAAACTTTGCAAATTATTGAATAATAATTTTTGAATCTTTAAGGAATATGGAAAAAAAATATTATGGGTATGCATCCAACAGCGTAAAGGCATCATAAACGTTGTAAAGTTGTAAACTGCGTTAATTTATCATATTTTCAATATAAATTGTGACAGAATTACGAAGTTTGAAACATTACAATTGCATAATATAAGAAAACATTTCAAAATTCTAGATCCAGAAACATTTCAAATCGAAGGAAGAAATGATACCGAAATAGCTTTGGAGAATGAAGCACATAGTTCCAGCAATACTTTCGAGGGTCAGACTTTAAGAAATCAAATAAGAGATTCTCTTTATGTTTTTATTTTTATTGTACTTATTGTACTTATTGTACTTCTAGCGGTTCCGGTTCCCAATTTTCATTCTCGTCCCCGTTTTCATTACCAGTGTTGTCTTCATCTTTGGATGACTGGTGGGAGCTTCGTGTACCAAAAACAGGACCAACAGGATTAACCGCATTTTGAAAGCCAAGAAGAACATCCACGGCGGTTTGTCCCAATGGTGAAAGTGTGAGTGGGATGTGTGGGCTGCCCCCTGTACCTTTCATATCTTTTTTATTGGCTGCAATTTTGGCTTTCAATTTAAGTTTGTAGTCCAACCAAAACTATAATACGAGTAAATTTAATACCTATGAGTACAAATTTAAACTTTTGAAAATACCTTATTCCACTCTTTGCCATTTCGATAAGGCGGTCCCAAACTGCTGAGTTCAACTCCAAATGTTTCCCAAATATTAAAAAAAAATCTTTCTTCGATGTTCCAAACTTTGCCAAACCCCTAGGAAGGTCCGGGTTAAGCTTCCTGAATTCAACAAGCTTTTTAAATTGATTGGCATTTGCTTTTTTCTTTCTGAAATATTCACATACGTGCATATGTGCATATATGTATATTTGTAATTTTTTAAGTTAAAGCGTTATATGTTTTCAATTACTTACTTTTTTTTTAAACTATTTCCTCACTCATTATGGTTTTAAAATGATTCTTTTCGATTGAAATAAACATTTTACTTTTTATTCGCCGATTTGTCACTAACTTTTTCCGTTCGCCTTGTTTTATCTTTTAAAACGAATGAAATTGTTTCATTCGTAAACGGTAATCCGATAGATTTACATTCGCCAGTAGATTGAAGTTTTAAGCGAAGCTCTTTTCGAATATTCGCTTTTTGTAATACGATTTTGAAACATTCGCTATACGAACGGTAATAGGGGGCCTTAAGTATGTATACTCCATAAAAAAAAACTTACTGGGACGTATGCGTGATAAAATGTTTCTGTAAATAATAATCATGTAAAATGATATTATGTACATAATCATACGACTTCCAACTTCTTGAACTCTATTTTAAATAAAATTGATAAAACATTTGATCAATCAAGGTGTTTATCAAGTTCCTTACATAAATTTAATGTTTTCCGGTTAACTTAAAAAAAAAAACAATTTTAGAACACAAACACGCTGTGCGGTTTTGCCATAAATTAATCCATTCATTTACCTTCTCATACATAATTTCACTTTGAATAGAAATACGCTTATGATAAAGAAACAAACAAAAACATGAATATTCAATTAATTTAATTGACACTTCTCAAAGCACCATTAAAAACATATTCACCTCCATGCTTGCTCTCGACTGCACCACCATATCTCTGTCGCGAAGTTTTCCTATTTCCAAGATCAAGGGTCGTAAGCCCATCTCCCAAGAACACACACTTAATGTACAATAATATTCCAACCCATATATGTCCCACGTCGACGCATAAATTTACAACTTGAACATCTCCTCAAAGTCAATAATTAACTCAAAGGAGCAAACACCGTGAAAAGGATCCAAACAGCAGCAGTTAAAGCATCCAATTACTTAAATATCCCAACAACAACCCAACAACCTCATCCCTTTTCCATCGGCTTAAAGGGCAGGTGTGGTGCGACTTGAAGTAAATCTTCATATCTCTGGAAAACCAGCGGGTGGTTGATGGTTGGTTTTGGTTTTATTTGGACGAGAACGACGACTATTACAGCGACGACGAGCGACGCAAGCTTGTAGGAGCTTACACTCTACTCCCACACCATTTAAATTTTTGAGTTTCTCTGAAAACCGAAAATTGAAGCGAAGCGAAAGTAAAGTCTATTTATATCAATTTCCTTGCAGACTTGAGCAAAATCTTTTAGATACTTGAAGTCCTTTAAGAAACAATTTTCTTCGTTTTCCTTCACATTGGATACACATCATTGGATAGAGATTTTCTGCTGTCTGTGCTGCCAGTCATCATCCTATCATCAGGACCGGGAGAGTAGTGCAACTCAACTCAAAGTTTTGGACATAATACACATAACAACCAACAAAGGATGCTGTCCTGATGCTGTAACTTCTATTCGGATTTTTGATTTATCCTCACTCTAGCACCGCATCAAAATGAAGCTCCCACAGACTTCTCATCTTCCTATCAATATAATTTTTTGGTCCATCATCAACAGCTCAATTCCTCTGGCTTATTCTTGATTTTCAAAGAAGTAGATATGGGGTTTTGTACGTCGAGGTAATTTTATGTAAGTTTGTATTTGCTGGATATTCACCTAAAATTATTATTAACTCAAAAGAGTCTAGGAAATGTTTTTTCCTTTTTCAAAATTAAAAAAAAAAAACATAAAATTTCACCAGCAGTTTTTCATAATTTTGGGATTAAATATTGTAAGATTTTCTCAGGTTCGTTAATAAAACTTATTCACTTTATTTGAATTCTCCACTTATTTACTTTACAAAATAAAACACTTTACTCTTACAACCCCAAAAGAATTTACTGTTCACCACTGAAATTGATTCACTAACTTGACTTTTATTACAACCAACTTTACTCATTCACGATTGAAAAATAAACTGCATTCTCTGCCGATGCCGGTCAGACATGTGCTTTTATACTTTTCACAAGGTTCCCGAAAAAGCTGGAAGGTTCTAGTATTTGCTTCCAGAGCTTTCCATAGGGGAAATTTCCCATAAATTTCGCTTTCCAAAGCTTTCAATTGGATATTTAGTATATTTAGTTCTAAAGCTCTCCGTTGGTTGGTTTGTGTCCTGCCTAATCCGAAATTCCGTGTTTCTTTTATTCGAGAGTGGTTATAGTTCATTCGAGAGTCGTTTTAGTACAAATGTGAGAGTCGTTACAAGATTTGATTTTCTGTATACCGAGTTCGTTCTTAGGCTCCATTTTCTGTTGATCTGGCCAAGAGAGTCATCGAATGTTTCATTCAAAAATCTTTCTTTTTCAATAAAGTAAACAGTCAGACAGGAGAGACTTTTTATTCGCACAGTGTCTTAAAGAAGTCCTGACAACTAAGGGACATTAAATACAAAATTTTTAAATTTCAAGACCTTAAGAAATGCACCTTATTTTTCTGAGCATAAGGAGTTGCACAACACGATGAAGTTCAATGAAAAGAAAATGAAATGAATATCTCCCTTTCTTCACCAAGGAAACGAGCATGAAGACGTAAGATGATGGCGAACAACATAAAGAAAATGGAGTGTTAGTTCTTGATGGTTCTTAAAAGTCAAGTTACATGCTTTTGTCTCGTTCCTCTTTGGCTGCCCCCTATTCAAGGATCAGATATAAATCTGTTTTATTGAAAGAGAATGGATGCACACTCATTCCTCCCCACGCCCCATTCAAAAACCAAAGAAGAGTGATTTCAGAAAAGCTTATGCTTGCTAGAACACAACGTTTTATTATTATATTCCATATAACATTCCAGTATATTGAAGAATGTTGTTGATGCAGCAGCAACAGCAATTGCTTCGCTTCCTTTCATAGAAAATTAAAATCTTAGCATATACTCGTATCTGTAGTTAACTGGTATCAAAAACTTCAAACTATGTGTCCATGGTTATGAAACTTACATTGAGATATCTTCAAGGCCTGATGGAATACTTGAGCCGTATCTACCCTTGTCTACGCTACACACAATACCAAATCCAAGATGAGAGTTGTTCTCATATTTTGTTGATTGTTCGAGGTCTTAACAATCCTTGAATAGATCATAGAGTGTTCCCTGTTGATTGCAAGAAGTTGAAGAATTGAAAATGTAATTATTTAAAATCATTGTTAAACAAGAGTAGGTATTATACTGGATTTAATAAATTTTGTTCCATCGTATGTACTTCATTCAATTTAATCCGATTGCCAAAAGTTCAATCGAAGTAAAACCTTTCAGTAGATTTTTTTTGTCATTCCATCAGTCAAAGGAAAAAGGACCTTCACACCCGGTGTTGGTTGGGATTATATGGCGTGTTCGATATGAACGAATTTCGATGACTAAATATTCAAGAATTATCATGAAAAGGATAATTGAGTGTACATGTCGAGGGTATTTGCAAACATTTGAATGCATCATTGATTGATCAACCTAATGGAAAGGATATGTGGTGATGATGTGTGTAGTTGTGTGACACGGACAATACCAACCTACTAAGTAGGCCGCATTGATATAAAGTTGAACTGTGAACTACATCATCTGTGAAAACATTTAATAATATACAGAAGGAAGTTTATTAGAAACACAAAGCACATTTCTATAGTGAGCATAAAAATGTGTTATGTTTAAAATTTTCTTCTCTATAAAATATACTTTTATACTATTATAGTTTTCAAATTGCGTTATGGAGTGATACACATATGTTGTTCAATTCAAAGTCTTAAACTAATTTGCCTTGAAAAGAGTAAATCAAAATTCTTAGATGAGACGCTTATGAAGAATTTCGGGGAACCTGACCCATAAAAGGGTGACGAGAGACGCGAATGAACTTATAGTGTGTTGCAAAGTGGTGACGTGAAATAAGGCTTAACGAAAAAAAGGCCAAATTTCAAAATTGCCCTTATTTCATAAAATAATTTCAAAACCAAAATAAGGCCAATTTTTTTCGGAAATAATGTCAAATGATTTCCAATCAAAATTTTCTAGGTGTCAAATGACAAAATTTCGAAGGGCAGAATCTCGAAAATGAAAAAAAAAAACAATTTTTATCGAGAATTTTCGAGATTACATTACATTAAAACTTCTAGGTTTAAATGAGTTTGAGGTAAAAACTTTCAAAAAAGGTAGAGGCAGTGAATACAGACATTCTTATACAGTATTATAGTGTGAAATAGTGGAATATTTTTGGTTATTTTCTGTTTTAAATTCACAATTTCTTTTCTGAAATCGCAGTCGACTGGACCATTTCGTGAGATAACACGTTCTCCAAACTTGGTTTCCAATAAATTGATTGTGACATTTGCTGTGTGGCTTGTGGCGCCATTCTGTTGGAACCACATGTCTTCCAAGTCCATATCATCCATAAAATAAATTAAAACAATAAAATAAATAAAAAGAAAACACTAAGATTTCTAAATTTTAAAAAAAATTTTAATTTAAATTTAAATTTCAAATTATTATCACAACTTTAATTAATTTTATTGATGGAGATATACCTACACTCCGAAACGCGTCGCTAGATATAAAAATAAAATTAATTAAAGTTGTGATAATAATTTGGAATTTAAATTTAAATAAAAATTTTTTTAAAATTTAGAAATCTTAGTGTTTTCTTTTTATTTTTTTTTATTGTTTTAATTTATTTTATATATTAACAACACAACTTGGAGACTTCATCAAAATGCACCATATCATCCAATTGGGGCCAAAAATATTCGGATGTCATTGAACGGTAGCGATCCCCATTCACAGTAACGTGCCGGTCTTGATCATCACGGAAGAAGTACGGCCCAATGACGCCGCCGGCCCATAAACCACACCAAACCGTAATTTTTTCGGGATGCAATGATAACTCATGGAGTACGTGTGGATAGCTGCCTGACCTATACCGCATATTTTGTTTATTGACGAAGCCATTCAGCCAGAAATGAGCCTCATCGCTGAAGATGATTTTTTGATGAAAATCCGAATCATTGTCAAGTCGTTGCTCAGCCCAATTCACGAACATACGACGCTTCTGGTGGTGTAGCGGCTTCAGTTCTTGCGTCAATTTAATCCTGTAAGGATGTAGGCCAAGGTTTTTTTGCAAAATTCGCCATAACGATGTCACAGAGATGCCCAACGCTTGAGAACGACGTGTGAGAGACACATTTGGGCTTTCTGAACTGAAGTCTCAGAGGCAGCAATATTCTCGACACTACGGGCACTTCTTTGTCTCACTGGCACGGGAAAACTTTGTACTATGTCTGTGGATTCAAATTTGTCCACTAGACGCTCAATTGTTGACGACCATAAATTGGACGTAGCGCTCTTAACGTTGAGGCCACTTTCTCCGAATTTCGGTAGTAAATTTTAATAATTTTGACTCGTTGTTGGCTCGTATATCTTTCCATTATGAAATGGCAAACCTTACTGAAGAGAAATGTCAAAAGAGCGGCAAGAAATATGGCGTCGTTTGCTGTCCCTGTCGCTCTACTTTTGTAGCGTCCCTGATGGAAAGCCCTTTATTTCTTAAAAATATTTTAAAAAGTGTTAGGTAAACCTTAAGTACGAAGCCTTAAAAAATCAATTGCGGGTAACTTTCCAGGTCCGTCAAGCTGCGTCCAACACAATTGAAATTCAAAAATGTAATGATGGAATAATTTGATGCTAATTTAGTACCGCAATCCCGGTAATAGATATGTATGTAGAAAGGTGTAATTTAAAAAAATAATTTCATTTGCTTATTTATTTTAAGGAAGTAGAATATGTGTGAGTTATGATTTGTATGTGTCAGTTGAAAAAAAATGAGATGTTAACTAAACCTTAAAGAAATATTTTTTGGAAAATTGGCCTTGTAAAGTTTAAACAACGCCCATTTTGTGGGTGTTTTTCTACTTTCTTGCATGGAACTAGTCTTGGCTCAACAAAACCTTAACCACACTATCCATATAAATCAAATTTTTCATTATTATAAGGGATAGTATTAATGAATTATTATATTCATTATTATTATTATATTATTGCCCACACAAACATTTAACTAACTAACCCAACAGAATTCTTGCTCTTTGCATCCTATATATAGAGTTCATTATTTTTTGGTTTATCTTAATTGCTTTTCACAAGAGTTTTTTTTTTGGATTTCAAATTTAAAAATAAATAAAAACGGAGTAAGTATTTTGTTTGAAAATTGTTATTTACAGATAACACTACAAAATATATTTCTTTCTTCTTCAATTTTCGTCTTTTACGCCCATTTTACATCGAGCTAGATAGATCCTAAACGGGTGAACCAATTTCCTTTAAATTTGTTACGTTTTTCAAAAAACATGTTCACAAATATTTTTAAAACTATCACATAACACACTTCTACTATGCTTATGAATACAAATTACGGTATAACATCGCATCTTTTCAAATTCTTCTTATTTCATAAAGCTCTTGTAGTATTATGTAAAATCGTTAAAAATGGATTCTTAACAGTAAAATATAAAATAAATATTTAATGTTTACCAAAAGTGCAAATCAGGCCTAGGTTACGATATCAATATTGTAATCTTTACTTCAATTTTTTTTAGTGTAACTATAACTCTCCTACTTCAAATTGCTCTGGAAATGGAATCCCCACAATTCCGGATGAGTTCTTTGCTTGAATTTATTCCTCTCACTATCCGCCGAAAATAATGGTACAGCAGCAATAAAATCTTATGAGACTAAAAATAATCGCCAATATTGAGTGCTTTTCCTTCAAATATTTCTTATCTAATTTTTTCTGCTCAATGAATATAAATCTCAATCCCATAAATAGAAGAATAATTAAAAAAAGTTCAGAATTTAGTGTAAACGGATCGTGCAAAAACTACCCATGATTTTATCGTTTCCTCTTTGATCGATTCCTTTGAGCGATAAACTCTAGGTTAACTTATATTTTATTTGTAAAAGGTTGTCATTTCTTGATTTAACAACAATTTTACTATAAGATACGAATAATGAATCATAAAAATTGACACACTGTGTGACGGTCCGATATATAAAATTCAAGATACAACCATTTTATGCAAACCTTATCATCCCTCTTTTTTGAAGATTTCAAATTAATAAAAATATGAACAAAATAAAGTCTCCAAAAACTTATCGCCTTATTTTATTTTGTTTATTTGGCTTGCTCAAAAACCTTATATCATGGGTCCTATTGATTGGATCATCAAAGATAAAGACTTTCAGCCTTAGGAAAAATGACAGAGCAAACGTTCTTATTTTTTAAAAGTGATTTAAAGAGTAAGTGAGCCTAACACTTAAAAAGAAAACCAAGCTGTTGTTAACCAACCACCCCCACCAAAGGGTGAAAAAAAAACTTTGGAAACTCCGGAAATATTTTCTCAGTGATATGACCCCAGCACAGCTGAGAAGGCTTAACAAGAACTTTAATCCCCTCTTTTGGATCCCCGCTATCTTCCCTAAACTATTACTTGTGGATGATATCTGATGAGGTTGCTGTTATACTCTGAAATTGAAAAATATATGTATTCTGAGGAATTAAGAAAATAAAATCCGACATTATTTTTGGAGGTTAAGAAAGAGCTGCTACTTTAAATTAGAGATTGTGATTTTGTTTTTGTTTTTGTTAGGGGTGCATGGTAGCTTTTGACCATTTTTACAGTATTTTGGGGTTAGATTGATCACACAACACGTGGCCAAATAATATCTATTGAAGCATATTCAAATACTAACTTCAAGCAAATGTATCTCAAACCTCAAACGAATTATTTCACACACGTCACGAGCTCGAAATCATTTTTCATTTCTTTCAAGTTCGTTAGATTTTACTGCCCAGCTAAAACTGCCATTTTGACAAAAAAAAACTCTGACGGATCAACCTTAACTGCAGTTAACCAAACAAATTCAGTTCCAGTGCATAAAACAGCTTGATGGTTTAATAAAGCCATTTCCTCAATTACCTACCACAAAATCCATATGGTGACCCAATTGAAAGATTAAAATCCCATTAATAGTTGAATTAATTCGAAAGTGGTAAAACGCAACCTATAAAACTGTACAAATTTGAAATCAAAAAACAACAAATTGCTTTTATCGAAATTTATTGAAATTCCAATGCAATAAAAGTGGTTCTAGGTCTATATACTTGTATACATATTGCTTCCCGGTTCCCACTAAAGCTTAAACTTTTTAATAGTTCCCCTATGGCATTTTTTTGTTTGAATAAAAAAGTCATTGTTATTGCTTCCCGCGTGTCTATATGTCGACAAAAATATATACTATATATATAGAACTTGCTTTTAATATTTTGCGACCTCAATAAAGCAATAAATTTTCGCCTGCAGAGATCTTGTTGTATAACTCTTCACAAATTAACAAAAAAAAATACATCGTTAACAATGCCAAAAACCTCTCTTTTAATATCCGTTGAAAAATGATTTCAAAAAAAGACTCAAGTCCGTACCTTTTAACATCGTCCATTGTGATAAGTGTTTATTTAACCCACACCTATTTGATGCGGACCCACAAAAAAAAACATCCCTTACAGCGATATTCTATACAACAACGTGATGGTAACCAAAACCAACTTTCTGTCAAAATTTTACCTTTCGAAATTGTGTGAAGGTTCAATTGACAAAAAAAAAAAACAAAAAAAAAAAATGAAAATACTTCACAAACTTCACGCTATGTAAATTTTGCGAACTGAGGCGACAAAATCCTCTTTTAATATACTAGCACCAGGTGACAATCCGTATGAGAGAAAATACCTGTGTGCCATACCTGAAATACTCACCCACAACACACAACACCCAATATATGAAGTCGCACGAATGGATTAATCATCATAAAAAGTGTGACCAGTTTTGTGGGAAAGCAAAAAGTCTCAAATTCAGCTCCAGAAACAATTAATGAACTGAAATCATGAGTGTCAAGTTAGCAAAGCAACTTTGATCTAACGAAAAATGAATAGGTGGATAACTTGCCTCTAATTAGTCGTTAATTAGTTGAGATAATTTAGAATTTGTCGTTCAATGTTTTCTATGTTTTTTGGGTGCTTTGATAACTTGATATCAAGTTAGCAAAGCACCCCGTCGAACATCAGTAAAAATTTCGTATGCCTAATGTTGGTGGCTTAATAATTTGCCGTTAATTAGTCACTAGTTAGTTGTGACAGATTTAATTTGATCGTGCAATGTTATCTATGTTTTTTTTGGTGCTTTGCTAACTCGATATCAAGTTAGCAAAGCAACTCTCACAGATTGAAAAACGGATAGGTGCATAGTTTGTCGTTAATTAATTGTGACAACTTTGAATTTTTCGTTCTATACTTTCTATGTTTTTTTTTTGAAAGTAATAAAAACTTCAAAATTTAAATATTTTAACACTAAGTAATTTGCCATTAGTGAATCGTTATTATATTGTGAAAAAATCGATTTTTTTCTGCGATGTTTTTGGATTATTTGTTTTCTATGAGTGTCAAGTTAGCAAAGCAACTCTAACAAATCGAAAAATGGGTAGGTGCATAATTTCCCGTTAATTAGTCGTTTTGACACTTTCAAATTTGTCATTCAATATTTTCTATGTTTTTTGGGTGCTTTGCTAACTTGAGAAATCTCGAAAAGCGGTACAAATTTCTTATACTTTATTTTTTATACCTAAAAATTTGACATAAGTTAGTTTTTAATAAGTTGTGAAAAATGTAGGTATTCTAACTGTGCAATGTTTTCTTTGTTTTTTTGCGTCCTTTGCTAGCTTGATATCAAGTTAACAAAGTATCACATAAAAAAGGGTAAAAACTGCTAATACCGAATGGTTTTTTGCTAGATAATTTTTCGTTCATAAATCTTGAATTAGTTGTGACAACTTTGAATTTTCTCACGCAATGTTTTCTATGTTTTTTCTTTTAGTATGTATTAATATGAAGGAACATTCAAAAAGGCTCTAAAATTGATTATATTGAACTGTTTATGACCTAGTCCCGCTTTCACTGGGTCAAATGAGAGTTTGTTGAAAAGTACATGGAAACATCGCATGAGAAAATTTATTTTTATCACAACTAATTAAAAATTTATTAAAATCAAACTATGCACCTACCAATTTTTCGATTTGTTTCAGTTCCATTGCTAACTTGACAATCATAGAAAACTAATAATTCAAAAGCACATAGAAGAAATCGCTTGGAAAATTCATTTATTCACAACTAAATATAGACATATTATTGGCAAATTATTATGTTCTAAGATATTTAAATTTAGATGTTGTTATCACTTTAAGAAAAAAAAAAACAAAGAAAACATAGAACGACAAATTTGAAATTTATCACAACTAATTAACGTAAAATTATGCACCTATCCATTTTTCAATCAATGAGAGTTGCTTTGCTAGCTTGATATCAAGTTAGCAAGGCACCCGGAAATCATAGAAAACATTGCACGATCAAATTGAATTTGTCACAACTAATAAACGACTAATTAACGGCAAATTTTTGAGTCATCAACCATCAGGTATAAGAAGTTTTACTGATTTTCGACAGGGTGCCTTGCCAACTTGATATCATGTTAGCAAAGCACTCAAAAAAACATAGAAAACATTAAACGACAAATTCTAAATTGGCACAACTAATGAACGGCAAATTATTCACCTATTCATTTTTCGATTCGTCAAAGTTGCTTTGCTAACTTGACACTAATACTGAAAGCGATAATGGTGGACATATGGGAAGGAATACCACAAAGGACAGTCAAGAAATTCATCAGGTCAATGAAGAATAGCTTATAGAAGCTCCATGAGCTAGAGAAGGGGATACAAAGTACTGAAACAACGAATTAAGATTGATATTTAATTTTCCACCTTTTCTCTGTTTCCATTTTGTTTCCATAAGTGCTTCCATTTATGCATTTAAATCGAGTGCAATTGTTTCCCTTACTAGGTGTTAAATTTTCTTTATCAAATAAAACTTATGCTGGCCACACTGAAAACCCAACATTCAGATCCTGATTGCAGCTCAAACGCATACCTAACTGTGTTTGTATGAATATAGTTTTTATGTGTTTGTGTATATCAAAGCCAGACAATTGAAATTTATTCATTTTGAAAAGCAACGATAGCACAGCGAACAGCAGGCTCCATCATATACCTTAAAAAGAACCATTGCGGGGTATAAATGAAGCCTGAATATTGTACTCTATAGGAAGTGAGTGAAAAGGTAAAGCAAGCTTTTAGTAGCAGAAGCAAAGGACGACTCCAATTCTCCAATGTTGCATTGTATATGAATGTATTTTCTATTTTTTTTTTTGCTGTTTGTTGAAGAACATTTCCTGGTCTAGTTGTCGCTGATGCTGTGCTATGGATGGCCTAAGCCCAGCGAAGAGAGACGATGTCTCGTCATCGTCATTCTAGTAACAATCACCACATTCATAGATGAATTGTATTTGTTTGCTAACGCTTCACTACGTACGTTTCACGAATTTTCATCACTTTCCCCTCATATATATATAAAAACACACACAAAAACCTAGACTTTCAAATAGATGTAGGTATACAAAAAGGATATATTTATGCTCAATTGTACCTGTCCAGCTTCCCATATAAAAGGATGTAACATTCGATAAGTTGGCGGCAACGTTGATGGCGCCGGCAAGGGCTTATATATGCTCCGCGCCAACTTCAATGTTTTTTTTTCATCTTTCAAAAATACTAAAATAAACTTTATTTAGCTGTGCATACGTTGAGGCCTTACAAAAAAAGAAACAAGTCTACAGGGATAACTCAAAGCAATTCCTAACGTTGTATTGACGTCGTCGTTGGCCTCATCGACGACGATGTCCCCAAACTGTTTCGATTTCATTATGAATAGATGACTTATTACGAATACCGAATCGATTGAATTGTGTGCAGGGTTGTCAATCCTAGACCCATCGTCAGTCTATAACTTACCTATTTGGTTTTTCGTCGAATGGAAGAATAAATGTTTCATCTTAGGAAAAAAAAAAAAAAAAAACAAGGGGAATTACCTTCTGTGTATAATAATAATAGAAATGAAAATCCTTTAAAAAGGACGCAGGATTCTATTTTTTTTAAAATAAATTGTTTGTCTGTCTGTGATCAAAAGAACCCCACAACAATAAAGCTTCATTGAAGTTTGGTCAATGATGTTATTTTGCATTTTGGTATTTATTTTTCTTTAGTTATATAATCATTGATCCTTGAATGACAAATAAGTGGGTACAAGGTAACTGCATTTATTATTTTCTCGAAAATACATTTTAAATTTGTTTTAAACTTTTTTTTTTGTCAGTTGAAGATTTATTTAAAAAAAAAAAAAGAAAAGAAAAGACCTTCAGACAGATAATTGAGTTCGAAATTGGAATATTAATACTTTTGAACATCATTGAACTAGGTTTACTTTCTGAATATTTTGAGAGACTTGCCTTAGCTTCTAGCTTAAACTTTGAAGAATGTTTGTATTTGTATTTGAAAATACTTATTTTAAATAAAATTGATTTATAAGTCCATGATGGCATTTCGTGTTTTCGGGTTTGCTACATAATTTGTAAGGGGCTTCTTAAAAGACGGCGTTTGGTCCAGAGTTTACCCGAGGTATTTGGCTGTGAGGTTTTAGGTTTCTCAATAAAAATTTGTATTCGCGAGTTTGTTGTTTAGCTGGAGACTAGTAACCTCCGTTTTGCTCATGCTAGAGCATAATCTCCATTCAGTTTTCCGTTTGTTCTATGATTTGGTGTTGGGAAGCTTAAGCGAGGTCGCCAGCATATGCAAACTTCTTTCATATTCTGTCTGGAAGACAGGGTAAGCCGTTGTTGAGTTTTCTTAGTCGGCTCCTTACATCATCAAGAGAGACTTAGAATGATATATGGCTTATAAGAATTATAGCCTGGGGCTGACCAAGATCCCAGAAAAGCATTGCTATCGTTTGGTATCGATATCGGGAACAGAAACAATACCGAGACAATACCAGCTCTAAGGCATCCGAAACGATACCGAGACGAGACTTTATTATACGCGATAAAACAAGACTGAGTTATTTTTTTTTTTTTTTTTTTTTTTTTTTTTTTTTTATGTGGAGTGGAATGACTGAGACCAGACAAGACTGATACCAAGAGGAGACTTTGCTATACGAAACCAAACGAGATACGACATCGATACCAAGTCGATACTGAAATTTTTCGATTTTGACGATACCTTGACGATACTAAAAGTATCGTTTGGTTTGGTATCGTGGCCATTTTGAAGAAGAGAATGATTTAAAGAAGTTTGTAGGTAAGACCATTCCTTCAGTCTGTTTCGTACGCAAAGATTGGCAAATACCGCAGATGTTTTGAGCTTGGCTTGATATCCAACTTCTATGTGTGTGTGGTAAGAACCAGCGCTTGATCACAACAACTGCGCACAGATCTAAAGTCTGCTTATTTTACGGGTAGATACGTAGCCGGGAAGTCACCCCAGCAATGGCAAGATCCCCCAAACTGCAGGACCAGACTCTTAGTATGACTCCAAGGGTCAAGCCTGGTGCCAAATTACCGCTTCAGTGATCGTTAAACTTGATTGCATGAAACGTGAGTGCTAATGCCAAACTAACATAATTCGGTCACGTATTGCTTAATAACTGATCCGGTAATTCGGCCCCTGGATTAACCACTCCTTATAGGCCTGAGCTCTGAATATGTTGTTACCTTAGTAATTAGACCAGACTGAAACTGTAGACAGCACCGTTTATTCCCCCTATGGAAATATTCCCGCCTTGATAAGAAGAGAAGAGAAGTGCCTAACTGGAATCACTCCTCCCTTCCTATTTTGTTTGCTGCCCCCAACAACCGCCCACAGGGATTTAAACCTTATCTTCAGTTGAGGTACCAGGTACCATATGTTCAACGGTGAGAGTAGGAGTTAATAGACTGAGGTGGATTTAACAATAAACCTGTAGATACTTGTGTACTGTTGAATGCAAATTGTCTACCCGTTAAACATATGAAAATCTCATAAAAGCGAAAAGAGATGCCATTACTTTAATGATGTTCGGAAGTTTTACCAAAAAAGAAAGTAAAAAGAATATCCCAGGGTTACAAGGCCCGAATTAAAGGACGATCAGGGCAAAGTTGTGGTTAAATTGCAGCCGGGGCTGAGGATTTGGAAAAATTATTTCATGGAGAATTGAATTACGCTCCATGCAGATTGCATTATTCAACCCGAACGCACCGTAGTTCAAATTTTGTCCACCTGAAATCAAACATATTGTTGATATATCTAAACTTAAGCCAATAACAATTGTGGTTAAGCTATTTAATGTGGCTGGTGATGAATTGGTTAGGAGTATCGATTTGCTAATCTGCAAAATATAGTCGCAGGAAGTCCCCAAGAAAATTGATCAACTACAGAATCATCAGTCTCCTTAATATCGCTTACAAGATCTTCTCTGCCGTATACTTTGTGAATGAATGAATCCATTCGTCAGCAACCTGATAGGTCCATATCAATGTGGCTTTAAGCCAGGAAAGTCCACCACCGACCAAATATTCGCACTACAGTAGATCTTGGATGAAATCAAATCGATAACCTTCAGATTTTCATCGATTTTAAAGCCACACATGGGAGCATCTAATAAGACCAGCTTTATAGAACAATATCTAGTTTTGGCATCCCTCTCAAGGACATACGACTTCTTCAATATCATTATTAAGACAAGACCAAATATATCTATGATCAAAAAGAATGAACACACAAAACCAATGTCTTAGACAGAATGTCATCTTAGACAGCTGTAACTTTAAGCTCATCAAAACTTTGTGTTCTTTGGGTAAAGAAGGCAAAGTTTTTTCTCGAGTAATAAAAATGCCCCTGTATAGGACACCTATCATCCTGGTTCTGAGGAATGCAGAGGCAGGATCACTATTAATGGTGGATGAACAGGCCTTAGGCTGTTTGGAGAGGAAAATTCTCCATGTTATTTTTAATCCCGTTTGCATAGATGGAGAATAGAGACGAAGATTCAACAAAAAACCGTCGGGCTGTACAGCGACAACAAGCTAGACATAAAAATGAAAAGCTAACGACTGGGATCACTTATAGAGCGAATTGGCTTTAATACTCCGGCTCAAAGAGTCTTTGAATCCAACCCTGTGGGACGGGGGTGAAACTAGAACAAGATAGCTAGAAACCGAGCTTGAAGAAGCTTGTTGGTTGAGACCCTGGTTCAGTCTGAGCAGTAGTGTCATATTAAGTTAGTAGGTAAGTAAGGTATCCTAGGGTGATTTTTTGCTGGCTAAATGCTGGCGTATATACCTGGGAAAGGATCTAATATGCCTATCGAATTTTTTGTTGATGTTCCCGACCTTGTTGTTATTAAACTCTTCTATAACTACTTTTATTCTTCCTCTTCTATTTTGTGGGGTTGTACTGAGTAGGTTTTCATAGCCTGCATGTGGGTTATCTTCTGTGATTTAAAAATGTACATACTTTGCATACCGCGAGAACTGTGAATTATTAAGTTCTATTCAATTTTTGATATCCCTACCCCAACGAAGATTGATGTTGAGGTAGAATTAATTGAGCTTATCATATGCTGCACTTGGAGATCCACTTTTAAATAAGTGGAGCACTTCGGTTGACTCCGTCCGCTGTATTAGACACTCTACTCCATCAGACACCTCTGGATATTTTCAGCAAACAATTGGCTGCAAACACAGCCATTCGCCTCAAAGCCTCTTCACAGTGGATCAATAATGAGATTGGCCACTTCGCTATTCTGAATTTATTCGGTTCACTTCCAAGTAATATGGACTACACAATCCCAGTATTGAACTTCAACAAAAACTTTGAAGTTACCATACCTTCCAGATATACCTGGGAGGATGTGGAATTATTTAAAAATCAATCACTTCTACACCGACGAATCGATCGAAGACCAAAGATGGGATTGATGGAGGTGTGTACTCTGATAGACTAAATTTAAGTCTCTCATTCCGTCTTCCTAATCACTGTAGCGTATTGCAGGCGGAACTTCTAGCGATAAAAGAAGTATTATCTTGGTTCAAAGAAAACGTGATATCAACCTCAGATATCCACATCTTCTCTCATAGTCTAGCCACTAATAAGTCCCTGGACTCTGTCTCTATTAACTCTAGAACTGCCCTTAACTGTCGAGCATCTCTGGTGGAGATGGCGCAACAGTTTAATATTCACCTTTGTTGGGTGCCGGGCCATAGTGTCATTCCAGAAAATTGTAAAGTTGATGCACTCGCTACAAGTGGAACATTATTACCCATTTTATCTGAAAGGTATACTCATCGCTACTTGCAAACTGAAGCAGGATACTTTGCGGAGGGAACAAAAATAAGGTGGAATAACATCACTTCTTGTTTGGCGACAAAACTAATATGGCCAAACCTTGATTTAAAGCACAAGGGACCAACTTAATTTTTTTTTTTTTTACTATGGACAAAAACTTGTCATTTTTCTATCGCGGCCCATGGTTCCACCCTTGAAGGCTTACACAAATCTGACAAACAGTCCTGCGGGTGAATTAGCTGTAAGCAAATTATTTATTTCCAATGAGTTTACATATCGTCGGCTTTCTGTCAAAACCTCGTAAGTCTTAAAATGCCATTTGTATGTATTTCAGATCAAAACAAATCACTAAATTCAAATAATAATGTATCATTATTGTGTCTTGGTTTCTTTTGGTTCCATCAACCAGTTTCAAAACCCCAGTTTCAAAACCTTTTACGATATTAAAATCACGATTTTTTGTGTCTTCTAAGCAATTTTTCAAAACAGACTTAGAAGTTTCATTGAAAACGAAACGTACTAATGCAATCAATCATTTTTGCTATGCCTTTGGGACATTCTAGTACTTTTTGCCTTAATTTTTGATCATGGAAAAATTTAGGTGGCTGAATATCTTTTCATCAATAAACGTTTAATCCTTTAACAACACAACTTGCAGTTAAACCTTTGAAAAATAATGTTGCAATTTATCATTCTTCTTTAATCCTCAGAAATCAACCATAAACTGCAGTATCAAGTGCACATATGGCAAATAAATCGATAAATGATTTATATTGCAGAAACTAACACACAACAGATATTTCTGAATTTATTCAACCTATACCATTGAAGAATGAACCTTTCAACGTCTCTTAATCGGCAAAACAACCATAGAAGAGGTATTAGTTTCACAAATACGCAGCCATGGATACAATAATAATTGCATTGTGACATTTCAACTAATTTATTTTTTCTTTGTCTTATCCCTTTTTGCAAAGGAAAATCCTTCGACACACAAAAAAGGGACAAGCCCCTGTCGAAGTAAGAGAAAAACTTTTCCGGAACCTTCCTCAGCTTTGCCAGATGATAGTGTCGCAGACATTTCACCCATAAAACACCCACCCTAGTCCCCTTTTTCTCGATGGTATCATCGTTTTGATCTCTGTTTTCTTTCATTCAACGGAAAATTAATTGGTTTTCAGGAGAAAAAATTTAACAACCAGGTCTGTAAGTAATGTTTTGGGTCCTTTTTAGATTCTATTGTTCTATTTCCATCCATATCCTTTTGCCATATATATTTTATTGGAGAAGAACAAAAAGACAAGAGGACGACTATCAACAATCTACCGGGATTAGGAGATGCGAATAACCATGCCAAAAGGTCTCACAAATCCCAGAAAAGACACCGAGAACGAGAGGCAGGGACCTTAAAGTTTTGTCTATAACTTAAGACTGGTAATCGCTGTTAGTCTTGTGTTTATAGTTATGTTTGCTTTCGGAATGCGAATGGAAAACATAATAAAACTTTTTTCTTGTTTTCTAAAAATTGAACAACCAAAGTATTGTAAATGGAATAAATGAAACAACACACACAAATGCAAACTCACAAAAAGTTAAGTTCCTTGCTTTTTGACAAGCCACCCAAAGGACCTGCTTCAAACTTTAACAAAAAGGGACAAGTTTGGGATAAGTTCTTTTATTCTCGCTTGTTATTCTTTGGCATATCAATGTGCAGCACTTTTGTTTTATCCGCATGAAGATTCATAGGAAGGATGTGTGTGTGTGTGTGTGTCTGTTCTTCATTTGGTTCTGCAACGCACCAAACAGCATAACACCATAGTCAAAAGTTGTAAATTGATGAAGCGAATACAGTGTGATTATAAAGTCAGGTCAATGCGTAATCCCAAAAGTCAAATGTGAAAGACATGAAAGATTTATTTGCGAATTTAGTGAACTTGGGTGAACTTTTGGTAAAGTAATTTACACATCACCGGATTTCTGAAAATACATATTTATGTGTGTAGATGTAGTTGTGCTAGCTCGAAGGCAAATGTTATGCAAAGAAAACTGTTTCACTATGTCAAAATTAAAAAATATTTACCAATGCTATGAAAATTACAGAAGTATCTACACATTGTACGTATACAAACATTTAAATTAAGTTCATTTCGATCTGTACAAAAGTCTGCTGTGGAGTAAAACACCTTAAATTGGAACTGCTAACCGCAAAAAATTAAATGCATGAACTTTTATAAATATGCCAGTAACTATACAAAAATGTAACAAATCATGAAGCTCGTTAATTGTATAAGCAACTCTCTAAAAAGCTTAAAAAAAGCTGGAATGAACTATTACCACTCTCGAATAAAAGAAACAACGAATTTCGGATTAGACAGGACACAAACCAACCTACGGTGAACTTTCGAACTTCCAATACTAAACGTCAAATTGAAAGCTTTTTAAAGGAAAATTTATGGGAAATTTCCCCTATGGAAAGCCCTGGAAGCAAATACTAGAACCTTCCAGCTTTTTTGGGAACCTTGTGAAAAGTATAAAAGCACATGTCTGACCGGCAGAGAACGTAGTTTATTTTTAATCGTGAATGAGTAAAGTCGGTTGTAATAAAAGTAAAGTGTTGAATTAATTTCAGTGGTGAAGAATAAATTGTTTTGTAGTTGTAAAAGTAAAGTGTTTTATTTTGCAAAGTAAATAAGTGGAGAATTTAAATAGTGTGAATAAATTTTATTAACGAACCTAAACAAATATTACATTGGTGTTAGAAGTGGAATAAAACTTAATTTATTTGTGCTTAGATAATTCCAAAAAGTGAACGTGACTGTGAAAGTGAAAACAAGAAAAGACAGTGGGTAAAACTCTAAATGATTTGAATTAAGTGGAACTTAAGGCAGAACTGAACAAGCGGGTCTTCCTACTGCTGGAACGAAGAATGATCTTATAATTTGTCTGCATGAAGGTATAAGAAAACGTGGAGGAAACCCAGACACGTTTATATTCGACATGGAAATGGAGGAACAAGTACGTCAGGCATGACCAATCTGCTGTCTCAGCTGCTCGCCAAATTTGATAGTCAGGAAAAGAATCTTCTCGAACGATTTGAACAACAAAGCCAAGAACAACGCAATGAGCAAAAGAATCTTCTTGAACGATTTGAACAACAAAGTCAAGAACAACGCAATGAGCAAAAGAATCTTCTTGAACGATTCGAACAACAAAGTCAAGAACAAAAGAATCTTCTAGAACAACAAGGCCAAGAACAAAGGAATCTTCGAAATCTTTTCGAAGGTAAGTTAAAAGCCTTTGACAACAGAATTATTGCCCTTGACGAGCGTGTCGATAAACAATTATCGACAATAGAAGCACAGTTCGAAGATAAAATCGAATGCATTACAAAGGAATTGGATAAAGTAAAGAGAATTGGAGAAACTCTACAACAGCTCCAAGCAGACATCGAACGGTTGGCACATCTGGCATATCCGGCTGCAGGGGATGAAATCATCAACCAATTCGCAACAGAAGCCTTTGTCCGTGCTGTATCTGATATCAACCTTCAGCGAGCAATTCAAACTGCTGGAAAACGCACATTTCCTGAGGCATTAGCGTTCGCCCTGACTATGGAAGCAGCAGAACAGGCTTCTCAAGGAGTCCATCAAAATGAACCTACTCGATGCTGGAATTGTAACAAGACCGGACATCTCCAACGCCAGTGTAGATTCCCACCTAGAAGACCTGAATGTTGAATTTGTAACAAGATCGGGCACCTTCAACGCCAGTGCAGACTGCCACCTACAAGACCTGCATGTTGGAATTGCAACAAGACTTTACATCTTCAACGCCAGTGCAGATTGCCACCAAGAAGACCATGGAAATTCGACTACAAGCATTGCATTCGTGAAGAAGAAAAGGAGGTTGTTGCTATCCAGAGATTAAGAGCGGATTCCACTGACAATTGGAGTAAAGAGGAAGTAATAACTGTCCAACAAGATGACTCCAGACCTGGATTGTATCCATGCCATACATATCAGGGAAAGGGTGACAAGCGACATGCCAAAGAAGGCTACACAGTTGGAAAGCACGGGTTTCAAGTGTCCATGGATGTCAGCCATTTCAGACCAGATGGGTTAACGGTCAAAACTGTTGGACACAGCGTGGTGGTGGAAGGTAAGCACGACGAACGTGAAGATGATCATGGTTACATAAGTCGTCAGTTTGTGCGGAAGTATCAGCTGCCAAAGGGGTATGATGCCAAGAACGTCATCTCAACAGTTTCAATGGACAGTAACCTAACAATCAAAACTCCACCAAAGGCTTTGAAAAACAACGAAAGAATAGTGCAGATTCAACAGACTGGCCCCGTGAAATTGAGCGATAGTGAAAGTAGAGAAGAAAGGCTGGGCGACATTCGGAAAAGGACAAGAGCAAATAGAAAACTAACAAGTGATCGGATGAAAACACGATACGACACAAAAGCAACAACGAACGGATTCCAAGCGGGAGAACTTGTGTGATTTTATAATCCCCATCGTCGGAAGGGACTTTCACTGAAACTTCAACAAAATTGGGAAGGCCCGTATACTGTTGTAACACGAATAAACGATTTTGTCTACCGCATTCAGAGAGGACTTAGAGGCAAAATGAAAGTAGTTCACAGTGACCGTTTACACCGTTATAATGGTGAAGGATATGATGGATTTGCTCGGGACGATCAATCTTAAGGAGGGGGCAGTGTAACGACTGTCACATTTGTACTATAAAAACTCTGGAATGAACTATAACCACTCTCGAATAAAAGAAACACCAAATTTCGAATTAGACAGGACACAAACCAACCTACGGTGAACTTTCGAACTTCCAATACTAAACGTCAAATTGAAAGCTTTGGAAAGGGAAATTTATGGGAAATTTCCCCTATGGAAAGCCCTGAAAGCAAATACTAGAAGCTTCCAGCTTTTTCGGGAACCTTGTGAAAAGTATAAAAGCACATGTCTGACCGGCACAGGACGCAGTTTATTTTTAATCGTGAATGAGTAAAGTTGGTTGTAATAAAAGTAAAGTGTTGATTTAATTTCAGTGGTGAACAATAAATTGTTTTTTGGTTGTAAAAGTTAAGTGTTTTATTTTGTAAAGTAAATAAGTCGAGAATTTAAATAGTGTGAATAAGTTTTATTAACGAACCTGAAAAAATATTACAATACATTTAAAAATTTAGTTTCAAGAAAATATAGTGATATATGTTTATGATATATTGAATTTTCAAAAAAAAATTTTTTTTTTTTATTTGAAATAGTTTAAAGAAGCCTTTGTGTAAAAATTTTGATTGAAATCAATTGAGCCATTCATGAAAATATTGAAATAAAAAGAAAAATATTAATTGATCAACAACAACCTTCTTTAGTGGTAAAAAGCCTAGTTTTGCTCGTAGTTATTGAAAAACTCTTTGCCGTCATCTGGGAGAAAAATATCAACCAATTCAGAAGTTGAAGCACTTTACACAACGCCACTGAAGCCTTATGATATCCAATTTTTTTTTGTATTTTGCTCATTCAGTGTAGGCCTTCATTTTAAGACTTACTGGCTGAACAGAATGGAGACGGAGCTGCAAACTGCAGCTGCAACTAGAATAGCTATCAAAATGTTGAATGCACACAAATCCAATGATACGAACAGAACACGACGCAGCTGCATATGGAGCTGCAAACGCAGCTGGACAAGCTGGCGAACTTTTAACTTTTGCATGCAGCTTTTTTACGTTTCAAAATTGTGAGCGCAACCAAGTGTTTATTTGGGGATTGAACAGAGTTTCAAACTCTTTTTAATTTCTGAAAAAGACATACAGTAATTTTAGCTTCCATTTTATCATTATTCATGTTAATTTTTGTTTAAATTTTTATTTAAGTGTTGAATTAAGTTCGCACAGCTGAATTGAAATGCCAAAAATGCCAGAAAGCTGTACAGCACATTGTGGGCGGGTAAAAAAAATCACGTACAGCATTTTTTGACAGCTATTCCAGTTGCATTCAGTTTTTTTCTTCGAAATATTCGACCAAAGGTTCCTTGAAGCCCGACAGTTGTCGATAGATGACCATCTGACATTTGCAGCTTCCAAGAAACCCTGGTGTATTCTACTTTTTTCTTTCTCCAGTGGCATGAGCACCGAGGCTTCGATTTGGCTCGGATCAAGAGATGATCCGCTTTTGGCTATTTCATCTGCCATTTATTCCCGTGAATATCCCTATGTCCTGTGACCCATTTAAGGGTAACTGTGTTCGTTGCGTTGAGTAGTCTAAACTCATTTTGGCAACGATCGATCAGTTTGGACTAAATGGTGATTGAGGAAATGGCTTTAATTGCCGCCTGGCTATCTATGAAAATGTCAATAGTATTGTTGACTAATTCACGTGAGGCAAGATGCTTCGCGGCTTCACAAACTGCCAGCACTTTCGCTTGGAATACACTGCAAAAGTTTGGAAGCTTCATTGATCTATTTATGGGTGGGTTATTTGACCCAACACCCTCCAAGGTTTTGGAGCCGTCGGTGAAGACCGAAACATGATTTGCATTTATGACCCTGTTTTTGTTCCAGAGTTCCCTGGTGGGGATATCTGTCATTATAGTTCTGTGACCGAAGAGGCCTCTTTTTCAATTATTACATTGTTGAAGTCGTAAAGCACTTTTCCCGCCAACTATTTCGTAAATAGATCGAGTGGGGCAAGTGAAAGGCAAGTTTCTAGGGCAGCCGTTGGTGTGGTTCTTATAGCACTGGTTGTACCGATACACGCTAGCCTACCTACGCTTATTCACAAAAGATTTTTCTTAAGTTTAAAATTCTCATTTAAAAAGGTGTAAAATAAAAATGAAATGGTTTTTCTTTTTCAAATTTTAGGGAGCCTTAAATCGCCCAATTCTATTCTAAAACTAAATAGCCCAAATTGGGATTAATTGCAAATTACAATTTGAAGGAGCGAGTGTAAAGTTCGAGTTGCCCAATTGGCGATAAAGAGCCCGTTCTGGCAACCCTGTTATAGACTATGCCCTATGAACTTACTCTGTTTACTGTTTACTGGCCATAATGCTTGGTGCTAGTTGCTGGTTTATGAAATTGAATAACTCACGCGAATCAACAGTGAGGTATGTTGCAACCCCCCTGCTTGGGGTCACTATTGGATTTGGGATAGGTGCGAGGTTGGGTGTATGCAAAGTTTCTTTTGCATTTAAAGAATCGGGATTCAAGGAAATTTTGAATTTATCCTTCAACATCCAACGATAATATTAACTGTGTCATTTCATATCACTATAGACTTTTGGCTCATCTAAGTGGTCCAAAACTCCATAAAGGATGGGCCAGTAGTGCATAAGAATTTTTCTGGACTTTTGGCCCACTAAGGTGGGTTATAAGTTCATAATGCATTTATGGACTTTTAACCCCCCACCCAAGTGAACCAAAAGCTCATTATAGACTTTTGTCTTATGGACTTTTAACCCTGCACCATCTATTGAACGAATTTTCTTCCGAGCCTTAAAATAAATTCTTGAAAAGCCTCTATTGGTGTTGAATCTGTTGGCATCTTTTCCAAAAAATTTCTTGTCAATAATACTGTTGGCTTACTCAAAAGCAATAGACATAGCTTTCCGAGCAGCAATAATTGAAAAGGGCTCGAACCAGTCTATAGATTAACTCCTTTTTCCCACAAAACGTTTGTTTCTATCCCAGCACAAGCTCTACATTGTTCTTGGTATCGTTAACCACACACAAACAGAGGAGGCAACAGATATACAAGCTTTAAACATACACTCTTAGATATAGTCTCTATATTTCTCCCAGACTCCTTTTAGGTTAACTTTCAATTCCAGAATCAATATTATTGTAGCCCCAAGCTGTAAAATCTCTTATGTGTGGGTTAAGTTTTGCAATGTATAGAAATTCACGCACATAACGCAGAACATGATGTTCGTAAACACAAAGAAAGAAAACACATATGAGGCATGTAAGCCGTTTGAAATTTTCCTATAATTAGATTCCTCGTGCGAGAAAGCTCAAAGAACTATTTCTCGCATCCTCTCCTGGATTCATTTGATGAGCCTAAAACCAACCAATAACAAAACCACAACGCTTATACATACACAAAAAAAGGATGCGAATGTGGCATGAAAGATCACTTTGCAGTAGGGTTGTCGTGTGGGAGAGTTGGAGGCTGGTTTGCGTTTTGCTTTACGACTTTTTGAAACATGTTAACTTTACGGATACAAGTAACTAATTGTTTTGAACTATGCTAACCAGAGTCATTAATTTTAACCTCTCACAGGAGGTAGTTCTAGGGGCACAAGAGTGTCTTATAAAGCGCCCTATAACCATACGGAACGGTACTTTATAGCTGTTGGGTGTTATATTGCTATCACTCTCAATCCCAACCCATCCCAAACAATTTATTTGAATGAATATAGTGCTTGGAAATTTATTGCGGTCTGCCGATTCAGAGGTTGCTAAAGGGCTCACCATCACCACCCCCTGGCCTTGCTGGTATATAAATTATAATTCATCCTTTCGCCAGCCGATCCGAAAAGGACCTTCATTTATGGTGAAAGTTTATTTTCGAATGGTAGGTGCGTGAAAATATAGAAACTGTTTTTGGAGTATAACCTCTTTTTTTCACTTTTAGGAATTTGTCATTTAAATATATTTACCATAACTCTGTATATGCAAGCCGGACTGAAGCCAAATTGTTTCATAATTCAATTTTAAAGCATTAAAAGTCAACCCCAGCCGCGTAAAAGTTCCTCTAGACAGCAACTAGGTGTTATAAAAATTCCTATAAATAGATTGGTTGTGTGCAATTTTCAATTGAGGCTCTGGCAGGCTTTGTGATATTTAGCCATAAATTCTTCGAATGGGTCCTTCTCGCCGAATGGTCTTGGATTAATTTGTAGCTCCATGAAATGTTTCGGTGGAAAATATTTAGAATTTAGCTAAAGTGATAATATGAACTTACCACCTATATCCTTATTTGAACTGTTATAAATGTACACGCATATATACATATGTATGTTTTTCGTCCTTAATTTATGGATGCTTTTAGAAGTAGTGTTGTTTTGTGGGAATTGGGAATATAATACACAAATACCCACATAATTTCATGTTAACCACAATGACCACAATCATTGTGATATCGGTCACATTAACATTTATTGAGGGTATCCCTCTGTATTCACAATTATGTATAGCAGTTGAGTTTGTTTGGTTCCAAACGCAATTTTGTGGTTGTATATTTTGGAAAAGGTTTATTTGAATTTAGGTTACCTAAATTAAAGGAAACTTTTGGAATGTATAAATTATACGAAGATATTTAAATGGATATCAATTGATTTTTATTGAAAAAATAGAACTTTAAAATTTTATTTAGTTTTTCTCTTTAAAAAAGATATTTTTTTTAAGAATTATGCAGGAAAACTTATTTCTTTTTGAAAGTATTGAAAAAGCATTTAAAAATGTTTCACCTAGGACTTTAGAATTAAAGATTCTTTGCCATAATGGTTAATAATTAATAATAAATAATAATAATTCTCTACAGAAAATGTAAAGTATCTTAAATTGACTTCAGATGATTCCCTTTTTTTTAGTGAACTGGGTTGCCATATTCGAAGCGCGCAGTTCTATCTTATTGCCATCCTGCTATCTCATTCCTTTCCCCTTTTAAAAGACAAACTAGTTTCATCTTATGTCTGAAAGTCACATGTTGACAGAAGGTAAAATATCTTAAAACAACATAAGATGTTATGGTCAATCGTTATGAAAAACCTTATGCAGAGTTAGGATTATTTTATCTTTATCTAGAATTTTGTTTTGTTTTAAAAAGGTAAAATAAATTATGTTGACATAAGATTCTTTGCCATGTGTCAACCAAAAAAAAAAAAAAACAATCTTTAAGTCGACTTAAGATATTAGGCTCTGGAAAAATTTTGGAAAAGGGAGAAAAGTCAAATCATCCCATGTTGACATTAGATAATTTTAAAAAATCCAAAACTATGATTTTCCTTCACTTAAGTAGACATAGACTACTTTGGCGTTTGTAAAATTAAACAAAAACCAATAAAAAAGTTGACATAAGATAATTTCAATGACAGTTTGGTTTCAAATTCAATTCAGTCCGCATGTTATTAGCCTAAGCTAAGTAAAATTTCAGTCGAAAGGTTTTAAGAAAAAAAATTTTGACTATCCATTTTAGAACTATGCACATTAGGGGTGTCAGATTTTTTATTTCTTGTATTCAAAATGGGTATCTTCGATCTTGTCAAGAATTTAGAAGGAATTAATTTTTGTTTTGGGACATTTTCCAAAATAGAATTTTGAGACCCGCGGCCGGTTTTAGGTAAAAAATTACAATTTGAAAAAGACCATTTAAAATTGCACCGATGTGTGGTCGCAGTTACTTAAAGTGATTTCTTTTGCCTTTGTAACCTGCTGCTAAGAAAATAGATTAAAAAACTTCACCTAAAAATGTCAATGAAAAACTTTTTACCTTAAAAAATAAATCGATTTACTAGCAGTTTTCTTTTGTTTTTTCTTAATGGAATGCTCGAATTGCCCAGACAATATTATACAGTGTACTTAAATTACAGCGTACTTACATGAAGGGCCGTCCCAAGCTTAATTAACGCAGTTATTGGTGGATTCTTAAGGGGCAGACTTTGCATTGCAATTTTCAACGAGGTATCCCAAAGAGGCGAGCGAGGTATCCCAAAAAAGCTACCAAAATCGTGCACTTTGCAAAGATTTTGTGATGAATGTGCCGAATATTCACTTCGATGGTGTCAATCGTCTCTGGCTTATCTGCGAAGACAAGTGACACAACCCCACAAAAAATAGTCTAGCAGTGTTAAATCGCACGATCTTGGAGGCCATGCCACAAGCCCCGACGCGAGATAATACGCTCAGAAAATGTTGGTAGTAAATTTGCATGATTTGCAAACGTTGCTCAGGAGTAAGCCTATTCATTATGAAATATCAAACCAAACTGAGCACAGATCAAGTGACAGCTGTCTGAAAGACCAACTTTGAAAAAAGTATTGCCAGATTGAAAACCACACGTCTAAAAAAAACACTGTTTATATAAATGTATATCTGTCTTTAAATTCAGAATAATCTGGTCTGATCAATATTGGTGTGAGCTATTAAAAAAGTAGTTAGATAGCGGCTTCGAGGAAATGGATTTTAATGCTTGCTCAAGGCGCCCATTGCGCTCAGCGTCCTGTGCATTTGCACCGCTTGCATGTATAGCTTGTCTAGCCCTGCTTACATGTACAATCAGTAAAAAGAGTAAATAAATCTAAAATAAAACATAATAAGTAATTTTGACCATAACATATCAACGCAAACTCAAATGGTTTTTCTGACCACTTTTTTTTCCTATAAACGGTGGTGGGGTTTCAAAATTTCTTTATAAATCCTTTACAAGATCCACGATACCCATTTTGAATATAAAAATAAAAACAATTCCGACACCCCTAATTTACATAAGTATGTATTTCTGATGAAACAATAAACAAACTGAACTGAAAATGTACTTTGAGCAAGTAATTTCAGCAAATAACTTGCACCAATTATTTTCAGCAGTTTATTTCAGCATAAACGTACTTGCTTTCACAGGGTGACGACCTTAAAAGTAGGTACTTGCAGCAAGTTTGCTCGCAAAAAGTAATTTTAGCAAACAATTTACTTGCCGGGTGTTACTTTTCTCTGCAAATATACTAGCACAAATATTTTAAAATCGAAATTTTTGAAAAAAAATCCTGCAATTATTGTACTTGTACGGTGCGACAGAGCTGTCCCGTGAGTATTTCACCAGAGTAAAAGCTAGAGTACGGGCCTTCGCTCTTTGTGCTTGACAGCACCCTGTATAACAGTATAAGAAAATATAAATTCCAATTATTGGTGGCCTTTGTTACTGAAAAATGGAATCAATCATTGCATCGTTGTGGAAAAAGCTACAAGGCAATTGGCAAATGTGACTATGTGGGGACTTTGTTTGCGACTCATTTTAATTAAGTTTACCTAAAATGTCAAAAATTTGGCCAATTTTAATGTCACTCAATATATTAAGCAAACGTTCGACTCTATCGTCGATGTTGAACTGTAATACTTGGTGACTTTGGAAAAAAAACAGGTTTTTTTTAGAATTTCGAACGTTTGAGCAAGTCATAATAGGGGTATTAATTATTGTACTTAATCGAGAGGATAAAGCTATTTTATTGAAAATGAGTGCGTTCATTGCATAAGAAATTATTTTTTGGGTCGTTAAACATAAGAAAAATTGGATTAAGATATGACCATGATAGTTTAGTGAGCCACCTCACGGCTCAATATCTTTAACCCTTTTTCCTTATTTTCATAAATGTATCTTTAAGCTGAAACTTTAAACCAACTTAATTGTATGAGACTAAGACTAGGGTTGAACTCATAACCAAAAACTGAGTATGAGGGTCTGTAGGTGCATGCACTTTGACATAAAATTCAAAAATCTGTAGGATTTTTTTGGTAACCGTGGTAAGGAAAAGGTAGGATAGCGGTTTTCAGACTATTCTGTAAGGGCCCTCTTCACTTCATTAATTAAAAATGGGAAATGGCGCTCTGACATTTTTTTTAAATCCACAGATTTAATTGTTTTGATCTGATTAATAGAACTCAAGATATAAAGTTTTTAGGTGCATCACATCAAGAGATATTTGGAGACTTAAAAAATCTAAAATCAACAAAAAAGTCTCCAAAATAAAGCAGATAGGATTTTCTTCAAAAGCTCATATCGTAAGTTTTGTTTTTCAAATAGTTAAATAGTCTTTCCCCATTCCTAATAAATGATTTGAAGTGCATGTTGCCCTAACACAATAGTCTTAAAACTGCTATTTCTTAACACCTAAGCACGGGAGTCAAATAAAATCTTGCCAGACTTTTGAAGTTTACGTTACAATGGATGCAACTACAGTTAATCACACTCATTTTTTGGTTATGTGTTCAAACCAAAAATATGCTTCGAGCTCTTAGACTATATTGCTTTGAGTTTTTTGTGATATGCACATCCACTAATTGTTTGGCTTCAAGTGACATATTATGGATCTTAATGTTCCACATAGAGCTCCAAAGTTTTTTGCTACCACTAAATTAATCATCATCATCCGAAACTTTATTGACGTTTCGTAATGAACGAAAATTAATCCAACAAGACCTTTAGAAACCTTGCTAAATGATTGAAACCCAATTTGCACTACAGGTACAAGACACCTATGATATGAATATTCAACTCTGAAACTTATCTTGAAAAACTTAATATCGCACACAATATTATTAAAGCCACTTATTTTTCTAAAATTGTATCATTAATAAGCTTTAAGAAAACAATAGTCACTCATACGCCACAGTGAATACTTCACATTTTCTTAATAATACTAACTAATTTGTCTTTACATGTGATAAGGTACTTCACACTTGATCTGAGCTCTCTGAATGCACAAAAAAAAAATATCTTTTTGTCCGCACACAGTAAACATTCATGTGCGTCATTTGTCTTTGGCCCGCCATCATAAAGCAAAACACAACAAAATTACCTCTGTTTTTATTCTCTGTTAATACAATTAGTGGCTGTTATTTGCAAAGATAATTTCTTAATGGTTCCACATGACTTGGTTTTGCTTTTGTGAGTTTCAAGAGGGCCGCCCTCTATATAACACTGTCACCCCATTATATGGCAAGTAACAACATTAATATGACAAAAGTATTCCCATTCACAATATCCGTGGCTAAGATTTATTCATATTCAAGTGGGTGCGTCTCGTAATAACCACTCATAATGGTCCCGTTTTACGACCTTTGCATGAGTTATATCGGTTCATAAAAATCCAACCGACTACCATGCGACTCTGTGAATACATCACAATATGAATGAGAGTGTCACAATATTTGGTTAGGATGTTTATATGTCTTTTACTTGGAAGTTATTTTGTTTTAACTGAGGCAATTTATATTGATTTCAAAGTTTTGTTGTTGGCAAACAACAACCTACAAAAAAAAAAAAAAATAAATACATTAACACTTTATGATTGCTTTGGGGTTTCCGTGAAGAAACAATTGCTCATATAAGTATAATTTTAATGGAAAAATCACATAAAATCGGATAAGATGATGTTTTTTTTAAAGGTTATTGTTTTTGAATTACTTTTTTTTTAAATGTCTTTGGTATTTTATGACATTAGACAGGGCACATTTTGCATCTTGAAGACGCAATCATAATAATTTTTTAGAAGCTCTTATAGAAATGTTCCAATTTTACTCACACTCATTTCATCGTTCGTTTTATGAGTGAGTTTTCTCTAAGCTTATGACAAAATCGAGATATTTTCCCACTAAATCAGCCCTGGTTGTTTTCTAATTTGTCATATTGTATTTTAACCATACATGTGGGGTAGATAAGATTTTGCCATTTTCTTATGTTTTCGGGGGTGCCAAATCCAAATCTGAGGCTTGCGACTAAAATTTCGTGACGAAACGTGGAAAAGAATTCCAAAAAATATAGCGAAAATGCATTTTTTGGGAGTTTTCATTTACAGCTCGAAAACTACCAATTATTTGAAAACTACATCAAAATACCATTAGTAGTATACAAAATTTCCAATAAATCTCTGTTCAAGATTTTTTCTCTGAGAACCCATTTGAACTCAATTGCTGCGCTGGTTGAAAATTGACGAATTGTTATTGTTTTCGAAAATCAACTCGAAAGCTAATGAGGCCGCAAAATATCTTTCCATGTGTGAACTGATAAATACTAATATTCACACCTTCATAGAAAGCTAGGTGGCAATCAAGACCATTTGACGATTGACGTGTCACGAGGTCAAATCTGGTTGATCGTTGCCATAATGAATTGAAATCACTCGGCGAAACAAATTCAGTCACATTTCGATTGGTTCCGGGACACAATGACATTTACGAAAGTGAAATGGCAAATGAATTGGATAAAATAGAATTTACCAGAGATTTTTGAAGACGCTAATGATAGATGGTTAAAAATTGACACGTGTCGGGTTTCAAAATATCTTAGGCCAGATATCTCTAAAGAAAAAAACAAAGTGTACCTCCTTAAGCTCAACTGTCTATTTTGATTAGAATCCTAACGGGTCACAACTCAATGGAAACCCACCTGACCAGAATAGGCATAAGCTCATATGACCTTTGTAGAGGGTACCAGGACAAAAAGGCGGAGCAGGGGTCTTATGACTTACTGTGTGAAAGCCCCAGCTTTACCATAACCAGGAAAACAGCCCTCGGAGAATATTTTTTCGACGATTTGAGAGACTAGGGCGTATTTGCAATTTTTATTTTATTAATCAGGTTCTAAGTTAATGTTTGAACAACTTAACGTGGTAAATAGTTCGCAGTGACTTCGACCATGGAGCTATCCAACTCCATCAACTCATCTTTCTAGCGACAGAACCAGTACAAAATTTCATCAACTACAGGATACTATACATGTAGACAAGCTACAAAAAGACGTAGAAGATACCACAACGCTTCCACCCTAAACAGGAATCTGGATAACACGGAAATTAACATTGACTGTCTTGACCTTGCTGTCCAAAACATAAAAGGATATAGAAATCGGCACCCTCCCCAGTATATCCAAAGTCTATGAATGTGCCCTTAGTCAACGACTAAGGAAACGACTGCAAGGAGTGAACTTCAGTGCATCAACAATATGTTCCGGAATTTAATCCAACACCACTGTAATAATAAGTTCCAGAAGAGACAACAGCCAATCAAACCCGGATCTCAACATACTGATTGGTCGAAAATCACAAATGTCTGAGAAGATTATCACCAAAAATTGATTCGCAACAACAATATAGGATAAAATTAAATTGAATCCTTCACTATCAATTTGAAAGGAAACTTTACGCGCAACCTGTCTCATGACCCGGACATCCTTCACAAAATTGAGGCATCCATTCAACAGAAACTGATGCCCATTTTGGATAGAGCAACGCTTAGTTCTGTTAGTGATCCAGATGACAATCTGAACCTGAAAAGATAGCTGAGATTATGAGTAACTTCAAACCAAAGAAAGTCGCTTGACCCTGATGGGAAATCAAACTTCATTTTATGGAAACTTCAAAAAACAGAAATGGTTCAATTGGGTATCATTTTCAACAACAGCATCAACAACAGTTATTTTCCTCAGAAATGGAAAATTATGCTACAACGCTACAACCATGGCGATTCCCAAGGAAGGTGAAAGAAGCATGGCCACTAGCTACAGGCCCGATTTATCTCGTCAATAAGCTAAGTAAGATCTTGGAAGATTTGATACTCAGAAAGATTAAGAAGCTCTTCGGAAAGAATAACCCTATCCTAGACATGCAGTTTGGTTTTCGCGAAAAGCATTCACTCTGCGGTCTGCACCCTCTATTGAAGTTTCATCATGACATCACCACAGCTTTAAACAACCATTGAATTACCGTTGGCGTCAGATGTTTCCTAGATATTGAAAGTACCTCGTGGCATTATGGTTAGTGCATTGGATAGTCATGTCGACGGTCTCGGTTTGCAATTCTCAGCCACAAAGAATGAGGTACCGCCTCTTGCGAGGAGTATCTGTTGTCATGAATAAGTTTTCCTCATCTACCCGTTCGGACTCGTTTAAAAATTGTAGGTCCTCTGCATTCCTGCCAAGTCCACACACACAAGAGTGGTTGTGAGTTATAGTCACTAGGCTCTGGTTCTCCGTGAGCTATTATACCACCAAATTTATTTTATTTTTCCGGGATTTTGAGGGATTATTTAAGGCAAGCAAAATTGAATTTGAAATTTCAAAATTCTTACAAACTATCGTCCCATTGCCAAGCTTTTTAATATTCCTAAACATTTGAATTCAATTTGAGCTAACTAATAAGCTCTGAATAACACATGCAAGTCTACAATCACTTACCCATTCAAATTCATGTCCCTTACCTTCTCTAATGATTTTAAAAAAACCTTGAAAAAAATTCCCATTTACTTATACCCTTCAAACTTACTACCTTATGCTTTGAACTCATCTTATTGAGATAAATAACTTCTTATCTGGAAAATAGGAACTACAAGTTTCGCTTCATATCTTCTCCTCCAGTCTTTTTCTTGCTGTCTCTGGAATCCCCCAAGGCATTCAACAGGGTCCTCTTATTTTAATTTTTACTATTCACGATATTGAAATGATTATAAACTCTCGATTCTGCTTTCTGCTCTGAACCTCTTATGCCTCCAATGAACTCAATACGTGCATGCTGCAGATTCCTTGCTCAAACTTTTACTTTTTAAAAACTTGTAAGACCTTATGGCAGATAGTTACAGCCTTATTTATAAGACATTTTTATGTGGTTGACTAGTTAGACAGTTTATTTAAAATCCCTTAATAGTTGGAAATATGCCATAGTTAATTTAATAAAATGTCAAATTAGACAAATCTTAGAGAACCAATTTGGTAGATTTTTAACCTGGAGATTTTAAATTTGACCAGCAAGACAAGTGCGAAGTTTTTGATATCCAGCCACTGCCACACCTACTTTTATTTTATTTGAGTTTTCTTGTTAACATGTTGCCCTAGTGAGCTAAAATTTTGTATGCAAATTGTCTAGAGCCTAAGGCACAACATTTTTGGAAATGCACCCACTGCCACGCCTTTTCTTATATTTGAGTTTTCTCCTTAATACGTCGCCCTAGAGAGCTGAAATTTTGTAGATAAGTTTTGTACAGCCTTATGAACATAATATATAATTGTCGAAATCCAACCACTGCCACGCCTTCTTTTATTATACTAGTGTTCTCTCCTTAATACCTTACCCAAAGGAGCTGAAATTTTGAAAATATGTTATGTAGGCCCTAATGAACATCATATACATTTTCGGATATCAACCCACGCCTTTTTCAATAAATTTTTTTGTTTTTTTTCTTTATTAGTTGCCCTAGATAGTTGAAATTTTGTAAATAAGTTATCTTGAGCTTTAAAAAACAGCAAGCATATTTTTGGAAATCAACCCATTGCCACGCCTTCGTTTCCTATCTTTAAAATTTCTCCTGAGATTGTTGAAATTTTGTAAATAGTTTTAAGAACTTAAAGAGCAACATATAATATTGTTGGAAAACCACACACTGCCACTTTTCTTTGCTTTGATATTTTTTCTTTTTAATTGATTGCCATAGAGCACTGAATTTTTTTTGAAAATAAGCTGCCAGGAACCAAGAGAATAGGGTAGAATGTTTGCATGTCACCTGCTGCCACGCCTCCTTTTTTCAATTTTAGTTTTCTTTTTAATCCGTTACTCAATAGAACTTAAATTTTGTGAAGAAGCTGCCTAGAACCTAAAGCACAACAAAAAATTTTAAAATTTTTCAGAAATTCACTTACTGCCAAGCTTTTTCTTAAATATGTTTGAGTTTTCTTCAACATGTTGTTGTAGAGAGCCAAAATTTTTTATGCAAGCTGGCTGGAGCTTTAACTGCAGTATGTAATATTTTTGTAGATCTGTTTTTAATTTTTCCAGAGAACTCTTATTTTTTCAACAAGCTGTTTAAAACCTTAAAGATTACCTACATCCGAAAATTTTAGAAATCCTACTACCACACCTACTTTTTTCAGACCAAACATTTTATAATAAGCTGCCTAGAGATTGAAGTTTTTAGTTTAATATAGATGAAGAAAAATTTATTTTTAACGTAAAAATGTGATAATTCTTGCAAAATAAATGTATTTTCAACTTTCTATAAAAAGAATATATTTTTAAACATTCGTGCTTATCATGTATTTTTTTCAATATGAAAAATGAAAAATGAGACCATAATTTATTCGGATATTCTAATAGATTTTTTTTTTAAATTCACAAATTACAATCACGGGTTAAACTCACAGTGAATTGCAAATCACAGTCACAGGTTTACCTGTGATTGAAAAATCAAGACTTCATCTCTAATAATAAAAATTTACGCGGTCTACAAAAACCGAAGGCATGTAAATTGTATACTGTTGGAAACTGTTGCACAATACAAATTAAATTATAAAATAATTGCACCACAAGAAACTAAAAAATAATAATAGAAAAATTGCATTGTAAGTGCGAGCGAGACCGAATATTTGTTCACGGCACTTATTATTTACATAAATTTAAATTATATACAACCAATTATATAGGTACTTTCATTTTTCTTTTGTTTGATTTAAGGGTTTTTCAACAGGGACGCTACAAAAGAGCGACAGGGACAGCAAACGACGCCATATTTCGTGCCGCTCTTTTGACATTTCTCTTCAGTAAGATTTGCCATTTCATGATGGAAAGATATACGAGCCAACAACGAGTCGAAATTATTAAAATTTACCACCGAAATTCGGAGTCAGTGACCTCAACGTTAAGAGCGCTACGTACAATTTACGTTCGTCATAATCGTCCTAGCAGAACAGTTGGTCAAACAATCAAGGTAGCGGAGCACGAATTTGAAGTGGTGCAATCCTTTAAATACCTTGGGTCAACAGTAGCAGCCGATAACAATATAGAAGAAGAAATACGCGGGCGGCTTCTCAAATCCAACAGAGCCTACTACAGTCTGTCAAAGCTATTCAAATCTAAAATCTAACCATAACTTCAAAACTGCTGCTGTACAGGACCATGGTCCTGCCAGTACTCATGTATGGATCCGAGACTTGGGTGCTTAGCAAAAGGCACTGTGACGTCTAAGCCGCGTTCGAGAGAAAAGTCTTACGGAGAATTGTTGGCCCCATATGTGAGGAAGGACGATTCCGGAGACGGTACAACCATGAGTTGTACGCAATCTACCTTGAAGCGGACATAGTGACAAAAATTAAGCTCGGTAGACTCCGGTGGGCAGGGCACCTAGCTCGAATGAGCGAAGAGGAACCTGCTCGGAAAGTCCTTTGTGGTACATTTTATGGTAGACGGCAGCGTGGTAGACCATGCTTGCGCTGGAGAGATGGCGTAGACCAGGACGCTCGAGACCGGGATAGGTGGAGAGACTTGTTGAAAGAGGCCAGGACCGGACCCCGGTTGTCGAGCCGATGATGATGATGATGATGATAATCGTCCTAGCAGATCAACAAATGAGCGACTAGTGGACAAATTTGAGTCCACAGGCACAGTACAAAATGTTCCCGTGCCAGTGAGACAAAGAAGTGCCTGTTGTGTCGAGAATATTGCTTACGCAGAGGCTTTCGTTGTAGCAAGCCCAAATGTGTCTCTCACACGTTGTTCTCAAGCGTTGGGCAGCTCTGTGACATCGTTGTGGCGAATTTTGCAAAAAGATCTTGGCCTACATCCTTACAAGATTAAATTGACGCAAGAACTGAAGCCACTTGACCACCAGAAGCGTCGTATGTTCGTGAATTGGGCTGAGCAACAACTTGAAAATGACTCGGATTTTCATCGAAAAATCATCTTCAGCGATGAGGCTCATTTCTGGCTGAATGGCGTCGTCAATAAACAAAATATGCGGTATTGGTCAGGTAGCAATCCACACGTACTCCATGAGTCATCATTGCATCCCCAAAAAATTACGGTTTGGTGTGGTTTATGGACCGGCGGCGTACTTCTTCCGTGACGATCAAGACCGACACCTTACTGTGAATGGGGATCGATACCGTTCAATGATAACCGAATATTTTTGGCCCCAATTGGATGATATAGACTTGGAGGACATGTGGTTCCTACAGGACGGCACCACAAGCCACACAGCGAATGTCACAATCAATTTATTGGAAACCAAGTTTTGGAGAACGTGTTATCTCACGAAATGGTCCAGTCGCTTGGCCGCCTCGGTAGTGCGATTTGACGCCTTTAGACTATTTCCTGTTGGGCTACGTCAAGTCTATGGTCTATGCCAACAAGTCAGTGACGATTGATGAACTCCGTACGAATATCGAACGTGAAATTGCGGCAGTATCGGCCGATTTATGCTTGAAAACCGTCGAAAATTGGGTTCAGCGTCTGGACTTCTGCAACCGTGCCCGTGGTGGCCATGCAAAAGAAATCGAATTCCATACATAATGGCATTGAACGTACTTTCATAGGAATAAAGAATTTCATTGATATCCAAAACCATTTTTGTTTTATTTAAAAAAAAATACTTTGTAGCGCTCTTATTGAAAAACCCGGTATTTGCTTCAATGGCTTTATTGTTATTTATTTTTTTAGTTTATTTGAATTTTTTATTTGTTTTTATCTGTCGTAACCTTAATTTGACGTTTTGATTTTTTTCACCCACCAACCAACCAATTTTCCAACACTGTCTGGAATGATTATTTGAATGTCCGATGCCAGTTTTCAATGCTGCAGAAAATAATAATAAGAAGCTCATCACTTCACTTTGCTTGAGGGATTCAGCTTAACTCTAAGGCTGATAATTTCTTGCGACACACATACCATAAATCAAACGTTTTCATCGTCGTTTTTTCACTATTCTAATTACTTTAATTTTTATAAAAAAAAAAAAAACAATTTAAATTTTTTGTATAAAAAGTATTTATTTTCGATTAAATTTAGCCAAAACTCGTATATATACAAATTTATTTTGATTTTATAACATTTTTCGTTTCGATTTTATGTGCGACAAAAAACAAAAAATAAAATACAAATAAATTAATAACATTTTGCCATTTTATTTTTAATTATTTTTACATTATATAATTTATTAATATTTCTTACATCAAAAAATTCTTAAAAACATGTAAGTTAGAACTTACATGACAAAGAAAGGAAGTTTCGAATATATTTAAGATTAATATCTAAGCTTATATACTACATAATGTATTTTATTTATAATTATAATTCTTAACTTTAAATGCCCGCCATAGGTAGAATAAATTGAAAAATGTTCCATATCATTCACTAACGTTTAAAAATTACAACACATAATTCTGTTATCACTTGATAATTATATAGTAAAACAAACACACCTAATTTTTTATGAATGTTTATTATAAAAGTGAAACGTTTATTGAATTCTTAAACTACTATATGAACGCCATCAAATTTATCAATTTACATAATTCGTTATTTTATTAAAAGTTATTCTCACAGAAATAGGTATTATAAGACTACATACAATCAGCTTTTTTAGGGTGACTGGGTGTACGAACATCAAAGAACTTATAGTTTCACTCTTGGGAAGGACCCCCAAAAGCCATTAATATTATCCTATTTACGCAAGGAGAAAAACCCCTTGGAATAATCATTAGCAAAATGTACTATAATACCTTGATATCCTTTTATTTCCTCAACGAAGCGGAATAGTTCTGTTATTAGTAATATCCTTACGTCTTATTCTATAGGTAACTATGTATGATTATTAAGCTTCTGTTCCCTTCAATCGGGGGTCGTAGAGTTTAATAAAAAAGAATTATTTCATTCGAGTCGTTTAATGTGCTGAATACAAATTACGTTAGATTTCTAAAATATTTCATATATGAGAATTCGATTATATTTACAAATTAATTATTTTTATTTTCTTTATATTTTTCTTATTATAGGTTCGAGACAAATATTTTAGTTTTTGGAATAATTACATTTTTATTGGAACTATTAAGTAAGTAAGAAAGAAATATAAAGTACAACTTGAATTACTTACATTTATTGAATAAGTCCGTTTTGATTTCCAGTAAGGCATTTTTTTTTTAAATCTTAATTTTTATTCTACTTAAGTTTAAATGCTTCGATAAAATTCATATAGACATACTGACTTTCGAATAAACTATACATTTTAATTTTAAAAGCAATTTGCTGTCTGATTTAATTTTAGTTTTAATTTAGTGAACAATTGTAATTGTGAGCACCTTTGGAAAATATTGAAAAACTTAATTCTATAAATCTAAATGAGGTTTGATTAATTATATTAAAGAGTTTTATAGTTTAAAAATATTTTTTTTTTTACAAAATTTTAACAAAATGAAAGCTTAAACGACAAATTAGATTCCATAGAAGTTAGTTATTTGGAATTACAATCAATATAATCAATAAATAATAAATACACGTATTATAATATGCGATTTCCAGGGCGATATTTTAATTTGAGAGTTTTTGCTTTTTTGATACTTATTGATGTTTTTCAATATAGGGATCGTGTAAAAAACGAAAGTACATGAAAGCATTTAGCATTTCTCAATTTGTGCAGAACTCAATATTAAAGTTCAAGCTCTATAAATACAGTTTAAGCACAACACTTTATGAGGAGGTGTTATTTCATTCAAGAATATAAACTTTAAAGCCTATTTTATACATCCAGGCGAAGTGTAGTTTTTAAAACGTGAACAAGTGTCAAAAACTAAATGCAATTATTTTGGTGACAAGGAGGGACAAGTTTGTCTGGAAACAAATACCAAAAATGGGTTTTTCCAAACCAAATTTTATGACAAAAATATTTTTTGAAAACCCTTTTGAGCATAAATTATTAATATTTCATTTCAAATTTGATTTCACTTCGCTTTGAAGTATGAACTAATGAAAACAAATTTTGAGAAAATAAAAAAACAGACAAAGCAAGCTGGGGCTCATTAAGATCGGCAAAGACCTCACCGATACTTTCGATATCAAAAATGGTTTTAGACAAGGCGACGCGCTGTCATGCGACTCCTTCAACATCGCTCTTAAAAGAATTGTGCAAAGCTCTCACGTCGACAATAGAGGCACAATTTTTCAAAAGTCCTTCACTCGCTTACGCCGACAATATTGACATAATTGGACGAACAAAGCGTGATGTCAATGCTGCTTTCGTGAGTATTGAGGAGGAAGCCAAAAAGATGGGTTTAACGGTGAATGAAAGCAAGACCAAAAATAAGCTGTCAACAAGAAAGGACACCCAACACCGACGACCGACGCATGTCTCGGTCAGAACGTCACAATAGACAGCTATAATTTTGAGGTGGTCAGAGACTGTCTACCTAGGCTCCGCTTTAAACTCAGCGAACGATACCAGTGCTGAGATCAAACGAAGAATTACTCTTGCCAATCGCTGTTTCTTTGGGCTAAGGAAAGCCCTTTCTCGAGCAACTAAAGTGTCCGTGTATAAGACGCTTATCATCCCGGTACGGGTGTATGGCGCAGAGCCATTTACGCTATTATTGGAAGATTAGAAGGCTTTAGACTATTTTGAGAGGAAAATTCTCCGGGTAATTTTTGGCCCCGTCTGCATTGATGGGGAATGGAGAAGAAGATACAACCAAAGCCACACCAGGAAAATTCTCCGGGTAATTTTTGGCCCCGTCTGCATTGATGGGTAATGGAGAAGAAGATACAACCACAGCCACAATGACCAAGCCAGTAAAGTTAAAACCCAACGATTGCCCAAAAAGTCTTTGAATCCAATCTCGTGGGACGGCGCAGTAGAGGTGGCGCACGCAAATGAAAGAGGACCTTAACCAATTTAGGGTGCGAAACTGGAGACAGCTAGCTAAAAACCGAGCCGGCTTAAAGAAGCTTGTTGGTTGAAGCCCTGGTCCACCCCAGACTGTAGCGTCACATTTTAGGTTTCTTATTCTTGTAGAGTTTGATGGAATTCAAAGCAACAACCTGCCAAATGGAAATTCTGTTAAGTCAATTTATATTTTTTGTGTAAATTTCTCAAAACTCGCGATTTACATTTTGCGATTTACTGTCTTGTAGCGGGTGTTTTTTTTTTAAAGAGGTATATAACTTTAAATTGGCAACACTAGTTTAACTGGTGGCAGTTTTGTCAGCTGTCAAGTGACTTATTTTTACTTTGGTTTGACATTTCAACATGAATAGACTGACGCCTGAACAATGCTTCCAAATTGTGCAAATATATATTGAAAATCTGTTCGAAATACGTATCGCACACTACGTCCATTTCATGGTCAACATTATTGTTCATCAGAGCAATAAATTCATTCAACTATGATTTTCGCACTACGTTTATTCTAAATGATAATACGCATCCACAGAGACGGGTCGTACAGTGCGTAGAGAAGAAGTCATTTCTGCTGTAGAGCGTAGCGTAGAAGACCCGAATCAGTGTATCCGCAGAATCACCTAGCAAGGCGTGAATAAGCCCAAAACAAGATTGCCGTAGAACGCAATTTTCATAAGCAAAGATCGTGCGATTTGACACCACTTGATTTTTGATTATTTCCTGTGGGGATATGTGAAGTCACTGAAAAGATTTGTCGCGTCATTGCCGATATATACGTCCAAGAATGTTGGAAAAAGTCATCAAAATTTTAGCTCTAGATAAGACTACATCATAGCCAGCCGGGGCAGTCATATGTTGGAAATCATATTTAAATTATAATTCCAGAAGATCTTTCGAATAAAGTAAAATGTCACTTTAAAAAAAATCATTTGTTTTATTCCATTTTGAAGTTCTATACATCTAAAAACACCTCTGTTACGGAAATTTATTTATATTAAGTTTATTCATCGCGCTGGACCCCAGGGTAGGGTTTAAGGTTAAATGGATACTACTACTATTAGCAAAACTTTTACTTCACAATTCGTCCCTTCAAAGCCAAAGTGGCTTATTTCAAAATTTGGTAATTTGGTATTAATAAAAAGTAGTATCTGCTCCCTTACACACGTGATGTTAATTGGCTCGCGGATAGACAACTTTTCCGTTTGAAAACTTATCGTATTAAAACAGATAAGATATCTTTCCAGTATTTATGAATTCACCAATTTCACCACTTCAACAAATTGTGGTGATTTTCTAATACATGTGTCACGTGCATGCACTGCCTTACGTAGTCTATACTAGTAGTAGTAAACAGTCCTACCACACGTGTGGGTGTATGTGTTAAGAAGTTATCTGTTCATTTTACCCCGAATTTGGCGAGTTTAAGTTATCCGTACGCAAACACGCGTCACAGACTATTACCCATTTGTTAATAAGAATTCGAAGTTGACGCTAACATGTTGTTATCCGCCGTTTATTAATACGCGGGTAAGTTTTAAAAAAAAGAGACATATTCTCATCTAACGTCATTTCTTTTCAACATTTTTTAACGATTAAACGTTATACTCGCATAGAAAAATTACACAAAAATTGATTAATTTGGCATGCTAAATGACAAACTAGATATAAGACTTTAAGATCTTCCCTTGAATTCTATTCGAAATGTAATCTTTCATAAAAAAACTTCAAATCATTTTTCTATTTTTTGATAAGCCACTTAAGTAACTAATTTAGAATTGTCTGTCTTTCTTATTTTGCCAGTTTTATTGGCTTTGAATTTTATTTGCCCTGGTGATTTAGTTTCTCTTTAACATTTGACCTGAATTTTTTTAAAATCCAATTCCAATTTGGAAACAAAATTTTTCATTTTATCCTCTGCGAACTCACATACAAATGCAGTATATCAAATTTAAAGCGAATTTAGTAACCCATTTACACTTTGGTGCTGTAGACGCTGAAACGCATGGACGTATAATCGCATAAACTTACAAAACCACAAAGACGCATAGAATGACTTTGACGAAAGCCACTTTCTTCAGTGAAACTTGGAGCAAGTTGAACATTTCCCTCATACATTATTATAGAAGCAGCACTCCATCCAGTAAAATATCTAGTTTTTTGAAAGCCAAAGTTAACCGAAATGAAATGTAAAATGTATGGTCCATTTGTTGACGTTTAAAAATTAATTTTAAGATAATTTTTATCAAAATAATTTTAACAAAAATGATTTCAATATAAAAAAAAATTTGAAATTTCTAACCTCAACATTTTGTATATGTCCTTAGGTCCTGCAGCATAATTTATTTATTTTGTATTTTTGTTTTTATTTTTTTTTTCACGATAGAATATAATAATCACCAACAGTAGGTATGCTGAACGATTAAGACAAAATAAAAAAACAGTAATGCATTGAAAATATCTAAGCTAATTAGAATATTTAATTTCTTCAAACGTAACTAAACAGCAATCCCAGAAATTTACCCACACAAAAAAAAAAGGACGGCAGTGTTTTTTTTCTCCTTTCGCTTCCGCATGTTAACAGCATTTTCATAAAATAGTTATTGAAGATTTTTGCATGAGTGAAATTCACTGAATTTTCATTGGACAAAATTTGCAGCCACCAAAATGTTTATTAATTAAATTGAAAATTTTGTTTTTAGCATCCGGGCATCCTTTTATCTCTTCTGATGAATGCAGAAGATTATCCTTGATGAAATTTTGTATCGTCTATATCTTTGTGTTTATCTATAATTCCGTACTCATCTCTCCAACTATTGCACTCTGTAAAAATAAACAGACAAAAAAAAAAAACAGAGAAAAGGAAGAAAAGAAAGAAAAAAATGTTATAATTAAATTTAAATGAAAATAAATTTTGTTTAACTATAGCTTATAGCAAGGACACACGATGGCAAGGATATGATTTTCTTTTTTTTTTTTTAGAAAAAATGTACATGAGTTACAAAAGCAATGTGTGGTTGATATAATTTTGAAGCTGTGGGTGATTGTGTGGGTGAGGAAGTGTGTGTAGGGTATGCACAGGACAAGGCAAGGATACTATTTACAAATTGTGTTGTCCTTGCCTCATCCAGAACACAACCACGCTACATAAATAAATGTATACTACTTAATTGAATGAAAACTAATTAATTATAATCAGGAGCTACAACCAGAATGTGATGTAACTCAAAGAGAATCGCTGAGCTTCACAATCAAGGAACAGAATTTGTAAATATAAATAATAATAATTGTAGGAGATAAAGAAAACGACGACGGACGCCACTTGGTCTCTTTCATCCAGATTGAAAATATATTTTATGAACTTACATAATATGTTATTGTAAACAAATACATAGTTCCTATGCATTTAAATCATTAGTGTTTTTTTGTCTTCATTTTTTTTTTGTATGTAAGACCAACTAGAATAATCCCCGGAACAAAAGTCCCCCTCTTTTACTTCTGTAAGGGATTTTTAAATGGCAATTCTATTGTTATATATGATTTCATTTCATTTTATTTTGTTATGTTTTTATTTTATTTCAAGAATTCCTTTGCCGAATTGAAAGTGGTAAACGAGGCGTTTTTTATTAAGTAAATCCCTTCGCATTGTTCGAGGACACTCTTCTTCCCTTTTTTTGTGTTGCTGTTTTGTTTTATGTGGATGTAAAACTCTTTCGTTTATTTGACTTTTATTGAAGAAGGATCATATTTTTTCGTTATTTAGAACGAACCAAAAAAAATGTTCTATTTAACATATGCTGAACGATACTTTGTATTTTATTTATATATTTTTTTTTTATTTTTAGATGAATGAATGTAATATGAAAAGTTAAATTCGAAATAAAATTTTATTACGTCATATACTAAGAGTATTTGAGTCAAAGTGGCTGGAAAGGCGGTATGTTTTGAGATTGGTTTTTACAACTTGTAATAGCTTGTTTGAATACTGAGTCATTTTAGAATATATAACGTATATAGATTATAGAACGTGGTGTTTTGAAGAACAATTTTTGGTTTGAATTAGAATTTTAAAAAGGAGGAAAATATTTCGCTATATTGAAATGTTTATAGTTATTATCACTTGAAGTTTGTTTTTTTTTCTTGAAAATTTATTTTAGCTAAACAAATATTTAATAAATATTTTCATAGCTGTAACGTGATAAGATTTTATTTGGAGCTTGATTTTGGAACACAATAAAATATTTATTCAATTGATATTTTAAATACAACGAGCATAGATAAGGATCGAACGGAAATGAGAATTCATTATTCTTTAAATACAACCTGACTCTGTTTTCATTGAAGACTAGCAAACAGTATCAGTAGAAATGGCAGTTTAACATTATCTACAGTTTGAAAAACAGAATTTTGAAATCAGCAGTTTTTTTGGGAAATAGTAATTTGGGATAAAATTTCTCACGGAATTTCTCTTATCTGCTAATTGGAAAAGCCAACAATTATCCACAGTTTCTTGCAGGTTCAAATTTGGTCGACAAATTTGGTTCAAACATGGTAGCATAGTGCCCATGGAATATTCATTTTGGATGCCAATTAATTCCGAGAGAAACTTCCATCACAATTCACGTTCCCAGTTTTCGACGAAGGAAAAAATTCCGTGAGGAATTTCATTCACGATAGCCCTCAATGATAACAAAACAAATATATCGTCTTCACAGTTCTTTTTACCGATTTTTTTTTTTCTACGACTTCGGGTATAATTTTGGTATGTATTTTTCAGCATGTTTTCCTAAAGTAATAGACAAAAATATCGGTAAAACGATATATTTGTACTGTGATCAATAATTTGGGCCACCCAAGGTACTATTTCCCAAGAAAACTGCTGATCTTAAAATTATGTCATTTATAAATAAAATTCTGCGTATTCTGCTTTTTTCTAAAATAACTTATATTATTAACGAAAATAAACAAAAAAAGTACTCTTCAACTTTATTGTTAGTCAACTAATTGCAGTACTCTTTTTCAAGCTGGAAGGGATTTTGACAGAAATTTATTTTTGTTGTTTGCTGCATCCTGCACATATTTTTCCACAACTCGAGGTGTTTTGGCCTGATGGTTTTTTGATTGTATGCAAACAACTATTAACTATATATTTCAAAAAGATTTTGTTGAAAGCTGGAGTTTTCTTGAGATTTCGATGGAATTTTAATGATATCATTTTCCATCAATTAAAATTAAAAATTAAAAATCAAATTTCGTTTTGGTGGGAAAATTGCATACCTAATATTACTTAATTTGAAATTTAAGTAGGTCATATTTTTGGAAAACAAAGCCATTTAAGAATTTACAATGTTATGTATTTAAGACGAGTTTTGAAAAGTGGAATTTTGAAAGCAGAATTTTGCAAAACGAATTTTGACACTGCCGGAATCCCGACCCCAGTCCAATTTGTATATATTAAATTTATGAAAAAGACTAATTATATTCACGCAAATGTTAAAAAATTATAAAAAAAAACAATTTGGACAACTATTAATTCCCATAGAACTAAATTTTTTATTTGAAATTTTCTCATTATTGGCTAAACGGATTTAAATTAAATTATTTATGAATAAAAATTCCAAAAAGTTCAAATAATATAGTTCCCTGATTCCAAGAACTAGGTTGCTTCATTTAAAAATTTTGGAGATGGGAATTTTCATTCTTAGGTACCAGAGTTGAGTAGTAAAATTATAACAAAAAAGTCTATCACGATTACATATAATCAGTAATTGAAAAATTTTAATTACTGATTACTTGTAATTGTAATTACAAATTTTAATGACATGCAATTGAAAAAAAAAACAATTATTTGATTTAATTACATGTAATTGGAAAAAAGTAATTGAATACAAAAAGTAATTGAAAAAAACCTGTAATGATCAATTTTTTTGTAATCATTAACATATTTGTCTTCGCACTTTCTTAAAATGTAATAATACTCAATGGGATAGTGTAAAAGAGCTTTGAGAAGCATTCTTAACTTGTAGTAGAATTTTCGCAGTGGGTTGCAGCCTTAACACCATTCATTAGGTGTAGACATCCATAAAAGGGCAAATTATGAGATTCTGACATATTCATGTTTGCTTCGGTGGCTTGCTAGATAAGGTAAGTTAACCAAGCTATTTGAAGATCTAGTGCCAGAACTACAATAAATCTGGTCTTAGTGGCATTTTTGTTGCTTATTTTAACATTATTATAATCAAGCAGTAAACATTTCCGAAATGTCAGACATACAGACAGTATGAACTCAGAATTGCGAGACCCATTCGTCTACTGCCCTCTCAATATTACAATTAGTGCTGAAGTCATGAAAACTGGTTAACGTTTCTGGAAACTGTACAATACGTAATGGTTCCAATACCTTTAAACCAGCAATGGAATTTCAAATTGAGAACCTGCCATAACTTGTTTGGTCTCGGGGTTAAACCTGAGTTGACTCCACAAATTTGTTTTTCAACTAGTTTAAATTCTGAATTAACTCAACTAATATGGGGAGTTTCCAGCAATTTCCGTTTTGATGTCATCTTGATTTCAATAAACAAATTTGATCTATAGAGTAGCACATTAATAAATTTATCTCAATTTAAAGTTTTCAAAGGAATTAAGTCTTAGTATAATTTGGCTCATATTAGAAGGACACAACAGCATTTAACTGATGAGCTCAATTGTTGTACCTAGGCAAAAATCATTTGGACTTAAAGTCACAAAAACTTTAAATTGAATTACATTATAATCAAAAGTCCATAAAAACCAAAAACCAATAGAATACATTTTCTATTATTTACATTATTATTCTTCATGTTTAGATTTATATTTTTTTAAATTTTTAGAAATGAAAATTATTTTTCTTCGTGAAGTTTAAAAATGCTCGCCTTTTTATATCATAAACAATACAAATTTTAGTGTAGACATAACTGTTCTCAAGAAATAATGACTGAAGAAAATGTTTAGTTTTTGTTTCTTGGATTATATTATTAAGATAAATCCTTAAATCCTTAAATTTTGTTGGCTTAAAGATAGTTGATTCTAATTAGAAACAATTAACATGTAAGGCAATCAAATTAAGTCTTTTTTCTCAATATGAAAACAGCCATACTTAAGCCTCTATTCTTTAAAAGAGAATAATTTGAGCTTTTAGTTAGCTTTTGAAAAAAATGCTTTCATGTGCTTGCGTTGTGATGGTTTCAAATTTATAGTTTTGCTCTCAACTCTCTCGACCTATAGCCTAAGCCCTCGATTCCCAAACTGTGTTCCGCGGAACCCTAGGGTTCCGTAAAACAATCTTCAGGGTTCCGCGAACTTCTTGAAGTAAAACCAATAAATTTATTTTTTAAGTATATATCGTCGTCGTTCAGTGAAAATTCCCTAGCCTAACTCCACTTTTTAGAAACAAAAAAACCTCTCGTAAACCGATAATTTATTAAAATATGGACATTTTATTCCTGTGAAAGGTCTTTAAATTTTTTAGTTTATAAAGAAAAAAATTCTTAAAATCAAACATTTTCAAATTCTGGTCAGTAAAAATTGTAAAAAAGTACAGAAGTATCAAAATAAAATAAAATTGAGCCGGAAGTTTTCATTTCACGACGACAATAAATAGTTTAAAAAAAAGCTTTCAAGTGAATTTTGGAGAATAGTCCTAGTTTCTTTTTTGTATAATTGAAAAACATTACGGAAGTTACAGGTGCTATTACATTTTGCATTCATATGCACTTGTTCATGATGTTCAATATTTTCCTGTAATGAATTTTTGCAAGGAAACATGCTAGAGCTCAAAACTAATATTCACAATATTTCTTTTCAGGTACTAATTTTAAAATTGAATGGGTTAAAAAATCCATTTATAATAAAAACCTAGCCTTGATTTTAAAATATTTTCCCTTTAATTTTTGGCTAGTGAAAATGAGCTTTGAATTGCCAATGGTTGCGAATTTTGACATTTCTTTTACATGAGTGGTCGTTAATAGGCGCCAACTGTCAAAATTGGTCGGGTAGAAAATAAAAAATAAAAATGCTAATTTTAATATTTTATGCTAAATTTAGGGCGTGTTTTCTTTTTAAAATTGTAGATAGGATAGTTTTTTCACTTTACTGAAAAATTAAAACAAGAATTTTTTGATATTTGCGCTTGGAAATGCCCAAGCAAATTTATTCGCCTTTGCAGTGCGCATCTCATTTGAAAAGTATTTAAGTGTGTTCCAAAATTTATTTTGACTTTGTGTAGGGTTCCACAGCTCAAATAGTTTGGGAGCCACTGGCCTAAGCCACCCAAGTGATTCTCTTTGTTGGTAATAAAGACTATTTTAATTCAAAAACACAGATCGCGACGGTTTATGGCGTCTAGTTGTCTTGGCGTCATCTCGCTAAGGTCTCGCAATGGTCCTCATTATTTCATAGCTCAAACTACTCAACGAATTGTACTTGAAAATTACTTGAAACAAACTTGAGGTTGAAAAGTACTTATGGACTTGTACTTCAAAAGTACTTTAAAATGTACTGGGTAGTATTAAAGTACAAGTACATGTGTTTGGAACAAAGTACTTGTATTTTGTGTTTTTGAAGTACCAAGAACATTGTACTTGTTTTTTTAAGAAAAAATGCAAGTACAAAGTAGTGGGTACCTACAAAGTATTTAAGTATTAATGTACTTAAGTACCGTACAACTCTGGTACAGTACACCCTCGGTGAAAGGAACCCTCGATAAACGTAAAACCTCAGTTAAAGCAACACCTAAAGGTTTAATGCTAGTGATTCAGTAACGCAACTTTCCTTCTAACTATCTTTATTTAGTTTGATCAATATTTCAAATTGAAGGTGTCAACTAATTAACTGAAAATTATTAAGCCATAAGAAATCACAGTCCAAAGTTTTTTCTTTTGATGTGTAAGGGGACTCTAAGTGAGTATAAATCCAAATGTTTGGGGTTGTAAGCTTCCGTATTTGGCCACCATCTAGAAAAAAATGGGGAGGGAAAGGGCTTACACAATAACTTGACCAGGGCTGTGCCTAGCGCTAAGAACACCTAGGGTAAGCTCAAAGAAGCCACCTTTTTTCCTACAAAAATTTTAATACAGAATTATTAAAACAAACAGAATATTAAATCGTGTTACTTCCACCGTAACTTGCTCAGAAACCAACATATTTCAGTATAGATTACGTACGAATGGCCGTCAAAAAAGTTGATATGTCGGTTTATATCGACTTTTTTCCAAGTTGCAGATTACCTATTTTGGATAGTAGTTCATAAAATGTTTACATTTGAACGTAGTTAAAAAGTCAGCTGTATTGAAAGAAAGTCGAGAAAAGAATCGACGATATAAATCAATTTTTTAACTTGTCAACATTTTAATAATTCAACATTTCTCCTGTCGTTCAGTCCAACGTAATTAGAAAACAACGCTCTGCTTGGAATGTTTGCACGGAATCAGGAATCAGTAAAAACACTTATCAGACATTCTTGTTTGACTTTTTGACACGAATTTGACAATTGTTGTTTGATGTTATGGAAAATCTTAGATTATGGTTAAAAATAAATTTTTTTCCGAAGCAAACTAAGTGCACTTTTAAATCGTTCACAATATCGGTCGTATTCGAAAACGAGAAATCAATGTCAATTTTCTCGTCGTATGATTGTCGTTTTTTGACGCAGATATTGCGTTATGACAAGTAACGGGTGATTTTTTAAGAGGTTTAGAACTTAAAAAAAAAAAAACACAAAAAATTCGAAAAAATGAATGAAATATTTATTTGAATCGATAGTTTGAACCTTGCAATTTAATGTTTAAAGATAATTTGAGTCCAATTTTGGCATACTCTTTCACACATATCGGCCGGTATCTCACGAATGAATGCATGGATGTTGGCTTCCAGTGCGTCAATCGAAGCGGGCTTGTCCCTATAGACATTAGCCTTGACATACCCCACAAAAAATAATCTAATGGTGTCAAATCGCACGATCTAGGCGGCCAATTGACCGGCCCGAAACGTGAAATTAACTGTTCACCAAACTCGCCTCGCAATTGCGCCATTGTTTCGCGTGCTGTGTGGCATGTGGCACCGTCTTGTTGAAACCACATATCATGCAAGTCAAGAACTTCCATTTCGGGCAAAAAAAAGTTTGTTATCATCGCTCGGTAGCGTTCACCATTGACACTAACGCTGCGATTCGCATCATCTTTGAAGAAATATGGCCCAATAATGCCGCCGGCCCATAAACCGCACCAAACAGTGGCTTTTTCGGGATGCATTGGTAGCTGTTGCAATGCTTCTGGCTGATCTTCACTCCAAATGCGGCAATTATGCTTATTTACGTACCCATTCAACCAAAAATGAGCCTCATCGCTGAACACAATTTTTCGATAAGAAAGCGGATCCTCGGCCAGCTTTCCAAGAGCCCATTCACCAAAAATTCGGCGTTGTGGTAGGTCGGCTGGCTTTAGTTCTTGCACCAGCTGTATCTTAAAAGGCTTTACGCCCAAATCCTTCCGCAAAATTTTCCACGTAGTGCTGTAACAAAGGCCTAACTGCTGGGAACGGCGCCGAATCGACATTTCGCGGTCTTCTGTCACACTAGCTGATACGGCCGCAATATTTTCTTCACTACGCACAGTACGTTAACGTGTTGGTGGTTTAATGTCCAACAAAGTAAATTTGGTGCGAAATTTGGTCACAGTCTTCCGAATAGACTGCTCAGAAGGTCGAGAATGCCAACCATAAAATGGAAGCAGCGCGCGATGAACATTTCGAACCGAGCACGAATTTTGATAGTAAAATTCAATAATTTGCAAGCGTTGTTCATTTGTAACACGATCCATGGTTAAATTGCATGGTTGACAGTGACACAAGGTACTAAACACACGTCAGCTGTCAAAACCAGTGTTGCCAAAACCAAACCAGCTAAAAAATCACCCGTTAGTATGTAAAAGTCCTGTTGGCAGAATATTTGTTTGATCAACGCCAATCAATTTATTTGCAAACACATTTGACGTTTACAAACACGCTCTCTGGTTTTTCAATATTTGGCTATTCGATTTTTGTAAGTACTTCTCACTTGCACCGTAGATAATGTATTCAAACAATTCTAGCGCAGTCAAATTTATGCATTTGCGTTTTCGAAACATTGCAGTTTGTAATTAAGAATATTCTGCAACCAAATTTGTGAGGCAGACGAAGTATTGGAAACCGCACATGACTTTCAAAATATCGACTTTTGAAATCTTAATTCATAAAATGTCGATCACAGTCAAAATTTTAGTGAAATTTTATCTATTTTTTGATCCGTCGGTTTTTAAGCCCACTAGAAAGATTATAAAAATCAACCTTATCGACATTTTGTACCCAAAAACATTTCAAATGTTGGTCAATATAGTGCCAAAAATATTTTTTTGCAATTTTTTCTATGTAACCTCGCCATATGTCAGCCTTCACGACATGACTGCGTCTATCATGGAATGTGACGAGCCGTTCGCAGTACGGTGTGGTGCCCTCCACTGCACGGCGTCTGGGGCATTTTCCCACCTCTATGCACGGCCCTAATCTTGGCAACCGGTAGATTTATGACTTTTTTTTTTCAATTTTCTTGGCAAAAAATCTAACTGTCTACAATTTATGTTACTTGATGCCAAGGCACCCTAAAATACATCGAAAACATGGAATGAAAAACTTTAAATCATCACAACTAATTAAGGATTGATTAACGGAAAATTATCCACATATTCATTTTTCGATTCTTCAAAGTTGCTTTACTAACTTGACACTCATTCAAAAGTTTAGTAAGTATGCGGTTCCTGGGATAAGAAAATGTTGAATTCAGCAGTTTTTTCGAAGAATTAAAAAAAATTTAAAGTTAAATTTGTATCCCTTCAGTTGTTGCAAAGCAGAATAAAATCTTTTCAAAACATTCTAAAGGATTTCTTGAGTTAAAAATTTTATAAGAGTTATACAAACCTATTTCCATCTCCCTTAAAAAAAACGTCTTACTATACAAAAAAAATAAATCAAAAGAACTCAGCATTTTCCATCCAAAGAACCTCTTTGAAATCTAGATGCCACTTAAAAACGTTAAAAGAAAAATACCTATTTACAAAAAATTAGATAGTTCTTACAAAAATATAGAAGAAAAACTACAGATTTTTATTCTAGGCAGCAGAAAAAGTACATAGTTAATCTATTATTGTAAATTTGTTTTTTTTTGGTTCTATTTTCCTTCGGATGTAACTCCTTGACATGGTTTTATAATAAGTACCTAGGTAAGTTTGTTTTGAAAGCGTAACTCTATTAGAGTTTTACGGTCAAAAAACAAACTCTTAAAACCACTAATTAGTAAACTTTAAGGAAAAATAAACAACAACAAAAAAATAGAAAACAAACTGAAACACTGTCCTTTGTAAAAGTTTGTGTGCACCTTACATATAAAAAAAGTCAAATGTGGGGCAATTAGTTGAACTTGGTTGAATACTCTTATTTATTATTTTTTTTAAACTAAGTTTATATTAAAAAGAGTTAAAAATTCCTTTTTTTTGTATAGACAATCTTTTGCAGGTATACCTATTACTTATTTTTGTTTATTTTTTGAAGAACAAAAAGGACTCGTTACAATTCAAAAATTACCCTTTCTAATTATTTCTTTTAAATCTAATTGAAACTTTAGATATTAAAGTACATTTTTTTGAACTTACCACAGAATGTAAATTTTGTTTTTAAGTTTCACAGTTTTCATTGCACACAAAAAAAAAATTTAATTGACTTATATAATCTGCAAAATCTGAAGAAAAAAAAACACTCCTACGCTGCGTGGCATTCAGGTAGGAAGGTATGATGAGAAAATGAGAACACACTGTCATAACTCCTTAACCATTTTGCACGTTAATTTTTTCACAGAAGTTATGACGAAGAGTAAACTTTTTCAATTAATACTAATTCCTTGATGATGACATTCAAAAGAAAAGGTTTGATATTTTTCTTTTTAATTTTTTTGCAATTATAGTAAAATCTCTCTAGGCTGAAATTTTAAAGTCTCTAGTCTTTGTCTCATGATACGAAAAATTTCAAGAAAAGTTAGAATGTCCACAACGAATCAAGCTACGATTTAAGGCCTAATTTGTCAGTGCGGGACTTCTTTGTTGAAGGTATAAACCCAAATTATCTCTTTAAACATGTTTTTTCAGCCTGTTTAGATACCGATTAAGCTCGGGATTAACTGAACAGATATTTAGATCAGATGCTTTGCCAAAATCTATTGAAATCAAATGCGGTACCATTGAAAAGGCGATTTCTACAGTGACACCAAGTTCGATAGTGGAAGTGTGATTTCCATTGTGCCAATAGGAAAACTGCTTCTGAGTAAACTCGGATTTAATTTATTTGCAGGATTAACTACCTATTTATGATTTAATTGAGACCAAAAAATGTGGCCTAAGTAGTTTGTCATTTTTTTCTGATAGCCATTTCAAACAGATGACATCACTATGATGATGACATTAGACGAAACGATTACACAGCCAACTAATCTAACAATCCCTTTCGACTTAGAGTAGACCGACTGTTTATGCAAAGTTACACAAATCCAAAATAATTTAACCATCAACACACAGAGTTGTCGGTATTCGGTTCAGTCGACGACGACGACGTTGCGATGACTAGCAACGCAGAATAGCAGCAATCCTTTTTCTAATTATCTTAAATGGAAGGATTTTATTAGTGGCGCACACCCAAGGCCCCCAGGAGGATGAAAAATTAAATAGACTGAAGCAAAAAAGCGTGTTAATGCCCGCCCAATTGCTGCAATTAAAATAAATTTTTAAATTCGCACGCGAATCCCCTTTAGGTGGGTGGGTCGGTCGGGGATGGTTATTGAGGTTTTTTCCTTGAACCTGCTCTACCTACCTACGAGGATTGTGTTGTGATACAACTCGTCCATGTATACCTGGTGAGGAATTATGAACATGGTACAAATTGAATTTGGAGTCATTATGTTTGTCTGGGAAATGCCAGAGGGTGGGTTCATTCGAACCAGCATTAAATTTTCCCTTTTGTAGTCTTTAACCCAGCTCGTCGTACCGTGTCGTCGTCCTGCCTTTTTCGACCCCAACGCACTGAAGGATGTGTTGAACACACAAAATATATTCCACGTCCTTTTTTCCTGTGCTAGGAGCATCATAATTTCATGTTGAAATCATTAAATGAGGCTGAAAACACAATGTCCTTGTTGTGTGTTTTTTTTTCTTTGTTATTTTAATGTAGCGAGTGGAATTTTTTCTTTAATTTGGTTGGGAGGGGGCTTGTGCGGGGGCGGAAGAAAGCAAGATTCTGCTTTCCTTGCGATGCCTGCCTGCCACACCGGCACCATCGAATGTGATTATCGTAACAAATGGACGAGCTTGCTTGTCGCGCTAAAAAAAAAAAACAGCCGTAGTACCACCATCACTCTGCGAGTGAAAAGTGAGTTGGAGTTCGTTGTTTACATTACCATATTATTGGGAAATATCATCCTCGAAGGACGACCGACGTAACAACAAACAAAAATTTATGTATGGATGATGGTAGAATGGACCGAAAATTTATTCTTTGCTTTGGTTCTTCGTCGGTCGTCCTTTTTCGTTAAATTGAAATAATTTCATTCGTGAATCTTTTCCTACATTCACGTATAATATCTATTCGTTAAGATATATTTCAAACCTTCATTTGGGGGCTCAGCCTTGGAAGTTGGAAGATGACTATGACGCCTGGGGATCTTTGCTGTATCACGCGTGAGAGAGCAAAATGGAAATAAAGGTTCGACGACTATAGAAGTATAGGGAAGGATTTACCACCGGTTAAAACACATCCATCCGTAGGAAATAATTCTCTGCTAAACACTTAAAATTTATTTGTATCTCATTCAATTGGTTTTGTTATATAGATTCTTTAGGGAGTTTGCTTTAATTTTTTTTTTCATCCTTGTTATTGTGGTTTTTGTAATTTTCCAAAAGGAAAATGTTCAGCAATTTAGAAAAATCCATCCTATTTTTTTTTTCATTTGGCCTTGATTATATTTGAGGTTATATTCATAGGATAGGACTATGATTCAGGATGCTCAAATTGAAGGAAGCTGTTTATTTTTTCTTATAAAAAAAGAAGCTATATAAGAAATCAGATGGAGATTTATGCTTATGGTAATGTCACTGATGTAAGGTGAAATTGCTTTATATGCTGATATAAAATAAGGCAAGGATCGAAAAACAATTGAAAAAGAATACAAATTGAAAAAAATGCGTTTCCTTTTTTATTTAATTTCATTGAAGACTATTTGAAGGAAATGGATTATTTATGTGATTATTATTGCAATTACTTATTCTAATGTAAATTTTAGGTTCCAAGGCCTTAGATAGAAACTGCTTTGTATTCATCTCACGCGTGATAAACGTTTATTTTGTGATACCTTAACGACTTGAAAATAAGTTAATCACTAGGTTGAGGAAGTAATGGAGAATGAGCAAAAATGTATGGGAGCTGGTCCATTTCTCAGAATGTGTCATACATCGTTGGAAAGGTAATTGTGAGTTCATCATTTCATTATATCGCCGTTAAGCTAAAAGCCATGAGGTTGACGAGATATTTGGCTTTAAAGCACCGAAAAGAACAATAATAATGCAATTCCGCATTTGGAGATTGTCCTCCTACTAAACATCAATGAGTCGTATATCATTGGAAGGGTTATAGCATGTATACTTTATTTTTGTATACGACCGCTAAGCTATAGACCATAAGATTCGAGAGATATTTGTCAAAAACGCCTTTTAGAACAATAATGAAACTCCGCATTGGGAGCTGGTCTTCCAAGTAAATAGTAATCTGTTGTACATTGTTGAGAAGGTTATTACAAGAACTTTATTTTATTATGTGACTGTTAAACTCCAAACCATGGGGTTCGAGAGTTATTCATCTTATAAACAACCAAAAGAATAAAATTGCATTGGCTTATAAGCTACACCAGAGTAGTGACTTAATGGCTAGTGACTCTGTTGAGATGGCAGAGTTCCTTCCGGAAAAATGTGAGAGGTATATCCTTCCATGTGTTTTTTTTTCTCTTAAGTGATCCTTCAACAATTATAATTATTCTTTTAGAATTGAACGATTTTATTTTGACCACGTTTATCGGGCAACAAAAAGTTGGAGCTGGGCTAATAAATAAACATTAACGTCATATATTTTAATTATTTAATTATTTATCTCCAAATTGTGGAGAGCTTTAAAAGAACTATAGTTGATGAAAAATAAATAACAAACAAAACAATGATTGTTCTTTTGGGTGTTTATAAGCTAAATCCCAATAGTTTCAGTTTTAACGGTCATTTAATAAAATGAAGTTGTCATAATAACATTTTCAAAGATATTTAACACATTCGTGTTGAACAGGTAGGCCAGCGCCCAATGCTGAATTGCATTTTTTCTATTTGCCTTTTTTGATGGCAAATTACTTTCGAACCCTATGGCCTACAATTCAATGGTTATAAAGGGTGGTTAAATTTTAAAGGCCGATTTTGAATATGAACCACACCTAAACGTCAAGTTTTTTCTGCATTTCATTTGACATTTCTCAATTTCAGACTAACTCAATTTGAACCATGGAAAGATACACAATCGAGCAACGCCTTAAAGTTATTCAGGCTTATTATGATAATGGGCAATAGTGGATGATCAATATCCGAAGAAAAACATCTTCCACTGAGGCACATTTTCACCTCAGTGGATTTGTCAATAAGCAGAATTGCCGCATTTGGGCGAATGATAATCCAAGAGTGAGTGTCGAAAAACCAATGCACCTACAAAGAGCAACTGTTTGGTGCGGTTTATGGGCTGAAGGCATCATCGGACCGTATTAAATGAGGCCAATCAGGCAGTTACTGTGAATGGTGCTCGCTATCGTGAGATGATAACGAACTTTTTATGGCCCGAATTGGAAGATATGGATGTGGAAGAAATGTGGTTTCAACAGGACGGTGTCACTTGCCACACAGGTAACGAAACAATGGCTCTTTTGCACGACAAATTCAATGGCCGTGTTATCTTCCGTGGTGGCGCTGCAATTGGCCGCCAAGATCATGTTATTTAACACCGTTGGACTTCTTTCTTTGGGGTTATTTGAAGAAAAAGGTGTACGTTATAAGCCAGCAACAATTCAAGAGCTAAAGGATGAGATAATTCGGCACATTAGCGGCATAGAACCTCAATTATGCCTCGGCGTCGTCGAAAATTTGGACCATTGGATGGAGGTGTGCCGCCGAGGTCGCGGCGGCCATTTGGCCGATATTATGTTCCATACATAATTGAACCATACCAAAATTATCATAATAAAAAGAAATGATAATAATTTCCTAAATAATTTTTTTTATTCAAAATCAACATCGGCCCTTAAAATGTAACCACCCTTTACATATATTACTCAAAATTAAAAAAAATGATCCATCTTCAGTAAAACAAAATAATATTTATGAAATGCGGAGAACTTTCGAGGACTTGCGGGGCCCCTCAAAGCGTGGAGCCATATGCGGTGGCACATACCGTACCCGCCTTCCACCGCCTCAGTAACTTAGTAGATTTTCTTGATTGTTTAAAAATCATTATATGGTATTAGTTTTGAAAGTTGTAAGTTACATATTTTTCAATTTTTTAAACTGATTTGGAAGCTGTTTGTCAGCATCTAGAAAAAAAATTAATAGATTTTATTTCATATACATATGTAACTGGAAACGTAATTCTATTGATGCCAAATTTCCTCAATGAATCATTATTTTCAATTAGTTCTGGTAATATTTAACTTTAATACTGAAAATATAGTCATCCAAACATCAAAATGAAAATATTTTTTTCATGGAGGCCGCATTGACTTGGTTTTTGTGTCATTTTATTCATCATTCAAAACTACCTGAAAAACATGGGTTATGTGCTTAGGTTGTGTCGATGTTAATTTTTTTGTTTCTTATCCCACAAGTTTCCACTGTCCCCGTTAAAAAAAAACACCCTTCTATGTGAAATATTTTTATAGACTCATCATTATGATTGTACTATATTGTCCTGCTTTATCTATCCGTATTTACCTATACTAAAAGTAAGAATTTTAAAACGGTCAAATAAAAAAAAAATATCGTAAATAAAATATCTACAGGTTTTGTTAGAAAGTGTGTTATTTTGAGAGATTTACAATTTTGGTAAATTGTTTATGCCTTTAACAAGCGAAATGTCTGATGATCGGTTTAAACCCGATTTCGTATTTCTATATTGAAGTCTTGCCAAAACAAATTTTAAGAACACGCTGCGGGCAAGGACACTCCAAGGTCCACGTATATAAAACAAATTTTTGATTGAAGGATAAATGAAAAAAAAGTGTCATATTTACAAGAAACTTTCAAAATAAACGAAATACTGTTTTGAATGCTGACTATAGTCAAGGGCTTAGTTAAATATGATTTCTGAATAAAATGCAAATGAATTCTAAATTTTTCAAATCAAAAAACTTCCAGTTCAAAAGAAATTCATTATTAATTTCTTAGAGATCTAGTTCACTTCGCAAATGCCTTGATCTATTCCATGTATGACTACTTTATATGTGCTTGTTTTCACGTGAAGAACGAAAGTGTTCAGATGTGAAGAAAATTATTCTGCAGATTTTGTTTTCCTCTTTGTGTTTTTTGTAATCACATAAATAAAGACACAATTCGATTGGTTCCATTGAATAAGAGAAGGAACGATAATGAAAACGACAATTTTCTTCCTCGAATATTTTCAAATACCTTAAAATATTTCATCCCCTTCCTTCTTCTGCTAGTTACCCCGCTCACCATCACAAATAGCAGTGAATGCTTGAATTTCTTCACGTGTAATCAGACAATCACGGACCATAAAATGACAAAAGTATTGAACGATCTCATGTGTCATCTTAAGCATAGTTTTAGTTTCCATGCGAAAAAAAAATTAAAATTTTTATAAAAATATTTGTCCACCTATTCTATGCACCATATTGTATAGTATCCAAGGCGAAAAATGTTTGCCTTTACTAAAGCCACACATTAGGCGTCTTCCTTTTTAGCTTAAAACTTAGCACAGAGCTGTCAAAAAAAAATTTTGCTTTTTTTTAGCTCGGAGCATTCAGAGCGCTAACCTGGTATTTCTATTTTCAATCAGAGCTAGCTCGGAGTACGCTCCATGAGCTTAGAATAAAAAGACCGAGTGAATTAAATGGAGTAAATAGCTGAGCGCACCTAACTTCACCCTTCTTTTTACTCATTTCAAATGGGTGCGTTCAACACTTCAATTTTAGCTAACAATTTTTAATTTTTTGAGTTTTTGATTGGACAGCTATCAGATGAAAATTAAAAGTACTAAAATATTGTGCGTTAAACCTTGAACGCATCGCAATCTTATGACAGTTCAGTGCTCAGATGTGTTTCAAAATTATATCGGAGATATAACAACAATTAACAATTGTTAGCACTGATCGTTTCTAAATTCTAAAATTGTTACAAAGTGTTACAATAAGACGTCATAAAATCGTTCCTAAACTCAATGTGGAAGTGTCAGAATGCTACTCTTTGTAACAATTTCCAACTCATCTCCTCGACATGAATTGATAGTGTTAATCTGTCAAAACACTTGAAATTGCAATGTTTTCAATATGTGATTATTTTTTGTTTACTTTTTGTACTTTCGATTTGGAATTATTTCCATTATTTGTAAATGTGTTTTCAATTTAATTGATTTTAGTGTTGGTTTTGAATTTTGAATTAATTTACGATGAATTTACTTTCTTTTCGACATTGTATATTCTTACAATTTTCTGATTTTTGTTAAAGAAATTGATGCTCATAGTAAGTTAAAGTTAATAAAAATTTAATTTTCAAATTTGTAGAGAAAATAAACGGACCACTGATCATACTCTGCTCAGTGCTTACTCCGATATCTCGAGTTCTACTCCATAATCTGCTCTGAGCTTAAAAAGGAATAACGCCTATTGTGTCATTAATTTACCTTTAATTAAAAAACTAATAGCCTTAAATTGGAAAACAATTATTTTTGAATGTAAAAACTATTTCCATGTAAATAAAACATTAACGTGAATTATTTTTTTGAAGTGTAAGAAAAATATATTTTGCTTACCATATGCAAAAAATAATTTTTATTTCACCTCATTAATTTTTGACACGCGAAAATGTTTGCATAGATTTTTTTTGCGCACTGGAACTGTAAATTTGGCTTTGTTTAAATGCACTTTGTTGCGTACAGAATAAGTAGAAATTGACTAAATTATTCTATCTGGCTCAATCCTTTTAAATTCCATACAAATGTGTAGATAATTTTTTCTTACCTCTTTTCTGATGGTGTAAAATTTATACTTATTTAACGTACCTCTAATTTATAGTAAAATATTTATAAAAAAAAGGATTTTTAATTTATAACTGTTAAAAAATTTTAGGGCCAGTTTCAAATGTTCCGGATAAAGTTTCGGATAGATATTCGACACATAACGATATCCGGCAGATAAAAGTGGCTGTTATTTTATTTCTGTTGCATCATCAAAGTCTCGGATAAAATAACCAGTGGATAAATTTACAGTTTGAGAACAACATAAAACATCAAAAACGTACTGAAAATTAATTGTTTGTTGTCAAAACAAAAAATCCTTATCGTTTAAATTTAAAATGTCACTGCTTTTTAATATTTAAATTCAGTATGAACCATGACGGATTAATTCAAAGCCAAATTCACAATATTACGATAGAAACTCATAGCAGCAAGACATCTTCTGGATAAAATATTTAACAGTCACTTGAACCGGTGGATATGCTACGAGTATCTGAGACTTTATCAGTCGGATATCACTATCCGAGACATTTGAAACCAAAAGTTTAAATTAATCGGCCAAAAAAGTTCCGAATAGGCTATCCGAGACTTTATCCGTAAGTCTTGAAACTGGGCCTTAATCTTTGATCAAGATTATTTAAAAAATTCTTTCTAGTATTTGAATCTGGACTCTGAATAGTTTGATATTTTGACAAGTATTTTTGTTTTCCATTAAAAATTTTTCTATAAAATATGAACATAATAATATAAAAAATAAAATTCAAAAATATTCATGTGAAGCTTAGCGATGTTAAAAGGGCTACTAACTACATAGATACTTAAATGTGCTAAAAATGTAATGATTACTAATGAAGCATTATAGCCCCATACTTAATAACTTAATGAGTCAATGAAAATAAAATAAATATTAAAATTAGATCAAATGTATGTAGGTATGTATGTAGGTATAATTACAAAAAAAAAATTATCAAAGTAGGAAATATATTGTTTAAAAAACCAAAAAAATAAAAAAAGGATTCCAACTTACCGTCGGCTACTTTGGATAATTGGTGTTAGTATTATCTCTAAGCTGGAGGATTTAATTTGTGTGTTAATTTTATGATCAACACTAATTGGGGTAGTGTTGGTGTTGCAATTGGTATTGGTGGTGTTGCAATTATTATGGTTGTGCTGCTGTTGGGAGGACATCTGATTTTGGGTGAATTCCATCAATCCCTCATTACTACAGGGACTCTACCAAAAATTAACACATACACACACAATACAACGCGTGTGTGAAGTAGGGAATGAATATTTTTTTTGTTGTTTGCCAAATTTTGTTTGGTTTTATATTTTTTTTTTTAACTTACAACATGCGGTGAGATACACATTTAAAACAAACAAACATTTATAAGGTAACAAAATAAAAACATCGAATTGAATATAATAAATTAAAAAAAAAACATCGAAATGATTTTTTTTTATAACCAAGCAGCAGGCAGTATTTATTTTCGTTTATAGAGGAGGCTAAAGAGTTTTTATTTTTAGAGAAACGAATACACATTTAAATTGTTTTAATTACACTCATCACATCATGCACATTCGTTTATAGAAATTATAGGTAAATATTGGTTTAAAATCTTTAAAATTCAAAATAAAGTGGTTACACACTTAATTTGTCTGTTAATTTTTCAAAACCTTGTGAATTTTGGACACAATATAAGTTTGTATTAAATCGTTTACCGCCCATTTCTTATAGTTAAAAAAATGAACAAACTCTTTCAAAACGTAGAATTAGAAAAATTTCTAAAATTTTAAATATCAATCGATTTTTTCTCAATCTTAATTTCTAGTTTCCTGTTTATTTTATAACAAAAACTATTTATAAATTTCCTATTAAAAGCAAATTTTGATTTTGCGATATCATCTTGTATCTATTTTAATGAAAATATAATTCACTTAATAAATTCAAAACGATATTACACACATTTTATAACCCCCTACACATACTTAAAACCAAATTTAATGCATTTCTTATTGCTAAAAACCACTAAAATGCATAAAATTGATTGCCGTTGGCTCACCGCTAAACTCTAATTAGGTAACAAATAATATCAAAAAGCCATATTTTTAGATTGCAAATTTTAATTTGAATTTAGTCATTGAAAATATGTTCCTTCGGATTTTTGAATTTATTATTCAAAACAATTTCAATACCCTTACAAACCCTTGATGTGTATATATTTTGTAATTAACATTTTCCGGTTTCAATTCCAAACCACATTTTTGTAATTCTCATCGGTGGGAAAGGCTGATATGGCAATTTCGGTCAAACTCTATTTCTGCCACAATAACAACAAATCGAAAATGCATAAATGCTTTGTTGCAATATTGGAAATAACTCAAAATACAATTGTCACGTATTAATAAAATAATTGTGGAATAATTCTCAAACCTTAAATCAAATCTAATAATTCAAATATCATATCTATTTCTATATCTATCCCTATGTATGTATCTTTTCTATATGTGTATATTTAAATTATAAAATAATATAGCAAATCAATTTTTGGACAAAACAATAACAAAATCAATTGTTTTTCAACAGTTACTTCAAAGTCATGGGTTTTTCAATTATACACAAAATTGTGTTATGCTAGCTAGAGGTTTATATGGGGATGATGATTGAGTTGGAGGATGAAGTGAGGGTTTTCATATATATGATTGCTGTTACAGACTAGACAATCATCAATATATTCAGGGGTGTTATTTCAATTTTAATTAAAATATTTGTAAGTTTTTCATTTTGGGAGAAACACTGTGATCATATATTTCCTGACTTTCCACTTTCATTTCCACTGCCAAATATATTTGCATTTCTGTTACAAAGTGAATAAAATATTTCGTTAGTCAGGAAACACTTCAATAAGGTTTAATTAATTCAGAATTGCATTCGGAAATGTTTGTATAAATCAGAGCTGTAAACTTTGGAGTAGCAGGACCAGTCTAGTAACAGTTCGATATCCAAGTATGAACCTGGTACTTGTACGTGACCGAGGAAATAAACAATTTTCGCAACTTGATCGCAAGTTCTTGTGGCTTCAGGCAAGGCTACAACATGGCTAAGCAGTAAGCATTGAAGATTATAAAGTATTACGCTCGTGTATTTATTAACTTTGTATAACTTTAGAGTTGAAATAGCCGTCCAATTCCAAAAAGATATTAATAAACTTTGTTCACTGTTAAAGTTGTCTAACTTGAACAAAGGTATCCGTTGTCTAAGATTTGTATGACTTGACATCTTATTTAATTAAATAAAGCGCATTTATTTCAAACTATTAAAAACTTTTAGGAAACTGGCTAACTAGCCAACCGTCTCAAAATCTTATAAATAAGTCTGTTAGTGTTTCAATACAGTTTCACACATTGTTCAAAGAAAAGTGTAGAAAATGTTCTAAGAAATTCAATTTTGTTAATGAACAAAAACATTTGTACAATTTATACATTTGTTCTACATAGTATAAGAAATAAAGACCTATTCACGATAAAACGGTTGCAACGACTGTAGTAGCCATTTCCAATTCAAAATTGACAGATTCTCTTCTGACTAGGCCTCTATTGTGTTCTTACTGATATCCGCTGACAATTATAACAATCTTTCCGACCGTGTGCTAGAATAGATGTCTAAAATTCTACAGCTGGAGTTGCACAAAGAGCTGAACAAATTTTTACTTTCATTGCAGTATTTTGGATATTTATTTATATAATTTTTGTTTAATACTTATTTTCACGTTTTTGTCCTCTGTTATCGTGGAACGTGTGTTCGAGTATGTATGTACGTCATGGAACTTCAAATGCATATTCACATTTGTTTTGACTTATCTGCATACAAATGCACGTACACTATTAGCAAGAAAAATAAATGGGATAGTCAAAATTTATAGCGATTTTCACAAAAAAATATCACAATTTTTTGAAGAAAAAAAAAAAGCCTAACATTGAATAGAAAAGCTAGCCTTGGAAGCTAAGCAACACTTTTGGAAAAAGGGCTTAAAACTGTAAGGCTAGTCGCGCACATGCAATTTTCAGTTTCGAAACTGTTTGGTTGCAAAAATGAGTCCTATGGATTCATATGAGACTACGCTCACATGCGTCGTTGATTCGAGCAACTTTTCAGTTTGTGTTGGCACAAACTGGACGATTGCCCGAAATCAGTTTTTCAGTTTGTGTCATATGGAATAATATGTAACTGCGCGGACACTCAACCAAATAGTTGCGGATATTTGAATTTTGTTCTTTCCGAAGGGGCATTATGTTCTTTGTGCGAAAGAGAGCAAATGTATCTTTTCTTTAATTTGCTGAGTAAAGGAAAAGGACAAAGGCGATAATATTTTTCTTTGTACGTATGAGGTAGAAAAACTGAATAAGCGTTGTCGGTGTGTTAGTTAGGTTCTTTTCGATTGCTTGTGGAGTTGCTCATGTGCGCGCTCATCGTTCAACTTGTGACTAAACTGTTTTGTTGCGGTAGCAGTTGCATGTGTGCGACTAGCCTAATTGGAATTAACGCCCTAGAAAGATTAGCTTTTAGGTCAAAATAAGTGGCCACAGTCAATAAAATACACGACTCCGCACGTACTTGTTCTTTTATGCTTAAGTTTGCTTGGACCCTAAAATCTTTTAAAATATACAAATATATTTGTTCAAAAAAAAATTCTTGAATCAGATCACGAAAAGTGAGCTGCAAACTACGAAAATTGAATCCCGATCTATACAATGGCTCGAGATCTCGTAGTTTACGACTATTTGTTTGCAATTTGTAAAACTGAGCAAAATGAAAATATTGATACTCAAAAATCATAAATCAACACTCTTAAGTATCAAAAATTGCGAACAACAAAATTTGATCCAAATATTCCTCAATCGCACAATTTGTAAATTTGCAAAAAGATATGATCACCAGTTCACCACTTTTATTTCGTGATATTGCGGCTTGAAAGATCAAACTTACGCGTGTGTGAAGTTAGCGGGGCAACTTTCACCCACACAAATGGGACCTTGACAGGAATTTGCAGTTTTTTGCATTTTTTTTATTTCTATTTCCGATTTTGCAGTTCGGTAAATAAGGGTGTAATAGAGCGACCTGCTAACTTCACAGTTAAGTTAGCAAATCACATAGTGTATCTCAGGATCCAAGCATGCTAGAAACTTGTAGTAAGGCTCCAAATTTGAAGTTGGAAGTGAAGCTAGCAGGTCACTCGAATCCACCCTTATTTGGCGAACTGCAAAATCGGGAATAGAAATGCAAAAAAATGCAAGAAACTGCAATTTCTGTCAGCAACTATTCGCATGGAGTTGCAAATTGTGACAGAAAAAGTAAATCAGTGATCGTGCAATGTAAATTACCAAATATATTTATTGCAAATCAATATTTTTTAATGCTGTTTGTGAAATTATTCTGTTGAAGACTAAATTACGTCAAAAAAGTTGTATTTTGCTATGAGAAATACAAGCTTGAATCATGAATTTTAATTGCAAATCACGAAAAAAAAACAAATTTTGTAAATTGCTAAGTTTTGAATATTAAATTTCCAATTTTTTATTGATTTGGAATGAAAATGCCTTCATTAACGAATAAAACTTGGTTCGTAAATTGCAACTGCAAATATTTTAAATGCAGATTTGTCAGTTCTTTCGGTATCCGAACAGAAATTATAAATCCTTGGAGCGGTTTTCTTAAATACAAATTCTTTAAATACAAATATTTTGTAAAATTTTTTTATACAAATTTTGGAATGTCAATTTTAGAATTTTATTGTCACTTTAAAGGAACTTTCGCATTACATTTTAAATTGAAATTGGTCGAGCAGTTCTTGAGAAAATTGAAAAAACGAAAGTCTTACCATTAATTACAGTTTTTGATTAAGTCTTTTTCACCAAAAGTGCCCCAAAACTACAATAATACATTGATTTTTTAATAAAATCGTTAGAGAAATTTTTGAGATAAAAAATCCAAATGTCCAATAACGGTTACCTGATAAGAACCGTTATTTTTGGATTCAAAAATATTTCTCTAAGGAGTTACAAAAATAAATTTTAAGCAAAGCACTCCAGTGATTTGGGCTGTAGATTCAGAACCAAACATACAAATTTTGAGTTCAAAATTTTAAGGAACACGCTTCGGTGGTTTAGGCTGCAGATTCAGGACCAGACAGACAGACATACTGAATTGTGGCAACAACCTTTTCATGTTCTCTATCATCGTTATGTTGTTGTTATTTCAAATTTCTATTTCTGCACGAATCCAAAACTTGCCCTACTGATCATGCAAGTATAAAAATGCATTTTGCAGTACAAAATCAAAAGGCCAATTTCGACCCATTAAACTTCAAGATTACTAAAATTACAGAGTTTGTTTATATGTAACTCAATTTTTAGATATTTTTTTTGTCTAAAAGTTGTTCCATTGGCATTTATTTTATAAAGTAAAATTCAATCGAGTTATTCAAGAAAAACCTTATTTAGATTAATGCACACGCGCACTATCGAAAATAAGCACCAGTAAGTAATGTTAGCTCTGAATATTGACAGTTGAGAATGCTTGAATTTAAGGTTTTCTGAACCATGGATCATTCAAACTAAGTTTGTTCAAATAGTCTTAAGTGGGATTACACTTTCCATTCAATCTTATACAAACTTGTTTTTTTAAAGCAGAATACAAGCAAAAGAATCAAGTTCATGGTTATAACAATAGTAGTAGAAGTGTACTTAAAGAAGTTAACAGCTCTGGTTCAGATATTTCCCCCAGTCTTGTTATTGAGTAAAAATAGAAAACAATAAACAAAATTTCGAAAAATGTTTCAAAGTATTTAATTTAATTAAGGCAAAACCATCAATGTGGATATGCGGGAACTCAAATACATATAGGAAAAATAGTTCTTACTAGTCAGATACTATGTACCTACTGTTGTAATAAAAAAATTATTTCAATTGTTCAAAAAAAATCAATTGTTGTAGTACTTATAGTGCACTTAATTCATGCATGATGTTATATGAATTTACCAGATAGAAAGAATATTTCGAACAAATCTTTCCAGATAAAAAATACAACTAGAAAGTGTGGTTTGATCCGAATATTAACTGGTGGTTATAAGCATAACCGATACATGTCTAACCGCTGGTTTTGTAAAGAGGAAAAACTAAGATTTAACTGAATAACCAATTTCGAAATGGTCAAATCTAGCAATATGTATTTTTAGAAATACGTTTTTTCATATCATTATTTTTTTAGTGACCAAATCGTGCGGTAGTTCCGACTTTTTACCTGTTTAACATTTTCGGTGGTGCAAAACGGCTATTTTTTGGGAGTTTTTAACTTATGGCTCGAAAAACTATTATCTTTTCATAAATAAGATGTAAACACAAGTTAAAAGTATAAACAATTTCAAACAAATCTCCGTTTAAAGTTTTTTTTTCCCCGAAAACCCTTGGACTCAAGTGCTAATTGAAAATTGACATATTTTTACTGTTTCCGTAAATTCACTCGAAACCACTAAATAATTCTGTACCTTGGACCTAACTAATGTCGAATTTTTGGTTTTCGAAAAGTCAAAAATGTTGCTTTATAATTTCAAAAAATTCGTTTTACTTTTGAAAAGCCTATTGGCTCTTACTACAATCGTAGAACATCTTCCGCTGATTCAAATAGTGTAGTAATAAGTCAATATTGTTAAAAACAGACATTGACCTTTTTCACTGTACCTTTGACAGAGTTGCACTGTTTCATAAAATTTTAATATTTGTCTCTTTCTCTCTCTTTCCATAATATGAACCAAAATATACTTTTCTGATAATCTTAGATGCTCTGAATACGAAGCTGTCACGTTTTTGAGATATTCGAATTTTAAATTTTGAAAAAATACATTTTGAGGCAAATTTTGGATTATGTTTTTGCTCAAAATGTATTACTCTTAGTTGAATATTTTCATCGACTTCAAAGCCACATATGATAGCATAAGTCTCCAAGAGCTTCTATTGGCGATGTCGGAACTCGGGATCCCAAAAAAATTGTTCCAGGTATGCCGCATGACGTTACAAAATATGCGGTGCAACGTGCAAATGGGTAACAGCTCATCCGAGCTATTCCAGACATGTACAGGGTTCAGACAAGGAGATGCCCTATCATGTGACTTCTCTAACCAGGTCCTGGAGCAGATAATTCGCAAAAGTGGTGTTAATCTGGAGGGCACTATCTTCAACAGGTCTTTGCAACTGCTTGGCTATGCGGATGACATCGACTGATCGGGCGTTCCAAGCGATTTGTTCTAGAAGCATTCACAGGTATTGATAAACAGGCGAAACGCGTTGGTCTTGAAGTGAAAGAGGACAAAACAAAGTACATTTTATCAATAAATAAAGCTTCATCTGTCCATCGGCTAGGACAAAACGTCACTGTTGGTAGCAGTAATTTCGAGGTAGTCAAGTAGTTCATCTACCTCGGAACAAACATCAATTCCACGAATGACACCTAAGAGGAAATCCGACGAAAAATTACCCTAGCGAACCGCTGCTACTTCAGTTTGGCGAAACAAATGGGTTCAAAGCTCCTTTCCCGAAAGACAAAGTGTACGCTATACAAAACGCTAGTTTTACCAGTTCTACTTTACGGCGCCGAGTGCTGGACGATAAGTAAAAAAGTAGAATTGTTACTGGCCACTTTCGAGAGAAAAATTGTTTGGCGGATATTTGGTCCAATATGCGAAGAGGGCGAATGGAGGAGAAGATTTAATCGTGAAATAATAGTGAAAGAACAACAATGCCCTAGCCAAAAATATCTTCAAATCTCAGCCCCCAGGTTCAAGACGACCAGGAAGACCGAACCTCCAGTTCGAGGACCAGGTGGTTTCAGACGCAAGAACGCTTGGTCTCAATGACTGGAGGGACCGTGCGAGGGACCACAACCGACGGAAGGCCGCAATATCTCAGGCGGAGACCCTCCATGGATCGGGAGCCGGATAAGTAAGTAAGTCCTAGTTGTATAGTTGTTAGCCTTCATCTTAAACTACCGAATGGAACTTATGGAGTAGCAAAAATACGCCAATATTCAATTAGCACATGAGCCACAATAGGTGTTTTTGCATAATTTGTCTGTCGAAAACTTCAGATTCAGACTCAGCACCCCTGAAATAATCAAGCAGGACCAAAATAAAAACTATTGTGTTTATTTATATGTTGATAAAATAATTAGTAGCATATGCATAGGTACATATATGAATTCTTGGGATTTTAAAATTCCAAAATTATGCAATTTGACGATTTTTTTGTCAGCAAGATAATCGATGATTTAGTTCAGATCTATTGAGGGATTGTTTCTTACACTGAGAATGTCTTAAGCTGTCGTGCAGTTTTCATGATTCTTAATTTTTTTTTGTCGTCTGGAGAGGCAAATGTCCCCTTTTATTCCCCTTTGTTTCGCCACTGGTAAAAGGTACTTCTAATCTTGTTCAATGACCCCTAAAAAAAGCTTCTTAATCTCTATAATCAAATTACGGACATTTTATAAAAAAATAAAAACTGTATTTTGAAATTTAAAACACCATATAGCCATTTATTGAAATTAACACTAACTTTTCTAGATATTTTTTGTCACTCTCTTATATTCTTTATGTTTCATAAAGCTGACGACAAAGATATACTTAAAAATATCTAAAACAAATAAGAAATTCATTGAAGAATCTCTCGAAAATTGTTTTCTATTTTATGCTCCTAATCTTTCTGACCCACTTTGTCATTTCTTCAAAAGATGTGTGTCAATAAAATCCCTTCAAATGACTCCACTTAGCCAAATAATCGAACAAACTAAAACTATTGACTACTCTACGCATACACTAACATATTGCCACTTACTGTCTCGTTCAAATAATGTAAATTGTCCTTTACATAAGTGAACTTTGTCCATTTGGAATATTTTTCATTTCAATAAAATAGATACAATACAGATTGGTCTACTAAAGTCAAAAAGAAAGTATTTCGTACTTGTGGCGGACAATTTGCCGACAAAGTTCCCAATAAACAATCATTTGGTTCTTTTGAATTGGCACTTAGTGAGCATAATCCTGATGTCCCGCAGTCAATATACTAGTATGGATTCTGGATGAATCCTTGCAAACATTTCGATTAAAGTGAAATGACCATAATCGTATTGGTCATTAAAAAAGTTTTTTTTCTTTGTTTCTTTAGTTCTTCCATTCTTTTGTTCTTTGTGTTTTTTTTCCGTCAGACATTTCCTGGAAAACTTCAATTTTCTATAAACGAAAACAAAAATGGAAGTAGCTAGTATCTACGAATATCTATGTTCATCCTTGTTTATTTCACTTAACTCTCATAAGATTGTTGTATCTTGATATATTTTTATGTTCGGTTTGTGTGTGTATGTGTAAGATTTTTATTTTTATTGTAGCTCGCAAATAAACTTAATCAAAAAACAAGAGCCTAATAAAACCGAAAAAAATGGCTCGCACAGCCTCTCCTTTCCCAATGTCAGAACAAAAACTATAATAATGTAACTAAAATCCTTGGAATTATGACGGTGTTGTCAGCCAACACGCCTAAATATTCTTGTTGTTGTAAGCATTTTCTAGTCGAGATATCTAAGTAGAGGAGTTCGTTCCTCGAATATCCAGGACACCACTTGGGATGGTATATAACTATATTATGTGCATGTATATGGGTAGTTTGTGTGATGTTGGTTGTGTGTGTGGGACTGGGAGTGGGGGAACAAATAAACTTATTTAAAGGAAACTTATTCGCCTTGTTATGGAGACGTTAATGTGTAGCATAAATAGTAATAAGCAATTGTCAGTTTAGTCTTCCGGGTTAATCATAATAAAATGTAGGGTTGGGGGAAGGGTGGTCGGTATGTGTAGACATTTTGTAAACTTCATTTACTCCTTTTGGGGCTTATTATTTCTTGCATTCAAAGCATATAATGAGGCTTGTGGCATCCTTGTTATTAACTTTTCCTTGTATCTCATTTGTTCAACTTTATTATTTCAGGATCAATGATAAGAGAACAATTGAGTTGCACTTTTGTTAACCCCTCTGTTGTTGTATTTACGGATTGGATTTTAGAAGAAATAAAATACACAACTATTCAAATTGCTTGAAATTTAAGAACTTTTAAAACTTGCAAGTACATAATTATAGACAAAATTATAAAACAATATTGGGAAATGCATTTTAATCCTTCTTTTAATATAAAAACTCGTAAATTAGCATGGAGCTCAAAAATAAGTACGCTATTTGATTATTATTTGAAAATATGAAAACATATATGTAAAAACAAAACTAATAATTGCAGCGGTTTTTTAAAGTAGGTACCTACCTACCTGGCTATACTAATTATTTTTTCATATAAAACTTTGGTAACATTTAAAAATAAAATTTGGAATGCCAATTTTCATTTAAGAACCTTGTTTCAAAAAATTATCATTCCATTTTTGAAATATTGAATTTTCAAAAAAAAAAAATACTTTTTAAAAAATCCAAAATTTATTATTTTTAAAATTTTGATAAGCAATACTATTAACATTTTAAAGAAGTTTTTTATAATTTTTTTCATTTAAATCGGTAAAGTCGTTAACGAGAAAATCTAAGATCAGGTACCGATAGTAAAAGTTTTCTGATTTTTTTATTAACTCACCATATCCATAATAATAAACTTTTTGTATCAAAATTGTTGTAGCCGTTTTTGGGATAAGTAAGCTTAACGTTGTATGTCAAATACAGTTGTTTTTGAAGCTAACAAAAATTTCAAATTCCCTTCTGGAGAATCAAAAAAAAAGCAAGAAACTGTTAAAAAACCGTTAAGTCTCAAGTTTCAAAAAACCAGATGGTGTTGTTTCCAAAATACTGAGCGAGCTTTAAAAAAAAAAACATTTTGATGTTTTTAATCCGAAAAACACTTTTTAGAAATTCGGAACTGAAATTCTATTATAAAGGTACCATACATTTTTAAAGCTTCTGCATACAAAATTTTTATAAAAATCAGTACAACCGTTTTCCCGAAAATCGAAAATCAACAACGTGATTTTTATAAGAAAAATCAGTGTAGGTACCTAGCTATTTTAAAAAAAAATTTACTATTTGAAAGGGAAGGTTTTGCCGTTACTTTTATTATTATTCTAAAAAAAAAATGAAAAAGAATGTCTGGGGATGGGGAATATCTCGCAATCCTGAGCTGATGGGAAAAATATTAAAGGCAGATATTTACATTTGACTCATTGTTTGAAAAAATGTATTTTTGTGTGAAAAAGTTAACGGCGGATATTTTGTATGCATACCTTCCACACTATATGAATATTTTATGAAGTCAAAATTCTTGAAGCAAAAATGACAAAAATTTTAAATTTCAAGTTTTCAAAACTGATGGTTTTCAGGATTTTAGCAAATGGATATGTAAATTTCGGCGTGAAAGCTCACGCAAATAAACTGTGAGCTATGTTTGGGGGGCATGCTGGACTTAAAGAAACTCTGAATTTATCCAAAATACCCAACAATAATTGTAAATGTATCATTTTGGGATCTTAAAATAGTAGGGAAGAGTAAGAGAGAGAGAGAGAAGAGAGAAGAATCGCAGCAAAGTATGGATCATACTTTCAGCGTGGGATTTAATGCCAAATCTAAAAAGATATAACAACAGTGGTTTTTATTTCTTTTTTTTGTTGACCTTTTTGCCATTTCAAATTGGAGAATAAATCCGTGGTTGCTTTTTACTTAATTTGGGTTTTAAGGCCCACGGGTGTTCTTGCCGCGGAGCTTCTAGCACTGCACCAATTTTCTCGTTTTCACTTCGTTTACCAGTTATAACGGTTTTTATCATTTTAGTCCCTGGTTCATTTAATTGGTTCCCAGACCCTAACCATTTTTTTTATAAATTATTCAAGCAACAATTTTCAACCATTCAAGCTTGGTCTACAACTTTTTCTTGAGCGAGTAACAGAAATTCTTTGGCCTTAAATCATAATTATTGTTGACCTGCGTAATGGCGATTGATTGTCTAAGCCTTGCGGAAGCCAGACGACAACATAGCGAAGCAGTCCTTTGCATGGAATACTAAGTGAGTTAAAAGACCAAGAAACACTGGTCTTAACGAAGCTTATTCCATTTAAATGTGGGCACAAATTAAGATGGAGTGAATCTGATGCTGACTTATGCCCCAGGATTAAAGTGTTGCTGCGATGACTGCAGTGTTCAGACCACATATTAAAAATCAGTCGATTTTTTGAGAACAAATTTTTTTGTGATATTTTGTTTAATTAATTTTTTCTAATAAAATAGTAAAATAATTTTAAGTCTGTTCAAAATTTAGGTTTTTTTCCCCAAAACAGTGGCGGATCTGAAAGTTTCGTCAAGTCTCCTAGGACTAAAACCATCTTGAATTTCTGACAAAAAGAAATAAATCTGATACCCCTTATGCTTGTACATAAATATAAATTTTACATGTACATTAGAATGGTCCTTATATTGTGTTTATTTTTAGGCAGACAAAAATTTCTAATCTCTTAGATATGAATATGTGAACCCCTTCGTCCCACCCTTTTTTCACTTAAAGGTGAACAGAAAAGACAATATTAAAAAAACGTCAACACTTACAGTGTCACGCTTTAGCAATTTTTAAATCCAGAAATCCATTCTTATGTAGTTTTTAAATAAAGTTTTTATTGTAAATAGTTTTTGGAAAAATAGTTTTTAGACTTAAAAAAATGTTATTTTTTTAATTCTAGGTTTGAAAGTTATGTTCTATTAAAACTATTTAAAACAATAACTTAATAATTTAAACCATAAAACAGGATGGATTCCTGGCTTTAAAAACAACAATAGTGTGGCACTGTAACTGTTGCTATTTTTTTTCTGTTTTGAGAAAATTTCTTATATAAGAATTTTTTGAGCTTTTTTTATGCCAACCATACAATTTTTTTCTCGTGTGAATCAAGTCTTTACGTTTTGATTTCTTCTACTTATTATAAGAATCGCAATAAACTTTATTTAAAAACTATATAAGAATGGAATTCTGGATTTAAAAATTATTAAAGCGTGACACTGTAAGTGTTGACGTTTTTTTAATATTATCTTTTCTGTTATGAGTACTTTTGTTTTTCAAAATTACACATGCTGCCTGAACGACAGCTGGGCGGGTAGAAAAAAGACCCCCTCTAATACGATTTTTTTCTTACCTGACTCTAGTCGATATGTTTTGATTTTTTTTCGTGTGATAAGAATCACCTTAACCCCATAATTAGTCACTTTGAATTGAAAAGAGTGACTCAAATAGTGACTCAAAAATTGCGTTAATTGTTTTTCAAATTTTTTAATGGAATGAGGGCTATCCAAGACTATGTCCAATTTAGGGGCCACCCCATAATGTACATACATAAATAAAATATGAGAAATGAAAATAAACCACTTCATATAAACTCGTATGAATAATTATAAAAGCCACTTCACTTAATTTATGAACCTTATATTTGCCCCTTAAGACCTAGTACTTCTTCGTCAAACAAACTTACATTATATCTTAAAATTTTATTGGGTTTAGCTTTAGTTTACGTAAATGTATTAACTCTTTCAAAAGATCTTCGCTTTTCAATAAAAATTGATACGTTGAACAGGAAAACTGTTTTTTTTTTATTTCCTTTGATTGATTTATTTTCAATCAGTAAAACTATTCAAAATTTATTGGATAAAATGTTAAAATATGTGCAAACTGTATTGATACTTATTCAGTTTTCGTATATAAAAGAATTGCTTCAAATTTGAACATCATACAACCGACAACCTCCTTCTCGTCTAACTTAACATCAAATTCTTCATTTGATTTACATATTCCATTTTTGAATTATTTAAATTTTCTAAGTAAGTGCAAGTGCATATTGGAGTAGTTTGGTAAATGCATAACGTATAAGGTACCCCGTATATACCTTATGAAAGTTGAATATATCTTAGCAATTTAATGTAATGCAAGGTCTTTTCTCTTTATAACCATACAAACATTGAATTGTGTATGAGGTAATACATTTCTATAAAAGAGTGTGTACTGCACTCTCGTTTTATATGAGTTTTTGCATGTGAGTGTAGGTACTTTAAAATATCAATAGTTGGCTTATGAAAGCAGAGAGAATATTGTCAAAACATGAAAATAAATTATGAATTAATTAGAAGGATCTTTGTAGCAAATATTTTTTTTATTTTCCAAATTGGTCCTCTTGACTTGATTATTAAAAGTTTTAAAGTCAAAAATCAAAACTTTGAAGGAATAAAGATTGGTTCGAACCGAAACTTACTAAAGTTTCTCTCATGTAGAAATGGTCGATAGTCTAGAGACACCGCAGTAATTTTTGGAGTGCGGTCTGCGGTGTGTTTGAAACCTTTATACCAGTAGCTTTACTAGGATTTTGTCTTGGGAAGGGAAAATCATTTTTTAGCGACCAAATTGTACGGTAGTTTCGATTTTTTACCTTCTTTATGTTTTCGGTGTAGCTGAATCTGAATCTCAGGTTTGAAACTTCAATTTTGTGACCCAACTTAGAAAAATGTGGAAAAAAGCAATTTTTTTGGGGAGTTTTCCACTTATGGCTTGAAAGACTTACAATTATTCAAAAATTACAAAAACTAAAAAATTATAGGCACACAATTTCCAACAAATTTTCGTTTAGGTTTTTTTCTTCAACAACCCATTTGCACTCAAACTCTTATTGAAGAAATCTACGTATTTTATTGTTTCCAAAAATCCACTCGAAATCACTTAATAATTCTGTATCTTGGTTCAAAAAGGGCTAAAGTCTAATTTTCAATTTTTGAAGAGACGAACATTTTGGTCTGTAATCTCTAAAAATTTTTATAATGTACTTTTGGAAAGATAATTGTTCCTCAATAAAGAAGTAGAACATCTTCCGCTGAATCAAATAGTGAAGTAATAAGTCAATACTGTAAAGAATGAATATTGGCTCTATTTACCTTGGACACAGACTGTTTGACAAAACTTGATTTTTTGTCTCTCTATCTCTGGCACGAACCAAAATATACTTTTCTGATAGCCTTTGATGCTTTGAATTCGAGTATGTCACGTTATTAAGATATTAGAATTTAAAGTTTTGAATAAATGCATTTTAGGCTAATTTTAGGTTATATTTTTTCTCGAAATTCATTATTTCAGAAATCATTTTTTATTTAAGTTTAAAGCTTTTGTCTTAAACTACCTAATGGGATTTTGTGGAAACAGCAAAAATACGCCAATATTAGCGTTTGAGTCCTAATGGGCGTTTTGGCGCAAACTTCATATTCGGATTCAACAGCCCTGAAAACATAAAGCAGGGCAAAGTAAAAACTGCCCCAAAGTTAGTAACAATACAATATAACTGATCTATTGTGTATGTAATAAAACAGTTAGTAGTACTCGTATATACATAAAATCTAGGTATTTTAAAATTACAAAATTATGCAATTAAATGATTTTTTTCTCAGGAAGAAAATTGGTTGACAATTTGTAGATGATTGTTTCGCACACTGATTATGGTTAAAGCCGTCATTCAGTTTTCAGTGATTGTTTAACTATTTTTGTGTTTTCTGAGGGGTCAAATGCCTCCTTTTCCCCCCCACCGTAGTTACGCCACTTCTTAATACTTTCATCCCTACGCTTGCTCTGCATAGCAGGGTTGCAAGGTCTTTAACTTATTCGATAGCCCAATTCAAAAAATTGTGTATCCCGAAATCGGAGCCGACAAAGTAGCCCAAATAGTAGCCCAATACCAATACACTTTTTTTTTTTAAATTGAAGTTTTAAAAAGTTTATATGAATAGTGCAGGCTTATTTTTTTTACTCGAAAAAAAAAAATGCTTACAGCAGTTTAACGATTGAAAATGATGAAGGGGTTATAAGGAATGTAAAATAAATCTATTTCCCTGGAGCGGAGTTGGAAGGAGTTTTCGTGGGAGGAATAAAGGCGGGAAATTGTTTTCTTGCGTATTCTGACTAAATTTGGCGTCTAAATGAAAAGTGTTCATTAAAAAAGTTGTGGAAAAAATGTTCTTAAAAAAAAGTGTTCGTTTATTTAAAGTGATACAAATTTTTTTGAGAGATTATAGGTACTACATATGAATCGTGATATCGATATCGAATACTAAAGTCTGGCAGGTTTTTTCTCAGTTTGTGGTGGGGTTGGGAGTTCAAAGCTCTCTTCATATTTTATTCGCTTTTTTGAGCCAATAACTCTTCATTTTACTTAAAAAAAAAGAAACAGGAATTGATGCTGCGTTATTTTCACTCTGAAGTCTTTTATTTTTATGATCCAATCAATAGGATCCATGATTTAAGCTTTTTAAGAAAACAATATCGTCTCTTTTTGAAGACTTTATTTAGTTGTTTGATATCCCCAAAAAACGGGTGATAAGGTTCACATAAAATGGTTAAGACCCATAGAATCCGTTCGTCCATTGTGGCGATGGATTCGTTGACGATTGCCGAATGTGACGGATTAAGGTGACCCAATGAATGCGTTGACATTTATATAACAATAACTTGAAATTTTAACACACAAAAAAAGTTGATATCAACGCATCTGCCAGAGTGGAAAAACAAAAAGCTACTTTTTCCGTTGCTGCTAACGCATACGTCGCTTATGGGCCAGTTCCCATAAGAAAACATGTATTTAATTGATTTTTCAGTTGAGTGAGTCGCCACAACGGACGCAACGAATTATATGCGTAAGGGTCTTTGAAGTTGCAGAAGCTTAGTTCTGTGTTCATAAAGAGGCAGGTTGTACGGATCAGCCCAAGGGAGTCCTCTCATGGCGAAACGAATGAAGTTATGTTGTATTGATTCAATTCGGCTTTTATGAATTTCGTAAAAAGGGGTCCATACTTGGGAGGCGTGCGTGATGGGGTCTCACATTACAGTTAAGGAAAGAGTAACATACGGACCGTTAAACTCCTTTGCCCAGCGTTTTATGAACCCAAGCATGGAACTCGCTTTATTTACAATAAAGTTAATATGTATTGTAAAATCCAACATCAACAATTTTTAAAAAAATTGCTTTTGTTGCATAATTAATTTCTTCTTTTTTCCCATTTTCAACCGCGGTAAACTATATGTTATGAGTACCTTGCTTGTTATATAAATGTAGATCTAAAAAAAAAAAACAAATGAGTCTGGAATGAACTCTGTACAATGATTTTCTGAAATACATTTTTCATTTAAAAAAAAAGGATTTTTTACGAAACAAAATTGAATATCACAAAGACTACTCAATATTCTTACTTGAAAAAAATTTTAGTTATTAAAAACACAACAAAATATATTTCCACAAAGTTGTATTTAAATTGAACTGTTTTTGGGGAAATGAAAAATAAAAATCCAAAGCAAGAAAAAAAAGTCGGGTTTCACCATTATCTCAGAAATTTTAAGATTATTTTAAAAAAGACACATACAAATGTCGTTGATTTTTGCGTGATATACAACTTTTCTATTGAACACATTTCATTTTGACGTCCACTTTAGTCAGAAAATGAGTACAAATTTCCACCCTTTATTCACCCCCCAAAAACTCCTTCTAACTCCACTCCAAGGGAATAGATTTATTTTAAATTCCTTGTAATCTCCTTCAGCATTTTTTATCTTTGAACTGCTTAGGGCTGGTCACCATACCAGAAAAGTCTCGGTATCGGTATCGGAAACTGAAACTATACCGAAACGACCAGCCCCGAAAATATACCAAAACGATACCAAACGATACCGCATTTTTGGACCGAGACATTAGACATTGTGAAACAAGCGTTTAAAAAATTGTTAAGTCAACATAATAAACTTCAGTTAAAAAATTGTCTTTTACAATAATGATTTTTGTCTTTAATTTAGAAATACCAAGCGAGTTCAACTACTAGACAGACTAGAGACTAGACTGAAACCCGACAAGACCAATACCGATACCGATACCGACACTTTGTTATACGAGACCAAACGAGACTGAGATACCGAGACAATACTAAAATATTTCGATTTTAACGATTTTCAGTCCAATTATGTTTGGCTGTCATACAAAAATTACTGTCACCAATTTTGCAAAAAAAAGCCCCATTTCCGAGTCTAATTTGGCAAGCTTGAGCGTGAGGTGCGTGTCCATTTGAGAGTGCTTTTACAACAAAAATCTCGAAGCTGACTCTCAAATAGCTGTCTACACCTCTGTGAGCTAATTTCTTGAGTTTTGTTTGCTAAATCAAAAGGTATTTAGCGAAAGTTTGCTCTTGTTTGTTACTAGTAAAACTTTGCCTAAGCCTTAGTTTCTTCTTAAGAAAATGAACTTTTTTTTATTCCGTAAGCGACTCCCTGTAATCAAAATTAAATGAAATAAAAAAAAAGATTCAATTTTAAGCCTATCAATCTCACCCGCTTCTATGTGTATTAACACAAATGTCGAACACATTACAAAATATATATTTAAACAATTAACACAAGAGCAATTAAATGAGTATGACAAAAAAACACATGAACTCCACATTAAACATTTTCACTCATTGTTCCCTCCTGAGTTTTTAATTAAAAATTTAACAAGATTTCCATGTAATGCCATACGGGATGTGTTAATTTGCCAAACACCATGAACCCTTGTTGGGATGATATAGAAAAAAAAACGTATATTAAAGTCCTGATGCGATCTGCTTGCAAAGCTCGAAAATGGTATGAGAAAAAAAAAATATCGAGAAAAACAATTTCAAAAAACCAAAGTGAAAAAAAAGTAGAAATGAAATTAATTCTTCCTCAAGCCATTACCCTAAAGGGTCACAATTTAATTATTTAGCAGATTATTTGCATGCCTATTAACCCGAAACCATTAGTAGTATACCGTATACTGCTGTTGTTGTTGTTGTAGGTATACTTTGTGCTCTGAAGATGCTGATTCAATTTGATTTCCGCCCGCACTAACCAGTGTTTGAAATGGCAATTGTGCTAAGGAGACAATTGGAATTTTTCTTCCTCTAAAACAAGCCGACGACGACGATGACGACGACGACGCTATCAGGGCGTGTTTAGAGGGTGATATTGGTCTTGGTCCTTGTCGGCCAGCATTATAAGCTATCTATAGAGCCTAAGCCAACAGAAAAAAAGGGGGAAGAAAATTATAAGGAATCTCATCGCCGTTGTTATATGTCGTTGTCGCAGACAATAAAGCAATAAATATGACTTCCGTACTTCTTTAGCGTGCCGTAAACATTGATTTCAAAAATTATTCGGCATCCTCCTTGTTGTTGGAGAAGTGGATGTTCTCATTGTTCTCACAACGTTCACAAAGATATGATATTAAAACGACCGAAAACAGGACGATGGATGTATTTTCAAGCTCGCACTTCTTGATCCTGCTGTGTTTTAATCTTACATGCGGAATTTTAAGGGTGGGGGTGGGGGGTGCTCTATGAGATATCTTTTGCCTTCTAATGTTATTTCTTCGATTTTGCTCGTAATTTTGTATGGGCTTGTAATTCGACAATAATATTGATTTATAGTCATTTTTTCCTCCCTCTCGAATGCTATAAAGCCATCAACAAAACTGCTGTTGCAGAGGTCATATTGTATATTTTTGGCATTTTGGAAGAAAGGCAATTTTATATTTATACGAGTTGTATATAGGGAACGACCGAAATTGCCTATGATTTGTTATTGATACTTCGGACGTTAAGGAGCCTATTGAATATTGGATTTATTTAGTATGTTATGATTGGAAAATACAAACAAAACGTCATCTCGTAAAATAATGAAACAAACATAAAATTTATCAACACTAAACAACAACGAAAAAAAAAATAGAAAAACAAAAACACAGCGGGAAACAGAAGGACAACGTAAATTGCTTTTGTTGTCAGTTTTGTATTGAAATATTTTTTTTAATGTTTTATTAAGGATGATACAAGTGTTAGTTGGAATTGTGATTTTTATTCAAAATATTTTTGCTACACATAGGGGTGTTTTCATAAAAAAAATGCCCTCAACTAATATACACAAAAGATAACTTTAAGTAAAAAAGCAAATAAATTATTAAATAAGCTTTAATGTGTCATTTTCAAAGCAAAAATATTATAATGAATTGAATAATTGTTCCGTATACTTATTTTGTGCATTCTTAACCATTATTATATTTCTCCAGTCCCTACTTATTTTTTTCATTTTTTTATTTATTTTATGTAGCATAAGTTAGAAAAGAAACCTTTTATTTTTAATTTCACTGTCTGTTGACGAAAGAGCGGTTTTACTTTTAAATATTCACCTCAATCTTAAGACGCAACATTTCATACATCATTTTTTCTATAATTGTTTTTAATGTTTAAAGTTAATTAACCTTCAATATTTGTCTTTGCATATTTTCAAGCATATGGCTTATTATTCAAGGATATTTTTATGTCCAATCCTTTTGCTCATATAAATTAGAACGATAATGATTTAATTTATTTTGTCAAGAATCATGAAACAAAAGAATTCACAAAAATATCCTTTGTGAAGGGTTTGTTTTTTTTTTTTTGAGTGGGAGGAAAATGTTTAAAAAGAAATTGTCAAAAATGATACGTTCATGAAAATTGTAACTCTGGCTTTTCGAAACTTTCTAGTTTCGTTATAATATATTTGTTTTTTCTCAGTTCAATGGATCGTGAATAGATATTCAATAGTTCCTACTTGATAAATACATGGTTTGATCATGTTTTACGGATTGCAGTAAATTTCATTCAATAGTTAAAACGAATTATTTAAAAAGATCCGAAATTTAAGATTCGTGATCGGATCAAAAATAAAATTCTCTTTTGAATTTTTTACGATGAAAATTTTTTATCATTCTCTGCACCATCGACTTTGTTTTGCATTTATTGGATTCAGTACAAGCTATGTTTGAGGGGAATCTTTTTTCCAAAAAATTATTAAAAATGGTGGCATTTTTTTTATTTTTGATATTCTTGAAAACTGTAAGAATGATTAAAAAAAATACTATTTTTTACGCAATTTTTTTTTTTTAATATTCCAATATTTTTTGTTAATATTTCTCTTGAAACTTAGTTTCTAACAGTTTTTTCTTAACAATCTTGAGAATGCACATTTTGTAGAAATAATACATTTTATCTTTATGCTGAGCCGTTTAGGAAAACTGCTAAGGAAATATTTTGTGTTATGAAAATGACTTATTCGATTTGATAAATTTTTTGGATATACTAAAATAAGAGCTATCTTCTTCAAAATAAATTCCAAACTGACTTTAATGATGTCGCTTATAAAAAAAACGGTTTTTGTGAATTAAACTCTAAAATTCCAACATAATGTAGGTTCATACAAATTGTACAAACCGAATATCGCTTTTGAAGGTGTCTATAACGATTTAATTCATATTAAAAAATTTTAAAATCTATCGCCTCTTATAACGAATTCTAGAAAAAATTAGCTTTGTATTACAAATTTCTTGCAATAAAATTATATATTATTGGGATTTCCCTTTGCTGACTAAGTTTACTCTCCACTGATTTGAAACGAAACCTTGCCAAATAATTTGAAAGCGGTGCCAAGATAATTGAAAGTCTGGACAATTTCCAAGTAAATCAATTATCACAAATCAACTTAGCCGATTCCACCCCTGACTTCAGTGCAATCAGTACATCTTTGGTTTCAAGATAAACATGCCATTTTTGTTTTTGATTACATTAAATTAAGTTATCAAAAATAATAAAATTAATAAAAAATAATAAAAGCAAAAGTTGAACTCTGATCTCTTTACATTCCTAACTTAATTAAAATTACTTAATTTTTTAGTTGAAAATTACATTGAAATATCTTAATAAATAAAAAAGATATAGTCAAAAGTTTAACGTTCTGCTAATCTTGTAATTAAAAAGGTGAGTCACTGTTTATACACTCATGTCCAACTAGTTTTATATACTTTTTTGTTATATATTTTGGCACAATAAATGGAGTATTTTACCATCTAGCAAAATAAAAAATTACATATATTAGTGGTATTTTTCCATTTTTTAATACCAAGCAACTAAGAAAAACAATTAAGTGGTGTGCAATTAAACAGGTTTTACTTTAAATGATCCAAATTTTGTATTAACAGTCAGTTACTACTGTTTGGCACACCTGTTTACTAGACAAAAATAACACAAAAAAGATGTCTTCAAAAACATGCCACTTTTCGGCCCCAGAGACAAAGTTTATTTTTTGAAATGAATTCTTCGAATCAAGAAACAATAAATTAGATACAAAAATCATTGTTCTACGACAAAAAATTTCTAAGTTACAGATTTTTTTTCTCTGATTTGCAGGGTACCCAGACGCCATTGTGGGCCTCATGTCTGGATCGATTTTTTTAAAACATGCTTCATAGTGGTTTTTGGTGTTCATGTATATCCCCACACGTTTTTTTCTTTTTAGAAACAAAAATATTATTTTTTTTTAATTTTAATTTAAATTTTTTTAATTTTCGATTTTCTTCAAAAAAATTTTGAATGATTTCTATATTTTTTTATTCAAAAGCTTCTTAAAAATATAAATCTGTTTTTTTTTTTACTGGGATTGAAACGTTTTTTTTTTTTTTAATTTTTTAAAAATGTTCATATTATTTTTTGAAAATCAAATATTTTGAAAGTATATGGTCGATTTTTTTTAAATTCAATACAAGAGTTTTTAAAATAAACTTAAATATTTTAAGAACAAATTTTACTTTAGTGAAAAAATAACGGTAAATTCCACACTAATGTAAATATCCGTTAAGAAAAATATTCTTACGATTATTATAAAACTTTTAATGTATGCTAAAATTAGTGCGTTCTGCTTTCAAAAACTATGAAAACTTACAACTAGCAACAAATTTGCATATCAAAATTTAAGAAAATTGAATTTTTAAAATAATGGTTTGATAATTTTTTTTTTGAAATGTGAATTTGGTAGTCACATGAATAAATATTTAATATTTGCATGCAAAAATGTTTCGTTAAAAATATTTTAAGAATTTGATATTTGAAAAAAATATTTTTTTTTTTTAAAAACCGCTCCAACGATTTTAATTTTTGTTCTTACAATTATTATATTTGATTTTATGAAACAGAATTCAGATGGCATTCTATTTTTGTTCACCCCAAATTATTAAAGGAGTTGTTTTAGCTAATATAAATATCGTATTTCATGCTTTTAAACAATTTTCTCTCATGTTCACATGGTCTTATATACGCAATAATATTTTTAAGCCCTCAGCTTCTTGAACATGTGCATCAGTCGTGGATTTTATTCTTTACACGCGAATTTGGATTTTTTTTCTTCGGAAAAGTTAAAGTTTTATTTGAAAATGAACTCAAATCGTTCAAGGTTCAAAACTCGTGATTTAAATTAAAGTTTGGCAGCATAGTTTTCTGTATCGGCTTCAACTTTTCTAATTTAAAAATTAAATGAGAAATCGATTTGAACGAAACACCGTATATAACGAAACAAATTCTCTGGTCTCATCGATTTCGTTAAATCTGATTTTGACTGTATGTGTAGTTTATCGAACTTTTTTCAGCAAAATCTGTGTAGCCATTTTTAGGAAAAATAAGATTTTGTTAAATTGCTATATCTTAAGTTGTGTGGCAGGTACTGTTATTTTTATTTCTACAAAAAAAAATATAAAAAAAACGTGTAGGTGAAAATTATAAAAGATAGTACGTTTTAACTTTAAAGAAAATCCATCCAGCTAGAGAGATAGCCGAATAGATAGACAGATAGGCTAAATTGCGAAATCTAAATTTTTTTTAAAAGTAGTCACATTGAAGAAAAGTAGGTGCATCAATTATTTGACTAATTTGATGTTAATTTGTGAAAATTCATTTTCTTGAATGGCGTCTTTAGCAGAACTACTGCAATTTTAACTTTCTAAAAAAAATATTAACTTTGATTTTAATCTTGAATTGCTATCAAAGATAACGTGTAGAGGAATATATGCTTTATAGTTTTACAGTCGAACTTCCATAACTCGTACTTTTTTTAAGTCAAATTTTTCTGTAACTCAAAATTTTATTGAGAACTTTGGCTTTTCAACTTAATTTTCATGAATTTTGCCATCCATAATTCGAACATCTGTAGCTCGAATTTCTCTATTTTTCGAAGTTTTCAAATTGCTAAGTTACTTTGATTATTTTGGACGTTCGTTCGGCAGATACACTCTTAACTCTTTGCTTAAAATCGGGAAACCCCCTTTTGTTTCAATTTTTTGAAAAGTTCTTGAGTGTTTATTTGGATAAATTTCGAAAGTTTTTTTTTTTTGAGGAAGAAGGATGGCTGAACTTAGAGTTTTTGATTTGAACTTTGGTTTTGGACGAGTTTAAAGTTTGTATGAGCAAGAAAAGAAGGAATAAACGAAGAAAGTAAGGAAGAAAATCAAAGCATTTGACTTTCGAACAAAAAATTAAGATCATCAATGAAGTTGGGAGTGATGTTAAAAAAAAATAAGACCATAAAATTTGGTTTACCACATAGTCCACTTTCCATTCTGAAGAACAGAGACAGTACAAAAAAACAAATTCTAAAACTTCACGAAACAAAAAATTCGAAATAAGAAAAGATCCTTAAATATGAAAGTGTTCACAAAGCTGTTTTCAATTGACTAGGAATAAAAACCACCCAGTTTCAGGGACAATTTAAAAAAAAAAAAAGCTTAAAGAACTGCAATGGGAATGGGAAAAACTGACTTAATGCAAGTAAACTTATATTTTAAACTTTTGAATACAAAATAAGTAAAACTAAAAATTTTGTCTCGATCGAATCGAAGTTTCTATAACTCGATTTTTTTTTAGTTCATTTTGAGAGTTCGACTTATGGAAGTTCCACTGTACCAATAAATTAATTAAACTAATGATCATTTTAAATGGAATAATATAATAAATTTTGAACTTCCATTATAAGGACAAACATTTCAAATATAATTTATTATTTTCCCTTAAATTTGCATTGATGCCTACAGTCCTACATCCACAATTTTTTATAAAATAGCTCTTTTTTTTAAAATACTCATAGCACGTGACAAAGGTACATACCTATTCACCTATGCAGTGTTTCTTTTCTCTCCTCTTCACCGAATTCCTAATTCCAATTCGTTTTAAGTCTTTTATTGGGTTCATGGATACCACAAAAAGCTGTCTAAGCATTTTCTTCAAAGTCGTCTATTCTATTTTATGTCTGAGGTTTGATTTCTAAAATGAAAATGCCCCTTTGGCATCTTGGGTTTCCTTAAATCGATTCGGCTTTGGAATCTAAAATATTTCCCAGTATAAAATTGTTTCTCCAATGTTACCCAACAATGTCCATGTTCTTGTCCACCCCCAATCATCCCTTTTGACTTTCTTTGAAAGTATTATAACACAAAGTACCTACTATTTGCATTGCGTATCAATAACTTTAAGAATGAACTCAAAACAGGCTCTGTGGGGGAGTGGAAATGTATGGACTAAGAAGAATAGAATATTTGCTGAAAAAGGATATTTTCAACAAAAGAATTTTTAATTAATTAATTTAATTGAAATAAAAGCCTTTTTGTGGAATTAAGAATGAATTTCGTTGGTAGTGGGAAATTGAGTAAAAAGCTTTTGGTCAAATAATAGAAATTCACTTAAAGCTATTTTTTGGAGCAACTTAAAAAAAAATATTCAACCAGACATTCAAAACATGAAAATTCAATATTTGCTGAATGGATTTATGTACGAGTAGACACCAATTTTGAAATGAAAAATGTATGGTAACTGGAAATGGAAACAGTATCAGTTAAATTGAACAGAGTGTTCGAATGAAAAGTATGGGCTCCAAGGATACAACATAGAATTAAGTGCTTAAATCAAATTAAAGAAAAACTTAAAAGTTTCTCAGAAAGTTTTCCATCAAAATTGAATAATTTAGAAAAAAGGAAATTTTTCCATATAGATTCAGTTTAGTGAAAAATATTTCATTCTTACCTTGTTGAAAGGACGACAGGATATTAATCATACGCATCATGAAAGCACATATTTTGTGATAGTCTTTTTTTTTTCAGAAGCTGGGAGGATACCAATTTTCATTTTTTTTGTGCTGATGTCTGTTAGGTGTGTAATTACTTTTTTGACCTTACAAATTGTTGCATCCCCTTTAATATCCTGATTTTTGTGAATCTCTGATATTCATTTTTGTGTTGAAAAAAAAAATGGAATGGTATTTGATTGTTCTTTGGAAATTTCAGAGGTGACCAGGTAGAAGTAATTATTGTCTAGACAAGCTCAGAAAGGTTAAATAACGTTAGAGCAGTAGGTTGAATAAGGTTGATATGATAGACACCTGGACTGGACGTGGGCATAATTTTAAGGGTGAACTTTTCGTTAGAATATTGAATTTTCGCTTGAATTTAAAGAGGAAAATTGCAAAAAAGTAAGCTAAATATGAAAAAAAGTTGAAGATTGGCAATAGGAAATTTCTTTATTCGGGACAAATTGTGATGATAATTGACTATTCTTTTCAACTCATTTGCAATCGATAAATTAAACTCGCTAATACAACTGGAGGGTCTAAAAACGACTTAAGTCCACTTAAACCTAAGTCCACTTGACCTAATAGTCTAAAGCTTCGAGCAGACGATTTGCGATAGTCGCAAATCTTTGTGAGCACTGACGTCATGAAAAATCTCGCAAATACACCGCAAATGACTTACGTTTGACAGTACTCGCAAAACTGCCAATACACGTGTTCAGACGATTTGCGACTGTTGCCGCAAAGTTCTCAAATACATTTGCGATCAAGGTGCTCGCAAATGACATGCTCGGAAATAAGATCGGGAGTTTTGTAGCATATTTGCGAGGTGTTTTGCGGCAGGATTTGAAGATATAATATTTTTACTCATTTTCAGATTTGCAAACCTGATATTTCTCTATTCACAAATTTGTTTATTTGTTGAGTTTTGGCATAGCTATAGTCTCAAAATATTACATAGGTATACATATGTACTTACAAACACACATGGATATGCATCTTATATGTTTATTTTGGTGCTGTTATATGGGCTGTTAGGTCTGTTTAAATTTTTGTTTAATCTACGTTTCATAGAAAAAAGAAAAAGAAAAAACAAATTTAAATAACAAACAATTGTAATAAAAATAAAGAAGTTACCTACATACATACTAAGAACCACAGCCAATTACTTCAAGTAAAACAATAAAATTCATCGCAAATGTCCGCATTTGCAGTGTTCCATTTTCGTGGAATACAAATACTCGCAAATTGACACAAATTATTTTTGTGAGTGATCACATTATTTGCCAAAATATCATATTTGCATTTGCGACTTGGGCCTCGCAAATCATACACAAATGTTTTGCGAGCATTTGCAGACTGCCCCAAAGTTGTGTTCAGACGATTTGCGATCAAATACCGCAAATTGTGACGTAAAAATGACGTCATACTCGCAAATATTTGCGATTTTGCAAATCGTCTGCTCATAGCTTAAGAGCCAAGAGTGAAGTGATTTGCGTAACAGAAAAGAGAAAAGTATACATACAAGAAATATTCATCTTGCAATTTTAAACAATTGTTGTCGTAGGTCCAACTCTATGTAATTAGTCCTTAAGAAGATAGAGAGCAGTGAAATTTCCAAACATTACATGTTTACTTAAGTTGTTTTTGGAAATTTTTGGCGTTTTCAGAGTCTTTTACTCAAAGCGTTGGTAAGAGTATAAACGTTGATAGGAAATATTTAAACTTTTATCATTTTTTTTTTTTGAAATTCCGAGTTGGATAGGGATCAAATGGCTCAAAAAAAATCAGACCTATTCTAATGAAAAGTAAAAAAAAAAATACTAGTTTTTTAGATTTTTCTTAAGGAGGTGATCCTTGGTAACCCCCTTTTCACTTTAAGTTACTAATAAAGGGCTAAGATTGATTCTTATCATACACGAAAAAAAAAAATCAGAGCATAGATTAGAATCACATGAGAAGAAATTCGTATCTGAGGGGGGGTCAATTTTCCCCACACTTAAAATACCACATTACCTACAGCTTTTCTTAAAGCCGCATATCCATTCTCTAATTTGATTTCTAAATAAATAGTGCAGGTTAATTACACATTTATAAAAAAAAAATTGTTAACAGGGGGCTAAATTATATTCTTGCGTTTTCCGACAAAAGCTTACGTCAAAATGAAATATTCAATAGAAAAGTTTTTGATTCAGCAAAAATGTACGACTTATATATGGCTCTGGTCGAAACCTATGGGAAATTTGATGCTTGAGAATGCCATTTAATTGGTCATAAAAGGTCAACTAGTATACTTATAATCAAGTTCTAATATTTCTCAAGGTCACCCAAGGTCACGCAGAATTTTTAGTAACTCATTAACGGGAAATTAACAAAAAAAGTATACCATCCGAAAGATCTCTAGATCGTGATAAAAGGCTTTCTATTTACAGTAATTTGTCAGCCGTAGTTTTATTCTATGAATTCATTTTAAGGTCAAAAACAAAACTTTTGGCACCTCATTTGGGTCATTCCAAAAAATTAAGTATGCCATTTGAAAGTCAACTTGATGGTCATAAAAGGTCAGATATTTTCAGTAATTGGTCAACCTTACATATTTTTTTATGAACTTTTAATGAATTAAAAAAAAATCAAGGTCATAGTGATTTCTGGACCTCATTTATGGGAAATTTACAAAAATTGTATACCTAACCTACTATTTCAAGGATCTCTGGATCTATATAAAAGGTCAGCTTATTTTAGTTATTATTGGTGATGTCATACATTTTTTAATGAGTTTTTAAATTTTGGTTCAAGGTCATTGTGGTTTTTGGTTTTTATGAGAGATTTGGAAAAAAATTTACTGAAATTAACTGAACTTTTATAATGATCTAGTAACCTAACCTATCAGTGACTGAAATATTTTAAAAAGTTACCCAAATGAGGTGCCAAAAATCAATCGTGACCTCAAAAAAAAAAATTTTAAAAATCGTAAAAAAGAATCTATAGCTGACCAATTACTGAAACTATCTGACCTTTTATAAAGATTTTAGAGCCTTTCAGGTAGTATTATTTTTTTTTTCCAAATTGCCCATAGTTCCATTTTCAATGAGCAGAAAAGAACTTTTGTGCTTTTTAGATGGTTCCGGTAAAGTATTATCAAGGCCGCTTTTATTATGAAAAAGAAACTATTAGTGGCTGTTCTTGGCAGTTTTTTAAACTTGTACTTTCAACTAATAGTATTAGATCTATTATGAAAAGGGGCCCAGATGAATTTGTGAATTTCCCATAAATGAGGTGCCAAAGATCGCACATGACCTTGAGTGACCTTGAGAAGCTTGAAGCCTTTTTTACTGGTTATCTTGGGATGACCAATCTCTAGAGCTATAATTGACGTATGCGCAAGCCACAACGGAAAAAGTAGCCGAACTTTTAACTATTCCTCTCCGGCAGATACGTTCACGGCAACTTTTGTGTGTGTGTTTTTGAACTTCGAGTGGTAGTAATGTGATTGTCAACGCATTTATTGCATCACCTCTAACCTCGCATCTAGCAATCTAGCAAATGTCAACTAATCTGTCGCCGCAATGGACGCATGGATTCTCCGGGTCGGGATCTTTAAGGTGTAGCATGGTTTTAAAATGTCAGAACTACCTTTGACCTTGGCCTTGCACAAAATGTTGTAAGCCTGGAACAACTAGACAATCGTAGCAGAAAATTCTTGTATTCTATTTGATTTCGAGTCATCTTCCTTCAAAGTTTAAGAGATGAAACATCTTAAAGCCCCAAGGGACTTAAGTGATAGGGTTTGAAAAGCCCGAAATTGGATCTTATAGCACCTATAGCTATAGCCCTATTCTTTATCTAGATTTAAGTTTTAAGTTTAATAAATTTTTTATTTTAAACACAAAAATAAGCTTTTAATTTAGTGAAAAACACAATTCTTTTTCTGTAAAAAAAAAACACAAAGGTATCACTGAAATTCATCTATCATGCAACATTTAAAAATTAAGTTATATTTATGGGTCACAAAAATTATAACTTTAAACACAGATAATAGTAAAAGAATAATTTTAAAAACAAAAAATTACCATGCAACATTTAAGAGTGATATAACAAAAACTATAGGCGGTATATCAGGCAACATTTTCATGCAACACAAAAGACACAAATGCACTACGACAATTTTCAGTGCACAACAATTATGTTGAATCTCTACTCACATTTTGTGTCTTATTTTCCATTGCAGTTGCATTTTGTCGATACGCCTGCTGTTGGGAATTCTCGATATAAACAAGTGGCCCCACCGAGGGCCCTGAATCCTTGGGACTCATTAACTTATTATCGAACTGATAATAAACAACATCGTTAGTTTGTCGATTGCTCCGACGATTGGCTGGACTAAACTGATCGTACATAACGGGAGTAGCGAAATCAGATGTCTGAACACCCGAAATATGATAAGCCGCGGCTTGTTGCTGCGATGTCGATTGTTGTTGGTGTTTTTGGCCTCCATGATGCCAGGCATCACTCAAACGCCCACTGCCCAAACCCGAACCGTACTCACTCCTACCGCTGGCACTGCTGTGTACGTAGGATAGGAAAAGATCAGATTTACCACGATGCAGGCCGTTATGTGGGTAGCCAGCACCCGGATTACTACCCGCCATCAATTTCTTCGATGGCCGCCGAGTTGGAACACCAATATCAGATTTGGCCGTACCACGCGACACTCTAACACCACCACCAGGATAATAACCCGAAGCCGAGGACATGGGACGATTGTAGGGATCTAAGCAATAACTACCGCCTCCATCACCAGCACTTGGATTATTCAAGCTGAACTTGTAATGGTTATTTTCGAAAGTTGTGTAATTTAGTAAGCGATTATTATTGGCAACTTGTTGCGCTGTCAATGATGATGCAGTGGCAGATGTTGGTTTGTTGGCAATAGATTGCGGAGCTGTCACCTTTTTCGGATTCAAATTCGAATTTGAACTCGAATTGTTGTTATTGTTAGTTGGAAATGAAGTGTTATTGTTAGTAGAGGATGAATTATGTATGGGGGCCGGGGATGTGTATTTATAGCTTTGTTGCTGGTTGTGTTGTGATGTTTGTTGCTGTTGTTGCTGTTGCTGGCGATTAGAAGAATACAATGAGGATTTCCTATTGTTACTCACAGATTGATGATGCATCATGTTGGGGAAGGCTGTTGAACCTTCCCGCGGTCGACCATGGCTTCCTGATGAGGCACCTGAGGATTTATTTGTTCCATAACGGGTACTATCACTCGATCTTGAAAAGAAATGAAAAAATTAAAGAAGAAAAGTTCTTGAAGGCTTTGATCAGGGACAAACCTTTCGGAGGAGTAAGCATAATCTTGATCTGCTCCAAGACCTGAATCTGTATGTTCGTGTGAGACCCTCAGGGCTGAATTATCCAAAGGACTCAAACTCGAACCGGTGGGTGAAATAAAATCACCCATACTCATACTCGACATCATTCTGAAAAGAGTCAAGCTCGTTTAAGTCTCAGGCATAACACATTACCGGGCTCTAAAATGCCCATACCTAACTAATCCGGAATTGCGATCACATTCCCTAGACGAGATCGTACTAGCCGAACGGATCGATCCACTTTTCGTTCCGGAACTATCGTTCGGATTCGAACTTTGGAAATACAAACTGACAATACATTTCAAATTCATCAAAAGCTTATCAACTTATATGCCAAAGAGACACATCATTTTATCGGTCATCTTACCCCCTTATCCGGTCCACACGATTCCGATTGCTTTGTCCCCCACCGCTGGTGGTGTTGCCACTGCTATTGCTCTTGTGAATTTTCAAATTACCCGAGCCTGTTCGTTTGGAATGGTTCGTCTCAACTACCGTGTAGGGTATCTCGCGCAGTTGGTCCTCAGTCATGCCGGCAGTGTCGACTAGGTCAAACTGCAAATGCTTCGCGAGCTCACTTGACCAGATGCGATTTCTAGAATCCGATGGCGATCTAAGGAGGAGACAGGAATTCCATAAAACAGAAAAAGGTCATCATCATTAGGAGGGCCCCATCATCGATCAAATTGTCGACTCTCTGCGCTCTGCACCAACTTACTTGTTCTTTTTGTGACGACGCGACTTATGATGCGAATGCGTATCCGAATGGCTATCATTACTGTGCAAACTTCTAGCCACCATACTGCTCTTCGATACTGACGCCTGCTGGACGGAACTCTGACCTAGGCCATCGGCCTGTCGCCGTTGCACCTCCCGCCACTGACTCGTCGAATCGATTAGTTCGCCAGCTGAACCGCTTGCCGACAACCGATGACCCGAGTAGCTACGTCCCCGACTGCTGTCATTCTCGGAGCCAGAATTACGGCGATGCCGCGATCGCCGGTGTTTGCGGTGCGAGTGATGAGATCGTCCCGATTTGCCAGATCCACGCGATAATTCACTCTCATTATCTGAAGTGCGGCGGTGTCGGTGCTTGTGCCTTATAATTTTCCCATCAAATTATTTAGTATTTTGCGTTAATGTGGAAGAAAGAGAGAAGCAATAAAAAATTGGTATAGTGCTATGAATGTGGCAGAAATGTTACATAAACAGGGTGTTCCAATATAAGTAAATAGGTAAGTTTGATTAAATTTTTAAAGTTGGGATTGAATTTTTGGGCACTTTTGCGTAACTACGAAATGAAAACGGTTCTTCTTCCGAGAATGTTTACCACTTTTTTAAAACCTGAAACATCATGTCATTTTATAATTTGCATGACTCAAGCATTCCTAAACTTGTATGTATCTTGGCCTTACTCGGCTTGTGTGATTGTTTGCCCTCAAAAACGAGGTAGCTGGATTTCTTTGAAGTCTTCTTCCAAGGAACAAAACACCAAGCTTCTTTTTTTTGCCAAAGCCATTAAAACAACAAAGAAAAACACCCTGTGACCATAATGACCTCTCACGGTCCTCGATTAAGGATCATAAAAAAGTAGTTACTCCGAAAGAATTCATATTTACTTACCTTCGTGTGGAATGCGAATCATTCGATGAATGACTCTCCACGGAGCTAGATCGATATCTGTGGCTGCTGCTGTGTGTAGGAACGTGCGTACTGTGACGCGTCGTCGAAGCTGAACGCACCGATCGCGGACTTGATGAATTGCCAAATAGATTACGTTGCTGTGACCTGGGCCAAGGTGCGCTGCGTGTACTTCGTGGCGAGTCAGGTGTTATTGTTGGGTTATTGTGATTATTATTATTATTACTATACGGACGGATGCCAAGGCTAGTTGGTATGCTGTAGGTTGATCGATATGGACTTTCATATCTGAAAAAAACATAAAAGATTGTAAGAAAAATACAGCATTTTGTTCGTCTTGTTATAATGACTTAAGAGATTAATGGCTGAATGTATAGATACGTGTTGGAATTGATTTCAATCTTCTTGGGAAGGTTTTTGCTTAGAATATGCAACTCTTATAAATAGAATCAAATTTAATTCTTAGTAAATTTTGAAGAATATGAAACAGCGTTTCTTTCACTTTTTGAAAGCTTTTTCTTAGATAAAAAAAACTTTGATTAGCTATCGGATTATCCAGTTACCAGTCTGCTTTCCAAGGGCTTGGCCCACCAGGCTTTGGAGTTTTGTCATCGGGTTAGGTTCCTTACAACGTAAAGAAATTTTGGTTATGAGAGAGACACGAGATAACCACAAATAAAAAAGTTGAGACAGTTTTGAGGCAGACATTTAAGAAATAGAGACTTCAAATACACTTTCCAAAACGTAAGAATCTGCCCTTCAAAATAGAGTTGGAAAGTTCTTAAGAAGATGAGTTTTATGACCTTCTGGACAGATTTTTCGGAGCCTGTCTAGAGTACGATGTAAAAGTTTTGATAGGAGACCTCAATGCTCAAATTGGAAGGCAGATAAGTTAGTGGGCACAGCACCACGAAAAGACAAATGATAATGGCCTCCAGATAATAGATTTTTCAGAAGCTCGTAATTCGTAAGTATCCACAAAGCAAACTAGCAATCAAGCAGAGAAAAGAAGAAGGACCTGAGTAGAATTAAGAGAGCGTATGCAGCCTCCCAGTTCAAGAAGGTCGAAGAACACAAGCAATTGCTAGTTTTAAAACCGGAACGTAGGTTCTTTGAAATATCGAAGGTGACCAAGCAACCGAAGCTAAGATGTATGCGTGCAACATTTCCAACAACTGCTGTTGGGACATCAGGTACAGCAAGGCGTAGAAAAGGAAAAGAAACCATACCTCCGGTCAGTTAAGACCCAGTACCAATACCCAGTATAGAAAAAGTAGACCTAGCTAAGAAAGCTCAAGAACAACAAAGCCACCACGCCAGATCTGATGGTTTACCAGAGGAGCTCTTCAAATACATAGTTGATGATGTCTTAAGAAAGGAAGAAAGCATGGCCGATGACTGGTTGACCAAAGAATTAAGGTTGAGACCATTTTTTCATCAGGTTCAAAGCTGCATACGATAGCATTCACCACCAGGAGCTATATATGTTGGCGATGGCTGAACGTGAAATACCGGGAAAATTGAACCAGTTATGTCAAATGAAATTATAAAATACATGCAATTTACAACTAGAGAAAAGCCCTTTCGAACTATTTCAAAGATGCACATGGTTTGGACTAGGAGACATGCGGTATCCAATCGGTTTAGACTCAGTACCTTTTCCCAGTATAGAAGAAGAAGACTGAGCTTAGAAAGCTCAAAATCAACAAAGCCACTACGCCGGACCTGATGGTTTACTAGCGGAGCTCTTTAAGCATGGAGAGGATGTGTCAAAAGAAAAAAAAAAACATGTCCAATAACTGGTCTATACTAGCTCAATATATCCCAAAGCGACCAACAAATTAAAGTCGAGACCATCTCTTCATCAGGTTCAAAGCTGCATATGATAGCATTCATCATCAGGAGCTATATATGATGAAGATGTCTGAACTTGAGATCTGGGGAAATTTTATCCAATTGTAACCCATGACAGTAGAAAATAAAATAAGCAACCAGAGAAAAACCCTTTCAAGCTATTTCAAAGATGCACAGGGTCTTGCACAGAGTTGGGCTATCATGCAATTCCTTAAATCTCGCTCTGTAGCAAATAGTTGCATGACAGTTGTTAACACGAAGAGAACTATTTTCAATAGATCTGGTAACTTTTATGGTACCTATTCTGATGATATCGACATCATCCACCGATCCCAATATGCCATTATAAGGCGTTTTTCTTTTTTAGCTCCATGCACTACACTGAGCTGTCAAAAATAGTAATATGCTCCTTTTTTAGTTCAGAGAACTCAGAGCACTCAACTTATGTTTCTTTTTTTTAATCGTTTAGCTCGTAGTATACTCAATAAGCTCAGAACAAAAAGCGAATGGAGTAAAGAGCTGAGCGCATCCAACTTCAATTATTATTCAATCATTTCAAATGGGGGCGTTCAACACATCAATATCAGTTCATATTTTTGAATTGTTCGAGTTTTTGATTGCCAGCTTACAGATGAAAATTAACTCGGTACTTAATTCAGGTGCATTGAACGCACTGCAATCGTAGGAGAGTTTAGTGCTCAGATGTGTTTCAAAATTACATCGAAGTTGAGCTCGGATTATACTTTGCTCAGAGCTAGCTCCAATAGCTCGAGCTTAACTCCATGCTCTGCTTAGAGCTAAAAAAAAAACCGCCATTAGAGTCTTCCACGGCAATTGAAGAAGAGTCAAGAACTGTTGGTCTTCAAGATAATGAGGACAAGAACAAATTATGCTTTCATCAACAATGAAATTCTGTCAACTCGCTAGAACAGAATGTCACTGTTTATAGCAACAACTTCAAAGTAGTTCATCTTCCTCAGACGACATCTAAGTGAAGATCAGACAAAGAATTACCCTAGAAAACTGGTGCTTCCTGTCGGTTCGTCGCAGGAAATAGATTCAAAACTCCTGACACGTAAGACTAAATGCTCGCTCAAAAAACCCTTATATTGCCAGTTCTATGTTATGGATCCGAGTGTTGGGCAATAAGCACATTAGGACGGGTATTTGGTCCAATAAGTCGAGAGACTAGATGGAGGAAAAGATACAACCACGAAATCTACAAGCTGAAGTACGTTGACTATGTTGGTTCGTATACATCTAGCGAATGGACCGTAATGCTCCAGCTAAAGAGTCTTAGAATCCCAGCCCTCGAAAGAACGAAGAAGACCAAACTTCTGGTTTAAAGTCCATGCCATCACGGATGCCAGAAGCTTGGTCAAGATAACTGGGAGAAAAAAAAAAAAGCTGAGATTTTCTATTCCATGAGAGTGGGGTCTACGAACTATCTAAGAGCCTATTAATTATTTGGAATTTTTTTTTGAAGAATGATGAAATTCGGTAGAGTGTTAGAGCTGTAGTGTATTGAAAAACTGAAAATTAAAGACTAAGGAAAATTTGTAATAGTAAATAAAACGAAGAACAGCAAATCTCCTTCACATAATCTATAATCCCACCCCTCATTCGATTCTTTACTTACTTAAGTCAATAAAAATAAAAATCATTTAATTATCAAAAGTTCTTATCTAAATTAGGAAACCCTGGATTACATTATTCAGTTATCTAACAAGTGCCTATAAATTCTGGAGAATGTATTTTTCGGGTAGCTAACTCATTCATTAATTATTTTTCTTGTCGAATAAATATTTTATTTGCATAAAACTTAAAGCTTGTTAATACCTCTTAAAAGTTAAGCAAAAAAAAAATCATCTTATTAGTAACTTTTACGTTAAACCTAATTGCAAGATTGTATCTTTGAATTGGAAGAAGAAAAAAACGCAACATCGCCAAGAAAAAAAAAACACGCAAAAAAATGAAGCAACAACAAAAATTCCTTCAGCGTGATTTTTTTTTTTTTTTTTTAATTTCACACAGCTCTCTATGGCTATGGCTAAACCCTATTTGCTTCGACTTTCTTTTGTTTACACACCCATAAACCATCAGGAAAAGGAAACTTTCCTAATGAGCAACCAAACCCTTTAGCTTCTATAACCAACCCCTTGATTGATGTGAAATGTAATCCAAGAACCAAGCTTGCAACAACAACACCACCATCATAGCTATACAAACAAAAAAAAGCAAAAAATATATTTACAGAAAAAAACAAAACAGCTATAAAAAAGAACCGTTAAATAAATTGCTGGACTATTACTTACGTCTGCACGGGTTGCAGTATGGAAATGCTTTTAATTTCCTGAGTTTTCCCAACGTAACTCTCGCCATTTTTACCACCATTGCCAATCCCGTTTCCACTACCAGCACCAACACCACCACCACCGCCGATTCCACTCAGAAAGTCATCCATCACACGTCTCGGTTGCCGCTTCGATGGCATTCGTGTGAATGGGGGTGGTGCTCTGCCAATGGACAGTGCATCCTTGGCTGCTTGTTTTTCCGTTCGTCCACTATAACAAAAGAAACAAAATAAACGAATAACTATATTAAGTCGCAAAAAAATAATATTAATGTTAGAACACATGCTCCTTATAGTAAGAATGCATCATCACTAGCTTAGAAGAGCTGCTTTGGATGGAAAAGAGATGTGAAAACCCAAGAGAACATAATGTGGACAACCATAACGACAATGTAAACCAAAGCCACCCGAAGTCATTAGTTTTGAATAAAATATCGCACAGATAACACCGAGGGGCTGTGACTTGCTTTGGCAGCATTATTAAAGTTCCTATTTATGGGTGAGTTCAGTATGAGTAAAGACTATAGTAGACTGCGCACACGCCACACGGTCGCATCCAAACCTTGCAAGTTCTATTTCAGGTTTAAAAGAAATTAATTTTAAAATTATATTGATAACGACAAAATGCAGCAAAGCTCAAAATAGTGCTTCAAACAATGTCTCATTCTCAATCATCAAACTATTCGGATATCCAGTTATCCGGATATTAAGTTAAATGAAACATTCGAGTTCCAACTCATTTTGAAAAGTGCCGAGTATCCGCATAGTTAAATGACACAATTGAGACTTGAGACCCAATACTATCCCAATATGGTTGGTTATCCGAGCAGTTAAATGAGACAATTTTGGTCTAACACTATCCAAATATTATCAGATAATGTCGACTAACCTGTTAAATGAGACGGTTGAGATCCAACACTTTCTGGATAATGTCAGTTATCATGTTAAGTTAAATGAGGCAGATGAGATTCGATATTATTTAGATATTTTAATGGGACAATACCCGGAAAAATAAATGAGACAACTGAGATGTGATACTATTTGGATAGTGTCGGTTCTGTGGATAATATTGTATGAAAAAGTTAAGCTCCAAAACTAATCGGATAGTGTCAGATATCGAGCCAGAGTTGATAGTTCAATGAGACTAATACCTGACATATCCGAATAGTGTTGGATATCTGCTCAGCTAAAAAAACTGTTGACATTTTAGACATATGGCTATCCGGACAGATTACATGAGAAAGCTGAGATCCAATACAATCCGAATAGTTAAATAGGACAGATGAGGTGCTACATTATCCGGATAGAGTTGGTTATCTGGATAATTAAATGATACGTGAGCTCTGATACTATTCAAATAGGGTTTGATAGCTGGCCAGAACTGATATTTCAATGATACAGCTGATTCGATACTATCCGGATAGTGTCGGATACCAAGTCAGTTAAAAAAGACAATTTATATTTGAAACTATCCAAACTATGTAGAGAATACAGACAAATAAACAAGACATTTTAGGTCCAAGACTATACAGATAGTGTTGGATGTCTGGAATCTTGGCTGATATCCAACTCATTTTTGAAAGTGTCGATTATCTACATAGTTAAATAATACAGTAAAGATGCAACACTATCTGAATATTATCAGTTATCCGGGCAGTTAAATGAGACAGTTGAGGTTTGGTACTATTTATATATTGTCGATTATCCGGATAGTTAAATTAGGCAGTTGATATATGACACTATTTGGATAATGTTGGTTATATGGATAGTATTATATGGGACAGTTGAACTCCAAAACTAATCGGATAGTATCATATATACGGCCAAAATTTATAGTCCAATGAGGTTAGCTTATACCCGACAATATCCGGATATTGTTGGATATCTGGTCAGCTAAATATAATAATTGATATTCCATACATATGACTATCCGGACAGATTAATAAGAAAGCTGAGAACCGATACTATTCTAAGACTTAAATTGAACAGATGATGTGCTACACTATCGGGAAAGAGTTGCTTATCTGGTTTATTTATTATCCAGATAGGTGAGACAGGTGAGCTCTGATACTAATCGGATAGGGTTGGATAGCTGGCCAGAACTGATAGCTGATACCCGATACTATCCGGATAGTGTCGGATATCCGATCAGTTAAATAAGACAATTTATATTTGATACTATCCGGATAGTGAAGGTAATCTTGCCAGATAAATAAAACATTTTAGGTCTATGTCTATGGAAATAGTGTCGGATATCCAGAAAGATACTGAAACAGTTGAGATACGACGCTATCCGGGTAGTGTCAGTTATCCAGATAAATAAACGATACAGTTGAGTTTTGATTTGATATAATCCAGAAAGTGTATGGAATCGGACAGATAAACAAGATATTTTCGGCTCAAGACTAACCAGATAGTCTTGGATATCTGGATAGTTAAATGAGACAGTTAAGATCCGACCTTATCCGGGTAAACTTGCGTAAACAATTATAGGTACATCTAGGAATTCTTTACTTATTGTGATAAACAGAAAACAGTTAAACAATACGCCTGTTTAACTATTTCCTAAATCCTCCCCTGAAATTGTTTTTGCATCTAACAGCAGCACGGTACAAGATTTTGAAAAATGCAGCAGAACCAAACCATTTCGCTTTTGTGATGGACGGGTGTAGGTACCTTAGTACCTTTAAAACAATTATTCAGCAAAAAAAAAAGAAGAATCTAAAAGAAAGAAACCCTGACAACGACAATGAAGAGAACAAGGACATAACTTAAGGTGTGAAGGCATGAATAATTCATTTTTAATAACGCTCCCGAAGACAACGACGACAACACGACGTGAATTGGACAAACAAAACTCGCAGAGGGCCAGCATGCCCCCCCCACTGCGCCACTGCACACTGCCACTATATAGGTTTGTTGTAGTCATCTTGGGAATCGCATAGCGTTGCATCGCATAGAGAGAGTCTTAACCTGTTACCCATGCCGACATAACATCGTTGCCGTCGTCGTTGTTTGGGGAAGACTAAGGGTTGGGCTCAGGAGGCGCATATATATAAAAGGTGGATCAAGAAAACTCCACGGAATAGAAAATTTGATTTGTGGCTGATGGGCTGCGGTGAATGCGAAACAGTTGCATTTGGAATGAATGAATGGAGCCGCTGCACTGCTGTGCGGTGGTGGTGATGGTGCGGCTGCTGCAGGGGCAATGTTTTGAGTGCGGCTCTCGCCTAAGCTGCTCCCTTCTTGACTACTTGGAACTTGTGGAGCTCCCAATCTCGCATTCCAACGGGCTTCCAATTGAATTTGCATTCTATGCCGCACATGGTGCGGTGTGTTGAGAAATCAGTGGTATGGCAAGGCTACCAACACCATAGGCGATGACGACAACGACGACGGCAAGGACAACGGTCTAACGCCACCGCCACCGCCGCCGCCAGCATACGTACATATTATCCAATGCAAATGTGGTGCAAAGTCCTTCTCTCGGTTGGTGGTTATATCGCAAGCAAGTTTGGCGGTCATGATCGTTGGTTATGTTTAAAATTTCAAATGCAGAAAAGCGGAATTTTGTTTGTTAGAATTTTTGGTTGAATGCTTTGAATTCCGAGCATTGAATTTGTTTGCAATGGAATGGCACCTATTTGTTTGATTTTTCGGTCTGCTATGGCCATCATGATGGTCACAATTTCGTGGTATGGGTCTATTCTTCTTTATCAATGCGGGATAAGAGTATAGTTTTGTTCTCAATGAACAAAGATTATGTTTTTTAATTGGAAGACGACTTCGGTATTTGGTAGGTACATAAACAGCTGTATGCAAATTGAATTCAAATAAGAGATATTACGTACTTCATGAATTCTTAATCGCAGTTGTTATAATTATTATTGATGGTATAAAATTGGATTAAAGATTTATGAGATTTATTTTTGACTACCTACGTATGAGGGTGTGAAAATGGCTTTACTCAGACATTAAATCAAATCGTCCGAATTTTTAATTTTTAATAAATAGTTTTTCTTTGACAACATTGTCATTCAAACGTCATAAAACGAAACAAATGGTTTAGCGAGAAACCTATTGAATCCCAAAACTTACTAATTGATGTTTAAAATACCCGTATGAAAATAGGGGGAATAAAAGAACATTTTCATTTTTTGTTTTGTTTGTTTATGAAAAGGATCCAAAACCTTGAAATCTTTTGATTAACAGAAGATTTTTTAGTATTTTATGTTAAATATACCTACGTAAATACTAGATAGTCAAATATTTGAAAATCGATAGAATTCAGGGTTTAGGACCTTAATTTCAGAAAACGAAACGAAACTATTTGTTCCAATATGTTTTGGGATATAAACATGCATAAGACCGAAAATGCTTCTAAATTTACTTGTGCGTTTCTAAGAGAATGGTCACATTGGTCACTTTTCAATATGTTCTGTAAAACTGGGAACTCAAAACATAAAAAATGGCAATTTTACACTTTCTGTCGAAATGGATGGTTACCAGTAGTGCAATAATCAGCCACGATGAAGTACTTGTTTTTCCTCCTCGCCCTTCGCCAGCAGAGAGAAATTAGCTAGAGTCCACTTATAACTGCCTGAATCGAGGAGGAGCTGCAACTGGAATAGCTGTCAAAATGTTGAATACACACAAATTTAATGATATGAACACAACACGACTCAGCTGCAGATGCAGCTGGACAAGTTGGCCAACGTTTAGCTTTTGTATATGCAGTTTTTTTGACGTTTTTGAAATTGTGAGCGCAAACGAGTGTTTACACAGGGGTAGAAGACGTATGAAGAGTAAGTAAGACAGCTATTGCAGCTGCAGCTCCAGTTGCAGCACTCTATCCTGGTCAGGCATTTACAGATAAATATGAGAGAAGATCACCGAAGCATATGACGTGATAAGTGTAACTATGTACATTAGGGTGGTCCTTATATTCGGTTTGTTTTTGAAATTTTGAGATGGATAGGCATCAAATGGTTCTTCACTGAAAAAAAAATGTTTCCTAATTTTTTTCAGATTTTCATTTCACCCCCCTGGTCTCCCTATTTTCACTTTAAGGTACTAACTATGGGTTAGGGTGAGTCTTATAAAACGTAAGAAAACAAGCTGAGGGTATAGACTAGATTTAGACGAGAACAAAATTGTACTGGAGGGGGGTCTATTTTCCTCCGTTTATGCAGGGGTAGTTTTCAAATTTGGATCAAAACAAAAAAAAAATATTTAAAAAAAAAAATGGGAATACTAACAATGCCACGCCTTAGCTTATTTTAAGGGCACGATTTCATTCTATAATATGCTTCCTAAATAAAGTTTTTATTTCAAATAGTTTTTGAAAAAATAATTTTCAAACTTAAAAATTAAGAACAAAAATTATAATTTTCTTAAATAATAATTATTTTTTCGAAAACTATTTAAAATAAAAACTTTATCCAGAAAGCATATTATAGAATGGAATCTTGGCTTTAAAAAAAGCTAAAACATGGCACTGTAAGTGTTCCCGTTTTTTTTTTAAATATTTTTTTTTCTGTTTTTGACCAAATTTTTAGTTAATAACCCCTCCCGCCTGAACGGGGGAAATAGACCCCCCTCCAGTACAATTTTTTTCTAGTCTGAATCTAATCTATACATTCTGATCTATTTTCGCGTTTTATAGGAATAATCCTTTACCCACAATTAGTACATAAAAGTGAAAATAGGGAGACCAGGGGGGTGAAATTAAAATCTGAAAAAAATAGGGAAATTGTTTTTCAATGTTTTGAATCGAATGAGGGCTATCCAAGACTACGTCCAATTTAAGGACCACCCTATTGTACATATCAACGTGTTGGAGACGACGAAGCCACAAGTAGGTGCCGTAGTAGGGCCTTCATCGAAATTACTTAAGAGTTAAAAGGTGTCCAAGCCTTGAAAACAGACGGATCTCCGCTAGTTTGGGATGAGATAAGGATCAGCTCAAAGACAAAAGGAGTATGTTTTTGTGGTTTCAATTCGCGTTTTTATCAGTGAGGTGAATCGTCTTACTAATGCCCTATTCATAGTAAAGAATTCTCAAATACGCACTGTTTCTCCTGTAAATCTTAACCGTAATCAAAGCATTGAAGAACAATAAAGTCATTGTCATTGTAAGTCATAACTTAATGGTACTCCCACAGAGATTCTATGAGCAATACCAACAACGTCAAGTGAGCTCCTGCACCCACTCATTGAGAGAGCTTGAGAACTTTGGAATTTTACTAAAGAATGGAAAAAGTTAATGATTGTCAAGTTCCTAAAAAAAGGAGATCTTACGCAGTGCAAAAACTAGAGACGAAATTGTATGCTCCCTTCTGTAGCCTGTAGACCTGTAGACCGTCACCTCAGAGACACACTTGATACCAAACAAGCGTGTCATGCTGTGCATAAGCGAAGGTTGCCAGATAAGTTTGAAATCCAAAGTGGGATCAGACAACGTTGTATACTTTCACCAATATTGTTCATGTTGGTTATTAATGATGACCTGCATGCAGCTTTGTTGAATGGAAATGGAGGAACTCAGTGGGCTCGGCAATCACGCCCCAATAGCTTGACTACTACGACGCATAAATTAATTTGTATCATAAAAGATAAAAAAATATATTATATGACTTCAATAATTAAGATTTCTTTTTGGTTTTGAAACTAAAATAAATGAACTGTAAGAATTTTTCCATTTGAGAACGGGCATGGGACAAAGTCAGAAAAGACTGCAAATAAGACATTTTGAAGAATTTTTTGAGTGATGAAAATATATCATTTCTGAATAATTTCGTGTTGCCATGTAGAGCACCAATTAGATTTAGAGTTATAAAAAAAACAGATTGAATACTTTAACTGTTATTAAAATACTCGTAACACCCATGTACTAATTAATTTAATATAACTATTTTTTTATTTCAAACTGCAGTCAATCAAGTTTTTATTCATAGATTTGATAACGATGCTCTATAAAAATTGTTTCCATCTTGCCATCACAGCACAGACATCAAACTGTTCAAAAAAAACGTCCTTTCATCAAAAGATCAATTGAAATCAAAATTGGATTTCGCTTTTATATCATTGCACATTCCACGTGTCAGCGCAATGAAATCATTTTCTCCAACTACATCTTCATATACCATCCTACGTTTACCAATTTAAAATGAGAAGCAATATTCTTACTTTGTTACTATTTGACGATGTTATAATAAAACCGTGTCGATTTGTGCCACCCTTTTATTCCAGAGATACCTTCTGTTACCTTTATCAACTACTACACTATTTTTTACTACACCAACAACACTGTATATGCAACTCACCTGTAGCGGAAACGTGATCCAAGTGTGAACAGTTCCGATGATTGCGAAGATGACTGAATTGGTGCAACCCTCACCAGGCGGAAGAATGCATGATGCTCAACGCAGCACCGCCAAAGGTGTTTGCAAGCTGACTTCCTTGGTGTTTCGAAACCGTACGTGCTTAATTCATTCTGCAAAAATGGAAAAGATAAAATTAAAAAAAAAAAAATATATTCACAGGAAAAAAGTGATGAGGAATGAGATGATGAGTTTTGGTTTTTTTTCATTTTTATTTCGGGTTTATTGTCAGGATTCTTAAAAAAAATTCCTGGAAAATCTTCTTCTGACTGTGTAAGTGTGAAAGAAGCTTAAAGAACAAATTTTGCATAAGAATAAAGTTTCTGAAACAATGTTCTACTTTTGTTTGGTAAATTTTCTTCATACATTTCACCGAAATGATGATTAAACAGTTTTTGCCAGAGAAATTCATTGGAAAATGTTTTCATCTAAATTGTGCGGCAAGAAACAAGGAAATGTTTTTGAATGTCTTAAACCATTCAAGTTTTCCAAAATACGGGGGCTATTTAGATCCCAAAATACCGTGCCTCTGTTCCTAGAGATATGATAGAGACAACCAAATAGCAATGGTCAAAATGATATCATTTAATCGTTGGAATGAGACCCTCTATTATAGACCCACCCCGTTGGCTAAAGTCCTTAAGTGAAGAAACGTACCTGTACATAATGTCATCCAGCTGTACCTACTCCGCCATAGGAAGTGTATACTTGGCACTGAAATAAATCACTTGGAAGGTCTGAAGGCCCTCCGACCCTAAATGATTTTTGCTGAAAGTCTTTTGAGCAAAAGAGTTTTCCTAGAAAACGGGAAGGAAGACACTCTAGCAGAATTCACTAAAAAACAGCGGTGTCTCAAATGAAGGTACAACTCAAGTTCTTCCATCTTAAAATGTATCTATTAATGTCTAAAGTTTAAAATATCTCGCTAATGCCTAATTAAATCTAAGTCAAGACAGTTAAAAAAAAAACTCTCATAAACTACTATAATTCTAGCAAAGTTCCCACATAGAAATGATACCAACAAAACAGCCTAATGGAAGTTCGCTCATCTGTTTTTTTTTTCAGTTGTTGTTGTTGTTCTTTAGTTTGTCGCCCTACTCGTGTTTCGCTTGGAAAACTTTCTAATTTGTCGCTAAAAGAAACGAAAGTATATCCTTAAGGAATTCTCCTGGCGACGAAAATATTAAAATAATCCAAACATCAACCAACGAAGAGAATATACAACAAAAGTTACTAAAAGGAAGCTGAAAGTAAGAGAAAACAGAACTAAATCACAAAAAAAAGGATATTCCTCCACAACAAAGTTAGATAGGACTAGATGTAGGTAGGTATGTATATTATGTAGTTGGAAATAGATGGTTATAAACATGATGGGACATTTACATTTTTATCGCAGATCCTCAGCATAAAATATCGTCCTTTGTAGTAAACTTTAGCTATTCGAGGCCAATAGTAATGAGCCACTGTTGTCTTGTTCCTAAGGACGACTATGCCACTCGGTGTTAGTCCAAGAAAGTACTCAACGCTGTCTTCACCCTGCGAATAAGAAAAATAAAGAAAAAAAAAGTAAAAATTAAAACAAGAAGAAAAGTTAGATTTCATTCAAAAAAGAAGAACAAAAAAAAATAATATTCAGTGAAAAACTTGAAGGACGAAGAATAACATTCTGCTTGTCATTATATAGCTCCAAAAAAGTATAAAGAAGAGAAACGATGATGTGGTGTTAATTTTGCCAACACCAAGTTATCAAGCATTTTTTGGAGTTTTTGATAAGACACTTCCTTTTATACGTGCGTTTGGTGCAATCCTTGATGTTGTGTCGATCGATATAAAATGTTGTGTTCGTATAATGAATTCTAAGTTTTTAGGAAACTTTGTATTGGTATATTTTTTGGGGATGATGCGGATGAATTTGCTGATTTAAGTTACAGGGGAAATCGTGAATTAAAATTCAGTTAAGGAATTTAAAGATGTAGATGTATAGATAGAGTGGAAGAAGTCTGATTTTTTTTGTGGTTCGATGCATTTCAGAATATTGAGGGTAACGTTGAATATTTTCATAAGAAGGTTTTCATAAAAGGTACTATTACCAATTCTATAAATGTATACCAAATAAATGAGCTGTTCAGATGACTGTAAATTGTGGGGTAGTTTTGATTGCCCCTCTTTTCTGTTTTCGGCGGTGCTGAATCCCGTTTGCGATTTAAATTTCGTGACGCAACATGGCTCGAAAACTACCACTCATCCGAAAATGACATTGCAGTACCGTTGAAAGTAGGTATACAAAATTTCCAATAAATCTCAGTTAACATTTTTTTTTCTGAGACAGCCCATTTGGGTTCAAGCGCTAGTTGAAAAATGACGTATTTTTACTGTTTTTGAAAATCTACTTGAAAGCACTTAGTTACTACTTTATGAGAAAATTTTAAATTTTTTTCTGTTACATGAACCAAGATATACTTTTCTGATCGTCTTTGATACGTTAAGTTTGAATCTGGTCTTGAAATTACTCTAGCATGACACGTTTTTGAAATATTCAAATCAAAAGATATAAAAAATGCATTTTTTACTATTTTATGCAAATTTGCGGTTATGTTTTTTGTCGAGTTAATTTTCTTCGAATAAAATGTTTATAGTTATTCTAAAATATAAATATTTTACTTCAAAATTCTTTTAAAATTTTTCAAAACCGCTTATTCATTTTCGAGAAATCTTAATACTTTGTTTTGAACTACGTTATTCGAAAAATCCAGTCAATTTGCATTTTCGTAGTACTTTTAGTACAATATTGCATTTTGCGTCAAACGAAAGTCGCAAACCTCAGATTCAGATTCAGCACCGCCGAAAACATAAAAGAGAGGCAAAATCAAAACTACCTCACAATTTGCTCACTGAGAGCCTCTTTGAGCAAAAATTGACTGGACGACTAATGAGGAAATATCATATTTTTTGATGGCTGGATACGAAAGCTCGCAAATTCAAATCTTGCAATACGAAATCTAGCAATTACAAGGCTACATAGTGGTTATACCATTTAGAAAGGAACTAAGGTATTCAAGGGTTTTATTGTAAAAATCATTAAATGAGTCATTAAAGATTTCTCACGAAGAGAAGTCTTACAGGCCGATTTCGCTTCTTCCTATAATATCAAAAGTTTTTGAAAGAATACTACTCCTGCGCTTGCAACCGATAATATAAGAGAAATAGTTAATACCTGCACATCAGTTCGGATTTCGAAACAAGCATTCGGCAATTGATCAAGTGCATAGAGTTACTGACGTTATTGAGAGAGCTCTTGAAGAAAAGAAAATTTGTTCGACTGTTTTTTTGGACGTGTCACAGGCGTTTGACAAGGTGTGGCACGAAGGCGTCAAATTAAAATTAAGGCAAGTTTTGCCTAAAGGATTTTATAACATTCTAAACGGATATCTAGATAACAGACTTTTTCATGTAGGATACGGAAATGACTTTTCTAATTTCAAAGAAATAGTGGCTAGGGTACCACAAGGAAGTGTATTTTGTCCAGTTCTCTACCTCCTCTACCACGTTTGCAGATGATACGCAATTCTAGTAGTGAATTTTCAGCTTAAAAAAGTATGTTTTAATCTAATTTCCCTTCAAAGTTTAATTTTATAGTTATTTAATTAGTTAGTGAGTTTTACCTTTGAACCGACGTTATACGAGTATCTTACGGTAAAATAAAACAGTTTTCTTTCAGATCTTATGATTTGAAATCAAGACTATACCTATGTAAAAAAACATTAAATGTTTTCATAAAATTTTCCCGGAAAAATACCCAGTACAGAAATATAATATTTAGTAAAAGATTTTAAAAATTAATGAAACAAACAAATAAAAAAAAAACAATCCAAAGTCTTCAAAAATAATCTCTTAAAGAACAAAACTCCATTTCCATCATAGTATTCCATAAAAGATTATCATCCAGAAATTTTTATTACACATCTTTAAGCTCATTAGTCGTACAGCACAAGGGTAGTTCGTTTCATAGCATCATCCAATGGAGAACAAATTTAAAATTCTAAATCATAAATTTTTAACGATTCCCCGACTCCAATATACGATGTGAAACTTCACTTTATTGCTTTGCAAACTGTTTTTTATCTTCTCCCATGATGCTTTGCATGGAATTATTACAAAGTCCATCATCGCTATCGTAAAAGATGAAGATGGAATCCATCAGCAAGGATTTCCCATTTCAGTTTTAACAATCACTTCTGTCTGAAACTGCCCCATCCACATCACTGAATGGGCGCGCAGTTTTCAATTGCAAAATCCAACATATTTTTCTCTGTGACATTTAAAACAATGATACCGAGGATGATTGTCCTCTCGACCAATTTCACAATGACAGAACAAAAAAAAAATTAAATAAAAAAAAGGAAAATACAGAAAACGGATATTTATTACACTTACCAGAACCGGATGTAAATCAACCCCATACATGTCGTGCCATTTTACTTTGTCGAGGTAGTTGATTTCAGCCGTTGCCGGTGACATGCCCTTTAATTGTTGATGTAATTCGCTAACACGTGTTTCCAGTTCACCGGTTTGATTTGGCAGCAGCCGGAACTCGGAGACGTATCCTTTCGAATGGCGGCGTGGATCATAATCGCCCAATTCAGCTGTTCAGATTCAGATTCACATTCGGAAAAAAAAAAACAAAACAAAAGAGACAAAAACAGTTAGTGTAAAATTGTTTAATTGATGTTCATTATTTTATGGAATGATGATGGAACCCCACCCTCTCACTTTCGTAGGTATAGTATACTCATACAAATAGGTCTACATGTTGTATCTTCTATAACTACCCGAAACAGAGCTTTGGAATTGGGGTAAATGGTTTTCCGGGTATGCGGATGAATAATTTGCTTAATGAAGTTTAAAACGACTGTCGATTTATTAAATTTATGATAATTATAGGGAATGCATTTAATACCATTTGGTAATTAATTTGGTATTATAAACTTTTGGAGAAAAGTTTTATGTGGCCTTCTGTGTGAATCTGGCTGCCGCCACCATTACCACTCCCGCACCATCAGCCATGCTGTTGTTATAGTTGGTTGGATGAATACATATTTGAACAATAAAAAGTTTAAACGTACATTTTTTTTGTCTATTCGTTAACTTGAAATTAACGACGAGACATAATAACGATTTTGATACAAAAAATTAATTTTGATTTTGTATAGAGTGCGGAAATCAACTGATTTCATACGATTTGGGAAAACCTACTATTCAGATGGGCTATAGTTCGATTTAAAAAAGAATTAGTCATGCCTCATCATCCATTAAAAACTAAATACAAAAATATGTATGTAGGATTGTAGGTCTAGATACTTAGGCATTTATGTACGAATTAGAAGTTACCTTTACTATTTTCTTGGAGTAAAAAGACAATTCCCTTCTTCATCCGTCGCAAAAGCCCTATTTGTCCTTTTTAACTTTTAAAAAACAAGAGAAAATTGATTTTTGAAAACAACTATAACTGATTTAAGGTCGATTTTAAGTCAAAGAATATTTAAAAATTCATTATTTAAGGATTTGGGAATATCAATACCAAGGATGTGGCAAATATATTCGATCACTAATTAGCTTTAACTTTGACGATCCAACTTCTCCTCATTTTCTATAAAGTTGATGGGATACGTCAAGTTTTTAAGGAACATTTATACCGTGGTTTTATCTTACATATTCGAGAAGTCTTTTTAACTCCTAGGATTTGCGTGAGGGCAGTCTAGTCGGTTAAAAATGTCGTCTTGTCTGCCATTTTGAAAAACGGTATTAAAAAAGACATAGATGCTATTTTCACGACTCCTATTGGGCTAAAGTAATAAAATTTGTTTGATTTTGTAGATAAAAATATCTCTTAAAATTATAGCTTACAAAAATTTTTTAAATCTCTTTCCAATATAAAAATATTGTAGAAAAACTGTCGAATTTTGTCTGTAAAAAAAGTTTTTAACGTTTTTTTTCGCTAGTATATTAATTGCCGGTCAATCGTTTCGCATGACATTCCATGACAGCATATAAAATGTTGCCAAAAAGAGTTTTGGAAAAAAGTCCAAACATTTTTGGCATACAAATTTTGGAAAAAAACATCGAAAACTTAAAAGAAAACCGAAAAGTAAACTTGTCCAAAACAAACAAATTTTTTAATTATTATTGGAAAAAATAATTAAAAATTCCGGAATTAGCGCCAACTTTTTTGGATTGTTTTTAATATGAAACAAAATTCACAACCGGGTCACACGTACTTGCTCCCATGTATAAGTTGCATGTAATGAAGAATTTTTAACATATGAAAGTAAAAATAAAATATATAAAAACCTTAATATTGCTCTTTTTACTGTTTAAACAACTAGCAAAATAGCAAAAATCTCAAAAACAAGTATGCCATTTGATTACTTGAAAAAATATAAATACAAACATATATGCAAACAAAAAATGTAAAATCGTTGGACCTGTTTTCTTAAACAAAATGTTAGTATTCCAATTTTTAATACATATTAAAATACATTTATAAACCAAATTTCAAAAATGTTCATTCACCCGTTTTCAAAATATTGAATTTATAAAAAAAATTTAGTATTGTTTTAAAAAAATCAAATATTTAATTTTTTTATTGAAATTTTAAAAGAGCTTTTGCATGAAACATTTTGACTGAAATCGTTAGAACATTAATGAGAAAATCGAAAACCAAAAAAAAATTAAACGCACGACAGAATCGCAGGTACTTGCTCTTATGTTCAAGCTGCTTGGAATTAAGAACTTTTAAATATGAAAGTAATTATTAAAAAAAATAAAAATATAGAAAAAGCATTTAAATCGTTTTTTTTTTAACTATAGTTAAGAAACTTAAAGCCCAAAAACAAGTATGCCATTTGATTACTTGAAAAATATAAATACATGAAAAACTGAATTTTTAAATCGTTGGAGCGGTTTTCTAAAAAAATACTTTTTTTATATAAAATTTTAATAACATTTGTTAAAGTCGGAACTATTTTGTTCGGACTGGCTGATCAGGGTGCATAAACCTTGACCAGACCGTGGAGTATACAAAAGGTTCTTTGTACCTTTGTATATTGTATCGAAAGTTTGATGCAGTGAATATTATTGCCCCTTACCACTGGTGGGGGGAAGCAATAATAATTAAATAGACTGGACACCTTTCTGATCGTGAATGATAGAATTTTATTAACTTACAATACTATTTATACATTAATTTTGCTTACTTAGCTAAATTTACAAACATCAAAGGTATATACATAATTACTATAATACAAAGGAAAGAAAGAAATATGATATATTTCTGCCAGGTATGTTCTGTATCTGGATGCAGAATGCTGACTTACTTTGATAATTTTACATGCAGGAAAACTGCTGACTATGAGAAATGTGTGAGAAGTATGATTTGAAAATAAAGCATACAGAGAAGCTGTTGCTGTTGTTATAAATTATACATAGCTGTTGTAGGGTAAATAATAAATTGTAAATACAAATTGTTGGTATAAGATAATCTGATGGATTAAAATATACATTCTCCGCCCGTTGAACTACGTTCGAAACTATAGCACCATTTCAAATGATACATTATTGGGATTCTTGTCGTTGAGGTCTTCTGGTTTGCAGTCGAGGGTGCTCCGGATATCCGCTGAGGTTGCGAAATTTTCAAAGTAGATCCCTGGCTGCGACAGAAATGGTTGAGTCTTGACTGGAGCACATGCTATCATGGGGATGAATAGAAATACCAGGAGTATAGCAAGGGTTGCTTAACCAAGTGAAGGCTTGGACCTTTTTTTTGGTACTGGACCATCATCAGGCTTTGGGCGTGAATGTGCCAAAGTTGATGGGTAATGATTTGAACGGTCATCTGTCTTTTCCATTGGATTGGCATCATCACCTTGAACTGGAACTGGAAGAGGAGCCAATCTGTGTATGGCACGACGGAATATCCCATTAGCTGTGCGCACATCTGCTACTCGAACAAGACCATCGTCTCCAGTAATTACGTTAGTAATACGTCCAAGCGGCCATCGCAAGCTTGGTGTGTTATCTTCCTTGATTATGACCATCATCCCGGGTTCTGCATTTTGGCAACTCTCCTTCCATTTATACCTGTGCTGTAGCTGATTCAGGTAATCTCGTGACCATCGGCGCCAGAACTCATTTTTGAGATGATTTACCAGATTCCAGCGAGCAAGTACCCCGGAATCATTTGCTGCGGCCATAGGATCCACATTGCTTATGAGAGGTTCTCCGATGAGGAAATGGCCAGGTGTAAGGGCGGTTAGATCGTTCGGCGAGTCGGACAATGGAGTTATGGGCCTTGAGTTTAATATAGCTTCAACTTGAGTGGCAGCAGTTTCAAGCTCCTCATATGTCAACGATGCTCCTGCCAGAGTGTGCTGTAGCAAATGCTTTGATGATTTGACCGCAGCTTCCCATAGACCGCCAAAATGTGGTGAACGGGGTGGAATGAAGTGAAAGTCACATCCCTTTGAAGAGCATGACGATGTTATTTTCTCCCTTTCTGTGTCGGATTCAATGAAAGCGATTATATCTGACAGCTGGTTTTTGGCGCCAACAAAGTTTGTTGCATTATCGCAGTATATGTTTCTGCAATGGCCCCTCCTAGCCATGAATCGCTTCAGTGCCCCTATGAAACCTTGTGCCGTTAAGTCGGTTACAAGTTCCAAATGGCAGGCCTTCGTAGAAAAACAGCAGAAGATAGCGATATATGATTTTTGAGGCCGTTTGCCTCTTATCTTGTAGTGTGTAGATATAGGACCACAAAAGTCAACACCTGTATTGATGAATGGCCTTGCTGGTTGAATTCTGTCCGCAGGCAGATTTCCCATTTGTTGTGACAGCAGCTTTGGTGTGGCGCGAGCACATTCGACACACTTGTGCAGCACTGATCGAGCAAGCGTCTTTCCTCTAACTGCCCAAATGGTCTGTCTAGCAATTGAAAGCATGCTTTGTGGACCAACATGATTGTTGTCTTCATGAATTTCAACAAATATCATTCTGGTGTACGGGTGACTATATGGGATCAATATGGGATGTTTAGCGTCGTATGGCAAAGACGATGCTTCTAAACGCCCGCCCACACGAACCAGCCCTTCTTCATCTAGAAAGGGTGCCAGGCTCTTGTATGGATTTTTATTTGGTAATTCACCCTCGTCCTTCAGATGCTTAATTTCATCCTTGAATTGGTCTTGTTGCATGTGCTTATAGATGTTCTTTTTTGCTTTACTAAGCTCCACAACTGATAGGGGACCATTTTTCAGTTTGATTTTTGACAGTTTCAACTCAATTTCCTCAATTGACAATTCTTCTTTATTTTTCCTGATTTTGGTAATTGTCACCTTTTGTCTCAGATTGTGGATGTATCTCAGCATAAAGGTAACTATTCGTTCTGCAAATTTGAAGGAATTTTTATGATTGAGGGCAGTTAATATTCCTTCTTGATGGGGGGGTGAATTGCGCACCGCGGCTGCCACAGATGGATTGGCTTCAGTTGGGTTGTATTTTAGTGGCCAAATTGAAGTGGCCCCATGAAGAAACTTTGGTCCGTAGAACCAAATGTTGCAATCGTGAAGTCGTTCAGGTGCTATTCCACGTGATAGAACATCTGCTGGATTTTCTTTTGACGGGACATGGTGCCATTGCTGAAGTATTGTGTTTTGTTGAATACGCGCTACTCGATTAGCAACGAAAATGGGGAGTGAGGCGGATGATGACGAATTAATCCAAGCAAGAACAATTTCTGAATCTGTCCATAAGAATGTTGCATCATTATGAATCTTTAGGTCCTTTTGTATGCGAAGCAGGAGCTCAGTGGCAAGACAAGCGGCACAAAGCTCTAGCCGGGGGATGGTTGCTTGCTGTGTTAATTTGGTTTGTTTTGATGGTGCAACTCTTGATTTGGAACATAATAATCGCACTGTGATAGCGTTGTCACTGCTAACGGATCGGACGTATACTGCTGCCCCATAGGCCTTTTCCGAAGCGTCAGCAAATACGTGATATTGTACGTTTTTGGGGCTTTTGTGTGCAAATATGTGTCTATCAATGTTGATGTTGTTCAGTGATTGTAGACCTTCGCGATATTTAAGCCATGTCGTCTGCATTTCTTGAGGTAGTGCTGCATCCCAGTCAATCTTCAACTCCCACAGTTTCTGCAGAAATATTTTTGCAACGACGACCACCGGAGCCATGATTCCCAGTGGATCAAACAGATGTGCGATGTCGGAATATGCAGACCGCTTGGTTACTCGAACTTTATCAACCCAGGATGTCTTGACACAGAGTTGATCAGATTTTGGCATCCACGTAAGTCCTACGGTTTTGATGTGTTCATCAATGTTGCTGCTGAAGTCTAGCTCTGTTTCTCTGTCCTCGAACGGAATACCCTTCAGGAGAGATCCATGATTAGCGCACCACTTTCTTAACTTGAAACCACTTCTTTGCAAGATTGTTCGTAGTTCTGATTGGGTTGTCAATAACTCGGCAATTTTGTCAGAGCCAGTCAATACGTCATCCACGTAAAAATCCCGTGACAGAGCCATTGATCCCAATGGAAATCGTTCCTTGTTTTCTTGAGCCATTGCTTGAAGGCACCTTGTGGCTAAGTATGATGCAGAGGTGGTGCCGTAGGTAACTGTCTGAAGCTTGAAACACTTTAGGGCGTCATTTGGGCTGCTTCTCCACCAAATCAGTTGGAACTTCTGATCCTCTTCGTTTACGACTACCTGCCGGTACATCTTTTCAATATCTGCAGTAAAAACATATCTTGGCATGCGGAAACGTAGCAGCATTGAAAAGACATCGTCTTGAATTGTTGGACCAGTAGCGAGGACATCATTAAGTGACAAATTTGTGGATGTTTTAGCAGAGGCATCAAACACCACTCTTAGCTTAGTTGTGCTACTGTCAGGCTTTTGAATGCAGTGATGCGGCAAAAAGTAATATGGTTTGGCAATTTGTTGAAGGGCCACTTCTTGCATGTGACCTAGTTGCTGATATTCTTCCATGAACTGCCTGTAAAGTTTTTTCAGCTCTGGTGCATTTGCAAGCCTCCGCTCCAGCGCAATAAATCTTCGAAATGCAATGTCTTTTGATTCTCCCAAGCAAGTGGGTGACTCTTTGAAGGGTAACCGAACCACAAAGCGCCCAGTTGAATCCCTAGTTTTAGTTTGAATGAAGTGAGTTTCACAGCGCTTCTCGGCTTGGGTGAAGTTGTCTGTGGTTGAAGTTGCTTCTTCTAATCGCCAAAACTTTTCAATCTGTTGATCAAGAGCCTCATCTGCGGTGCAAATTCCGCAAGCTGCCACCATAGGATCGTCAATGGGGGTTGATACCTTGCCTACTACTGTCCATCCAAATACGGTATTTTGCAGGGTTGGAAGATCGTCTCCTAGGCTTATTTGTCCAACAACCAAAGTCGAATAAAAGATTTCAGCACCGATAAGCAAATCGATTGGTCCTGGATGATCAAATTGTGAATCAGCCAAAACAATGTTGTTTGGAATATTCCAGGTTGATGTAATGATGGGCCGTGATGGCTGTGGTGAAATGATTTTTGGAAGAATGTGCGCTTCCACTCGAGTAGAGAAGCCGTTGATTTTCGAGTTTATTTCAATGTTAACTCTTCGATGGGACGCCTGTCTGCTTTGGCCGACGCCTTCCACACATAACGCCTCAAAAGTCTCCCTCAGACCTAATGTTTTTGCTAGCTTGTCGGTTATAAGATTAATCTGCGATCCAGAATCCAATAACGCTCGGCAAGCTATCTGCTTTCCTGCTTGACACCTTATATTCACAATGGCTGTACCAAGTATCACACTTGTGGACATTACGACACTGGGACTGGTTGCAGCTGCAGAAGTGCAAAGGCTTGCTGAATCTGCCGTGGAGATTGTTTTAACTAGTGATGTTGATATTTTCTTGTTTTTGGACCTGGTTGACTCATCCAAATGAAGAAGTGTGTTGTGCTTCTTTTGGCATTTTGTACAACCTCGGGAATGACAATCTTTTGCGACATGTCCTGATCCAAGGCAGTTTGTGCATTGCCTTGATCTTTGCACCAGGTTTAACCGCTGTGATGGGTTTAATTTCAAAAATTTGTCACAGTAGTACAGCTGGTGGTTGCCCTTGCAGGAGACGCATCCAGATTCTGTTGTTACTAGCGACGTATAGGCTTTGTCAGGTCTTGGCCGCTGACGTTGATCTTCTGAGCATTTTCTCGAGCTTGGCCCCAATGCTTCTAGGGATTGGAACCGCGTTTCTAAGAAAGACATGAAATCGTTTAAAGATGGTAGCTCCTTGGGTTGCTTAAGTGATTGCTCCCAAAGTGTAAGCGTGTTTCGGTCAAGTTTCTTGAGCAAAACGCACATCAGCAGCGGGTCCCAATTGGCAGTGTCTATGTTTAAACCTTTTAAACTAAGCATGCACTCTTGTGTGGTGTCATGCAAGACTTTTATTGCCTTGGAACCTTCACTCTGGATGGAAGGTTGCATAAGCAATCTCTGAACATGCGCTGTTACCAATAGCCTAGGATTGTCATATCGATCCTTGACTACTTGCCATGCTGCACTGTAGTTATCATCTGATGTTGTGAAGTGCCTTATCAGACTCTCTGCTTCTCCTGTTAAGGTCGTCTTTAGATAGAACAGCTTCTGACAATCCGCTATGCTCTGTTTATGCACTAGTTCAGTGAACAGATCACTGTACTGTTTCCACTTGGTGTAATCCCCATCAAACTTGGGCAATGTTATTTTGGGTAGTTTGAGGGCTTGCTGCGGTGTGGAGGAAAGATTCATGTTTGCTGGCAACGAATTCTGGTTGGAGATTTGCTCCGATCTGCTGGTCAGAGAGATCAGAGATTCTTGGACATCGGCTTCTATATTGTAGAACTCGTCCAAGTTGTATCCATCTTGTTTTGGATCCTCTGAAATCTCGTTAATCAACCGATGTGTTTCTTCTGCTTGCATCCAGTACTTTTGCAGCGTGTTTAATTTCACGCTACAGAAGGTTGAACTCCAATCGTCTTTTGACGTATTATTAAGACAACTAAGTAATCGCTGTAAAGACTGCACTGTGGTTCTTTGTCTTCTTACTACTCTGATTATATCAGATGCTGGGACTGTCATGGGTGGCTGTGTTTCATCAATTTTCTTGTAGCTTGGTAGGCCACCAGCACCGGCTGATTTATGGTCGATGTCGGCATCTAGGGGCACAATCGACTCCAAGGTTTGCTTTAACTCAACGTAAGCCTTTTTCACCTTCTCGTATGTATTGGCCTGCACATACGGAGTGTCTGCCTTTACATGAGCCTTAATCTGGTCATGATTATTGGCAAACTCCAACCATAGTGCTTCTAAAGCTCTTAGTTTTTTGGCCTTATAGTCGATCGTTTTTCTATCGGGACCATCTTTACCAACGTTGGTCTTGAGTCGTGCCAATTCTTCGGTTATGGCCTTCTGCCTAGCCACGATCGAATACACCTTGACTTCATCCATGTTGTTGCTGGATCTCAGGAACTCTGGAACTCAGGAACTGCTGGAGCTTTGAACACTTGGATCTATTGATGCAGACCAAGTGTTTGTGACCACTGTAGTGGATTTTCAAACTCAGGAACTCAGGAACTGCTGGAGCTTTGAACACTTGTATCTATTGATGCAGACCAAGTGTTTGTGACCACTGTAGTGGATTTTCAAACTCAGGAACTCAGGAACTGCTGGAGCTTTGAACACTTGTATCTATTGATGCAGACCAAGTGTTTGTGTCCACTGTAGTGGATTTCCAAACTCAGGAACTCAGGAACTGCTGGAGCTTTGAACACTTGGATCTATTGATGCAGACCAAGTGTTTGTGTCCACTGTAGTGGATTTTCAAACTCAGGAACTCAGGAACTGCTGGAGCTTTGAACACTTGGATCTATTGATGCAGACCAAGTGTTTGTGACCACTGTAGTGGATTTTCAAACTCAGGAACTCTGGAACTCAGGAACTCAGGAACTGTTGGAGCTTTGAACACTTGGATCTATTGATGCAGACCAAGTGTTTGTGTCCACTGTAGTGGATTTTCAAACTCTGGAACTCAGGAACTCAGGAACTGCTGAAGCTTTGAACACTTGGATCTATTGATGCAGACCAAGTGTTTGTGACCACTGTAGTGGATTTTCAAACTCTGGAACTCAGGAACTCAGGAACTGCTGAAGCTTTGAACACTTGGATCTATTGATGCAGACCAAGTGTTTGTGACTACTGTAGTGGATTTTCAAACTCAGGAACTCTGGAACTCAGGAACTCAGGAACTGCTGAAGCTTTGAACACTTGGATCTATTGATGCAGACCAAGTGTTTGTGACCACTGTAGTGGATTTTCAAACTCAGGAACTCTGGAACTCAGGAACTGTTGGAGCAAGTTTTTGTGTCCACTGTAGTGGAACTCTGGAACTCAGGAACTGCTGATGTCACTTACAATCAGAAAGGCTGCAGTCTACTATCACGTCGGGGTCACCAATGTTAAAGTCGGAACTATTTTGTTCGGACTGGCTGATCAGGGTGCATAAACCTTGACCAGACCGTGGAGTATACAAAAGGTTCTTTGTACCTTTGTATATTGTATCGAAAGTTTGATGCAGTGAATATTATTGCCCCTTACCACTGGTGGGGGGAAGCAATAATAATTAAATAGACTGGACACCTTTCTGATCGTGAATGATAGAATTTTATTAACTTACAATACTATTTATACATTAATTTTGCTTACTTAGCTAAATTTACAAACATCAAAGGTATATACATAATTACTATAATACAAAGGAAAGAAAGAAATATGATATATTTCTGCCAGGTATGTTCTGTATCTGGATGCAGAATGCTGACTTACTTTGATAATTTTACATGCAGGAAAACTGCTGACTATGAGAAATGTGTGAGAAGTATGATTTGAAAATAAAGCATACAGAGAAGCTGTTGCTGTTGTTATAAATTATACATAGCTGTTGTAGGGTAAATAATAAATTGTAAATACAAATTGTTGGTATAAGATAATCTGATGGATTAAAATATACATTCTCCGCCCGTTGAACTACGTTCGAAACTATAGCACCATTTCAAATGATACATTATTGGGATTCTTGTCGTTGAGGTCTTCTGGTTTGCAGTCGAGGGTGCTCCGGATATCCGCTGAGGTTGCGAAATTTTCAAAGTAGATCCCTGGCTGCGACAGAAATGGTTGAGTCTTGACTGGAGCACATGCTATCATGGGGATGAATAGAAATACCAGGAGTATAGCAAGGGTTGCTTAACCAAGTGAAGGCTTGGACCTTTTTTTTGGTACTGGACCATCATCAGGCTTTGGGCGTGAATGTGCCAAAGTTGATGGGTAATGATTTGAACGGTCATCTGTCTTTTCCATTGGATTGGCATCATCACCTTGAACTGGAACTGGAAGAGGAGCCAATCTGTGTATGGCACGACGGAATATCCCATTAGCTGTGCGCACATCTGCTACTCGAACAAGACCATCGTCTCCAGTAATTACGTTAGTAATACGTCCAAGCGGCCATCGCAAGCTTGGTGTGTTATCTTCCTTGATTATGACCATCATCCCGGGTTCTGCATTTTGGCAACTCTCCTTCCATTTATACCTGTGCTGTAGCTGATTCAGGTAATCTCGTGACCATCGGCGCCAGAACTCATTTTTGAGATGATTTACCAGATTCCAGCGAGCAAGTACCCCGGAATCATTTGCTGCGGCCATAGGATCCACATTGCTTATGAGAGGTTCTCCGATGAGGAAATGGCCAGGTGTAAGGGCGGTTAGATCGTTCGGCGAGTCGGACAATGGAGTTATGGGCCTTGAGTTTAATATAGCTTCAACTTGAGTGGCAGCAGTTTCAAGCTCCTCATATGTCAACGATGCTCCTGCCAGAGTGTGCTGTAGCAAATGCTTTGATGATTTGACCGCAGCTTCCCATAGACCGCCAAAATGTGGTGAACGGGGTGGAATGAAGTGAAAGTCACATCCCTTTGAAGAGCATGACGATGTTATTTTCTCCCTTTCTGTGTCGGATTCAATGAAAGCGATTATATCTGACAGCTGGTTTTTGGCGCCAACAAAGTTTGTTGCATTATCGCAGTATATGTTTCTGCAATGGCCCCTCCTAGCCATGAATCGCTTCAGTGCCCCTATGAAACCTTGTGCCGTTAAGTCGGTTACAAGTTCCAAATGGCAGGCCTTCGTAGAAAAACAGCAGAAGATAGCGATATATGATTTTTGAGGCCGTTTGCCTCTTATCTTGTAGTGTGTAGATATAGGACCACAAAAGTCAACACCTGTATTGATGAATGGCCTTGCTGGTTGAATTCTGTCCGCAGGCAGATTTCCCATTTGTTGTGACAGCAGCTTTGGTGTGGCGCGAGCACATTCGACACACTTGTGCAGCACTGATCGAGCAAGCGTCTTTCCTCTAACTGCCCAAATGGTCTGTCTAGCAATTGAAAGCATGCTTTGTGGACCAACATGATTGTTGTCTTCATGAATTTCAACAAATATCATTCTGGTGTACGGGTGACTATATGGGATCAATATGGGATGTTTAGCGTCGTATGGCAAAGACGATGCTTCTAAACGCCCGCCCACACGAACCAGCCCTTCTTCATCTAGAAAGGGTGCCAGGCTCTTGTATGGATTTTTATTTGGTAATTCACCCTCGTCCTTCAGATGCTTAATTTCATCCTTGAATTGGTCTTGTTGCATGTGCTTATAGATGTTCTTTTTTGCTTTACTAAGCTCCACAACTGATAGGGGACCATTTTTCAGTTTGATTTTTGACAGTTTCAACTCAATTTCCTCAATTGACAATTCTTCTTTATTTTTCCTGATTTTGGTAATTGTCACCTTTTGTCTCAGATTGTGGATGTATCTCAGCATAAAGGTAACTATTCGTTCTGCAAATTTGAAGGAATTTTTATGATTGAGGGCAGTTAATATTCCTTCTTGATGGGGGGGTGAATTGCGCACCGCGGCTGCCACAGATGGATTGGCTTCAGTTGGGTTGTATTTTAGTGGCCAAATTGAAGTGGCCCCATGAAGAAACTTTGGTCCGTAGAACCAAATGTTGCAATCGTGAAGTCGTTCAGGTGCTATTCCACGTGATAGAACATCTGCTGGATTTTCTTTTGACGGGACATGGTGCCATTGCTGAAGTATTGTGTTTTGTTGAATACGCGCTACTCGATTAGCAACGAAAATGGGGAGTGAGGCGGATGATGACGAATTAATCCAAGCAAGAACAATTTCTGAATCTGTCCATAAGAATGTTGCATCATTATGAATCTTTAGGTCCTTTTGTATGCGAAGCAGGAGCTCAGTGGCAAGACAAGCGGCACAAAGCTCTAGCCGGGGGATGGTTGCTTGCTGTGTTAATTTGGTTTGTTTTGATGGTGCAACTCTTGATTTGGAACATAATAATCGCACTGTGATAGCGTTGTCACTGCTAACGGATCGGACGTATACTGCTGCCCCATAGGCCTTTTCCGAAGCGTCAGCAAATACGTGATATTGTACGTTTTTGGGGCTTTTGTGTGCAAATATGTGTCTATCAATGTTGATGTTGTTCAGTGATTGTAGACCTTCGCGATATTTAAGCCATGTCGTCTGCATTTCTTGAGGTAGTGCTGCATCCCAGTCAATCTTCAACTCCCACAGTTTCTGCAGAAATATTTTTGCAACGACGACCACCGGAGCCATGATTCCCAGTGGATCAAACAGATGTGCGATGTCGGAATATGCAGACCGCTTGGTTACTCGAACTTTATCAACCCAGGATGTCTTGACACAGAGTTGATCAGATTTTGGCATCCACGTAAGTCCTACGGTTTTGATGTGTTCATCAATGTTGCTGCTGAAGTCTAGCTCTGTTTCTCTGTCCTCGAACGGAATACCCTTCAGGAGAGATCCATGATTAGCGCACCACTTTCTTAACTTGAAACCACTTCTTTGCAAGATTGTTCGTAGTTCTGATTGGGTTGTCAATAACTCGGCAATTTTGTCAGAGCCAGTCAATACGTCATCCACGTAAAAATCCCGTGACAGAGCCATTGATCCCAATGGAAATCGTTCCTTGTTTTCTTGAGCCATTGCTTGAAGGCACCTTGTGGCTAAGTATGATGCAGAGGTGGTGCCGTAGGTAACTGTCTGAAGCTTGAAACACTTTAGGGCGTCATTTGGGCTGCTTCTCCACCAAATCAGTTGGAACTTCTGATCCTCTTCGTTTACGACTACCTGCCGGTACATCTTTTCAATATCTGCAGTAAAAACATATCTTGGCATGCGGAAACGTAGCAGCATTGAAAAGACATCGTCTTGAATTGTTGGACCAGTAGCGAGGACATCATTAAGTGACAAATTTGTGGATGTTTTAGCAGAGGCATCAAACACCACTCTTAGCTTAGTTGTGCTACTGTCAGGCTTTTGAATGCAGTGATGCGGCAAAAAGTAATATGGTTTGGCAATTTGTTGAAGGGCCACTTCTTGCATGTGACCTAGTTGCTGATATTCTTCCATGAACTGCCTGTAAAGTTTTTTCAGCTCTGGTGCATTTGCAAGCCTCCGCTCCAGCGCAATAAATCTTCGAAATGCAATGTCTTTTGATTCTCCCAAGCAAGTGGGTGACTCTTTGAAGGGTAACCGAACCACAAAGCGCCCAGTTGAATCCCTAGTTTTAGTTTGAATGAAGTGAGTTTCACAGCGCTTCTCGGCTTGGGTGAAGTTGTCTGTGGTTGAAGTTGCTTCTTCTAATCGCCAAAACTTTTCAATCTGTTGATCAAGAGCCTCATCTGCGGTGCAAATTCCGCAAGCTGCCACCATAGGATCGTCAATGGGGGTTGATACCTTGCCTACTACTGTCCATCCAAATACGGTATTTTGCAGGGTTGGAAGATCGTCTCCTAGGCTTATTTGTCCAACAACCAAAGTCGAATAAAAGATTTCAGCACCGATAAGCAAATCGATTGGTCCTGGATGATCAAATTGTGAATCAGCCAAAACAATGTTGTTTGGAATATTCCAGGTTGATGTAATGATGGGCCGTGATGGCTGTGGTGAAATGATTTTTGGAAGAATGTGCGCTTCCACTCGAGTAGAGAAGCCGTTGATTTTCGAGTTTATTTCAATGTTAACTCTTCGATGGGACGCCTGTCTGCTTTGGCCGACGCCTTCCACACATAACGCCTCAAAAGTCTCCCTCAGACCTAATGTTTTTGCTAGCTTGTCGGTTATAAGATTAATCTGCGATCCAGAATCCAATAACGCTCGGCAAGCTATCTGCTTTCCTGCTTGACACCTTATATTCACAATGGCTGTACCAAGTATCACACTTGTGGACATTACGACACTGGGACTGGTTGCAGCTGCAGAAGTGCAAAGGCTTGCTGAATCTGCCGTGGAGATTGTTTTAACTAGTGATGTTGATATTTTCTTGTTTTTGGACCTGGTTGACTCATCCAAATGAAGAAGTGTGTTGTGCTTCTTTTGGCATTTTGTACAACCTCGGGAATGACAATCTTTTGCGACATGTCCTGATCCAAGGCAGTTTGTGCATTGCCTTGATCTTTGCACCAGGTTTAACCGCTGTGATGGGTTTAATTTCAAAAATTTGTCACAGTAGTACAGCTGGTGGTTGCCCTTGCAGGAGACGCATCCAGATTCTGTTGTTACTAGCGACGTATAGGCTTTGTCAGGTCTTGGCCGCTGACGTTGATCTTCTGAGCATTTTCTCGAGCTTGGCCCCAATGCTTCTAGGGATTGGAACCGCGTTTCTAAGAAAGACATGAAATCGTTTAAAGATGGTAGCTCCTTGGGTTGCTTAAGTGATTGCTCCCAAAGTGTAAGCGTGTTTCGGTCAAGTTTCTTGAGCAAAACGCACATCAGCAGCGGGTCCCAATTGGCAGTGTCTATGTTTAAACCTTTTAAACTAAGCATGCACTCTTGTGTGGTGTCATGCAAGACTTTTATTGCCTTGGAACCTTCACTCTGGATGGAAGGTTGCATAAGCAATCTCTGAACATGCGCTGTTACCAATAGCCTAGGATTGTCATATCGATCCTTGACTACTTGCCATGCTGCACTGTAGTTATCATCTGATGTTGTGAAGTGCCTTATCAGACTCTCTGCTTCTCCTGTTAAGGTCGTCTTTAGATAGAACAGCTTCTGACAATCCGCTATGCTCTGTTTATGCACTAGTTCAGTGAACAGATCACTGTACTGTTTCCACTTGGTGTAATCCCCATCAAACTTGGGCAATGTTATTTTGGGTAGTTTGAGGGCTTGCTGCGGTGTGGAGGAAAGATTCATGTTTGCTGGCAACGAATTCTGGTTGGAGATTTGCTCCGATCTGCTGGTCAGAGAGATCAGAGATTCTTGGACATCGGCTTCTATATTGTAGAACTCGTCCAAGTTGTATCCATCTTGTTTTGGATCCTCTGAAATCTCGTTAATCAACCGATGTGTTTCTTCTGCTTGCATCCAGTACTTTTGCAGCGTGTTTAATTTCACGCTACAGAAGGTTGAACTCCAATCGTCTTTTGACGTATTATTAAGACAACTAAGTAATCGCTGTAAAGACTGCACTGTGGTTCTTTGTCTTCTTACTACTCTGATTATATCAGATGCTGGGACTGTCATGGGTGGCTGTGTTTCATCAATTTTCTTGTAGCTTGGTAGGCCACCAGCACCGGCTGATTTATGGTCGATGTCGGCATCTAGGGGCACAATCGACTCCAAGGTTTGCTTTAACTCAACGTAAGCCTTTTTCACCTTCTCGTATGTATTGGCCTGCACATACGGAGTGTCTGCCTTTACATGAGCCTTAATCTGGTCATGATTATTGGCAAACTCCAACCATAGTGCTTCTAAAGCTCTTAGTTTTTTGGCCTTATAGTCGATCGTTTTTCTATCGGGACCATCTTTACCAACGTTGGTCTTGAGTCGTGCCAATTCTTCGGTTATGGCCTTCTGCCTAGCCACGATCGAATACACCTTGACTTCATCCATGTTGTTGCTGGATCTCAGGAACTCTGGAACTCAGGAACTGCTGGAGCTTTGAACACTTGGATCTATTGATGCAGACCAAGTGTTTGTGACCACTGTAGTGGATTTTCAAACTCAGGAACTCAGGAACTGCTGGAGCTTTGAACACTTGTATCTATTGATGCAGACCAAGTGTTTGTGACCACTGTAGTGGATTTTCAAACTCAGGAACTCAGGAACTGCTGGAGCTTTGAACACTTGTATCTATTGATGCAGACCAAGTGTTTGTGTCCACTGTAGTGGATTTCCAAACTCAGGAACTCAGGAACTGCTGGAGCTTTGAACACTTGGATCTATTGATGCAGACCAAGTGTTTGTGTCCACTGTAGTGGATTTTCAAACTCAGGAACTCAGGAACTGCTGGAGCTTTGAACACTTGGATCTATTGATGCAGACCAAGTGTTTGTGACCACTGTAGTGGATTTTCAAACTCAGGAACTCTGGAACTCAGGAACTCAGGAACTGTTGGAGCTTTGAACACTTGGATCTATTGATGCAGACCAAGTGTTTGTGTCCACTGTAGTGGATTTTCAAACTCTGGAACTCAGGAACTCAGGAACTGCTGAAGCTTTGAACACTTGGATCTATTGATGCAGACCAAGTGTTTGTGACCACTGTAGTGGATTTTCAAACTCTGGAACTCAGGAACTCAGGAACTGCTGAAGCTTTGAACACTTGGATCTATTGATGCAGACCAAGTGTTTGTGACTACTGTAGTGGATTTTCAAACTCAGGAACTCTGGAACTCAGGAACTCAGGAACTGCTGAAGCTTTGAACACTTGGATCTATTGATGCAGACCAAGTGTTTGTGACCACTGTAGTGGATTTTCAAACTCAGGAACTCTGGAACTCAGGAACTGTTGGAGCAAGTTTTTGTGTCCACTGTAGTGGAACTCTGGAACTCAGGAACTGCTGATGTCACTTACAATCAGAAAGGCTGCAGTCTACTATCACGTCGGGGTCACCAATGTTAAAGTCGGAACTATTTTGTTCGGACTGGCTGATCAGGGTGCATAAACCTTGACCAGACCGTGGAGTATACAAAAGGTTCTTTGTACCTTTGTATATTGTATCGAAAGTTTGATGCAGTGAATATTATTGCCCCTTACCACTGGTGGGGGGAAGCAATAATAATTAAATAGACTGGACACCTTTCTGATCGTGAATGATAGAATTTTATTAACTTACAATACTATTTATACATTAATTTTGCTTACTTAGCTAAATTTACAAACATCAAAGGTATATACATAATTACTATAATACAAAGGAAAGAAAGAAATATGATATATTTCTGCCAGGTATGTTCTGTATCTGGATGCAGAATGCTGACTTACTTTGATAATTTTACATGCAGGAAAACTGCTGACTATGAGAAATGTGTGAGAAGTATGATTTGAAAATAAAGCATACAGAGAAGCTGTTGCTGTTGTTATAAATTATACATAGCTGTTGTAGGGTAAATAATAAATTGTAAATACAAATTGTTGGTATAAGATAATCTGATGGATTAAAATATACAACATTTTTAAAAAAGTTTTGGTATGTCTATTTTGAGTATGTATGAAAATACATTTTTAAACCTAGTTTCAAAAAATTCATCAACTCATTTTTGAAATATTGAATTTTCAAAAAACAAAATTCTAATATATTTTTAAAAATCCAAAATTTAATTTTTTCAAAATTTTGATATGCAATATTATTAACATTTACAATGAGCTTTTGCATAAGAATTTTGATTGAAATCGTTTGAGCCGTTAATGAGAAAATCGAAAAGTAAATTCTTTTCTTATCAAAAAGTACACCGTACCTACACTGATTTTTTTTCATAAAAATTGTTAGAGCCGTTTTTGAGATAAATAAGCTTTTACTTGACAGTTGTATGGCAAGTAGGTTCGGTTAATTTCGGAGCTAAAAAAAAAACAATTTCCCCTCTGAAGTTTTACAAAGATAATCTTAATGTTAAGATAAAAATCTGAAGCAAATCGCTTCAGTGGCTTAGGCTCTTGGACGAGGTGCAGACAGACAAAATTGTGCCACATACTTTTTTCGAGTTTTCTATCATCTCTGTCATTATCCAGAGTTTTTTTTACCACAAATCCAAAACTTGCCCTAAAATACCTATCAATATTGCAAGTTTAGAGTTTTCCTTAGCTCATATGTTGATATACGAGTGTACCAGTGTACGAGTGTTTCTTAGTCTATATCACTAACATATCTGTCAAAGTTGTCGATCAAAACTTTATTTGTTTAAAAAGTTTTTAAGAACTATCCTGATTCTCAAAAACACAGCTTCACAAATATATTCATCTCGATTAAATTTTTGGCGGGGATAATCAAAAGGCACGGTAGTGCCCATGCCTAGCCAAGTTTGCGGCACTACACCCTTTTTACCAGGAACAAACTCAGGCGGTTCTTAACCCCGCTCTAACTTCAGTACCAATAAAGTCAGAATCTTTAAAATCGCAGAACTTAGCTGATCAAACATAGGTGGCTCACCAAATTTTAACTCTTAAGCATTAGTAATTCCTGACATTATATGACCGTAACTGACTTAATCACTCACTGAGAGATCAAACAATTAGAAACTTGAAATTTTGCAAAACGGTAGGCCTAGTGTTCGATACAAAGAAAAAATGAAAATTTGCAATTATCTTTTCAGGGGGCGTGGCATTAACCTACTTTCATAAAAATTCTTATAAATTATATGAAGCACTTCCGATTGTTGCAGAAAACGATTAAAATAATTGATAGGCAGGACTTGAAGTACTTAGAAAGAAAAAAAAACATCTTGAATTTAATTTTAAATTTCTTGTTAAAGAGGCGTGGCATCCACCCATTTTCTAAAAAATTCTTATAAAATATATGGAGTACTTTCGTTTGTTGTAGAACGATGAACGATGACTAGAAGAGCATACAAATACAAATTGAGATTTTTCATTTAGGGGCGTCTCATTCCACCCACTTTCTCAGAATTGTTATTATTTATATAGATCACTTTTGGTTGCAAAAACATAAAAATGTTATATGAGAGCCAAATTTGTATGTATAGGAGTCCTTTGCGTTAAAGATCAACCAATAAAAGTAATGGGATCTAAAACAACAAACAACTCTAAATTATAACAAAAATTTTGTATTAATTGATTACTGATTAAAATTTGGTGGATTTACTTGGCAAGTTTTCTCTTAGTCTCAAAATTTTAAATGTATAAAAACTTGACATGTTGACCCACTAAATTTTAATAAGTAATCATTAAACACAAAATTTCTGTCTTAATTATGTATATTTACTTATATATGTAATGATTTTTTAAAGTCAAATAGATCAGTTCAAATTGTAGGATTTAAATAGCAAACGAGAATTTGCCACTAATGAAATATGGTTGATAGTGAAAAAAGCATGAAATTTCAATGCAACTCTTTTTTGATTACTTCTTAGAATATACACATTTTTTTTTGCCAGAAGTTAAAATCAACAAAATTCATAATTTCTTGAAATTTTAAGGGATCTGACTAGCCCCCTAAGAGATACAAAATCAAAAACATAATAATTCAATTGTCCTTTTGTAAATCTTAATATAGTGCTGATAACCTGTTAAAATAAAATCATGTCACTCAAAGCAGTATTATGCGACAGAAAGCTGTTCTAGTTCTAGTTCTTTCACAGCCGGTTTTTGACATAAGATTTAAGCCCTCAATGAGCGTACAAAAGTTTAAAAATATTTTCCTATCTAGCCAATTTCCAAATTATTATTCTTCTATCATTTTGACTAACCCTATATAACTCTTATTGGGCACCATTTCTAAATTTTAATTCAAACTTTAGTTAAATTAAAAAATGCAGCTTTTCAAATTTCTATAGACTACATATTTACTAACACCCACTTTACTAAAGTGTTTAAATTTTTTAAAACAATTTTATTCAACACGTCCTATTAATCTCACATCATAGAAAAACTTTTCCCAGGCACTTGTTTATTCATAATAAATTATTTTCTGCTTGGACTAGTAACCAAGTACCTACTGCACTCGAGAATTCCAACTGCCCTATATAAGGATTATAATTGAATAATGCCTACTGGCCTGCCTAGCCTGTACTTATACTTAAATGAGGACATGCTTTAAAGAAAAAGGGGAATTGCAAAAACAAAGAAACAATTTCTTTCATTCATCGTATACGTTAATATATGTATGTAGGTAGGTATAGAATAAAAATCTCATTGAAATAGGTCATCGAGGCGATGAAGCACCTTTAGCTACTTGAAAACGGAGTAGAGGTCCTTTATAAAAATATATAATAGTCCATTCAAAGAGTTATTATTTCTTTTTTTTTATTCAAAACGTTCATTTTTTTTTAATCCAATTCTATACAGTGGGGAGGGTAGGGTGGGGTTTTACCAGTCTAAATCTCCACAGAAGCAAGGATGACAATTCGTTCACACGATGAATGTTTACTAATTATCCGACATCCACAAAATATACTTATCCTTACCCGCCATGATGGTCTTCCCATTAATACAGAAAAGCAATATAATAATACTTACATTGAACAACAAACGCTCCAAGTTCAGCAGCCAATTCGAATGATACTGGCAACCTGCCCTGAAGGACATCCTGTTTGACTTGCAGGAATATCTGGTACCTGAAAATATATAAATGTTTTTGTAATAAAACAAACAAACAAACAAACATTAAATCTACACACAGTTGGAACATAATGCAAACAATTCGGTTCTGTTCTATTCTAAAGCTGATTGATGCTCCCCGGGTCCCTGTTTTCTTCAAATACACCCTTTATCACCCCTTTTTGATTCGTATATAGCATACAGGATTTGTGCGTGTCCATGATTGCAATTTCAATTAGGGTTCCCTATTTGTATTCACTTGGAGAGTGGTATGTCAATATTTGCCTGATGGCATCATCGACACAAAGGTATCCAACCAAGCAGGATACTACCCGCCGCCGCCGCCGATAATACACTGAGGATTGAGGAGGTTTTAAACCTATCCGCAGATCAAGCTATCCTGCCAATAACGAAACATATCATATTTTCCGTATTCGATTGTTTGACTTTGTTGCCTGGAGTACCTATACCTATATGCCTACATACGAGTATATAAATATTGCAAAGGTACAAAATCGTATGTTTCAACGATATACGGATCGCGGCTAAATTTGAGGATTTGCAAAAGGTAACTAGCTTTTCATAACGAACAATTACCGAAGTTTTGTTGGAAATTTGGCGGCGGATAATAACATCTGATATGATGGATTAATTGCAGACTCTGACTGAAATTTGTTTTCCTAAGTTCAGCGATTTTAGATGAGATTTAATAATGGTCTGCGGGGTTAGGAGGGAAATTAAGTTTACATTTTCGTCTAGCCAAAAATATTTTACAAACCAAATTGGTTACTGGTTTACAAATAGAAAAATAGACACACAAACTTTTAAATGGCAAAAGCTGTTTTTTTCCAAACATAGCCTCAGGGGTGTATGTACACTCCTCGTCAACTGAATACGCACAAACATTTTTGAATATATTTTATCCATTTTTTCCAAACAGTGATGGTTATTATGCCATCTGTTGATGGTAAAAATGTTCGTAACATATAAATAACAGAATTTCAAAGTTTTATCCAAAAACAACCGTGAGTTTTTCCTTCAACCACTTCCAAAGTGTAACTTATATAAAGTAGAAGTTTTTTCTTGAGTCAACTGAATAGGTACAAAAATTAAAATTGGTATTGGAATGGAATGAAACAAGTTTTTGTTTAAGTTTAGTAGTGGGTACTTCCACCTTTATTTTTAATTACTTCGTAAATTCGATCCGGCATGGAATCGTATAGCTTTTTAATGTAATTTAACGAAATTTCGCTCCACGCTAAATTGATTGCAGAAATTAAGGTTTCTTTGTCTTCGAACTGACGACCACCCTCATAAACTTTGCGTACTAACCATCCCCAGACATTTTCTATGATGTTTAGATCAGGTGAGTACGGCGGCCATTGAAGCAACTGCACTTGTTGCTCCTCTATCCATGTTTTTATTATACGCGCTGAGTGAATAGGCGCATTATCATGTTGGTAGGTCCAGTTTATGGGTCCAAAGATGTTAGAAAATTTAGGAAAATTTCTTTCCAAAATTACTTTATACCCAGCTGCTGTCATTCTTGATGTTACAACCTCGAGCTCAACTGTTCCATAATAACTGACTGCTCCCCATATCATGACACCTCCTTCACGACTATGATGGCGCTTTAAAAATCTTTTTTCTTTTCTTAAGTCGTGAAAATAGAAGTTGAACCCATCAGGGCCATCGAAATTAAACTTTTTTTCATCTGAAAAAACCACGTGATACCATTCTTTTTTCCAACTCTTGTGAAGTCTTGAAAAATGTAATCGCAACATTTTCCGTCTCTCGTCAAGTGGTGGTTTTTTCTTAAGTTTCATTCGTTTAAGATGGCTTGAGTTGTTGATTACTCTTAATATTGTTGAGCAACTTGCGTTTACGCCGACATTTTGTTTTATTTTTGCCACAGAATCAGAAGAATTTGATGCATATCTTAAAATTCTTCGTCTCGCAGCTGCTGTTGTTGCTGTTTTCTTACCTCCCTTCATGTTTTTGCCGTATGCATCTTTATTTTTCAAGTAAGAATAAACTACATTAAAACTTCGGCCAACTTTATCAGCTATTGCACGTCCAGTTAGGCCTTGGTCTCTAAGTAAATCGATTTTAGCTTTTTCAACACTGTTAAGACACGTAGATCTACCCATTTTTCTTAAAATTTGAAATCAAGAATTAAATTTTACTTAAAACACTAAAATCGTTAATTTAAACTGTCAAGCACTCCAAAAAACTTATAAACAACGAAGAAAATGGCGTTGTACCTATTCAGTTGACTAGAAAAAAAACTCCTACTTTGCATATAAAACACTTTGCAAGTGGTTGAAGAAAAACTCACGGTTGTTTTTGGATAATTCTTTCGGAATTATCTGCTTAACATCTTAAGGGAATAGTTAGCATCAACAGATGGCATAATAACCATCACTGTTTGGAAAAAATGGATAAAGTATATTAAAAAATGTTTGTGCGTATTCAGTTGACGAGGAGTGTATGTCTATGGAGCGGTACAAATTTATTCAAATGTTTTTTGCTATCAGGTAAGAATGACTAGATGAAATATGCTGTATAAATGTAACGTTTATGTGCTACCCGGAGGCCATAGAATTTTTAAATGGCCTTGAAAAGTTCAAACAATGCCTACAAAAACCACCAAATTGATATTTATTCCACTAATGCAATGCGGAGTGCACCAACGCCGATTTCCATCGACTTCTCTTGGAAACCATAATTCCGAGCTTTTCTGTCAAATTCGATTGTGTGTGTTCATGAAGCCAATTAAAATTTAGAGTTCCAACAAGAAGATCTACATACAACCCACTAAAAATAAAATGCACGACTGGATCTCACGTACGTGTTCTTTTTATGCTCAATTTGCTTTGAAATAAGAACTTTTAAAATATGAAAGTTATTATAGAAACAAGATATAAAAAATAAATTTACATAAGAAAGTATTAAAATTGTTCTTTTAATAGTACAAAAACAAGTAAAACACTCAGAGTTCAAAAACAAGTATGGCATTTTATAACTTGAAAAAATATAAATAAAGAGTTTTTCAATTGGGACGCTACAAAAGTAGATCGACAGGGACAGCAAACGACGCCACATTTCTTGCCGCTCTTTTTACATTTCTCTACAGTAAGGTTTGCCATTTCATGACGGAAAGATATACGAGCCAATAACGAGTCGAAATTATTAAAATTTACTACCGAAATTCGGAGTCAGTGGCCTCAACGTTAAGAGCGCTTCGTCCAATTTATGGTCGTCATAATCGTCCTAGAAGATCAACAATTGAGCTAGTGGAAAAATTTGAGTCCACAGGCACAGTACAAAATGTTCTCATGCCAGTGAGACAAAGAAGTGCCCCTAGTGGCGAGAATATTGCTGCCGCTGAGGCTTCAGTTGCAGAAGGCCCAAATGTGTCTCTAACACGTCGTTCTCAAGCAAGAACTGAAGCCGCTTGACCACCAGAAGCATCGTATGTTCGTGAATTGGGCTGAGCAACAACTTGAAAATGATTCGGATTCTCATCGAAAAATCATCTTCAGCGATGAGGCTCATTTTTGGCTGAATGGCTTCGTCAATAAACAAAATATGCGGTATTGGTCAGGCAGCAATCCACACGTACTCCATGAGTTATCATTGCATCCCGAAAAAATTACGGTTTGGTGTGGTTTATGGGCCGGCGGCGTCATTGTGCCGTACTTCTTCCGTGATGATCAAGACCGGCACGTTACTGTGAATGGAGATCGCCACCGTTCAAAGATAATAGAATATTTTTGGCCCCAATGGGATGATATGGACTTGGAGGACATGTGGTTTCAACAGGACGGCGCCACAAGCCACACAGCGAATGTCACAATCAATTTATTGGAAACCAAGTTTGGAGAACGTGTTATCTCACGAAATGATCCAGTCGCTTGGCCGCCTTTGTCGTGTGATTTGATACTGTTAGACTGTTTCCTGTGGGGCTACGTCAAGTCTATGGTCTATGCCAACAAGCCAGTGACGATTGATGAACTTCGTACGAATATCGAACGTGAAATTGCGGCAGTATCGGCCGATTTATGCTTGGAAACCGTCGAAAATTGGGTTCAGCGTCTGGACTTCTGCAAGCGTGCCCGTGGTGGCCATGCAAAAGAAATTGAGTTCCATACATAATGGCATCGAACGTACTTTCACAGGAATAAAGAGTTTTATTGATATCCAAAACCGTTTTTGTTTTATTTATGGAAACTTTTGTAGCGCTCTTATTAAAAAACCCGATAATTAACCTTAACGCTGTTAAATTTACAAGGTGCATAATTCCATATAAAGTAATAGACGTTTCAGAAATTTACCTGATTTCAATAACCTTATATTAAGTTGATTTAAGAAGATGTCTTGTTATTTTTAACACAACATTCTGGTAAATAAGAAATTTTAACGAGAATATAGCGCAAGTTTTAATTGAGATCGTATTTTTTTAACACTGTATTTTGTGAATTTCTATTTTACCACAAATCGGGTTGAAGTAACATTTTATATGGTTATTTTTATAATGTTTACATGTTGAATTTAATCTGGTCTCATATTAAAGGAACAGTGGCCAGTTTTTTTCAACGTGATACCAGTGTTAAAGCACATACACAAACATGCCATCCAAACAAAATCAATTTCAACTTATTGATATTTATGTAATGACTAGGACTAGGAGATGCATGCTAGTTCAAAACTAAGAAAGTATCACAAAGTATTTTTAAAATAAAATAATATACATAGTTATAAATTTCTATACTTTCAGAATAATGGAAAATGAATTGGACGGTAAGCAGCGTTAGAGGTGGGACCTAGACGCATGCATTCAAGACGTAACAATTACCGGACACAGAGTTGATTCAATATTGAATCATGTTAAAGTAACTAGATCTTCACGTTGAATTTAAAGGACCTTGAATATTGTATTCATGTTTTTAACTAGATTTTTTTGTAAAGTTAACTGGATTTACAGATAAAATTAGGAAGATTGTCAGGTAAAATTTATAGTTTTACTACTTTAAGGCAGTGTTAAATTTACATGATGTCTTGCAGGTATTAACTGCAATCTACGTTGAATTAACACGACATTCAAATCAGGTATCTGATTAAGGAGTTAACCTGATCTACCGAGTTGAAAAACAATAACCTTTAAATCAGGTATAGTAACCTAGAAATTGGTTAACTATACCTGCTTTTTTCTCTGAGCGTACCGTTATTTTTGGAGCTAAATTTAAAATTCCCCTCCTGGAGAGTTACAAAAAAAAACTTAAGCTTATGATTTGAAGAAAATTTTTTCAGTTATTTAGGCTCTAGGCTGTAAGTCGAGGTACAGACAGACAGACAGAATTGTTCCACCCACGTTTTTCGAGTTCTCTACCATCGAAGTTCGAATTTTTTTGTGCATGAATCCAAAATTTGCCCTAAATGTAGTACCAATGTATGTATACCGCAAGTAAAAATATTGGTGTGATTGCTCATACAGAGCTAAGGCCTTGTAATTAACATTTAAAGGACATAATCTTTTTAAATAAGGAAAATGTCAAAAAAGGACGAAGAAAACGAAAATTTATTATACCTGTTCGCTACTTCAACGACTTTATTTTAAATATGAGTGGGATGCCCATCTTACAATTTAAATAATATTGTCAAACTTATTATATTTCAACAGATTGCTCATTTTTAATTGCTTTTATTTACATAACAGACTGAAAGTCTCCGCACGTCTTAATTACCCCACAAAAAAAAAAAATCAGTACCCTAACAAACATGAATCGATAATTTGAAAATTATTATGTTCATCATTCCATAAATTATATAACCTACCTGGTTATTTCTTCTAATAATTTACAAGGATCAGCTGCATAAAATTTCACCCCAAAGTACAAATCAAATGGATCTGACTTTGGTTTCAACTGTCGTGAAATTCGTGATGCTGGGTCTAGCCAATGCTGTAATTGAAGAAAAAAACATCAAAATATAATTTCATTGCATAAAGTAATAACAAATAAAAACATACAAAAGATTATAATAAGGAATCAAAAAGATAAAAAAAATATATGTATCTTGAGGAGAAAGAAAAAAGAACCTGAACTGTGTTTGACAAAAGAATAACATTATCCCCGAGGTTGTTTTGCTCTGCAATGAAAATTGTATCTCTTAGTCATAGTTCAAGAGGTAGAGTTGATTTTGATTTTATTTAATTTTTATTATTTTTAATATGACTATTACTCATATATATTTTTTTTAAGTATGCAAAATTATAGTTATTTATTACAATATTTAATATTTTTATAAATTTAATTATGAGTTACATAATTGCCGATTCTAAACGGCTAGATGAGAAGCTTTTTTTCCTTATAAGTATACTTCTGGAGGATGTTTTAGTTTCTCAAAAGAGGCAGTACCTCAGAAAAAACATTTCTGTAGCAGCTGGGAATCGAGCCCAGACCTTCGGCATAGCAGTCCGACGCACTAACCTTGTGTCACGAGATACTACTCCTTGAATATAACTTACATACTTAAAATTTCTTGAACAAAAACGAATAGAAAAATTATTTTTTAAAATCAGTTAGATATAGGTTTTTTGATCAATTTTTATTTAAACTCAAGTAAAATAAGTTTATTTCATCTTTTTCCCAAAAATAAATAAAAGGAATTCAAAAAGAATGCCAAGAATGCAGAACTCCTAAAAGATTGCATTCAATTGATTACTGTAACTTGAATGGGGGTAAAATGATTGCAATCATTTCAATGTCAAATGACTAGAAGTGATTAATAATGACTTTGAGTTCAAACACTTGGAGTGAAGTCAATGAATACAATCGTTTAATTTAAGTCATACAAAATTGCATTCACTAACGATTTCATTCTTCTACAAGTTTTAGTTTATTATAATTAAAGTTTAAGCACGATTCAGAAAAAAGTGTTTAAAATAAAGACAATATTAGTAAAGTGCTTTAAAACTATCTGGATATTTTAAAATTTAGTACCATGTTTACATATTTACTTAATACATATTTATTTTAATTTTGCAACTTTTTTTTAACCTAATTAGTTTCCAGTTTAATTTCAACTTATTTTGTTTTAAAATAACCAAAATTGCAAAACTACATAATTATCTCTCTGACTATAAAAGGATATATTTTTTCTTGTATTTTATGTTGCTTATGAAGATTATATATATGTACAAAAAATAACATCTTATTCAATATAGGGATAGTGAAAGCTTAACTTGCCGTTTGATTTTCTTCATCGATATATCGAATGCCAAAATAAGTTGTTTCGATTAAATTAAGTCTGGCATAAACAACATCTAAAAGAGCTTGTCCGGGTAGATCGTCCTGAAAATATTCCAAAAAGAAAAAACGAATATTAGTAAAATAGTTTATTTCAATTAGAATTACGAGTTATTTTAAGTCTAGAATATATTAACTAAGGATAAAGTATGTTCGAATAGTATGGCTGATTTTGTTACAAGGTGGAAAAAAATATAAAAAAATATATAAAGGGTGATTTTTTAAGAGGTTTAGAACTTTAAAAAAAAAAAAAACACAAAAAATTCGAAAAAATTAATGAAATATTTATTTGAATCGATAGTTTGAACCTTGCAATTTAATGTTTAAAGATAATTTTATGCAAATGTTGACCGCGGCTGCGTCTCAGGTAGCCCATCCACTGAGTCCAATTTTGGCATACTCTTTCACACATATCGGCCGGTATCTCACGAATGAATGCATGGATGTTGGCTTCCAGTGCGTCAATCGAAGCGGGCTTGTCCCTATAGACATTAGCCTTGACATACCCCTACAAAAAATAATCTAATGGTGTCAAATCGCACGATCTAGGCGGCCAATTGACCGTCCCGAAACGTGAAATTAACTGTTCACCAAACTCGCCTCGCAATTGCGCCATTGTTTCGCGTGCTGTGTGGCATGTGGCACCGTCTTGTTGAAACCACATATCATGCAAGTCAAGAACTTCCATTTCGGGCAAAAAAAGTTTGTTATCATCGCTCGGTAGCGTTCACCATTGACAGTAACGCTGCGATTCGCATCATCTTTGAAGAAATATGGCCCAATAATGCCGCCGGCCCATAAACCGCACCAAACAGTGGCTTTTTCGGGATGCATTGGTAGCTGTTACAATGCTTCTGGCTGATCTTCACTCCAAATGCGGCAATTATGCTTATTTACGTACCCATTCAACCAAAAATGAGCCTCATCGCTGAACACAATTTTTCGATAAAAAAGCGGATCCTCAGCCAGCTTTCCAAGAGCCCATTCACCAAAAATTCGGCGTTGTGGTAGGTCGGCTGGCTTTAGTTCTTGCACCAGCTGTATCTTAAAAGGCTTTACGCCCAAATCCTTCCGCAAAATTTTCCACGTAGTGCTGTAACAAAGGCCTAACTGCTGGGAACGGCGCCGAATCGACATTTCGCAATATTTTCTTCACTACGCACAGTACGTAAACGTGTTGGTGGTTTAATGTCCAACAAAGTAAATTTGGTCACAATCTTCCGAATAGACTGCTCAGAAGGTCGAGAATGCCGACCATAAAATGGAAGCAGCGCGCGATGAACATTTCGAACCGAGCACGAATTTTGATAGTAAAATTCAATAATTTGCAAGCGTTGTTCATTTGTAAGACGATCCATGGTTAAATTGCAAACCAAACTGAAGCTGTTTGACAGTGACACAAGGTACTAAACACACGTCAGCTGTCAAAACCAGTGTTGCCAAAACCAAACCAGCTAAAAAATCACCCGTTATTTTCCCAGTGGTTAATATTTTACCATTTTTTTTTGTTTGAATTGTAAGCAATTGTCTACTACTTTCCTAAAATACGTGAACACTGTGAAGGGAACGGGTATGTATTCAAAAATTCTGCATGTGGATACAAATTCTTTAGAACAGAACTCTGGTATTTCATTATTCTGCTTTTTTATTATTCTGTATTCTAAAATTCTGTAAGTTCAGAATTCTGTATTTCAAAATTCTGTTAATCCAAAACTCTGTAAGTGACAAAATTCAATTTCCAAAATTCTGTAAATCTAAAATTTTAATATTTTTTCAATGTAAATTTAGACTTCCCTCCACAGAAGTATTTGGATGATAGTTTTCTGAATTCTTAGTTCCAGTTGTGGAAATGCGGTTCAAATTTTGATCCGTGGTTCAGCAATTTTTACCGACTGGTTTCGGAGGAACTACTGGGGTTCAATGACGGTTCAAGGTTCAAGTATGTTTTTGTTGCTTCTGTAAATCTATTATAATGAAAGTGAAAAAAAGTGTCTACTTTTTTCATTATCAGAACAATTTTTCCTTTATTATTTACAGAATTTTATAATACAGAATTTTGAAAACCAGAACTTTGGAATACAGAATTCTGTATTACAGAATTTCAGAAAACTGAATTTCAGACTTACAGAATTACGGAAACTGTCTTTTGGCACTTAGAGAATTTTGAATTACAGAATTTTGGAAAAGGTACAGAATTTTCTAATCCAAATTTTGGCACATACAGAATTATGACCCATGAATTAAATTTTTTTATTTTTTTATTTTCTAGAATAACTGTTCTAATAGTAAAATTTTATAGTAGTTAGTGCATTTTTTTTTTTAATTTTTAAAAATTATTTTTCAGTACAAATATTTAGGTATTTCAAAAAAAGTTTGATTGCCTGTAAGAAATACAGCTTGTATGATAACATGAATGGTCAATTACTTATTAAAGTACATTAAATTTTTATTTTCAAAGGTGGTCAAACTTTTTTGAAAATAAATATTTGTACTGAAAAAATATTTTTAAGAAATTATTATAAAAGAAATTCAATAATTACTATAAAATTTTACCACCTATTAATTAGAACAATTATTTTTGGAAAGAAAAATATAAAAGTTAAAATTGAGACTAGCTTTTCAAAATTTTGTACATGGTCTGTATAAGAACTACTTTCATATTAAAGTGTATCTACATTCAATTCAAACACCAACCTTATGACATTTCAAATAAAACATTTGACTAAATTCTTTGAAATTTGGACCATGCTCTGACCTAAATTATGTTCAAGGGCGAATGCAGGATCTCAGATGGGGAGAAGCAACCTCAGTCAAAAAATATTTGTGGTACAGAAATCTATTAAAATGCTTTCGGAAAATAAAATAAATTGGCTGATGATGTATGAAGCAAGCGCCTTTACTCCTGTTTGTAAGAGAAAACAATAGGCAGTTAAACATATGTACCACACCACTTAACTCAATCGAAGGAGAAAAAATATCTGATTTCACCTTCACACCCATTGAATTTTGAAAAGAGTCAGACGCAAAGAATCATCGTTAAATAGGGGACTAAGCAAAAAAATCAATGATCACTTAAGTCAATATAAGCTCTTTTGGCTTATCATTACAGATGGTACATTTCAGGCTTTGAAAAAAAAAATACATATTTAAAAAATTAATTCAAGCACTATCTTTGTATTAATGTATATGTTAATTTAAAAATAAACAATCTTAGTCCATAAGTTCTTGGAAACCAGTTTATTTTATTTTAAAAAAAATATACGAAAAGGTTATCAAAATAAACCTAACGTGCTGGGCCCTGGCAAATAAGGGTGTACGCACACACAAACAAGTAAATAATTTCGATGGCACAGGCACAGACACATTATTATTACATCATCATCCTTCATCTCATCGGTCACCAATACAAACAAGTTCACTTATACACATTTCATGTTAAAAAAATTATTTTAATTTAAAAATCAGTGCTGTCTGCGTACTTAAATTTTTTGTACTGCACTTTTTGCATTGAACTACAATGCTGCTTTTCTTAAGGCGCCAGTTATAGTTTTCATTGAAACTCATCATTGAACATTTTATTGATTGATTTTGAGACATTTAGAAAGCAAAATTTTATAGTATTTTGATGAAAAAATAAAGCTCAAGACCAAATTAATATTTCTAGTCAAAAAAAAAAAAATCAAATAGGCTTAGCTTTCCAAATAAAATGACTTACAGGATTCCAATGTTCATTGGTAAGGTAGTTCAATTATTTGAAAAAAGAAAAGTCTTTTTATGTGGAAAATAGGGCCTATTTGAATTTTTTTTTTAATTAGAAATATTAATTAAGAATTGAGCTTTATTTATCTATTACAATAATAAATGATTTTGCTTTCTAAATGTCTCAAAATCCATTATTAAAATTTTTAATGATGAGTTTCAATGAAAGCTATAACTGACACCTAATTTGGCCAATGTATGTATCTTCTTTTTTTGTACTCGTATATCCATTGAAAAAATACTTTGGAATGTTCACTTCAGAAGTTCAATCAACAAAAGTGTTCTAAAGTGATGTATTAAAAACCCATTAATAGAGGCAAAAATTTTGAACCTACTAGTGCGAGTTCCAAAGCTAGTCGGCACTCAAATCAATTCGGTTTTTTGCATGTTTATATGAACATTGGCAAAAATAACGACATTGGGACATTTCAACATTTGCCTTGGTATTGAACTATTTAACCAAAAAACATTTGACATTTCTATGTATATAAATTATCACAGCATGGCAGCCTGGCAATGCCATTTTTATCGCGACAAAGTTAAATGCACTTAATTTTCCGGACATAGTTAACTCTATATGGACATAGTTGTTGTATTTACCATGTTAATTGCTTTTTCAACTCAGTTCTCATTAATTCACACTTGTGTGTAAGACGAAATGCTAGATATTTGATTTGAGTACGAATATTGGGACTTGTTTGGGGACGGCCGGTACCAACTCAAGGATTCCACTAACATAAGACTTGGTACAACTATGAAGAAATGTGATATTTGCCATGAAGTATCGAATTTGAAACTTTCAGACAAAAAGTAACGAAAAGTGATAAAAACAATTTCAAAATGTAAAAATTTTTAATTCGTATATAATCCTGAGTCACCTGAAAATATAGAAATAATCCTAGATTTTGTATGAATGAGAAAACAAAACTTAAATTTACCATGAAAGTTTTATTGTAATTTGTGTTAGTCACCTTAAACAGACAAAATTTGTATATTTTGATAATCGTTTCGTTAATATCACTTAGAGCCTGTTTCGATCGAAAATTTAGTCCGGTCTCGTGGGTCTCATCGTGTCTAGATTCGAAAATTTGAGGCGCATCAAAACAAATAGAAACAACAACTACCTCTATGTTTTGCACATCGAAAAAACAACAGAGAGTCTTTTGAGTCTGGTGTTTATTGTTTATGCATCACGACCATAGTTGCCCTGTCTTGAACTTGCCGAAAAAGTAGCCCAAATAGTAGCCCAACAAAATAAATTTTCTCGTAAAATCAATCACAATTTATTTTTATTCCAAAAAACAACGAAAATAAAAAACATTTTTTGCACATAAAGAGCAAGCGAAAAAAAAATCAAAATTTTTGAAACAATCTTCCATCTATTCTGTACACCAAACTGTATAATATTCAAGCAAAAAATATTTACCAAAAATATTAACCACCCCTTGGGTCATTAATTTATCCTAAATTAATAAGCTATAGGCCCAAAAATGGAAAATAATTATTTTTGTATGCAAAAACCATCTGCATGCAAATAATGCCTTGAGATGAATATATTTTTTTTTGAAGTGTAAGCAGACCATCAAAAAAAAAAAATATTTTATTCACCATACTTTTTTTCGCATGCAAAACAAGTCGGTCCATTATTTTCATGACAGCAATAATTTATTTTTGCAAGAAACTGTAAACCAATCATGCAAGCAAATAATTTTGCATTTCACCTCAATTATTTTTGACATGCGAGAATAGTTGCATAGTTGAACTGTAAACTAGGCTTAGAAGAAAAAAAAGAATTTAAATGGAAATTCTTGGAACTACAGAGAAACTGAATGGTTTAAAAGTGAAGTTTGTTGCGGTTGATTTGAAAAATCGAAGCCAATGAGTACCTTTATGTCCCCTATTACACGATCTTTACGAATTTTTATATTTGGGTCGAATTGTCGCTTCAGTGACCGAGAGCTTGAGTGCCATCATTGATCAAACGATATACTTGATTGTTCAAAACGTGAGTGGTAATTCCAAAGTCACATAATATTCAGTCGCGTATTGCTCAATAACTGAGGCGGTAATTCGACCCCTGCTTTCACCTTCGCACCCATTGAAAAGACTTAGACGCAAAAAATCATCGTGTAACACGGGACTATTCAGTGAATAAAAAGTGGTGCCAAATTGTGAAATGCTTAAGGAGTATGTTTAGGGGGAGAAAAGTGTTTTCTTTATTATTTATTCATACAAAAAAAATGATCGCCCAGGATTACATTTTGGCTATAAGTAGCTCAATTATTATAAGGCCATCATATTGTAAGGATAGTCGCGCACATGCAACTGCTACCGCAACAAAATAGTTTAGTCACAAGTTGACTACTAAGCGCGCACATGAGAAACTCCCCAAGCAATCGCAACGAACCAAACCAACACACCGACAAGGTATATTCAGTTTTTCTATCTCATACATTCAAAGAAAATATTATCGCATTCGTCCTATTCTTTTGCTCAGCAAATTAAAGAAGAGACACATTTGTTTCATTCGCACAGAGAACAAAATTCAATGATGTGGTTAAATATCCGCAACTATTTGGTTGAATGTCCGCGCAGTTACATATTATTCCATATGACACAAACTGAAAAACTGATTTCGGGCAATCGTCCAGTCTGTGCCAAAACACAAACTGAAAAGTTGCTCGAATCGACGACGGAATAGTTTCTGCATGTGCGCGGAGTCTCATACGAGTTCATAGGACTCAATTTTGCAACCAAACAGTTTCAAAACTGAAAATTGCATGTGCGCGACTAGACTTATTGTTGTCGGCAATTTCGAAAAATCTTCCCAATCTAAACAGCGTCCTTAGCCGATTCCTTTCTTTTTTTTCCAATTATTCAATTCAGTGTGAAGTTTATTACTGTTGGAAATAAGTACTTCAAGAAAGAAACGTATGTAAATACGTAGTTATCGCTACCATAGTACTAAAACTGAAACGACTCCTCTGCTTGATATATATCATAAGTCGACATAATATACTTTACCTTTGAAAAAACAGATACAGACACAAACCCAAAGCAAATGTATTGTGTATACAAATATTATAGATAGAGAGAATACTTGACGCAAATGCCAGCTGCAGAAACAAGGCACAAAGCAAACGCAGAATAAAAATGTTGCAAGTAGTATGGTTCTTAATTTCAATGAGTGAAGAATCTTACGGTTTTTCTCGGAGTTGAAAAAATGTGCGTTCTTTGTCTTTCAAATTTTGTTGGTGGTTTTAAGTAAGTTCATACCTACTTATGGTATTAAGTTCTTTAAATATAATAAAAGCAAATAAAAGGTAAATAAAATAGAACTTAAATCAAAAACAATTTAAAATCTAACAAAACAAATTCTTTTTCAGTAAAGAAAATAATATTGTTTAGCAAACAAATATTGATTTTATGAGTATATACCTATGTATAAACCTGCATATATGAATGCTAGAAAAATGAACGAAGAGATCGAGCATCAATTTAAATTTGAAGCACCAGCTTCACCTAAAACCTCTTCTGAATCGATTATTGAAAAACAACAACAAGCTGATATCGAAACTAGAAAATCGAGAACAATGAAAAAAAATCACGGCCAAATGTATGTGACAAAAAGTGGACATTTAATAAAGGAAAAAGCATGTAAACAACTTGAAGATTGTCGTAAAAAATGTCGCGAACGAATTAAGTTTAGTCAACAAAAAGATCTCTTTGAAGCCTACTGGAAATTAGGAAACCATAAGCGGAGAATAGCTTATCTTAGTAGTTTAATTGATGTAGTGCCAAAGAAATCATTCCGCATAAAGGTCAACCAAGGTATAAATCGCAAACGTTTTAACTCGCATGATTACTTTTTGGAAATCAACGGAGAGCGAATCGGTGTTTGTCAGAAATGTTTCTTATTTACCTTCGATGAAACTGAACAGATTGTGAAGACGATTTCAAAGAGAAAATCTATGGCAAAATCTGGGTTGACGAAAATGAAAGAAATCATTTCTGAAGACAAAATTGCTGATGAAAAAGTCAATGATCATATTAACAGCTTCCAAAAATATCTAAGCAGTGATTTAACAATTGAAAAAATGTATTGCCTTTACTTGGAAACACAGCCACAGAATCCAGTTTCATATAAAACGTATGAACAAATATTTTCGATGACTGGAATTCAGATAATGCCAAAAGCAATGGTGGGAGATTGTTGTATGAAATGCAAGCAATCTTTAATAAAAACCGAATCACCTCCAGACGATCCGGATGAAGAACTCAAATGGACAGTAGATACAGACACACAACACCAACAAAATCAAGAAGTAAAAGAAGAAATACTGGGTTGTTAAGGCGGGATTAAGTATTGTATGGTGAATTTCACTTAACTAACTATATTCTAAAAAATGTTTTGACATGTGTTATGTATTTTATTTAACAGCTAAATTAACTGTGACTTATGATAATGATAATGATAATGATAATGATAATGATAACTCGTTTTTAATAAAGCTACATTAGGTATTTGATCGTAAATTATCAGTTTTTTCTACTATGTAGGGTACATTAGAGTGCTCTTTAAAAAACTTCTTTTTGAATTTTAACTCATTATTTCACCGTTAAACCGGCTTACAGTGGGAACGATTTCCATTTTTGGTTACAGAAATCATTACTTTTGAACGAGCTACTTTTTTTTTAAATAGGTACTTACAGATAAAACTAACGGCGGTAGGAAATAACGGCCGAGTTAAAAGTGCCCAAATTGATTTCAAAATATTGCCACCAAATTTTTGTTTACTCAAAACCAAACCAGAAATTGGAAATATTGCCCAAAATTACTTTGTGACCAAATATTAAAATAGAAATAACACCCAAATATTTTGAAGGCAAATTGTTTTAGTAGAGTTTTGACCATATTTCCTCAAATTTGGGTGACATTTCCAAGCTTTATTGCAATCAATACGCAAAGTTTTTAGAAATATTTGCGAAGATGTAGTGCTCTAAGACCCTTGGTAGTGGATAAATTCAAGTCCTTTAAATACAGAATCTTTAAATTTAAAAGAAACTGCATACACCCAACCTCTCACCCACCCCAAATCCTTTAGTGAGTCCAAGCAGGGGGGTTGGAGGGCTGGGTGACTGATATTTTGGGATTTAGCTTACTCTCTCCTTGCCATACAATTTTTGGCAATATTTCCTTATATTACTGCTGTTTTTGGCTGGTTTTTGTTTTTTTTTTCTGTTCCACTTTTTAAATTTTTTTTTTGGTATTGTTTCATTTTATGAAGTTAAGCTAAAAATTGAAATATCACCCACAATTTGAAAAAATATTACAAAAACAATTTGTTCGTAATTTTTGTGGGTGCTTTTTCCAAATGGATTTGGGCGTTCCTTCCTTGGGCGTTATTTTCTAGCGCTGAAACTAACATCACAAGAAAAAAAAATTTATTGGTCACAATTAATTAACGGCAAATTATCAAGCAATAAAATGTTAAGTCTTAGAAGTTTTATCGCTCTTTAAAAAAAAAAAACACAGAAAACATAGAATGACAAGTTTGGAATTATCAAAATTTACTTATGACAAGTTATAACCATGAATTATTAAGCCATAATCCACTGGGCTTAAGCAGTTTTTACTCTTAATGAAGGTGATACTATTATAACTTAGCGAGCAAAGAACCCAATAGAAAACGTAGAAAACATCGTACGACAAATTCGAATTTATCAAAACTAATTAAAGACTAGTTAGTGACAAATTATTTAAGTAATGCTTTGCTTTGCTTGATATTAAGCTAGCAAAGGACTCAAAAAAAAAAAACATAGAAAAAAAATAGCACGAATTAATTCAATTTGTCACTACTTATTAAAGACTAACTAACGGCAAATTAATAAGGAATAAAACATTAAGTATAAGAAGCTTTTATTGCTCTTTGTGATTTGTCAAGTTAGCACAGCACCCAAAATACATATAAAACATTGAATGGAAAATTCGATATTGTCACAATTAATTAACGACAGTATCTAACTGATGAGCCCAACTATCTTGCCTGGGCTAGACGCAATTGTACTTAACGTCATAAAAATCTTTAACGTCATTTAAAATCAAACTATCCATTCACCAATTTTTCGTTTCGTCAGAACTGCTTTGCTAACTTGACACGTATAAGAAACAAATAACACAAAATCACATAGAAAACATCGCATGACAAAGTGATTCTTTCACAACTAGCTAACGGCATATTATTGAGCAGCAAAATATTAAATTTTAGAAGTTTTTATCTCTTTAAAAAAACATAGAAAACATAGAACGAACATTCTATGTTTTCTATATAGCAAAGAAAGTGGAAAATTTTCACAACTAGTTTATGAAAAATTATGTACCTATGCATTTTTCGCTCCGTAAGAGTTGCTTTACTAACTTGATATCAAGTAAGAAAAGCACCCAAAAAACATAGAAAACTCTGTACGATCAAATTAAATTTAACACAACTAATTAATGGCAAATTATTAAGTCAAAACCCATCAGACCAAGAAGTTTTTTCTGATTTTCGACCGCTAACTTGACGACAAATTCGAAACTGTCTCAACAAATTAATGGCAAATTATCCACCATTCATTTTTCGATTCATCAAAGTTGCTTTGCTAACTTCACACTCATCTGAAATTGCTAATACGATAATTGCAATTGCAACAGGGTTTTTCAGTGACTGGTCGATTTAAGAATTGAGTATCTACTTTTCAAAATGGTATATCAGTTAGCAAAGCAACATTTACGCATATATGGGAAATTCATTATGTGGGTAATTTGCTGTTAATTAGTGAGTAATTGGTTATGAGAATTTCAAAACTGTCATTCCATGTTTTTTGTGGCTTTTTAGTCTATTGTTAAATATTTTGCTGTTAATTAATCCCTAAACAGTAGTTATACTTTTAAACTAAATTTAATTAAAAATTTTAAAATTTCTGTTGATTATCAATAAATTAGTTATTAAGGTTTCAATTGTGTCATGCTATGTTTTTTCTTTTCATTTTTGTTTTTCTTAAATTCATATAAAGTCAGTAGCTAACAAATAGTTGTTAGAACCTACAAAAATGTTTATTAGTCATTAATAATTTACTAGTAATTAGTCGTTAATTAGTTGTGATAATTTTGAATTTTTGCTACTTTGCTTATTTGACGACAAAGAAACAAAGGATGTAAAAATCAAAATTGTTATCAGTTATTTACGACTAATTAACGGAATATTACTCGTATATTAAGCAAAAAAGTATTCAATACCAGAAGTTTTATTTACCAGTGCTGCCTTGCAAACTTGATATGAAAAAAATTTAAAAACTTTGCACTACAAAACTGAAATTTTCACAAGTCCTAAACGATTGATTGACAGTAAATTATTAAGCAGTAAACTATTCAAATTAAGAAGTCTTAACCCGTTTTTGAGAGGATGCTTTTCAAACTTAATGATGATCCTAGAAAACCAAAAGCAAAAAAAAACAAAAAACGCATGGAATAATAAATTTTGTGCTGTCAGAAATAAAAAAAAGCTTTTCGATAGATGTACGTATGTATGTTGGTTAACATATCTGACACTCATTCAAAAATGCGACAAGCGTCATCGGCAGGTCCTTTCACTGGAGAGCTATCTGTAAAATTCTTCTATTTTTTTTTTAATTTAAACTACTTGTAAAGGTAACTTTATGGTCATGAAATGAAACAAAATTTAAGAATATCTCACATAACTATAAAAATGTAAAAGCCCTACCATTTCCCAGGATAAATGCTATCTGTCTGGAATACTTATATTTTTTTTTAAATTTGCCTAACTTTCCCCCATAACAACCATTTGAACTTATTCTACTTCAATGCAAAAGTTCACCCACACCTTGACTTTCAGTTTGCATTGACCTTTTGTTTTCTTCGAGTCGAACAAACATTCACTAAAAAAATATTATTCATTTCACCGACGACGGACGACGCAATCAAAGATTCAAAGCCAGAGATACGATGCGAGAGGAATAAAAGATCTGGAAGGAGAGAAGTTTCTCATAGAAATTTCGTTTCTCATTTCAAAAATGAATTAGTGTTCTTCCTAGTACGAGGTACGACTTGTTGACTTATATACCTTTCGACTCCCGGAATTGAAAAAGCGTCCTTTTTGTCGTAGGTATATATTCTTTACCACATCCAGAGCAAAAACCAAAGAAATCCCTCGTTCCTCATTGCTCGTATAGCCTCCAGGCAAATGAGCTCCCCGAATGATGATGATGATAAGGAGAATGAGAAAGATGACGAAGATGGCGGAAAGGAAGTGGTATTCAAACATCTTTAAATTGTTTTTGCCGACAAAAATATAGACGTTTGGTCAATAAGAAGCATTTTGAAAGAGTTGGCATTAAGCTAAACGAACCATGGCCATGGAAAGAAGAAGAAAAAGGTTCAATTTGACAGAAAAAAGTTAGCTTTTTAAAGTTTTCTCTCTTTTTTTCTGTTTCTTTTTTTTTAAAGAAAAACAAAATCATGAAACCTGAGTTAGTCGTCATCAGTCAATACTGTTTCGGTTTAAAATACTTTAAATCTTCAATTTCATTGATATAGTAAATCATTCTACCTTCATTTACTTACTGTTTATGTTTCTGCCAGAAATTCTAATCAATTTTAAATTTCCAATTTCGACAAAAAGTGTTCCAATTCAATGAGTTTGTTTGCTTTTTTTATGGTTGGTAGATGGAGAGCATAGCTTGATATGTTATGGCTGGCATTTTTATTCAAAAGTTATTGCTTTGATGGTATAAATGAGAAAAGTTACTGCTTAGCAATAATATATGCGTTACCTAGGAGTCGATTTTATTTATATTAGGGAACTTGTATATGTTCAAAGAATGTTTTCTTTTTCAGTTACATATGCATGTACCTATGTAAGTTGATTTGGCATTAAAAATAAATAGTTATTTATGAAAAACAATTTTTTTGCAATATAATTAGTTTTTTATTTGGATTTTTTATTTAATTTTTATGCACAAAATTTCTGATTTTACCTGCAACCCACTTTGATACGAAATTTAAACCAGGTTTATTGTTTAAAAATAAATTTGATCAATAGAAATTCAGTTTGGGGGGGAGGTCATGAAATTGAAACATCAGTTAGAACCGAAAGCTCTTAAAAAAAAGCTTGAATTTTCTGTACATCTTGTGCAGGGCTGCCATGTCCTGAAGATAGCCCAATTTGAGCAACTTTGTAGCCTGAAATTGGAGCCGAAAAAGTAGCCCAAATCGTAACGTAATACCAAAACATTTTTCTTATAAAAATGGGAATTCTGGAAACAACAGATAAAATGAATGATGCGAATTATTAAAGTGAAGATAATTGTGGTTGGTTTGAAATGTCAAAACCAATGAATATGCTCAGTGAGTTAAAAGTGGTGCCAAATTGTGGAATGCTTTAAGAATATGTTAAGGGGGAAAAAAGTAGTTTCTTATATAATTTATTTATATAAACAAATATTACCCAGATTTGGGCTTATTTATAGCCCCGTTATGATTGGGCAGTCATACTGAAATTGTTGTCGAAAATTTTTGAAAGACACATTCCAAAATTCTGATAAATAGCCCAATCTGATAAGCCTGATCTTGTGCTTAACAAAAATCCAGCTCAATCAGGGCCTCATTCCAGTATCAAGTCGAAGGTATGATCAGAAAGAAGCTCAAGCCTGTATTGGACTTATATGTCTATTTCTCTGTAAATTTTAAACAAAACTCCGTTTTGAACTTGTCATACAGTAGACTTGAGTCTCTACTTTTCTGTTGAAGCAGCCTCTTTTTTAGGCTTAAGCCTAAACCAAACATATTAAACTGTATATGGTACTAACTTAATATTTAAATTTTGGAGTTTACGTCCCATTTTCTTAGGACGGTAGCATACCTTTTGGTAAAAATTACTAAAAACAGTTTTAAGTGGTACCTGCGGTTTTTTGATTTCCGATTTTCTCATGAACAGCTCAAACGATTTAAATCACAATTTTTATACAAAAAATTTCAATAACATTGAGTTGCAAAATTGAAAAAAAAAAATAATTTTGTAAGTATTTTAAAAAAAATGTAAATTTTAATTCTTTGAAAATTCAATATTTCAGAAATAGGGTAATAATTTTTTTTGAAACTAGGTTTATTAATGTATTTTAGTATATTACTCAAAATATGCATACCAAATTTGTATTTCCCTTTTTTCAAGTTATCAAATGGTATACTTGCTTTTTAGCTCCAAGCTATTTACTAATTGTTTATACAATTAAAGGAACGATTAAAATGCTTTTTTTATATTTTTTGTTTTGTTTCTACATTTTAAAAGGTTATTCTTACAATGTTTACCTGTTGAATTTAATCTGGCCTCATCTTCAAGAAACACTCTGCCAGTTAATTTCAACTTGACACCAGTGTTTAAACAAATGACCAAGCAATCCAAACAAGGTCAGTTTCAACTTATTGATATTTGGCACAAGTTTTTTATGCAGCGAAGTCGCCCAGGAGATGCGTACTATCTCCATGTGTGAGAGGTTCCCAGTTCAAAGTAGGTATCACAAAGTATTTTTAAAATAAAATTGAATGCATAGTAATAAATTTCAATGCTTTCAGAATAATGCAAAATAAATTGGACGGTAAGCAGTGTTAGAAATGGGACCTACAAGCATGGATCTAAGGCATATTAATTACTGGATACAGGGTTGATTCAACATTAAATCGTATTAAATTAACTAGATCTTCATGTTAAATTTACAGGACGTTTAACATTTTATTCATATTTTTTAACTAGATTTTCATGTAAAGTTAACTGGGTTTACAGGTAAAATTAGCAAGATTCTCAGGTAAAATGTACAGTTTTTCTTTTTTAAGGCAGTGTTAAATTTACCTGAAACCAACGTTCATTTAACTTGACATTAAAATCAGGTATCTTGTTAAGCAATTAATCTAATCTACCGAGTTGAAAAATAACAACCTGAAAATCAGGTATAATAAACCAGAAATTCGGTATTTATACCAGCTTTTTTCTCTGAGTGTACTTTCATATATTTCAAAAGTTCATAATTCCAAGCACTTGAACATGCATATACCAAAAATATTAAGCATATAATAAATTTTGGACAATTAATGTTGTCACAGGTCCGAATCTCTGTAGTTTTTTTCTAAGAGAAAAAATGCAGCAAAGTTTCCAAAATTCAGATTTTAAAACTTTGATTTTCGGAAACTTTGCTATTTTGAGAAGAAAGTGAATAATGAAACTATTTGAAATAATTTAGGAATATGAAATACTTGTCCTTTCAGATTCTAATTTTGCAAAAACATTTTTAATGGTGAATAAATTCGACGTCAAAAATAATGGGCTTTTGACATGTTAATGCTGAAATATCTCAAAAAACACAATATGATTTTGGATTTCGATCCAAAATGCTAAAATCCTTAAGAAAAATAATGGTTTGGTTTAAAGGTGATTTTCGTTGCAGACTATTGTTATCAGGTATAATTCACCAGATATTGGTTTATTATACCCGATTTTTACTTGCGATATAATATGTACATATGTAAGTATGTAATATAGGGATTTGTGCAAAAAAGAGTAACAATCAAACATGATGAAAGAGAAAACGAAAAAAAGTGGGTGGCACAGTTCTGTCTGTCTGTTTGTCCGTATATCGACCTACAGCCTAATTGCCACTGAAGCAATTTTCTTCAAATTTTGAACTTAAGGTTTTTTTTGTTACTCTCCTCCAAAAAAACGGTACTTGCCCTACAACCGCAAATGAAAAACTTATTTATCTCAAAAACGGCTGAAAAGATTTTAATACAAAAATCAGTGTATTATTATAGGTGAGGTGTACTTTTTGATAAGAACAAAATTTACCGAAAACCGTTAAGCTCTTAAGATGTTAATAATATTGCATATACAAATTTTGAAAGAAAAAAAAATTATTTTGGGTTTAAAAAAAATATATTATTTTTTTTTTTTTGAAAATTCAATATTTGAAAAAAGAGTTGATGAATTTTTTTGAAACAAGGTTGAAAAATATACTTTTAGATTTTATATATACCAAATAAATATTTAACTAAACGATCCAACGATTTTTAATTTTTTTTTTTTGCACATATTCAATTTTTTCAAATAATCAAATGGCATACTTGTTTTTGAGATCTAAGTTTTTTTAATAGTTAATTATACAATAAAAATAACTTTTATATTTTTAAAGATTTAAGTTTCAAGCAACTTGAGCATAAGAGCCAGAACGTGCGATCCAGTGGTGCATTGTATTTTCATTAATTTATGGAAAGCATTACGCGTGGGACATCAAAACTACCATTATTTTAAATTTGTGTAGTTGACGCAGATTTTCAGCAAAACATGATGTTGGAAATGCATTTAAGAACTTGAATTATTTCCTTACTTCTTTTGATTATGAACAAATAAAAAATTAAGAAGTTACAAGATAAATATTAATTAAAATAAATTAAGTATCCCGTTACGTGTGGGACACAACCGAAATTGATATTTTAAGACCTTTTGTTTTGAACCGCAAATTTGAAATATGTACTTATGTTAAGTACATATAACATTTCATTTAGATTTAAATGTAGTAAGAGCCCGTTTCATTAGGGTTATTTAAAAAAATCATCAACTTGTTTAATAAGGGTAACGTGAGAAGCTTCACAACCTATACAAAATTAATCTTGGAAACAATGTTTTAAATTTCCAATCTGACTGCCATTTTTTGTGGAATGCTCCTATAAAGGATTAACCAATATTAGCATAGTCAAATTAGGAATTTAAATCGCGTTTTTCGATGGACAAAATTTCTTTTTATGGAATTTGTTCGGGTACATTCTTCACTATAAAAACGAACTCGGGATTTTCGATCTTAGGGAAGAGCCGCCATCTTGAAAAAAAAGATTAGTTTTATTTTTTATTTAACAACTCTTTGATATTTTATTTAACAACAAATGTCCCACGTAAGACTTGTAGAAAATAAATTTATCTACAAAATAAGCTATTTACGACTTCTGTAAATTCTATAAGTTCCGTCTTCCTGTTATAGTCCTGTTATAGTGGGTCCAAGGTTCACCTATGAGTCATGTGGTTGGAGGTGGTATGACTTTTCTTGTAATATCACTTCACGCGTTCCTTTGTCTTTTTTGGATAATGCTCAGAGAATAATTTTTAGTCACATAAGCCAAAGTACAAACATTTTTCAGAATTGAAAAATAAGTTGAGTTAGTTTCGATTTTTTTTTCAGAATTGTTGTACGAAAAAACAGTAAATTATAATATTTCCCACAAAAAACAAAAAGGTGCATTCTTGACACAGAACGTCACTGCCGAATGTCCCCAAGGTTACTTATTTTTAAAGTTTTTTTTAAGCCGATGCAACGCCAACGATATTGTAAGTTAGAAGGTTTTTTTATAATACAAATTCTATATACTACTGAAATAAATCAGCCAAGTAGAAGACTTAGCATTAAAGTTGGACTTGTTGAATTATTGATTCAAAATAGCTTTTTATGGCCTTTAGTCCTACAAGTTTACAGTGGATTTTTGTAAAAGAATTCATGTAAGTTGAACTGAACTTAATACAAATTGCGTATGACAAGGCCCTCACTACGTCACTGATGAGTCCAAGTGAGTAAGCCGGACGAAACGCCGATTTGTAGGACTAAAGGCCATAAAAAGCTATTTTGAATCAATAATTCAACAAGTCCAACTTTAATGCTAAGTCTTCTACTTGGCTGATTTATTTCAGTAGTATATAGAATTTGTATTATAAAAAAACCTTCTAATAGAAACTCTGCCTGGCCCCGGGCAAAAAAATTTCCAGCTTAATGATTAGGAATTCTAATCTTGTTGGATATAGTTTACAGTGGATTTTTGTAAAAGAATTCATGTAAGTTGAACTGAACTTAATACAAATTGCGTATGACAAGGCCCTCACTACGTCACTGATGAGTCCAAGTGAGTAAGCCGGACGAAACGCCGATTTGTAGGACTAAAGGCCATAAAAAGCTATTTTGAATCGATATTGTAAGTTGTTTTTATGTTGTTACGAAAAATTAAACTACTGAACAAGAATTCAACATCACTTGATTGGTATTTATTAACAGAATACTGAAAGAAATTATGAAAAATATAGGTAAAGTGTATTTTGCAATACGTGGTCTCTAATAGCAAGACAGACTATTGCGAAATGATGTCCCGTACTTTTTTTTGAGCATTCTGTAGGTGGTTGGATGTTGTAGGAACTGGGAGCCTCAAACTGTATCTATTCCTACACATCAAGTGCTTACATTACCTGCAAGTTGGTAACCGCCGGATACTGCTCTTGGCTTTATGTCATGACTTGCTAAACTTGTAAGTGCGAGTGTTGATCAAGGAAAGAATTGCAACACCAAAGCCATGACCCTACAGATTGGAGGTAAGTGCGTTGGGCTAACGACCTGGCCACAGTAAAAAAACCAATTGCTATGAAAGAGAAGCGAGCAGCCTCGGATAACAACCCTCCTTAAATGGCAACCCGACCCGGAACGAAAATGGACTACGACCTACGAGTATGCACCTGGAATGTAAGGACACTCTATACGCCAGGTGCTACTCAAAAACGTGAATCTGTCCTTACGCGGTACAAGGCAGTTATTACCGAGATCCAGGAGATAAAATGGATAGGATCAGGGATTATGAAAAGAAAAGATTGCGACATTTATTACAGCTGTCATCAAAGATTGCACATGTTACGATGCGGATTCGTCATAGGAAATCGAGTCAGATCGAGAGTTATCGGTTTTAAGCCGATCAGCGATTGCCTGGCTATGATCCGCATCAAAGCTACCTTCCAAAACATCAGCCTAATATGTTCACACGCCCCTACCGGTGAAGCGGAGGAGTCTAACAAGGAGGATTTTTACGACCTCCTGGGCGGAGTCTACGGAGCCTGTCCGGAGTACGATGTCAAAGTCGTGCTTGGAGACTTCAATGCTAAAATCGGAAAGGAAAATATCTTTGGCGGATTAGTTGGAAAGCACAGCCTCCACGAAACGACAACAGACAACGGCCTTCGACTAATCGACTTTGCTGCACCTCGTAATACGGTGATAAGTAGCACTAAGTTCCCCAGGCGAAGGATACACACAGCAACCTGACGATCCCCAGATGGCCGAACCGCCAAATCGACCATGTGCTAATTGGCGCAAGGCACGCATCGAACATCTTGGACGTGCGAACTTTCCGAGGTGCAAATGTGGACTCTGACCACTTTCTTGTTGTGACAAAGTTCAGAGCCCGATTTTCCAATGAAAAGAAAGCGAAGACCACCCAAAGGAAGAAATTCAATATTGCATGCCTTAGCCAAATCCGAGAAAGCCAGAGACTACAGTGAGCAATTAACCGGGAAACTCTCTGCCGTACCCCCATCTACAAGTGTCAACAACCAGTGGAACTTGTATCGCTACGTCATTAAAGAGACAGCTGAGACCACCATAGGCTATCAACCACCAACCAAAAAAGAACCCGTGGTATGATGAGGAATGCGCGGTATTGAAGCAGGAGACGGAAAATGCACGAATGCAAATGCTGCAACGGAAAACAAGAGCAGTAAGCGACTGGCATGTGGTTAAAAAACCGGCACTTCGAAACAGCGAAGGGAACCTAGTCACCAAAGCACAGGGAATTGTTGACGTTTTTAAGCAGCATTTCCAAGAGCTGCTCAATAGGCATTCTGTAGAGGAAGTGACAGGAGAACAAGGAAGCATGAGACCAGTCAATGAAGATCTATTCCCAGCGCCCAGTACTGGAGAGATTAAGAAAGCCATCCACAAGCTTAAGAACCACAAATCCGCCGGCTCAGATGGCCTACCTGCGGAACTCTTCAAGTATGGAGGAGATGTCCTGGTAGGGTGCATACACCAGCTCATCAACCAAGTATGGGAGGAGGAAAGTATGCCCGACGACTGGTCAATTAGCTCCATATGCCCAATCTACAAAAAAGGCGATCCTATGTCCTGCAAAAACTACATAGGTATATCCCTGCTTAATGTTGCATACAAGATCCTATCCAACCTTTCTGCAACACTATGATCGGCACGTACCAGTGTGGTTTCAGGCCAGGCAGATCAACGATAGACTAAATCTTCACATTGAGCCAAATCCTGGAAAAGACCAACGAATTTTAAGTCGAGACCCGAGACCCACCATCTTTTCATCGACTTCAAAGCCGCATACGATAGCATTAGTCGCCAAGAGCTTCTATTCGCGATGTCGGAACTCGGGATCCCTAAAAAAATTGATCCAGCTATGCCGCATGACGTTACAAAATACGCGGTGCAACGTGCAAATGGGTAACGGCTCATCCGAGCTATTCCAGACATGTACAGGGTTCAGACAAGGAGATGCCCTATCATGCGACTTCTTCAACCTAGTCCTGGAGCAGATAGTTCGCAAGAGTGGTGTTAACCTGGAAGCCTTACCCATACTCAAACTCTTATTCAATTATTTTTTTACTACCTATCACATGTTTCGTACATCTATGAATAATTTATTCAATGTAATATACCTTTATTGAATATTTTAAAAGCTTCAATTTAGTCCTAGTAATTTGCGGGTTGTTCTACCTTGCCTGATGGTTGGGTTGACTTTCTTTTGATGAAGTTTATAGTTTTAACCAGAACATTAATTTAACGTTGTGAGGTTCTTTCTTTTAGTTTGAAATTCATTAATAACATCTACTTTAGTATGTCCCTAGGATAAAGGTCTCTATGTATAATAATGACATGAAGTTATCTATCCAAAATGGCTACCATCTAGGTATATTTTTTGTATACATATGTATATAGGTTGTGACTGATAGTTTTTGAAATAACTCCTATAAATTTAAAACATAATTATTATTATGAAGATAATGAAAAACCCTGTGGGGTAATGGAGTGGTTAGAGCCCTGAGCTATATCAGGCCTCTGTTATACCAAAGAACAAAAGAACAAACAACTTTTTTTTCAAGAGCATTACTTTCCTTTGATTTCTTTCATCGTGAAAAAAACGCATCTCGTCTTAGCTATTTTGCTCTGGACAGAAAACTGAAGGTTCCCACATTTAATGCCTACATTTCCCTTTCAGGAGTTCTTGAGAGTTGCAAGTCATTAGGCCCTGGTTCTACTACGATTTGATGTCACACCACTAAATATTTTTTTATTGCGGTAGTCAAAAACGTAAAAAAAAGTTTTGCAACGTTACTTAAAGAACAAATAGCTGCGGTGGCATAGGACCTCAGTTGAGGGGCTATCTAGAGGCTGTCTTTCTCAGAAACACTCAGTTTTGGAGCTAGTGATTGAGGCATCCCTTAAACTTTCTTAAAATTATCATTTTGTGTGGATAAAAGACGATTAAAGCTATTGTGTATATTGCTATAGGTAGTCACAACAGTCAGAGTTATACATAGGTATAGACAGACATACACAACAAACACCTACTTCTAATCATTTTCTTTGATTTTGGTATTTTTTCAGGTCTACACACAATGGCTTCTGGGCAAACAAACATTTTTGCTGTCCAAATTATAGACAGATGAGACATAATCCTTCACACCTTGATTAACTTGTTTATTTCTTTCTTGTCTACTTAATTATATCAATCTTCGTTATATTATTTAGCCTACATATATCTGCACTTACACATCTATCCCTTTCCCAATTTGGTGTGAACAACAACGCCCGCCGCACAAACAAAATAAATTGATGAATAAAGAATTGTACAACAGCTTTAATTAACAAGACAAAAAAAGCAGATAAGGAAACATAACCCCACGCAACAGAAAAGAAGACAGGCAAAACAAATTGCCCATTAAAGCAAGAGATAACATCCTTGAATGCTTATTAAAACAACACATCTTTCGCTCACTCCATTGAAGCTTTGAAAGGATTTACCAAGTGATGTTTATTTTATCCTCTTAAATTCTAATCTGAAATGTTGTTTTTTTTCGTTTCGTTTGTTTGCATAAAGCAAAGAAAAAAAAAGGACATAAAGTCCTTCCCTCTTCCATAGCTAAAATAATATCTGATTGGTGGAAAATACAAGAAATACATACGAAAAAAAAAAATAGTAAAATAGAAAGCGACAGGACGTTTCCATAAGTAAAAGACAGGCAAAAAGAAAAAAAAGAAAAATAATTTCCACCTCACTTACTCGGACGAAAGATAACAAAAATATACTACGCCAGTCGTACCTACACTTCTACTTACTTTAAGGATAATTCTCAAACGCAAAAAGGATTCCAAAACTTTGACGATACAGCTGAAGAGCTGTGTAACAGTTAAGAGACGAAGAACGATATTCCTCATCGCTATGATGTTATGTTATTCTTAGCAAATACGACGGAAGACATAAGCTTCTTATGAGCTCACCGAAGTGCAAGGGTCGAGTCGACCTAGCTTGCAAGTCCAAGTTTAGTGACCTTAAAGAAGTGTAATCGTGTGTATTGGATGTGAGAAGAGAATCACAAGTCCTTGTATATTATGAATGTATACGAGTATAAGCTTGCAACTGTTTTGAGAGAAAAATTAAATGGAACAAAAAATAAACAGCAAATGCTATCTACACGCTTCTTGTATGAACGTATCACCCTATGATGAATGACTTGTTTTTTTCAGTTTTTTTTTTAATGATTTTGAACTTTAGTTAAATTTTTTAAAGTACCTTCATATGTACGACCCCTTAATAGAATAGAAAGCAAATATTAAAAATATTATAAAAGATCAGGTGGAAAATGCAAAATAGAGACATAACCTACTTACTTAAACTAAGCAACAAAGAAAATATGACAAAAACCTATAAATTTTATGCTCTTTCAATGATTGATATTTTTACAAAAAAGAATGTAGGTATCCCTACAGTTTTTTTTTTAATATAATAAAGTCAACCAGAAGTGTTTTTAAATTCAGTGTAAAGAAAAATGATATATTTTTTAAAACCCTCAACCCCCTATATACCTAGAATGTTATTCATTGAGATTGAGACAGTTCCCATCTTGGGAGTTCTTTCATGCGAATAAAAAAAAATACCAGACAAAAAAGAAAATATTAACGCACGTGCATCTTTCTATACATAATATACTTTAAATAAATAGGATTAGATTGGATTTTAATGCCTACCAACAAATTCCCATCTGCGTTTATATTTTTTTCGTTTATTTGAAAAAAAAGAAGACAAAAATAAGAAAACATACTAAATTGGATGTCATGTCAAATTCAAGCTGACGACATTTCATGTTTAATGGTTTAATCTTTATTCCAGACACTCTGAATTATGTAGGTTACATTTAAAAAATGATTAAAGTTTGGCGCAACCATAGAGAGGTTTAAAGTAGTCAAAGGTTTAGTCTTTGTCTTATGGAAAATATATAATTCGTAAGCGTTTAAATTTAAAACTCCTCTGCTTTTGCTTGCTCATAGGGAAGGATATCAAATCTCAAATCTACTAATAGTAAGAAATGGACGAAACGTCAATTTGTAGGACTAAAGGCCATAAAAAGCTATTTTGAATCAATAATGGAAATGTTCAAGAAAGCGTTTTCGCCATACTGTCTGCAGCTCTGCTTGCTCGTCTTTTCATCTGTGCGTTTTGGTGAAAATCGAACAGAAACCTCTACGGATGGATGGATTTGTTTAAAACTTGGCAAATACCATTTTCAATAGCATAGCGGGTCGGAATTCTGGTTTTCAAAATTCTGTGTAGTCAAAATTCTGCTTTTTTTTGTAAATTTTATCTGGTCAAAATTCTGTTTAGCCAAAAATTCTGTATTTGAAAATTCTGTAAATGCTAAATTTGGTATATCAAAATTCTGTATGAACAAAATTCTGTTTGGTCAAAATTCTGTTTTCCCAAATTCTGCTTATGAAAACTAAAATTCTATCTAAAAAAATTTCTCATTTACACAAAACATTTTTTTTATGATTCTATAGACCAAGAGCCTACAGCAAATTTTGGATGTGATGAGTGAAAGCAAAAAAAGAAGTATAGGCATCAAAAACATGAGTAAAAGCAATTCCAAAAATCAATGTCTTGGAGTCCTTATTTTTATATTTTTTACTTGCGATATATGTAGGTACTATAGGGCAAGTTTTGGATTCGTGATGATAGAGAACACGAAAAAAATGGCTAGAAAAATTCTGTCTGTCCATATATTGACCTACAGCCTACGTCACTGAAGCAGTTTTCTTCAAATTTTGAACTTTAGGTTTTTTTGTAACTCTCCAGAGGGATATTGAATTTTTTTTATCACCAAAAATAACGGTAGGTACTACAACCCTACCTACAACCGTAATTGCTTATTTATCTCAGAAACGGCTCCAACGATTTTTATAAAAAAAATCAATGTATTATTGCAGGTATGTATTATGGTGCCCTATTCGGTAAGAAACACATTTCCCGAAAACCGTTATCAACGGTACTTGCCATATAACAGTTTTTTAACTTTCAACATTCAAAATTGGTTTTTAAATATTAATAATATTGCATATCAAAATTTTGAAAAAATTAATTTGGATTTAAGGAATTTTTTTTTGAAAATTAAATAATTAAATGTTTTAAAATTTAAAATTTGTTTTTGCACATATTCAAATTTTTTTCAAGTAATCAAATGACATACTTGCTTTTGAGCGCTAAGTCTTTAAATAGTTGTTTATACAATTACAATAACGACTTAAATGCTTTTTTAAAAAAATTTTGAATATTTATATAATTTCATTCATATTTTAAAAGTTTTTATTTCAAAGCAACTTGAACATAAGAACTAGTTCGTGCGATCCAAACGTGCATTTTATTCCTGTATTCATTTGCACTTTTGCAAAAAGAAGATCATTTGCAGCTTTTTAGTCGCCGACTCAAAATCGACAATGTCCGTATTTGGCTTTTCATCATCAAACACAGAACAAAACTCTGCCTTAAGATAATATTAAGTTAATTTAAAATCGTTTCAATTACCCATGTATGTATGCTCTAACCACGTTTAATTTAGTTCCATTACAAGAAATCAGTTTTTCAAAATAAATTCTATATGAATAAATTCTGTAAATATTATAAAAAAAAAAGAAATAGTTTTTTCTGATAACGTTTTTTTGATAATGTAAAAAATTGCGTACTTTTTTACATTATTAAAACGAATTCTGTTTTATTTACAGAATTTTTGAAAAACAGTGTTTTGAAATACAGAATTTGAAAAACAGAAATTTGGTCATGCAGAATTTTTAAAGCAGAATAACGATTCTACAGAATTACCACCTCAACCCGTTTTAGTGCCTCCAGTAAAAACTTTTCAAAGAATTTTACTTTGGACAAAACTGAGGAAAGCACTTTTATAATATTTTGAACAACATTAACTAGATATGTTTAGATAATCCATAAATCAAGAAGCTTACAGCGCCAGTTTTTTAAGTCTGAGTTAAATCAGAGTAACCTATAATACAAAAAATAAGTTAACCTTGAGGTAACTCAGATTCAGTTTTTCAGTTAATGATTTATTTTTTTTTTCGTTTCGAAATCAATATGGTACCATAACGGAACTGTAACGGGTGTTTTTTTTTAAGATATAGAACTTTGAAATGAAATAAAACAAAACTGATTTTTTTTTTAACTGACATGAAATTTACTTTATTCGAAAGATAATCTCCTGACAATATAATTTGAATATGATTTCTGGCATATGACCTCCACGGCTGGCTCAGACGTAGTCTAATCTGGAGCACCAATTTTCGATGACTTTTTTCAACATTTGTGGCCATATATCGGCAATAACGCGTTGAATGTTGTCCTCCAAGTGGGCAATCGTTTTGGGCTTATCGACGTTGACTAGCGACTTCATATATCCCCACGAAAGGTGCACAATAAATTAAAAGGTCGCTGAGCACTTATACCCTTAAACAAATTCATCCCCACAGAAAATAGTCAAGCGGCGTTAAACCACACGATCTTGAAAGCCAATTCCCGGGTCCTTAACGTGAAACTATGCGGTTACCAAACCTTTATTTCATAAATCAATTGTGGCACGAGCTGTGTGGCTGTTCATCATGGTTGTTCAATTGATGAATGAAAAAGTCAGTCATCATGGCTCTTTAAGGCACCATTGACCATTGACTGTAGTATCGTTTTTAAAGAAGTATAGACCAATTATTCCACCAACCCATAAAGCACACCAGAAAGTCAGTTATGTGAATGTAACGGTATCTCAACATACACTTAAGGATTATCATCACTCCAAATACAGCAGTTTTGTTTATTGACGTATTCATTCAACCAAAAGTGGGCTTCATACAAAAAATTCACGCGAAACGTATTTTGAACAGAATCATGATTTTCAAAATAAATTTTCACAATTTGAAATGCCAAACCAAACTTAAAATAAATCACTTGACAGCTGACAAAATGGCCGCCAGTTAAAATAAGGCTACCAACTTTAAGTTCAATGCCTCTAAAAACACACTTTATAGTAGCAAAAATAATCTCTCAATTTTTTCTACGTAAACTCGCCACGTGGCAGATTTCATGACATTGTGGTGCCTTTCATGAAACGTGGTGAGCTATTCACAGTACGGCGCGGCCGGCGGCGCCCTTCACAGCAAAGTGCCTGTTGCATTTGCCTTTTTGCCCCACCCCTAGGCACTACCTTATAAATAACTAATAGTTTTTAGTTCTCCTAATTGCCGCAAGGAAGTTTTTTTTTGAAGATATTCTTTTTTGGAAAATAGACAAAAAAGTTTTACTTATATTGTTTTTATTCGAAGTTCCAATCCAAGTTCGACATTTTGGTTGAAGGATTTTGTTTTATTAAAATATAGTAAACAAAAAAATAAAATAATGATACCTTTCAAATGATCGCTACCAATTTTGTTTATAAAATTTCGAGTTTTCCTTAAGCCAACAAAAAAAACAGACAGTGCATTAGAAAACCTGTCACTTGGATATTGAATTTATTCTGCATAGTCACGTATATTTTCTGTTTTATTATTTCCTATTTTACATCCAAACTTTTTGGTAATTCCGGCAGAGACTTCTCTCCCTTGGATTTATTTCTTCCCGTTCCCAAAAATCGTGTAAAATGTCTCCTCATATCCACTTTTAAATAATCCTGTGGATTTTAATGACAAAAAACATGAGGAGTGCATCCATGAGAGGACTATTCATGGACTATTTGTCGGTATGTTCCAGAAGCACTTATCCGAATTTTTCTTATATGAGATTTTAAAAACTATCCTTATCTGAACTTAATTTTTTTAGAGTTATGGTGTTCCAGTAAATCGTAGTCAATTGTAGTTTTAAAAACAATACAATTGTTAAACAAATCAATCAAATGGAATATATTTTACATGCAAGGAGGCAAGCCTATATTTCACCTAAGCAAACATTCAAAATCTAAGCCATTAGGTAGGTACCTATACTTTCCCTGTGGCCCTTCTTTGTTTATTTACAATGATCGCGCGTTGTGTCGCAAATTGACACTACACTAAATTTGAGTGTACACAAGCAACACCATAATCTAGAGCAGTGCAAATAAACTTCCTTTGATGGATCCTTTGAATTATTCTTCCATCGCTACAACAGGCCTCCCAGCTTCATAACGGTTTATATTGAAATCTGACACTTCGAATCTGATGCACATACCTACAAGTATCTAGTACCGAGTTCCAACCTATTGTACCTACATACATGGATAGGTAGGCACTTGTACTCGATATTTGTTGATTCATTTCGGGTTAACAGCGAGTGTCTTGCCAAATTGGATACACTCTATCAACAAATAAATTACACAGTGCTATCGGCTTAGGCAGGCATATAATTAATTCCTTTATCCAAACTCCATTATTAAGTTACTTACATTCAGATACAAACTCACTTACTCACACAACTCCTACACTACACACATATATAGGAGTGTATGGAGATTCAAGATAAACAATCAATTACCAAACGAAATTAGTTTGATCGAATTTTGTATCGGAAGAACTGAGTGTTGCATTGAGTCATCCCATATCGGTTGTCTGTTTTGTCTGGCGCAACAAAGTATGCAGTTTTGTAGATGGACTTTGCCATCACCATCATGTGGTTGCAAATTGCAGGTTGAACTCCAGACCGGACCAGACAAGAACGAAGCGTAAGCACAGAAGTCACTCCTCGGGTAATTGCGATAATTAATCAATTTCCATGTCTCACTCTCTAGACCAAGTCAACTTTGCTGCACGTTCAGACAACAAAAATGCACGTGTTTGGGAGTGCGCACCCTGTGTGAGCGTCGTATATATCCAATCGAAGCTTAAATGACTCAATTAAAACTGTTCCGAGAATGGAGGCGGCTATAGTCATTCATGTGGCAGGCAACCTACCTACGTATACTGTATAAGGTGTATTGGTTGTGATGTGCTGCTTTAGGAGCGACAGGTGGGTCCGGTTCCGAATTGCTCGTGCAGTTGATTGGTTAAAATGCACTACACGCAAGTTAAACTCATATGATGTTTCTCACATCACGGCTGATGATGGCGCCGAGTTATGTTCGCGAAAAGGCTAACTTAAATTGAGATTCAATCACGCTTTAAAAGAGAAACCATTGCATGCGTTTTATGAGATGTCGTCTTCAATTATTATAGTAGCTTATGACTTATAAAGAAGACGTAGCTTCAAATTATTTGTAGGAAGGCAAGGTCTGCAACATTGTATCATCTGGATGTCATAATGCAGAATGCCTTGGAGCCAAATTGACACAAGTTTTGAATTGCAGGAGAACAGTAAGTAATGAAAACATTCAAACGATTAATTAATATAAATTTTAAATAGAAATTGACAAATAAAAACAAAATTTAAAGTTGCTAAAATAAGTGTCTCGAAAATTTATTTTCATGAATGTACGTTAAAACTTTTTAAAAAAGAATTTTTATTTTATATTAAAAGTTGACAACTTTAGGTCCCTGGTCCCTAATTTTGGCAGACACTTTTTGGCGGAATGAAAAAATTTTAATACCTATCTGAGTTTGCAGAAAATTAAATGCCAATTTGTTGCTCAAAACTCCAATTTTAAAGCTGCAAAGTTTGTAAGATTTACATAAAAATACATGTAAGGTACATGTAAGGTTTTGTTTTAAGTGAGCTAGAATATCGGTTATTTTTGTTTTCAGAGCCTAAGAAACTGTACGTATATATGGCATGAAGGGCTGCTCACGACACCAAACCAAACTATACGTTTGTAAATATCGTCTCAGTATCGTAAAAATCCAAAAATTACAGTATGGTCTCGGTATCATCAGGGCTGGCCCGAGTTAAATTAGCGCCCTATGTAGGAGTAATTGTCTCATTATCCAAGGTGTAGGCTTGGCAATGCCTTTTTTTAACGAAAATAAATAAGATTTTGATTAAAAACTAGGAAATCTAATATAACAGGTATCGGCATAAATCGGCCGATACCTCTGCAATTTTACGTTCGATATTCGTACGAAGTTCATCAATCGTCGCTGGCTTGTTGGCATAGACCATAGACTTGACGTAGCCCCACAAGAAATAGTCTAATGGCGTCAAATCGCACGACCGAGGCGGCCAAGCGACTGGACCTTTTCGTGAGATAACACGTTCTCCAAACTTGGTTTCCAATAAATTGATTGTGACATTCGCTGTGTGGCTTGTAGCACCGTCCTGTTGGAACCTCATGTCCTCCAAGTTCATATCAAACAATTGGGGCCAAAAATATTCGGTTATCATTGAACGGGAGCGATCCCCATTCACAGTAACGTGCCAATCTTGATCATCACGGAAAAAGTACGGCCCAATGACGCCGCCGGCCCATAAACCACACCATACCGTAATTGTTTCGAGATGCAATGATGACTCATGGAGTACGTGTGGATTGCTGAATGACCAATACCGTATATTTTGCTTATTGACGAAGCCATTCAGCCAGAAATGAGCCTCATCGCTGAAGATGATTTTTCGATGAAAATCCGAATCATTTTCAAGTTGTTGCTCAGCCCAATTCACGAACATACGACTCTTCTGGTGGTCAAACGGCTTCAGTTCTTGCGTCAATTTAATCTTGTAAGGATGTAGGCCAAGATCTTTTCGCAAAATTCGCCACAACGACGTTACAGAGATGCCCAATGCTTGGCATCTCGTGAACGACGTGTGAGAGACACATTTGGGCTTTCTGCAACTGAAGCCTCAGCGGCAGCAATATTCTCGACACTACGGGCACTTCTTTGTTTCACTGGCACGGAAACATTTTGTACTGTGTCTGTGGATTCAAATTTTTCCGACACTCAATTGTTGATCTGCTAGGACGATTATGACGACCATAAATTGGACGTAGTGCTCTTAACGTTGAGGCCACTGACTCCGAATTTCGGTAGTAAATTTTAATAATTTCGACTCGTTGTTGGCTCGTATATCTTTCCATCATGAAATAGCAAACCTTACTGAAGAGAAATGTCAAAAGAGCGGCAAGAAATATGGCGTCGTTTGCTGTCCCTGTCGTTCTACTTTTGTTGCGTCCCTGTTGAAAAACCCTTTAAATTACCTATCTAACGACAGATCTGAGTCTGAATATTTTAAATTATTTTTTTTTTTTACAATTTATGACCCCGGCTCAAAATTTATGTGTCAAATTATAATTAATCAGAACTTTACTTGAATATTGTGGAACAAGATCTAACCTTTGTAAAAAGTTTGATCCGTATATAGGGCTGGCCACGATACCAAAAAACAATTGGTAACGCTTGGTATCAGTATCGGGAGCCGAGGTGAAACCTAGACGATACCAGCCACAAAGCATCCGAAACGATACCGAGACGATAACAAGAGCAAACCGTACTTTTGGGCCCGAAATTTACCGGTTCTTTCGGTAGTATCGTTTGGTATCGGCAAATTTTTTTTTATATTATTATTTATTTATTTAAAATAAAAAATTAATTTGTTTTTTTCGGAAACAGCGCAGCGCTAACGATTCAAATGACGTTTTCATAGTTTTTTGTTTCTTTTAGAGAAGATTCAATCAATTATTTAAATTAGAACACCCACTTCTGCCCCAATTTTCTTTCGCTTTGTTTCTCTGAAACCAATCACTTGAATGACATTTTCAGACTTGGTTGTTTTAGCTAGAGGAAGTGACTTTAATGGAGTATATCAACTGCTTCTCATATTTTTTTCTGATATCTTGGTTTCTCGAAAACGGTTCCAATGATTTGGTAACAGCATGTTTTCCTGCTGTTATATTTTGACGCACAATTTATGTTTAACTAATCGGAACTTTACTTAGGAATGGCAAAACAAGCCCCTTAAATTCTTAGGACAGCAAAAAAAGACGAGGTTGATACCGATACTGAGACGATACTAAATTTTTCCAATTTTGACGATACCGAGACGATACTTCCATAAGCATCGTTTGATTTGGTATCGTGGCTAGCCCTATCCGTATAAACTAAGCACTTAATGAGTTAAACAAAAGATGATACTGATAATTAAAATAATGGGTTTGGTAAAACTCTTACAAAAATTGTTACAAAAGCCATTAAATTCAATTTTGAGAAACCAAATATGGGCGTTGTAGAGAGTGGATTTCACTTAAATCATAACCTAAACCTAAATCCAAGTTGTATTCCAGCTTAACAGAACCAACTCCAAAAATTTCATCCAAATCATTAGAGACGTTACCGAGAAATGCTTGTTTGTGATAGTTTAATAAAAGTCTAAATTTCTGTCCAAAAATTTGGTGTCAGTTTGGAACAGTCTCGGAATCGTTTCGGATGCTTTAGAGCTGCTTGGTGTATCGTCTAATTTTCGATTTAATTTCCGGTACCAAAAGAAACCGTAACTTGTATGGCATCGTGGCCAGCCATACAGACATACAAGTTTTAAGAAATTTAACGTACTTAATTGTATTTTTCTCAAAAATGGCTTATGTTGAATTTTGTTGGGATAGGCAGAGTCAATGCTGTTAATCTCAACTAAGACAGCAACCATAGAAAATAGTGTGGAAAAAATAAAAAAATAATACATTCTTGATAAAATATATTATCATTAGTCAATAGAAGGAAGAAAGTATAACCCAGACCAAGTTTTTTTTTACAGCTTCTTAGTCGCCTTGAACCTTTGACATTAATCTTCTTTCTCTTACGTGGCAATGTTGTAGGTGAAAGCTTTTTTTCTGCAAATAAACCCTTCGTACAAATATAAAAAAAAATCGTAAAATCGTGATTTCTGATTCTAGTCCGTTAATTTTTAGTGCCCAGTATCCGGACAAAAGAAAGAACGTGCCAACTTCTCCACAAGTCTTCATCCTTTCCTTCGTCTGATATAATAACAAAAGCTAGAAAACGAATATGTGGTGAGCCAAGAGAGCCACCTAAGAAGATTTATCCTCCAACATAGAATTACAAAAATGCATTCGTGAGATTAATGGAATGTGTCACCATAAAAATTACATTGAAATAAATCTTTACGACCATAGAGCGCCGAACTACTGTGTCGTTGACGATGTGCCTACATATACGGGTAGCCACTCTGATGTTCCACCATATCGAACAACAATGTTTACTTCATGTTCCCATACCAGCAATATTGCTTCATCTGCAGAATTCCTTCCATCTATGGATCGGCAGTCAGCACTGATGCTCTGCCTATGCTCCATCATCGTCTTCATCCTTGAGAGACACATACAAAACTAGGTACATACCCAGATTTCTAGCTTGATGATTCCTTGGTGGCTGATTGTTTAAATAACGACATCAACGCAACCAAGTTGCTCTCGCACTTTAAGAGCCTCCTCGCGAACACAGGAGGCAGGAGCCGCACTCATGTAAACCGTTTTTTATGACCACATGTCGCAGTAGTTCTTTTTCTCCAGCTAGAGCTGGAGCCAGCACGAATGAGCAGGTAAACCCGAAACCGATGCGGCAGCGATGACACGACACTTATACCATGATGTGTGTATCCAGCCAGGATTAGGGATCAGCACTTCAGCAGCTCCATTCAGTTGCTCTAGCATGTGTGCTACTTTATGTTGACATCATTGAAACGAAACGGATTTATTTGACTTTGGCACAAACACAAAATAAAAAACCATCATGGATCTGGGTGTCTATGGGACACACATAGACCTTGGAGTGAAACTTCTTGAAGACACATCATCTTGAGAACATTTTATTTGGTCCTCCAGGATAAATAGAATGTCTCTTCTCAGGCCAATAAATTGCAGATAGGCCAACGTGTTGTAAACATTTTCTGTGTCTGCATGATGGAGCATGATTTGTGTCCCTGCCATCCCTCAAAATAGTCCTTGCGGGGTGACAACAAACAAGAAGTAGGTCCGTTCAAATTGAATGGCAATGAATCGCTCCCTTGGGGGCGGTCGGGTCGGCACCGAGAAAAGTTGCCTCAGTACGATTAATGTGACCTTCTTTCAAACTGCCCTCCCATAGTGCTTAGTTTTCCAGTTTCGGGTCAGAATTTGTTTTGGGAGTTCTTCACGCTCTTGTCCTTTTTTTTTCGTTTCTTCGAAATTTGTGGGTTTTGCTTGAATAGTGAGTGGGCTAAGAAGAAAGAAAAAAAAAAAAAGACGAGAAACAACTACCAACTCAATTTCTATTGTTCTTGTTTTGGTTTTAACAAAAACGTGCCACGGTGCCACACAGAGTAACATTGCCACCCGGGCCAAAGTTAAGAGAGTCCCATTGGTAACGGTTCATTGAGTAAAAGTGCCTCTTTGGTGTTTGTTTGTTTGTTTATTTTGTTTTTTGTTTTGTCTTTCTTTAAGTTAGACTAAGGATAAGGATAACGATAAGGATAAGCATAGCAAGGACATTCTTTTCATGAACTTTTTTTTTTCTTTTTTGGTTTACTTATATTTTTTATTGCTATCCGCGTGGTGGACACTGTAAATGGTCTATGGAGTGTGGAAATGTATCCTTGCTGCTATATACCATACCTACATATACATATTTACTCAAAGACCTTGGTGCGGATGCGGTTAAATGGTATGGAAATGGATATAACTTTTTGGTTTTGCTCTTTCTATGCCTCTTAAACTGATAATCGAAATGTTTCGACATTTTTGCTTTTGCTTTGCTGTGGGAAAATTCAAATTATTGGATTTGTTTGTTTTGCTTGGTGAGCAACATTATATAGATTCAGAGAGGGGTGGAGATAGTAGGTTTAGTTAATGTTTTATTATACGGATGTGTATTTTTGGGACGAGAATAAAAAAATAAACTTTTGGGTTTTTTTTTTTGCAGCTTCCGGTTGAGCTGAATTTGAATTGGCTGGTGGAGTTTTCTTTTTATGTAAATCTCACAAGACTAATTCGTATGGTAATATTGAGAAATTTTGTTAGCTGTAGGTAGGTAATTCTTGTTTTGATGGGAATTGAGGAAGTCACGAAATCGTACTTAAATTTTGTAGAAAGCCAACTAAGTGAAAATTTTCTGCTGAGGTTGTTTTGCATAAAATTAGATCTAAATTCTTATACTTAAGCCTGCCTGTAGGGAATTATTATTTTGTCTGCGAAAAGTTACTATTTTAGTGTAGGCTGTTATAAGGTTTGAAGATAAGAATTATAATCAAATTATTTTCATCATACCTAGACCAAAACTAGAAATGTAGGGAACGTACATTCAGAATGCACAATTCGCACATAGAAGGAGATTGTTGGACAAAAACAGCGTGAGTAAGGGTGAAGCTACCAAATATTGGCAATATTATTCCTCAAGGACAGGTTGTTAAACCCACAGAAGCACTCCAACAATACTAACGACTTTTAATTGGACTCAGCCTGATTCGAAGTACCATATCTGACAGTTTCGATTTTAGTTTGTTGTTAATTTGCGTGTGTTTTTGTCTTCACGTTCACAGACATTTTCTTATGTCTGACACTTTCAGCTTCGATAACAATCGGAGTATAATAGCGATGAAAATTCACAATGGAGTTGAAGGTTTTTTGAATGAAGAGTCTTATATGACCTTCTGAATAGAAGTTACGGAGCCTGCGCGGAGAACGAAGACAAAATTTTGTTCGGGAACCTCAATGCTCAAATGAGAAAGAAAGATACCTGCATTGGACAAAGCTATATGGCACTCCCCAAGCAAATAGACCATATTCTAGTCGACGGAATACATGCCTCTAACATCTTAGATGTGTGTTTTTTTGAGGGGCTGGCATTCTGACCATACCCTTGCTGTGGCAAAGAGCTCGACTGTCAAATGAAAAGAGAGTACAAACCACCCTAACCCTGCAGCCACCCACGACCGAGTATACTTACTGGGAAGCGAGTTGTAGATACATTTATCGTCAAATCACTCGCTGCTCATCTCGCTTGTCAATTGTCTTAGAAAAAAACCAAGTCAGTTTGCTAGTGAGTTGCAAATTTTTCAGTGAATTAGTAACTCGCTAGTGAGTACTTACTCGTGTGGCCTCAGGTAAAGAAGACATTTGACGTTGGTCACCTTAGCATGCCTGGTGTCACCGAAGCAGCCTACAATGAACATCTAAGCGAGAAGCTCTCCGTACATTCTGTGCATTCATTTGCCAGACTTCAAGAACCTAGTATCGGTCACCATTAAGGAGTCCAATATGTTAAGAACCACCACCGAAAAGTGGTGGTGATTGCGTATAGCTGCACAAGATGACAAAAGACACACATGGGAATATGCTGTAGCAGAAAATAAGAGCAGCAAGAGTGAAGTACAGCAAGCAAGGAAAAGATAGAAGAAGAAGACCCTACGTAGAAAGAAGAGGGCATAGGCAGCCTTCTGGCTCTAGAAGATTGAAATGTCATACGATCGAATCAACACCTAGAAGTCTTATAAAAGGCCAAGCAATTGGCTGTGGGTTTTAATACCAGAACGCAAGCTCTTCGAAATCGTGAAGATAATCTAGTCACGAACTATCTCACGGCATATAGAATAGTAGATATATTCAAGCTGCATTTTCAGTAGCTGATGAAGGGACATTACGTGGAGCTAGAAAAAAGAACCAGAAAGAGAACCCAACTACACTCAACGAAGAAACAGTGTCGTGTCACCACCTAGTAAAGAACAGCTTGGGTAGAAGGAAGCATGCCCGATGACTGGTCCATCAGCTCCATATGTCGCACCTACCAAAGGGCGATTATATATGTCCTGCAAAAACTATCGAGTAATGTATGTATGTCCAAAAAATATCGCATACAAGATCTTATCCAAAGTATGTATGAGCCTCCTTAGCCATTATACAGCACCGTTAGAGGCAAGTACCATTGTGGCTCTTGGCCAGGCCAATCGATCATAGATCAAATTTTCACTGGAGTAAGTACTGGAGAAGACCAGTAACTTTCAAGCCAAAACTAACCATCTATTCATCGACTTCAAAGCCACATGTATATGAAAGCATTCATCGTCAGAAGCTCTATATAATGGTGATGACGAGCTTAGGATCCCAGAAAACTGATCCAGCTCTGTGAACATTGGAAAATACAGGATGCAATGTGAAACTATGGAAATGCAGCACATCCCAACTATTCCAAATATGCACAGGGTATCAGCAATTATCATTTGTAATTCCTTCAATCTCATTTTGTAGCATGGACATGGGTACATTGGGCTGTTCCCAACTAACCAAGGTGCATGCTCTTTAAAACCCTTATACTGCCCAAAGCTGCTCGTATGAGGCACCAAGTTTGTGTGATAGTGTGACAGAAAGTGATAGCTGACACTGAGATCTTTCGAAATAAAAATTCTGTGACTTTTTTTTTGTCCTGTGGCGAGGAGGGCAAATGTAGGAGCGATGTATGTTGTACCAGACTTGCCAGATTGGACTATTTATCGAAAATTGGGCTATTTTTCCCAAAATTGCCCACAAAAATTTAAGTATGACAGCCCAATCATAATTGGGCTACTAATATCCCAAATTGAATGTTGGGCGATATATTTTTTTGTATAAATAAATCATTAATAAAACACTTCCCCACCTAAACATACAGTTTAAGTATTTCACAATTTGACACCACCTTCAATTCATCGAGTAGGCCCTTATTACATGATGATACTTTGCATCTAAAATTTGGAAAAAATCAGATCCAAAAATAGTCACGTAAGGGGACATACTCATTGGTTTTAAAATTTTCAAATTTACCGCACTTAACTTCAACGTTTTTCAGTTTCTCTGTTGTTCCCAGGATTGCCATTTAAATTTTTCTTTATTTTATGAGAAAAACATTTATTTTAGTATCCGTTGTTTTTTTAAATAAAAATAAATTGTGACTTGTGATTTATGAAAATATTTCTTTTTAAATTATTTTTGGGCTACTATTTGGGCTACTTTTTCGGCTCCTAAAATTTCTAAAGAGGATATGGAACTTGTTCAAGACATGGCAACCCTGTGTAGTGCCGAATATCAAAACTTTTTGACGTCATTGGTTCAGCCATGACCGCATCGAGCTAATAAACAAAAATTTTCCATCAGCCGAAGAGAGTCTTGGAATCCCATTAGATGACTTGAAGTATCGTACTCGGGATCAGGATCGAAGGGTGCTGTGTGTCAGGCCGGATAGGTAAATAAGTAAGTGCAAGCTGTTTTCTAGTGTACTACATTTTAAATAGCCCTAAACTGTCAGCTGTCAAATTGTACTTTCTTATATTTAGGGTTGCCAACGCTACATTACACAAATGACGTGTATTTAATGACACATTTTTGTAATACATTTAAAGATTTGCCGGCCCCTGTGGCAAGGATGGATTATCCACAACATATACCTGCATACAAATCTATTATAGAGCTTACCAAGTTGGCGCTTAGGTAAATTTTCGACCAGAGCTGTCTCAATCAATAATAGGTAATAATGGATCCCAGAAATCTGCCCTTATATATGAACATAATTTCTTTAAAACTTTACTAAATTCCTTTCTGAAAACACCATTCACATATAAAAATTCATTAAAAGTCTTAATTTTCCTATTAAAGCACAGTTCTATGCTCAAACCACCTGCAGAAAATTTTCTTTGCACAGACCATTGATCTCAATCTCTTTAAATAAAAAGAAAAAAAAAACATTTAAAGACTATAATTTCATATTATTCATCCTTGAGTACACAATAATTCCCCCCAATAAATGCCTCAATCCACTCTAACCGTTGACTTAATAAACTTAAAACCACAAACCGCCTGCAGCATCTTAATCTATTTCTAACAAAATTCTTCATACCAATTTATTGCGGCCTCCCCAATAAACACATTCGTACCGTTTAATTTGAAAATTATATACCCCCTTTGCCGCGGGACAACTAACCATACCAACTTCTTGTTTCAAGTTTCAACCCAACCAATAGATATTCCAATGCTGCTTAATCCAATTACCTCAGAAAAATTATATATTCACGGTTGGAAATAGGCATCAGGCATTTCCGTGAGTATAAAATTTTAAGCAGCTTGTCCTAGAATCTTTAGACCGTTTTGGCTGTCATACAATAATAATATTTCCTTTTCCAGTAAACCTACGTGATCTACTTAAAAAAAAAATTAAAAAAATCCGATTAATCCATTTGGCCTGCAGATACATTTCGGAGATACACTCAATTACGGATACTAAAGCGCACTACTGTAATGCAATTATTCCGGCTTTCATTTACGAGTATGTGGTAAGTTGGTGTGTTGGGTAGAGAGGTGATGATGGTTACGAATGGTGGAGCACCTTTTGATTGTACAAAAAGCAAAATAGTTTCTAACCAAAGAAAGATGCCCCTAGGTAGTTGGGAAGGAAGTTATTCCATACCTCTCCACAATTCTTACCTAAATTCTGATGCAACTACTAGAACTGGAAGTATATAGACGAAGAATTTCATGCCAAAGTACATTTCTGCTTAGGCAAACAAGAAGACCAAGAAGACGGTCGCGACTATATCTACTTTGCATAGAATTTGCTTTGAAGAAATAAATTCAAGAATTCTAAGTATAGTTGAAGTTGAACTCATTAATAATGTCCTGGGGGTAAGTGCTTCTGCTGCCGCCACTACCACCACCACAACAACAGACCACAACTATCGTGTTAACACTGGGTTCTACAACAAAGTAGACGCATCTGTCAATCTGTAAAGCGGAACGTTTATTCGCAAAATACGGTGCTGATGATGAGCGATGGAGACAGCTATGGACAAAAAACCGGGCGAAAAATGCCACCCTCTGGCGGTAAAATTAGAAAAAAAAGAAAGAAATATCTTGATAGTGTTGTATCTATGAGTCGTGCACTATATTCGCTTGAAAGGTGAATTTCTTTTGAAACAATCAGCCTTTTTGCGAGTTTTACGTGAACAACATTCTACGTGGAAAAAATGGCATTTCACTTTTCACCTGAAATTGTTTTTTTGAGAATACTCATTGAGTATTAAGTGCTTAAATTGAAACACATTTTTTGACGGCGAACTAAAGAAAAACAGAGGGTACTGGGGGGCGAATTTCCCTACCTGTAAAAACGCGAAGTGAAAAAAAGTAATCATTTCCGTTTTCACAGAGTTTTATCATTTTATCACTTCATAAATACGCACAAGGCAATTCCCGAACTCGTTATGAAATACAACTGCTAAAGAGAGCACTAAAAAGTACTAAAATGAGAAATAAATCTCACCTCTCTCTATCTCCCATAGCAAAAGATGGTTGTTATGTATCTAATGAGCATAAATTATTTCTCTTTATCATTTCTCTTTTCACAGGTTTTCACAGAATGAATTGATTGTGATAAATGAATTACCATATGAAAACATTTTGGCATTTGTTTGCATTTTTTCACACTTTGGGAATCGCATTTGGCGTGCATAAGCATAATAAGATTTATCACTTCACAATTTCACAGATAGAGACTCGTCCCCCTGGTGCCTTTGGTGCAGGTTTTTTGTTTATTTTAGGTCACGAGAAGTTCAGGCGAAACTCATAATAGCTTTTTAAATTCCGGGGGAACAATTTCGGGGGAAATATTTTCCATGTGAAACTCACTATAAGGCGGAATAACCATTATAGTGAAGGCTTGGGTTACACTTAGATAGTACCTCGCGACATGATGGGAAGTGCGTTGGACTGTCATGCCGAAGGTCTGGGTTCGATTCCCAGCCGCTGCCACCTAAAAAACAACAAAAGCTTTTTCCGAGGTACTGCCTCTTGCGAGGACAAATCCTCCAAGAGTGTTCTTGTCATGAATAAGTGCTTCTCATCTAGTCGTTCGGACTCGGAAAAAAATTATAGGTCCCCTCCATTCCTGCCAATAACGCGCACACAGGAATGGTGGAGAGTTGTTAGTCACTAGGCCCTAGTTATGCACAAGCTGCAAATCTATTTTTATTTTTTTGGGTAAAAGGGTTTTTCAGTGATCACCTTGATCCTTGTTCTAAAAATAATGTTTGATTTATTCTCAATATGACAAATAGGCTCTAGGGACAGATCCAGTAGAAATTGCAGTTCTCGTTCGGATACAGAAAGTTCTACGGAAAAGCTGTTTATGAAGAGGCACAATGTTGGTGTTACTTCCAGTAGCGTTGCTAGATGTGCAGGGGCCCCGAGGCAGAACCAAAAAGGGGCCCCCATAAGGAGTATACAAAAATTGGTTTCGTTTTTGAATTAGAAAAAGATTTGATTTGAAAAATGTTGGTCCTGAATGTTGAATTGAATTTTTTTTTTCAAAAAGTCGATTAACAGTTTTCTTTGAAAAAATTACCTGAAAACTTTTAGGGACCATTTTTTGTTTTTTCAATTAACTTCAAAGTTCAACTCAAAAAGCTTTTTTAAGTGGTATTTATGTTCTTCTTTTGGTAAAATTTTATTTTATTGTTAAGAGCAGGGACCCACTTCTTGTTAAGTAAAAAACCTGTAGATCGGACAGTATTTTCCAAAAGAAAAGTAAGTGTATTTTATTTATTCCATTCAAAAACGAAATTTGTTGCTAGGCAAAAACCAAACTAATGACCTTTTTTATTTCAATAATATTGGTCCCGTTGAAATACAATCCCTCAATATTAATATTTTTCACTAGACCAGTTCCCGACTTTAAATTTCAAGTGCTGTAATGATCTAAAAAAACCTGGTACGCTTTTAATTAAAACTTTAGAGGCCCCATGATCTCTGGCGCCCTGGGGCACTGCCACCTCGATTCGCTCCCAAGTTACTACGCTACTGGTTACTTTGGTTTTGGATTCTTGTCCAATCGTATAGAAGCTCTTCAATTCAGCATTAGATACCTACGTTTTTGTTGGTATTAAAAAGGCTTCTCGTAATATGCCATCTATCAAACTGGTGAAATTCCTCCAAATTTAAACTTCCTCGTAATTCCAAAATTGATCTTTTTCTAACAAAATACAACTTCAATGAGGAAACATAAGGAAAACGATTTTTTTTTAAGAAACTGCTAAACACGTTTCACTGTCAAGAAAGGAAGAATGCAATAAAGTGCTCTCATAGTTGGCTGTATTTACTCAAAGCTTTGCCACTTATGATCAAGCGTGTGGCCTCAAGCATTTGCTATCAACAATAACCAAAAAAAAAAAAAAACCTGCCCTCAGTCAAAGAGAGATACAAGTTCTTTCAATGTCCACAAAAAAAGCCTACAATTTCCATGTCAAATATAAGAAATTACCCGTTCAAAGAAATAAGACAGTATATAAAGTCGAAAACTTGGTCCAGTAGACTCATTGGTGAACTTTGTTGAAGCAAACAAGAATACCACTTTGGGGAAAAAAAAGTACTTGAGGTACTTGGAATTATTCCAAGAATAACATAATTATAGGAAAAAAAAAAGAACAGACAACAAAAAAATTAATTAAAGCCCAAGGGGGCCATAGACTTCTTATTGGGTATAGTTTTAAGTATACAAAAGGCGAAAAGTTAAACCAAACTTGTTGTTATCAGATCAAAGACGAAGGTCGATGAAGTTTTTGTTGAATTGATTGAGTTTGAAGAGGACACAGAAGCAGGAGGTGGTATAGTTAAGAGTTCGTTTTAATTTGTGGGTTTTTTTTTCTGGGAAACACAAAAGAACAATCAAAATTCTTAACAGCAGCAAACGGTTGATTGTTTATAAAGGTATTACAGAACATAATAATGTTGGTGTAAGAAAATGATGAACTATTAAATCTATTCAAACGTTTACACATCATGAAACCGAGATTGATTTTTGGTGGTGGCTTTTGGAAATTAGGAAAAAAAAATATAGGATTAGCAAAAATATTGATTAATCGGTCAGATCAAAAGAATTCTTTGCCTACACAACTTGGATTTCTGCGGCAATTGTTTTTTCAGGATGCGGAAAGAATATTGAACTGGTATGCAATTTATTGCTCAGGAAATGGTATTGTGATTATAAATGTTAGCCAGGCAACTTTGATAAATAGAAAAATAAATAGGTGGATAATTTGTCGTTAGTTAGTTGTGATAATTTAAAATTTGTGGATCAATCTTATCTAAGTTTTTTTGAATTATTATACCTAAAACCATTCGGTATCTGCAGTTTTTATCCCCTTTTTATATGATACTTTTCTTAATCAATATGAAACTAGCAAAGGACTAAAAAAAGACATAGAAAATATTGCGTGATAAGATTTAATTATTCACAACTAATTTAAGACTAACTAAGCTATAAAACATTAAGTATAAGACGTTTTACGTTTTTCAAGACTTATCAAGAAATCAAAGCCCCCAAAACACATAGAAAACATTGAACGACAAATTTGAAATGATCACAACTAATTAACGACAAATTAAACTATCCACCCACCCGTTTCCGATTTGTCAAAGTCACTTTGCAACTTGACACTCATAGAAAACAAATAACCCAAAAAACCCATAGAAAACATAGCATGGCAAAATTGACTTTTTCACAACTAAGTAACGACTTATTAACGGCAAATTATTAAATACATACTAAAATATTAACATTTAGAAGGATTAAAAAAATATAGAAAACATAGAACGACAAATTCGAAACTGTCTTAACTAATTAATGAAAAATTATACATCTATCCATTTATCGATCCGTGAAAGCTGCTTTGCTTCATTAGCAAAGTACCAATACAAATATAGAAAACCGATCAAATTGAATATTCACAACTAATTAACGAATAATTAACGGCAAATTATTAAACCATCAGGTATAAGAAGTTTTTGATGATTTTCGACAAGTTGCTTTGCTAGCTAAATATAAAGTTAGCAGCACCCAAAAACATAGAAAACATTACTCGATCAAATTGAATTTTCACAACTAACTAACGAATAATTAACAGCAAATTATAAAGCTTTAAAACATTAAGTATACGAAGTTTTTATCGTTTTTCGAGATTTTTCAAGTTAACAAAGCCCCAAAAAAACATAGAAAACATTGAACGACAAATTCAAAATTTTCACAGCTAATTAACTACTAATTAATGGCAAATTATCCACCTACCCGTTTTCAATTTGTTAAAGTCGCTTTGCTTACTTGACACTCATAGAAACACAAAAAAACCATGAAAAGCATAGCATGACAAATTGATTTCACAATTAGGTAACGACTAATTAATGGAAAATTATTAAATGCTTAAATATTAAAATTTAGAAGTTATTACCTAATTTAACTAATTATATTTTTTAATTAATTAACGACAAATTATGCATCTTTTCATTTTTCGGTCCATGAAAGTTGCTTTGCTAACTTGATATCAACTTAGCAAAGCACCTAAAAAACATAGAAAACATTGAATGATAAATTCTAAATCGTCACAACTAATTAACGATTTATCAACGGCAAATCATCCATTTCATTATTTTTCGATTCGTTAAAGTGACACTCATATTTTGAACCCATCTGTTGCACCAAACCGGAGGATTAGGGTTATTCTTCGTCGGATCTCCATCTCCACTACTATAATGGCCTAGAAATTCTCTAAATGGGCCTATTGGGAGCAGCCAATTATCATCTGCATACCTTATAGAATTTTTAATAGATTGCCATCAGTGCTAGCGCCTGTCCTTCGCACTTAGCTGTTTGTTCAAGAACGAGGTTGAAGAAATCACATGATGCCTACATAGCTTATATCTCGTTGTTAAACCTTGTTTATATTCGGAATAGTTCGAAGAAGCTTTTCCATAGTTGCATATTGCATCGCGTATTTTCCAATATAACGTGATACAGCTGGGATTGGATTTGGCATCACCATATAAAGCTCACGATGATGAATGCTATCAAATGAATAGATGATGTGTCTTGACTTAAAATTCTTTGGTCTTTTCCAAAATTCGCTGAAAGTGAATTTTTGATTTATAGTTGGTCTGCCTATCAGGAAGCCACACGTGTTGCAGAACGGCTTAATACGCTCACGCAGTACGTTGAATGGGATCTTTTATGCAGCGTTTAAAGGGGATATGCCTCGATAAATCTGGCAAGACATAGGATCGCCTTTTTTTGTAGATGAGACGTATAGAGCTGATAGACCAGTCATCGGGCTTCGTTCCACTCAAACTTGGTTGTTCAGTTGTTGCATGCACTCGCTCAACACATCTCCTCCGTGTTTGAAGAGCTCAGCTGGTATACCATCATTTCCGGTGGTCTTATTGTTTTTATAAGCTTCTTTATTGTTCAATCTATCTCTTCTATACTAAGTGGTCGTTCTTTTGACTGGGAATGGATTTTCTTTTTGCACTTTTTCTCGCTTTACTCAATGCCTATTTCGCAGCTGCTGAAAATGCTGCTTGGCAAAATCTGCTATCCCCTGTGCTTTGGTGACTGGTTGACTTTTGCTGTTTTTAAGAGCTTTGTTTCAGTTTTAAAACCAGTAGCGAGTTGCTTTATTTTGTTGTTTTAATCGCAAGGCTTTTTGATTTTCTTCAGCTGGAAGGCTGCATATGGTCTCGTCTATCAACCAAGGGTCTTCTTCTCCTTTGATTTTCTTGCTAAATACTCTTATCTAGCTGCTCTTGTTTTCCGCTGTAGCATATTTGCATGTGCAAATTATATAATTTTTTTCAGCTGAACGCGTTCTTTATCATATAACATGGTCTTTTTCGGGGGTTGTTGATAGCCTATTGTGGTTTCAACTGTTTCCTTAATGATATCTTGACATTGAGACCACTTTGAATCTGTGCCAGTTGAATGCCGAGTGGGAAGCTACTCACTAAAATGTTATTTGTAGGTTCTGGCAGCTCCAGATATGCTAAGATACACACCAACGTCAAATTTGTACTCTAGGGCAGCTCGTAGTTTTTTGTTTTCATGTGAAATTCGAACTCCAAACTTTTCCGCAGCAAGGCAATGGTCAGAATTGACATTTGCTTCTGAAAAACTACACGTACGTCTAAGATATTAGAGGCGCGTCTTCCTTCGATAAGCACATGGTCAGTTTGGTTGAATAATCGACCATTTAGGGAGCATGGATTCTGAACTATGTCAACCTAGTGCTATTTATCACCCTATTACGAGCTTTTGAAAAGTCTATTATAGTTAAATAAATTTGGGAGCGCAACTTTACGTGAAGAACATGAGACTTTTGACTTAAAACTTTCAGCCATTTCTGTGTGCGTGGAGGGACCTATGATCTTATGCCAAGCCAACTAGATTTTTTAACACAGAATTGCATGAAAATTTGAACATGTGACTAAAGCAAACTGCATTATCTGACTAAATGCTTACGCAGTAAAACTGTATTTGTTTTTTCAAACAGAAGACCTCTAAAGTTTACGTTTATTTAGTACTTTAAATGCCAATTATTGCTAAATTATTTTATCCCAGCTAAAGAAAAGGCTAAAATTTTCATTCGAACGTCATGTGCAGGCATAGAAACATACCGAAACCGATAAGCTATTATGCTTTCCGAAATTGTAGGTAGTGTAACGCAGATCCAAAGGGAATTCAAAATCACTGTCAAGACTGAATAACTTCATTTCGCGAAGTTTAAAAATACCGACTGCTTAAGACAATGTGGCAGTTGCGAAAGAAATAATTGCTTTCTTCAGTGTAAAGTGGTATGAGCTGTATACAAATTTCTGTAAACCTCATAAAATTGTAAAAAATCACGAAAATTACGCCCCCTGAATGAAATCCTGGATCTGTGCCAGCTCGGAATGAACACACTTAGATTTAAAGTCACACTAATCATTTAAAGCTGGGTGACCAAAAGCAGTTCGAACCTTACGAAACATTTCCGTGTTATTTTTACAATTTCTGTACAGAATTTCCACAGGTTGAAACCCTGTACGAGATGAGTGAACTGAGTATCTATATATTTCCATACCTTATAACAAGTTATACCTTACTAATCAAAGGTGGTCACAAAGAGTTTAATGTTGACTTTTAAAAATTGACAAAAAACTTAAATGAAACAACTAGTTGAAACGCCCTGTATTTAGACTTCTATAAATTCTTATAAAACAAGTCAAAAAACTTTCGGAAATTTACAATTACCACAAAAATTGATTTTATCTACAAAAGCCTTAAACACACAGAAAAAAAATTTTGTAATTTCAAAAATAAATCATTCCAGAATTTGCAACTGAACTCTCGCAACTTCCTCTTGCGGGTAAAAATAATAATAATAACCCATTTATCTCCATGTTATGATTGTTGAATTGCCACTTTACATTCATAAGAATCCTTTTGCCATTACCCACACAAAAAAGCAATACCAAGAAAAAAAAAAAAATAACAACAAACACAAACATCAGGAAACCGCAAAACGCAAAAATGTATTCGACTCTGAAATCATAATTCCCCCATTAAGCCATTTCACGTGAGTCATTTGCCACACTCCCCAACATTAGCGAACAGAAAAACATCTTTTAGCACTTCCTGCGGCCACATAATCCACACACAGCAATGATGGAATTTTTGCCATATCGCGGCGATGTGTTGCGTCTTCACACAAACTGAACCTAATGCTAGCACACGCGTGAATTCCATTGCCATTGCCCCAAAGGATAATATCTTAGTCTAAGTTAATCTTCAGAATGCGGGAGAGGACGAGGAGTCATATCGGAACAACTCGGGACACGGGAAGAACTGTGCTCTCTGCTTGCCCGGATAATGGAACTAATGGCAATATTTTACATTTAGCATCGCTCCGAATTGAAATATAGCTGCGATCGTCATCGTAGTCGTCGCCATCACCTATCAGCTATGCGAAGTACGTTTCGGACGCGCCAACTCTCTCTAGTTTCTATAGTCCGGACTGTCATTACCGGATTTTATGGCGGCCGGTGTGCAGTTTTGAGGTAATCGCAATAAACAACAGAGATTTGCATCCCCCGAGCATGGCGAATCGTATTATAATTTAACTTTTATGATTGCACTCGCTCTAGCCTGCGGTCGCTGCAGTTATGAAGCATAGCACGGACCAAAAGCCAAAAGCAACCCAATATGCAGTCGGCACAATGGTCATCATCATCAGCAGTGTTCAAGCTGCAGCAGCGATCCAGCAACTCATAGATGCTACAATGCAAGAAGGATGCATTGTGCGGTTTTGTTTTTATTGCCATAGAATCAGACTTGGCTAATGTCTAGTAGTTTAGAGTGTGGTCGCTGGTCTGGTGTTGGTATATTGGCCAAGAATGCGGCTGCCAGATCTAGTTACTTCTGCCGACTCTATTTGTTCCATCTATATTTTTTTAAGCTATAGGAGCCAGCCCCCTATCTGTGACTCGGAATCGGCGGGATCTAATTTAACCCAAATTCTAGCGCAATTGTGGCGTGGCTGTTTTGATGTTTATGGGATTTTGGTAGAGATGTAGTTGCGGCTTGCGTGATTTTTAAGGAGCAGATAAGCTTCCATTCTTAATGGGTTGGGGATGGGGAGTATTCGTTCAACGGCTACATTGGATCACTTAATGTGTATTTGTTATAATATTTGTCGATTAGAAGCTAGAGATAGAACGTAAGTTACTTCGAGAGTTGAATTTTTATTTTTCTTAAGACCTCACACATTGCTTAGGTGGGCATAATATTGTTTTGATGAAGAAGGAAAGCATTTAATAGATTGTTTTTTTTTTAATGAAGGCTAGTTGTGAAAACGACCATTGAGCAAGATAGAAAGGAACAAAGGCAGCGTCTTTTATAGGTGTGGATTCGCCGGTTGAGGCAGATTTAAAAGAAAGAAGTCTTGAATTTCAACTATGTGAACGACCATTTCATGACATTTCGCATCAAGCCTAAATTCGCTAACATCCAGCCACTTTTGCTTGCATGGCCCCACAGAGATAAAAGATGATGACAGTTCTACGGGCTCCATGACTATGCCATTAAAATTGTGTCAATCAACCACCAACCAAATTGACTAATGTGATCGACGGTACTCTTCCAGTATCAAGGATGTCCATCCCAGCTTTCCAAGGACCCAGCGTTGACTCGGAGCACTACCTTTTTTGTTGCCAAGGATATCCAAGTCAAAGACAAAGCATGGAAATACTGTGAGGAAATTCGATGTTGAATGGCACACGCACCATCTTAAATAGTCGTTTCCGCCAACATCAAGCATCGAGAACCAGTGGAAAACTGCCAGGAAGCCTTCAGAGATGCTCCTTCTGACAGTGAAACCCTTGGTTCAACAAAGAATGCCAGCAAGTACATGCAGCCAAACAGCAGGCATATAAAGCGGTGCTGCATAGAATGACCAGAGCTGTTGTCGAGCTTTTAGAGTAGAAAAAAAGAGATGAACACCAGCGTCTTAGAAGGAAAAAGAAGGATCTTGAGAAGCTCATGATCTAGGATATAGAGAGTGCCATTGCAGGAGTGAAGGTTGTAATTTCTCAAGGTTGAAAGGATCGAACCGAAGCCTGCAAGGATGATCAGGGGCACGCCATGATGGAATCGCAGTTGGTGCTGAGGATATTGAAGAATCATTTCTGAAAATTGTATAGTAGAGTCTGATATGAAGGTTTTGCACCTACCTGCGGGGAAAAAAAAAAAAAAGTATAGTGGTGATGACGAATCGAATTCCGCTGCCAAGCAGATTGCACCATTAAATCTGAATGTAAGTCAACATTTCCGTCCATCGAAAATGACTATTGACTAATAAAGTTTCAGGCAATACTCTTAACCAAGAGTATTTACCAGATCATCTGCAAAATGTGGTCGGAGAAAAGCATGTCCAGTGAATGGCTCCGCTTTCAACTCAGCAAGCAATATCAGTGCTGAGATCAAATAAGAAATTAGTCTTGTCAACCACTGTTTCCTTGAGTTAAGAAGGTAATTGAGGAGTCTTCTATCGAGCAGCTAAAATTTTTCGATATAACACACTTATAAGCCCGGTCCTGATGTATGGTGCTGAGGCATAGATTAGGGTAGGTTAATGGGCGGTCAGTTGATCTTGTTACCGTCACACTTAGACCTATGTAGAACCCTTGTGATACCCTAGGGATCGTGATTCCCAAGAAAAGAAACCTATGATAAATCCCGTGACAATCAAGCTCGTGGCAGGTGTTGATGAGTTTCAGCAGGCTATAACCTAAAAGGTCGGAGAGTATTCTTAGCCATTGAAGAAATGTCTGTCATGGCACAACCTGGTTGAGGAAAGGACGACGTCTTTTAAGCGTGTGGTTATCCCTCTATTCCCAATTGAGAAATTATCCCTTCCCCAGGCACGTTGGAGCAGTGGCTCCATGCAACGTCTGGTGGATGAGTTTGACAGGTCAGTGGTTGGTGTATTTGTCCGTTCGTTTACTCAGGATTGCTACACAATCACTTGGTTGGATAAAGAACGACACCCTTTGAAGGTGTGTTCCTTCCCCTATTCCCACTTGAAAAATCCCTCCACCAGGCCCGTAGGAGCAGTGGCTCCATGCAACGTCTCGTCTTTGACAGGTCAGCGGTTGGTGTATGTGTCCATTCGATGGTGCTGATTCATGGAAACTACTAATGGTGAATGAGAACGCCTTAGGCTTTGGACGGCGCAGCAGAGGATGATAGCGTAACATTACAGTTGGCACAATTCAAGTGGAAGAGAACGTCAACCAACAGAGCGTTAGAAACTGGAGGTAGCTAGCTGCAGAACAAGCTGGCTGAAAGAAACTTGTTGGTTAGGGGTTGGGGCCCTTGTCCAACCTAGACTGAAGCTCTACCTTGTTTTCACCCGAAATGACATTTCACTAATTTTTGAGGGAAGTGACACTTTTCCTGAATCAATAGCTGTAATTTTGACTAATGTAGCACACTCAAATTGTAAATGAATGGAATTTTTGCTGTTGATTTTTTCATAGGTTTATTAGACCGTAGATTCCAAGTATAGTATATCTATCTCATTCTATTCACGAACGTCAAAGCTACAATTTCGCGGAACATATCATGTTTAGATTTGGTAAATTGTTAAAGAATAAATGCTTTTTTCTCCTTGTCTTGAATAAGTATTTCTCATTTAGCCGATCGGACTTAGCCAAACATTTTAGGCCCCCTTCATTCCTGCCTACAAACACGCACATAAATGGTTGAGAGTTGTAAGTCACTAGGCCTTGGTTCTCGACGAGCAATTAATGGCAAGAATTTTTCAGTTCAAATCACTCTTTAGATATCAAAATTTAGTACAATTTTTTTATCCTTATGAGTTAAATATTTTTTCTTTTTATTTGGCAATTTAACATCTGACAAATTCCCACAAAATTAAATTAAATTTCGTTTATTTATTAAACTTTTATGCGACTTCAAATTAAATTCACTGAAATAATCAATTACTTCAACAATAAAAAGCCAACTTTTGTTTGTTCAGTTTGATGCATGGGTTCCATGTACGCCTTCGTGCTGTAGATATCCCCTTGAAATGGCGACTTTGGTTGACTTTCTATATAACCTCCCCTAAATAAATATCTGATATCGCCATCATAATGTATTTTATTTACATCTATTTATCTCCAGAGCTCCGATACAAAATTACATCACATTGGTTCATTTCATCGAAAACCATTGGCATCCAATCCCCCACCCCCCTCCCGCCATCCAAGAGAAGAAATGCCTTTCAGCGCAAAAGGAGAATCAAATCCCCGTAAAGCCAGTTGTTGTTATCTCACCCTCCGTGGCTTGGCAATCTGATTAAAATGTTAAGCTCCCTACTATGATCACTTCCTTCCACCATCGCCAACCCAACCCATACCCAACACCACCGTTATACCGAACAGAGGACTTCCCATCGCCACCGCAATGGGGTCGTAGTTCATGCATCGTCTTTCATTCATGTGGCAAGGCTATACGTTCGTAGAGCACACTCTGGGCTGTGGTGGCATTGGCGATGTTCACTTCGTAGCGTGCGTCGTCGTCGCATCCTTCGTCATCGTCCTTTCTGCCTCAAGAACCAACAACAACAAAAGGTTCACATAATTAAAATGTTTGTCGGCGAATCAGGATTAACGGCCGGATTTCTATACTTGATTTCAATCGATTTCAATTGAGAACATTATCTGACATCTCTCTCGCATCCGCTGGTAAAGTTTTGCTACCGTTGCGCTGCTGCTACTTCTACAGTAACAACAACAACAACTGCTGTCTGTTTTCTAGAGAAGAAAAAGGGCAGAAGTATGCGGTTAAGCTTGATATTTGCTGCTGCTTTCGGTGGTTGGTTGGTTAATGACTACATCCCAGCAAAAGCGCTATCTGCAGCAAGCTATTAAACTGTTTGAGCTTAGTAGCGGATATCGAGGGATTTTGATTTAATTGTGCGGTGAATATAACATTTTCTCGTCGTGCATCAGCAATGGAATGATGGGTGGTGGTGGGAGAGTCGATTGTGGTTGGTATAAGAAAAGCTATGTTTCTATATACATATATTTTATGGACTGGAAATTGAAGATATCCCAATGATAATAATAATTGAAGTCAAATATAGCTACCAACTTTTCCTATAGAAGCGTAAAGAATATGTACATATGTAACTTAAGTTTATTCTACTTATTGAATTCCAGCAACATAATCGATGGCTTGGGGCTTCTTCAGGGATCATAATAACCTATTTGCTAAGTGGGGTTGGATTAAAATTCTTAAGAAACGAGGCTGAATTCAGTTGTATTGCTTGTGAATCAGTTCGGATCAGTTCAGTTCTCCATTTTGTTCGTTTTAAAAATGGCAAAATTTACTAAATTTTGTTGAAGAAACTTCAACGGGTACCATTGCAGGATGAATGTTGGATGAACCCCTAATCAATTCTTAAGACAATACCGAAAGCTACCACTTAACACTCAAGCAGTAAATGGTGGAATTTGGTGGAGGGTGCAGAAAACTTCTTCTCTTATTCTTAAAAAAAGCATTTAAATTGTGTTCTTTTTTAGAGAATGACAACTTTAAATTGAAAACGCAGATTTTGGGAATGGGACCGCCATAGTAAGGATGTCTGTACATTAGGTAAGGTCTGTACAATGGGAACAGTTAAAAAAGAAACTGAAACAAAGGTCCGTTCACCATCTCATTTTTACTTGCGATATACAAGTACTACATGCAAGTTATGCATTCGTAAATAAATTTATGTCGAGACTTCGATGAGACTGTATTACGATGATAGGGAAGACGAAACAAGGGGGTCTCACAATTTTGTCTATCTGACTGTCTGTTCGGCTACTACCTATAAACAGAAAAATAGAATTCCTTAAAACTTGGCACATGACCGTTTTTTGTGATTCTACCCACACTTTAAAATTTTATATTATTTTTCTTAAAAACGACTCCACAAGTTTTCTTAAAAAAATTCAATAAATTTCTTTCAGTAAAGGCTATCTTTGAATGGGAAACTATTTTTGAAAAAAATAAAATGATTACTGATAGCTTTTTTTTTTAATTTTCGACTTTCTTCAAATATTTCGCATTTCGATAGTATTTTTAAAAAAAAAGCTCCTAAGCAATATTTATGTTATTCTTAACAAAATGCCAATTTTTTTAAATCATATAGTTTGAAAACTGCATGGCCATTTTTATAAAACTCGGTATTAAAGAGTTTTTCTCACACTTTCTAAGGTATTTAAGGAAAAAATTTTACTTTTATGAAAAAAAAATACATACTTTCAATACAAATATTTTTGAAATGGCTGCTACGATTTTCATCAAAAAATTTCTGTATGCCAAAATTAGTGCGACATACTACCATAAAATTATAAAAATTTACAAATAGCAACATTTAAAAGTACTTGACATAGAACGTTTTTTTCAAATTTGAATTCTCTCACTATTGGCTAAAAAGATTTAATTTAATTTAATTTCTTGTACACAAATTTCAAAAAAGATTAAGATTATGTCTATTAACAACCGCGAAAGCCTAAAAAGTTATATATAAGATTAAAAATGATTGCATAACAAATTTAAAAAAAAAAGTCGTTGTATTTTTAAAAAGAGGTTCAACAATTTTATTTTGAAAATTCGATATCTTAAAAACGGGTTGACAATTTTTTTGAAATTTTATTTTTTACTTTATATGTACAGAGAAATTACACAAAATAAACTGCCCAACTGGATCACACGTACTTTCACTTATGTTTAAGATGCTGAGAGTTTAAAAACATATGAAGGCATGGAGCTTATGAGAGGAAATGTGTAAAAGCATTAAATACAATATTTAAAATAGCTAAAACAACTTATTTGAAAGTTTAAGATGAAATAATTTAATAATTAATTTTTAATTTTAATTTATAAATAATAAATACATTTTTATATGCTGAAATTAAATTTTATTTTATAACTAAATTATCATACAGTAGAATGGCAAAAACGAATTTGGTGGTAGAATTTACGCGGTGTACAAAAGCCGAAGACATATAAATTATATATCGTTGGAACGGTTTTTTTGCAAAGAAGTGCAGAATTCAAAAATTTATTAAAAAACTACACTATAAAAATTAAAAAACAATAAAATAAAATAAGGTTATAAGTGCGAGCAGGAGCGAGAGCGAAAGGAATCAATTATTTGTTTTTATTTGTCGTAAACTGAATGTGACTTTTCGCTTTTTTTCCACCCACCAACCAACCAATTTTCTAGCACTGACTGGAAAGATAACTGGAATGTCTGATGGCAGCATTCAGTGCAGCAAAAAATAATAATAAGTAGCTACCACGTTTACATGAGGATCGGATTCAATCCGGGTCGAAATTTTGACTCAGATTTATGATGCTGGATTGGATCAAGTAATCTGGATTCAGCCCGATCCAGGTCTACATGGATCTAAATCCTGATTTAATTCGGATTCAATTCTCCATGTAAGCAAGGTATAAGTTTTTCTTTACGCTAAGGACAGTTTTATTTGACAAATAATGTTATTAGCTCTCGGGTTTCAAGGGCTTGACGTACTAGTTTTTATAAATGCATAAAATTGTATATCTATTATTTATAACAATATAATTTATAAAGGTTTTAATCCTTAATTTTTGATTGAATATGATTTTATGGAAAAAGAAATCGATGGGGAGCGGTTTCTAAAGAAATAATTTTGTATGTATCAAATTATAAGAACAATTTTAAGGAGAATTTTTGGTGTGTAAAGCGTAATATTTATTTATGTGCATGTAAAAACAAAATTTCAAAACAAAATTGTCAACTCGTTTTTGAAGTATCGAATTTTCAAAAAAAAAATTCAAATCTTTTTTTGAAAGTTTGGATATGCACTATTTCTTAACGTTACTTAAAATTCCTATACAAAAAACTAATTTAAATCTGTTCAGCCGCTGTTTTTGATAAAAATATGATTTTGTAAAATTGCCAACAAAAATTATGGCAAGTACCGTTATTTCTAAAAAAAAATTAAAAAAAAACATGTGGGCAGAATCACCAAAACCACTTTGTATGTACTAAGTTTTAAGAAAATCAATCCAGCCCTTTAGGCTTTAGCTAAACAGACAGACAAATTTTGTCACCCACATTTTTGGTGTTCTCTCTCATCGTTATGTCATGTTTGATTGTTATGTCGAATTTTATTTTGCACGAATTCAAAACTTGCCTTATATATGTACATTAGGGTGGTCCTTATATTATTTTTTTTTTAAGAGATGGATGGATTCTACATAAAAAAAAATGTATCCTAATTTTTTCAGATTTTTATTTCACCCCCCTGGTCACCCTATTTTCACTTTAAGGTACTGACTAAGGGATAAGGGTGATTCTTATAAAACGTGAAAAGAAACAATCTGAGGGTATAGATTAAATTTAGGCGAGAACAAAATAGTATCGGAACGGGGGTCCATTTTCCCTTGTTTCGGCGGAAGGGAAATTTTCTCAAAATTTGGATCCAAACAGAAAAAAATTATTTGAAAATAAAAAAAACGGTAACACTTAAAATGCCACGTCTTAGCTTTTTTTAAAGCCAGGATTCCATTCTATAATACGCTTCCTAAATAAAGTTTTTATTTCAAATAGTTATTGAAAAAATTATTTTCAAACTAAATAATTAAAAAAACAAAAAATTATAATTTTTAAAGGTAAACATTATTTTTTCAAAAACTATTTGAAATAAAAACTTTATTTAGGTAGCATAATAAAAAATAAAGTCGTGGCTTTAAAAAAAAGCTAAGAGATAGCATGGTAAGTGTTCCCCTTTTTTTAAATATTTTTTTTCTATTTTTGGCCAAATTTTTAGAAAATTACCCCTCCCTCCTGAACGGGGAGAAATTGAATCTAATCTATACATTCTGATTTATTTTCGTGTTAAAAAGAATAATCCTTTGCCCATAATTAGTACCCTAAAGTGAAAATGGGGAGACCAGGGGGGTGAAATAAAAATCTGAAAAAATTAGGGAAATTGTTTTTCAATGTTTTGAATAGAATGAGGGTTACCCAAGACTACGTTCAATTTAAGGACCACCCTAATGTACATACATATATATAGGTACTACCTGTATCGCAAGTAAAAATGGAAAAACTACGAAAAAAATTCCGACAAAGCTGAATTTTTGTGGAGAGCTTTGTTTAGATGACTTAAGTATTTACTTAAAAGTTCCGTAAATTTGGGTCGGGGCTAAATGGTTTAGGGGGGTGAAATTCAGTTTGAAAATTGTTGCACCTTCACATTTTTTCAAAAAAGAAAAATTGAATTAAACCCCACCTTTACCCCCTCCTTAAAAATTTAGCCCTGGCAAAATTTATGGAACTTCTGAGGAAATTCTTAAGACGTACATTTTTTTCGAAGTGAAAGCCTAATTTTCCTGGGCTGATAAATAAATACTTAAGATTTGTCTACATAAAGTTTTTCTCAAAAATGTTTTAAGAATTTGATATATTAAAATTATTTTTTTAAAAAACCACTCCAACGCTTGAATTTTCTTCAATACAATCATATTCAATCAAGAATTAGGATAGCTTTCCTATTTTTCATCTCAAACTCTCAAATCAATTGTTTAAGCTAATTTAAATATCGTACTTCTATACTTTTGAAAATTTTTCTCTCATTATTTCCATGCCCCTACATATAAGTACCAGAATCTTGTATTGGTACTCGAAAAACACTAGGTTAAAGTATTTAGATTCAAGTACATGGACTTGGTACTGTAATAATGCTCAATACATTTTCAAGTACTTTCTAAGTACAAGTCCATTCCAAGTACTTTTCATGTAAAAGTCCTTTTCAATTACAATTCCGATTCAAGTACAAGTCAATTTCAAGTACAAATTGTGAGTAGACTGGTTGAGCTGAAATTTTGTAGGATCCTTTTGAATGCAGAGCCATACTTTTGACTTGACTTTGACTATTTTTGACTTTTGTTTACAAAGATTTTTTACATCTCTTTCGGATGAAAAGTTACTGTTGAAAAACTGTCTGAAATCCATTCATTCGAAGCTCCAAGACCTAATAAGAAAATTCAAAAAATCTACTCATTTTATTTTAATACTCTTTCACATTCCATGCGCACAGCATCACATTCTACATTATACAATATTTCAAAAACTTGCAAGAATGTATTTTTTATAATTCCAACCCAATTCGCCTGGAGAAGTGCGAATAGTATCACCTGTAAAATGCTCGTATATTTCTTCCATTTGGCATCCTAGTAACTTTAATTGGCAATTGGCGTGTCCCGTTCACATCATACGAGATGATTTCTTGCATTGCACCTCTGGCGATAATTAAAACTGGGTGGTACTTGAAGCAGCCCGCATCATATCATGCACGAAATGACTGATCCACACACGGTTTTCATATGTGCTAAGCCTGTGAAGCTCATCAACTATTCTTCTATCGTGCTCGCGGTTAGTTATGGTCGGATGCCATCGCAGCACTACAAATGCAACTGCAACTGCATCTTGAAGGAGATCAATTTATGCGGTAGAATAACAACGCCGCCAACACCCATCGAGATGCATTTTTCATGAGCTTTGTCAGAAACGAACTTCTTTAACTCTCTGGCGTCAGTGTGATGCACATCGTGCGCGGCGTGTGTATATATAGAGTGTTCTCTGTGTCCCTTGGCCACATGTGGCCGCCACATCATACGGGGATATTTTTCGATTTAATTGAATTGATTAAGGACTTTTTGTTCCTTTCTTTATTTTTGCAGCCTGTTATTGTTTGCGATACGTTAACATTATCGGTGCGTGCCACAATCGACTTGTGGTGCGTAAATCTATCCAAACCCTGTGAGTGGTCGTCTCCTACTCCTGCCTATACCTATATCTACCTACTCCACCTCTAGATGATCAAGGAAGCCTATTTAGTGCAGTAGTACGTCTACGACGTAGGTATAGGCTTCAATTCCAGAAGGAGACCAGCAAAAAAGCCAGCCACACAAAATGAGGCGTAATCGATATTTTATTGCTGTGAGTTTAATTCATGATGACTGAACGCACCCTGCAAATGATTTACAGTGACGACGACACTGTATTTATTTTCCAGTTATTGCGTACCTGTCAATTGCACAGTCAATATAGGAGTATAGAGCCATTCCATGTGGTGTGATGCGGTTATACTCGATGGGTGGTATAACTATGGATGGGATAAGCAATTGTATTGGATAAAGATAGGCTCTTGGTTTTCTGTAATTCTGCTGTTGACAATCGCACATATACAAACATAACAGAAAACGCTATGTTCTCTCAAAGGGGATAATAATACACTAGAATAAGAGTGGAATAAGTGAAGCAAATAGGATTGACAGGTGCTGACAGTTCAAAAGGTTCAAAATGAATTACCCCCTGCTCTATCTAATCATTGAAATGAAATATGGATTTTCGAAACTACATCCCATTTCTTTCATTGCTTGAGTCAAAGGAGTTTTATTTGGTTTGATAAGTTTTCAAAAAAGGAGGGGGTACAGGAAGAGCAGTTTAAAAAACACATAAAAGATTTATTGATTTACACATGCCACCTGTATCTACCTGGGAGTAGAAATTACCTCCATGCACAACACCTTTTAATGTAGATTCCACAATTTTTGCAACTTCGGTTTGGTGAAAAAATTACTTGAAAACTGCTTACGCGTAAGACAAGGTACAACATTTATGCTTACTGTGAAACTAGTCCTGTTGGTGAGGCACCTAGTATTGAACGATAAGCTGAAAAGATGTGCTGATACTGGTAACATTTTTTGACGGGTAATTGGTCCTGTTAACAAGGACAAGAATGGAGTAACTGTAGCAATATATGGATAGGGCATAGTTCAAAAACTCTATACTCGTTTTTTAGCTCAGCCACATCGAATGAATGGAAAACATTGCTTCAGCAAAAAGAGTCTTCGAATCTCAGGCTTAAGGAGACAAATAAAGACTGAAATTACGGTTCAAGAACCAAGCCATGCTAGTTACCAAGTCTGGCTTTTTCTGGGTAAACATGTAAGCTTGATTAAAGAGGATTGGAAGCAAGTGAAAGTGTCTCAGGCTACAGGAAATTACCGTTCAATGTAAGTATTGATTCAAGTATGGGCCATACTCTCTAGATTGGTAAATAAAATTGCATAGACGAAATCACCACCTCAAATATTATAATCTCAAGGTCATAGTGAATTTTATGGAAATGAACCTATACCGGAATACAGGAACAAGCTTCATAAATTAAAATTCAACTCTTATTATTTCCTTGCTTGAAAGAATTTAAATTACTTTTGGAAGATAATAACAGGGTGATTCCCATAAGGTGTGCCAAATTGCTTAAGCAGGTAGGTTTATCCATCATAATTCTTGATTGAAATTTTAATCGTTGAAGTATGTGAAAAAAACTATTTATCGAACTCCTTAAATATTTTTAAGGAGAACTTTAAGGTAGGCAAATTGTAAGTATACTTATTTACTAGCCTGGGAAAATTAGACCTTTACTTCGAAATGTTGGCTGAATATTGGTGGAGAGCTTTGTTTTGACGTCTTAATAATTTTCCAAAAAGTTCCGTAAATTGAAGCCGGGCCTAAATATTTTAGGAGGTGGTGGGGAAGGGGTGATAAAACTCAGTTTTTTTTGGTAGTTTCTTGAAAACTATCAGTTTATTTTTGAAATATTAATATTGATACAATTTTTTTAAATTGTATGTTTTTGAATACATACTATCTATTAAGTTTTCAAAATTCAATTAACTCTTTAATTTTTAAAGAAAAACCGAATACCAAATGCTCATCTATTGTACTTTTTGAGTTTATTAAAAATAATGAAAACCACTTTTTTACTTGCGATATAAAGGTACCTACTATATGTCAAGTTGGACATTCGCTAAGGAAATTCGACTCGAGATTTTGAACAGATCTGTCATTACGAAATCAATGGTGGGGAAGACGAAAAACGTCGGTCACACAATTCTGCCTGTCCGTTCGGCTACAGCCTAAATTTTTCTTAAAAATTGGTACAAAGTGGTATTTGGTGCTTCTGACCATAGTTTTTTTTAATTTCCTTGACTTAAAAATAATGGTTCCTACCTGCCATAATTTTTTTTTAGCAATATAAACAAATTTAATTTTTTTCTCAAAAATTTCTTCACAACTTTAAAAAAAAAATCAGTAAATTTCTTTCAGTGAAGTCTACTTTTGGATGGAAAAGCATTTTCCAAAAATTTGTTATCAATGGTACCTCTGAAAGAACCATTTTTATCTTTGATTATCTTCAAAACAATTATTCTGATTTCAATAATTTTCTCTACACAGAAACAATACAAATAATTTTTCTTACCAAAATTTTCAAAACATTTTTTTTGGATTTACAAAAAAACTGGAATTTTCTTAATCAAATCTTTTGTAAACTTTAATTTTGATAGTCTTCAAAGTATTTTAAGAATAAAATTTACTTTTGTGGAAAAAAAAACGATTCCTTCCATACAAATGTTAAAAAAAAACGGGAGGCATAATGTTTTTTTCTTAAAAATGGCTCCTTTAATTTTTCTAAAACTTTATCTGATTGCTCAAATTAAAACAAAAGGTATACTACTAAAAACGGTTAAAAAAATATAAATAGCAAATTGAATATGAAGAAAATTTGAAAAGAACATTCTTCGGTTTAAGAACAGCATCACCTTTGAAGTTAGAAGGTCAACTTTTACCCATGCAAATGGGACCATGATAGGAATTTGGAGTTTTTCTTTTCGGATTGTGCAGTTCGAGTGAAATCGAGTGACCTGCTAACTTCACAGTGAAGTAAGCAGGTCATAAAGTGCATCTCAAAAACCAAGCATGTTAAGAACTTGCTATAAAAGGCTCTTAATTTCCATTTTTTTTGCATTTCAAGGATAAGCTAGGCCAAATTTTTTTAAAATTTCCGAAAACTTCACTGCAAAGTTAGCAGGTCACACATTTTTTTTGTCTGAAAATTTGAAATCTCAAAAACGGGTTTACAATTTTTTTTATATTTAATTTTTATATGCACACAAAAATAAGATTTGCAAATTTCTTCACTAAAATCTTCCTTGAAAAAAAATTTAGAATTTGATTTTATAAAAATTATTAAGAAAACCGCTCCAACGATTTTATTATTTTTTCTATGCAATTAGGAATTAAGATGCCGTCCTTTTCTTCATCTCCAACTCTCAAAGAAACTGATTCACATAACTAATTTAAATATCGTACTTCATCCTTTTAAACATTTATCACTCATAATCAGTGTTGCCAGAATTTTCTAGACAAGTTGAGTCCAATTTGAAAAATGTTGGAGCTGAAAATAACCTCACTCAAAAATAATGCTCAAAAATTAGGTTATTAAAGTTATTCGTTAAAAATTTTTATTTTTCTATCAATTATTACCAAAGTTATAAGATTTCAAAATTTAATTGAATATTTTACATGTGTTTTGCCATAAGAAACTTCTTTCATCTTGGGGGCCGATTTAACGGTAAAATAATGGGCTAAAAATTAACAGGATTTGAGACTGTTGTTCCAAGCGAATAATGGGCTAAAAATTAACAGGATTTGAGACTGTTGTTCCAAGCGAATACTCAAGTAGGCTCATTCACAATAGATTTTGGAAAAGTTTGAAGTTGTTATAAAGGTACATTTTTCTATCTTCATTTGTATAAGGAGCCTAAAATCAACCAGTTTCAAAACTAAATAGCCCAAGTTGGGATTAATAGCAAATCACAATTTGAAGGAGTGAGTGAAAACTTCAAGGAGCCCAATAGGCGATTAAGGAGCCTGTTCTGGCAACCCAGCTCAAAATGTCTATGTCTTTATACATAATTTTCTTGAACATAAGAGCAAGTACGTGTGACCCAGTTGAGCATTTAATTTAAAAATTTTTGAATAGTTAACAGTTAATGTATGAAGGATTAAGCTATGTATTCGTTTAAGTATTTTTTAAATATCCAGAGTGACAAGGTATACAAGATTTATCCTTTTTCATTGATAACATATTAAAATTTGACTTTTCAAATGTCAATTATTTGAACTTAACATCAAATAACTTAAGAACTAAAAATAAAGGGTTTTCTTGGAAAAAAGCGGGGTTCTTTAATTTTAATTTACTTCAAAAGTAGAAGAGTATCTGGTTGAATGTTTTGAAAATGTAAAATTTTGATAAAAAAGAAATTACTTTTAAATTTTTTTGTTCAAAATTTAGAACAGTTTTAGTAAAAAATAAAAAAAAAAAAAATATATAAAATAAAATATATGTTTCTGGCTCTACAAAAAGGTACAGAATGGCATTGTAGGTATTACCACTGTATTTTCATTAAATTTGTTTCTATTTTAAGTATTTTTATTTTACAAAAACTTTTCCTCCTGGGTCTTGTTTTATAAAAGAGTCAATACTATTAGTTGAAAGTACAAGTTTGAAAAAACTGCCAAGAACAACCACTAATAGTTTCTTTTTCCTAATGCGGCCTTCCTAATACTTTTAGTGATATTAACTATCTGAAAAGCACAAAAGTTCTTTTCTGCTGCTGGAATACGAAATGCAATTTCACCAGCGACTAATAGTATTAGTTTGTACTTTATTATGAAACAGGGCCCTGGATGAACTGTGTGAATAGATTTCATCAAAGGAATTATGTTTTGTTATCTAGATCCAACCTATGCTCTAAAGCCTTTTTTACACTTTATGCGAATCACCCGTGAAGGTATATCTTCAAACTTCAAAAAATCAAATTTGAGAAACAACTTTAAATTTGGGAAAATTTGTCCCATAGATGAGTATTTGAGAATTGAAGCAAATCGGTGATATACGGACGTATAATATATTGCAAAAGTTTGCTGTTGTTGTCTCTAGTTAATTTTGTTATGTCCTTTCATTTTCAGATAGAAATTATTATCATTTAAAAAAGCATTTTTTGACAAATTAAACGAACGAATAAAATGCAATCCGAAGCATTTAAAAAACATGCCCAGTCCGTAAATTAAACTTTTGTTGCCTTAAATACAAACAACATGTCGAATAGTAGAGTTCTTAAAAAGAATGCAATATTCTGTGAATCCAATCTTTAAAAATCATTTATTGATATCAATTAAAACTGCAACAATTTTTTCCCCCATTCAATGAAAAGAATGCAAAAGATTGCATTCTCTTACATCCCTGCCTACTAAAATGACCAAGACCCCATAAGAAAAAATAAAATAGATTTGGTGGCACAACAGCTCTTGAGGTATCAGGAAATGTGATTGCAAAGAATGCAGTCACTGTTCTTTTTCTTTAAAGATTGTATTCTTGTTTTTTCCAATCTTTTCACCAACTGATTGCAATCATTTGGAACTACATGTATTGTTTGCATTGTCTTTGCATTCTTTTGAATTGTTTGCACTTATTTCAATTCTTTTGAATTCTTTGAAATTTTTAATTCTTTAAAGAATTTTACATTTTTTGAATTTCTGCATTTTTTTGAAGTCTATTATATTATTTTAAATTCTTTGAAATTTTTTAATTCCAATCAATGCAAAAGAATTCAAAAACTTAAAGAATCCAAAAGAATTCAAAAGAATTAAAAAAATTAAGGAATTCAAATGAATTCAAAAAAGAAGGCAAACAATTCCATGAATTTAAAGAATTTCAAATGTATTTAAAAGAGGTCAAAATAATTCAAAAAGAATGTAAAAGAATTAAAAAAGATTTTCAAGGAGTAAAAAGAATACATGAAGCCCCACAAGTTTGTTCAGTTGATTGTCACAAAGATTGACAAAAAAAGATAGCAAACTGCTTAAGGAAAAAAGAATGGCGACCGCGCATTTTTTGAAGTCATATTCCTTAAAAAGAATGTAAAGAATGTTATCTTAACAATTAAAGTTATTAAAGATTGCATTCGCAAAGATTGCAATATTTTACAACTCTGATACACACAACTCCTCAACGACACCATTATATAAAGTGACTTCTTCCAACATTTATAACTTTAGATAAGTAGGTAAACCGAAAAAAACTCCTTCTCGAAATTGGAAACAAAAAAAAGATTCCGAAAACATTTCTCGGAACAGCCAATCCAAGACTTTTGGAGTAGCAGGAGTGAAAATAAAGCAGAAAATGTGTATTCGAAACGTCCCATCAAAATCGACATACATTTTTGAAAACTAAAATGTGCGGAAGTACTAGCCTACTTGCGCTGGAAGTTAAGTAAATACAAATCTAAAATTACTAGAATCCACTTCCATTTTTCACATCAGACATTTGTCTGAAACTAAAGAAGCGCACATAACATTTAAGAATAAATATAATTAAGCTGGTTAGACGTGCAAAAATAATTTGTCTCTAAAAGAATAAATGTACATCTTTCTGCTGAAAGGAAGCCTCCTAGCAAACTTGTGCAATACAAACATAAAGCTGGAACGCACGTTGTTGTCCTCGTCGCTGTTGGTCGACAAAGCATTACCAACGAAATAAAAAGATACAAAAACAAAAAATAATGAAAAAATAATGCACAAAGTCTGCCAACATAATACAGTCCTTATCCCCAGAATGCGTTGCTGTCGTTTGATGATGGTGCTACTAGAAAATATAATACAAATATAGCTGCAGGACAACTAGCATAGGTACCGAACCGAGTCTTCTCTTCTTCTCACAAACTACAGAAATCCACATAAAAGCAAAAGCAGTCATCAGCTTTATCGACCGAGAGAGAGGCTAAGGGCAAGGATTTGTGTGAACTTTTTTTTTCGTTGTCTTGCTCACATGCAAAAAAGGGCTTAACAACTTGGTCACGTTTTGCAAAGTTGTTGTTAGGAAAATGTTTTACCTTGCTTCGTTTGTTGTTTCCTTTGCAGAATTATAGAACATCGCGGCGGTGATGGTGTTCTTTTTTGTATGTCCTGTGCACACTTTTACAGGAGAACTTACATGCATGCCACACACATGGACAACATTAAGCCATGCTTGAGTTCTCCACCAGAACTGATCCTTCTTAGCTTTGTTCTTGACTATGCCATCATAGTCCAGTGCCTCTGTGCTTATCCTCGTGCTTGATATTGTTTTTTTTTTGCTGTTTCGTTTGCTGGCGTTATTGTAGCATTGGCCCATATCAGAAATGAGTGGAGGAAACAGGAGTTCTCCCGCATGTAAGTAGTGTGTAAGTATCTCTTATATGTACCTTGGTCAGCTCCGTCTTGTTCATTGTACCTACAAAGGGCCAAAGCAACAATCTCTCGCGTGTGTAGCCCTTCGAGCCAAACACAGAAAGTAGCCGGTGTAGATACAACAACTAAGTAGTATGTGGTCAGTGAATAATCCTCGGACATAATGCAGTTCCAGACGAGAGTTCCGACCACCACCACTGAGCCCTTAACAAGAGCCATTTTGGCTCATTCGATGATAAAATGTAAACAGGCTATGAGCTTGTAACATTTGCACCTATTTGTTAATTGGACGGGAGGCGCGCATACACTTGACCAAACTCGACTTTTCTTTGGAGTTTGCAGTTTGCAGTCCTGACCAAGCTAGCTAAGCTGGTGCGTGACTATATACATCGCTGTGGCAATTTGTTCCCGCTGCCGCAATTTCGTGCATATATTATTAGTTCAGGGTAATATTGTAATTATTCGGAGGAAGCGACAAGAAAGGGTGTATTTGGAGGACAACAAGTATATCCCGAGTAATCCTGAGGTTCTTTGAGTTTAACAATGCTCTTACAGGCAGTGCGCATAGATACACATCATCATCATCATCATTATCAGCAAAGGCTGATGTTTGTATAGATTGACGGCAGCGGCTTATATTGTGATGTACATATATTTTGTAAATCACACAGAGCCTATATCGGTTGGTTGATTGAGGTTATGCTGTAGGCTTCTTCTAATCGATATGGCAACCAATTTACTAATGATTTCAAACTTCAGCGGTGACGGCGAGACGATGAGACTGATATTGTATTTTGGAAGACCATTTCCCGGAGAGAAAGGGTTGATATTGGCTATTGGTCGGTCTCATTAAATGGTCATCATCATCATCAGTAGTTGTTGTTGGCAAAGCCACAAGGTAAATGAAGTTTTTGGGAAAATGATGTTCGTCCTATAGGAAACAACAACCATTGATGCATGGTTCTATTGAATGCATATTGTGGTCAAAATAATTACTGCAGAGAAGCCATTTGCCAAAACTGTATGTGGTTTGTTGTGGTGCGGTGTGGTCTCCAAATACTGGATTATACAAAGATTTTAGTATAATTGATATTCAAAGTCAAAGAGATAAACGGTTTCGGTTCTATAGTTTAGGTACCGAATTTAGTAGAAACGTTAACGAGCTTTTAGTTGTAGAGTTTGGGTTTATATAAAGAAATATGTTTATGGTTTAGTTGACTTATAATATGTGATTATATGTCTGTATATAAGCCAATGTTGGTTAAGAGAATTCACATTATGGCATAAGCATTTCAGTATGTAATCCTACAAATCCTGCTAATAATAGTTATAAGCAAGTATGAAAGTGTACATATTTCATTTGTTAATTTGGATATTTGCTCATCAAATACAATTCAATTGCTCAACGTATTCTAATACTATTTGGAGCAGAAGCCAATAGAGTTTTAAAAGACCACTAAAAAAGCAAAAAAGGAAAACCCGTACACATTTTGGCATAAACCAAAGTTTCAACAATCCTTGATTGAGCTTGGACTTCTTTTCGCAAGTTAATAAGCGAAAAACGAATGCATCTGATGCATCAGAATGTTAGATTCCATTCCCTTTGGGGTGCGGGCCCCACGTTGGGAAACATTGTTCTAAAAAGTACTGAGAAACGGGTACAAGGCATATAAATTTATGTAGGTTTTGAGCTAAAAAAAACTAATTTAAACTTAATTTTTGAAAAAATTATGAATATTAGAAAACCGAAAATTAAAAAGATGATTCTATGGGAGATACCAGCTAATTTTTAAAAATAGTTTTTTATACAAAAGTAGTCTTTACTGAAAAAAATTTATTGAGTTTTTGTCAAACAGAAACTTAACTACTCCACCAGTTTTTTCACAAACATTAATTTATTTTGATTTTTTTCGGAGGAGAAGAATGACCGCAGTGTGAGATAGACTTTCTTTTTAGTTTCCGGAAACTTTTCTTTTCTTATTCGAAAAATCGGGGTTTATGGCTGGATGGGTTCATCGGATTCGCTTCTCCTGGAAGTGGAATCAGCTATTGGTTATATCCATGATGACACAGCAAAAAGGCAGGGAGATAGTGCGATAAAGCAGGACCACCGGTTTTTTAACTATGTTGCTTCATTAAAGATGGATAATATAAACCTGGGACGGCACTTCAACTGTTATTTTCTAAGCAGCCAGAGGTTAAAACTTTAACGTAAATAGAATAGAAGAAGAAAAAGAAATTCGCTGAGGTAGAAAATTTGGGAGAAGGAAATTCTGAAAAGGGAAAATTGAACGGGTTTAAAACTGGAGGAAAGAGCATGGAAAATAGTTAGTTCCTACTGGAGGAAATTGGCAGTTTGAAAAGTTAAGTTTTTTTGAATTAATTTTTGTGAATTTTTCGTATGGCTTTTACACCATCAATAATTCCGAAAAAGCGGAACTCATGACCCCTTTATTATTTTCTTTGTCCGTTCGGGACCGAGCGATAATGGATCATCTTGTCTTGCACTTCAAGTCTTTGTTCAGTTTGATTCTTTAAAATATTTTGGGGTTTGTTCGTATAAAAAAGGTTTCCCAAATAAAACTAATAATCCATAAATATAAAATAAATTTCTTCTTTGTAATTAATTTAAAATCGAAATTATTTTATTTTCTTTCACCATCGTCGCTCTCAACAAAAAATGTTGGCCCCCTTTTCATTTTATTTTTAATTTTAGCATCTACGCACCTCCGCTAATCAAAAATATTTTATTCGATCATTGATTTGTGAACCCACCCCCTTATGAACATGGCTGTGGTGGCAGCACTTTTATTGTCGCTGCAAATTTCAATTTTAATTCGCCTGGATTTTGACAATCCATTTTCAACTTCGCCATTGTGTCATTTCTCTAATGTTGGACACGCGTCGTGTCGGTGTTCAATTCTTTTATTTTGGTTGTTAAAAGATACAATTGTGATTTAAATTGAAAAAGTAAAAAAGCTACAATTCTAAGAAGTGTTCAGAGAAATCATTTAAATTAAGCAAACTAATGCTTCGATATGTGGTCACAATTACTTATCATGTTTTATTTTGAATTTTTTACTCATTTGTATTGACTGAATATCAATTTAAGTATGCTGTATGAATGTGTTTTTTGGGTCAATTCGAAGCATTCCATCTAGAAAAAATAATCGAAATCATCAAAAAATCGATAGATTTTTTGGAGGCTTTCATGAAGATTTATGATAAAAAGTTATTTTATGACATCAAGGAGCAGTTTTGTATTCTATTTTCTTGGCAGTAGGTTACAAAAGCGAAAAAATCATTTTAAGTAGGTGTGACACTAATCAATTATATGGTTTTTCTAGCCACTTTTTCAACTGTGGTTTTTACCAAAAGCAGGCCGCGGTGTCTTAAAATTCAATTTTTGAAAATGACCCTGAACAAAAATTACTTTTTCTAAATCCTTTACCAAGATCCAAGATACCCTTTCTGAATATAAAAATCCGACACCCTTAATGTATGTAGTCTAAATAATAGGTTCTAAACATTTGTATACTAGATTTCCCCAAACGTGAGCGGTAATGCCAAACTCATATAATTCAGTCAAGTATTGCTCGATAGCTGATGTGGTAATATGGCCCCAGTTCACGTAATATGCAAATAAATATAGTAACCATTTTTGGAAAAATGGATTTCCACACAAAGATACCATTAACAAAAGTAATTTTTTGTTTTTTTTTTTAGGAAAAGTTACCCAGCAGTTATAAAAGAAAAATAAGATTTTGCTTGAAAAATTGAATGGAAAGTACGGGGTCGAGTTCCCGCAAATCAAAATCCCACAAGTTTAAATCCCGCGGTTCAAAATCCCGTTTTCCGAAATTCCGGAAATCAAAATCCCGAAAGTCAAAATCCCGCCTCATAAAATCCCGCTGCTTCTACTACAAGGCGACAGCCCATTATTAATTCGTATTCTCCTTGTTCTATCGTGTGTTGATGGGAATGGAATTTTTGACAGATTTTGTTTTGTGGTGGTTCCGATGGAGAAGTATTTGGTTAATGTCAGTAGTTATCTTGAGTAACAGTTGCTCTTTAGGTATCCCGCTTGGCGGGTTCTCAGGATTTTAAATCCCTGTTATGTGTCCTCTGTTCTGCTCATGCAACTCCATTTCTTCACTTAGGGTATGTAACGTCGTCTGGCAGGTGCTAATGTCAACAATTTGATTGAGCAACAGAACCTCTTGGATGAACATAAAAAAAAATTGTTTCTTTGTTCCAGACCCAAATCTATAATAAGATTTTAAGACAGACCCTACTCCATCGGACCCGTCACCAAAAATAATCTATGAAAATTATATTAACAAAGAAAAAATATTCGTTCCCCTTTTCCAGTTCTAGATCCACTTCCACAACCTCCACCGTCGGACCCATCACCGAAAAAATTTGAAAAAGTTAAAAAAACTTGTTCCACACCCACTTTCAAAACCTTCTCCATCGCGTCACTCAATACTCTAACGGAGCTACCACCAGAAAAAAAATTGAAAAAAGGTATTTAAAAAAAAAAATTCACTTGTCCCAGTTTCAGACCTACCTGATTCTATGAGAAATTTTTTAAAACAAAATATATAAATTTTTTAATGAAAAAGTATCTAATAAAACATAATATCGTCCCCTCAACTGTAGATTTTTACAATATCGGTATTATTTTGTGTAATACTGTATGTAAGACTTTTCACAATTTTTTTCTACCATAGAAAAATATAAGGTACGAGTATTTATAAAGTGTTAGAAATATAAAAATTTAACTTTCACTCCTTCTCTGGTAGCTAGGTATCTATGAACCTTGCTATCTCTAAAATTTTTGAAATTGAGTTTCCTAGTTCTTGCAATCAGGGGACGATATCTTTCTAGATAAAGCATTGGCGGGAATTTCGCCGCGGGATTTCGATCGGCGGGATTTGTGCATACAAATACACAGTGAGTACTTTTATCTGGGAGGATTTCGACTTGTGGGACTTTGATCGGTGGGATTTTAACCTTTTTCCTGATAAGTAACTTTATGTTTGGTTCTAAAAAACTATTCAATTTGTAATCTTAAGCCGAACAAACAGAGAAAAAGGCAGAATTGTAAAACTCACTTATTTTGGGGCCAAATAACCATTTCGAGCAATCTATAGTTTACCAAAATTTGAAGAAGTTACTCGATAATTCGATAACTGATGGCACTTACTCACTCGGTCATTGACACGGTAATTCAGCTCCTGTCTTCAGGTGAATCTCGCCATTTTATTGTTTGATTGACTTAGTACTTTCCGACTTTCGCAAGTTATTTTCAGGATTTTTTGTTGACAGTTAAAATATTTTTGCCCTTTTTAACTCTTGTCCTTTTTAAATTATGTCGTTGACCTGTGAGCTAGCGAAATACATTTTTCTTTACTTATTTTTCCATCACATGGATTTTAGACAATTTCTAATTTTTTTTTGAAAAATGGCCAAGCGAAACATGGGGTTCGTTTGAACTCCATAAGTCTTAAGAAACTGAGGCACAAAAATAGAACCTTACGAAAAATGTATTTACCATTCGAAAAGTTTGACTATTAAACCTACTTGAGACATGTTTCCCTACCACTTTGCGGCAGAAGTTTAATTGCATGCAGTTAATTTCGTATACGTTATATTGAGCTGGACCTTTTTGGTCACTTTTTTTTTATTTTCTAGTCTTCCAGAAAAAGATGCACAAATTTTAAAAAAAATTTCTCCCAGGGCATCACGGACTTGATGGAAATAATGATTTTTGAAACATTAAAGTCCAGCGACAAAATCGTTTTCTTGTTTGCTTTTGCGTAGGTAATCCTTCATTTTGAACATGGTTTTTATAGATTTTGAGTTACTCTACCTATCTTAATGCCAAAATTTTGCGCACTTACCATTGAGTTAAGGAATATATTTTATTTTTCTTGGGACAATAATCTTTATTGCATCAGCTGATTTACTCGAAACAAATATCTATGGTTGGGGAAGGTAGGTACTAATAGTGGATGTAGTACTTGATGGCTTACTTGCAGGCTTACTTCTCATGGTGAAATTAATTTTTAAGGTTTTTTTAGGATACCTCCAAAAATACAAAGTATGAGTTGGTCAATAGCTACATCATAATCTCTTGATAGACAACGGTGGCGGTGGGAATAGTAGATATTAATTGCCTCTAACATTTGGTGTAGTAAAAAGTTTATCATGTCTCTTTAATTTGTTTGGATTAACCAACATCTCCATGAAGTAGATTCATTTTAAATTGCTCCGCCGATTAATAAAACAACCTATACCTACCTACCTAGTTGTAGGCGTATCATTTTATTTAATGTGTTTTTAGAGTCGATAAAAAAAAGTATTTCATCATTGCTAAAGCAAATATTTACATGACTTATATAACTAAAGACTTTTCAACTGCGTGTCGTAAAAATTTATATTTATGAAAGTCATAAACTTTTCAATCTAAACACACTCTCAATTCTTATGACCTTCAATCTGATACCTTGATGCTCCCCATATAAACACAGCTATAGGTAGAGGTAGGTAATAAAATATATCAACCATCCATCAAATTGAAAGCCTCAAGCAACATAAGTATAACTAGCAAAATACACACATAAATCCTATTCCATAGTAGGAAACCTCTATAAATCCCCTTAAAAGATTAAACTTGATTTAAGTAATTTTTCAAAGTTCGTTTTAAATCTTTTTTGATTTCATTTTAAATGCGTAAACTAAATTGCTTCGCACGAAAGACTTTTAAATGTCTAAATCCAATTTTAAAGTCTCTCATATTCACGCCCGCCTTCATCATCATCATCATCATCATCATCAGCCTTCAGCAGAGTACAGGTACACATATAATATGCGAATGACTACGACTTGTATATCAAATCATTCCGAATCGTTTCACACCCAGACTTTAGGCTTGTTGGATTGTTATACTTTGTTCACTTTTTTTCTTTCTTTCCTTGTGTCGATTTGCATCTTTTTTTTTTCTTTAACTTTTTATCTGTCTGACATTAATCCCTAGTAATCTTCTATTTATAGCAATTACGCATTTACACGTGCGGGGTATATCGTGAAGTATAGATAGAGCGTAAGGTGAACCTTTGCGCACATGTAAAACGTGTAATGAACTCATTTTCCCACTCATTTTGCCAACTGTCAGTTCTGACATCATGAGTGTAGACTTAAATAGTTGACTTCTAGATATAATATTTCAGGTACTACAACTACCTCTACCACCTACCTAGCTTGGAATCCAAAACAAAATAAAAGGCAATCCACCCGTACCAACAGTAGGTACATAAGTACCTACTTTAAGATATAATTTTAACATGTATACGCGCTTTAATTGCGCTCCATGTCTTCTGATGGAGTCGAGTGCGGAGTCGGAGTGGAGAGTGAAGTGGAGACTACCATGATCCAGAGCACTCAAATTGAATGTCTCGATGCTGGTGTGGGTTGGGCATGTTAATTTGTTTTCTGGTAATGAACGCTCAACGCTTTGATCACGATATACCCACCACGGATGCTTCTCCAGACTATGTATATAGACCTGTGAGGCAATAAACTCGCATAGGCTTACTTGTACACTTTACAGTTAAGTCGGTTAATTTTCCAATTTTATGGAAGTATATGGAGGAGGCGGAAAAGAATTCCATTGCTTTTGCCGAAATCCTTTGAAGTTTTTTTTTTTTTTGTTGCTCTTGTTGTTAAATAGATTTACATCGCTCGATTGGTAATTGAAAGCCATTATGACGGATGTTTAGATGAATGTACGAGTATGATATCATCCTAAATTATATTCATGTTTCTTTCAGATAAAGATAAAAGTAGGTAGGTATGTATAAGTATCTCCAAATCCATACATATGAAAGTAGATACAAAAATAATCGAATTTTATTTGAAAAACCTTTGAGCTGTAAAATCAATTTCCCGATAAAAAACAAAAATGTCAACTCTTATCCTATGTACCTAAACTAATTCTATAGGAAGAAGGACGAAATCCTTCGATTATCGTTTGCTTGAAGAAATCAACTAATGAACCCACAGCACAGACTTGACGGCGTCTTTGTGTCTCTTGACAATCTTTTTCTTTGCCCTATCTCTACTAGTCTTAAGATATATACTTTGTCCTTGAAATGTATTTTAGTATAGACGATGACAACGATGACGGTAGCATGAGATGATATAAAAAAAGTAAACCAAAACAATGCAACAAAAAAAAAAAAAAAAACTGCAAGTGAATTGGTTTGAGAATCAATCGAATGCCACATCTTATAGATAAAAAGATACAATTTTGTTGCTTCTTTTGTATTATTGCGGATGACATTTCTTTTCGCTTTGGCGGTCTTTCTTATTGTAAATGTGCTTAACAATTGGGTGATGATAGCATAGCATAAAAGATTCGTAAAAATATACAATTATCTACCATTATACACTCTGAGTTAATTGAATATGAACACTTTTGTAGTAACTTCTTTTATTGGCAAGTTATGCACCCCTGATTTTCTCATGAAAGCTTGAAAGAGAAGTCAACACATATGATCAAAAAATATCGTGAAAAATAAATAATTTTTTTTTTCTGAAAAACTTAAGTGAATTACCTTGTTTTTTTTGTTGTAAATAAAAATATCAAAAACTATCACTTTTTAAATAAATCTTAGAACGAAAATATTTTAACGTTACCACTTTTAACTGGAATAAACCTTCTTTTAATCCTTAACTGCCAGGTGGTTGAAGCCTGAAAACACCCCATCAAACAATTTCATTTCGGTCTCCAATAGTTTTTATTTGAAACCATCTTATACAATGTTATTCAAAGTAATAAAAACAAATAATAACCTAGGTTACAAAGAGTTTAATATGATTTTACTAAATCTTACAAACCGGATAATGAATAGGTTTATTTTGTATTTTTAAACTTTAACTAAAAGAAGTCACAACAAAAAAAGTAAAATATAATTTAAGTATGCTTAATCGATTGATTTGAAGTGTTTTATATAAAATAAAGAAGGTAAATTTAAACCTTTATCCTAGAAATACTATCTATGTATGTACAAACATGGATAAGTAGATGCACTGCACTGCACATGCAATATTATTCCTTTCTGGTTTGTGCTCGCTCGCTTTTCCTTTGTTGTAATCCCAAAAGTGAATTTCAATTAATTTAGCTCACACACACAGTTTGCTTCAATGGTTTTTGTCTCTTCTTTGTTATTTTTTTTGTTTTAAGTGAGTGGCTCTCAAGATTGAAGCTCAGACGTAGATAAGAAGCAGCTTAAAAAGTTTGTCTTCTGTTCTGAATCACACATACGTAAAATATGTAACAACTCTTTTTAATATTTAAATATGCATTTTCAAAAAATAGCGACAGTTTTTTAAGTGCCTAAATGTGGTTTCAATAAATTTTAGAGCCATTGAAGTAAACTTTACAGATTTTGGCTCGAAGTCTTTGAAGTCTTTTCAAATCATTAACAGCATATTATGGGAATTTTAGAATTTACAGAAAGACTTCACGTTAATATGTACGAGTAGAAGTAACATTTTAAGAGCTTGATGATCTAAATGAAATGAGTTCTTATTTTGCTTCCGTAGAGAAAATGTAGTCGCTAAATTTTTAAAACTCAAAAATAAATTTTTAAAAATTAACGCAAACTTCAAAATTTTGTTTTCATGAAGAAGTTTATAGCGAACTTATCATTAGAAGGTCGAGGACCTTTAGGACGCATGTCTTTCTTTGCAATGCACAATGCTTCCAGATATATGGAGAGGCAGTCATTAGTTCATAGAATCTGAACTATTGTAAATTGAAATTTTCAAAAATACAAACAAAAATAATTTTTCTGAATCGCAAGGTTCATGGTTCACTCCCAGATGACGTCAAAAGTGTTTTTCAATTAATAAGAGCATAACCAGACTACGCACTACTAAAGGAGTCTCATGATAGAGGTGGCAATCGTGAAATAGCTAGCACTCCAGCCTATAATACTTGGTGGTAATGCACACAAGTTGTTGTTGTTCATTAAAAAATTATTCAATAAAAATAATTTAGCCGTAGAGAGCCAGAACATAGTGAATAACAACTCTCAACCAGTGCCGTGCACGTATTTGTTGGCAATAATTGAGGGGAACAACAACTTTTCGCCGAGTCCAAACGTCTAGATGAGAAGCACTAATTCATGACAGAGTGTACTCTTGGAGGATTTATCAGTTCCTCGCAAGAGTTCCGTTTTAAGGAGGCAGCGGGGAATCGAACCCAGACCTTCAGCATAACAGTCCAATGAACTAACCATCATGCCACGATGTAAGGACGATGAGTAGTTCAATAATCCATTCATCCTGCAAACTTTTCGCTCACTTTTTTTTTAAGGAAAATGTACTTCGAATCACCAATATTTATAAAATTTGGGCAAGAGTACTCTGTCTTTGGCGAAGGGGAAACAAGGTGAAGTATTTTTTTAATAAAAGTGGGAGTCTATGTCCTCCATTTAGTTTAGAGGGACGATTAAGAAAAAAGCTTAAAAAAATAAAATAAAAATGACAAGTTTATTAATAACATTCATTCCGACAAACATAAAAATTTAGTACAAAATTGGGTTCTTTGAACCAATAACTCTCTATGAAACTGGAAACATAGTGAGTTGAAAGGAAAAAGTAGATTTCATCACAGCCCAATGCACCTTTTCTGAAATGCTTTAAAAACAGTTTAAAAAACCATTTTCCTACTTACGATGGTAAGTTATGCTTTCGTAAAGATTTTTAGAAAATGCAAATTTTGTAATTTATATCATTTGTAGGTATGCACTTATGTTAAAATAACTTCAAATAATTAAACTATATAATCATCTATGTAATCAAAAATTGCTCTATCTTATTTAAAAAAGTTATAATTGTTAAGTCTGTTTTCAAATATTAAAAATTATAAAAGTTGCAACTTGAGGTTTATTTTTTGAAAGTGTTCATTAATATGTCCAATATGCAAAACTCTAAGAAACCTGAAAAAAATCATTATTATTCTTTTCATTTCGATGAGGATTACACAATTTGGGAGGTTAAAAGCCGCTTAGTTTTCAATCCACGTTTTAGGGTCACAAACACTTCAATTCAGTTTTAAGGCATAGGAAATGATGCTGTCATTTTTCCGAAGCTTAAAGAATTGTATCAAATCTTGATTATACAATCAATAGAAGCTCTGATTTTAGTATTTTTAGCAAGCCGTATCGGACTTTTTTTTTTGAGACTTTATTTTGTTGATTATTTGTTTGTTTCGAATCTCCAAAAAAAGGGATGATAAGGTTCGTATAAAACGCTTATATCTTTAGTTCTATTAATTGGACCATCACTACTAAGGCTTTTATGCTTAGGAAAATGACAGAGCATCATATTCAATATTTTGTAAATAAATTAAAATTGTAACACCCTGAAAATATTGTAGAATAACTGGCTGTTTTTTAACCCTTCGCCCGATACATGCACCTATATACCCTCATACTCAGATTTTTGGTTATACATCCACTCCAAAAATATGCCGTCAGCTCTAAGACTGAACTCCAGTTTTACACTAAGAGAACAATTGAACCCTATTCAAGGTTTAAACGAGACTGGGGGTTAGAGATACAGCTTTTGAAAAAAACGCACAAAAAAGTGAAAAAGAAATTATATAAATACACAAAAGAAATCTAAAAATTTTATCGTTTACAACCATTCATGTATTGCACCCAATATTTTAGTCGTACAGTTACAATGTAAAAATTAGTGTTGTTCACCTGGGCGTATGGGTGTTTTTTTTTGGCATATTCAATTAATATAAATTAATATTTTTTTGTCTGAAGGTACTCGCACAGTAATTTGCTCCTTTAATTGGGTCAAAAAATGGCTCTTTATATCTTTTAGTGTTTGAGAAAATCAAAAATTATAACTTTTATAATATTTAAATATGGCATTTAAACAAGAAACAACTTACAAAATTAATTCACCCGTGAAGTTCTTGCACGATTTTATCAGAATCTATTGCTTGTATGTAAGTCTTTTTTGTGTAGAATGACATAAGCTACAATTTGTAACTTCACATTTTATAAAAAAAAAACGTATAACTTTTTGAGAAATAAAGAAAAAACTGAATTTTACCCCCTTTAACCTCCCCTAAAAAATTAAGCCCCGCCCAAATTTACGGAACTTTTCAGAAATGCTTAAGACATCAAAACAAAGCTCTCTATCAAAATTCAGCTTTGTCGGAATTTTTTCGAGGTGAAAGTCTAATTTTCCTTGGCTATAGCCGTATCCAAGATAATTTCAATATAAATAAATTTAAATTCTTCTGTTGGTTGGATATGTGGTTCGTTCTTCAACCGCTTATAGAAAAATTTAATTTAACCATTAGCTTCTATTTATAAAAAAATTTCATCGTTTTTTATTTTGATTTTATACATATAATTTAATTCAATTCCTTAAAGCTGATTATGGTAAAATTGTCTTTGTGGACATAAAATTATGTCTGCTTAATTTTTTCAACCAAGAGGATATATTTAAAAACCTTTCTTGTAACGAATTTATTATCAGAAGCATTTTACCAATTATGATTTTGCTTCAAGTAACCTCAAATAATCTGTTGTTATTCCCTTAGAGCAGATTTATACAGAAATTTTGTACATATGTGCTTAATTACTTCGTCCCCAGTATCGTGTTCTTGTACTTGTACTTGTAAAAAACAACAACAATGTATCTGGTATTTGAAAATCAACAAGTTCAAGTACCTACTTTGTTTCAAGTACATGTACTTCAAGTACATGTACTTGGTACTGTTAAACTGACTAGTACATTTTGAAGTCTATTTGAAGTACTTTTCAAGTGCAATAAATTGTACTTGGAGTACTTGAAATTGCCTTGTACTTAAAAAGTACTTGAAATGGACATGTATTTGAAATGAACTTGAAAAGTACCTGAAAATGAATTGGGCAGTATTACAGTGCCAAGCAAATGTACTTGGTACAAAGTACTTGAAAAAGTACTTGTACTTGTATTTGTTTAAGAACCAAGAACAATGTACATATTTTTTCAAGTACAGGTAATAGTACAATGTATGTACTAGGTACTTGAAAGCTTTCAAGTCTGCTTTAGAGTCAGCTTGGAGCAAGGTATCTAGAGAATAGTCACACTGGCTTTTCAATACCTTTGATATTGTGAGCGTCAAAAAAAAGTGTACATCTTTGAACTCCATTTTTGCTACTCTGTTGAAGCAAACATATTCGATCTTTTAGTAAAAGATCTATCTTAATTTTAAATCAGTTTATCTGAATTGCCATATAAAACTTAGAAAAATAATACTGTCGACAAAATTCAATTTTAAAATAACCTCAGAAAAAGTGTACACTATTCAATTAAAGCTAAAAACTAAAAACCAACACATTGCCTGCTTCCTTTTCGCCCCTAGGACAGCATTAATGCATCTGGGATGGACTCTACTAGCTTTCTTGTCAATTTGGCTTGGATTGTTTGCCACTCGTCAATTTAAATTGAATTTTGTACCTCTTTGCTGAATATGTTCCTCTTTTGGATCTGTTAATCTAGATAATCTCACAAATGCTCGATGAGGTCTAGGTCTGGGGATCATGGAGTAACCATTCCTTGAAAAATTTCGATGTCTACTTTAGGTCGTTTTCTTGTTGGAACACCCCAAATTTCGCAGCACTTCACAACAAATTGGCTCTTAAAATATTAAGGTTATCTTCACGAGATTTGCAAGAAACCTTCTAAAATCTGTGCTTTTCTGTTGCCAACAAAAATAGTGGCTGTCTTGAACCAAAAATCTCAAATTTGCTCTCATTTACTGACAAGATCGTTTCCCAGAATGATGAAGGCTAATTTAAATATTTCTTAGCCTTAAGAAGTTTTCACTTTTCACTTCGACTTTTGTGGGAAATGTGTGCTTTGATGGCATTTCGGAAATAGTCTGGAGATTTATGGCGTCATAATGGAGTTGGAAATATCGTCTTTGACAGAACTATTAAGAATGAAGATTACCTTGATATTTTAATAGCCAATTTGCCGTGCAGTGCTGCGAAATTGGTCGATCCCAGACCTTCAGCATGACAGCCCAACGCACTAACAATTATGCCACGAAGAACTTCAAGGTTCTGAAAGCAATGTCATTTTTATAAACTTTCTTTCTGCATTGAAACACCCTAAATTGAAAATATTTGAAGGCAGTTAGCTATAATATTGAATTTTTCTTAAACTTTTTATAGGAATATATTGGCCACAATCTTATTTTTTACACCATATTTTGAATTATTCAACATGGTGACATGTGTACGGCAATAACAAAGCACGAGGAAGCAATAGGAAACTAATTTGCATTAACCGTAAATTGCAATTAATTTCGGTTACAAAACTTGATGTATTTCAGCTTCAAAGATTTCTTAAAAAAAAAATTACCTTATTTTAGATATTAAATTTTATAATAGCACCCACTCGCCCATATCATAAAAACAAAATTATCATAAATCATAATTCCTCATAACTACCGCTATCATATACCATAATCAAGTTTTACCCAGAAAACCATCAGTTATCCAATTAATTCAACCAGAAAACTATTTTAAAACAAAATTGCCTCACAATGTTGCAGTTGTACATTGAATTTAGATTCTGTATCTTAATGCACACAACCATTGTCGGTCACTTAAAAGTCCAAGTTGATGCAAGGCGCACTCACTATGAGAGTTTAAAGATAATCACCATCACCACACTGAATTCAATTGGTGTATTCATCATTTCTCTCAGGCAATCACCAAGAGCTGCCACTTTTAGTTGAAATTTCAATTTACTACCCCACGCAAATTTGGTAACATATTAAATTATCAACCGCGTGCAATCAAAATGCAAAATATATATTTACACAGTGAGTGTGTATAAAGCAGCCGCTGCCGCTGCCACTACCACTACAACCGCCTCCGATCCTATATTTAATGTCAGTTTGACAGAATTTAGTCTCAGTCACAGTCATAAATGTGCATTTGCAAACTGTTTGCCATTGCCACTCTATTAAAATGCAGTCATAAGAGAGAAACCTAAAATTCCGTGCCTTTGGAGCATGACAGGTGAAAATCAGTGGTCCTGCCATCTAGTGGGTGTGGATGCAGCTGTCATCCATATATTAAAATCTATATCGTTTGTCTATGCATAGAAATGTCAGCGTCACTTCGAATTCTGGTTTTAATGATTGCCCTCTTCTATCCCAGGGTAATCATATCAATTAGTGCAAAATTCAATGCGTCAAGCACTTTGATCTCAAACCCTCTTTATCTCTTTATAAACATCATGTAGGTCTATATATCAAATAAAGCATGATGAAAACGATATCACAAACTGTCAGCACTCTCGAGTGATACATGCTGTGTGTGAAAGGGCTGTTCTATGAGCTGAGCTAGCATCATCAGACAGATGTTTAACTATATATGTATTCCTCCTTTTGCTCTCTGGCTTGATTTAGCTTTATAATGGATGTCGACATTATTATTAAAAGCTAGGCTCTCCTATATATATCCAGCGATAAATAACTTCCGCTCGTGGGCCCCATGGTGCCATGTGAGGGCCGAGACAAGGTTTTGCATATTAAATAAATAGAATCAACTGCATCTCTAGTCTTGGTGTGATATAATGCGAGTACAGCAATCTATTACTATATGACATATCACATCACAGAGGTGAAAGAGAATTTGCTACAGGGATGTATTTGTTTTGAGTAAGAACGTGTAGTTTTTATTTTATTGGTTTTGAGGATGAAGTTTACATTTTTCCTCGTTTTTTTTAGGGCCCATGTCGGAGAACGAGATTTGAGTGGGCGATCGTCATTTATGCCATGTTGCTGCCTCTATTTACATCTAGAGGGAAATACAGAGAATTCAATACTTAGTTTGAAACGACGATAGTGCACTAGAATCGTGTTTGTGATCAGGGATGTCATGTCTTGAAGCAGTTTAATAGCCCAATTTGAGAAATGTTGTAGCCCAAACTCGGAGCCAAAAAAGTAGCCCAAATAGTAGCCCAATACCAACACATTTTTCTTATAAAAATGGGAATTCTGGGAACAACAGATAAAATGAATGTTATTATTATTGTGGTTGGTTTGAAATGTCAAAACAAATAAGTATGTTCAGTGAATTAAAAGTGGTGCCAACGCCGATATCACCTCAAAGTTATAGAATCCAGCCCTGTTTTCTTTATTTATATAAACAAAACTCCTCTAATGACAGAGATAATTCCCCGACTAGTCTCCGGTTGTGTCCTTTCAAACAGCCCAGAGTGCATCTCTGTCCTGATGGAAAATTGTTTTAGCAAATTCTGTTGAAAAGGGTAATGGCTCCGGTGATGAGAAATGATTTAAACTGCATCCGGTTGAATAAGTTTGTGTTTGTTTTGTGCGTTAGATAGATATACCAACTCTTATGCACCTGTTTCTAGTTTTTTGTTCTGAATTGAAAATTGAAAAAAAAAACTTACATGGATTTTGAACATTAGATAAAAAGTGTTGAAGCAAATGTATAAAACAGCTGTTTTTTTATTTAAATATTAATGATGTGTTATTTTATAAAAACCCGCGGGAAATGTGTAGCATAACATTGAAAATTTGTATAAATGTCCCAGACACACCACTATAAACCTGAACCTGCTTTTATTTTCTGTTTGAAAAACAATTTAATAATAAAATAGATTGTGGTTGGGATTAGTGGTAAGCTTATTTAGTGTTTTGCTCTTTTTATGTTTTTTTTTTTTTATTTCCATCTGTGTCCTGCAACTATGAATTGTGATTAAGATCTAAAAATGTTAAATTTTAATATGGAAAAAAAAAAAACAAGGGGATTTAATGGTGTATGATTAATTTGTCCTTTGATGATGGGATTTTCAGATAAGAGAAAATTTGTTTTCTGATAAAATAGATACATAAATGTTTTTGAATGTTATAACAAAGACTTAAATTGATTAAGCATAAAATTAAATATGCATATTAAAATAAATAGATAAATATATTTTGTATGGTCGTTTGTTTTCAAAAATTGAATTTTAAATAATTTGAGCCAAGATAAACATATTAACAGGTGAAATAATTGTGAAAATTAATCTTTTTTACAGAATAGGTAAATGAGATGTAGAATGATATGAGTGTTTTTATGGAGGCTGGAGCAGAAAATGTAGATACCCGATTGGACGAGAGTAAGAGACTTTTGGAAATCCCAATCCCAAGATACCTTCTTTGGATAAAATCAATCTTCATCAATCGTCAAAGTTGGAAATAAATGATGAAACTGCTGTTCAACAAAAGACTGAATTGCTAATTAAGTATCGAGGAGACTTGACAGGAGTTTGAGGTAAGATGGCAGCGAAGCACACATTATGGTTCAGGGGCGGACAAAAAATCATTTTATCGACTATCAAATATTTCTATTTTTGACACTGCAGTTTTATTAAGTAATAGTCCAAATATTAAGATCGGGTTTTTTTTCGTGAAATCAGTTTCTTAACCTAAAATTTTGGAATCCAAAGTTGATAAATGAGATTTCAGGATAGCAGTGATTTTGAAGCAAAAACTGAGCATACTTTAAAGACGATTATTATCAGATATATGATTTTTTTAAAACCTTTTTTTTTTGTTGATTTTCTTCTACTGCGCAAATTAAAACAAATTAAATTTTAGAAAACAAAATGGATAGTTGTAAAATTTGTTTAGTGTGAATTTTAACATTGGTACCATTTTGTAGGTCAAATTAACAATTCAACTAAGAAAAAGTTAATGTTCCCTGGTCTTTCCCGGTCGGACATATAGTAAACATATTTTTCACTGATCAATCATGTACCAAATACAAACTACATTTACTGTAAATACCTGCGGAAATTCAAAAGTACCATTTTCATGCCTTAAATAGTCCAATTTGTGCTCAAAAAGGCTCTTAGCGAGCAAATTGTGGGTTCAGTTTTGATTTTGCCATTCCCTTATGCTTTTGGGGTGATGAATTTGAATCTGAGGTTTGCGACTAAAATTTAGTAACACAACATGGAAAAAAGAATGCAAAAAATGATGCATGCTTTGGGAGTTTCTTATTAATGGCTCGAAAACTACAAATTATTCAAAAATTACATCAAAGACCATTGATATACACAATTTACAATAAATCTCTATTTGAGGTTTTTTTGTCTGTGACAAACCATTTGGACTGAAGCGCTAGCTGAAAATTGACGTATTTTTTACTGTTTTTGAAAATCCACTTGAAAACACTAAGCAAATATCTACTTTATGTGAAAAAATGTTCATTCTTCAGAATGACCATAAACATTAAAAAAATACCATTGACAAAAAATATAACCCCAAATTTGCAAAAAAAAAAAAACGCATTTTTTATATATCTTTGGATTCGAATATCTCAAAAATGTGACTTGCTAGAGAGATTTCTGATTCGAACTCAGCGCATCAAAAACCATCAGACAAGTAAATCTTGGTTCTTCTTGTAGACAAAAAATCAAATTTTTCATACAAAGTAGTTACTTAGTGCTTTCAAGTGGATTTTCGAAAACAGTAAAAATACGTCAATTTTCAAATAGCGTTTGAGTGCAAATGGATTGTCGCAAAAAAAAAATTACCTTGGAAAGAGATTTATTGGAAATTGTGTATACTTTCAATAGTACTTCGATATAATTTTCAAATAACTGGTAGTTTTTTAACTATTAGTGAAAAACTCCCAAAAAATGCACTTTTGCATTTTTTCCATGTTGCGTCACAAATTTCGGACTCAGTACACCCGAAAACATAACAAAGGGGCAAAATAAAAACCACCCCACAATTTGCATAGTAAAATACAATATGACTGGACTATAAGAACCTCGAAAATAAAAATTCTTGAATGACGTTTTTTGTATGGGATTTTAAATCATTGCCCTAAATTATGAAAAACCCTACATTTATGTTACCTAAAAAGGCAACCCTATCGTTAATGAAATAGAGATTCCAATTGTTAAGTTTAAGTAGGTAAGTACCTCCACGCAAATTCCCTTTTAAAAAGTGGGCTTGGTAAGCCTTTTTATGACCTATTTTTCAAAAAAGTTATTCCCAACCATTATTTCTGTTATTAATTTGTTCGTATTTTTTTTAGAAAACGCCCCCAAAAATGGGCGTGGAAAAAATGTTGTTTAGCGGAATTATTTCAAATGTGGCTATTTACATATTTAAAAAAAAAACAGAAGCATCATTTTTGTCAACTTTCGACGAATTGATTGCCTATTTTTAAAAGTGGGCGGACATTTTTTTGATGATGATTTTAACTGTTTTCGAAATTCCACTGGAAAGCACCAAGTAAACATTTTATGTGAAAAATTTGAATTTTTGTCTGTAACATGAGCTGATACATACTTTTGTAATGGGCTTTGATGGTCTGAGTTCAAATTTGGCCTAGAATTTGCTCTAGCTCGTTTTTGAGATCTTTTATTCTAAAAAAATATAAATAAATGCGTTTTCATGCAAATTTGCGCTTATATTTTTTCTCCAGGCTGGTAATTTGTTCTTTTAGTCGTAAACCTCCGATTCAGAGTCAGCGCCCCTAGAAACATAAAAGAGGGGCAAAATCAAAACGCACAAATTGCTCGCTTACAGCCTTTTTGAGTACAGTTGACCGTCACAAAATTTCAGCTCTGGAATATTCGCAAAAAAAAATTGTTTAATAACAGAAAAGTCACCAAATGGTCATAAAAGAACATTTTTAGTAATGGGTGATGGATAAAATTTTGTTTTAAATTTTTCAAATTATTTTCAAGGTGATAATAATTTTTAACACTAAATGTATGCAATTTTCTTACAAAGAAAAAATAAAACAAAATCGAAACAGATCACTAGCACCTTTCACTTTCAATAATTGGTCAACTATTATTTTAAATTAGTTTTTAAAGTTTTTCTTTCGCCAAAGTCAAAGTCCGTGAACTTGAGAAAAATCTTATAAATTTATTCGTATGTGAGAGCATTTACTTAAATTAGTAGACTTTTTTTTGGAAATACCCCGCAGATGAAGTACCATCAATGTATGACTCCTGGATGAAAAGAGGAGCGGTGCAAAATTCCGCAAACAAATATCTTGAATAATGAAATCTCGCATTTTATAATCTCCAAAAATAGAATCACGCGCTCACCAAAAGTTTCCTTCAGTAAATTGATTGTTCACGAAACGTTACGTGAACCGAACCATTATTTCTATAACCAATTCGCACGATTTGAAAACTTTTTTCAAGCGTAAGTCTATTTATTATGAAATGGCAAACCAAAATGGAGCATAAATCAAGTGACGGCTGTCGAAAGACTAACTCCGAACACAGTATCGCCAGATTGAAAATCACACGTCTAAAAAAAAACACCAATTAGAATATGTCCTAAGATTACTTTGGAGAATTATTGTTGCCGTGGTGGCAACACTGTCATAGTGCAAGGAGGAAAGTGCAAGCACATTAATAAAATAGGTCTGTTTTTGAAAGTAATCTTCATTTATTACAATCTGATGGATCAAATTTTTGTATAATAATAGTCGATGTCCTAAAATAACTTCAAAAAATTATTGCCATAGTGGCAACACTTAAAAATTTGGAGAAAGTGAGCTGCCTCACAATTCACAAACTACAGACAAATTCAAAAAAATGTTTCACATGTCTATTGGTCTAATGGTCCAAGACTATGACTAGGACAAGGCTGCGAGAGGTCTCGTTGGATTGATCACACTTGAAAAATATTTTGTCACCCTCTCTCTTCCTTCAAAATACGTAAGAGGCAGGACAAAGGGTGTAATAAGGTTACGTTAAGAGTAAAGGACTTCAAAACCATAAAAAAACAATAGCTAGTTCTTCAAAAAAAATTTAATACTTCCAGATGATAAATTACCATAATCGAGCAGTACCTACATCTGCAAAAATTATAAAACAACGCTTTTGTTTTCATATTTTAACTATTCAATCTTTGTTACACAACTAAATTTCTTATTGAAAAGTAAAAACTTGGTATACAGTTTTTATTTCTAGAATTACTCCTGGAAACAAATTTTTTTCAACATAACTTGGACGGAAATTTTATTGAATCAAAAAAAAAAAAACATTTTAAACTTAGCAAACAAGAAGTTATTAATAACTTGCTAAAATGGTACTTACAAAAAAAAATAACAATCAGAATTTGTATAAAACAAACTCTATTCAAAGAATCAAGTTTATTATAATTTTAAAGTTTCCATCACTTACCTTCAATTCATAAATAAAGTCCGTATCATCTAGAAGCACTATCCTGACAGGCATTATCCTTGATGGTCTGCAAAGGCAATCCATGTTGCAGCAGTTAAAGGCACAGCTCTTCCTCTTCTGTAGCTTTCACCAAACTTTTTTTGTTTTGCTTTCCTTATTTTATGTTCGTCCTTGTGTTAATTTTCTTCACAGATTTACTTGCAAAATGATTTTTATAATTTCTTTCATCACAGCCAACACTGTTTAAATGTGTGTGTTTATGTTTTTTTTTTTGTATTTAATTTTACATGTATCCTGAAGCGAAAATAAATTGAAATCAAAAAATCAATACACACATTTTTATAATTACATTTATGTGCATATATAATGAAAATTATATAAAAAAAAAGTTATATAAAGGAAATGGAAGAAACATTATGATTTTTCATTTTTCATTTTATTTTTTTATTACGAAGGGTGTTTCACCCTGTAGAAAAGTTTAAAAATGCTGGGGGACATCGTTATTTATTTATTTTTTTATTTTTTTCCCACGAAGAGGCATTTTATTTTATTTTATTTTTTAATTACTTTTGTAAAGTAATTTAAAATTTAAAAAACGGATATCAACAGGTTAATGTAACTTAAATGCAGGAAATAAACCGAAACAATGTTTGTGGAAATATTATCAACCATTTTAACAGTAAGTGACATCATTAACTTTGTCAACATGATGCTGTTAGGTAACCAAGTCTAAACATTAGCAATTCCCTAAACCAAAAACGTAATTTTGTGGTTCCTGACAATTCTGAGTTCCTGGTGCTCAACAGCACACACATATACGTTTTGAACTTATGTGTATTCACATTCATATTCACATTTATATTCACATATTGTTCTATGTAAATGTTTATATAATGATGTTGTGACTTTAGTGTTTCGGGATTACCTCCATGTGTACCAGGTCATTGACAAGTAACTTTGTGGGAGATGAATTTCACCAATATGTAGATACTATTGTTAAATGCCGGTCTTAATTTTTAGAATGATTTTTTTGAAAATATTTTATGTAGAAATATTAAGATTTCGATATCTTAAAAGGAGCTTTTTTTATAAGGCTTTATTAAAATTTGAATTGGGCCCAAAGCCAGGACTATTTTCTTCACGCTCTCTCGATTTTAAATGAATGCTGACAATGTGATTTCATCAGATTCTATCTGTAGTATCTTTCTAAATACACTTTGCCATAATTTTAAGATTGCATTGACATTTGGAGAGCTAGCAACCAATTTGACTAATCTGCTAGATAAATGGCGCCCAATGTGTAGCTTAATAAGGGAACCATCCCTGTTATTTTTCAGAAGTAGACCTTATTTTTATATTTGAAACTCATTTTTAATATGCTTAAAATGTCATTTATCTTTTAATTCATTGATATAATGTCAGTTTTGAAAAATGGTGACCAATCTGGGCCAGAAGGCAAAACAAAAAAAATTTTAAATTAATTAGTAAATTTCCTTAACGGTTGATAACTAAAATTATAGGTGTTGAATAGACAAACATTTAAGTTAAATATCAGTGTTGTCAGTTTTCAGAACATGCTGTTTTAATGTCAAACTGATTTGACCTTCACTTCTTTTTTGGTAATTTTAAATATTTTGTATCACGACACAACTTGCAACTTGTTTTTCCACCATTTTGAGGTGTTTCCACAGTTTTTATGTTCAAAATATGGAAAAGTGTCTAAGTTCCTGTGTAGACGAATTTTCCATTAAAATTCTACAACTTTTTTCATTTTCAAAAATATCAAAAATTAGCAACAAACAGTGAAAGTTTTATATTCACGAAAAGTGGCAACAATGAAATTTTTTGAAATCGAGAAGCAATCCGAAACTTTGTTCATAATCAAAATATTAAAAATTGCTGAAATTGTGGAGGTCCCAACATTGGACATAAACAAGTACATTCCCGAAAAGTGGCATTACTGAAACTTCACATCAATAGTTATATTAACCATGTAAATTTTTCAAGAAATATTGATGTTTTTTTTTTATTTTACCATTTGGCCTTGATTGGGCGCCAATTTTCAAAGCTACATAATTACAACAATGACTCTCAAGCTTAGCCTATGCCCGTCAAAAGTAAATTACAAGTGTTAAAATAAAGTCCTTCAACAAAGCGAGCATGAATTAAGGTTAAGTGACTGGACATTGGTGCCATTTTTCAAAACGGCGTCCAGGCGACAGTATTATAAAAATTTCAATCATAGCATGTATCTATAAGAAATGAATACCGATCATAAAAATCGTACGAGATTTGGTTTCCTGATCGGAATTTAGATTTCGTTCAGGGAGGATGGGCACTTAAAACAAGCTCTACGATCTCCTGTATGATGAGATATGAATATGAGTAATCCAAAAACTCCCCAAGGCGATTATAACTTCAAGTTGGGAAGAGAAAACTTCTGAGTAAGCATTCAAATTGATAAACTTTGCTGCTAGGTATCTCAACATTCACAAATTTAATTTTGATGGGCTGTAGCGGATCTTCTCCAGTATCTCGAACATCAATACGTTCCAAACTGCCAAAATTTATGTAGACCAATTCACTGAACGAGAATGGCTTTTTTGTACTAAATTAATCAAAAAAGTGAAAGCATAATGCTCGACAGCAAATGTGGAAATCATTCAATCGATTAATTCTTTCACAGAATCAGAATCGTCTCCCAGTACCAACCATCTTGGAATATTGATGGCTTAATTTTATCAGATCAATGGCAGGTGGTATACTGGAGCTCGGTAGACTTTTTAAGAGTCATGAGTTGAAACCTAGGAACGCCTCTCACAAGCAATGGCAGTCGGCGTTGAAGGTATTCCGAGCTTAAGTCAGTAGTAGTGATGATAGGAGAAGAACGCATCACCTCACTCGGATCTCAATGGACCCATTGTGCTACCCGGGTTGTAGGCAATTAAAGTATAGGGAGGGGTAAGGAAATTAACTAGTGGAAACTTAGGTATGGGGGGCCTCCCTGAACTATCCTGAATTCTGAGTGAATTTAAAGATGTTCCTTAGTGGCAAAAATAAGACGTCACCCAGTTCATCAAAAAACTAGTCTCTGAGGGCTGCTTTCCTATAGTTCTAGCTAGACTGGGGCAGTTACAGAGGAAGTGAAATGAGCCCTTCTCTACCTCTTCATCTTTACACCCTCTACACAAGTCAGATGAGCTAATACCTATTCTGCTTAAGTGGGTTCCAATAGTGTTGGGACCAGTTAGGACTCCAACCAAGAGAGACAGTTGAGGCTTGCTTAGCCTGCTCCTGCTTTTTCCTGCTCCAGTGGCATAAGAACGGAGCAGTCGATTTGGCTCGGATCAAGAGATGATCCGTTTTTGGCTTGTTCGTCTGCCATTTCGTTCCCGTATATATCACGATGTCCTTGGACCCATCGAAGGGTAACTATATTTTATGCACTGAGTAATTTCAACTCATTACGACAACGAACTACCAGTTTTGACTTTGTTACAGTTGAGGAAATGGCTTTTATTGCCGCCTGGCTATCAATTAAGATGTCAATATTTTTGTTCATTAGTTCACAATTGGAAAGGTTCTTTGCAGCATCCCACATTGCTAGCATTTCCGCTAGAAAGACACTGCCAAAATCTGGAAGCTTTACTGATCTGTCCAAGGATGGATTAGCTGAAAAAATGCCTGACCCTACCCCGTCCTTTGATTTGGGAGCCATCCGTAAAGACTGAAACATGATTAACGTTTGTGACCCGGTTTTCTGTCCAGAGTGTTTTTGTGGGAATATCTGTTAAGACTACCGGATTAAAATCAATGTGCGGAAATGTATAGTCAGTCAATGTCAGTAAATCTCATAATATTTCTGTGACCGTAAAGGCCCTTTTTCAATTTCTGCATTGTTAAAGTCGCAGAGCACTTTCGGTCGCCATGTGGAATGTATCCAGGGCTGCAGGTGGTGTAGTTCTCATGGCACTAGTTTTGCTGATACATGCTAGTCTTTGAATTTGTGTCATGGTATTTAGATTGGTCCCCACCAAACCAAACATGCGTATGTCAGGATTGGCCTTATTATAGATGTGTACATCCAATGAATTGTCTTGGGGGTTGGACCTCATCTTTTACCAAAAATTCTACCACAAGTGTAGAATGCTATTGATGCTTTCTTCTCTCTTTTCTTTATATTGTCTTTTCAGTTGAGTTTACGATCAATAATCAAACAGAGATACTTTGCCGTACCAGTTAAATGGAGCGGTGTCCCATTTACAGTGGGGGGTTTATTTCGAATGTTACGTTTCCTTGTAAACAGTGGGTAAACGTTTAGTCTACAGATTTGGGCCCAACGATTGAGCTTGTTAAGGGATGTTTGTTTGTTTGTATATAATACTTATTTGACGATTTTAATTAGCTTGCTGTTGGCATGTTAGGGGAGATCTGGCCAAGTGTGAAGCTCGAGTTTGTTGCTTCGGAAGATATCTTTTGCAAATTAATTGGATTTATATGGAGGAAATACACCAGATAACCAAGTTAGGCAAATTCTAAATATCAACTCAGCTATCACTGGAAATTCGAAAAGCTTGAGAAGGCTAGGGGTCTTTAAAGAAACACAATAGCTTTGATCATTTGGTCTTTAATAAAAGATGTGAAAGACATGGAATGTGTCTCTCCACACTGGTCGTGAGCCTTTGAGCATCCATGAATCTTCCATCCGTGGTCAATGATCATTTCAAGTCACCGTCCTACGTCTTCTATAATGTCGAGATCCTCTGAATTGGGATATATAAGCTTTTAGGTTCATCTTCAATTTTAAAAGTTGAAGTTATAGCTATTTCAAGAGCAACTACTCGATCGTGGGACTCTTTTAAAGGGTGGTAGATTGCTCATTTTTGATTCAAAAACTTGTTTTTTGTCAACTGTGAGCTAAATAAGTATGCCATGTGCATCAGAGACTAATTACCTACAGAACACACAATTCTATAGTCACATAATCAGCTCTATTCTAATGGCAGTTCCCATGTTCTCGTGCTACCGTGACTCATGTAGCACCCACATGTGCTAGAAACAGCAATCGAAGGAGTAAGCCAGCTTTAAGAAGCTTGAAAGAAAATAGAAAACATCAATGAGGTGTTACTCAACACAACGTTTTCATAGGCAGCTTTAAGCAACAGCTGATAACTTGAACTACATTCAGTCCAGAAAAATCTTGAGTTCAGAAAGTAAAGAGGAACCAATGGGTCACACTATTTCTTTAGTTCTTAAGATGTCTTCGAAAAGTGAGTATTGTTCCTGATAACATTTTAGCATGTGCGTTAGTCGATGGCGAAATTCATACTAAGCTTAAGAGCAATTCAAGAAAAAAAAAATATGAATTGCACTGCATTGCCATGGCATTCACACGAAGCAGCAGGGCCAAGGGAAGGAAAAGAGAAAAATCACATATTTGCTGGGAAACTCTGCGATTCCTTCACGCGTCACGGTTGGAGGAGCTTGCCTCCTCATCGTCGTTATCGCAGTTGTCGGGACATCATGTGTATACGAGTGTATACAGTGTAGGCTTCCCAGGTAAGTATACGCAGGCTATGTGGGTTTTCCACATGTTGGCGACAATCTCAACAAAATGATATACCCAACGACAACGATGATGATGATGACGATGACGACGATGATGTTGATGGCGATGTGACGTCGTCGTCGTCGTCGTTGTCGTTGTCGACGATGTGTGACTTGTTTGTAATATGTAATGTGTCTCTAGTGTGCCTTTCAGCAGGCGAGAACGATGAGTTGCGAGTTTGAGGAGGGCTTGAAACACAAGAGAGCAGCACAAATAATGCCAACTCTACCTCCCTCCTCCCTACTAGCTCCATAGAGTATCAGCACAGCGCATTATTCCTTTGCAAGTGAAGTGAACTTTTTGGAGACGCACAACATCATTTTTAAAGAACAGGCTGTAAAAATAATTTTCTATGTTTTCCATTTTATGTATATTTTTTTTATTTTTGTTTCAGAAGTGTTTGTTTTTATTATTTCTTTACTTATTCGCGAAACTGCTTGTGTGCGTTTGGCATTGTCTTGCAGTCACTTTTTCCTCATTGCACTGGAATATTTATACAAAAAAAAATTCTTAGATGCAGGGACCAGGTGTATTCGGTATAGGTATAGAAGCTTGAATATTTAAATCACTATACTTCAAGTGTCAAGCAAATGGAAATGGAATTATTATGGTGTTGAAATGAATCAATGGCAACAGCAACTGCCGGTGTAACACATTGCTTCCTCTTTACAGAGAATTTTTCTGCTACATAGGTGCTGCCATCAGATCAGGTCTTGCTAGGCAGGTAATCAAAAAGATTGCAGTTTGTGATTTGAATGCATATGTTAAAACAGATTTTTTGTTTGTCTTGCTTAGCAGATGATGAGGTATTTGTGGTTTTGTAAATACTATCACATATTTTGATAGTCTTTAATCATGATACTGGTAAACAGGAACTTTTAAACTGTTTTATTTTATTGAAAGGACACTGTTTCTAAGCAGCAAAGCTTAGGGATTTTCAGTATTAGCAAGGTTTCTTATCAGCTTAAAAATTCGTAAGCCTTAATCATGGTTTGGTAGTAAATGCGTAATATGGGAATAGACTTCAGAATGTACACATGTGAAACAGCTGCAGTGTAAAACAAAATTTCCAGGGGAAAAGTATTGAGGAAGAAATATTGAAGAAAAGCTCCTGCGTTAAAAAAAGAGGATTCTCCAACCAAAAAATTCAACCCGTTGATCAAAATATTCAAGCAATTGAATTGATTTTGAGACTGGAACATATTTTTTTTTGGACAAGCGAATATGTAACCTATGCGTTCATAGAAGCTTAGGAAATAGGCATAATTTTCTACAGTAGGCTTCGTGTAGGTGCAGAGCTGTTAATAACACAAAATTAGAACCTTCTTGCAATCGATAAATATCGATTTCAATCACCATGTGTATAGGAGCGGTGGACTTAATTCAACAAAAAGCCTTAAAACAATAAGTATTTTGGCTTAAAATTTGGAAGCACGTGTTGGTAGAATGGAGTCATCAGCCAAGTATAAATTGAAAAAAGGCATGCCCTATGAAGTGATCATTAGCTCCCACCCACAAAATAAGTCTGTCCTTTGTCTTGAAAGAAATATCGAATCTTGAAGAAAATGTCAGCCTAAAATATTAACCATAGCATAAAATCTTCACACCGAATAATGAACCAAGGACAAGGCACAAGAATTTCAAGTCAATACGTACCATCGTTTCATTGACTACAAAGCCGCATTTGTCATTAAACCTCTATGTAATAATAGCCGAAATAGAAGAACCAAAAACTCGGATCATATAGAGCCACATGATATTTGAAATTTCAATTTTTCAATTTTTTTGCTCATCAAAGGTTCTCAAAAAAAGTTAACTGGATTAATTTTGTAAAGTATTATTTCTTTTCTTCCAACATTTGTTGCCGTATATTGGCAATAACACGTGATAGTTGTCCTCTAAGTGGTTAGTCGTTTCAGGTTTACTGGTGTAGACTAACGACTTTACGTATCTCCACAAAAAAACTCAAGTGGCGTTAGATCGCACGATCTTCGAGGCCAATTCATAGGTCCGTAATGTGAAACTATGCGATTACCAAACGATTCCTTCTATAAATCAATGGTGGCACGCTGTGTGACATGTTGCACCATTTTGTTGAAGCCGCAGCTCCTTTTCATCATGGTCGTTCAATTGATGAACGAAAGAGTCCAAAAGAAAGGACCAATTATTCCACCAACCCATATAGCACACCAAAAAGTCAGTTTTTGTGGGTGTAACGATGTTTAATCATACACTTGAGGATTATCATCAAATACGACAGTTCTGTTTTTTAACGTATGCATTTAACCAAAGTGACCTTCATCGTTAAACAAAATCCACGCGAAACGTATTTCGATAAGGACCATGATTTTCAAAATAAATTTGCACAATTTGGAAGCGTTGTTCAGACGTCAGTCTATTCATGTTAAAAATAAATCAATTGACAACTGACAAAATGGCCGCTAGTTAATATAACGTTGCCAACTTAAAGTTCTTTTCCTCTCAAAAAACATCCAAACAATAATTAGGCGTATTCATAAATATTGCTTAACAAAATTAAAATATACCTGATGAAGTTTCCATATGATTAACTTGAGATTTTCTTAGAAACAGCTTAAACAACATCTATCAATATGAATTTTTTTTTTAATTTAATCCATTTAAATGTGTAATGCAACTTTTGAAAGGTACTTATTAGATATGAAAATTGCATTCTTTAATCCACTTAAAACCAAATCTAATCATTAAAAAAAAACAGTTATTGCTCTACTATTGACGAGATTTGCCTTTTTTATATGTACAAAGTTTTCGGTATTATATACGTAGTACGTATACGCCACGGTGTACCATTTCTTATACCATTTTTTATAAGTACCGTTTTTGTATTACGAACATGGACTGAAGGTTGCAAAAATTATTTGTAACACAAGCTCACAAGACATTTAAATTTAAAGAAGACAAGTCCTTACAAGAAGGAATCACTGCCGATTTGATTGAATAAAATATAACCTCAAAAACAACAAAAAGATTGAAGATCCGAGATAATAGCGGAAAACAGATGATGAGTACAAGTTAAACGCTCAAAAATATGCTAAGAAATACTTTTGTTTTGTCGGGTCCAAAATTAACAACGGGATAACTTCATATAACTGATGTGTTTATTTCTGTTTATTTTTTATTTGTGACTTGTTTCGGTTTATTTGAATAAACTTTCATTCAAAGAAAGCTTCAAAGAAAGAGGTCTTAAAATGTTAAAAAAAAACTACTTTCGTAAAGAGTTTATGTCACATTAAATAATTGTGTTAGATAAAACCAAGCTTAAGCTTTCAAATCACTCATACACAGTGCCCAACGTAGCATGCACTGTAGCATAAGCCATATCCCCCCACCACATTTAAGTGGTACCAATATCTTATGGTTTTAGGCACCATAAATATCAATTTCTTCCAGTCAAGGACACCAAAAAAAGGATTTCCATGCCACGACCTTTAATTCTACCAAAATAATTTAGCACAAAACTGTTACTTTTTCGGAATGCTATTGTTTTCGGTTTATCTCGTGTGGATTGGTATACTCCCAATTTATCTTACTTAAATAATTCACGCATGCATTTATTCACAAAAGAGTCTCGTCGCGATTCAATTTAGCCAAGAAAATGTTCTTTAAACTTGGCACAAAGGTTTTTTTTTGATTTTAAGAACCAACATTTACGTTACTTTCCAAAACATTTTTTTTTTTTCAAAAACCATTAATACGATTTTGCTCAATGTTTTTTATCAGTATGTTAAGAGTACTGTAGTCTTCTCCTTAATATATTGAAGGAATGCACTTTCATTTATTATATTAACTGGGCATCGGATTATAGTACCTCCCACAGAATAGTTGTTTTTTTTTTATTTTTGTCATTTATCACTGTTAGCCTTGTCAATTTGTGCTTAAAAAGGCTCTCAGCGATCAAATTGTGTGGTAGTTTGGGTCTCTCCAATTCGGTACTGAATCCAAATCTGAGGTTTGTGAATAAAATTTTTTGACACAAAATGAAAAAAAAATGTACAAAAATGCATTTTTTACGAGTTTTTCACTAATTTATTTTTACCGAATTTATTTTTACTGAAAACCGTTATTAACGGTACCTGTCATATAATGTTTCTTTACTTTAGATTTTCTCATTAACAGCTCAACTGATTGCAATCAAAATTAGTATGCAAAAGCCCCTTTAAAATTACAGTAACATTGCGTACCAAAATCTTGAAGTAAAATAAAATTTTGATTTAAAAAAAATCATTATTTTTTTTTTTAATTCAATATTTCGAAAACCGGTTTGTGAATATTTTTTAAACCAGGTTTGTTAGAGTATATTAGTAAATAACCAAAATTTGTGATCCAAATTTGTTTTTAAAAAAATGTTACTAAAATTTTATGAATAAAAATAAGTTTAAAAATAAACGCTCCAACTATTAAAATTTTATTTTGTTCCATATATTGATATTTTTCCAAGAAATGAAATGGCATACTTGGTTTTGAGCTCTGGGTATCTTACGAGTTGTTTATACATTTAAAAGGATGATTTAAATAATTTTTTTCTATGTATCTTTTTTCTGTAATTACTTAAGCTATTAGCAATTTAGTGCAAACAGTTTTTAATTCTGATTTTTCATTTAAGTTTAAGTTGCTCTTAAATAATTACCTTATAATCGTCTTTAAGAGAATGTAAATACATAATTTACTTTGATAGAAAACCTTATTTTCTACAAAAATTAAATTTTTATAAAATTCGAAAATTCAGGTAAGTTATTTGAATTAAAAAAAATTACTAGTCCAATTGTTGTACTTGGATGAAACACATTTGAAATAAAGGACGAAAAAAACTTTTAAATTTAAAACTACCGGTGTGACCATTGTCTCAAATATGCATGGGTGATTTTTTTTTAATTCGTCATTTCTCATTATATAGCTTCTGCAAAATAATAAAAACCCTTGATCTTATTTGTTCATTTCTTCCATATCGCTTTAAGAACAGATTGTTACAATAAGTATTTCACAGCACCCATAACTGCAAACGAAGACCACACTCAGAAACCAGAAGTTAAACACTTTGTAGGACAACTCTTAAGAAGTTTCATATTAAAGTACATACTTCTTGTAATTCACCTCTTAAGTCAACCATACATAAAGTTGACCTCTTTCACTGACACATCGTAGATATATCAAATCGATTTGGCAACTCTATGTATTTAACATTCTACTTAGGTAAGTGTTAGCACCTCCTGCCCTAACTTCTTACACTTCGTCAGTTCCTATTTCTATCCGAGTTTAAATGACGACGATGATGGAAATGATGATGAATCCGTATAAAGAAAAACTCTATACTTATATTCTTATGGGTATACAATATACATTTGTGACTAAATTGTGAAGATACATATATGCCTTATAGCCTAAGTGCGATGTAGAATAATACTCTACTTGTATCCCGGTAGTAGTTCATACCTACATTTATTTTTGCTCCTTAAGTTTTGTATGTATGTATATGTGATGATTTCCTCGCTACATACATATTATATCCATGAGTATATGTGGGTATTTTGCTTATTTGCGAGACGGCTACGAAAGTACACTCATATAAAAAAGTATTTCTGCTGATTTTGCTGACTTTGCTGCCTCCAGAGACATAACGTTGAACCACACAGTTTGTTCAGCTCATAATATCGTGTCGTCACTCCATTCCATCTTGGACGGGCTGGATTGCTTCCACAAACAGTTCACTGAGTGTTAACATGTTTGCCTATTAGTTTTTATAATAATTTTTTTTTGTCTATTTCTTTTTCTTCTTTACTCTCGTCTCTGCCCACCCTTATGAGCAAATGGTGCTGATTCTAAACATCTAACCCTCCTTAATTCTGGCAGGATGAGTGTGAATTATATCTATCTATATCTAGGAGAGTTCGAATATGGAGATGATGATGGCACCTTAGTGAGTTGTTGATTAACGCTTTTGCTCTAGAATCTGCAAGTAGAAGAACAAGAGAAGAAAAACACAAGCGAAAATTAATATAAAGCACAATCTTGTCTATTTTAAGGGAAATATAGGGTAAAGATAAGGCAACTCGGAAACTCAAGTGTGTTTGATTAAAAATCTCAAACAAGCCAACTAGAAGTCAAGGAATTTAAAAAAAACAGGCCGGCATTCAATCTAGATGAGTAAGACTTATTATTAAAAAAGGGCCAAGCAATAATCCTCCTTTTACCATATCTTATCCATGCTGAAAGTGAAGTAACTAATATCTAAATTATTTTTTGTGCATGCGGTGTAACGAAGTTACATCTTTTATCCCCTAACCGCCCTGAGCACTTTAGAATAACCAACCTGCTGCCAAGATTCAGCTTTAAATATCATGTAGAATGAACTGGCCAACAAACTTTGCATACCTCACAAGCGCCCACGCAATTTCCAAAGGAGGACACACTGGAGATTGGCAATGTCAGCAAATAAATTTCGATCTTGGTTTTTACAATTCACATTTGGTTCGCGCAGCAGAATCAACAAGTAAGGGTTGGAAATTCACCAAAAATATCAGATTCTCCTTGCTATTCAAGAGTGTCGTACTAATCTAGTATAAGCTTATAAGCTATTGTTATAAATAATACTAATAACGAAGCACACGGCTGGTTGTCAAGATCAGGGAGTAGCTTTAATACTTTTTGACTTCAGCCATTTAAATCTCCCCTTCGGTTATTTAAGTTCCTACCGCTCTTCTTGTATATTATTTTTGTTTTGCGGCTGCCAAAGACTAGGGAACACATCCCAACCGTCGTCGTCTTAAGTATCTGTCAAGATAGTGCATTAGGCCCAACTCGAGTTAACTAGGTTTGAATTTTTTCTAACTCAAGTTGGATCTTTCCTGAATCGAAAGACAATTCGGTTTGAATTGACCAAGTTGACTTGGTTTGAATTTTTATTAGCTCGAGCTAGATTCTACCTGAACTAAAAGACAGCTCGGTTCGGTTAGTAAGAAAAAAACTAATAGCGTTCGGTTTAATTAACTCGGTTTTACCAATTGACAACTAATTAAAATGAAATGGAAATTGAATTTTAAATACAAACCAACAAATATGATAAGAAAACAAAAATTATTGTTTTTTTTAAAGCTCTGGAAAATAGATGATTCAAATGCAATTGGGTATCATTTGGAACAAAATACACTATTTGCCTTAAATTATTGTTAGTCCACCATCTGTCAATCTATAAACTGTCAAATTCCATTGAAGGATAGCTACGATGACGATGGACTAAGAAACCTCTAAAAAGCCATTAAATTCCGCCTTTTTTAATGCTGCAAAAAAAGTGATTTTTGGCCAAATGGGTCTATTTAGAACAAAATTCACTTTTTGCCTTAAAATAAAGTTCATCCACCTTCTGTCAAACAGTAAATTGTCAAATTCCATTGAAGGATGGCTACGATGACGATGGATTTAAAAACTTCAAAAAAATCAGAAAAGAATTTGAAGTATGCTACAGGAAAATCGAATTCAATGGGGTTTTCTATTCAACGATTTCACATATAAAAACTTGATCTGATGTGACCTCACCAAATTTCGCTTCAAACCGAGTTAGTCAGCTCGATTTGCGAAAACAATGCATGAAAATTATTCGCAAATTTTGCTTCAGCTAGAATTAGAACTCATGGAAAATCTTCACATAATTTAGCTTCAACTCGAATTGCAACTTGAGTTACTTAAATTTCAACTCGAGTTAACTCGGTTTGAAAATTTTTTGGTTTGATACATCACTCAAGACTAGGGGTCCTTCCCATTGCCTGTCTTTGTTGATCTTGTTTTGTCGTTGTATAACGTTAGGAAATACGTCACAATCTTCATCGTCCTAAGCAACAGTCAAGACTAGGAAATCCCTTCCACCGCTCCTTTTTAGTTAGTTTTGTTTTGTCATTCCTTAATGACTAGGGAGTACGTCCCAACCGTCGAAGTCTAAAGCAATCGCCAAGACTAGGGACTCCATCCCACCGTTTGTCTTTGTTAATCTTGTTTTGTCTTTGCCCAAGACTAGGGAATACGGCCCAACTATCATCGTCTCAAGCGTCTGTCAAGGCTAGGGAATCCATCCCACCGCCCCTTGAACATATATTAGTTTTGTTTCGTTATTGCCATAAGACTAGGGAGTACGTCCCAACCGTCAACGTGTGAAGCAATCACCAAGACTAGAGAATCGGTCCCACAAATATTTACATATTTGAAATAACGTGTTATCTTATGGTAGAAAGTAATCACTATTAGCTGTGTTTTATTATCTTCGGATCTGGATCGATGTTATCTTATAACACATATTACAAAAACAACATGGGCTCCGGGTTTTTATTGAGTTTTATTTCCATAACCCATGTACAAGTTTTCACTCTGATCAGCTCACGGCAATTTGCCATTATGATTCATGTCAGAAACTTGTCAGCAGTACATTGCAGTGTTAGGAAAAGAGACAGGCTTTGTATGAAAAATAAGCAATTATAATGAAAAAAAAAAATAGATGGGTATATAGCACTAACCAACAGAATAGCAAATTTAGTAACAAATAATTTAGTAAATTAATAAAAGACCTTTCAATAAACATTGCATTAACCGAAGCTCTGAACCTAACCTACTCGCAACAAATAAAGACAGCAGCGGAAAGAGCCTCAAAAATTACTGCATCACTGAGCAGGCTGATGGCAATTGTTGGTGGTCCAAAGGCCAGTAATTGAAGGTTACTGATGGTGACAAAACATTCCATCCTTTTGTATAGCAGCGAAATCTGGGTAGACGCTCTTAAACAAGAGAAGTACCGCGGAAACAGATAGCAGCGGTGCAAAGGTGTGGAGCTCTACGTCTAGCTAGCTCTTACCACACGGTTTCGGAACAAGCCGTCCGGGTCGTCGCAGGAGTGACCCCCATCTATCTCTTAGCGATACAAATCAAGTACGTCTACGACAAAAAGGTAGAAATGGGAACGGAAGCGGCATCCGAAGAGGCTATGCAGCTCACGAGACAGAAGTGGCACGACGGTTAAAGCTCGGAAAACAGAGGAAAATGGACAGCGAGGCCGATCAGGAACGTGGCTGTGAGGCACGACTGGAAACATGGTAAGGTCAACTACTACGTCACCCAGTTACTCACCGGACACGGATATTTCAACGCCTTTCTCCACAAAATCGGCAAAACAAGCAGTCCAGCCTGCCAGTATGGAGACTCGCTAGAAGATGACGCAAATCATACCTTTTTCGACTGAAGCAGATGGGAAAGCCTTTACCAAGACCTGCAGATAAGTATTGGCGCCATCACACCAGAGAACATTGTAGAGAAGATGCTACAGAACTACGAGAACTGGCAAAAAGTCTGTAGCTACATAGAACATATTCTCAGAAGAAAAAAAGAGAAGAAGAAAATTATCGGAAAAATAGTTGAACCCGTAAGATGATTCTGCAAGGGAAACATGACAACCCCCCTGAAGTAATGCAAAGAGCGGTCCCGGGGGGTGGGTTGGAAGCCAAAAGGGTTGTGGTGGAGTTTTGGTCGGTATGTTTATACCTGAACGAGTCCGACACACGGGGATGGTCAATGGGTCAACGCCAAAAAGGCCACCTTATGGTGCATAAAGCATAGCTTTGCTCCCCTAAAGGAAAAAAAAAAACATACCGAGTCTTTGCTTTCTACGGTTTTGCCCTGAGCCCCGCTGATCTACCTCAGCTGGAAACAAAAAAGCATCACGATGGTACCTAAGGCACATCTGGTCCTTAAGGTGTCAAATTCCCACCTTATAATGTGACCTCATGTAACAGACCCTCAGTTTTTGTAATTCACAATAAGAATAAATAATAAGACCAATTTTACTGACAAATCCGCTCCTGAATAAAAAAAAATTCATATGATACTCATGATATGAAGGCGAATGCATACAGTAATAATGTCGACGAGGGAATTGATGTCTTGATTAAGAAATTGTGGTGTGTGGATAAATTTATGGCACATCCGCACCTTAAGCCTTTTGTATACCTTTAAATAAATTCGCACTTTATCCTGGCTAAGAAGAAAGGAGCACCCTTAAGTCAACGCTCCTCGATGCTAAAGTATACACTCATAGATGCATAGATATAATGTTTTGTGTACGTGAACTATCTACAAATGAAATAATGTCACTATAGCAGCCTATAGAGCAGCTATTGACGTCTTTGATATATTTATCTGAGGTATGTCTTAAGGTTTGAACCAGTTTTTCGTATGCGATGTCTCATTTCATTAATTAAAGTTTTAATCAAACAAACACAGAACAGTGTAATGTTGATTAAGAGTGTATATAAATGTTGATAGGGTGTGTGATATTATGTGTTCTTCAACCCAGCATCGAAATCTGGATACTGATGCTGGGACTGGGTGCATAAAACTCCTCAGCTAAGTTGAAAAAAAATAAAATTAAATAAAATTATATAAAGGGAGCTTTGAAGCGAATTATTTGTCAACTACTATGTTACTGCTTGGATTGGTCGCGATTGTGTGAGTTTAACTATGGAGTGAGGTTGCTTATTTGGCTAGATTAAGTTCACTTTTTTCCAGCAGCAAGAGGGTCATTCATCCTGAGTGGGTGTTTGTACTTTAATTTAGTTTAAATTACTTTAATTTAATTGACATGAGAACATTTTTCGCTACTCATAGTGAATGAGATTATTTTGTGATGAAATGAATAGTATTTTGAGTGGATTGAATAGATAGAGAGAAAGAGGTGATTGGACTTTGTGAGAAGAGAGATATATAACTAGGTACATTGCATCTTAAATTGCTGATGAGAACCTCCCAGCACAGTGATTAAAATCCTGCTCAGACTGGAGGAAGTTATCCAATTAGAAGGAGTCCTTGTCCTATAATGAGGTTAAAAAGATGTGCATTTTAATGTTTAACAATTAATACAAACTAGTTGAAATTTCGATCCGGATTGAATCCGATCCTTCGATCAGCTCATGTAAACGTGATATGAGATACTTATTCTTATATAAGCTACTTATTATTATTTTCTGCAGCACTAAAGGCAGCCATTAGACATTCCAGTGCTGGAAAATTGGTTGATTGGTGGGTAGAAGAAATCTAAACGTCACATTAAGGTTACGACAGATAAAAACAAATAATTGCTCGGTCTCATTCTATTCTATTCTATTGTTTTCTTAGTTTTTGCGGTGCAGTATGCAATTATTTAATATATATTTGCATTCTGCATTTGTGTGCAAGAAACTGTTCCAACGACTCATTTGAGTCACTTTAAAAGAATGATGCCTACCAATCAATGCTGCAGACTAGAACCAGAGTTGCTGAACGAGCAGCGAGGGAGCTCTACGGGAAAAAAAACTAAGGGAAGAACGCCAACTTCTCAGGAGGAAAAAGAGGGAGTATGCAAAGTGTGTGGTTGAATCTATTGAGGACTGTAGCGGCATGCAGGGAGAATGTTCGAAAGGTTTACTGAAAAGTGAGGGCAGTCCACCTGGGGCTACACGGTCAGAACGAAAGTTTGCCAAGACAGTTCGTGCTAAGGATCTGGAAACAACACTTTTCTAGACTGCTTAGCGGCGAAGATAGTCAAAATTCCCCTGTCAGGTAGAACACTCCATTTAATCCGGAACATGATGCTCGAAACTTCCGTTTATCCGCCTTTAATAAAGTGCAGTTAGCGATACCCAAGCATAAATCGTACAAGGCTGTTGGTGCGGATGGCCTGCCAGTCGAACTATTCAAAGCAGGGGGAGATAACTTGGTAGGCTGTATACACCAACTAATCTCAAATATTTGGTCGGATGAAAATATGCCCAATGGATGGAACCTCGGTATAGTGTGCCCTATTCACAATAAAAGAGATGCTTTGACTTTTATTTTTTAGTGTGTGATCGCTTAAAATCGTTTCCCAACTATCTGACCGGTCTACTAGAGTAGTTTTAGGCCAAGAAATTAAACCGTCCATCAAATGATCACATTTTAACAGATTTAAAAAAAAAACCCAGGAATAAATATGAATTCCTTATCGATTTCAAAGTTGGATATGATCCCTATCTTCGAATCGATCTGCTATATAAAGAATTCGAGACAAATGGAAAAAACAAACTGCTTAAGTCTTTCAACAAAGCACGCAGTGCAAAGTGGGTAAACACTGTTGAAAATACCAAATTTGTACATTCAAGCCAAGAAATCTGCAGTCTTCTCCAAAAATTGGGAAGCTGCAAACTGATAGCCACACCAAAAGCATCAATCAGCCCTAGCTTAATTAGGTACTGATAGAATTGCGAAACACTCCAAGGCCCCTTCAGAAAAAGTAGAAAGCAGAACGATCCAGTAGAGTCTTAAACTGTTGAAAAGAAACTCTCAACCAGATGATCGAGTTTTCAAGACCCCTACCCTTGAAAAAGTTGATGTAATTACCTACATTTAATTTCATATATTTTTCTTGTACGACCTTTAGTTTTTGCAAAAAAAATTCAAAAGTTGGCTCACACACTTTCATTCAGACATTTTGGAAACAGGAACCTTCCCCAACAAACTGAAAAAAAACAAAAATCATTGCCGTGTCTAAGCCTGGGAAACCCAAGGACAAACCAGAAAGTTACCGACCGATTGCAAGTTAGTTATATAAGTTAGTTAGTTAATTAAGTTAGTGTCATATACAAGCTTTTCGAAAGATTGATTTACAACAGAATCGGACCTACTATCAACGCAGTTGTACCTATGGAACAAGCCAGCCTTCTGATCTGGGCTTAGTTGTTGTTATCAAGTGCTGGCTCTCACCACTTACATAGAAGTTGAATACCAAGCAAAGATCAAAACATCTGTGGCATTTTTCGATCTCACAGCTGCGCACGACACAGTCTGGAGGAGTGGTCTTATATTCAAACCTCTTCAGATAGTATCCCCTACATCAAAATAGCAACAATTCAAAATAACACGCACAGCGATAGATCATTCTAAGTCCTTTTTGATGATGCAAAGAGTCGTCCAAGAAAACTCAACAACGGCCTACCCCATAAATCAGTGTTGGGACCACTTCTTTTCAACCTCTACACCTTTTATCTTCCATACACAACATCAGAGCTACACCCCACCACAGCATAGAACAAACGGAAAAAATATTTCACCACAGATCTGTCAAAACTGAATTGATACTTCGAAAAATGGAGGTTATGTCCAAGAATGAGCAAAACGTAGGTAACTTGTTCCCATCTTAACAAACTCGTGAAATGAGAACTCAAGGTTAGATTCAGAAACGTGTACCTAACTCACGACCCCACACTAAAATACCTCTGAGTCACTCTAAATTAAACGCTCTCATTTAAGGAACACCTTAAAAAATCGACAGGAAAACTAAAAACCCGAAATAACATCATCTAGAAGTTATCGTCAACTACATGGGGGCACCTGCAAAAACACTTTCGTTCTGCCAGTTTGGGCTTGGTTTACTCCGCTGCAGAATATTGTTCCACGGTTTGAATAAATAGTGTTGACACAAACAAGATAGACTGTCAGCTTAATACCTCAATGCGCATAATCTCAGGAACAATCAGCTCAGCACCAACCAGATTTTTCTCCGTACTCAGCAATATACAGCTTGCAAAGTAAAGACGTCAAAATGCTCTTCTTTGACAATATGGGAAAATAAACGCCTACAAGCTTCTCCCCACTTGTGAAGGTATTGAGCGTAGCGCTCTTTTCGGCCCTTAAATCTCGAAACCCACTGAAGAACTGGAAGAATTAGTGGAATTTTAGTTCTAATAATGATCAGTTCCGTATCGGAGACCCGACAACTATGGCTGCTGAGTTAGCCTTAACAGAGTTCGAACAAACCACGCAAGGTGTGGCACAACGTTCTATAAGTGGAGAGCAGCTGAAACACCATTTTATAACTTCGTCAATTATGTGCAGAAGATCAAACACTTGACTACTGAGTGTGCACTTAGAACGTACCAGGGCGACCCGACCGATTTTATTAAAGCATCTCCAGCTATAACCCATTGGCTACAAAATCTTGACATTCAATTATTGAATCTTCATAGTGCAATATTATTATATATAATTATCAAATAATTTCCTTTTTCTATCTGAGTTATATCTGTAAACGTTAAATGTATATATTTTGTGCCATACGCTCAACTAAAGCAAAACATCGTTCTTTAAGCAAATACGCAACTCGCAAGTCAACAAAAGAGGTACAATTTTTTCAAAAGTCAGTCAAATTTTCTTTTACCAGAAGATATTGACATAATTGGGAGAACGAAGCGAGCTGTTACCGGGTTATTTGCAAGTATTTAATCAGAGGAAGCAAAAATGGGTTCGACCGTTAATAAGGATAAGGAGGAAGTACATGCTATCATCGAGAAAGAAATCTTAATACCTTCCACCCCCGGGAAAAATGTCACGGGAAAAATGTCACGATGGATAGGCAAAAATTCGAAGTTTTCAAGGACTTTGTCTACCTATGCTCCACTATTACATAGCAAAATGACATTAGTGTAGAGATCAAACGCAGTATTACTACTGCCAGCCGCTATTTCTTCGAACTTAGAAGGCATTTGAGTAATTACAGTCCTCTCTCAAAAAAAACAAGGAGACCTTTTATAAGACCCATATCATCCCAGTTCTGCTGTATGGGGCAGAAGCATTAATCCTGTCAAAACGTATGAGATTCTACTTGGGTGCTTTGAAAGGAAAATTCTTCGGGTGATCTTCGATTCAGTCTGTATCGATGGAGTAAGGAGGAGAATATTTAACAACAATCTTTACGGGCTTTACAGTGACGTCAACCTTGTCAAAAAGCATACAATAAAGTGGCTGAGATGGTTGGGATACGTGAAAGCGTTATGGACACTGACGCACCAGCCCGTAGAGTCTTCGAACCAACACCTGATGGTCTGTGCAGCAGAGGAAGACACCACCTTGAGTGGCACACACAAGTGTGGAATGACCCCAACCAACTTGGAATGCGTAACTGGAGGCAGCTAGCCAGGGACCGAGCTTATTGGTTAAGGCTCTAGTCCACCCTGAACTATAAGCACCATTTAAAGTAAAAGTACATAAGTAAGATTATCAACCTAATCAAAAATTTAGTTACTTACTATATTTTTGGATAAAAAGATATCAACATTAAAAGTAAAACTAACTTTCAAATATTACATACATACATACTTAAAACATAATAATATACGTGTATAACTATAGAATATAGCTCAAAAAACTGCTGCTTTCCTTTATATTAAATGAAATAAAAAGATATTACAATTCTACGTTTATTAAAAAAAAAGAAGGTATGAAAGAAAAACTCCTGAGTCATGGCAATCTATTTTATTTTCTAATCTTGATTTTTGCTTGAGAACATCAAATCAACCCCCAAAAAAAAAAAAACAAAACTTACACCAACCCCAAAGCCAAACAAAAAGAATAAAAAAAAAACAATTATTCATTCTGAAAACAAAGTTTGCTTCACAAAACAATTCTCATAAGGTAATAACTTCTAGGATTGTTGAAGCCAAACCAGAAAAAGGACATTTTTACTCAGATTTATTGTTTGTTTCTCTTTGGACACCATGAAAATTGATAACCAAAAACCAACAGAAACAGAGTACACAAAATAAATAGAAAAAAGACCATATCAAAGCTTCATGAATGATGAGACGCACATTATTATATTATTATACCCAAGTTGTTGGACAAAAAAGTGTTAAACTGTGTCGCACATACTTGCTCTTTAATTTCCTCGATATAGGCGATAAAGATTAAAAATAAGAGGAGTTTCAGAGGAAGAGGCATGGTTTGAACCTAGCCTTCTGTCACTTCACAATACTCTTTGCTATAAAATGTCCTTAATCTGTACTTAGGGGACATTTATTTTTGTGAGTTCTTAACGTTTTTTTCAGATGAGATAATTGCCGCTTATTTTGGTTGATTGTTGTGTTTATTTAGTTGTTTTTTAATGAAAATTCATTAAAATCAATGCACCTTCATTATTAAAAATATAATTTTATATACATTTAGCACATCTGATGGAAAAATGATAAATATTTAACAGTTAAACGAACTTATCAACATAACCTCAATAAATTTTTTTTTGCTATTCCAAACTTGCTCTTAAAACACCTTACGAAAGTAAAAAATAAAGTTTGTTTTATAGTCTGGACAACGTCCTCCGATTGGGGACTATTCTATGTATATGTATGTTTATGTATTCATGAGTGTTTGTGTGATTTTCTTGTAAACATCCTACATCCGGGTTAAAGGGACAAAATAAAATAAAATGAGTTCACAATTGCCCGCCGGAGTTTATGTGGCATATACTTTACTTGAAAAATGGACATAACCGGACATGAAATCATAACCTTAGTACTTTGTTTGTATGTTAATATAATTGAATGTTGGATAATTAAACAGGGTGTGTCCAAAGATTTTTTTTATAAATATTTAATCGATGTTTTATTATTCTCTTTGAAAAAGTAATTGAGTAAAAGTTGGAAAGTTTAAAGTGAGTTTAATCTTTTATTGTATAATAATTTAGTTATGAGATGACTTTCACAACAAATACTTTATTTTAAGGGATGAATGGGGAATCTTTGTTTTTATTGCTTTAAGGATAAAGGCTTAGTAAGTTTATTTAAAATAATAACCCATTTGAATAAATTTAGATCAAACATTTCAAGCAAACAAGGCTGGATTACAAATTTAAAAAAGGTTTTATAAGCTATGGGCTCCAATTAAGGGTACGTCTATACTTTTTTAAATCAGTAGGTATTTAAGTACTTCCATCTATTCCATCTAAGGGTCCCATGAGATGAAGCTTAATGCAAATATGCTCCAAACAGGTTTGGAATAAGAAAAGCATGCAAAATATTGAAAAATTTAAGTGTAATCTCAGAGTTGAGGTGGAAAAAACATCATAACATAAAAGATTTTTTACTTTGGCATTGTGACAAACTTTCTTTTCAATTTGTTTCATGAGAAATTCTGCTCTTATAAAGATCAAGGAGTTAAACCGAACCTTTGAAATTTGAAGCCTTACTCACATTTTAGATGGTTCCTCCATCTTAATCTTATGGAAAACGTTAATAGAAACCTATAAAGATATCGGATAAGATAATATTTTACCTTATTTTTCAGATAACTGCAAAAAATCTTGCCAAAATTTGGACCTCGGGTGTACTTCAGATTTGAGTAGCCATACAAAAAAAGAAGCTCCACTAGAAAAAAGATCCTCTTAAAATTTCATTTCCGGATTCAACCAGTTTTGGGATCAGTAAATAAAAATTCAATTTATGAAATACAGAAAATATTTATGGTAAAATATAACGTCGTCTTTCTGTCAAATCCTTGAAAGTCTGTTTTGAAAAATTTCTTAGAAGAAACAAAAAAACGATTTAAGAAGGTTATAAAATGGCATTTTTTGGTAATAAAATGTTTTAAAACTGGTTGATAGGACCCATGAAACAGTGACGGGACAGTAATGTTTGAATTCAGTGATATGTTTTGATATGAAATACTTTAAAATGGCGTTTTAAGATCTCGAAGTTTTGACAGAAAGCGATAACTGTTTCAATATATAGACATGATTTTTTTTATAAAACTCGTAAAGAAATTTGAAAGTTCTATTCTTTTTTTTTTCCTTCAAAAATTCTTGTTATTCTCCGAGTAAATGTGATTTACTTTTTTTAGTTTTCACCTGACTATACCTACTTGATGTAGTACCTCGTGGCGTATTAGCTAGACCGTTGGACTGTCATGCCGAATGTCTGAGGCCAATTTCCAACCGCTACGACCTAAACAGAAATGTTTAGGGAAGTCCTCCAAGAGTATATTATACTCGTCATGAAAAAGTGCTCTCATTAAAAAAATTTCCCATAATAACCGTGAGATGTGGACTTTCAAATTGCATATTTCTTTTTTTGAAATGACCCAAATGGGATGCCAGAAGTTTTTTGTGCGGCCTTGAAACGAATTTTAAAAATTCATAGAAAAAATATATGGCTGACCAATTCAATAACTGAAAATAGTTGACTTTTTATCACGATAGAGAGCTTTTGGATGGTATACTTTTTTTTTGTAAATTTCTCATAAATCGGGCATGATCTTGCGTGACCTTGAAAAATTTAAGACTTGATGACAAGTTTTCTAGGGCTCCACAATTTCTAGTTGACCTTTCCTGACCAATTACTGACCAATAAGTTGACATTTTTTTCAAATTTCCCATGTATGAGGTTCCAAAGGTCTAGAGCCAAAAATTCGGGAATTAACCAAAGCCGGTTATTTTTAGATATGGTTTTCAATATACCTAAATGTTCGCTCTAATGTGCTTTTTGAAATAGGCCTTTCGGAACAAGTCATTCACCATGTGAGGGTCAGTTTTTAAATGATGAACTAATTATCAGATTAATAACCGCTAGTTTATAATTTAAATAAACTAAACCCGAGTAAGCTCGGAAAGAATTTTCTAATTTTGTATTATTTGTAGCTTTTAATCGGCTCATTTAATCCAACAGTTTGTTGTCAAACGTCAATAATAAAAATTCAAAATTCATATATATATGTGTGTATGTTGTTTGTTGAAATTTGGCTATTTCCTAGAGACAGGTAAGGGATAATTCCCCCCCTGCTCCTGTCTCTTCAGGACCCTAGCTAGAGTCGAATTTAAGTAAGGGCAGAAATCAAAATTTTGCTCGATGTTATCTTAAAAATATAAAATTTCGTCTTCCAAAGTTGATACACCTTAAAAAACAGTTTATGTCTTAAGACCCCCGAAAATAAAAATCTTTAAACTAAGTTTTATATGGGATTTAAGATCCTTGTTCTAAATTATAGAAAAACCTTTATGAATGTTATTTTCAGAGCTTAGTCTTAGCATTAGTAGCATTTTCTTCAGAAAAATTTTAGGCGCTATAAAATACTCAATTTATGACTTCTTTAACGCTTTTGACTATCGGTTATGTAGTAGTGTTTAATTTTGTTATATTTGGTTGGTACTTCTTCTCTCCAAACTCACTTCTCAAAAGTAAGTGCTAAAAAATTTGTATGACCATATTAAAAAAAATATTAACATACACATTTTAATCTAGGTTTCCTTTTTAATGTATTTTTAGAAAACGATAAAAAAGAATTTTTTGTCAAAAATACCCTCAAAAGTGGGCGTGAAATAAAATTTGCATACATTATTACTAAAAACTACTTTATCTACTACTCTTCAAGGAAAACACCCCTCATTTATTTTAAGTTGGGACGAAAGTTTCTTTTTTCTTGTTATTCTTTCATCATGCCTGAAAATTTTTTCTGAATCAGTTGACTGCTTTAGATTTTATAAATTTAAGACCCCCTCTCTAAACAGCTTGAACTACTGTTTGGCGGACATCATGACAAATTTGTTTGTAAATTCCTAAATCGTAATATTAGATTCAGTTTAAACCTAGTATTTTTAAGGAAGGGCACAATGTTTTTTTTGTCTGTAGGTAGGTAGGTAGATGCAAAACCTGCATCAGGCTCTATGAGGACCGAAAAACGGGTGCTCATAGGTGTGTGAGATTCTTACTACACTAACACCACTTCCACTTTCCGATTGCAACTAAGTTGAAACTTATCTAGCAATTTATTTTTAACGAAGTTAAGTAACGTGTTGCAGGTTACGTTCCGGTGAAAGTTCCTGCTTAATACGCGATTTTAAAGCGGTTTACTGTTTACCGCACCAAGTCGGAAGGTTTTGTTCTTCGCAGACGGCGTACTAAATTCGACTTGTCAAGAATGTCAATAATCGTTGAATTAGCGTTTTCTAATAGCCTATTTCTATGTTTTCGCGCGAAACTTTTTATTTCGTCCCGCAACGTGGGAATCCCAAGATCCCTGTGAAGATCTTCGTTTCTTATATACCACGGAGCATTTACAAATGACCTAAGCAATTTATTTTCAAACGTTTGAAAGTTACTTATGTTTGTATCGCAGGTACAACCTTAAGGTTGTATGCCATAAGTCCAAAAGGGTTTAAGTACCTGCCTGTATAAAATCAACTTATTTTCAATACTGAACTATGAATATTTACAGAGTTAACAGTTCATATCTCTTAATTTACTTTTTAGTTTTTCGCATTTCGTTTTTAAGGTGCTGCTTCCATTTTAATTTCGCGTCTATAGTCATTCCCAGATACTTTGCTTCATTTGCAAATGGAACATGAGTGGTACTAAGAAAGACATGTAGTCTATTTATTTTTTTTTATATGTAAGGACCACGTGGACAGAATTTCGTTCATTGAGCGCTATTCACTATTTTCTCCACTCATAAACATTATCAAAAACATTTTGTAATTTAATTGTAGCCTCGCTAATCCCTTAGCCTACTGCTAGTATTGCAGTATCATCCGCAAACGTGGCTACAATAGGTCTTCTGTTTGAGGTATACCGCGTGTAAATAAAAGGTATAGAACTGGAACTAATACACTTCCCTGTGGTACCCCAGCCACTATTTCTTTGAAATTAGAATAGTCATTTCCGTGTCTTACACGAAAAAGTCTGTTATCTGGGTATCCTTTTAGAATGTTATAAAGTCCTTCAAGCAGAACTAGTCTTAATTTTAATTTGAAGCCTTCATGCCACACCTTGCCAAACGCCTGCGACACGTACAAAAAGACTGTCGAACTGATTTTCTTTTCTTCAAGAGCTCTCTCAATTACATCAGTAATTCTATGCACTTGATCAATTGTCGAATGCTTGCTTCTAAATTCGAACTGATGTTCAGACATTAATTGTTTCTCTTCTATTATCGGCTGCAGGAGGGACAGGGTTTCAAAACCTTTATGACTTCTTCAACTTTCCATTGGCTGGGAACATATTCTAACGATCCTGGATTTTACTGTAGACAATGCCTTATTTTGTCTCTTCTTCGGAAACTAACATTTTAGGTCAGAACTAATTTTTAATATTTAAAAAAGATCATTGTGAAAGTCAGGAATTAAGCCAAGTTTTTTGATTTCATTACGAAAGTGAGCCTAATATAAATTTGTACAACATTTAGAAAATCGAATCCAAAATATTGATCAAATGTTGGGTTAGAACAAATTTTTGTATTGGTACTTCTTTTAAAATTTGTTTATTAAAAATTTTTAATCTGAAAATAATAATTTTAACAGTTGGAAGTTCCCAATCAAATTTTGACCATCAACAGAAAAATTTTAAAAATCAAAAATGTTCATCTTAAAATTAAGCAACCTGGTTGATAGTCCAAATCAACCAAATCACCAAATCCAAATCCAAGATCCAAATTGGTAACGACATATTTGTTGTGCATGAAAGCCTTAAAAATTTGCCTTTTGAAAACTAAAACTAAAGTCAATTGAGTCATGTCACACCTTGTACGTCAATCTTTTGCGTGTCTACATATCTAACATCGGAAAAAATTCACATTCTTGTTTACCATACTGTTCAACAAGAAAATAAATATAATAAACCCACTCACAATGTATGTACCTATGTATGTGTATGCAAGTCCCTATAACCATGATGATGGTTAAGAATGAATTTTCAATTGCGGATGAGGAATATTATAATTACATGTTTTTCATTCGTGCCCGAGAAGGTGTGTGTCTTTATGTTTTTCCCATATTTGTATGTAAAAATCCTTGGTCTCTGCAAGGTATATTCCCGAAGAGAGGGCTTTTACCATAAGCACCATAAGTTCATTTCTCATGCATAACAAATAAGTAGGTACCGTGAACCTGAGCCTGAATATATTCATCAGGGGTCTGCATAAAATGCAACTTTTTATAAAAAAAATTTTGTTTTCTTCCCTTTTTTCTTTGCATTGGGATTTCTACAGAAAATCTTTTCAATTCTGGTGTTGTTGTGTGTTCAACTTTGAAAATCAGGAACAAGTTGCAGTTGTCGTTGTTTTTATTGTTTGTTTTTTTTTTCTACCATTATGGGCCTACCTATGCACTGTTTCATTCATAAATTATTTCCACGCACATTTTGTGATGAAAAATTAAATAAAACAAAAAATAAATCAACATAAAAATTACAATCAGTGTCGTTGTTCTTTCTTGCATCCCACCTGTACCTACTCTAAATTGTCGTTGCAGTCTACTACGTTGTTGTTGTTGTTGTTGTCGTTGTTGACGTTGACGTCTGGCCATGTACCCCCATACCAATCCATCATATTGATTCTTTTGGGTTCCGCGTGGTACCTACCTATACAAACATTGTGTCTACTGTCGAGCTCTGGATTGTACCCACAACTTCTTTTTTTTTTACATTTATGGTAATTTAGACCATATTTTCTGGGATTATGACAAATAATCCGCTTTTCCACAGCAACCACATTGCTACACCGCAAAAAAGAGTCACTGTCATAACTGTGCGAGTTAATTGAAGGTCTTTTTTTCGAGAAGCAAAGCAACCGAAAAACCAAATCCAATATAGGAATGTTCGTGTACTGGTACAACAGCCAACCACCACATCACGCCGCCAACAAAATTAAGGTGTGACGAGTTATCTCCCCGAAAACATAACAGAATATCAACACTTAATCCTGATTTAATTAAAATCTGAAAACAAATATTATGATAAAACCCAAACAGAAAAGATAGACCACAGGCAGACAGACAGACAGATATAGACACGACATTCGTTAAGTACAAAGATATACAAAGAGTACTTACGCTTTTCATATCCGAATGTACCTAGTTAAATTGAGCTTAATATTAAGCCCTTGAGGGAGGATACCAAATAGTTAGTTAAAAGGCGCTTGATGAGACGGTTGTCATTTTGAAGGTTACTTTTTCGGAGGTTCTATAGGGTGACGCAAAAAATGTTAGACAAACTAAATACTCGTATGTTAAGTTTGTGATATTTTCCGAGCAAAAATGATACTAATTTGGCGGAGAAAAATCGCATAGTGGTAAATGCTCATAAAACTACTCGCAGGATAGTAAACAGGTGAACCAACGATGACGGGCGTCGGACCTCTAAAATCCAAAAGTTGTTACGTCGGATTTACACATTCTCAGGAACTAGGAGCAAAAGAACTCCATCAAATATATCTGTGCGGTACGTTTGGAAAAAATATGATAACTCTAATTTATATTTTGCGTCATTAAGACCACTTCACATCAAGCTAGAGCCTAAAGGAGGAGATTGATCTTTTTTCAAATTTAAAATATAGTTTTTTTTTAAAAAACTTGAAACATTTCAAGTTTGAAGAAATTCGGTCAATCCATTTAGGCGCTACCTGGACAGAAAGTAATCATAAAGTTTGTACCAAATACCGCAGATTTGTATGATTCCATTAAATAATTTGCTTACTTATGTCAACTTTACATAGAGCTACATGGTTGCCGACATTGTGCATATAACACTCAGTAAAAAAACTGCTTGAGATTAATAAAAAGTGTGTTTTTTTTAAACTTGTGGTTTTCAATCTGGCAATACTTTTTTCGGAGTTGATCTTTTTGACAGCTGTCATTTATGGTCAGTTTGGTTCGCCATTTTATAATGAATAGAATTACTCCTGAATAACTTTTGCATATCGTGCAAATTTATTACTAAAATAATGGTTCGGTCCACGCGACATCTCAAAGCATTCAATTTATTGAAGGAAGCTTTTAGTGAGCGCATAACCTCGCGTCGTGGAACTGTGGCGTGGCTTCCAAGAGGCGTTTTTCTTTTTTAGCTCTGAACAAAGCATAGAGTAGAGCTCAAGCTATTGGAGGTAACTCTGAGAGAGCTCTCCGATACAATTTTGAAACACATCTAAGCACTGAATTGTTATATGATTGCGATGCGTTCAATCCACCATAATTTATTAATAACTTTTAACTATCATCTGATAAATAGCCAATAAAAAACTCGAAAAATTAAAAAAATGTGAACTGAAATTGAAGTGTTGAAAGCTGACCGAAGTTGTCTGAGCTCAGCTATTTACTCCATTCATTCGGTCTAGCTCCGATTCAAAAAAGAAACACAAGCTGATTGCTCTGAGTGCTCTAATCTAAAAAAGAAACACAGATTTTTTTTTGACAGCTCAGTGCTATGCTCGGAGCTAAAAAAAAAAACGCTTAAAATCGTGCGATTTAAAATCGAGTGACTATTTATTTCTTGTGGGTTTATGTGAAGTCACTGGTCAACGCAGATAAGCCCGAGATGATTGACGTCTTGGAAGGGAATATTCGGCGCGTAATAGCTGATATACGGCCCCAATTGCTGTGGCGGCCACCTCCTCGATATCATCCTTGTTACATATCTAGAGTATAACCAGAAACGGTTCTTAAGAAATATCTCGCTAATAGTAACTCTTACAGAAAAAATGTCAAAAGCTTAGAGCTTAGAAAATTTCCTACAAAAATGTTAAGTAATTATGAGTTTTTCTTATGTGGTATCCCCCAGGAAAATAAGAAAATATTACTTAAAAATATAAATAGGAATTACGAAAATGTTAAGTAACTTTTTTTCATAAGTAATTAATGTAGTTGAGCTCGAATCAATGGGAACTTTCCCAAATTCTTTCAATTAATCTCTGTATATGTTTTTGGTACTGTTTTTTAATTTTAACTCTTAACTCTTAAAAAAAAAAAAATTGCTCAACATTTTTGTAGGAAATTTTCTGACAATATAGTATTCGACATTTTTTCGGTAAGAGTTACCGGTCGGGAGATATTCCTTAAAAACCGTATGGGGTGTTTTTGATCCCCTCTTAAATTGTTGGTGGTACTCATATCGATGGGAACTTTTTATAGTTTCCTTAAAAAGCCATTAAGAGGCTATATACTAAAATTTTATTATCAAAAATGAATTATCTCGAAAACGACAACTCTTATGAAAGAAAGATTCTTAACATTTTTTTGTGTAATTTTCTAAGCTGCAACCTGGTATTTGACATTTTTTTGTTAGAATAACCCTTCAGGGTATATTTCTCAAAAAACCGTTTGGGACATTTGACCCCCCGTTAAAATTGTTAGCGGTGCTCATATCGATATGGGGACGTTATAAAGTTTTCTAAGAATGCCATGAGGAAGCTTAATACCAAAATTTAGCTTTCCGCCATTTTTTCCGATATTTTGCTGCTTTGTCAGCTAATATGACTGGTCTATCAAGAAAGTTACAAAAAAAACATTAAGTTCAAAATTTTTAGAAAATCTTCTTTGGTTTAGTCTGTAGGTTGAGGTACAGACAGACAGACATACAGACAGTAATATTTCACCCAATTTTTTGGAGTTCTCTATTATCGTAATGTCATTTTTGATAGTTATCTCGAAATTTTTGTATGAATTTAAAACTTGCTCTATAGTAGGTAGCTACATATATCATAAGTAAAAAATATTAATAGTTTAAAACTATCTAGGGCTGGCTATAGTTTAGGCCAATATTACCTTTTTTATTAAATTTTTTTGTATTCAATTGAAAATTTACAGAAATGTTGTAAAAGTGTATAAATCTGCATAAAAATAATAAAAGTCACACAATCAAAATTTGAAAAGTGACAAAAAATTAACTGAAACACCACAAAAAGTCGTTTTTTAGTAATTTTTTTAAACTAATGGTAAAAATTAAAAAAATTAAATCTTAAGAAAACTTATGTAAACATTTTACTCAAATTTCCAAAACTGTCCCTGAATTTTGTATGACCTCATTATTGGCCCTAGTTTACGGATTGGGGTTCACGTGACTTGAGATGAAAAGTCAGTAAACGAAATTTCTTTTTCCTTTTATTCTCTTTTTTCCATCACAGGGACTTCAGATAATGTTTTAGATTTTTTCTGAAAAAAAGTCACAAACCAAACTTGGGGTTCGTGCCAAACCAAACTCGTATTTTTCATATTCGAACATGAATTTTGATTGATGATGATTAACAAATGAATACGAAGAGTGATCAAGAAAGCAAATTTCATTCTGGAATCGGTGGTAATTCCAGGAGGCATTTGACGGAGACGCTGTTTTTGGTGGATATAAAATAATTTAACCTCAGCTCTTTTTGTCCTCTTATTTATTTTTCACTTATTTCAACAATTATTATTAAATTTTGGCAAAAACAATCTCGTGTCCTCATTATGAGACAAATAAACTGTCAGCTTGATGAATAAGAATACATACATACTTTTAGTATATACGAAACAGTTAGATGTGCATAAAACTATGTAGCTCTCGCGAACCCAAAGTTTGGCTTTTCTTTAATTTTGCGTGCTGTAAGATAATGGTCATCAAAGCTTTTTTCATTAAAAGTCAGATAAACCATTTAAAACAAAATTGTACGACAACAAAAAAGAATGGATTAAAGCTGAATAAACAAGTTATCTGACTTTTTATTTTATTGATTCAAAGCAAATTATCCATGAAAATGGGGTCCTAAAAAAAACACAATTAACAAAACAATTTTGTTAGTGTTATTTTTTGCAGTAAGGTAGCAACGGTACTGCAGACAAATATTGTTTGCAATTTAATCTCAAAACCAAAATATAAAGCTGTACCTATAATACTTTTTGTTTCAACTTGTTACGACCACTTTTCACAAAGATACTGCATTTCAAAAAACACAAAAAAAAAAATTGAAAAAAAACTTAGTTCCTTTAATTTTGTAGACTAGTGTACATATTTAATAATTCACATTTCTACTTCTCACTAAAATAAGCCATAAACTACATTGTTATTGCCTAAATTCAATTTACTGGCTCCTAGTTTTCAATTTCAACTTTTCGTGGCCAATTAACCATCAGCATGTACTTGTTCATACCTAGTGGCTCGAAAAGTTCAACTTGTAAATCTTCTGCCCTGATGTAGTTCAAAATTATATTACTAGTGTACTACATGTATGTGTTTGTAAATTAACTTCAAAAGTCAATTGAGTGATAACTAAAATTGATATTTATTATGCCAAAAAGTATAGGTACACACGTGTTCGCATAAAAACCACGATTCATGCCGGGCATATAGCCTTTATTATCTCTCTTTTTCCAATGAGTGTTATTCATGTTAGGTTAGAGATAGCAAAGTTGGTATTTTTTTTCATCCGACGTCCCGTGGGTTGCATATCATATGAGACCGAAGGTTATAGCGCAATCAATATCCATGTACATTTATGTAATAAACACGAATTTCCCTAGAAAGTTACTAAAAGTTATTGAATCGTGTTGTAATCCTTGTCCTCATCCTATCCTCACACTCTTTCAATATCAATTATTATAGGTATACCCGCTATAATATTACTAACTGGAAGAATACATGATAATAAGTCCTTTTATTGTAGCAGAAACTTGTATTTTTAACGAAATTGTTAAAAACCTCTTTATTTTGATTGAATACATTTTATGCATAACTTCAAGTTTTCAATCAAATTATATTCAAATAAAAGGGAGTGATTGAAAGTAGGTTAAATATGGCTGAATAAATTAATATAATGTGGAACGGACACACAGGTTGAATTTAATTTAAATTAGAAAACAACTTCTTAGGAAAAAAATGTTTTATTCAATAAACAACTTAAATTTATTAATATATTTTAATCACTTATTTTACATGTAGGTTAAAAAAAAATACATGGTTTATCTATTAGTAATTTTCTAAAACGTGATGTTATTTCAAAACATATACTACATACATAATTGATTTAAGAATAATACATATGAATGACCAATCTCGAAAAAGGTCACATCTTGCATATCGTTTTATTTAAGGGGGATATTATTGTCCCCCGTTTGAGCGGGAGGGGCAGTTAAAAAAACAATCACTTAAATAAGAAAAAAACAAATTAGAAAACAATGACAATACGTATAATATGTTGGTATAGTTTTTTTTAAAGCCAGAAATGTATTTCTTAATTATCTTTTTAAATCAAGTTGAAGTTTTTGAAAAATTAACCTTCAATTAATTAACCTTAAGAACTAAATTATTCAAACTAATTTTTGTTTCTTCAATTTATGCTACTAAGTACTATTTTTGTGGTTAATATTGAATGCTTTAGTCAGTTTTTAGTCAAACACACAAAACCAAATGGTTCAGGAACTCTTATTTTTATCTTATATTTTAAGAATAAACAAATATCCAAACTAGTGATAAAAAAATACTTTAATATTAAAAAACATATTTAAACCCACAGTACGTACAACAATATGTTATAGCTTTTTGTAAGGCCAGAAATCTATTCTTTAATTTTTTTTGTTTAAAATAAGGTTTTTAAGTGAATAGTTTTCGAAGAATCGACCTTCAAGTTCAAAATTTTGAAAACGAAATAAAAAACTAATCGTTCAAACAAGTGAAGCACAAGTCTGCTTTATATCGGAGTTCAATTTGTCATTTTGGGCATTTCGATATTAGAAACGGCTACATACCAATGTTCCCATGGGCTAATTTTGGTCCCGAGGTCTGAGTCTATTGGCACAAAATATCATATAATCATAGATTACCTTGACTAATACCTAAAATCAAAGTTTCACGAAATTGCATGTTTTTTTTCCTTTAATTCTGTTTACTCAATTCCGTCAATTTCGAAATGGTAACATCTCGTTAATATTAACTATCCAAAAATGTATATATTTAAAAGAACGTAAAATTTGGACCATCGGATGGAGGTGTGCTGTTTGGCCGATATTTTGTTCCATTCGTAATTGAATCGTACCAATATTATCATAATTAAAAGAAATGACAATTATTTCCTAAATAATTTGTGTTTTGTTCAAAATCAACATCTATCCTTAAAATTTAACCACCCTTTAGATTAAACAAAATGGTGAAGTGTATGATGTATTCTCAATTGTGTTTCGATTCCCTAATGCAATAAGAGATATTTATTTATCAATTGTGTGCTAATAACAAAGATATGTCACAAGCATTTTATATTGTCTGAAAAAACAGTGGAAATCCCCGCTCGAAATAGTAAAAAATCTTGAAATTGTAAATAAGTCAAGTTTTTATTAATTCACTATATTGAGAGTCTACAGCAGTGTTCCAATCTTGGGGTTTACGCCCCACAGGGAGGCAGTACGATTGTACAGGGGGTAATGTTCCATTCTGATTCATTTCTACCCTTTAAGATTCAAAAAATAATTTAATGAGCTTGAGAAAAAAGATCTCACTTTCTTATTCATTAAGCCAGTTTATATTAAAGAGATCTCAGAGGTCTCAGAGGACTCTTAAATATAAGCACGATTAATCACAAAAATTTCTCCCTTTTCTCCTTAAAAACTGAGACAAGTATTTTTGGATTCGCTTGCTCAATTATTTTTCGTCGCAGTAAATTACATAAGAAAAGAAAAAGAGAGTGGTTTTAACTTCTATCTTGTTTATATTTTATTCTCCTGTCCTTTTAAAGAACGGAGGAAAACTACTGAGTGCTCAAAATATATAAACTGGCTAATTTATTTTTCGAAAAGTGTCCGGTCTCCATCTTGGCTTGTTGAAATATTCGATTGTGACAAATTGTGGAAGCTTTTTTTTTTTACTATTTTGCAAAGAACAAAATGGAGACCATGAGGAACTTAAACTTCACAACTGTTTTAAAAAGATTTGTGAACATATTTGATTCTCTTAAACGTGAAAATTGATAGCCGGATTTTCATACAAAAATTCCAAAATCTGGACATAAGAATTTTGGAAAATATTTGATGGGGCATAGCAAAAAAAGGTTTGGAAGCTTTGGTCTATAGTATTTCATTTTTAAATCTGAAATTGAATGCAAGTGAGATGATTTAGAATTGAGTTTAAAAATTTTCAACGATATTTCCTATACCTCATCTGCCGTGTATTTTTACAGTAAAAATATCATTTTTATAGTATTTTTTTTGGAATGATCATTCATACACATATAGTCAAAATCGAATCGAGTTTTTTGTAAACAATAAGATTTATATAGACTGCGGCCTATCACCGTCTTTCCAGTGTAAAAAGATCAAATAAAATTGAAATTTACTCATGTCTGATTTTCATTATGGGATATTTTTTCTAACATCAACATCAGGAAATCATTTTAAAACCCAAGTTTAAACTACTTCACCAATATATATTTTGCACACATAAAGTGTTCATAATAATCAAAGCAATCAATCAAAAGACATTAAAAGTCACGAATTTATTTACCTACGCTAAATGCTATAGCCTTCCGGTAGACATATGGGAATAATAATAAATTTATCTTAAAAAGCCTTTGCTGATTAATGATTTTATTTATGGAATCCGCACGGTAAACAAAAAAAAAAAAAAAAAAATCAATAACAATTCTCAAAGAGGTTTATACTTCTAATGGACGTGTAGGTTAATTTATGATTTATCATTTGGTAAGATGAACTTTTATTTATTTGTTTACATAAGCGGGTGTGATTTCAAATTATATATATGTTAAATTCATCAAATATTTATAATATTTCACTTTTGAGTTTGATTTATTGTTTATTTATTTAATATGGTTTTATATAAAAAATTAATAAAACTGATTTGTATTTTAGTACCTATTGTGATTTAAGTGAATTTGTAAAAAAGTGAGGCTTGGTTGCAGGAAGAAGTGGAAATGGTCAGGAGGCAATAGCCAGAGTATATTGCAAATAGACTTAGAGTCAAATAGATTTGAAGTTGAATAGAATCAGAAATGTATTGCACAATGAGAATGACGTTCCACGCGGGTTCGTTTTAATAGTTCTTATTTTGCTTTTTTTTTTAATTTGGCATTTCTTGGTTTCATATTTGACGAAACGAATAGTCACTAAGCTGTGTCAGCTTTGCCAATGATGTCATGTCAATAATTGTGCTTATTTGTAGTTACTTATTCGTAACCATTGGATACTGGTCTCGTCCATTCGGACTGGCTTAACTAATAAATGCGAGTATTGCACAATAAACAAAATTAGCGAGACCTTAATTTTCTATCGGAAACGATAGGTGTACAATTTCAGTTGAAGGATTACGTGCGTGAGATAAATAATATATAAAGAATCAACGGTGTCACTAACAGCCTGGAAGACAGGCATACCTCGTTAAGATTTCCAGTATTGTGCAGGGTGCTGAACTCAAAATAGTTACGACTGAACCCTTAAAGGGCCAATGGCAACACTTTTATCCCCGTAGTGGGCTACTTGTATCGGATTATCTGGCCTTCTGTTCTAAGGTGAAACAAGAACCTGGACCTTCGGGACTAGGGATTAGTTGGTGGTCCGGGATTGGAGCACGGTGAAAAAAGAAAGGCAACTGCGGACCTCGAAATCTGAAGTGGATTTCGACAGGGGTATTTACTATGATCACCATTATTATTTCTGGTTATTATAGGAGATGACCACCATGCTTCTCTATTCCAACATGAGCTAGGATGGATTGATGGATAGAGGCAGGGAACCTAGTCACCGAAGCACAGGGAATTGCAGACGTGTTTAAGCAGCATTTACAGCAGCTGTTCAATAGACATTCTGTAGAGGAAGCGACAGGAGAACAAAGAAGCATGAGACCAGTCAATGAAGATCCAGTCCCAGCGCCCAGTACTGAAGAGATTAAGAAAGCCATCCACAAGCTTAAAAACAACAAATCCGCCGGCTCGGATGGCATACCTGTGGAACTCTTCAAGTATGGAGTAGACGTATTTTTGGGGGGCATGCACCTGCTTATCAACCGAGTGTGGGAGGAGGAAAGTATGCCCGACTATGCTCAATGCCCAATCTACAAAAAAAGGCGATCCTATGTCCTGCAAAAACTACATAGGTATATCCCTGCTTAATGTTGCATACAAGATCTTTATCATTATACAACGTATAATGTGAGCGTCTTAAGCCTTTCTGCATCACTATGATAGGCATGTACCAGTCTGGCTTCAGGCCAGGTGGATCAACGATAGACTAAATCTTTACATTGAGACAAATCCTGGAAAAGACCAACGAATTTCAAGTCGAGACTACCATCTTTTCATCGACTTCAAAGCCGCATATGATAGCATTAGTCGCCAAGAGCTTCTATTGGCGATGTCGGAACTCGGGATACAGAAAAAAACTGATCCAGCTATGCCGCATGACGTTACAAAAAACGTGGTGCAACGTGCAAATGGGTAACACCTCATCCGAGCTATTCCACACATGTACAGGGTTCAGACAAGGAGATGCCTTATCATGTGACTTCTTCAACCTAGTCCTGGCGCAGATAGTTCGCAGGAGTGGTGTTAACCTAGAAGGCACTATCTTCAACAGGTCTTTGCCACTGCTTGGCTGTGCGGACGACATCGACATCATTATCGGGCGCTCCAAGCGAGCTGCCCTAGAAGCATTCACAGCTATTAATCAGCAAGCGAAACGCGTTGGTCTTAAAGTGAATGGGGACAAAACAAAGTATATGCTATCAATAAACAAAGCTTCATCTGTCCATCACCTAGGACAAAACGTCACTGTTGGTAGCAGTAATTTCGAGGTAGTCAAGGAGTTCACCTACCTCAGAGCAAACATCAACACTACGAATGACACCTTAGTGGAAATCCGACAAAGAATCACCCTAGCGAGCCGCTGCTACTTCGGTTTGGCCAAATGGGTTCAAAACTCCTTTCCCAAAAGATAAAGTTCACACTATACAAAACACTAATTTAACCAGTTCTATTTAAAGGCCGAGTGCTAGATTATAAGTAAAAAGGGGAATTGATACTGGGCACTTTCGAGAGAAAAATTCTTCGGCGGATATTCGGTCCAATATGCGAGGAGGGCGAATGGAGGAGAAGATTCAATCGTGAATTGTACGAGCTATACCAAGGTGTGGATGTAGTCCAAAGAGCCAAGATAAGTCAACTACACTGGCTCGGCCACTGAAAAATAAGGCTCCAGCCAAAAAAATCTACGAATCCCAGCCCCCAGGTTCGGGACGACCAGGAAGACCGAACCTTTGCTACAGGGACCAGGCAGTTTCAGACGCAAGAACGCTTGGCCTTGATGACTGGAGGGAGCGTGCGAGGGACCGCAAACGATGGAAGACCGCAATATCTCAGGCAAAGACCCTCCATGTGTCCGGAGCCGGATAAGTAAGTAAGCTAGGATGGATTAAGTTTTATTTCTGCAACGTCACTTATGCGCTGACGACGTTTGTTTGTTTTCACACAAAATCATGTACTATACATCAGATGGTGCTCAACCTGGAAATTATAGCAAATAAAGTCAGGTCTGAGAATCAACATAGAGAAAACGTAGATTGCTGAAAACTTTTACTAAAGACTCTCTCTTTAACTCAAGATGGCTTTCGAGAAATATCGTCTCGGTATCGTCAAAATAGAAAAATGTCAGTATCGTCCCGGTATGGGTCTTGTATAACTCAGTCTTGTTTGTTCTCGTCACGTAAGCTTCAGGCAAAAAGTGCTTTAAGAAGATTTAACTCTTTTAGTCCAATAAAGACCAACAAGTGGTAAGGGGTCTTTAAAAGGAAAGCACCAAGAGTTGAACTTATCGGAACTGTCCGAGATTTTAACCAGTTGTACTGAAATTTTGTAACGGACCCGTCCATGATTTTTACCTTTACAGATATTTTTACCAGTTTTATTTTGATTTGCTTAGATTTTTACCAGTTTAACTATGATTTTTACCAGTTGTACCGAGATTTTATACCGAATTCATCGTCCGTAATCTTTACCAGTTTAACTGGGATTTTACAAGTTGTACTGAGATTTTCAAAAGAGTCTTTGCTTATTCCAGTGGATCCTGCTCTAGATTCATGCCACACTGAAAAGACCAATCTACACACAACGAAGCCACGAGGGTAACCAGTAAATCCGAAGGAGAGTTATCTCCCTCGGAATTTGCGATAAAGCTGAATGTCTAAGTTCCGATTAATTATTCGAGATGTAAATTCTACCTGAAAATATCAAAGCAGGAAGACAATGCTGTTACAAAGCCAAAATGTGTATTTTGCATCAATTCATCTTTAAAAAGCCTTTTAAAACTCGCACTCGAAAAAGTGAACAATCTCTATGAAGTGAACAGACATCGTTTTTATTATTTCACTACATCGAGCGTCTACTGCAGTTTTTCGTTTGGCTTTTAAAGATTGGTATTTTTTTAATTGAAATTTTCGCGTGAAATTTTAAGCTATATAATTTAATGAAAATCAAAAAATATAGTAAAAAAATGTAATTGCTGTTTTGAGAGGCAAATTCTCAGCTTAATTTTTGGTCCCTTCTGCATAGATGGGGATGGAGCCGTAATACAGCACCGAAATATACAGTGACATCGACATAGCTAGCCACAAAAGTAAAAAACCAACGACTCAGATGACTCGGTAACTCGGTAAGACCGAAAAGTCTTTGAATTCAACCCGGCAACGCAGCAGAAGAACAGCGTAAAAAGTGGAAGCGGACCTAAACTAACTTGTTCTGCAAAACTGGAGACAGCTAGATAAAAACTGAACCGCCTGGAAGTAGCTTGTTGATTGAGACCCTGGTCCACCCGGGACTGTAAGTAAATATGTCTTTACTGACGGGAAGTGGATTTTCTTCTCGGTTTCCTGATGCCCTGTAAGCAGCTGATGGAAATGCTACTTGAATCCATATAATATTCCCTGTTCTTCGGTGGCTGGGTTTCCTTTGCTATTTTGAAGCCTCCGTCTTGGTCTTAAGGCCAGCTGCCAGTTGCTTGGCTTTTTGCCTTTTTATAAAACTTCCTTGTGATGCTGTTAAGATCGCGAGACTCTCCCATTTCCTTGAGGTGGGAGACTGCGTAGGCCTTCTTCATTGTAAGCTGTACGCTCTCTTCTGGCTGACTTGATGCTCCTCTTTCAGTGCTCTAGCACATTCGCATGTCCATCTTCTTTCACCTGGTACGAGTTTATCATCAAACCACCCCCAAGGGTTTTTTTCTGGGGCGGCATATTGCAATTTCGGCTGCCTCCTTGATGATATCGCGCTACTAACACCTTGGTTGTTGGCCTTGGCATCTGCGGTATCTGAATACTCAGGGAGAGCTTCTTGGTGAGGTGCGAATTTAAAATCACCTCAGGCTCAAGGCAAATTTTTAAATTCAAATCTTACACAAAATAATATAATATACCTATTCATGCACCATCCAACACCTAAATTCTTCAGTGATTTTCAAAACCACCCCTCAAAATGATAAAAATCGAGAAACAACCAAAAATTGCCAATTTGTCAACTTGTAAACATGAATTACTGCTAAAACAATCTGCGTGCTCTGCAACTTATAGCAAAGTTTTATTTCCACCAAACCGTATAGTGACAATCCCTAATAAATTTCCATGCTTCCCTTAAATTAAGGAATATTAAACCATAAATAAAAATAACTATTTATAAATCTAGTTTTCCAATATCATATAGCCCATGTTTGTGTACATATATTTTGTTCACTAAATTAAACTATTAATCAAAGCCTTTTAACTAAATTGTTTTTCCTTTAGTTTAACCGATAAAATATAGATGACACTATTTGTTGCAACTTTCATCCATTTATCTCCATTTTCACATTTTCAATAGTAATAAACAAAAAACAAAAATTCTTCCCCATAATATGACCCAGATTTGTAACACTTAAAGTCGCGTTATAACAACCCATATAAGAAATTTTTTCAGCGACGCGACGCCCTCAATCATACGCTTCTAGTTATCGCTCAACAAACACACCGCGATCGCTGTATAAGCCCCCAAAGCAGGGGAAAGCCCGCCAGGCGGCCGGAAATATACATAGTGCGAAAGTGGTAATAAAAACAAATTTAAAGCCCAACAGCTCGTATATCACCTATTCATACAGCTGAGGCTCGGTCCGTTTTGCCACTTCTCTTCCATCCCCTCTTGACTATAAATTTATCTGTAGACCTATTTTCACCCCTCACCTCGTTTTAATAATAAACTATGATAAATCAAGACAAAATATTTATTCTTAATTTCATATCCATCCACCCGCAAGTCCCGGTGCTCTCTCCCTCCCCCCTCCCCGGGGTTTATAAAGTGGATAAAAATGTTTTCTGATTCCTAACTGCGAAAATATGCAAATTTCAAGCTTAAATATTCATGCTGGAGAGGGTGCAGTGCGAGCGTAGTGTGTCACACTGAAAGTAACTCGAATGCAAAGTACAAAGAAGGAAAAAAAAAATTAATTGAATATCCCTTTTCCTTAAAGGATATTTTTTTAAATTTTTTTTCAAAATGCTTTCAAGGTATGGAAATGCACGATATTCAGCTTTTCCGCTCGTCAATTGAGCTTGACGCAGGATAATCGAAAGGAAAAGTAATACATAGTCCTTGACGCTGTTGGAATGGAGTAGAAAAAAAAGTGTCCTTTTGTGTGTGCCGCAGGCAACAAAGATGACGCCACAGCAACGACAAGGATGACTTATGGTTAAGATGAGCACGATATCGAACACCATACTTCTGGGAGAGTTGTTTAAAAAGGGATTTGTTTTCGTGTCAAGGATGCGATGATTATGATGTGGATGTCCAAAGGAATAAAGTGTGCGAAGAGTTTCCTCTTGACTTGCTTGCTATAGTTCAAAACGACAAGGTTTATTGTTCCTTTGATGTTGGCCTTCTTTTTCTCCTTTGGTTTATTATTTTTGTTTTGCAAAAGAGTGTGAAGAGATTTTCTTCTTGTTTAAGTTTTTGAAGGCATTAGGTATGGTTGGTAATGTGGTGAATGATGATGAAATATAAATCCTAGGGCTTTTATACTTCATGCATAAGTGAAGCACTCTGGCCAGCAGAGCTCTCTCAGGACTCGTATATGGTATTAAGATGCGTAAGGACTTAAGCAGATTCAAAGCAAAGGAAGTTTTACGATATACATACAATCTTGTAACGGTTAATGAGATGAGTTCTCATTACACAGGAGCGCAGGACACCATCATCATCGTTTCTCGTTAATGCGACTTCACTATGTAAATGCTTTCAGGTCAAGCATTTTGTTGTGTGTGTTGAGTGTTGTGGTTATTTTGAGAAGCATAAAATCACTTGATTTAACTCTGGTATTAAAGAAAAAAACTGATGATGGACCCTCTTCGTTAAGAGGCAAACGAAAATGAAACAGATCATTAAAGAAACCCACAGAGAGAGTTTTTTTTTTAAGATGAAAACCTCATAGAGTGAAGATGGCAATTAATCTTAACTAAAGATGTCAGTTAGCTCTTGCATCTTACAATTGGGTACAGGGCCGTATTTAATGTTTTAGTCATCTTAATATCGACTGATATTGTAAGGTTTTGAGAAACGATTTTATATTAATTGATTTATTTTTAATTATTTAATTATAGTCCTTCGCTTTCTCTGCTTTATGTTATTGAATTATAAACATATCTTGCAATATTCTGGCATATGGCCCACAGTTAAATGGTACTTTTTTTATGATTAAAAAGTAAAATATTTCCTAAGGATTTAATTTTCACAAATTTTTCTTTCAAACATCTGTTCTTAACTTGAGCTTTTAAAATTTAAAAAAAAAATAAGAAATTTTCAAATTTTTTTCACTCACTTTCGTTTTTCCCAAAAACAAAAAATCATCTGAGATTTGCTAAAGATATTCAAAAACAATTCACAAAATTGTAAATTTTGCAAACGAAAACTTCTTTTTGATTTTCCTATCGCTCACCTTATGCTAATTTTTATGAAGTATTCTCGTAGATATAAATAAATTCAGATATTTTAACATGTTGATGAGCGTGAAGATTGGATATCTTCATTTAAAGTTGTTGTCTAAGGGCTAGCTTTTCAGTCCAGGGTTAAATCTGAGTTGAACCAGAGTTGGCAAGCCCGGAAAATAAATTAACCTCGAGTTAAATCAGAAACTGTTTTTCAGGTGAGGATCAAACTTTATGTTTCAGCTGTCAAAAATTTAGGGCCGTTGATGTGCAACACTATCGATATTATCCTTCTACGTCATTTACGGATAAGAATAAAGATGGTACCACAACATAATTTAACTTAAAAAACTTTCACTATCCACATCAAGATGGCGTCATAACTGAAAAGACACTCAATTTGGTCCTTGAGTTAACTACAAAAATAGGCGAGTTAACTCGTAGTTAACTTAAACTGGAAAACAAGTTTCTGGAGTTAACTCATATTTAAACCCGAATCTGTGATGATCTTGCACTGAAAAGCTGGTCCTAAGAAAATAAAGTTGAGCAATTATGTGCCTTACTCACGCTGGAAAGTGCTTCAAAAATAAAAAAAAAAATAGTGTAGGTATTTTCAAATCCAGCAAACAATCAAATTTTGTATGTCTGTTTTTCTAAGTCCAATATTTGCACTATTCTCATAAATGCATTTGTGACTTTTTGGGTCAATTATAAATTTTGTTTAAAAACTTGAACGCACTAATGAAAAAAAGAAGACAAAATTGCTGTTATTTACAAAAATCGTACTATTTTTTCAAAATTCAAAACATCTAATATGTTTAAATTTTGCGAACTAGCCATTTGTACACTTTAAATTTTCTTAAAAAAAAATAATATGTGCTTATTTGAGAGAAGCGCTCAAAAAAGGTAAGAAGAATTATATTTGAAAACTTTTCTTTTGCCAGTCTGTTTAAAAAATTTTCGCAGATCTGCTAATTTTGCGAATAAAATACTTTTTAAATCTTTTTTTTCTTATAAACACAACTAATTTTTCCTTGTCCTTAGTAGAGCACAAAAATTTAAAATATTCAAATTTTGCGAAATAAATAACTTTTTATGTTTTAATGTCGAAAGATAATATTTGCGCAATTGGGATATAAGTTTTTGCAATTTGTATGGGTTTTTCTAAGCTTGAACGCACAAAGCAATATGCCACTTCTGATTTTCTAAAAAAAAGAAACATATGTCATTATGTGCAAAAATCAAACTCTTTTTGCTGGAAAAGACTTAATAAAATTCACAAAATAGCAAATTTTGCGAACGAGCTTTTTTTATTTTCAATTTTCCAAAAAACAATATGTACCTTCCTTTGCAGGAAATATAAGAACTTTCATATTTGCAACCATTTATTTTTCTATTGAAAAAAAAAATTCACAGATTTGCTAATTTTGCGAACAAGGCATTTTTAATTTCCTATTAAAAAAAAAATACATTTTATGTTGCCTTGTGCTTTAAAACTTAAGATCAAAGGATTTTGTGAACAAACAATTTGTTATACATATTTGATTGTTCCAAAATAATACTTACGCCACTAGTCGCATATTTCTGATTTTAACAAATAAATATTAATACTATTGCTAAGCTTGAACTCACAAGGTATTGCCAAGGTTTTTTAGAAAAAAACATAAAAGCTTCTGCTTGCAAATTATACTTCTTTTTGCTGAAGAAACTCAATAAAATTCAAAAATCAGCATTTTTTGTAAAGAAGCCATATTTTCATTTCCAATTTTCCTTTCAACAATATTGTACAAGGTGGAGCAAAATTAGTCACCCGATTTTGTTTTTGAATAACTTTTTACCTAAATAAAAAAAATGATTTTGTATACTGGATATGTTTATTTAAACCTTTCGAATTTGCGAATTTGTTCTGTTAAGTAGAAAATATTATATCTGACAAGTGGCTGCCGCCAGTGGTGATACACATTTTTGCCAGTTGAAAACTTTTGGTTTGCAAATCTTAAGTATTTATTTAAGTATATACAAAATTTTTTTAAAAAATTTTCAATCGGATTCTACGAGTAAGATATCGGACTTTCAAAACAAAAATTTGAAACTTGTTTGAAAATTTAAAATATAATTTATAACCTTATTTGAAACTTGGTGTAAATTCAAAAACGCATCGTTGCAGAAATGATGCATAATCATTTCCCCCAAACATTCATAAATGCATCAAACCCGTATCACTTTTATGCGTATCGTGCATTCATTATTTCAAACTTGCACAAAGTGATGCACACACTTCAAAACAAATAAGAATCAAGAAAATTCTTGATACGTAGTTGCTGAGGCAATTGTAAAAAAAGCAAGAAAGCAGTTATACGAAAACATTTGACGTTATTAAATTTAGACTTGCATACAAGAAATTTGTTTAAAAAATTTATTCAGCCGATAGCAAGTGAGAAAATTCAAAATTAAAATAAACGTAAAACGTTTAAAGAGAGGTCCTATTAATAGTTGCCATTTGTAAATTTTTAAAGCTGTTAGTAGTCAACTGCACTAATTTGAGCATACGGAAAAAAGTTTTATAAAAATCGTAGTAGCAGTTTTTAAGAAAAAAAAAAACTCTTAATTACCGAGTTAAATAAAAACGCGCACAAAGTTTTCAAAATGTTTCATTTTTCAAAAAAATCAAAAAAAAAAATGTTTTTTGGAAATTTTGGTATGAAAAACTTTTTATCTTGAAGCTTCTGTATAACAAAAACTTTTGAAATGGTTGTTTGGGAGGGCAGCTCACCAGAGTTTCCATAGGAAAAGTTACGAAGAATAAAGTTTCAAAAAACCAAAGTTTCTAAATAACAGAGTTTCGAAAAGATGAAGTTTCGAAAGGAAAAAGTTACAAAATTTCAAAGTCTCGCAAGAGAAAATATCGAAGGACAAAGTTTCGAAAAAAAAGTTCCGAAATACTTGGAACCTCGCTCTTCTTTGAACGAAGTTTCAATTTGTTGACATGTTTATGGAACACCCTGTTTTGAAAATATTGTTATTCATTTTTAATCCTGTACCAACTATCACCTGTGTCAATTATATTCAATTCATACAAGAATCAACGAAGTTAACATATTTTTTTGAAACACCCTAATTGGAACTATTTTTTCACTTTTAATTCTTTAGCAGTTATTACGTGTGTCAATTTTGTTGAAATCGCTCAAGGAACAACGAAGTTTCAATATGTTGATATATTTTTGGAACATCCCGTATTAAAAATATATTGTTTCATTTTTAATTCTTTATCACTATCAGATATCACTTGTGTCAAATTCATTTAAATCAGTTAAGCAACAACGAACTTCTGAGGTTTTCGGACAATTTTTTTTTTCGAAACTTTGTCTTTCGATACTTTTTCTTGCGAAACTTTGACATTTTGAAACTTTTTCTTTTCGAAACTTCGTTTTTCGAAACATTGTTTCTCGAACCATAATCTTCTCGGAACTTTGTCATTTCAAAACTTTGGTTTTTCGAAACTTTATCCCTCGAAGCTTTGTATTTTCTCACGAAAGCAACCTGAAATCGATCTTTGAACTACAACAACTTACGGTTGGTAACTGCGTTTTTAATACCCTTGATTTTATAAGTAAACTTACGGTCGTTTCTCTAAGAAGTAGAAAAAAGGACTATTATTTTTAAAACAATTAGAGACCTTATGAAAATTTGCCTTGAATATCATCAACAATATCAATAGACAACCCAAAGCAAACAAAACTGTGTAGTTACAAAATAATTAATCATTTCACATAACATCCGAGGATTAGTGAATATAGGCCCATTTAAGTACCTTTTGGTTATAAAAACGACCCTGTTTTACTTTTAATATCAGGCTATAGGATTTAATGCTTTGTATATTGCGCTTAAAACAGCCCATCGTCTTCATTTCAGGTTTCTTTAGTGTGTTACCCACATTTTGTTACATCTTCGTTATATGTGCCATAAATAATTATTGTCCAATTCACAAAGGATATTATATAGACATGTTGTATAAGCCTTGGTTAGGTATTATGTTTTGTATTGCTTCAGAATGTAAAGAACATAAAAATAAAACATTATCTCAGGCTAACACAGAGGAAGGAAGTGTTCCTTCCTTCTGCTGATTTATTTATATTTAATTGGTTCTATGCACATGATGGGCTTAGTCTTCACGTGTATCTGTATAGTTCCTCCTTCTTTCAACCAAAGGATTTTGAAATAACTCACACTCCTACGAAATAAACTTAAGTCACTTTTACACTTAACCATCAAGCGAAAGTTATTAAAGGAATCAATTAAGATCTGTGCTTCTAGTACGAACTTGTACCCCCATAATGTACATAAGTCTCTCATTTCACCTATAACAAGGCGGTGTTTCTTATAAGTTTATTGGAGCTAAATACTACATTGAAGGAGATTATGTATATTATTTGCATCGTATAAAGATATGCATAAGTAAATTGCACTTGTAAACATAATATTACCTTTTGGTTTATTTATACAGATTGCAAGTTTTCGTCAGATCAAAGGGGAATAAATTAATTGGTTAAATGAATTGAATGATTGCAAAACGTTCTTTGATGATTGATATCATTATAAGTACCTACAATCTACCTAATAACATACAGTCATGTACATACATATTAAAATGCATATAGAAAGTTTAGATAAAACCAATGAATCTGAAGCAGTTGTTTTGAACTTTGAAATTAATTTCTAAAATCGATGCTGATAAATATTATTTGTGATTTGAGAACCCTTTTATGTATCGATTTCAAGAGTTTCATTTATAATTTTAAGGGTAAGGATTTAGAGATTATAAAGCTAGATGTGCTTTGAACTATTTCCATCTGATAATTATTAATTAATTAGTCAACTCGTATTTAGGATAATTTGAATTCACAAGTCACGATGAGTCTTTTCTTAGTGTTTACTAGCAGATGCCCGTGACTTTGTACGTATTTGAATTTCGATAGATTAAATTTCAAATCAAAACAAAATAATATTTCGGGTCAACTATGATATCATTTATATCTTTGTTGATATTGATGTCTTGCATGTTTGATTCTAAGGCTTTTCTGATTGCCGTAGTACTTTCATTCCATATATTCCAAACAACAATCTGGAAATACTTTTGTCTTACCTTTCACGTTTCATAGTTACATCTAATTAAAAAGTATATTTTATTGCAAATTGTATATCATGCATAGTCAAGACGCTGACGATTTAAGCAAAATAATTTTATATAAAAACATGGATAATATGAAAGAAAAATGTTTAAAAGCATAAAATACAATATTTTAATTAACTAAAATAACTTCTTTGAGAATTTGAAATGAAAAGGAGAACGCCATCTTAGTTCTTGATTGAATATAATTGTATAAAAAAAAATCGTTAGAGGGTTTTTTTCAAAAATATTTTTTTATAAATCAAATTCCTAGCAAAAAAACTTCGCAAAATAATAGAAAAAAGAAGACTTATTCTGAGCCACCAGTTTGGATTTAGAAATAAACATTCCACGGTAGACCAAGTGCATTTGATTACGGATGTGGTTGAAAAGGCACTTGAAGAAAAACAAGTATGCTCGGCTATTCTTAGGTGTTGCTCAAGCCCTTGACAACGTTTGGCACTTGGGACTTGAGTAGAAACTGCATAAGGATCTTCCCTGGCACTACTACGAAATACTGAAGACCAAAATTATTTGGAGCTACATAAAATTAAAGCCGGTGTACCACAAGGAAGTGTCTTAGGACCAACCCTCTATCTGTTATATGCAAGGGATATCTTGTGGACATCAAATATATCATGGCCATATTTGCTGATGATACTGCAATGTTTGTGGCAGATAAATCTGTTACCAAGGCTACAAAAAAAAATTCAGATTGCAGTTTATACAGTAATTGATTGGACGAAAAAATAGGGAGTCAAACTAATTGAAACAAAATCGACGCATATAAACTTTACAAAAAAAAAATAGAAAGAATGTTCCAATTCTTATAAACAGTACAGCAGTACCTTACTCCAATACTGCCAAATACCTTGGAATGACTTTGGATGCAAAGCTTAAATGGAAAGAGCACTTCAAAATGAAAAGAGAAGAACTAAACTTGAAGTACAGAAAAATTTACTGGTCACTAGGAAAGAACTCTGACCTATTTATCCAGAACAAACTAATGTTATATAAGCAAGTACTGAAACCCATTTGAACATATGGTACTCAACTATGGGGCTGTAAAAAGAAAAGAAATGCTGAACCCATCCAAAAATTCCAGAGAAGGTCCTTCGTGGAAAAATAAATTAACCTTTGTATATAAGAAATAGCGATCTACATCGTGGCCTTCAAATTGAAATGGCTACAGAAGTGGTTAAAAAACATTCTGTATCACACAATCAGCGGCTGTATCATACAAACTCCAAAATGGAGACCGTCTTAAATATATGAGATAATATTCAGAGATTAAGAAGAACCAAGCCTTATGAGCTGATGGTCTAAAGCTATGGGACAATGTTATAACCTTAAACTTCCCACCATGTGATTCATTAATTAAGAAAGAAAAATCATTTGTCGTTATTTTATAGATTGGTCCTGATTCACCGGTAGTTTTAGTGCGGTAAGAGCCCCACACTTCTCAGTACCAATTCTTACCGAGTGTCTTTTTGAAGATTTCCATCGGATAAAAAAAATCTTAAAACATTTTTAAGAAAAGCTTTTGGTATGCAAATAGCAATCGTAAGTATTTATTAATGTGCATATAAGAGTAAAATTTCAAAAGAAGTTGTTAACTTATGAATTTTCCAAAAATTCTTTTTTACTTTTCTAAAAAATTCTAAAATATTTTTTATATTTTGATATGAAATATTTGTAATTCTTTTGTTTTTTAAAGAAAAAAAATTGTTTAAAAAAAAAAATAAAATTAAAATAAATTTGCTGGCGCAACAGCTCGTGGAGAACCAGGGCCTAGTGACTTACAACTCTCAACCGTTCCTCTGTGCGTGTTATTGGCAGGAATGGAGGGGACCTACAATTTTTAGCCGAGTCCGAACGGCTAGATGAGAAATACTAATTCATGACAAGTATCCTCTTGGAGACTTTGTCAGTTCCTCGCAAGAGGCAGTACCTTGGGAAAAACATTTCTGTTTTTAGGTGACAGCGGCTGGGAATCAAACCCAGACCTTTGTATTTAAAATATTAATTTAAATCTGTTCAGCCAATGGGAAAATTCAAAACTTAAAAAAACAAGGTTTCGAAAGGAGAAAGTTTCGAAAAGTCAAAGTTTCTCAAGAAAGAGTATATAAGGACAAAGTTTCAAAAAATAGTTCCGAAATCATCGGAACTTCGTTGTTCCTTGACCGATTAAAATGAATTTATGACGATTTTTTTAAAAATGGTTCCCCATCTAAAGGTATTATTTTTTCTTTTTAGAAAAAGTTGTGGAGCTATTTTTGAGAAAAATAAGATTTCGTAAGATTGCTAGAAAAAAATGTGTGACAGGTACCGTTATTTGTAGTTCTAAAGAAAAAAATAACATGTCCTGAAAAAGGGGCTTGCGTCCCGAAACATCGAAAAAAAATTATAAGAAATTGTAAAGTATCAATGGGTATATCTATGCCAATTTTGATTAAAAAAAGGCTTTTTGGAAATGCCTTGAGTCTCCGTTAAAAAAAGTTACCTATGGACAATTTATTGAAAAAAGTCTTTTATTTTCTAAGGTTGGGTTTCTTTAACTTTTCCTACTAAATATAATCTTATAAAAATTTTTAAACTATCAATTGCGATGGAAAATTTTGAATTTTGAACGACAAAGCGTAAAATTCGGCTTAGTTTCCGAGTTATACTAAAAATAATAAAAAGTAGTCAGTGTAACCATTCTCTCAGAAACTCATCGATGGGGATTTAGTATCATTTTCGGTTTAAGTAAGCTTATGGGCCAAATAAACATATTCAGTAATAAATACCCTTGCACGTTATTGTCCCTTTATAAACGCCTTATTTTTAGGCCTCTTCAATAAACAAATACATAATGGTTTTTGATCAGTTCCCCTTCGGGTTTTATTAATTTTTTTTTTAGTACCAACAAAAAAAAAAAAACGCTACCTGCCACATAATTTCTTTCCAATTTTACAAAATTGTTTTTTTTTTTTTTCAAGATAGCTTACAGCTTACACTACTTTTCTCAAGAAAATATGCAATAAATTACTTTCAGTAAGGGCAAAGCCCATTCTTCAAAATTTTTAAAGTGGTTAAAAAATGTTGTTTTGAAAACTCAATAGATATCTACTTTTAAAAAGTTTAAGTCAATTTCATAAGACTTTGAAGTTCTTAAAATTACCCTAATTTTGCACATTACTATCTGCCGTCATCTTTCCATCTACCCCATCTTCATATCTTCCTTTCTATATAATCAACTAACCTATCTATCTTCCCATCTAATCTACCCATCTACCTTTTATTTACTTTTCAACAAACCTTCATATTTACTTATCTACTCTTCTAGCAATTGACCTATCTACCCATCTACCTATCTTCCCATCTACCCAATTACCCATCCACCCATCTACCCACGTGCCCATCTACCCATGTACCCATCTACCCTTCTACCCCTTTACCAATCTATCCATCAACTGTTTTCATTTTCATCACCATAATCTCACTCTCTACATTTTTGTTTAAAACTTCGATATTTATCCATCTCGCATGTCCAAGTCTTGATCAGAATCTAGAACCCAGTTAATATTCTTAGATTTTGTTGATATCTTAAAACTTTTTGAGCACAAAATATATTTTTTTTTAAATAAACATGAATCGGTAGTTTTCACTTCTTTCTTTCTTGGTCGATGCTAATTTTTAAATTTTAGAAAGTATTTTTTTTAGGTTAGAATATTTATACTACTAGTACCTTCTTACAAGTTTATTTATTTATTTAATTATTTAAATACACAGTTTGGGAGGAACATAATGGTAAAAATCTTTAATTACTGATTTCCCATGCATTATTACTGATCTGACTCATCTTATGGAACCACCCTTGTAAGAAATCCTTTACCAAACCGTCAAAACTCAGCCTAGTTTTTAATTTTTAGTAATTTTGTGTGTTTTCTTATGAGGCAATCAATAGTTTTCAATTTTTCACCTTATTTTATATACTTTTTATATATTTTACCTAGATAAGTAGGTTTAATTCACAAAATTCATCAAAAAATAATCAAAGACTCAGCTGTCAACATAAATCCGATATGTTATCACCTCAAGTCCTTTATTTAATGAAATAATCTGACATCTAAAAGTGGCACTCAGTTAAAAACAAAAATAAACCCAGTTTTAAGTATCTTGACGTTTTCTTATGGCACTCTTACGACATCTATATAGACCACAAATTACTTAACACGCCTTTGGTCTATGTTCACCACACACCGTCTATGTCCACCAGCTTCAAAAGACAAAAACTTCTTTTAGTAGGTAGCGCTTCAGTTTATTGAGATTTATTTCTTTAATTAGATATATAGATATCCACCTAAGACCTCTCTCTGTTTCTCTTTTATAACCGTAACCATTTTTACTGTGATTGAATTAACTGTCTGCAGTCTAAGGCGGGAAGGACCACCAAAAGATAGTATACTAAATTGTGTCGAACTTATACCTATCCAAATCTATACTTCATACAACTATTTGGCCAGCTAAGGCTGGCTGTGTTGTGGGTCGGAAGAATGGTGTTGAAAATTAGCAACAAGATACAAGCTTGTCGAGATGGAATAGACATGGTTTTGTGCGTCCTCTGAATTTATTTAGGTATATCTTTGGCGACAACATAGTTTCTTATCTACGAAATTTATATCTTTTATACTGACTGCTGACTGTCCCCGGCATCAGGTCAGTGAGGCTTTTTTTTATGAATAAACCGGTGGCAATATAAAACCGCTCTGAAGGCTTTTTCTTCCTCATTTTTCATGGATTAAGTTTTTCAGTCCAGTTCGGAGAGAAATAGTGTAATTAAAAAAGACACATTAGTCTCACAGGCTTTTAAGTTGTTATATTTGAAAGATTCAGTGTAGGTTTTCACTTGGTTGTCCAGGATATTTTTTACATTTTGTTAAGTTTAAGTTTATTGTTTTAATTTTGTTTTTAATATATTTTTTGGTACATTTGTTTGTGAAGTTATTACTCTGAAGGGTAGCCTAGAATTTTTTTTATAAAATAAAATTATTAATTGAAATAAAATTCAGTCTAGCTTAACATCTGAAAAAATCTTTAAGTTAAAGCTTGCAGACAAAAATATCTTTTGGCTAGTGTCTGTAAACGAGTTCTGCTATCCAAAAGCACGTTGGACTTTATGCTTCTTTAAATTAGTATATTGATAGTTTTTGTAAAGTATTAGTTGAAGGTGTAGGGTGGCGTACGTGGAACATATTTTGTATTGAACAGCATGATGTTATATTTCTTATTACAATTTTTGTATTTTTTTTATCCTTAAGCTCTTTTTTTAGTAATTTATACAAACTTTCTACACATTAATATTTTTTAGATATTTTTGTATTCGTGATAAATTTCAATAGATTATTCAATTTTTGATTCAATTATATTGCAGACTAAAATAAAAACTTTAAAAAAGGGATTTTAATAAATTATTTATTATTAATTATAAAAAATTAAAAACAAATTTAAATTTACTGAAACAAGTGAATCCTATTATTATTTTATGATTATAATTCCGTGGTGTTTGGGAGAAACACGATAGCTTCATTTCAAAATTTGCGTCTATACATCCACTTTTGTATCTCCTTGGTGTTGTGAAGTTATTGCCTACTTTTCTTCTTTTTTTCTCTTTAGGATGTTAGGATTGTTCTTCAAAGCCAAGTTTTGAATTTGTGCAGACAATTAGTGCGTCTCACAATTTTGTCTTTCTGTCTGTCCTTACCTCGACCTGCCATCCTAAACCACTGAAGGAACTTTTTTCAAAATTTAAAATTTTCAAAGTTTTTTGGTAATTTTCAAACAAAGAAATAATTTATTTTCCTTACATACAACCGAAAAATATCTATGATGTACATTGTACATTAGGTAGATTTTTTCATTGTATGACTGGCCTACCACATAAGCTTACTGCCTATATCAATTAACCTTTACTATGGATGGTTCGAGCGACTTACTTTTCTTAAATTTTGCAAAAAAATTTCCTGTATAAATGTTGGAAAATATTGGGTTTACTCAAATTCATGGTTGATAGTTTGGGAGATTATTTTCGGTTTAATTCTAAGAAAAAAATATGTATGGAGGGAAATTCTACCTCCTCCGCCTGCGGCAAGGGGGCAATTTTTGAAAATTTACATAAAACGGAAAAAATATCTAAAAGCAACGAGAGCACATACAATAATGTGCTTTATAATTTTTTTCAAAGTCAAAATCTTATTCTTTTATCTGTTTTTCAAATCAAGTTATTTCAAAGAATAGGTTTTGATATTAAATTTAAAAAAAAATATTTTTGGAAAAAATTGTTAACTTTTTTTCAGAATTTTGCATGTTTTAGCGCGACTATTTTTTTTTTTTAATTACAATGTTCTTATCAATTATTGAAGTTTACATATAAAAATCTTTCTTAATTTTTGAGAAATACAAAAATAGAAGGAATACTTTTTCCCATTGATTGTTTTGAAATGTTTATGACGTCAAAAAGCAATTTTTTCATAATGAAATCCATCGCTTTGGGTTTCTTTTGGGAAAAAATATCTTAATACTTGCAATTACCTACTTGTTTTGTTGAAAATGTTTATGACGAAATGGAATTACCTTTCAATATTAAACTCCTTTTTTTGTTGCTATTTTTGCTAAAGAATTAGGAACGATTTTTACATATTTTTCAATTTTCGATTTTTCACATTGATAAGAGCATTAAAATTAAAAAAAAAAATGGTGGTGGTTAATCATTCGATATTTTCAAAAAAATATACTTTTTGAACAAAAAATCACACCTTTTATCCAAAACATTTTTTTTTAAATTTTATTTCTTAAAACCAATTTTTTGAAACAACTTGACTTGAAAGACAAATGCAAAAATGAGATAATGGCTTTAAAAAACTAAAACACATTATTGTATAAGCTTTCATTACTATTAAATATTTGTTTGTTGGTATCAAAATTTTAAGTATTTTTAATCGTTCGGGTGGTCTTTAAAAAATGATCATCTTCGACAGACCTAAAATAGACTATAACAGAAGTTAAAAAATCCCTAATAATTCAGATTTTTATCTTCACCTCCAATAGTCACTGTAGTAATTAATTTAATTTCCCTTTACTCTTTTCCCATACTAGGTGATTCGCGTAAGATCTGCCAAAAAATCCAGAGCATGAAGGTTAGAAGTAGACAAGAAAAAAAACCCTTGAGGGTTAGGTAATATTTTCCACCGCTTGAAATGTGGACATTTTATTTAAAACAAATTAATTGAATGAAAAAAAAAAAAATCAAAAACAACGGCAATGATTACAATATTGTTTTGTAGCATTTTGGAAAGCAAGACGTAATTCTTATAACGGGTGATTTTTTAAGAGGCTTAGAACTTTTTAAAAAAAAAAAAACACAAAAAATTCGAAAAAATGAATGAAATATTTATTTGAATCAATAGTTTGAACCTTGCAATTTAATGTTTAAAGATAATTTCATGCAAATGTTGACCGCGGCTGCGTCTCAGGTAGCCCATCCGCTGAGTCCAATTTTGGCATACTCTTTCACACATATCGGCCGGTATCTCACGAATGCATGGATGTTGGCTTCCAGTGCGTCAATCGAAGCGGGCTTGTCCCTATAGACATTAGCCTTGACATACCCCCACAAAAAATAATCTAATGGTGTCAAATCGCACGATCTAGGCGGCCAATTGACCGGCCCGAAACGTGAAATTAACTGTTCACCAAACTCGCCTCGCAATTGCGCCATTGTTTCGCGTGCTGTGTGGCATGTGGCACCGTCTTGTTGAAACCACATATCATGCAAGTCAAGAACTTCCATTTCGGGCAAAAAAAAGTTTGTTATCATCGCTCGGTAGCGTTCACCATTGACAGTAACGCTGCGATTCGCATCATCTTTGAAGAAATATGGCCCAATAATGCCGCCGGCCCATAAACCGCACCAAACAGTGTCTTTTTCGGGATGCATTGGTAGCTGTTGCAATGCTTCTGGCTGATCTTCACTCCAAATGCGGCAATTATGCTTATTTACGTACCCATTCAACCAAAAATGAGCCTCATCGCTGAACACAATTTTTCGATAAAAAAGCGGATCCTCGGCCAGCTTTCCAAGAGCCCATTCACCAAAAATTCGGCGTTGTGGTAGGTCGGCTGGCTTTAGTTCTTGCACCAGCTGCAAAATTTTCCACGTAGTGCTGTAACAAAGGCCTAACTGCTGGGAACGGCGCCGAATCGACATTTCGCGGTCTTCTGTCACACTAGCTGATACGGCCGCAATATTTTCTTCACTACGCACAGTACGTAAACGTGTTGGTGGTTTAATGTCCAACAAAGTAAATTTGGTGCGAAATTTGGTCACAATCTTCCGAATAGACTGCTCAGAAGGTCGAGAATGCCGACCATAAAATGGAAGCAGCGCGCGATGAACATTTCGAACCGAGCACGAATTTTGATAGTAAAATTCAATAATCTGCAAGCGTTGTTCATTTGTAAGACGATCCATGGTTAAATTGCAAACCAAACTGAAGCTGTTTGACAGTGACACAAGGTACTAAACACACGTCAGCTGTCAAAACCAGTGTTACCAAAACCAAACCAGCTAAAAAATCACCCGTTATATCTTTTAATGAAAATACAAAATTGAATTTTTCTTCAAAATGTTGATTTGAAACAATTTTTTGCCAAAACTGTTCCTCAAAAAAACTTATTTTTAAAATAATCCATAAGAATAAATTTTTGGCTTTTCAAAAAGCTGCAAAACAATTCTATAAGTTTAGCTATGAAAATGTAATTGTTTTATAAATTGCCCCTCTGTAACATGTAAGGGGAAATTTTACTCCCCTCCCATATGATTTTTTTTCTTGTTTGCTTTTGAACGACATGTTCTAAACTTTTGGGTAGATTTCATGCGAACCAACAAGTATATGAGACACAAAAAAAGGAAACTAAATTAACCCCCTACAGCGACTATAGGGAATACAAATAAAAATTGGAAAAAATTACGGATTTGTTTTTCATTTTGAGCTGAGGAAGGCCTATCCATATATAGAAATTAAAAAAACCCATTATAACGTTCATATAAAAATTAAATTGAAACAAATTGTCAACACATTTCTGAGATTTCCAATTATCAAAAAAAAATAATCCATTATTAAAAAAATTAAAATTACTTTTTTGAAAATTTTTTGTAAAGCAATATCACCTATTTTAAATTTGTATGCAAAATTTTATTAAAATCCGATCAGTTAATAATGAGAAAATTCAAAATAGAAAAAAACAATCTATAAGAGGCACCTTCTACTAATAGTTGCTAAGTGAAATTTTTTTTATAATTTTTGGCAGTTTATACTCTAATTTTAACACATATTTACAATAAGTTTGATCAAAATTAAAAAAGAGGTTTTTGTGAAAAAAAAAAAAAATTTCCCTAGTGGTTTTTTAACATTATTTTGACATAAAAGTGAAATTTTCTCTTAAAATATTATAAAAAATCCTTTAAGTACCTATATCTAGTTTCAAAAAGTTGTCAAAAGTTGTCGGCTTCTTTCCGAGTTAAATTAAATACAATATTGAAAAGAGTGTGAGCATGAGTAGCATTTTTGGTTTTAAGTTTAATGCTTTGCTTATACCTCAAGCAAACATTTTTTAATAAATAAAAACCTTTGCACGTTTTTGATTCGTTTCAATATAAAACAAATTAATAAATTTATACTTAAAAAATTTGTATGTATGTAATTAAAAGTCATAGAACTTTGTAAATATAATCTGCACGAATTTAGAATTTAAATCATAACACCATCATCATAATCCATATGTCCCGTTGGTTCTGGGTAATTACAATTTCTCATCTTTTCTATCTATATTTCCATGAATATTAATTAATCCATGAAACTCGTCAATTTCAAATAAAATCTCATGAATATTATGTATATGTTTGTAGATGAGGGTAGAAAAATATGTGTATTTATGGGAATACTAAGGAAATTAAAAAAAAAAAAACTGAATTCACCAACAGAGTGAATTCATCAGAAAAAGTGAAAAGAAGAAAACAACAAAAAACTAAAGTCTAAATGATTACTAAACAGTTCCGGATTATCTTAGGGGCTCTTAGCTTATAACCAGTCTCGTATTAAGTTAATATTAATTCATTATGAAAATAAGCTTGAATGAATATTTGTTAAAAATTTGTTATACGTTTTTCTTTCATCAAATACCAATTTGATTTTAATTAATTTTGTCTACGCCCATTTTGACATTTTATATTTAAAAAGTTGACTTCTTTAACTGAAGGAGTACAATTTAAACTAAACAAAACTATGATTATTATTTATTAAAGGGGTATCAGTAGTCCACAAAAATAAAAAAGGATACATTTTCTATTATTTGTGTTTTGTCTTCTTTTTATAATCACTGCTGAAGACACTAAGTGCTTTATTTGTCAAAAAATGTTTGGTGTGCGCTTAAAAGTGTTTTGTATAATATTAAGTTCGTCCCTGTTTCTGAGTCAATGAACTCAATTACAGTTTTGTTTTCAAACAAAATTATATTCTAAACTGGTTTGCTACTTTTTAAAAAGACACAAAAAAATAGACAACAAAAATAGGTCATTAGAATAGATCGTTTTCGGATGTTTTGTCCCCTATACTTATCAGCAGGAAGAGATGATAAAGTTCAAAAAACTAATTATGTAAATTTAAAAGTTTCTTTTATGTTTTTTTTTTTTTGTTCCTTCCCATAACAGTATATTTGCTTAGGTTCGCCGATTGTTTAATGACTTTCCTATCCTTAGGCTGTTTTATTTGTTTTGATGATGTAACATGAGAAGTTTACGAATACCTATGTAAACCTACCTACACAACCTACCAATAGTAAATTGATCTTATTTAAACTTTGGATTTTGTTAAGGGAAAACAAATCTTGAACTTTGTAGACATTTACATGCGAGAGTGATGGTAAGGAAATGAGGGGATGAGATTGAGAAACCAAAATGAAATTCAATATAATCAATAGGCATTTCTATTAGAACTATCTTAAATAACAAGAAAATTATTGTAATGTTTAGGTTTATTCGAATGACTTTACTTTGGTGATATTTTAAAAATTTATTATTTAGCAACAAAAAGTGAGTATGAAATGATAGAATTATGGTAATTCATGGTAGCTCCATGAAAAATGTAAAAAAATTGATTGCAAATATTTAAAAATTATTCCTATAAATAATTTAATTTTTCTTATAATATCTACATGTATGATTATTTTGTTTTGTATCATAAAGTGATGCAACAATGGGACCGAACCCATAAAACTATTATGCTCATTCTCATTCGTAGCCCAACTCTCTGGAGCCTAAAGTAGATAAAAGATAATTAGGATTTTTGAATTTGGGACTAAAAAGTGGACTATGTGTCAATAGCGTTGCTGTTCCGAAAAAAAGTGAAACAATAAAAAAATGCCTGGGAGTTGCATTTGCAGATGTAGTTTCAGTTAAACATACAAATTTTATTTATTCTGATAAAATGTATTAAACGAGCCTATTTTCCCATAAGTGTAGCAAGGCATTCAGAGCTTTAGATTTTTGTTGACAAACTTATTTAAATATTCATATTATTTGTATATCTATGCTTATACCTAACTTGTTATGACTTTATTGGTGATATTCGACAGAGAAGTTTTAGAAGTAATTTTAGAATCTTGCAAAAGATTCAACTTCAAAACGTATAGCACTGTTTAACTTGTACCTAATTGTTAAATCCTTTAAAATAGTTTACCTTAAATTTGTTTAACATTTCAGTTTTAAAATTTTATATTCCACATTCTTGACATACCTGAAATACAAAAGAAAAAGAGTTATTATAATATTTTCTAAGACATTCTTTGATTATGATGAATATGTTTATGTTTTGTTTGGGGCTTTTTTTTAAATGTTTTAGTTTTCTTTACCAACCTCCCTTTTCCCCTTAATAAAAGAAATCTATGTAATACAAGAAAATTGTGTGAAATATTATTGGATTCATTGAATATGCAGAAAATTTGATAGATGAGAGGGCTGGCTACTATACCAAACCAAACGAAAGCATGAAAGCATCGTCTCGGTATCGGTTTCGGTAGGTGCAGGGAAATAAATCCACGGGCATCTGCTCCACATGGGAGTTTATTCCATCATAAGTAGGAATCTAATCCACTTTCCAAAGTGCAATTGATTCTCACCACGAGAGGGAACTAATTGCACTCGAAATTTTGTGGAATTTTTTCCCTCCTAAAATTTGGAATTTGGGATATTATTGATTAATTTTAGAAAACGACATTGTTTATTAAAATAGTGAGGTATGCAACCCCCCTGGGTGTATGCCAAGTTTCTTTTGCATATAAGGAATCTAGATTTAAAGAATATGATTAAAAAAATATAAGAACGAATCAGCGAAAAAAAAGTGAAGTTGAGTCTGATACCAAGTGGGCAAAATCTCCACTCTCCAAGTGGAGATCTTTCTCACTAAAAAGTGCAATAAATTCCTTCTCTAGGTGAGAATAAATTGCACTTTAAAAAGTGGAACAGATTCCTACTTATGATGGAATTAACTGCCGTGTGGAGCAGATGTCCGTGGAATTGTTTCCCTGCACCGTTTCGGTTTGGTATGAGTCCAGATGAATATGCACGACTTGGGTAACATGTTCTTGATCTAGTAGTTGATCGCTAAGTATTTTTAAGATTTAAGACAAAAATCATTATTTCAAATACAATTTTTTAAATTTTTTTTTTTTTTTTGTTGACTTAACAATTTCTTAGAGGCTTGCTTAGCAATGCAATCATTAGGAATTCAACACAAAAATGTTGGCATGGGGTCAAAAGTTTACAGGAAAACAATGCCCACAATAAATTTCACCAAAATTACTTTTTCACTAAAGAGAACCAAGTCTAAAAATTTCATATTGTTGGTTTCAGAGAAAGCCAGCATAGGTTAAATGAGCTTGGCAGATGTAATTGCTAATCGGAAAAGCTATGAAATATCATCTAAATCATTAGAGCCTTTTCCGAGAAACCAATTACAAAATTTTTTGTTTGTAATTAATTAATAATAATACTCAAAAATCTATATTTTCTGCTGATACCAAACAATATTAACGAGATTATCTGTAAATTCCGGTCCAAAAAAATACGGTATCGTTTGGTATTGTCTCGGTATCATTTCTGAGCTGGTATCGTCTCGGTAGAGTTTCGAATTCCGATACCCATACCAAACAATACCGAGACTTTTCTGGTATTGTGGCCAGCCCTATAGATGACTATCATATTATCATATATAAGTCGGTACAAATTTGCTTCTTAAAAGGGTATGATAGTCATCTAACTGATGAGCCTTACCATCATACCTGTGCGAAACGTAATGGAGTTGAGCTAATTTGAACTTTTAACTTGAACTATTATTGAAATCGTTTAAAGTAAAATCGTTCTTTGTGTTATTTGTTTCTATAGCGCTCCATTTACCCCTTTGACAGGAAGTAAATACTTTATTGGAGCATTACTGAATCCTTTAATATTTTCTGATGCATATTATACCAGCTTAATAGAAGCGATGTACCAATGTTTCTTTAAATTCTCTATAATGCTCTTATGAAAGGACCAAGATACTTTCGCTTCTATAGTCATCCCGTAGAATTATTATACAGCCTTATGTTAATCTTTGTTTCTATATTGCTTGTGAAAGTGAATAAGGTGACACCAAGCTATAATCGGCCATTTTATGATTTAGATTCAGTTTGGCATCAGAGCACTTAAATTTCTTATTATTATAATTTTTCTATATTTTTCTTGAATAAAAATTGTTCTTATTAATGCAAGCTTCTTGTCTCGTACGAGGTAATTCAAAATAAATGTGATTCCGATTTAATGCATTGAACTAAATAGCTGTGATTAGTGGAGCGGCTCTCTCTCTCATAATTAACTCCATAAAGGTATAATAGGAGTGAAAAAAAGGTCACCTTTTTCACTCTGTAGAGTTTAATGGAATGTTTATGTGCTTAGGTTGAATGAAAACGAAAATCATCTAGTTCTTATATCTAAGAAACATTTCTCAACATTTAGGACCATCTTCTTAAAATTTTGTACAGATCAGTCTTGAATTCATTTTTATATAAAGGAATACATTCAGGCGCATGTATTAGGATACTTCAAATCTTAATTGTGAAGCCCCTGTTTGAGAAATTGAAATGAAACGAAATGAAAAATTAGCAGGACGACTGAATTCAGGGGCCCAATTTCGCAAGAATTGTGCCCCTGAACACAGTGACGTAAAACAGAAAATCGTGCTCACGTCTATTTTTGCGATTCCACAAGAGTGAGTTTTAAGTTTTTGACAAATATGGTATGCACAATCAGTTAAATTTATTCACACTTGAGCGAGAACGGAATGTGTATACACAAAAAATCATTCACACTTGCGGAATTGGGCCCCTGCATTCCTAAATCATTATGTGTACCAAATTTCATAAAAATGTATTAAGAACTGGCGTGGGAAATGATTTTTGTCATTGTCATGACAAATCATGTGATTTGAATGTAGAGTGATGTGCTTGGCCACAGCTTAATTTTTGGGGTTAATTACCCAAATAATGAAAACAACGAGAGTATGCCTCTAAGCGGCTTTATTCCACCCGATGCATTCCTTTATTTAGACAGTCGAGGGCTGATCCAGGATAGAGTGGCCAGCGCATAGTGGTCCGTTTGTTGAATTTTAGGGACAAAAATTATTTCCCACACCTTTTCTTAATACAGATCAATTGAAATTTGGTATACTTAATGGTTTTGGGCTGTTGATTTCAGCGATACTGCTTGTTTTTGTCTACTTCAACAGGGGCTTTACAATTAAGGTCAGAACTTGGTACCCAATTTATGTTAACAGAGAACTGAATTAACTTTATGTTTGATATGTCTTTTAATATACTCGTATGCCTGATTATATGTACTTTCATATACAAATTACTCCCATACTGAATTGTACAAAATTTCAAGAAGATGATCCAAATTGTTCAGAAATGTTCCCAAGAAATAAGAACAAATTTTATTGCTGGTTTTAAAAATTTTCTTGTGTTGAAACTTATTTTTATATATAATTTGATCGAATTCAAAAGAAATTTGACAAATTTGACGGCTAGAAGTGGAGAATCAATTTAAGAAACTCGCTAGGACCCTGAAGGGTTCATGATGACTGTAGGGGGTCATAAATTGGGGGTGGAGGTCATTAATTCTGGCTGGGGGTATGGCTGGGGGAAGGGGGTCATGACTTAATATCGTCATAGATTCCTCTACGGATCCACCAGTGAAAAATCACAGCGCCATAAAAATAGCAGGCAAAAACAACTATCCGCCATTTTGAGACCCGTTTTTCGTGGTGTTCCCATTGAGGGATTTTGTCCGATTTGTGATATGTTGTTCAGTACTAGCAACTGGACAATTGCCCATCAAAAAAGCTTCTGTTGCTATTTTGCCAATGTTAATGGTATTTCTAGCTTAGATTGCCAGGACTATTATTCTAACTTATCAGAAAATATTTCAATTTTAATTATTTCCCCTATATACTTGGTGGTCTTTGCGTGATTTAATATTCTTTTTATTCTTGTATTCTTAAGTATGAAAGTTAAGATTTCTACATTAATAATTTAAGTATTATACATTCCAACCCACAAATAAAGCTCCCTCAGGAAACTACATCTTCCATCATAAAATCAAGACGCAAACAAATTAAGCTCATAACTATATTCGATTAAAATGACAAACAAAATTATATTCACCTGAGGCCATTTAAATCAAAAAACTATGAAGCTAGTGTGTTTTGGTAAAGGAAAGAGCTCCTTAAGGTTATCTCATTTCTGGGGACCATCATCATTTCGTTGTCGTGTCCCTGAAGTTGTTAAATTAGTTATAATTTTAGGGATTCAACCTTATAAATTTGGGATAACATATTTCTATGAGTCCTTCTTCTCTTCTTCTGTCTTATTACTTTTTTAAAGCTTTCAAAAATTTACGATGAACTAATGACACAAAGACTAAGTGACAGATAAGACCGTTCGTTCGTTGGATGGAATAATATTTTACAACCAAAAATGTAAATATGTATACACTTTGTGGATGGTTGTTAGGAAGTATGTATAGCTTAGACTGGTCCTTTTTTTAAAGTCATGAAAACATACACACAAAACAAATATAAATACATTGTGAAACTTATTTAACAGTTATTTTATAACAGGCCAACTATACTTCATCCCTTTTTGTCATCTTTTTATGAGCTAGCAATTTTATGTATAAAAGTTTTTCATCATTTTCATTTCCATTATTTGCAACTATTCCAAGCGTGGTAGTGCAGAAAATTGAGCTTTCAACAAGGATTTTCATTTTCTTTTCAAAACTATGTAACGAGTATAGGTTAGGTAGGGGATATGTTATGTAAACATACAATTACATACTTGTAAGAAACATTCTTATGAAAAGGTATATTATCCCTGATCCATGTTGAAAAAGAAACCCAGCAGAAACCCTTGAGAGCATAAAGGTCAGATCCGCCAGTGTGTGTGTGTGTGTGTGATTCGCATATCGAGAAACTTTAGTGCTTCTATTAAATAGGTTGTAAACTCTCCATGGGGGTAATTTTATGATATACAATTCCCTTATCGAATGATGGAAAATATTTGGGTTTGATTGCAACATATTTCATGTAGGTATTTTGTTACTTTGTTTGGATTGAACCAATGAACGTTGAATGGCAACCCACGCTACAATGGGTTGCCGCTTTTGTACAAAGTTATCAAACATATACAATGACTTTATTTTGGGATCAAGCATCCGGAAAATTTATTAATAATAGATTGCCAAAAGGTGGGTTAATTTTCGGAAATCGGTTGAACCTCTCAGTCTTGTGGAAAATTGTTATATCGATTGAGATAGCTTAATTCTTGTGACAAAGCAAGTTTCCCCATCAGACTTTAATAAATAAAATAATAGTAACTTAATTCTCTGATTGTGACTTTTTCCCGTTTCGTCATTAATTTATACCCAAAACAGATTCAATGAACATAAAAGAGTCTTAAGAATAAATTGAAATTGATCCGGCACCAAGAAGTTGGTCTTGCCACCTTGTCGGTGTTTAAACAGACAAAAGATCCGCCAGGTAAGATATCAATTTATCATACAACAATCCCGACACTGTATTTAACACCTGTATCCGTCAGTCAGTCACCGAATGAATTTTCAATATCCAAAACGCCACACCAGCTATCAAATGGTCAAATAGAATCAAGACACATACACACAAGGTATACAGAGATACAGATGTATGTAGGTAGAGATATCCACACCGACCAGACCAGAACTGAATAACCTCACCCCTGTCTTGATGGTTTTCAGCGTTCTCATAACAACAACGGTATTGTGTTTCAGCAGTGCTTCTTCACTCTGGGAGTAAACCAAGAGTTCGGTTCGTTCATTAGATCAGAGATTGTAGCTCTTTTTTTTCCTCACAGTCTTGTCCATGATGGTAGGTAGGTATAAATAGGTACCTAAACGTTGTCATTGAAACGTTAACGAGCTTATGTCAATCCAAAGAGATTCTTCCTCTCTTTTGCCTCATCCCGGCGTGTTTCCATTTACTGTTTTCTTCCTGTTTCAATATAAGGCATAATGTTGGTAATACAGAACAGGAAGCTTGACATTTCAAGTCAGCACAAACAGAAGAGTAGGCAGACAAACAAAGATAAGGATAAAATTATAGCATTAACTTCTTCGCGGACATTTATTTATTTTTGCGGCTTTGGCAGACACCAAATGCACATCACTGTCAGGCAAGAGTAAAGCCTATCGTTTTATAATGTCTCTTTTTGCTTGTGGATGGGAAAGCATATAGCTACTGTGAACTGTGATTGCTGGGAAATCAATGGTTAGATAAAGTTCACCAGCATTATTGTTTTCAATTTGGGAAAAGGAAGAGAATTTTTGTTGAAAGACAAAAATACGTAATATATATATTCCCAAAAAAACGATGCCATATAATTGATAAGTAAATACTGCTCTCTTATGTATCATGTTTCAGCATAAGTTTACATGTATCAATGGGTATATACCTATAGCTGCCCTGCTAGTTAGAGGATGTAGATTTGTCCCACTTTTTGTAAGTTCATCGATCTTAGAATTACCTGGGATTTCCCTATGCCCCGGCACCTAGCATAGATGAATGTTAAACTTCTGCGCCATCTTTAAAACAGCTGAACGGCAATTTAGGACTGTTATAGAGGTAGTCTAGAAAATAATTCCAGAGATTTGATAGCTGCTTGACTCTCTGTGGTTTATATTACGTTTTCTTTTGGCCATGATAAAGCTTTTTTAATTGCCATAATTTCCCCCTGGAACACAATGATGAGGAAGACCGAATGATTGATCTAGTTTTAGTCTTTCTGAGTACACTCCACCACCTACCCCTTCAAAAATGGAAGAAAGAAAAGGAGCCGGGATATTCTGTGAAGCTCTTAATATCAACGAATCATTTAAGCTTCCAGATGAATGAAGTGTCTTTCAGGATGGGATTTACGCTATTGAAAAAGCAGCAGAAATGGTATACAAGCAAAAGCTAAGCTCATCGGAGATCACATTTTTTCGTGGACAGCCAAGCTGCTATCAAAGCAATAGCCAGTGTGACTATAAGATCCAAGGCAGTAGCAAAATTCCAAGGGATTCTAAACAATATTTGCAACACTAACCAAGTCAAACTCTGCTGGGTTCCTGGACATAGCAATTAAGAAGGGAATGATATAGCAGATGAACTGGCAAGGAAAGGGTCAGTATCAAATAGAAACAGTAGTAGCCAATTAGATAAGGGACCAGGAATCCCCATCGCTGTGATTAAAGGGGAAATAGACCTAATAAGGAAAGAGCAAATCAATAACTCCTGGACGACCAGGAACGACTGCGTTATCTCTAGAAGTGTATGGCCTAGAATTAATGCAAAAAAAACTCAGTACATTTTATCACTGAATAAAAAGAATAAGACAAATTGAAGGTCTGGGTTCGAATCCCAGCCGATGCCACCTAAAAACAGAAATGTTTTTCCCGAGGTACTGCCTCTTGCGAGGAACTGGCAAATCCTCCTATACTTGTCATGAACAAGTGCTTCCCTAAGCCGTTCGGACTCCGCAAAAAATTGTAGGTCCCCTTCATTCTCGCCAATAACACGCACACAGGAATGGTTGAGAGTTGTAAGTCACTAGGCCCTGGTTCTCCACGAGCTGTTGCACCACCAAATTTATTTATTTATTTATTTTGAAAAAGAATATTGGAATCTTGATAGTTAGTACTAATGGGTCACTGTGCCATTGGCACAATGGCTGCTAGAATTGGTGAATTCGCACCCGATTTCTGTAGGAGCTGTCACAATGTCGAAGAAATAGAAACCATTAAACATCTGCTCTCTGATTGTCCAAGCCTCCAAACAAATCACCTCCGTTATTTTGGAAACAGGTTTGTTGGAGAACTGAATGATCTAGCGCAGATCACAATGGCAAACATGAGAAAATTCATAGAAAGTACAGGCTGGTTCGCAAACGAACCAGTTTATCTGAACCAATAGTTTAGGAGCATCTCTGCTTTTATTTCGTAAGGGGATCACAATGGACTAATAGGCCCCAGTGTAGTGTATGTAACGGCCTTCGTGCTGTGCACACCCCTCCTAACCTAACCTAACCTTAACTTCATCAGTTGTCGATCGTTGATATAGATATAAACCAATTCATCATCTAAGAAAGACATATCCTTCGAGATGGTTATAGAAGGAATGGTGACTTGAAAGTGTTTACCGGGTTTGAGTTTTGGGATAGTGTAATCAATGTTACTTGGTAGTGATCCGAAAGAATTCAGAATGATGGAATAGCCATTATTATTGCTAGCCCCTTGTGAGGAAGCTTTAAGGCCTATTGTAGTATATGCAGCCACTTGTTCGCTAAAGATATGGAGGGGGTCAGATATAGCAGAATTGTCAAGAGTGGCGGAGGGTGTCGTACCAAGCGCACCACTTATACATAATCAAGCTGAGCATTGTACGTTGCTTGACACCCAACACCGACGTCTCGGTCAGAACGTCACTTTAGACAGCTATAATTTTAAAGTGGTCAGAGACTTTGTCTACCTAGGCTCTGCTATTAACTCAGCGAACGGTACTAGTGCTGGGATCACACGAAGAATTACACTTGCCATTCGCTGTTTCTTTGGGCTAAGAAGGCAATTGAGAAGCAAAGCCCTCTCTCGAATAACTGAAGTGTCCCTGTATAAGACGCTTATCATCCCGGTCCTGATGTATGGTGCAGAGACATGGACGCTATTAACGGTAGAGAGAACGCTTAAGGCTGTTTTGAGAAGAAAATTCTCCGGGTGATTTTTGGTCCTGTCTACAGATGGGCTGTAAAGCGACACTGACCTAGCCAGTAAAGTGAGAAGCTAACGACTAGAGCAAATGGATAGTAATTCTCCAGGCCGAAAAGTCTTTGAATCCAACCCCGTGGGATGGCGCAGTAGAGGAAGACAGCGCAATAGGTGGCGCAAGAAAGTGTAAGACGAAGGACCTCAACCAACTTGGCGTGCAAAACTGGAGACAGCTAGCTAGAAACCGAGCCGGCTGGAAGAAGCTTGTTGGTTGAGGCCCTGATCTACCGGGGACTGTAGCGCCACCTTACGAAAGTATTGTACATTACTAAGTTTGACGCAATTTACCACTTTATCTAGAGTAGTCCACAATACTGCAACATCATAATTGAGAATCAGTCTAATCATCGAAGTATAAGGGCGATGAGTAATATCAGGTTTAGAGCCCCGTTTATTTCCAACTTTTTTTTTGTATGAGAAGAGTGCCCACTGTGGCTTTTTTAACTCTTTCTTGTATATAAGGTTCCCAGCTTAACTTTTGATCTAAAATAAAACTCATATATTTTGCTTGATCAGTGAAAGTTAATGGAATACCTTTTATAAAAAGAGTATCTACATGAGGGATTTTATATTTCCTAGAGAAAAGAACAAGTTCTGTTTTATGAGGGCTTACACCACCCAGACCTCACCGGTCAGCTCAATTAGTCAGTCTATTTGAAGCGTTTTGTAAGGGTTCTTTTAAGGTCCTACGATGCCTTTCTGATACGACAATAGCAACACCGTCCGCAAATGCAATCGCACTCTATAACCCTCTGCTTCCAAATCTGTTAGCAGCTTATTTACAGACTGGTATAGCAGCCCCAACCTTTGAAGAAGAACTATAAAAATTTGTATTAAATTATAGAGGGTCGTGCATGTGCAGCACACACAATCCCTTTGAGTTTTAATGTTTTATTTGAAAACCAACTGTCTTTCGATAATCTTCAAAGTCAAAAATGCCGCAATCTACTCAGCTTTGGGCATAATGTAGTCTTAAAGACTGCAACCATATATCCCGCTCATGAAACCGAATCTCTTGCGTTTTCGGGGGCTTTTTTATTGATTGTTAATTACGTGCTAAGGATCACTTGGGAGCCATTTTAAAAATGGTGCCCAAACTGTTGTCAGCCAGGGAACCGAATTTCCTAAACTTTTGTGGGGGAGGACCTTATTTCATACTTGCAAACGACATCGCCGCGGTGATTACAGCACGATACACTGATAGCGCACAAGGAAAGTAGAACCAGGTCATACCACGAGTAAATTCGTAGATGGTCGAGTACGGACTTAGCCTTGCAATGGAGAAAACTAAGATAGTCCTTCTCACAAAGAAGAGGATCTCCATACAAATCGACTTCGAAATCGGGGCAGAGCTTAAAAGAAGCAGCACCTCGGTGAAGTACTTGGGATTGAGGCTCAACACAAAGCTAACCTGCTGGCAACACATATAAAGGCAACAGCGGAAAGAGCCTGAAAAACAACTGCATGACTGATCAGGCTGATGGCAAATGTTGGTGGTCCAACGGGCAGTAAGTGAAGGTTACTGATGGTGACAACACACTCCATCCTTCGGTATGGCAGCAAAATCTGGCCAAAAGCTCTTAAACAAGAGAAGTACCGGAAACAGGGGGTGGAGGTGCAAAGATGCGGAGCTCAACGTGTAGCTAGCTCTTAACCAACCATTTCCGAACCAGCCATCCTGGTAGTCACAGGAGTGACCCCCATCAATCTCTTAGCGACAGAAAGGAAGTACGTCTACGACAAAAAGGTGGAAATGGGAACGGAACCGGCACCCGAGAAGGCTATGCAGCCCACGAGACAGAAATGACAAGACCGTTAGAGCTCGGAAAACAGAGGAAGATAGACAACGAGGCTGATCAGGAATGTGGCTGTGTGGAACGATTAGAAGCACGGTGAGGTCAACTACTACTTTACCCAGTTACTCACCGGATGCAGATATTTCAACAATCTTCTCCTTAAAATCGGAAAAACAAGCAGTCCAGCCTGCCAGTACGGAGAGTCGCTAAAAGATGACGCAAACCATAACTGCTTCGCCTGCAGCAGATGGAAAAGCCTTCGCAAAGACCTGCAGATAGGTATTGGCGCCATCAAACCAGAGAACATTGTAGAGAAGATGCCACAGAGTTACGAGAACTGGCAAAAAGTCTGTAGCTATTATAAATATTTTCAGAAAATTATCGGGAAACAGTTGAACCCGTTAGATGATCCCGCAAGGGAAACATGACAACCCCCCTAAAGTAATGCGATGAGGGGACACGAAGGGGGTGGGTCAGAAGCCAAAAGGGTTATGGTGGAGTTTTGGCCGGTATGTTTATACCTGAATCAGTCCGACACACGGAGATGGTCAATGGGTCAACGCAGAGAAGGCCTCCTCATGGTGTATAAATCATTTCTTCGCTCCCCTAAAGGAAAACAAAAAATTGGAACTAAAGCAACTTAGGAGGTAGAGACTCATAACCAACACCTTTTTAAGACTACAACTTTTTTCAGAGAAGCAGTTTAGTCACACAGAGAAAAATAGCAGAAACTTGGCAAAAAATGTTTGTCTCGATGGTTCTACCTGGGGCAATATGAAATCTTAAAACTAGCAAACCAAAATCTTGAAGAACAAAATCTCGCATTAATTTACAGACTTTGCAAAACGAAATCTCACAAATAAATAATCTTTCTTTTCATAATTTTGCACCAAAAAACCCCGCAAATATCAACTGAAATCTTGATCGCTCCCAATTTCCAATTGAACATTTTTGCAAACTAAAATCTTGAGAGATATTTGAATTTGTGAGATTTTGATTAAAAACATTTATTTGTTGCAATGTAGTTGAATTTTTCGAGATTTTTATTTGCTAGTTTTTAGTTTGCCGAAATTTGTAATTGCGAAATTCTTAAAAGTGAAATTTTGTAATTTCGAGATTATGACATGCGAGATTTAGGGATTGCGAGATTTCGTAATTCAAGATTTCGAATAGGAAACTTTTATTTGCGAGATTTTATACTACACTAGCAGTCAACTATAAACAGCAGACGAAACTTTCTGGAGATCCACTTCAAAAAGTTGCTATGATTCTATCTGCAGTCAAAGGATGTGCCCAAAAAAGTCTAATGGGCCCTCCATCATACACCACCAATGAGGAGTTAGAAGACGAACAGTCTAGGAACTTCATCAAGCAACTCCTGAGACCAGTAATCAGTTACAGCTTGCCAGTTTGATTCAAGATCCCTTCATTAGATGCAGAAGAAAATGATTAGGACTTGTACCAGATCAGCAGCATCAAAAACACTTTTGTTCTTTGCCGAACAATATAAGAAGTTCCTCGGCACAGAAGTAGTGTTACCTAATAGTTTGAAACGGCAGCGAAATGTTGCAATTTGGAAAAATAAAAATTTAACGACAATTTGCTTCATGGAGAAATTTCGCCCAATTAATGAAGCTGTTTAAGTTTATACAAAAATGTTTGTCTTTTCCCTTGGGAGCTTGAGCTCCCCATTTAATGTGACGAATTTGTGTTTATTTTATTTTTTGTCTGCCGTTGTTTTCTTTTTTACGCCAGGATGAGCATAATTGTGGTTTTTGTGGTTGCAAAAAGTAAATTGTGGCAATTTAACAGCCACACGACGACATCGGCAGCAAAGTCCACATCCACATCATCGTATAGTGACCGATTCTGACCTGATTCTACACGTAAAGGAGTTTGAACTTTATGCGCTCTGCTCTGAAGCTGTGATGATGATGATGGTGTTTTATATTTTCTATTTTTGGCCTGAGAGAAGACTTTAATGGTTATTTACCGGTTTTGGCATCACTTCAACTCTGTCAATGTGTTCGCTCTAATTACAGGACGAGTGTATTAATATAGGGAGGCCGAACCAAGTCGAGGCAGCAAAGCACTGATGAATTAAGATATCGCGAGCTCTACTCGTCCCCATGGTATCTTCATATCTATCTATCTATCGTGAAAGCGTTCCCATTATTTTCCTCTAATGATGATGAACCATTCTGACATATCTGTCATTCAGTTCGCTTGAATTTCCAAGAGGCTTTGTATTAAATATGTCTCAGGCACCCATTGCTAGAGTGCCAGTACCAGTGTTGATGAATTGAGCGAGCATGGTATTCGTTTAAAATGTCATCGTCTCTCCCAGCAAAAATCGACTTGGGAGATGATGGAAATTAGAAGCACACAAATCAGTTGGCTTTCGCTTGGTGGAAAAAGGTATAGTTGAGTTGGGGTCGGGGGATGGGAGGCTTTCAGTTTTGCGAACGCATCTGATTTTTATCTTTGAGTCAGTTGAAGAGCAAAAAATGATGAACGCTGAATGCACTTCGTGTTTATGAATGACATCGCAGCAAGATAAAATCATGCAATTAATTTACGCTTCAAACCATCTGTCATATATAATATTCAGCCAGGGTTATACTTTCTGCTGCTGCTCCTAGCTAGCTCCTCTGGTTCTGGTGTCACTTCTTCTTTCACCGGTTTTCGATTTCACTCACGCAGTTCATGAATAAGAGACAAGAGACCAAGTGACTTGGCTTCGAATTAATTAATTTTGATAACGTTGAGGTGACATCATGTTGTTGGTTTCTTATTTATCATCGCAGGGTTTTCTTGCGTGTTCCAAATGAGACTTTGTAAGACAAAAGGAGTGGTTTAGTTAAAATAATTTTGTTCCATGGCAATTGAAAAGAAAATAAACAAGTGGATTTGTCAAGATGGATAGACAATTAGAGCGAAAATGTATGACAATTAATAACTTGTCATTCGTGTATAAAAGCGTAACATGTCATGATAAATTTTATTATAAATAGTGCCATATGAATCATACTGAGGTTATATTTTTGAAGAAAGATTATTGTTTGGCTTTAACAATGGTCCCTATGTGGAAAATAAATTGCAGACTTTCATTGCATTGAATTTCTGTTAACCAACTAGAAAACGTCCATCAGACTTGGTTTATGAAAATATCCATACTCATTAAAATTGACATAAAATACGGATGCGATCAAACTTTCACAACAAATTCGGAAGTCCGTACCAGCAAAAAATTTCAAAACATCACTTTCTCCACTTGCGAGTGCTCACTTCACGAGGAAGTAGGTATACAAGGTTCTAGGTTGCCGGGCTGGGAATCGTTGAGCCCTTGAATTAATGAATGAATGAATGAAATATCGGGGGTTGTTGCACTGCGACCTTAAGATCTATTGTGCCCCCACCTTAGACCGAATGAGGTTGCTCATTCTACAGTTCTTTCTCCATTTTTATTTTCCTAAGAAATTTAAGTACTTGAAGGCTTTTTAGAGAGGAAAGATCACTCTCTTCTACCTGGTAGTTTCCTAGGTGTTTTTTTCCTTTGGTGCATAATTGCATCGCATTTTTCTAGTATATGGTCTGGTGTATCCTCATGTGTGCAGCAGAATCTGCATATTAGACTGCTAACTACACCAAGGATATTCATGTGTTTTTTTAGTTTACAGTGCCCGTGAGGAGACCAGATATTTTCCTAAAGTTGTTTCAGTTGTAACTACCAAGTAATAGTTTTGCCTGCCTTAGCTTGGGGAGTTCTTTCCAGTTTTTGGATCTTTTGGCCTCCTCCGGTTCTTTAATTTAGTGTTCTATCACATTTTTTCTTAAGCCACAATTGGGTTCAGGCCCCATTAAGGGAGTCATTGCCCCTATTTTTACTAAGGAATCTGTTTCTTCATTCCTCAGGACACCAACGTGACCAGGTACCCAATGAATAGTGACACTGTTGTTCTTGCCCAGGACATTCAGCTTGTTCACAAACTCCCAAACTACTTTAGAGCTGATGGCGTAAGAGCTTAGAGCTTCGAGTGCAGCTTGATGGTCTGACATAGTGGAAATGTTTACGTGACGTGCTAGAGCAATTTAAAGACCAGATTTGAAGTTAGCGCATCAAAGACCACCAGAAGGGTATATCTTGGTTCATATTTCAGATAAAAATTAAAATTTTTCACATAAAGTAGTTTTTAAGTGCTTTCGAGTGCTTTTCAAAAAAACAGTACAAATACGTCAGTTTTCATTTTCAAATGGATTGTTGCAGAAAAAAAACCTTAAACAGTGATTTATTGGAAATTCAGGGGCGAAATCAAAACTACCCCACAATTTTGAGTGGACTACTAGTTATAAACACAAATTTTTTCTTTTTAGTTGCGTCGTAATTTCTCGAAAACTATCAGTTTTTGTGAAAAAAATGTGAAAGCAAAAGGCTTATGAAGCTTATGTAATTCTACATTAGACGAACATTTTTTTCATACAACACTTTCAGAGAAAATCATTCATGGTAGAGTAAATTTTGTCAAAAAATTTATAAAAATTTTATTAATCGAAAGGCAACATTTTTTGTATGATTTAGGTATGTTTGGCTACTTCTCCTCATTATGAATCCAAGTTTTTTTGCGTGTTCGGGGGTAGAAAGTGAATTGTTTTTCTTGTAGAATTACATAAGCTACCATTTTTGCTTTTACATTTTTTCAAAGAAAACTTGTAGCTTTCGAGAAATTAAGAAAAAAATTGAATTTAACCCGCTCTTACACACCCTTTAAAAAATTAGCCCTGGTACAAATTATTAGGAAATGCTTAAGACGACTAAACAAAGCTCTCCACCAAAATTTAGCTTTGCCTGAATTTTATAGAAGTAAAAATCTATTTTTCCTGAATTAGTATGGCATTTATTGGTTTTTCATTAGCTACTAGCCAATTTTTAAAATTTTTTTTATAAAATCAGAAATTTTATGAGAGCATTGCAAGCTATGAATCAGGAAACCAGGCTCACGAGCTTGTTGGACAAATTTGCATGTTATGGCTGATCCTTTTCAGAATATTTTGTGCCTTTTTCAACCAGTTCATAAGGATCAGTGTCACAAAATCAGAAAAGTGTCAGTGTTATCTCAGGGTCAAGACAGAACCTCCTTCAAAACATCTGTGAGACCATATTTTGTAGACTGAAATCTATTGAAGAAGACTCTGTGTCTTTTCAAAACAAGTTAAAATTGTAGGTTACAAAAAAGTTATTTAATAGGTGTCTTCGTTTAGAGTTGGCGAAGTTCTGGCAATTGTTTTGCCAGCTTTTTTCAATGGAACACATCAAACTGCTTTCCCATAAAAAGTGTATCAACTCCCACATGAGAGTGTGCAGTTGGTAATACTACAAAAGGGTGTTCACCAACGCACAAGTTCTTTGCCACCTCCAAAGGGAAATGGCAAATGTTAAAAGAAGAATAGGACAAAACGGTCCACAAGACCAATAGCAAAACACAAAACCTCGGTTAGCGAAAAACTTTTTTACACAGTGATTTGAAATGAGCTGCTAGAGCACATGAAAATACATTTCCGACACATCTCGGTGTTATTGGTTACTAAACCACCCTCCATACATTTTCCCGACTGTCCTCTTTCATTTTTAGACTGTGAATTTAGTTCAAAATTTCTTCCACAAAGATACACGAACCATGAGATTTAATGGGTTTATTTCACAATGTATGAATAAAGTCATAAGTGTCATGAGTTCCAAAGACAACAAAATTATTTATTATACCTAACCCATATTCAAGTGGTTCATGGATAAAATTGTCATTTTTTTCTATGGATTCATGATCCGCTCCAATATAAATGTGTCGGGTAGCTAATCAGAACTTTATCGCATGAATAGTGAAACAAGTCCTAAGTTTCATCCTTTCCCCTTTCGCAGCCAACCCTCCTTATCGACACATTTTTACTTGGTTTAGCTTTATACCTTTTTTGATTGGTATTACAAAACACAACATTCACTGAAATTATCATTTTTTTTACAGAAATGACCAATTAAGTCTTGAACTTCTCGTTAATGGATTGATTTTTTAAAATTTCATTAAAAAATATTTATTTTTTCTAGTTTTGCATGTGGTACAATTTCAGTTAACATAGATAAGGCCCTGAATTCAGTAACAAACTAACTTAAATACCTAAAGTTCCTGATGCCGTGGTGAAGGGATGAAAATCAAATTTCAAACAAAACAAAAGTTTTAATTAATTTTCAGTGTTAGACTTCATCTGAAGTTCAATAAATCTATGTGTGGGATAGATTAACAACCAATAATCTTGTACCAAAGGAATATAGTTAGGATATACAACATAAAAGCAATGTATAGGTCACATACAACCTAGGACCTACAACAACTACTCTTTATACCTAAGTGCATTGATGCACCTCGTTAATCTGCGGCTTCGTAAGTCAAAGTTTTACATTTCTTTTTTTGTATACTTTTGTTTCTATTTTTTTGTTGGTGTTGTTTTAAAATCGGAAAAGCGAAAATCTATGTCGTGTATTTGTGGATTATCATGCTCATCTCTTGTGCTGCATCGTTTCCAAACATAAAAGGATCCACCATCGCCATCACCCAGCTATATAGCATCATCATCATCATCATCTTCCTCGTGAATCCGAATGTTGATGCAACTCCTGCAAGCAAAGCGCAGTGTGTTTTTCTTTTAGGAAAATAAATTAAATAAAAAAATTAACAAACAAAAAAAAAACACTATGCCAAGCTCAGGGTTAAGAAGAATAAGATATTATAATGTGCCGGCATGTTCACTACCAGAGTCAACTATCGTGTTCAATCTTCTCTCAACTGAAAGGAATAATAAGAAAAGAATAAGATTCCCCTAGAGCTCTTCTGTGTCTCTTTATTCTTTGAAAATATTTTTCTTCTTACGTTTTTTTTTAGTCTTCTTATGTTGCTCACTAGAGTTCACTGTTGATCTATGAAGAACGCGGACGGACGGAATTTAGTGTTTTTTTTGCATATTTTGCTGTAAATACTTGTTGTGTGTGTAGAGAATGTAGATATAGGTAGTCCTGGACAAAAAAAAAATTAAAAAAAAAACATACTGGTTAACATAAAATCCTGCAGTCTTCTCTCCTTAAAAAAAATATGCATCTTGATCTGGATGCGTTATGGTACGTTATTTTGCTAATCTGATACCATCGCGTATCTGGTTGCTGCTGATGCAGCAGCATCATATGTAAAGTCTGGAAAATACGAGAAGCGCTTCAATTAATTTACTGAAATTCGATTCATATATCAACCTTGACGTCATATGCATAGGTCCTGCAGAAATTAAAATTAAGACAAGTAAAGGGTTTTTCAACAGGGACGCTACAAAAGTAGAGCGACAGGGACAGCAAATGATGACATATTTCTTGCCAGTCTTTTGACATTTCTCTTCAGTAAGGTTTGCTATTTCATGATGGAAAGATATACGAGCCAACAACGAGTCGAAAATATTAAAATTTACTACCGAAATTCGGAGTCAGTGGCCTCAACGTTAAGAGCACTACGTCCAATTTATGGTCGTCATAATCGTCCTAGCAGATCAACAATTGACAGTACAAAATGTTCTCGTGCTAGTGAGACAAAGAAGTGCCCGTAGTGTCGAGAATATTACTGCTGCTGAGGCTTCAGTTGCAGAAAGCCCAAATGTGTCTCTCACACGTCGTTCTCAAGCAAGAACTGAAGCAGCTTGACCACCAGAAGCATCGTCTGTTCGTGAATGCGGCTGAGCAACAACTTGAAAATGATTCGGATTTTTATCGAAAAATCATCTTCAGCGATGAGGCTCATTTCTGGCTGAATGGCTTCGTCAATAAACAAAATATGCGGTATTGGTCTGGCAGCAATCCACACGTACTCCATGAGTCATCATTGCATCCCGAAAAAATTACGGTTTGGTGTGGTTTATGGGCCGGCGGCGTCATTGGACCGTACTTCTTCCGTGATGATCAAGACCGGTGGCACGTTACTGTGAATGGGGATCGCTACCGTTCAATGATAACCGAATATTTTTGGCCCCAAATGGATGATATAGACTTGGAGGACATGTGGTTCCAACAGGACGGCGGCACAAGCCACACAGCGAATGTCAGAATCAATTTATAGGAAACCAAGTTTGGAGAACGTGTTATCTCACGAAATGGTCCAGTCGCTTAGCCACCTCAGTCATGGGATTTGACGCCGCTAGGCTATTTCCTGTGGGGCTACGTCAAGTCTATGGTCTATACCAACAAGCCAGCGACGATTAATGAACTTCGTACGAATATCGAACGTGAAATTGCAGCAGTATCGGCCGATTTTTGGTTGAAAACCGTCGAAAATTGGGTTCAGCGTCTGGACTTCTGCAAGCGTGCCCGTGGTGGCCATGCAAAAGAAATCGAGTTCTTTACATAATGACATCGAACGTTCTTTCACAAGAATAAAGAACTTCATTGATATCCAAAACCGTTTTTGTTTTATTTAAAAAAAACTTTTGTAGCGCTCTTATTGAAAAACCGATGTATGCTCCCTGGAATATAAGAAACGAAGATCTTCACAGGGGTCACGGGATTCCTATGGTTCGGGACGAAATAAAAAGTTTCGCGTGAAAACATAGAAATCGACTATTAAAACACGCTAATTCAACAATTATTATTGACATTCTTGACGATTAAAATTTAGTACGCCATATGCGAAGAACAAAACCTTCCGACTTGGTGCAGTGAACAGAAACCCGCTTTAAAATCACGGATTAAGCATTAACTTTCTCCGGAAAGTAGCCTGCAACACGTTACTTAACTTCGTCAAAAATAAATTGCTAGATAAGTTTCAACTTTGTTGCAATCGGGAAGTGGAAGAGGTTTCAGTGTAGTAAGAATCTCACACTTCTATGAGCACGCGTTTTTCGGTCCTTATAGAGCCTTATTCAGGTTTTGCACCTACCCACGGGAAAATGAAAAAAAAAATCTTAAGTTCAAACTTAGTTTATGTACAATTTACTGAAAATGGCTGACGTATACTGTATTTTTTGTATATTTCACTTAACTAGCTATGGCATAACTTTAGCCATAAATGAGGCGATTATGATATGCAATGACTTTGAAACTTTTTGTAGAACAAATACAAAATAAGTATTCTATCGCTGACCAATAACCCATTAAATTGTTTGACCTTTTATAACAATTTTTTAACTTAAAGACGGTTAACTTATGTTTTTGATGTTTAACACATCAAAAACATAAGTAACCGTCATAAATAAATAAAATAAAACCACCTTCCTTGTTCTAAGAAAAAATCGTTAAAATTTGAAAACTATGCAATGGTTACTTGAATTTGTGAAGTATTTGATTTCAATCTTTTTAAGAATTTGTGAAGTATTTGATTTCAATCTTTTTAAGAAGTGGGATTAAAAATAAAATAAAAAATAAATTTGGTGGCGCAACAGCTCGTGAAGATCTAGGGCCTAGTGACTAACAACTCTCAACCATTCCTGATGATGGCAGGATTGGAGGGGTCTACAATTTTTTGCCGAAGAAAAGCACTAATTCATGACAAGTATACCCCTGGAGAATTTGTCAGTTCCCCGCAAGAGGCAGTACCTCGGGAAAAGCATTTCTGGTTTAAGTTGGCAGCGGCTGGGAATCGAACCCAGACCTTCGACATGACAGTCCAATGCACTAACCATCATGCCATGAGGTCCTAGAACCATAGTTATTGGTAACCAACAAAATATGGTTACAAAATAATTACAGAACTCCTTTTCTTTTATAAATCTCTTATTTTTCTCTTCCATTTTTTCTCAGTAGTTGTGCTTTCAGTGAAGTGCAGTCTGCATCAGTGTTCATAAAACAGTTACTCAGTAGTTCAAATTGGCTATCGCGCTGTTTTTCTGTTTTATGCTTGTTTTCTTCGTGACCAATTCCACCCCACTAACATTCACACGGATACTGAGAAGCATTTTGTCTTTTTTACATTTATTGTTGTTGTTGTAAAATTCGCTGTAGGTTTTTGGGGTGCACCTCAATTTAGACCCAAACCTTCTTAAACTATATGCACTTCAGGGTGACTCAATTCTTACGAACGATGGCACCTACTGGGGGTAAGGACGATGGGGCGCATTAATCGGGTTGGACGTGATGCTCAAGCTCAAGCAAACTATGTTCCGGCCCACTGATCGACCCCATACAAACGCCCAAACAAACATTTTGCAAAGGAAAAAATCTCTGTTACACCGACAACGACTACAACTATGACTTCGACGACTACGACGACGACCCGGGAGATAAATAGCCAATTTTGTGTGGATGTTGTTGATGGTGGCGTTAGGGCAAAGCAAGTACGTAATTTGCTTCAGATTAAAATCGTCCACTGGGTGAGTGAATTAAGGAGCGTTTTTTAAATTTTTTTGTATTCTCTTAAGTCGGAACCAGCTATATAACCAACCAACTAAACTGCATTGATATCAGCGCTCTAGCACAGCATAACCAACTACTGCAGCTATAGTTGTGGAAGTTCTTTTTCCTATTTTATGACCCAACACGATAGGTTCCTCTATATAGATTGCATGAGAAGTTGAAGGAGTCTATAAGGTATAGCTTGTGCATACATATATACATATATAGTGACAGAAGAAAGTCGTGACTTGGAAATGGTGCAAGTATCATGCTGATAGACATTCGAACAAGCCTTGTAACTTAAGCCATGATGAGAACACACAACACAACAGTGGCTTGTTGGTTCAAGTATAGCAATAAATTTTGAGTTGCGCGTTTACATAGCTTTAGAGTTTGGCATTCTCTGACATTGTTTAGGTATAACTATATACGAGTACCTACATGGAACACAGAAATCTGGAAGTAGGAAGCTAGGGAAATAAATACTTCTTGTAACCCAATTATACTTGGGATAAGGCGGACAAATTGCGTTGGAAGAAGTACATAGTTATGTCATTATGAGGTTTGAAATTAGATTTTTCCACTAACATAAGGAAATGAAAGAATTTTGAGTTACTGCATTGCATTTTTTAATTTTATAATAATTTTGAAAACTTTTTAAAATGAGCCAATGGTTCTTCTTTGTTTTAGGACAATAAATAGAGTTCGTGATCATACAAAGTCTTTTATATCTTCAGCGCCGGCCGTTGCTACTCTGTTTTGAGGGAAGAGGCAAAAAATGTTATTAAATTTTTTTTTTTAAACTCCAATTGCCATTCACCAGTAGGGTAGGAACGGTTTGAGACAAAAATGTTTGTACTTATTTTGAGTACCCCCATTTTCTTATTAGATTTTAATTACTTGAATAATTTGTCATAACAAAAAAAATGGGTAAAGTTTTTAGCCCTCTCTATTAGCTCAAAGTTTCGTCACTTGTGATTTTTTTTTAAGAGAACGCCATCTTTATTTTTTATTGAATATAAAATTATTTTTATTTATAAAATTCTTAAAACATTTTTGAGGAAAACTTTTGGTACTCAAATTTAAAGTATTTACTTATGTGCATCTAAAAATAAAATTTGAAAAAAATGATCAGCCTGTTTTTGAAATATATAATTTTCAAAACATAAATTTGAACCTTTCTTTACAAATCGAAATTTTTTTTTGAAAATTTTGATACGCAATATTATTAAATCTTATCTTAAATTTGTATCGAAGAAAATTTATCTAAATCCGTTCAGCTGATAATGAGAAAATTCAAAAGAAAAACAAGGATTCTATGACAGGTACTATGTATTAATAGTTGCTAAGTGCAAAAACTTTAATCAAAATCGTATGAGTTGTTTTGAGAAAAATACTTTTTTCTTTTCCTGTTTTTTTTATTTTTTGTATGGAAGATACTGTTATTTTTTCACATAAGTAAAATTAATTCGTAAAATATTTTAGAAAAAAAACTAAAAACTCTTAAATATTGAGTTTCAAAAAATTCTATCTTTTCGTTTTCGAAATATTTGATTTTCAAAAAAAAAAATTGAAACTTTCTTTTGAAACCCAAAAAAATACTTTTTTTCAATTTAAATAAACAAAATATTTATAGTTTTTGGAAGCCTTTGTATAAAAAAAAATATTGAAATCAGTTATGAATTATCAGAATCAGTTTTGAAGAAAATTTAAAATTAATAAAATGGTTTTTTGGGAGGTACCATTTACCATTAATAACCATTTTTTGAAAAATGATTTTCCTCCCAAAGGAAGTCTTTACTAAAGGCAATTTATTGATTTTTTTTTTAGGAAAAGCTGTCGAGTTGTTTTTGAGAAAAATAAGGTTATGTAAAATTGCTAAAAAGTAGTACCTCGTGGCATAATGCGTGGTTAGTGCGTAGGACTTTCATGCCAAAGGTCTGGGTTCGATTCCCGGCCACTGCCACCTAAAAAACAAATTTTTTTTTCCGAGGTACTGACTCTTGCGAGGGACTGACAAATCCTCCAAGAGTATACTTGTCATGAATAAGTGCTTCTCATCTAGCCGTTCGGACTCAGCAAAAAATTGTAGGTCCCCTCCATTCCTGGAAACAACATGCACACAGGAATGGTTGAGTGTTGTAAATCACTAGGCATTGGTTCTCCACGAGCTGTTGCGAGACCAAATTTATTTAATTTTTTTAAATAAAATGGATTAAAAAAATGTATGGTAGGTACCGTTATTTTTGGGTCTAAAAAACTGAAATAAAAAAGTTTGTTTGTCATTTTTTAACTGAAATATCTTGAAAATCCATGATGATGGCCAAAAATGATGGGAGCACGGTACGATATCCCGCAAACCAATATTTGAAATAACGAAATTTCGCAAAATAAAAACCTTGTTTTTCATAATTTTGCAGTTAGAAAATCTCGCATTTATAACTCAAACTGGAAAATCTTGCAAATTTCAACCTAAATCTTGCAATTTAAAATCTCACAAATTCAAATCTCACAGGATCATATCGCTTCGGGTTTTGATCTGACAAAATAAAAATCTTGCCAATGTAAAATTAAAACTCGAAAACAAAAAACTTTTCTTTTCAAACTTTAATTGTTAACAATTATTTTTAACATTTTTAACAATTATGAAATGTAACTCATAACTAATTACCTTCATAAATTCCTTATTTCTTTAAAAAACACAGTATAAAACGATGATCTTAGAAAAAATATTTATTTCTTATTTTTCGTAAATTTTAGTGGGGTTTTGTGTGCAGATAAGGTGATTGGAAATCCACTCAAGTGCAGTAAATTCTGAGAAGAATACATCAATTATTTATATTGAATAATTTTTAAATCAACAACAACAACTTGAGTGTCTTACCACCAATGTTATAAGCTGGAGTTATAACTATTTCACGAGTGCCACCTCGATCTTAAGACTTCTTTAGTGGTGTTTCCTGCTCATATTAATTAAAAAAAAACTATTTGCCGTCATCTGGAAGCAGCCATGAACCATCGGCCTCTGAATCGATTGGTTCATGGTTTGCTCCCAGATGACGGCAAAGAGTTATTCAATTAATATGAGCATCAAAACCAGACTAAGCACCACTAAAGGAGTCTGAAGATCGAGGTGGCACTCTTGAAATAGCTTTATAACCAGCCTTACTTGATGGTAACACACATAAGTCGTTGTTGTTCATTAAAAAAATTATTAATAAAATTAAATTTTTAAGCAAACGAAATGTGTTAAGCAATGCTCGCTTGTATTCATTTTTGATAAAAATATTTTCAAAACTTTATTTATGGAATTTAAAGTAATGTGAATAATAGTAATTAATAGTAGATGGACACTGGATTTACATTAAAATCTTGTGAGATTTTGATTGAAAAAAATGTATTTGTTACAATGCAATTAAATTTTGCGAGACTATCAAAAATGGGATTTTCTTATTTTGCACCAAAATATTCAAATCAAGTTTAATGATCAAAATTGGTGTTAAATAAAATGCACGACTGAATCCTACGTACTTGCTCTTATCTTCAAGTTGCTTGGAATTAAGAACATTTAAAATATGAAAGTTATTATAAAAAAAATGTAAAATAGAAAAAAAATTTTATTTAAACCGTTCTTTGCACAAACAACTATCAAAATTGCTTAGAAATTAAAAATAATTATGCCATTTGACAAAATTAAAAACGTTGGAGTGGTTTTCTTAAAAATTAATTTTTATATATAAAAGTTTCAAAATCCAAAATTATTTTTTTTCAAATGTTGATATTTAATTTTGACTAAAATCGATTAAGACGTTAACAAGAAAAATGAAAATAAAAGAACATTATGTGGCAGGTACCGTTAATAACAGTTTTCAGTAAATTTGTAAATATTTTTCAACCAATAACTAATCCACTGATTTTTTTGTCAATATTGTTGAAGCTAGTTTTGAGATAAATTAGATTTTCCTTTCCTGGTTGCATGGCAAGTACCATTATTTATGGAGCTTACAAAAATTTAAATTTCCACTATGCAGTGTTACAAAAAAACCTTGAGTTAAAAATTTTAAAAAATTGCTTTAGTATGGCCAAGGCTGTAGATCCAGGTGAAGATAAACAGACACACACTGACAGACAGAATTGTGCGACCCACTTTTTTCGATTTCTCCTTCATCCTAATTCCATGCTTGATTGCTATCTCGTTTTTTTTTCAAAAATCCAAGACTTGACCTACATATCTGTAGATCGCCTATATTGCTAGTAAAAAAAGTTACTTTGAGTGGTGTTTTTTACAAGTTTCCCGAGAGCAGCTCATTGCAAAAAAAAAGTTCACTGAGTTTTTTTTTTCATAGGTAGAATAAAGCCCTTTTAAGTTAGGTTGACCAAGTTAAACTATTGAGTATTCAATTCAAATTCGGAGATCTTGTTCCACATAATAAAGGGTTTTTCAACAAGGACACTACAAAAGAAGAGCGACAGGGACAGCAAACGATGCCATATTTCTTGGCACTCTTTTGACATTTCTCTTCAGTAAGATTTGCCATTTCATGATGGAAAGATATACGAGCCAATAACTATTCGCAATTATTAAAATTTACTACCGTAATTCGGAGTCAGTAGCCTCAACGTTAAGAGCGCTACGTCCAATTAATAGTCGTCATAAGCGTCCTAGCAGATCAACAATTGAGCGTCTAGTGGAAAAATTTTTAATCCACAGACACAGTACAAAATCTTCCCAAGCCAAAGAGACAAAGAATTGCTCGTAGTGTCGAGAATATTGCTGCCACTGAGGCTTCAGTTGCAGAAAGCCCAAATGTGTCTCTCACACATCGTTCTCAAGCGTTGGGCATCTCTGTGACGTCGTTGTGGCGAATTTTGCGAGAAAAGATCTTGGCCTACTTCCTTACAAGATTAAATTGACGCAAGAACTGAAGCCGCTTGACCACCAGAAGCGTCGTATGTTCGTGAATTGGGCTGAGCAACAACTTGAAAAAGATTCGGATTCTCATCGAAAAATCATTTTCAGCGATGAGGCTTATTTCTGGCTGAATGAAACAAAATATGCGGTATTGGTCAGGCAGCAATCCACACGTACTCCATGAGTCATCATTGCATTCCAAAAAAATTACGGTTTGGTGTGGTTTATGGGCCGGCGGCATCATTGGGCCGTACTTCTTCCGTGATGATCAAGACCGGCATGTTACTGTGAATGGGGATCGCTACCGTTCACTGATATCCGAATATTTTGGCCCCAATCGGATGATATGGACTTGGAGGACATGTGGTTCCAACAGGATGGCATTACAAGCCACACAGCGAATGTCACAATCAATTTTTTGGAAACCAAGTTTGGAGAACGTGTTATCTCACGAAATGGTCCAGTCGCTTGGCCGCCTCGGTCGTGCGATTTGACGCCGTTAGACTATTTCCTGTGGGGCTACGTCAAGTCTATGATCTATTCCAACAAGCCAGCGACGAGTGACGAACTTCGTACTAATATCGAACGTGAAATTGCAGCAGTATCGGCCGATTTATGCTTGAACACCATCGAAAATTGAGTTCAGCGTCTAGACTTCTGCAAGCGTGCCCGTGGTGGCCATGCAAAAGAAATCGAGTTCCATACATAATTGCATCGAACGTAGGTACTTTCACAGTAATAAAGAATTTCATTGATATCCAAAATCGTTTTTGTTTTATTTAAAAAAAAACGTTTGTAGCGCTCTTATTGAGCAACCCGATAATTCACTTCATTTATTAAAAATTGGAAATAGTGCTCTGACATTTTCTTTAAGTCCAAAGAGTTAAATTTTTACGATCCTTATCCATATCGAGAGATATTTGGAGAATTAGAAAATAGGTAAAAAAAAAGTCTCCAAAAGAAAGCCAATAGGGTTCGCTTCAAAAGCTCATAGCTCTCTTGAGTTTTATTTTTCAAATTGTTAAAATTAAAGTTTGTGGACTTAAAGAAAATGACAGAGCATCTTTTTCCATTTTTAATAAATTAATTGAAGTGCATGTTGCCCATACGCAATAGTCTGACAACTGCTATTTTCAACTCCTCCAGACTTTTGAATTTTATCACAACAAGATGCATGCACCTACAGACCCTCATACCCATTTGTTGGTAATGTGTTTAACTAAAAAAAAAGCTAACAGCTCTTAGACTATTTGTTAAAGTTTAAAATAAAAATATATTCTTGACATTGTTTGCCTAATAAATACAAGGACTGGACAATGTCTACGTTATAATTAAAATCTAGCACCACACACAGTTGACATTATTATTAATGTTTAAATTTAAAGGTTTAAAGTTATTTAAGAACACGAGTAAAATAATTTATTTTTCTATTGACTATTAATTTAATTAACCTAAATGAACGCCCACAGGTCTGAATTTCGATCGATATTTTTTTCTCTGAATTTCAAAAATTAATTTCCCATCATATTTTTTGCATAAAAATAACATTCTCTATAAAATCAACAAAATACAAAAAAAAAAAAAAAAATAATAAATATTAATAATTACTTTCGTGGGAAAATTCCAACAATCATACACCTGCCTCCATTCCTGACAATTGCGCAAATTCTTCCCAAAGGCAGTTTTCAATTTCAATTCATCTCTCGACTTAAATAGCACTCATGATTCATGGCATGGAAATGAGGCTCACTCCACGACTGCTCAAAGTTGCCTGAGATTCGGCGGAACTTCTTTGTTTAAGCAAGCGCTTGAAGCGGTTTCGAGTCTTGTGTATCTATTAGTAGGCAGAGGTACTTTATAGCTGACTTCTGTGTTGTGGGTGCAGATGCAGAACTTTTTGAATAATTAGCTTCAGTAGTTAGTTATGCGTGCAGATGCGCATTTTTTGAGAGGAACTCGCATTTGTTTTTTTTTTCTTATACTGGAGTTCTTGTTGATGATTTTTTTTTTTGATTTTTCGAGAACGCTTCTCATTTTGTTGAGATTTTTTTTATACTTCATATCTGATATGATTGTGCTGTGAGTTGGATTTTGTGAAATTAATCAGAATCTGGAATTGGATTCCCAATTCCCACACACTATACACTTTGTAGGTCTATAAGACTCATTGTTATTGGGTTACAGGTAAATGAGTACACCTCGTTTTCCAGTTGACCCAGTTTTATTTAAAAAAATGTTAAATAAGCAAGAACAGCTTGCTGGTTATAGAGTTGGTATGTAGTAGGTACCACTTAAAGGTAGATATACTTAAAATCAGTGGCAATGGGTATAAGACTCTAGGTTGAACTTCTCTTTGAGGTTTACGAGTAGATATCATTAACGACGTGATGATGAACGAACTTGGGTGGAAAATAGGGTTTTTGATTATTCTGTTTATTTTGGTTTGGTTTTTATGTTCATACTTTTGCAATAATGGGTGGTTTTCATGGAATCGCTGCTAGTTAAGGTTGGCCTAGTTGGCAATTGGAGATCAAAAAAAAAAAAAACATACAAATAATTTATAGGTACCAAGAACTGACTACCAGGCAATCATGGTAAATAAAAAACTGAAGATTGATGTAACAGATCTTTAAGAATATAAGTAGGTCAAATAGATTTAAATAATTTTTTAGTAAGACTTTAAAGAGAAGGGTTTATATTGTAATAGTGTGAAAAGGTTATGCCAGTGAAGTACGAGTATAAACTAAAATAATTTCATTCAAAGAACTGATTCGATTTTTTCTTTTCCAATTAACTGACCTATACTATTAATCAAACTAGACGATAAAAAACACAGTAAACTTTTAAAAGTACTTAATTTTAGATACATTAATTTTTATTATTCTATTTTTAAACTGAAGCTACGATAAAACGGTCAATGCGGTCATCTAAAGTCGAAATAATTTTAAATTTAGTCAAAAAGTTGTCTTATCGAATGATGATGAATGCTTTTATGTTTACACCTGGAACCTCATGGGTAACAGGTCAAAATAGGTTAACTATAGCCATAAAGATTGGTAAGCCCTAAAAAAATACTTGGAATCAAGGCTTTGACCAGATTTATGTACATACATAGTAGTTCTAATAATGATTAGGTTTCCTTACGATAAAATATTCTTACACAAGAAACAATGAGTATATTCACATCATCGATACCTGATACGATTTCGATCTTCTCATTGAAAAAAATTTTAGAAATACTTTGTCGTAGCGAGAGTGTATCGGTATTGGCACAATAGTGTGATCTGGTCTTAATATTTCTCAAGGAAAATGAATTCCTAATTTTTCAGCGAAATATTGATTTTGCTGTGACTTTAAGATTTTTTATAAATTCATAAACGAAATTTGTATTACTGACCAATTACTGAAACTAGCTACCATATTTATATATTATATTTGTAGTACCTCGTGGCATAATGGTTAGTGCGTAGGACTGTCATGCCAAAGGTCTGGGTTCGATTCCCGGCCACTGCCACCTAAAAACAAATGTTTTTTTCCGAGGTACTGCCTCTTGCGAGGGACTGACAAATCCTCCAATAGTATACTTGTCATGAATAAGTGCTTCTCATCTAGCCGTTCGGACTCGGCAAAAAAATTGTAGGTCCTCTCCATTCCTGCCAACAACACGCACACAGGAATGGTTGAGAGTTGTTAGTCACTAGGCCCTGGTTTTACATGAGCTGTTGCGCCACAAAATTTATTTTTTATTTTAGCTACCATATTTAATGCCGATGTCAGATGTTATACTTTTCTTTGCGAAAATCCCTCAAATGAGGTGCAAAAAATCGTACGTGATCTTGAAAAAAAAAACAAAAACTTTCAAAATTCTAAAAAAAGGTGACTTACGAAAACTCGTTGACACTTTTTGCGAATGTCTCACAAGTGAGAAATCAAAATTCAATTGTGACCTTCTGTGAAGTTTCTTATACGTTTCTTTTATAACTTTTCTGTGAAGTTAGCAACTCACATCGCGAATCCCGGGAATCAAGCATGGTAGCAGTTTTTTTTTCATTTTAAGAATATGATAGGTTCAAATTCTGAAGTCCTTGAAAAACTTAATTTTGGTCAACTTCACATTGAATTTTGGGATTTTTTTTTGAGTAAGGACCTGAAATTTGCATTTGGACTCTAGTGCTGAAATTGAAACTATAATCAAAATATGATGTTTTTTCATCACGATTGAGGTAAGTTCATCTTAGTCCAAGCTCAAAGAAGGGCTGACGACGATACTTTTTAGCTGGAGGAAAGTGACTTTAATGAAATCCACCAACTACCTCTAATATTTTTTCTTATATCTTGGTTCCTCGGAAACGGCTCCAATGATTTTGACACAGTATTGTTTTCCTGCTACGATATTTCCACGCAGAATTTATGTTTGGGCTAACTAATTGAATTTTTGCTTAGACATTGTGAAACAAGCCCTTTGAAATTTTCAAGACAGTAAAAAACTTAAATTAAAAAGATTTTAGTTCATTTACTATTCATAATTTTTTTAAATGATTTTTATTAAATATTAAAAATACCAAGCGAGTTCAACTACAAGATCAAAAACATGTTATTAAGTCGTGCATTTTGTTTTTGTTTGTGACTGATACCAGACTGAAACTAGACGAGACCGATACCGATACCAACACGAGACTTTGCAATACAAGACCAAACGAGACTGAGTTATACGAAACCAATACCGATACCGAAACGATTCCAAATTTTTCGATTTTGACCATACCGAGATGATCCCTACAAAAGTATCGTTTGGTTTAGTATCGTGGCCATCAGCCTTAGCTCCAAGGTATTCTCGAAACAATTTCTCTGAACGAGTCCCAGTCTAATAATTTATATGTTAATTTTGTTTTACAATTTTGTTTGATCTTATAAAAATATGAATACGGTATATCATATATATGGACATTAGGGTGGTCCTTATATGGGGTTTTCTTGAAATTCTGAAATGGATAGGCATCAAATGGTTCTTCATAGAAAAACAATTTTTTTCTAATTTTTTCAGATTTTTATTTCGACCCCCTGGTCTCCCTATTTTCACTTTTAGGTGATTCTTATAAAACGCGAAAAAAAACAATATGATTGTATAGATTAGATTTAGACGAGAAAATAATACTGGAGGAGGGGTCTATTTTCCCCCATTAAGGCGGAAGGGGTAATTTTTTCAATATTTGGATCAAAAAAAAAAAATTATCAAAAAAAAAAACGGGAGCACTTACATATCACGTCTTAGCTTTTTTAAAGCCATTCCATTCTATAATATGCTTCTTAAAGAAAGTTTTTACTTTGATTAGTTCTTGAAAAAATAATTTTCAAACTTAAAAATAAAAAAATAATAATGGTATTTTAAAATTAAAATTATTTTTTCAAAAACTATTTAAAATAAAAGCTTAATTTAGAAAGGATATTATAGAATGGAATCATGGCTTCCATTTTTCCATTTTTTAAAAATAATTTTTTTGTTTTTAGCCAAATTTTTAGATAATTACCCCTGCCGCCTGAACGGGGGGAAATAGACCCTCCCTCCGATACAATTTTTTTCTAGTCTCAATTTAATCTTTACATTCTGATTTATTTTCGCGTGTTATAAGAAAAATCCTTTACCCATAATTAGTACCTAAAAGTGAAAATAGCGGGACCAGGGGGGTGAAGTAAAAATCTGAAAAATTAGGGAAATTGTTTTTCAATGTTTTGAATCGAATGAGAGAAGAGAAGAATCTGATTCAGACTAAAAGCTAAATCAAGGCCCAGAATCTCATTTAAAATGTTTATTATGTCACTGAAATTTATAAATACCGTTCGATAACTTAACATGGTATTTCATATAATTTGAATAAAATTTAATTTTAACAAAATATTTTTATACAATAATGGCAGGATCAATTCCTTCACCCTGGATAGAGCTAAAGACAACGAAGCTTGGGGATAGAGTCCATTAGTCTTAGCTCTTCGAACGAGGTTAAGATAGCGAAAGTTAGGATAGAGACCTAGTCTTAATGATGACCCCGGAGAATAGAAGCCTTAGACAGCGAAGGTAAGAATAAAGTCTCTTTGTCTAAGCTTCTAGAAAGCGGTGGTAGGTTAAGACAGTGAAGAATGGGGTAGAGTCCCTAGTCTTAACTAATAATAAAGCAGGGGAAGAACGGTGGAGGGTTTAAAGCCAAAAACTTTTGAAGCTACTACTTAGTGTGCAGTGTGCTTCGTTATTAGTTTTTATACTTATAGGTTTGAGATGGTTCTTTACCTTGTACACTTGATTGGTGCTATATAACTTGGTGGCAAGCTGATTTTTAAAGAATTTTCCAATCTTACTTGTTGACTTTGCTGCCCGAACCAAATGTGTATTGTAAAAACCACGAACGAAATTTATTTGCTGACGTCGCCAACTGTCGGTGTGTGTCCTTTTTTGAAATTTGCCTGGACGGCTTTGAAGCATTTGTTGGTAATTCATTGCTGACTTCATAGCTAACTGCAACTGCTTGAATCTTTGCATTGAATAAAGTAAAGTAAATGGCTTGGTGGTTGGGGGATAAAAAGATGTAACTTCGTTACAGCATATATTTATAATTTTCAAGTTATTAAATGTTCGAGTTTTCATACAATTAAAGAATCGATTTCAAGGTTTTTCTTATATTTTTTCTATAATTACTTACATAAGTTCCAAGCAACTAGATCATAAGAGCAAATGCATGCAATTTAATCATGGATTTTATTTCTTTAAATTATATGTTTGTCTATTTTTAATTCTCATTATTACTCACTATTCGATTCAAAATAAAAATGTAAACATTTTGTAAACCAAGTTTACTCCCAGTTAATAAATTCTTAACAATCTTCCCAATTCCATCATTGGATAAACACTAAGTACTGCAAGTGTTTATTTCTAACTTGTTGACTTCAAACAAGTCCGCAAATGTTGGTTGAAATTTATCAACTATTCAACAAGTTTATTTTCTTTTTTTTTAACTCTTGTTGTTTACAGTTACAAAAACGATGGATTAATGAAATTTCCCACTTATTGAAAGAAGCCAAAACAATTGTTCAAAGTCTCTTAGACTTGTTGCTCCGTGTTACACAAATTTTCAAAAGTTGTTAAATTTCACTTGTTTAATAAGCACTTTTTGTATTTTGTTATTGTTTTTTATTCAAAACAAGCTATTTCTATCTTTTATTGCTGTTAAAACTCAAAATTTAAAACTGAAACATTTTTATGCCTCGGAAAACCAGTGTTTTCAAAATGTTAGCATTATTAAAGTCGGAATATCACAGATCTGAGCTTTAGTATGGAAAAAAGTGTCATGAAACTTATTCTAAAGAATATTACTATCCAATGTTCAATATGTAATAAACACAATTAAAAACACCACCTGCAACATGGCTCATGTTATTTTTATATCTGGCGACTTGAATCTTGTTGTTGGAATACAAATATTGAATATTTTCATCATTAACTTAATATGAGTGTTTTTTATGATACAATTCTACCCCTCCATTACATAACTGCTCATAAATGACGCCTCAAGGATAACGATGTAGAATAAACCCTTTTAAAATAGTTTCAAAAAATAAATCATAACATTTTATTATTGATATTAAGTAAGTTTTAATCTTTTTCATTTAATTTCCCAGAAGTGAAGGACCTTTAAATTTAATACTCAACTTATTGTTATGGTTCAATAAATAAAACGATCTAAAGAATTTAACCATTTTGTTGGTATACATGTGTTGGTATCTAGTAATTAGGAGCATTGCTCCTTCTACAGAAGCAGTAAAAAGACGCAAATCGTAATTTTTATTTCTTTTTTTAACATTATATTGCCCATAATATAATTTGAAGTCTATTTAACTTTAAATTAAATGTGAACAAAGTTTTCATTGCTTTTCATTATGTAGGTATGGGTAGGTGGTTTTGATTTGGGTTGGCAAAATTTTATCATCATCGTAATAAGACGAGAGAAAGGCATCTTAAATGTATTTTTATTTTTTAAATAAAAAAAGGCTTTAAAATTCAATGAAATTATATTATTTTTCTTATCAAGATTTTATAACAAAATTTTTTCTTCTTTTTTTAATATACAATATTTTTTTCATAGAGATTAATTTTAAAATCAAAAACTTAACATTTTATCTTAAGAGCATCCTAAGTTCAAGGCACCTTCACCCTTCACGCATCTAACATCTAAGATGTTAATCTAAATCAGATGATTCCCATTGGCTTTCATTAGTCTTATTAAAATATAATAAAACAATCTTAAAAGTGCTCAGAAACCACAATAAACATGACAAATAGTGAGAAACATTCAGTTTAGTATGGTGTGATATATTATTATCCTCTTAAGTGAAATTTTATTGCTCAAATCATAATCAATCTTCTGGTAGATACCTTCTACAAAAAACATATTATACCAACAAAGTCCCCGTGCAATTTTATTGACTATACATCAATAAATCCTCAATGGTCAATGCGATACATGGCATGCGACCCAAAGAACATAATATTATTATTTATATACAGATATTTATTTGTTCAATGCGCATGAGGCCAAGGGACTTTAATAGCAACAAAAAAAAAAAAAAAACAGTTAACATAAGGAGCACCTTTTGTGTCTCGCCTAATCGGTGATAGATCTTTTTCTGTTCTACTGGAAGATATATTTCATCCAAAGTTGACAACACCCAACAATTGTCAATCGTGGTCTTGAAAATCAATTATAATGAATTTTTATGATTATTGCAAATTCACGCAGGTGCTTTCTTGGTGCAGGTCCTGAATTTTAATTATTTTATTTTTTTTTTAGATTCAGAAATGACTGACCAACAACAGAAGAAAATTTCGCCATAAGAATAGTTTCGATAGTTGTAAAATTATTCTTTTTCTGAAATTTTTAATTTGGGAAGTTTTTTTAAAAAGAATTAAGAATTTTTTCAACGGAAACAAATCATGGAACTGAAAAACAAATCCAATGGACCTCAACCCATTGAGTTTCTATTAGACGACTTATTTAAGGTTTTAAATAGTTGCCATAAAAATGCCTGATGATTTTATTTATAACTAAGCGTGGACACTGGACAAATAATGAAAATTTATAAATATCTACTCGTTGAAAATCAGTTATGGAAAATTTGACCCAACTATACCATTTTTAACTTTTATTCTGAAGTGTGAGATGTTTGTTAAAACGTTTTGATAGTTGCGATAAAAAACGAATTTATGTAGGTTAGGTTATATAACTATAATAATTTTTACCAAGTATTGTAAATTGATTTTGTCGAACGTTGGACACAATTAATTGCTCAGAGGGAAAACGTTCCCAGTTGGCAGTTTATTTATATTGTTATTAGACAGTTTTTGATACTTGTTATAATAAAGTTTAAAGTCGTAAGTGACAAAAAATATTGAATATTTTTTACTAAGGATTGCTAACAACTACCTAGCAAGTTGGCTTTCTTCAACAAAAAAGACTACGAAAAGGGAAAAAAGGCCAATCTGCAGAATAAATAATCCAAGTGAAGATTTTTAAATGTAATCATCCTTAGAAACACTCAACAAAAACGAAAATTTCATGACCAAATCGTTTGCAAAACAATAGTGAAATATGTCGCATTCCATGCCAAATCACCGAATTTTTTACACGACCCTCTTCGCTTTCGCGCGTTTTTTGATATAAATTGTGGCATGAATGAAAACAGCTTATTTTTATTTTTATTTCATTTTGTAATTGCTTAATAACGGTAAGATACAATATCTTATAAGATAGTTATAAGCTAATTTTACAGAGTGGAGCAAGCAATAAGTTAAATTAATATTAAAATTGAAGCTAATATAGTTAAGCAATAATGAGAAAAAATATTTAATACAATTTTTAGAATTTTATTTAAATATTTACTGAAAAATGATTTTTTAAAACCTTTTTAATTCTTGTTGTGTTTTGAATTTCTTTAATATTATGCGGTAAGGAATTCCAAAGACGGACTGAATTAATACAAAATTGGCTCTCGGATGTTAAAAATGAATCGCGAGGATGAATCAGTTGTTGACAAGATCTATGCGAAGTAGCAAAACTAATTTGATTAAAACAGTATTGTGGTTGGTGTGTCAGCAGTATATCAGAGAGCAAGATCAAACTCCGGAGTTCAAGATAATTTTCAAACAAAGCCGGCAGCAGAGTAGCAAAAACAGATATTCTCTCGTATCTTCGTAGGCTGAAGACATAACGAACAGTACTATTAAAGGCAACATTGATCTTACGTTTGCTTGCGCAGTTGCAGTGGCGGTATATTTCGCACCCATATATCAAAATTGGTAATATTAAAGTTTTAGAAAGAAGTAAACGTGTTTTGTGTGGCGTAAAGACTCAGTTACCCTAATGCGTGTAGTACAACATATACTTTGCCGACGAGTCTATTTATATGATTGTCCCAGGTCAAAAAGCGGTTAAACGTCACTCCGAGATCTTTGGCAGTTTCAACATATTTGATTGAAGCATTCCTCAACACTATCGGTGGAAAATAATCAAAATCTAAACTCTTTGTTGATATAACTACACATTTTGATTTTTTTGAGTTCAAAATAAGACCATCTGAATGGGACCAATTTAAATTTTTTTCAAGGTCTTCATTGACACTGAAAGCTCAATGTTTAATGTGTCCAAGGGGGCAGCTTAGGTATAGCTGGACGTCATCAGCATACATATGACGAGAATAGTTGTCAACCAAAGATGAAAGTTCATTGACGTAAAGAGAATAGTAGAGGACCCAATACAGACCCCTGGGGAACAACAGTGGTAATTGGCAAAAATTAGAAAAGCTATTCCCGACTTGAACCATCTATATTTAAATAGTCAAAAGAATACATAAGCTTAGTAGCACATAAATAAAAATTAAACTTCTTGATAAGCTTCTTACATAAATAGACATGTTTAACTGTGTCGAAAGCCTTTGAAAAATCAAACAAAACCAAAAATGTTACCTCATTCTTATCCAAAGCGTGCCTTATTTCTGCAGTGGCGTTCAGAAGTGCTGTGGTACAGCTGTGCTTTTTACGAAAACCAGACTCTTTTGGTAAGATAAACATTGATTTGTTTCTGCAAAATGTTCTCAATAATTCAGTTGCAAAAGCCCGATGATGGAATTTGTATCCAAAACGCGTTGCATTCAAAATTAAATCGTTGTGTTTGTTAAAACTTAAAGTTTTACAATAAATTAAATAAAACAGAATATTTTTTCATTTTCAATTATGTATTTATTTATTGATTTACTTAGTTTATCTTATTTCTCAATGACCTTCGACAAGTAGGAAAGGACTGAGATAGGCCTGAATTCAGTCCGTTTGCATTTTTTTGAGAGTGGTATAATTTTAGCTACCTTTCACAGGCCAGGATACACACCCGACATTGAAATTATATTATATTATAAATACTCGTATTATAGTAAAAAGTGCGACCCCTTCGATTAAAAAAATAAAAATTAAAAATTCTACTTTTTTAACGCAACTTTTTACTAGGCTATTGGTATTGATTATGTCCCTAAATCCAGGGCAATAGGGAACTAAGACGTTCATGGGGTTTTATTGTAAAATTCAATAAATGGGTAATTGAAGAAGGGAAAACCGTGGAGTGCTATGAAATGACAGGGTCCATTTTTGAAGGGGGTGCAAAAGCACCCTTTTTGGTTTCTTGCATTTAACTCGAAAACGAAGTAATATTTCGAGATGATGTTGAAAACATTTTTTGTAGACAGTAAATTTCACAATTGTATAACTTCAAAAAATAAAATTATAGAGAAATTTGAACTTTTTCGCACTTAAAAGGTTGCCATCTTTTTCAAAATTTAAAATAATTGCCAAATCAATAAACTTGCTCTTATAGACCTGGTTTTTAAATATATTATAGCTTGGACACTAACAAAATAGTGCCAGACGAGTTTCTCGATCGAAAAGGCTCAAAGTTTTTTTTTTAAAGTAGGGGAGAGTGGGTACGAACGTAACAGGGGGTCGGTTGTAACACTCAATTTTTACGAAAAACTAGATCTGAATGCGTTAATTTTTTAATGCAAAATCTTTTGCATTTAAGTCCTGAATGTACCCACAAAAAATCAAATGTCAACAAACTCCCATGTGCTAACAAAGGTTAAAAAAGTGAAATTCAAGTAGAAAAGAAATTTTTTCTAGATAGTTTTTCACTATATATTTTCTAAAACAGTAAATTTATTCATTAATTTAACGCACACGTACCATAAATCACTATTTTTAGAATCGTATGGTGTTAGTTTTTTTTTCGATATGCCTTTAAGTTTGCTTTTAAACTTATTTTTTACATAAAAAAGTGTGGGGTGGACGGTTGTAACATTTTTTGTGTGGACGTTTGTAACATATTACAAGAACAAAAAACCGTTTGTGTTACAACCGCCCACACTCAGTTTTAGGGGACTTTTTTACCTAGAAGTTGGATCTTATAGCTCACAACATGTTTTCTATCTAAACGAATACTGAATTTACTAAAACATGTTATACGATACATAGATATTCAATTTAAAGGTTTATTAGAGCACTTAGTTAGTTAAAAATAAAAAAAATAATGTTTTCATTTCTTTTTAAAGATAAACAAATATTTTGGTTTCTATTTCTTGCATTTATATCGTGTTACAATCGTCCTTTCATCGTGTTTCAATCGGTACACCGAAAAGGACGGTTGTTACATTTCACTTTACTTTTCATACGACACATTCGGATCAAAGACAAAATTGGCAATCGGGATATTTTTTTAATGTAGTCGAATGTTCATTCCTTACTATGCATTAAGATATATATCATGGAACTGAGCGCTCGTATGGAAAAAAGTGCTATCGAACTTTTTTAGAAAAGATTGTCTACTAAATACACATAGCTATCTAGCATAAATTATGTTTTAAACACTTCACGACTTCGAAGGAAAACGCAAAAACCAGTATTTTTAAATTATGGATAATTTTTGAAATGATCACATCTTTAAAATTTAAATGATCATTATTAAAAAATATATATTCTACCTCTAAGGGGGTCATATGATAAACAAAATTTCAGTGACAATTTTTCAATATTGTTTTAGTGTTGTTTATAAGAAACCCATATTTTCACAACTTCACCTTTTTGAAATATGGAAATATCTCTTACCCGAAAAACAATTTCAGTATATTTTTTTGCAGGCAATAAAACTTATTAAAAGAGCATAAATTATTATCAGACAACCTTATCATTTAAGAGTAAAACACTAAAACCCCGGAAATTTTGGATTTTGAAAAAATTTTTAAATTGATGAAATCTTTGAAATTGTAGGTCTAAAAAAAAACTAAGTTCTTATGTGGAAGTTCTTATGGTATACAAACTTTGTATTAAGTTATCTTTGATAGCATTCAACGTCAATGATTTAAATGCCAAAAATAAAAATTATCGTCATTTTACCCTTTTTAAAATAATAACAAAATAGATACTTAAATAAGAAATACAATTTCTGTTTCTACTAAAATTTTCCCTTGGATAAAATTTAAAAAAAAAAAACAATAAGGCGAAATTCTCTTGATCCTCCGATTAAAGTCCTTAAAAGAACAATCGAAACCACAACAAAATGTCAACAAAGCACAAAATATTCAAAATCAGGTGGCAAACAAGTTAGCAATTCTTTGGCATTATCAGAGGCGGGCCAGTTATTCAGGATGTAGCGTCATGTGTTTATTGATTTAGTATGCAAAACGTAGGCTAATCGTTATGGGTGATTCAGTGGATGTCTGCATAAAATTAAGGATTCTCCTCTTGTGTTCTTTTGGTTTCTGGTTCTGGGTCTCTGTTTTCTTTCTTTTTTTCTGATGCTTGACCACGTTCTTCCTAATAATCGAACAACAAATTAAAATTCCTAAATGCAAACTCTCAAGCTTTATTGCTTTGAATAGAATGGAAAGAAAGACGTGGCTTGTTGTACTATATACATATTGTTGTAGGTACATAGGTAGACTTGCCGCAGCATGTCAATCAATATGCGGTAGTGGGTTCATTGAAACCAAAAGACAGCCAACTAAGGAGTGGTCAAGGGAGGACACCATTTCAGAGTATGATAATATGCATTAATCCCGGTCCCAGTGAGTGGGGTTGGAGGTGAAGTTTGTAACAAATCGGTGCCATATTCATTACCCAACGGGAGTGCATTGCATATGGCGGGTGTATGTGTATAAATATTCAAAAGTACGAAGGTTTAGTAGGTATAGTTGCCCGTTAAAGTATATAGGTATATGTATTTCTCTCGTTTCGTTTAAATTAAACGGTTGCATGCTCATTACATGCAATCGCATTTTAATTCCCTTTGAATCGGAATTTCAATTATGAAATTCTATTTAAGCTTGATGGCGGAGTAAATTAATATTTGCCACCTAACGGCACTAAACGGATTAGTTATTCCAGTTTGGTATTTCTGCTCTGTTAATGTGTTGAAGGAGTGCTTTATAGCTATTATGTCTGGGATTTTTTTTTTTTTTAATGTTTTGTTGCTTTCGGATGATGAGCAGAAGGCATGAATCAGTGTATGTAAATCTATTCTATTATGGTGAGAGATTAACAATTTCTAGCTCCCTTCGTTGGTTTTGATGGCTTGAGGGGACAGGAATTTTGTTAAGGAAAATTAACAACTTTATGTGGGACTTTGTTTAATTTAAATAAATATTCAAATTACGTTTAGAATGAGAAGTTTTAAGGCAAAGTCACCGTTAAAGACAACGACTTTTAAGAGTGTGAGAAAATAGTATCCAAGTTATATTGGCAGTTGAGCTGATATTTAAACAAAAATCTTCTAACGAGATATCGGTAAAATCAGTGAAGCGCATTTATAAAAAATATATTAATATGACTTTTTATGATTGGAGGGTGCTTCCAAGGAATTAAACGTTAATGTGATCAATAACATGCATTTTCCTTCGCCTCTGGCACTATTTGGTCAAGTTAGGTTATGTTAAATTTAGTATAAGCTTCGCATTTCAAAACATTTTGACTGAGAATATATTTAAAGAACTGTTTTTGAACTTTATATCCTTCCTCAATCCACAGCACAATCCTTCCTGTCATACAGACCTCTTTGGTGGTCCATCAGATCAGAAATACTGTGTGCTCATTAAATAGACCTACAGAAGATATTAAATAAGCTTTTTCCATAAGAGCGATCGGATTAAAGATATTTCTATTTCAGAAAAGTGAAATAGTGAAAATGTAGGTTTTTCATTAAAAAAAAAACATTGAAACAGTATTTTTTAGCTAACAAACTTTACCGAAATTTGTCAGTCATTTGAATTTTCTATAGAAAGCATTTTTTTAATTTTCTTATAGTGATCATTTGAAATATATTAATACTTCAAAAAATTGCTCAAAACTGAAAAATACCATTTTTGCCTTTTAAACAGCGATGTTTCTTAAACATTCTCTAAAAAAAATTTCGATGACAAAATCTTTCGTGTCAGAACTCAGGTCCTTAAATGTGGTCAAATCTTGAAAATTCTGGTTTTTCGAGGACATTATTTTATGCATCGCAATGCTGGCAAATCTGATCTTTAATTTTATATAAAAAAAAGTAATTTTTGTCCATTATTCAAAATAATCAAAACCCAAAGTTTTGGGCTAAAGAAACATTTTACTTTTGCCCCGAAAAAACAGTATTTTGAAAATTCAACGTTTTAAAAATCGCAATATCTTGGAACTGAACATTCGTATGGAAAAAAGTGTCATCGATTTTCTTTTAGAGAAAACAATTATTAATTTCGCAATTTTTTATTCTGGTCTTTTTTAAATGCTTCTAGACCTACAGAATTAACGGTTGGTCCGACTTGGTGCAAGGTGCAAGGAATGTTAAACTTTTCATGTGGTAACCGAAGAAAGGCTTTCGGGCATAGCTGCAACTCTGACAGTTTTGAAGTAATATGGCTTTATTTAACGTCATATTAGGACCTTAACACTTCACTTTATTTTGTTTCAAGAAACTCAGAGTAAAACGTCAGGTAAATAAATAACCTGGGCCTTGTAAAATTCACAAAGTGAAAAATCCTATATGGAGTAACTGACATTTCAGTAATTTACCTGATTTTAATAGCCTTATATTCAGTGTGAAAAATCTTACCATTCTTACCATATTCAAGTTGATTTATGAAGACGGCCTGTTATTTTAGCCCTAAATTCTGGTAAATAAGAAATTTGACAAGAACATAGTGTTAATTTTAACCGATGTTACGTTTTTTCAACACTATATGTTATTAATTTCTCTTTTACCACAAATCGGGTTGAATTAACGTTTTATATTGTTGTTTTTACAATTTTTACTTGTTAAATTTAACCCGGCCTTTTTCTTAAGAAGCATTCTGCTAGCTTATATCAACGTGATACCAGTGTTAAAATGAGTATAAACAAGCCATCCAAATAAAATGATTTGAATCTAACCAAACACACACAGGGCAGTGTTGTGGCTCAGGGGAGGCACATTAGCCAGTGCTGGCTAGCCAGTTGGCTACAAACATTGACTGTCAAATTGCATTTCGTGTATTTGCTGTGACGTAGGCGGTATGCTTCTAGACTGGCCAGTGTTCGCATGTTAATCTAAATGGAATAAATCTACCCCAAATTTAGAGAAAGAAATATATTTTCTACGATATTCTGCTTTTTCAAGATTAAAGCTGAAACCACTTTAGTCTGTCGTTTATGTGGTGTGACGTGCTATGTTGTGTTGTCAACTGGTCTTACTAATCAAGCGTGCAGAATTGCAAACTGTCATAACCGTGTTCTTAGAACATTTTTATCTTCGCTTCAAAAAAATCTACGGAATTATACCAAATTGTCGCAATATTTAACATTCTTCTCTTTTTGAGCGGAGATAAAAATGCAGTGTTTTAAGGCTTGACACCGAAAACCAAGTTTGGACTTTGTTACAACGGTTTAAGCTTATTTTAACCACTTTGAAAATTTTATTGTTGAAAAAAGAACTTTGGCGAGACTATGGAAAGACCAAAGTGAGATGATGGCAAAACATGCACAATGCAAAAAACCACGTGTAAATGTCATGGCGATGGCAAAGCAAGTCTTTAGTGAGAAAACCACGATATAGATTCCTGTGTAAATGGTCATGGCAAGATCACAGCGAGGGGAGCTTAACGACCACGTTACTAAAAACTACGTTTGACATGACTCGTCGTCGTCGTCTTCACTTCAAACCGACTTAGCCAACTTGATTTTCAAAAACAAAATTCAGTTATATTCTGGATTTAACAACTTAAATTGGCCTCCGGAGTACAGTTTAGATCCGATTGGATTAATGGGGATTGAATTCAAAAATTTGGATTTAAGTTAGGACTAAACGAGTTAATAATATGGAACTGGATTTAATTTTTGGATTTAAACTACTTTTGATCTGAATCTAAGTTTTAATCTGGATTAGACGAGTGAATAATATGGGCATAAGCAAATTTGGACATAGACTCCCCGCTTTTTATTTAATTAATATTTTGTGAAAGAAAATATGATTAATCTTTAGCTTAAGACCTATTTTTCCAAATCTGCAAACTGCAAGATTCTGTCGAACCCTGTTACTGGATGCTTTACTGACTTCCCAACTGGCTACAAAAAAAGCCAGCCAGTTGACGATCCAGTTGCTCAGGTTTGCATGTGTTAGTAAAACTAGCTAGACAGTACTGGCTCGTGTGGCCTCAGGTGAAACTAGATTTTCATTTAAAATGAACTAGATTTTCAGGAAAAAATAATTAGTTTTACTATTTTAAGGTAGTGTTAAATTAACAAGATATCATGCAGATTTTACCTGCAACCTATATTGATTTAACATGGCATTCAAATCAGGTGTATGGTTAAACAGTTAAACTGGGGCCTATTTCTGCGCACTACATAAATTAAGTACATCACCTTAATTCTACAAGTTCATCCTGCAATTACACCAGTTACATTTATGTTTTAATAAACTTTTTCATCTTTTATTTCATAAACCCAGTTGTGTGTTTGAATCAGACAAATAAAACGGATGTAGTAAATAGATTTAAATGTACAATGTAGTTGATGTAGCTCTGTTGAAGTATAGCGCTGAAATAGGCCCCTGATCTACAGTGTTGAAAAATAACAACCTGAAAAACAGATATAATAAACCAGAAATTGGTTATTAACACCTGCTTTTTTCTGTGAGTGCGTGTCTTGAAAGTATCTTTGTAGTATCTCCGAAAAAAAGTTTGCGCAATTTAAGAAAAAAAAAAAAATGAAAATGTTTGACCCTACGATTTTTTTAGGTTAGTTTTTGATAACTTTTCCTGTTTAGATTTTTATTAAATTATTTTAAACCATCCATTTCGATATACAAATTTGGGTAGAATTGTGAATTGAAAATTTAGTTACACTAAAAATATTGAAAACTGGCCAGTGTGACCATTCTCTCTGAAACTCATGGGTGAATTTAGTAGCATTTTCGGTTTAGGCATGCTTATGGAACAAACACACATATTCAATAATACAAAACCTATTCTATTCAAAAGCCTATAAAACAGATAAATTTTCTTTAAAATTCAGTTAACAATTTTGTAGCTAAAATAAGTTCAAGTACAATTGGGGGTTTTTACACCCATTCCAAACAAAAGTCTGAAGGTATCGTAAATATACCTGTAAGTGTCAAAAACCATTCCTTTCTTTAAAAACACTTCTACGTACCAATAATTTAAATTCAATTTCCCGCACAACCAATAAAAGCTAACTATCACGAATCAAATAAAATTTGGTACTTTGAATATTTTTCCGACCTTCATTATTCTAATGTTTGTTGTTTTTTTTTTTTACTATTGTTAGCTTGTTCTACGCGATATCTTTCAAATTATTCTTCATTGATGGCTGCTCTTTAATTTAATTAAACAGGTACAAAAGGTAGGTATATATAAGATAGAAGAGGTAGCAGGAAGGTATATTTAAACCTACCTACACAGATACTTTTTAATAATCCTATGCAAATGAGATTATGCAAAACAAATGTAACTACCTCAGTGATCGTTGTCGTAATAATAATAGAAAAGGACATCATCGCATCGCACGCACAAAAAAAAAAAGTAATAGAGCCCTATAGTTGTAAAGCCTGTAGCCCGCCCGCAATCTATTTAAAATTCGTTGTACTTTTCCTCGAACGGACAGGGACGGACGGTCGAGTGTGGCCAGAAAGAACATCAATAAAAGTCCCATAAAAATTCAGATTGTTATCAATTTAAGTAGAGGGCAATCGAAGAATAAAGCGAAGGTAAAAATAAGCAGAAATCAAAAGAATTAAATTGAAAAAAAAAAAAAATAAAAAATTGTTAAACAAATACCAGCAGCCACACCAAAACGCTATTTGAATTCCTAATGTCGACGACGACAACGCTGGCTGGGTTCATGGTTGTATTATATTTTGTCTAAACGGCAATTGTGTGACATAAGCCACATTACTTTACCTTACTTTTAACTACCACACATATATACCTACAGAGGCAGAGGCACAGATGATGACATTCCTAGAGAAGAAGGAACCGAATTTAATTCTATTAATCTTACACACCTTCGAACTTTTATTGCCTTCTGGGAAAATTTATTACTCCCGTGCCGACGTGGTTAGCAATCAGGTGCTTTGGTGGGTATAGGATGGTGTGGTGGTGGTGATGGCGGCAGCGGGCGCGCTGTAGAGTATAGTTATGGCGCACTTTTCCATCGATTTACTCTGACGTAAGCCATATTAGCTTCCAGAGTAGGCCAGAACAGAAGAATAAGAAGCAGGCAGAAGAACTCACCAACTAGCCGAAGGAAGACTGACTGTAATTTCAATTTAAGTCGCATTTATAAGATGGTACCCAGCTGTAGACACCTATCCATAAGATACATTGCAATTCAGGTGTAAATTGGAATGGGTGGTATGGTGTGGTGTGTAAATTGGTACCTAAGTGCGGCCATGCCACACCTGTGAATATGCGTGAGTAACTCAATTGAGGCGGACACTTCTTGGTATAGCCATTTAGGTAGGTATAGGTACCTTCTATACGACGGTCTTTAGGAATATAACAAGAAATGTCTTCTTTTTGTTTCCTTTATATAACGGCTTTGTCAGCACGCAGGGATTTTCCTGGGATTTTTTTTCTTTTTTCAATTTCCTTAACGACTACGGTGACGTTATACATATATTTTGGGTGCGATATGCGAACGAACAAAAAATAGAAGGTCAGTGTTATTTATTTTTTTTCTTACCAAATAAAGCAAAAGCCAGCAAAATACCTACAAACATATTGACATGCGAAGACTATAACAATAAATACAAAAATTCTTTTAATATTTGCTCACCTTAATTGGGGTTAAATTTGTGGTTTCTTCAGAACGACGACAGCACACTGAAAAGAGAATAAGAAAAAAAAAAATGATTTCATTAGTTTGACCGATATTGGATTTCGTTAACGTTTACCGACATATGTTTATATGTTCATAAATTTTGCTGAGTTAAGATAATGAAACTGAAACGTGCATTTCATAATAGGCTCTTTTTATGATGATAAAAAAGAAAAAGTAATATGAGACAACTTTTAGAACAGTTATATTTATTTGTTTTTGTTAATTTAATACCTGAAGGCCAACAAGGTATTGAGTAGAATCGACCTTGAACTTTAGAAGCATCTCAAAAAATGTATATTTAAGGTATGATGTTCATTTTAGACAGCTGATATTAACTTTGATATTTGTTTGATTTATTTATATTTGACACAGAAATAATTAAATTTTTAATATTAAAATGGGGTAGGGTGGGGGCACTTTAGACGGTGCGTGGGGCAATTTTGACCATCGTGATTATCGAAAGACAGTTAGTTTTTAAATACAACTTTAAACGAGGCTGTGCCTTGCACTTCTCCTTCTAATTGAATATTTTTGTCAATGATTTTTTTGGCTTTCGTTTCAAATTCAAGTGTTAGTTGCTTGTTAGTACTTTTATCAAAATCGGAGGAACCGTTATTAAGAAAAAAATATTTTCCTTTACGGTTTTTTAGCATATGAATGGATTTTTTTTTCATAAAAACAAAATTTTTCCTTGAAATACTTTAGAGGGAGTAAAAAGACTCTAAAATACCGAGTTTAATAAAAATCGAATATGTTGTCTTCAAAATGTTTGATTTCCAAAAAAAGAGGCTGAGTGCGACCTAAACTGGTAACTGCCCATTGGTTGCCTGAAGCGAAGATTAGTGAGCCAGGCCCGGCCCGATATAAATAAGTGCCCTGTGAAAGTTTCATAATAAGCGCCCTCAATTAGGGTTTAAGTGGAAAAAGTCATTTCCTCATTACCCGAGTTGTCGACTTTGCAATGCGTTTTTTTTTTAATGATTAACACAAAATAAATGGTATTTTACTAAAACCTAGGAAATTGAATATTATATCACAAAAATAAAATAAATAAAAAAGGTAAAGATTAAAAAATGGTTGAAAACTAAACGCAAAACTCAAAACTAAACACAAAAATATATGAATTGAAACAAAGTTTATAAAGTAAAAAATATCTACAAAATAATTCAAAAACATAATCAGGCTTATTGTGATTTTCACGTGAGCAACTATTCCACACGGAAAAAAATGACATTTAACTTTTCCCTTTTTGTGATAATTTATCACGGATTTGTTTTGTTATGAGCTAAAATTGTCACTTATTTGACCTTTGTGCAAGTTTTTTTTGTTTGTTTTAGGCCAAGAGCAGTTCAAGAAAATAATTTTTTTTTAAATTCCGCAGTAAAATAATAAATATTTATTTTTTTGCAAATAAATATTTTTGTCGGGTGAACAATTTTCCATGTGAAATTCACTGTTAGGCTGAACTATAAGAAATAAATAATTAACTCATTGATTAAGTGGATTTTTTAATGCTTGCTAGATGCCCATTGGGTTCAACGCCCTGCACATTTGCACCTCTTGCACGTATTGCTAGTCCGACCCTGAGTGAGTACAATAAAACTAACCCAAGGCCAATATCATTGGTTGTTCCCAACTAACAAAATTGTTTCACATTTCAGACATTAAAATTTATTTATTTCTAGAGTGCTCCATTTAGCCCTCTCACTGAAAGTAAATACTTTATTGGTGCATTATTGAATCCTTAAATATTTTCTGGTGCAAATTATACCAGCTTGATAGAAGCGATGTACCAATATTTCTTTAAACTCTCTATAATGCTCTTATAAAATAACTAAGATACTTTCGCTTCAATAGTCATCCCGTAAAATTATTATACAATCTTTATGTTAGTCTTTGTTTCTATATTGCTTGTTTTAGTGAATATGGTAACGCCAAGCTATAATTGGCCTTTTTTATAATGTATATTCAATTTAGCACCTGAGCACATATATTTCTTATTATTGTCAATGTTTAAAGTTGGTATTAAATAATTAATCTAGAATATCTCTATTTAGGTATTTAAATAAAAATATGTGTTTGTTATAGCCATACCAATCTATTATTTCATATTTTTCTTGAAGAAAGTTGTTTCTTATAAATGCAAACTTCGTGTGTCATACGATACAATTCAAGATAAAAGTGATTCCAATATAATGCTTGAACTGCATATCTGAAAGCGATTAGCGAGTAAGACGATTGGTTCAGAGGGGTACGGATTTGATTCCTGGTTCTACCGACAAGTTTTTTTTTTTAATTTAATTTAATGTGAACTTCTTTAAGACTCTTATAATTAACTCCATAAAGGTACAATAGGAGTGAAAAAAGGTCGCCTTTTTCACTCTATGGAGTTTCATGCAATGCTTATGCGTATAGGTTGAATGAAAACGAAAAGCATCTATGAAGGAATATAGAAGCGAAATTGTTTGTTGGGTTGTCAAGATATTTGAAAAGAAAAAATTAGTTCAACAATTTTTGGTAAAGTTTCTTGTAGTCTTTTACTCTAAAAAACAATATTGGTTGAATTATTTTACAAAACCAATCAAAATTCAACTACGAACTAGTGTTAGCAATTTAATTAACCCGAAGTCAATAACATTTTGTGTGATCTCAGGATATTTGGGAGAAAAAAATTTCAACGATTTTGGTACAGTTTCTGTTTTTTTTTTAGGATGACACTTTTGCGAGGTGTCGTCTTTTGAAATTTTCCGAAATTTCACTGTCATGAGTTGTTGTGGTTTGCTGGGCTTCGTACCACTCCTGGATTTGCGAGTTTGTATAACTTGTGGACCTTTTTATATTAATTTTGACCAATTAGATGGCATATTTTATATAAACTTTTAGTTGCTCCCAGTTGCTGGCTTTGAAGCAATTTTAAACCTCGGACAAACCGAAACGGTGGTCATTTCATATTTGGATGTATTGCCATCCAAATATGAAACAACATTTAAATTCGATTTGTAACTGTATTACTTCCCCTTCAAAATGACTTGACAGTAACTTTTGGGAATTCAATAACTTTTTCGTATGTACGTACCTACACGTTTCTTGCATTGTGTTAGTGTTGGCTATTAGGGATGTCATTACAGAAAGCGGTTGTAAGTATTGCGAGGCAAAAGAAAAAAAAATAGATCTTGTAGATATCTTTGTTTTGACGTTTTTGGCTTTTTCTAAAAAGTTCCGTAAATTTGGCCTGTGGAATATTTTTAAAGGGGGTAAAATTAATTTTTTTCTTAATTTCTCGAAAACTATAGGTAAGTATTTTTTTTTAAGTGAAGGTAAAAATTGCAGTTATGTTATCCTACACAAAAAAGATTAACATACTTTTTTTCATACGAGCAATAGATTCTGAGAAAATCATGCAAGATTTTGTCAGAATATTTATTAAAATTTCATTAAGAAATGGGCAAAATTTTTTGTACGATTTGAGTTTGGCTACATCTCCTCTTTATAAAACCAATTTTGTGTGGTGCTCTGGTTGAGGGAAAGACCGCCATCTTGAAAAAAAAGTGATTTGGGTTTTATTCTACAACTCGATGAAATTTCCTTTTACCACAGAATCATAAAAAATTTAATTTAGACACTAAAATTATCGACAAAATAAGCTATTAATGAATTTTGTAGGTTCACTAAGAGTGAAGTTATAGCGTGTCAAAGGAAAACTTTTGATTTTGTACTGTAAATGGACAAATAACAGTTTTTTCTTAATATCTCAGCATTTTAGAATTTTACTCCCTTTAACGTCCCTTAAAATTTAGGAAATGCTTAAGACGTCAAAGCAAAGCTCTTCACCAAAATTCAGCTTTGTCGAAATATTTTCGAAGTGAAAGTCTTTTTTTCCTGTGCTAATATTCACAAATATCATTAAAAACCCCAAAAGCAAATTTGAACTATTTAAAACAGTCACCAAATTAGTGAGGAGGTATATTCGTAGACAAGTCAAACTTGGAGAGTCTACTGGTGAAATGATCCAGCTAGCAATTCAAAAACTTTACCATTTCCCACTTTTCGACATTTGTATTTCACCAAGATGCAGTTAGGATAAGGTTTGCTTTTCTCCAAAGCAAAGTATGAGCATTTGTTCTTAACCAAGAAAACTCTTTTTAATAAGTTTTTAAAACAGTGTTTCAAAACATTTTGACATTATATCAAGAGTTTTCAAATTCAATGTTGAATGTTCTCATAAATCGTGCTATAGTTAAAATTCCAAGCCTTGAAGTAACTTTAAGACCATCTGCCATTTATAGAGAGCAGGTATAGATAATAGGTACATGTACAATTAGTATAGTGCCACCCAAAACCAGTCATGCGTCTTATTTAAATCCCACACTAAATCACTTTGCATTAAAAATAGCACCAATTAAAAAATAAATGTGAATGATAGTCCTGTCGGGAGGGATATCTTCGAACCTATAAAATATAATGCTATGCCATGATAGCCTATATGAGCCCTAGCTTCAGGCTAAATTACTTCCAAGAAAAAAAAAACCCACCTTGTATTTAGGTATTATGTATCTGCATATTATGCGAGCTTAAATAAAGAAAAAAATAAAACAACATCAAATGTCAATTGAGATGATGGATTTCCTAATCACTTTAAGCGCCCCACAACCATTTATCTATAGTCCAAGTCCATCAGCATCAGAGAACTTGCTTCATAATGTGAAACTTTTTGTTGCTGTACAATGTACCTGCCTACATAAGTTGTAACTTTGCAAGTGACCACAGTTAAAACCGATCGCTTTTTGATATCGATATTATTCACCTTGGCACGCCACTATAGAGCCACTAGAGCACAGCACATACAACACTACACTATAGAGATCATTAGCCAATGACTTGCAGAGTTACCGCAGTCGACATCGACAGTCTACAGTCGACATTCGACGCAGCAAGTGCAGGCATAAAAAATGCAAATTACAAATTGAATGACATCAGATTAAAAAACCAACAACAACACAACGAAACAACTGAAAATTATGCCTTCAAGTCCTCATTTTCAATTACGGATTACGAGATGAGTACCACATAGACATACAGAGGGGATCTCTGTTACCTTTGATATGTGAGGCTTCGAACAAGGGGATATCGCGTTGGATATACTTAGCTACATTGGGGCTTCTATACGTTCAGGCCCAGCGGCGTTTTTATTCTTTCCATGACACGAGCTTAAGATTGTCACTTTGAAGTGGGGTGGATGTGGTGGGAAAATAACATGTGGTTATGACTTTGGTGGCGGGCGGTGGTGGTGACTTGGCGTGGAACAAAGTGTAGTGTATATAGTCGGTCGTCGCTCAAATCGTAGAGTCGTCGTCGTTGTCGTTGTCAGAGTTGTCGTTTCCAAGCGAACATAATCGCGATTATTTTAATGTTGCCCGAGACATTGGGATATAGCTTTACCCGGAGATGTGAATGAATTCAGAGCTCTTCATGAATGTCCGGAGGGGCCACACGCTTATTATACTCGAAATTGAATAATTTTACCTACTTCTAGAGATCGAAGAGTGTATATGGTATTGCTGTATATTATATAGACGCGTTTTTATGGCAAACCTGCCTAGGTGGATATATTTAATCTTTTAACATACCTAAATACACATATGGTTACATTTACAGTACTTATGCTTTGTGTACTTGAAACCTGATCACCTTCACGGAGGAATAATTTTTACTAATTTTTTGGTTAGTTCCCGATTGAAGTTTAAAGATTAAAGATTAAAATGTTAAAATGATTTATGAATTCGACTTTGAATATTATGTACTTATATGAATATTATGTACAAAATGAAAATTAAAAAAAAAAAAACAATTTCTTTTGATTTTTTTATGGTTTCGCATTGGTTACAAATTTTCTTGACTCGAAATGAAATAAGAAGAAAATTTTCAAAAAAAAAAAAATAAAACAAATATTAAATTTCCCCCCTAGTTTTTAACGAGGCCCTAGAAAATTTTTCATTGATGATAGTAAGGGTCCCTAAGGCCTGTCCGTCAGGTGTGTTTTTTGTTTTTCTCATATGATAGGATTAAAGGACCTATGCAACAATTTTTTTTTTTCTAGCAAGGGCTTAACAAGTTTTCCTTGTCTACTTTTTCTTAACCGAACCTTTTTCAGGACCTTGGATTAAACTTGACTAAAACTTCCAATTTTTTCAGGCGGGTTTTTAGTTTAATTTTTTTTTTTTTTGAAACCAATATAAAAAAAGGATACAATTTGTTTCTTAATCTGTTTTCATAATTATTTGTATGCTAATAAAAAACATTTAAAACAAAACTGTATAGCTGGCAGCCACAAGTATTTCGATAATACAGTAAAACGATAAAAATTAAGCGTTACCAATTCTTAATTTGTTACAGGTACGTAGATTTGGCGCCCCTGGGAGATGCCCAGGGCAAAGGCACTGGTTCGCCCCCCCCCCCCCTTGATCCGACTGAAAACTCTTTTCCATATTACTGAAATTTTCCCTGAATTTTTTATGACAATAGCATTTTTTAAGCCTAGTAGCTGCCTGCCAGATCGGGACAAAATTTATCTCGCATACAAATTTGTTCCTAGGATTTTTTTACAAGCAGTACGCAGCTCCAGCGCAAAATTTGATTGTTGTTGTAACCGCTGTTCGTGAAAAGTTAAAAGACAGTCTCTACTTAATTTTGCGCAAAAAAACAATGCTCGAAGCATTATTTTTCTTGGACAATTATGACGTTTTGTGTATATTTCGCTTTTTTTAAACTAAAATCATCTCCCAATTTTCTTCTTTCCATAGACGTTGTGAGGACACCCGACTGAAACAAAATTAAAAATGCGAAAAGAAAATGGTGACTTAAAAATGAGAATAGAATACATGGAACAGCTGTTTTAAATTAGTCAGTGGCGTACCTATTGGGAAAGGGATTTCCAAACCGAATTACCGAGTTGGAATCAGAAAACTGAATTTGCAAATTCAATTGGGTTTGTGGAGTGGCAGTACAGTTCTGATTTTGACATGGTTTTTTTAATCCATTGACATCACATCGTTCCTGCAGTGGAATTTTTTATTTGATAGCTCAACAGGTAGGGAAAGAACTACATTTAACGGATTTTGTTCCAAATGCCAACCGCCTTTAAATCACATTTTTCGGAGAAGTAAAAAAATTAAAAAAATTCCGAAATTTTATAGGCTTTTTAATCCAACGACATTATAGCCATCCTTCAATGAAATTTGACAACTGATGGCTGTGTTCTGACGAAAAAGTTTATTTTAATCTTAATTTTAACCAATTGGTCTAAAAGCACCTTTCTCCGAAAAAGTAAAAAAATCGGCATCGTAGCCATCCTTCAATGAAATTTGACAGTTGATGGCTCGACAAATGGGGGGCGAACTATATTTTGACATTAAATGAGAATGAACGAACGTTACCAAGGAATTATACTGGGTTGAGATAAAATTTTTTAGTCGCATCGCAATGACAGAACATCGCAAGTACCGTTAGCCTTAATCCAAACTTTTAAGAGGTATTTTCAGCCATCAAGTGCAGGCGATCAATTTTCTTGCTCTTCAAATACAAATACAAATTTTTATAATTTTTTTAAGTTTCTAAATAGCTGCGCTACTGTTCTCCATAAATTTTTTTGACTAGTGTATTTTTCGATTAAAATAAGGGTTTTTACCAGCGTTTCCATTCTGGGAACATTTTAACTTGATATATGTAGGTGCTATAAGGCAAGTTTTGGATTTGTGCAAAAAAAATTTGAGATAAAAATCAAACATGACATAGCGATGATAGAGAACACCAAAAAAGTGGGTGGCACAATTCTCTCTGTCTGTCTGTTCTTCTATAGCCTGAACGGCCTGATCAATTTTCTTTAAACTTAGTAAATAGTGGTTTTTGGTAATTCTGCCTACATATTTTTTCTTTTTTTTTAGAACCACCGTTATTTTGGTAATTTTTTTTTGTTGCAATTTTTCATAATCTTTTTTTTTTCTCAAAAACAGCTCCACAAATTTTCTTAAAAAAATTACTTTTAGTAAAGGTTTCCTTTGGGTGGAAAACCATTTTTCAAATAATGATTATTAATGGTACCTCCCATGGAACAATTTTTTAATTTTCGCTTTTATTCAATTTCTTTTTTTTTATACAGAGGCTTCCAAAATCTAGTATTTTTATGAACTTAAATTAAAAAAAAAATTTGAAAATGAAATATTTCGAAAACGATATGATCGAATTTTTAGTACTCTTTAAAATATTTATATAGGAAAAATTCTACATCCGAAAAAGTAAAGGTAACTTTCATTCAAAAGTTCAAAAAATGAAAAAAAAAATTTTTTCTCAAAAACGACTCCTACGATTTTGATTAAACTTTTTTCATGTAGTTAAATTAATACGATGTGCTACAAAAAATTATACAATTATACACTTAGCAGCTATTAAAAATACTTGTCATAGAACGTGTTTCGTATTATGAATTTTTTCACGATTTAAAAAATTTATGAATAAATTTTCATAAGAAAAATCTATGGTTGACCAATTTACTAAAACTAGCTGACCTTTCATAAAGATCTAAAGATCCTTCAGATGGTACACAGTTTTTGCAAATTTCCCATATATAAGGTTTCAAAAATCGCTATGACCATGAATTTTTTTTAAACTCGTTCAAAATTCATAAAAAAAATAATGTATGTTCGACCATTTCCTGAAAATAGAAGTCCTTTCAACACTCTCTAGAGATCTTTCGGATGGTATACTTTTTTTTCGAAATTTCCCTTGACCTTGAGAAACTTTAAGCCTTGATTACATATGTTAGCTGACCAATTTCTAAGATAAACTGGTCCTTTTCTGCTGATTACTGACCAATTAGATGGCATTTTTTTTCAAATTTCCCATACCAAAAAGGTGCCAAAGGTTCAGAGCTCACTAGCCCTCTATTCAATAACTGTTGCGATAAAAGAATAGAAGTTACGATTTTTATATGTTTTTAAAATTTTAACAAATCACTAGATATCAGTTCAGTTTTATTTAATTTTCTAAGGCCTCTAAGAATAAACGAGGTTTATTGATGGATTTATTGACTGTGGTTAATTTTTTCAACTCATCTAAGCAATTTCAATAAATGAGATCAAAATACCAAAAGAGAAAAAAAAGTCAGATTTTTCAAACGTTTTTGTTTTTAATTTCAAAAAAAAAGGATTGAAGATTGGTTCTCCCAAAATTTTATCCAAACATTACTTTCCTTAAATCGATCTCGAAAAATTGTCTAATTTAAATTAATTTTTAGATCTTGCAAATTAAACAAGTTTATAATTAACAAAAGTGTTAAACTCGCAAATTTTATTCACTAACGGGCATTGACCAATTTTGTGAAAAGATTTCTTGAAGTTAATAGCCTTTTAAAACACTCTTTGTCGGGAGTAAATTAAAATAAAAACGTTATAATCTTTTTAATAGCCCGTTATTTTCAATCCAAAGCATCTCATTTAATTTAGTTATTTGTGGTTCTGCGACGATATAATAAGATTTTATTTTTTCTACCCATAGGTAGTTTGATTAAGATTTATTGTTTTTCATCAACTCAATGTCATTTGAATAACAAATTATTTTAAACCATATTGAAACTGTTATAGGTTGTAAGCCTATACTTGGTTGTTGGTTGATAAATATGTATATCCATAGACATTATCATACATACTTCATCACAACATCATCTATGGACTGAAAGTGGAACCGTTAAGGTATCTTGTATGTCATTAATCAGCTTTGACAAATATGTTTCGTGTTTTACACAAAACTATAAAACCATAAATGTGCGGTGTAAATTGGTTTTAATAAGAAAAAAAAACTTTTTAATTACACTATTACCTCCACATGGAGAGAGGATTTTAATTCTCATAAAAAAAATGTTTCTAGCTTCAGGGAATGTAGGTGCATTATTTATCTTATAATAGCATTCGAGCGTGTATTAGATAGCGATATGCGTGTATCTATAGATAGTATAATATTATTTCAGAGATACTTAAATGTAGCCACGAAAGCCACAACTAGTTGGAATATGGTTTGGTTATCATTAATTACACACACTCAATAGAATGAACTGCTATGTGTGTGGGATGGTTATAGGTCTGAATGGAAATACAGAATAAAAAAAAAATCAATCAATATCCTCAGTTCTCATCATAAAGGAAGTCTTATTACAGTCATCACAAGGGAAAAGGAAAATAAAAAAAATTAACTTTGATCGACTCCACTTAAAAACTATTACCCATAATCAGACATATAAAGAAATAAGAACTGTGGTCAGAATGTCCAGACCTATGGAAAGATAGTTCCTCAGTTTTCAGTGATACACAATAACAGAGCATTTAACTTCTAGCAAGACAATGCCACACCACACACAAGACAGAAAAACAAAACAGAGAGAATTAAATGCACCACATGTGGTTGTCGAATCTTGCTCTTTAGGTTTTCGTACATAATGGATATAAGTTGAGGTCGAATTTTTGACTGTCTTTCTCACAATAACTGTTTTTTTTTACACTTATAGTCAAGGACAGCAATCGTCAATAGATCAATAATTTAATCGAGCGATCAATTTAGTCCTACGTGATACGGGCCCAACTCATAAGCTACTGTTAGATATTATAACTATGGTCACGTCACTCTCTAAAAGTCTGTTTCTGCTAGGACTAGCGAGAAAAATAAATCACCCAAAAATACATAGAACACTTCGCACAACAAAACTAATTTTGCGCAACTAATAACGACTAATTATTAAGAAATATTGAGTTTTTTGAAGTTTTTAACACTTTCCAAAAAAAAACATAGAAAACATAGAACGTCAAATTTGAAACTGTCACAGCTAATAAACGACAAGATGGATGATGATCTTCAGAGGATATGTCAACAAACCCTTTCTCTAATCCACATTCATCCATAGGTCAAACGAATTATGGCATCAAAATGGCGTACTCCAGCACTAATTGGGTCACTGAGCTAGTAAATGCTCGTGGCCACCATATCTACCTACCTAACTAATACACGATGAATTATCCACCTGTCCATATTTTAATCCGTGAGAGTTTGCGTTGGTAACTTGATATCTATCAAGTTAGCAAAGCACACAAAAAAAAAAGAAAACATTGCACGATCGAATTGAATTAGTCAAAACTAATTAACAACTAATTAATAATTAATAATTAAGAAGTTTTTACCGATTTTCGACAGGTAACTTGATATTATTAGAAGAGCACTCCAAAAACGAAACATTCTAAATTTTCTTAGCTAATTAACGACAAGTTAATGCAAATTTTCCGCCTATTCATTTTTGTCGATTCGTCAAAGTTGCTTTGCTAACTTGACACTCATCGATTTTCATGTTGTTCTTGGTCTTCCAAGCTGCCGTGCACCCAGAGGATTTCACTGAAATGACTGCTTTGAAATTTAATGGTTTCTTCAGTGTTTGACAATAATACCACTTTTGACTTGTCCTGCTCCACAATTTCTCATTTGTTATTATTTGTTTTATTTCTACCTTAAACTTCCAGATCAATACCCACCATTTACTGAAACAATACTTTCAAGGTAGTGAAATTGGTCAACTTCTTGAGCTATCGTTTCCCATGGAAAAATACTCTGATGTGTAAAGGGGCCTTGTTTTTGTCTTTTTACTACAATTTTATTTTTTGACCACTCAACATCGACACTTCTTTCAAACCCACTGTTTGACATATCCCATTCAGCCCGATGAGGCATATATATATATCATCGGCATGGTCTAAATAACTAAGCCTTTCAAACGGTCTGTGTTGAATGCTCTCTGTCTGCTGTACCAATGCTGGCCATCAAAACATTGTCTATAATTATCGGAAAGAGAATTATAGAACATTTACTTGTCCCAAACCCTGTCGCACTTGAAATAATTGAAAAAGCAGCCCATTGTATGAAACTAAATATCTTGCGTTGTTGTAGGATTCTCTTATAATGGGAACAATTCTTCTTCCAAGTGGTGAACTCCAATGAATCATGGTTGACTCGGTGAAAGGCCTTCTCAAGAAAATGAGATAAAACTGTGATTGAAATTCCGCCAACTACTTAAGAACACTCGACATATGATCGCTGACTGCTGTAGCCAAACTGATGCCCAGGATTCGAACCTCAGTAGGTAAATTTTGGAGCAGATTTGTTAAAAAATTGGATTAAATCAAAAATTTCAGTAGTAGATTTGAAACAAAGAAAAAACTCAAGTAATTTTTACAAAAAAAGAAATAAATTTAGAAAATAAGTAGATATTTTTAACTAAGAATAAGTTACACAAATCTCGGAATTAACGAGAAACGACGAACAAAGTAAGAAAAAATTGAATAATTATATTCAGCATAGACTTTCAGACGCAAATATTCAGATTTCAGAGTCAGAATTGGTTAAAAAATTTAATAAAACAGTGTTTTCATATAATTTCATGTGGGTTGCCTAAGGAATTTTTAAGTGTCGAAAAAAAGGAGTAGCTAGATCTCAAAAAAGCAAAGTGGCGGAGTAGATTTATTTTCTTCCTCAAAAAAGAAGTAAATTTGCTCCGATTGGAGTAAGGTTTGATGATTTTCGATTCTAACCTTTATCCGTTTGAGAATGGTGATTGCCACACATTGTGAAAAAATGGACAAAATTGTTATACCACGCAAATTGTTACAATTCTTGAAAACACTTTTCTTTAGCAACATAACAATCACACTATTCTTCCAGTCTTTCTTAAAGGTTTCGTTTTCCCTTACAGCTTGTATCAACTCATATAGAATACTCGCCAATGTGATGGGTCAGCTTTCGGGAATTCAGCTGGTATTCCTTTCCAAGTCCAGCTGTATTCATTTTTGGTTTTAAGAAGAGTTATTGATGCTTGAATTTCCACTATTGAAAGTGATTTGAAGTCAATACCAATATAATATACCTACGCATCTTTTCATTTAGCAAGGCGCAAAAGTGATCCTTCTACCCGGGTAGGTAATCCTCCATTTATACCAAAAGTGTGCCACCCAAATCTTCTACAGGATGATTAGTCTTGCTTTTTTTCCGACAACTTTTTTGGTTAATTAGGACAACTCCCCCATATTTCATCTTCTTCACCTCCAGTCGCAACTCACCGAACGATAAACCACCTGAGTTCTAGGCGATACTCCCTTCGCAATTCAGGCTTTCGTTGAACTTCTATTTCGGCATTTTTGTATTTGCATCTTCAACAATTTGCGAATTTCAATCTCAGCTGTCTAGGGACACAGTTTCGAATCCATTGCCTTCATTAATTTCCACCCCTATCTCATCAATAGCTAAATGTAAAGCTCCGTTTAATGACGGAGCTTTGTCGTTAAGGGTAGTGAAATAGTCCTGAAGCATATAGGTGATTTTTTGCCAAATCTTATGCTTAATCACAGTACCACCCAGTATAAGACGATTAGCGTTACAAACATCGACAAGAAAATCGCAATTTTTATTGCGTAACTCCAAGCCATTTTCCCCCTTACTCATTCAAGACCTTCCGTGCCTTCGGTCGGCTCTCGAAACAGTTCTCTTAACCCCTACCTGCCCCCTTTTCCGTACGCTCTTGGTTCTGACAGCATCAACTGATGAACCAAGTTTCTGTGGAAGGAAGCATGCATCTATACAAGACGATCCTTTATGCATGCAAGAACTGTCGAGGAATGTCATTGATTAACGTCCGAAGAGCCTAGAGCCAGTTTGTTCACATTGGGTTAAATCTGTAATAAAGTTTTCAAAGGTTCTGGCTTTGGAGCTAATCAACATTATATAGGCTGATTTGGGGTTTAGATAATTAACAACTCAAACTATGGATTTAATGTCAAAAATAATTGGGGTTAACAAGCACATTCATGGATTTACCTGTTCCAATAATCTTTGATTAAAGATGACAAGTTATGAACAAATTGGCCCTGAAGCTATTTTGCAACACCATAATCAGTAAATATCAGTATTGTTTCTGAACAAGCGAACTTGGCCATAGACCAAATATTCACTCTCCAGCAAACCCTTAGACTTAGACTCACCATCTACGGGCATTCATCGGCTCAAAAACCGCACATTTTATATTACTTTGGTATCCGGAGAAAATTAGAATAAACAATCAAAGAACTGTCAACCACCTAAGACTAGGATAAGTAACAATTTCGAAGTAGTTAAGGAGTTTATCTATCCGGGAGTAAAAACTAATCCCACGAACGGCATCTTAGTAGACGAAGAATTACCTTAACAAACCAGTGCTACCTCAGTTGGCGAAACACTTGGGTTAAAATGTGTCAGTAAAGTCCTTAGGTTAAGTTCATATGCCAATGTACCGGAGCGTAATGTTTTACACTTACCCAAAGCGACTACAACTCTGTCAATAAGTGCAAAACTTAATAAATGTGCTTGAGCTTTTTTAAAATGCTTCATGTTTAATGAATTAGTTGAATATGTCGTGAATCATATACGATTTTGGCAGGATTTTAAGAACACCTAATGAGTTGGCCCAAAAGGTCACTTAAAACAATGGCAAATCTAATTATGTCAAGTTTTCATTTTAATATTTTTTTATAATTGGTAGATCGGAAAGTTCCACACGAAACCACTACTTGTCCCTATCTTATCTTCGACCAAAGTTAAAAGTATCTTTTATACCGAGAAACAATAATTCGACCAAGAAAAACTCGCATCGAGCATAATATATCCGTAATTGCGCTCTCACTTATCCTAATGACACATAAATAGGTTTGCATTTCCCCTCAAATGATATACCTAGGTGTGCTGCCAAGAGTGTGGTTATGATCTAAAATTGATACAATTGTCCATAAGAAATACCTATTCAAAGTAGAAAGATAGAGATACCTATAAATATCTATGCATCTACGTATGTGCGATGTGTGCACCACTCTGAACGGGATATTACCAGCTATTAGCGTAAATATGGGAGCCTATTATAACAATAATGTAAGACACCGGCATCGCATATCCATAGGCATTGTACTGTTTGGCATTGGTGTTGTTGTTGTTGTGTGGTTGAGTCTTTGCAGAAGGTATGCCTTATTTTAAGTGGCTCCTAAGCTCTAGATTGCTTTATTTGAAGAAGGAATGCGGAGGAACAATACAAATATGTACAATGAAAATAAAAAAAAAAAAAAAGTGAAATAGCTCGCGCGTTTTGCTATGAGTGCGATACTATTATTACGCGAGTTTGCATAAGGAGTTTTTGTGATTTCTTATGCTTTGACTAGCCACAGATGTTGTTGCTATTTCAGATCAGCTTATTCAAACTTTCTGAAGTCAGAAATGTTATACAGCAGCTTTAGTAAGCTTGAAAAATAATTTTAAAGTCTGATATGATTGTCTGCTAGGATTCTAATATCTTTGATACTATTTTATGTTTATGGAGACTTTAGCCTTAGTTCCCAAGAAAAAATTTCGAGGTACCTGAGAGTGTAGTACCTCGTGGCATGATGTTTAGTGCGTAGGACTGTCATGCCAAAGGTCTGGGTTCGATTCCCAGCCGCTGCCACCTAAAAATAGAAATGTTTTTTCGCGAGGTACTGCCTCTGGCGAGGAACTGACAAATCCTCCAAAAGTATATTTGTCATGAATAAGTGCTTTCTCATATAGCCGTTCGGACTCGGCAAAAAATTGTAGGTCCCCTCCATTCTTGCCAAAAATACGCACACAGGAATGGTTGAGAGTTGAAAATCACTAGGCCTTGGTTCTTCACGAGCTGTTGTACCACCAAATTTATTTTTATTTACCTGAGAGTGACAGTGATATTTGACCTAAACTCACTGGGGTTTTCGGAGGCTTTAATAGAAGTATTGGTGGTAAAATCCTCTTCGATGTCAATTTTAAGATTTTATGAATTCATTTCCTGCCAAAATATAGAATTCATTGAAATATTTTAGGTGTGGTCCAGCCACTGCAGTCTTCGCAGCAACTCTTCAACTATTCCTAAAGCATAGAGAACAGATTTCCACCATCTATTGCGGTTCGCGAAATGGTCCTTTAGCTGTACCCACGATTGCATATTTATTAACTGCCCTTCGTTAAGTACCTAGAGTTGACCTCCAGCTCCAAGTGTTTCTTGGTCTTTCAAATCGACTTACACCCCGAAGAATCCACATGAAGGATCTTGTTCGTAATTTTCTCCTTAGGTTTTCTCGAAGTGTGGCCAGATCTAAGGGCGTATGCAGGATTTAAGTTAGAGGGGGGGGGGGTAAACTCATTCAGAACTTTGGTTAGGGAGGGGGCAACCACATTCAAAAAAATAATTTTGGTACAGAAATCTTTTTTAAAATGCTTTCAAAAGAAGATAAAATGCCTAATACAAGCAATATTGTGTGATAAAGTGGGCCAAGTGACCCTACCTGCCCCTTCCCTCTTCCGTACACCTTTGGCTAGATGCATTCTTTTCTGAACTGCTCAATATTACTAAATAGCTATTTTGTGGACAACGAATTTTAAGAAGGGCGGATTTACATTGCACTTGATGAATATCAGCTTGGTGATGCGTAGCGTTTCACAGCAGAGAAAGCTTTCTAAATACAGTACGAGCTTTGCAAATCCTATTGACAACATCAAAGTCCGTTTAACCATAAGTTAATACGGTACTGCCTCCTTGATAATTGAACTGTGTAATCTTTTCAATAGTTTGGCTCCTCAGAAAAATAAAGTGTTGTGTGTTGCAACTATCTCTCTCAGGAAAAGTGATCGCCAGATACATTCGTGATTGACCTGATGAATGCCTTCTCGGGACATTTCTGTGATCAGCACAAGACACAAGGTCAGCCACTGCCTAATCCAGCTTGGTGCCTCTATCCATTGCCTTATATGCTCGAGAACAACAGTGGCCAATAATTTTGATAAAACAGACAGAACGGTTTTAACCACGCCAATCATTACTACAATTTTTAAGATCGATTATTCCTTATAATCTTACAATAACGCCATCATCCTGAACTAGTGAAAGCAAAATAGCAGCTTGTGTTTTGGGGTCTACCTTCAAGAAATCAGCTCGTATGGCATTAAGTCCAGCTGTTTTCTGTGCCCAAAGCAGAAGGACCGCAGGCTTTAGTTCTTCACAGGTAAGTAATGGGCTAGTGTCAACATCCCTAAGAGATCTGTTAGATTTGGAATATTTGTGGGTTTTCAGGGTAGTGCACAGAAGGACTTCATTCATCTTTCCAGCTGATTCTTAATTGTCACCAAAAGATTGCTGCTTATGTCTGGGTTGTAGTATAACGTTGCCCAAAAATGTCCTTGATAGTTCTGTACAGCTCTCTTTTGTCCCCTCTCATTGCAGCATAATTCGCATTTTCCACGAGCTCGTCTTGCACAGCACTGTACTACCTCAGATAAGTCCGAACAGTTGCGAAGCCGATTTCCGTTCAAACATTCTTTTGTTTCCAACATGTTCGACGCTACTTCCATGAGTTTAACGGTAAGGTTGTGACATGTATTTGAATGAAATAGAGTCCTTGTAAGGAGTCTTGGTCTCTCTGATATTATCTCTGTGTTTTTCTGAACAGCCGCTATTTGTAGCCAAAGCGTTGGCTGATAATCGTTTTCAGCTTCAGTTTTTCAAAAATTCTGAACATCACAATTTCCCCCATCGTTGTTGAAGTGGTCAATTTAGTTTTTTTTGCTTGGCCATCCAGAATATTCCATTGGTGACTTTATTACAAGTCTTGTGCTAGAACAAGGATCCACCAACTACAAGCTTGCAACGGTCAACCAGCATATACCACCATTTTCGTTTCCCTGAACTAAGCAATTCTTTACTCAAAACATTCAAAACTTTCCGAGCCAAATTTGATATGTAAGTCACCCATGATGATGTCACGCTTAGCAATGTAACTGTGCACCAAGTTCAGAATAGAGTAGAATGAATTTTTATCGTCAAAACATTCTGCATCATTATTGAACGAGTATAATATTGAATAACTGATGAGCTCTAGCTGAAATCGGGTTTCAGGATATAAGAATATTGCAAGCTTCCTTTATCGGCATGATACCCATATCATTCATTCTGGGGCTTTCATTGTTTTTATCTTTACCGGATTATCTACAGCATTCGATAAGCTAGGACTACACTTGCGATTTTCAGTCGTTGCAATTGTAACCAATTATGGCTATGCGCTCACTTGCGATTATATATTGTTCGTTTCTTGGCAACAAAATACAACAAATAGTTTTTAATGTAAATGCACGCTCATATGATCTTTTTGATTTTGCAACTAAAAAAACGCTCAAAAAAATCTGGTTCCATTTTTTTTATAGTTGAGATTTAAAAGTCGCACAAGTGCGAATTCAAATTTGAAACCATGAGGATCATTTCTTGCGGGTAAATGAAAGAACAATCAAACGTCGAAAATTTGTTCCATTTTTCTGGCGATTCGACTGTTGACTGTAATTTTTGAGCGCTTTTTCAGTCACAAATTAAATAGATCGCCTGTGCGTATAAGCTATAAGTTGTATTTTAGCGATTAAAGAATTTCGATTAATCGCAACGACTGAAAATTGCAAGTGTGGCTCTAGCCTTAATTACATTTGATCTATTTGATTTTGCGACCAAAAAACCATAAAAAAATCGATCTGGTTTTTAATAGCTGCGATTTAAAAGTCGCGTGGGTATGTGGGCAAATTTGGTACAAATTTTCGATTTTTAACAACCGCGATTCCTCGGTTGCATGTGCATTCATTCTCATTTAAGCCCATCTGTTCTATTGCAGGCAACTGAATATTCGCGCGATTTAAAACGCAAAATGTGGTCCTACCCTTAGTCTTTAGTCAGCACTATATTCAGTTTTCACTTCTCATAAATTATAACAACCCTGGTTTAAACTGATTTGCTTATCTGGATCTGGGGCCCTATATCAACGTTTTTCTCATCTCCATTAAGCTTTAAACAGCACAAATGTATTATTTACACACAACATTGATTTGAGTATGTATTTGAAATAATAAAGGGTGATTTTTTTGAGGTTAGGATTTTCATGCATTAGTATTTGACAGATCACGCGGGATTTCAGACATGGTGTCAAAGAGAAAGATGCTCAGTATGCTTTGACATTTCATCATGAATAGACTTACTAACGAGCAACGCTTGCAAATCATTGAATTTTATTACCAAAATCAGTGTTCGGTTCGAAATGTGTTTCGCGCTTTACGTCCGATTTATGGTCTTTATAATCGACCAAGTGAGCAAACAATTAATGCGATTGTGACCAAGTTTCGCACTCAGTTTACTTTATTGGACATTAAACCAACCACACGAATGCGTACAGTGCGTACAGAAGAGAATATTGCGTCTGTTTCTGAGAGTGTTGCTGAAGACCGTGAAATGTCGATTCGTCGCCGTTCGCAGCAATTGGGTTTGTGTTATTCGACCACATGGAAGATTTTACGCAAAGATCTTGGTGTAAAACCGTATAAAATACAGCTCGTGCAAGAACTGAAGCCGAACGATCTGCCACAACGTCGAATTTTCAGTGAATGGGCCCTAGAAAAGTTGGCAGAAAATCCGCTTTTTTATCGACAAATTTTGTTCAGCGATGAGGCTCATTTCTGGTTGAATGGCTACGTAAATAAGCAAAATTGCCGCATTTGGAGTGAAGAGCAACCAGAAGCCGTTCAAGAACTGCCCATGCATCCCGAAAAATGCACTGTTTGGTGTGGTTTGTACGCTGGTGGAATCATTGGACCGTATTTTTTCAAAGATGCTGTTGGACGCAACGTTACGGTGAATGGCGATCGCTATCGTTCAATGCTAACAAACTTTTTGTTGCCAAAAATGGAAGAACTGAACTTGGTTGACATGTGGTTTCAACAAGATGGCGCTACATGCCACACAGCTCGCGATTCTATGGCCATTTTGAGGGAAAACTTCGGAGAACAATTCATCTCAAGGAATGGACCGGTAAGTTGGCCACCAAGATCATGCGATTTGACGCCTTTAGACTACTTTTTGTGGGGCTACGTCAAGTCTAAAGTCTACACAAATAAGCCAGCAACTATTCCAGCTTTGGAAGACAACATTTCCGAAGAAATTCGGGCTATTCCGGCCGAAATGCTCGAAAAAGTTACCCAAAATTGGACTTTCCGAATGGACCACCTAAGACGCAGCCGCGGTCAACATTTAAATGAAATTATCTTCAAAAAGTAAATGTCATGGACCAATCTAACGTTTCAAATAAAGAATCGATGAGATTTTGCAAATTTTATGCGTTTTTTTTTTAAAAAAAGTTCTCAAGCTCTTAAAAAATCACCCTTTATAATTGGAATTGCACAATTGCTAGTTATACGTGTTATTCAATGCGTTGAGGAGGCACCATACAGAATTGGTACCGTATTACGCTACCAAAAAAATATAAGAAAGAAAAACCATAAGAAACCCAGTTTATTCCATAAGCCCTTCACATCTTAAAAGCGAGAAGAGAAAAATCCATTAAAATGTGTTGAGGTATAACAGTTGTATAGTAAGTACCTTAGTAGGTACCATTATACCTTTATACCATCATTTGCTGTGTGAACGCATAAAAAGTGCCTTCCGGGCAAGTAGGTGTCTATAAGTTATCCCCCAGCTTTCGTCATTGTTGGGAGGCATACATTTTAAGACGTGGGAAGAAGGATTACAAGCAGAAGCAGGCTTGTACTAAGTCATTTTGACGGGTGTCAAATAAATTCAAATGAAATTCTCCATCGATTTCGATACACACTGCCATATTGCTATATGTGTGAGCTGAGATCATTAAAAGACTTTTCATGGAAATCATAAATATCCTAATCCTGAATGTACTTATATAATACAAATGTAGAGTTGACGTCGTATATGCCACACACACAGAAAATGGAACTTTTAAACTACATAAACTTCTGCTCAACACTCTCCGTGAAAAGAAAATATACAGTTTACAAATTCAAGGATTTTTTGTTTAATTTTTATTGATATTCAGGATGTTTTCCGGATAAATTCAAGCCTTGTTCTTAGGATAGGCGACATGTAGGTACAGAGAAGGTGAGAAATACACCGATCGAAAGCGGAAATCGAAAAATTTGTCCGTGTAACGTGTACAAATTAATAAAAAGCAAAAAAAAATCAAGAACCGACAATTTTGTGATTTTACCATTTTTCTGTCATGGTGATCTTCTATAATATTTAATAATATAATAATAAATAATATTTTTTCTAACTTTTTTCTTTAATGATGATCTTACAAGCAATCAGTTGGAAGAAAAAAAGTTGTTTCAAATTATTTTTTCTCCAGAAAATTGCATGATTCACAATTTTTGCTGAAAATATTTTCAATGCTGTTTATCGTTCAAAAAAAACAATTTTCTTGACATTTGACAGTTAATATGTTTTTATGCACATCCGATTTTACAATAAACTTCTGGGTGAGTGTTGTCCCTTATGCCAAAATAGAGATAATTGCATTAAAAGTATGTTTTTTTCATTTTTTATACCTTTTCAAAGCATGGATAATGAAACCTCATTTAAAACTGTTGAAATAGTCCAACAATCTATTACGTTTTTTTCAAAGTTTTTTCTTCTTTGGTAAAACTCTACTGGGTCTTTGTAATTTCTTTTGTTAAAATTCATAAAAGCGATTTTTGATTGATGTTCTTTTAACAGTTACTGTATTAGGTTTATCGTTCAAGGAATGCAAGTAACTTTAATGCTCAAACAATTTAAATCTCGTTATACGAATGGGCTAAAAGTGTCAACTAACAACGATGTCTACCAAAAAGAGAAATGTTCAAAGACTAGACCAAAAAGAGTTTTTATCATACAAAAAAATGTATGAAGTCTTTTACAATTTTGTTTTCTTTTTGTTGCGTATATAGTTATAGTTTACGCAAACATGCACATGAATACCTTAAGGAATTTTTTTTTGACTTTTGACGTCTAACATCAAAGGAAAGTAAAGTCTACACACAACACATTGAAAATGGCTTTCTTTTCAAAGAATAAAATATGGTTTTATAAAAAGTAAAAAAAAAAGTTAACTTTCGCTTAATGGATTTAAAATATTATTAGTCAAAGGAACATCCCTTTTCAAGCGGTTTTTTTTTAAAGTACCTATACAAAGTTGGATGGTTATTAATCAATTATTTTAAGTGATTTTGTAAAAGAGAAATATACCAAATGTCTTCGCCAAAGTCCACATTGACTAAAATAAACAAAACATATTCGTACAATGCTTGACAGCATATTAATTATGATAATTATTTTAGGTAAAGCCTTGAAGTTAAATGTGTAATGCATGGAGGGTTTAGGCGATGATAATTTTATAATTTGTATTTTCTTCCATCAATGAAGGGAATATTTAAATGAAAAAAAACGTGCCTGGGGATGACTAATAAATATTTGTACAAAGTCGAAAGAAAATCAACATAACCAAGCTGAGCAGACTGTAGCCGAAGAAATATCATCTAATTGGTCAGAAAAAGTCAGCTAGTCCTAGACATTGGTCAGCTCTAGATAGCTTGTAATCAAATCTTACTGTTTTTTTAAAGTCACTCAAGGTCACATTCGATTTTTGACACCTTATTTATGGGAAAATTACCAAAATTGTATACCATCTGAAGGATCTCTAGATCTATATAAAAGGTCAGCTAGTTTTAGTAATTTCTCATAAATGAGGTGCACAAAATCGCTATGACCTTGATTTTTTTTAAATTCATAAGAAAATATGTATGGGTGACTAATTACTAAAAGTGGCTGACCTTTATAGGGCATACTTCTTTCTTTTTTGAAATGACACAAAAGTTTTTTTTAAACGAATTTTGAAAATTCATTAGAAAAAAATATGGCTGAACACTAACTGAAAATGGTTGATCTTTTATCATGATCTGGAGATCATTCGGATACTGGATGGTATATTTTTTTTTCTAAATTTCCCATAAATGAGGTTCCAAAAATCGCACATGACCTTGAGAAACCTTAAGACTTGATTTCAAGTTATGTAGGCCAGACCAATTTCTAGGACTAGTTGAACTTTTCTGACTAATTAGTGACCAATAACATGACATTTTCTTTTTCAAATTTTCCATATATGAGGTCCCAAGGGTTCAGAGCCCAAATAGACGGACAAAATGCAGAGAAACAACCCTTCTTCGTTTTACTTATCATATCCCTATCGTATACTATTTATATATCGTAAATATTTCATTATATGTATATTTTTTTTGAATCAAGTTGTTCAAATTTATAATTTCAGAGAAATTAAATTGCAAAGTAAAAATTTCTATGAGATATTGTTACTTTTTGTTTAAGTTGATTTTTTTGATGTTTAGTGCTTTTATAAACTCTTAGTCTTAGGAAACCGAACCTTAAAATCTTAATAAATTTGTGCAAAAAAAAATTGAGAAATAATCAAACATGACATTACGATGATAGAGAACACCAAAGAAGAGGGTGGCACAATTCTGTCTGTCTGTCTGTTTGTATCTGGATCTACAGGCTAAACCAATAATACGATCTTCTTCAAATTTTGAACTTAAGGCTTTTTGGTGATTTTCCAGGGGGGGAATTGAATTTTTTTAACTAGAAATATAACGGTACTTGCCATACAACCGTTAAGAAAAATCTAATTTATCTCAAAAACGATTTTGATAAAAAAAACAGTGTATTACTGTACGTATAGTGTACTTTTTAGTAAAAATTTTGTTTAACAAAAACCGTTATTAACGGTACCTCTCATATAAAGTCTTTTTTGATTTTTCCACTAACGGCTCAACCAGTTTCAAATGCTAATAATATTGAATATCAAAATTTTGAAGCAAATAAAATTTTTGATTTAAAAAAAAAAATATTTCTTTTTTGAAAATTCAATATTTCAAAAAATGGTTGACGAATTTTTTTGAAACAAGGTTAATAAATTAATCAATTAAAATTAATAAATACTCCAAATTGGCATATCAAAACTTTTTTTTAAATGTTATTAAAATTTTATATAAAGAATTAATTTTTAAGAAAACCGCTCCAACGATTTTAGATTTTTTATTTACATATATTTCTATTTTTGTAAGTAATCAAATGGCATATTTTTTTTGTGCTCTTAGTATTTTAACTTGTTGTTCATAAATTACAATACTACTAAAATACATTTATTAACTTAGTTTCAAAAAAATCTTTAACTCGTTTTTGAAATATTGAATTTAAAAAAAAAAAAAAAAAAACATTTTTTAAAAAGCGAAAAATTATTTTTTGTCAAAATTTGTATGAGCAATATTATAAACATTTTGAAAGAGCTTTTGCATACAAATTTTGTTTGAAATTCTTTGAGCCTTTAATGAGAAAATTGAAAATTAAAAAAAAAAGGTTATATGGCGGGTACTGTTAAAAACAGTTTTCGTTAAATATTTTTCTTAATTTCAAAGGTTTTTTCGCAGATGTTTTGTTTTGCAATTTGATTTTCTTACTATTAGTTACTTAGCTTACTATTCATTTTGAGTTGTCTTGTTTGGTTGGTAATTAAAGAATACATTTTAGTAGCAATGCAAGAAAAATTTTTGGAATTTTTCCAAAAATTTCAAAAAACTATTACTCAATACCGGTTTGGAATAGAAGGTTGAAAGTTGGTGTTCAAGATGCCCCCAAAACATACCACAAAATTTTGAAAATAAGTGAAATCGAAAGGGGTCTTGTCAAAAACTCGGTGATTTGGTATGAAATGTCTCATGTGGATTGTACATATGTACATAACACCAAAATTGTATGTTCCTTTATTTATTTTTAATAATTTTTGTTTTCATATTCTAAGTTTATTTTTCAGAAATTTCCTCCCTCCGCCTTATAGTGCAGGATTTGACCATGGGCTTAACTATATCATAGCAGCCACGTCAAAATAGGATGCCAACTGTAACAAAATAAATTTATCGTGCGGTGTTTTCTATGTTTTTTTTTTATTTCTCTTCATTCATATAAAACAGCAAAGAGCACCAGAAAAGTTCTTACAAGCTATTCCATTGAAATATTTTAATTTTGATTAATTTGTTTAATTGGTCATTAATTATATGTGACAGTTTTCGTTCAATGTTTTCTATGTTTTTTGTTTTAGTTACAATTCATTTGAAGGAACACTCATTTAGGATTTTAAAATTGATAACATTAAACTGTTTATTTCTTTATTACGCTTTCATTGGATTAAATGAGGTTTTGTTGAAAAGTACATAGAAAACATCGCACCACAAAATTTATTTTGTCACAACTAATTAAGGACTAATTAAAGGAAAATTATTAAGTAGTACAATGTTTTTTCTAGAAGATTTTACCACTTCTTGAAAAAAACATAGAAAACATAGAACGACAGATTCAAAATCATAAAAAACTTATTAAGGACTAAAAAATCATGAATTATTAAGCCATTAATCATTCGGTGTAAACAGTTTTTACCACTTTTTGAGGTAATGATATGCTTACTTGGTGTGAAGTTAACAAAGAGTGCAAATAACGTAGAAAACATTGCACTACAAATTTTAAATTGTCACAACTAATTAACGGCAAATTATTAAGCCATCAAACATCAGATATAAGAAGTTTTTACTTATTTTCGACAGGGTGCTTTGCTTACTTGATATAAAGTGAGCAAAACGCTCAAAAAAACATAGAAAACATTTAACGGCAAATTCTAAATTATCACAACTAATTAACGACTAATTAAAGGCAAATTATCCACCTACTCTCTTTCTGATTTGTCAAAGTTTCTTTGCTAACTTGACACTCATTAAAAAAAGTGATGAGTCCAAGCATTTTCATAAAAAAAAAAAAATTTATTTTGTAATATTGAGTTTTACATTAGTGAGAACTGAGTAAAACCATATCATTTCATAGTCTAAGAAACGGGTACTTTTTCTGTAATTTATAACTATTTCGTTATTTATTCTTATTTTAATCTGGTTCTTAAAATATTGCTAGAATTTTTCAATTTTAGTTAATATTTAACCAATGAATTTTGGTTTCAGCAGTAAAGTTTTATTAATTGTTTGGGAAAAACTCCTATAAAAATATCTCATTTTCTATTGTCTTCAATCAGGTATTCACCATGCTGAAATCAAATGGATCAGTAATAGATGATTCTCAATGAAAAAAGTAACGGAAAGGCTAAGGATGCGAAAGTCAATTAGCACTGTTAAAAAGGGTAACTCAACTACAGCAGTTAGAGCCTGTAAGTTATTTTTTACAATTCGAGACATACAAATTGGTTTATATCAAAAAAGAGTATGGCGAGTGGGACATTTGATTGCAAAATATTGCAAATAAGATGGCCTACCTTTCCATTTCTGCCGTTTTCATAAATTCATCATATGCATATTTGGGGTCCGAAAATTGCCTTTAGATGATGTGTTTTGATAATTTTTTATTTTCTGATAATTACTAGACTTAAGATGTACATAATGATAAAAAAAATGACATCGGTGTAGCTACTTTCTGAGGTGAAATCGGATGGAATAGTTTATCGCAGTCAAATTTTTGATTGCATCGCATGTTATTTGTGACAAGGACCATTATTTTTGAGCCTTGAAAGGTGATCATTACTAAGCAATAATGAAACTTGGTTTCAAACTCATATTAAGCTTTTATTCTTATTACTCTTACTTTTTTATTATTACTCTCTCTATATTCAAATCAAAAGAGTTAATATTTTTTTAGGCATAACTGCTTCAACAACAAAATACGTAGAAATACCTACTGTAAGTTGATAATTCCACCAACAAATCAAGTTCCAAGTTTCTACCTAAAGTTCTGATAATAAATTGATAGCATGAAACCATAAAGATAATATATAAACTAAGTTTGAAAATTGTTCGTCTACTTAACCCCTTTAATATGGTAGATACACATAGTTCCTTTCTTTATTTATTGTTCTTCACAACCAACCTTCATGACAGCAAAACAAAAATTACGCTTGATATAAAGCGTAAATTAAGCTTGTTAATTGCCTGCTTCACTAACTCACAAACTCACAAAACTACATACCCCACATATCTACCTATATAGAAGAGACATTCAAGAAAATGTAATACTTAATGAAAAAGCTGGTTCTGTGTCAGGTGCCGTAGCCGTAGGCATTTAGTGTGGGTGGTATACACTATCTAGCAGCATTTCAACAAGAACTACTGTTCGCATATTTTGTATCTATAGGTAGGTATCTACGAGTGATATAAGAATTCTACTTTTGTAATTATTTTCTATGACTTCTTGATGTAAATTGCATTTCAACTGTTTTTTTCCCAACCAATTTTCTAGAAGAAAAAAATATTCTAACATTCATTCCAACAAGCTATCAAAACGCAATATTATTCACACACACACACACATACACTCAGAAAAACATGTTTATACCACATCAATCATTATCATAAATATCATGTCTTACATATAGTATTTTCAAATGGTATTTTCACATGCGTGAGTTCAATCTGACAATATACAGTTAGCAAACATATACCACAAGGAAATGCTATAAGGTACATTTTGTGTGGCAAAACGACATACCTATATATCTCACAATATTGTCAATTTTCATTCACTGAAAATTTATTGACAACCTATTCGGCAAATTCTTGTGCAAAATGAAGGGAAATAAAATCAAACAACCAGAAACCTGGATATCGTATCGGGATAGGGAGTTGGAGTGAGAACCCGACCCCTGTCGTAGGAGGTAAAAAAAAAAAAAAAAAAAAAACAATTCTGCAGAATATTGCTGAGCATTATTTTTGCGATTTTTGTGGCTTTTTGGGGGAGGCGCACTGTGATACGTATATACGTAGATATACCTCCACAATATGGATAAAATATCAATGGAGCCCAACAAAAATATTTTTACAGGAAATATTTTTCTACCAAGAAATAGACAAAATAAACGAAAATCCTTGGGCCAAGAAATGGAAGAGGAGTAGGAGATGAATATATACACATTTTTATGAGTTGGAGGTTTAACGTGCTGAGAAAGATAAATATAATGCATCACCATGTTGCACGAAGCTGTGCTTGTTTGACCTTAAGCTTATATCTACTTTAAAACAAAAAAATTTAATGGTACGGTTTCCTTAACAATGTTCTTGTTCAGTACCTATATATTTATGAAATGAAAAGCACTCTTGTTAAAATTTCTCTTCTTTCACTTTTATGTTAACGTCCAACATGACAGTGCCCAGGACCATAAATACAATGTGGTCCTTCTCCTTCTTTCGACAATTTGTATATATGTACTCTTTGGAGTGTTTTAAGAAATAGATAGTGGTGGGAAAAAAAGCAGGATACTTAAAAAACAATTGCGATCATGGAACAAAAAATAATGCTTCCTTTTAATCTTTGCAAACATTTGTTTTACAAAAAAAAAGTTATAACATGACAAATGCAAGAAAATTAACAATTTGAAACTACCAAAATCTAGGATAAAATCATTTAGAGCTAATAAAAGTATGCCAGTTAATTTTGTCTAGTACATTAAATTAAAATATGATATATGTATGCAATAAAAAGCAATAAAAACAAAATGTATGTACATTTGTAAACACGTATAAATATGTACTTGTACATTTACATTAGAGAGGGTCAAATTTAACGAGCTTGCTGAACTGAAAGTTGGTAGTTTGGGGCTAAAAAAATTTCTCTAAGAAAATGGGCTCAAAATTTTAACGTTTCGACTTCATCACCACTTTTTTTTTCCGTACAACTTGTAGGTTCAAATGTTTAGTCTAGTTCATTTAAAAGATAATGAAATCTCAACAACTTTGGTTTTAGCACTGAATATCTTCTAAACGGTAACACTTGTTTAATTTTGTATTCATATTTTTTAGAGCATTTAATTTTCTATTCAAAAATGTTACAGAATTTCTTCCAGGTTTAATGGTTAGAAAGTTATAAAATTCGTAAGTTTTTCCCAACATTTTCCTATACAAATTGTATGGAAAAAACAAAATGGCCATGAGGTCGAAACGTTAAGATTTTGAGCTCATTTTCTTGGAGAATTTTTTTGAGCTCTAAGAAACCAACTTTTCCTTGTATGGTGAATTTGACCCACCCTAATGTTCATAATACTTATGGCCACTTAAGAGGAAAAGGACAAAAGGTTAAAGTATGGTAGATGGTCTCCGTTTAGACGAAGAAAACAATTTGTTTAAATTCCTTCTTACGGTTTTTGTGTGTTTCAGAGCCATTTTCTGTTAAGAAACTTAACAATTTTTATTCGTCTTAAACCCTTTTTTTTATTTTTAACAGCGGTAATTTTTTTCATATTTAATTTATTTAAATTTTTTGCAGCAAATGAGCCTTAATATAGTTGTATGGTTCTAAAATCAAAATTCTCATAAATCGTTTAGATGCTCCTCAAAATAAGTAGGTACCAAATTTTCAACAAATTGATTGAGTTGTTTTTAATGTACATCTTCGTTGTTCAATGAAAACTCCCTAAGTCCATTTTGTTTTATTTTGAGACATCTGCACTTTTTATGGATTTTAACTGACCAGAAATTGAAAATGTTTGATTTCGGGGAATTTTTCCTTAGTAATAGACCAACATAAGGTTTAAATAAGACTTTTTACAAAACTAAAATATTTATATTTTCTAAAATATATTTCGTATTTACTTGAGATCTCTCGTTTAATAAAAAATAGACTTAGGGAGTTATCATGGATCGACGACTATATGTACCATATTGACTTTCCAAAATGATATTTGGATTTTTTTTTTCTAAGCATTTAAAAAAAATTCTGAAATGTTGGTATACATGGGGTAGTCCATGCCAAGACAACGAATTTTTAATGCAAGCCTCTTTGATTTCGCTCATTTTTACTTGCGATATAGGTACTATGGGGCAAGTTTTGGATTTGTGCAAAAAAAAAATCGAGATAACAATCAAACATGACATTAGGATGATAAGGAACACGAAAAAAGTGGGTGGCAAAATTCTATCTGTCTGTCTGTCTGCCTGTCTGTCAGTATAATCTCCAGAGAGAAAATTCAAATTGTTTGTTCAGCACCAAAAAAAATGGTTCTTTCCCTACAACCGTAAATGAAGAGCTTATTCATATCAAAAACGGCTCTAATGATTTTGATAAAAAAAATCAATGTATTATTGTAGGTATGGTGTACTTTTTGATAAAAACAAAATATACCGAAAACCGTTACCATAACGGCTTTTTTAATTTTCGATATTCTCACTAATAGCTTAAACGATTTCAGTCAAATTTGTATACAATTATTTTTTTTAATTTGATTTAAAGAAATATTTCAAATTTTTTTTGAAAATTCAATGTTTCAAAAATGAGTTGTTGGTATTAAAATTTTATATATGTAAATGAATTTTTAATTAATAATCCAATCGTCTTTCAATTGTATAAACAAAAAGTTAAGAAACTTAGAGCTGATAAACAAGTTTGCCATTTGATTACATGAAAACATATAAATGTGTGCAAAACAAAAAAATTTAAATCATTGTAGCGGTTTTCTTTAAAATTATTTTTTTATATATAAGATTTTAATTTAATTTAATTTATTTAAATAAGTTTTGGTATGCCAATTTTGAGTATATATCAAAATATATTTTTAAAACCTAGTTTTAAAACAATTCATCAACTTTTTGTGAAATATTGATTTTAAAAACAAAAATTAAATATGTTTTCAAAAATCCTAAATTTTTTACTAACATTTTAACACAAATTTTGTATTAAAATTTTGACTGAAATCACTTGAGCCGTTAGTTAGAAAATCGAAAATTAAAAAACCGTTATATGGTAGGTACCGTTAATAACGGTTTTCGGTAAATTTTTTTCTCATCAAAAAGTACACCAATCCCATACGGTTGTAGGGCAAGTACCGTTATTTTTGGTGCTAAGAAAAATTTCAATTTCCCCTCTGGAGAAGTACAAAAAAACCTTAAATTCAAAATTTGAAGAAAATTGCTTCAGTATGGCTTAGGCTGTAGGGCAATATACGGACAGACAGACAGAATTATGCTACCCGCTTTTTTCGTATTCTCGTAACATTATGTTTGATTATTATCTCAAAAAAAAATTTTCTTGCATGAATCCAAAACTTGCCCTATAGTAACTATACCGCAAGTATAATGAGGCAAAGAAGCCAGTTTCTAAAAAAATTACTCTGACACTTTTAAAAAATGCAAAAAAATTGGTATACCATTCAATTCTACGGGAAAAAAAATACAATAAAAAAGGTGTTATTATATTTGACCCGAAACAATTGAGGAAACGATATTGCTATAAAAGATTCATTTCAGTAAATAGAGTTTTATATGAAAAACAAAAATAATAGTCTAAGAGCCTGCAGCAAATTTTGGGAATGGATGTTTTACCAAAATCTGAGTGTGAGGGCTTGTATGTATTTATATAAGGGTGGAGCGAAAATGTATGGAGAATTTTTAAATTTGCTTTTTTTCGAAATGCAACAGCAACCAAATTGTGTCTTAATAAGTACGTATAATAGGTGCAAAATATTTTGTATTAATGTCGATGTTTCGAGGTTACCCACGCATTCGAATTATACCCGACTGGTCATTAAAATAATTTAAAAAAAAAAGAAAAATCACACCATTTTGATTTTATCTTATGATAGTAAGACTATGAGCTTTCAAAAAAACATACAATAGTAAAATACAATATTAAAAAGTTTTAAAATTGAAAATTATTTTTCAAAAATGTAAGAGGACAAAAGTATTCTGACAAAATTGAAAAGGCTTACAACATCCCATAAGCTTTTTGATACGGACGAACAAAAATATTTGTAAGCATATTTTAGGGCATCAAACTCAAAGCCGTCATTATTTTTTGGGTTTGGTGTTAAGAAATATGCTAAGAAATATTCTTTTCTGGCCCAACCAAAATGCTACCCAATATTTAAACGCCTGCCTAATTTCATCAAAATACTACTTTTGTCCTCTTACACTTTTGAAATGCAGCTTTAAATTTCCAAAACACTAAAATTGAATTTTGTTTGATATTTTTTTGAAAGCTCATTATCATACCATTATAAAAAAAAAGTAAAAATTATAACTAATCTTAAAACTTGGATGTGATTGTAGTGTTTTTATTGAATTTCCTCATAGGCATGTTTTATGAGTTCTGCTCATAACTTGGTGTTGTCAGGGGCACCTCCAAACATCCACCTAATGTACATGTATGTATCGAATACTATAGACTGGCAGGATTATTTCACAGCCTTTGGTAGGGGGTGGGAGTTCAATACCATATTGGATTCCTTTCTACGTGTTGGGATAATGAACTCTTCAATTCACTCACAAAAAAATAGAAATGATGCTTTGTTATTTCCCCTTAGTTTCTTAGTTTGAAGACTTTAATCTTGATGATCCAATCAGAAGGACCCATATAATATGAGCTTTTTAAGAAAATCTTATTGTCTTTTTATAGAAACTTCATTTAGTTTTGTTTGAAATCTTAAAAAAACCGGTGATGAAACTCGCATAAAATGGTTATATCCTGATTTTTATATACATTGCGCCATCATGATTGAGGTAGTTTTTATTAGAAAAAATGAAAGAGTATCATACTCAATTTTCCTTAAATAAATTAAGGACCTCCCTCTTCTAAGCCCCCCACCCAAAGACTGAAAAACAAACCTGGCAGACGAACGTATTCGATATCATGATACATGTACCTACAAACCCTATGAATGAATGAAGGATTTGGGGTATAAGTGCACTGCGACCATTAAGATCTATTGTGCCCCCGTCTCGAGCTGGATGAGGTTGCTCATACTACAGCACGTTCTCCAAGTTTGTTTCCTTGAGGAACTTGAGTATTTGAAGTGTTTTTAGGGAGGGTAGTTCGCTCTCCTCTATCTGGTGATTTCCCAGATACCTGTGTCTTTGATGCACGAGTGCATCACATCTGCCTAGTATATGGTCCGGTGTCTCCTCATGAGCATTGCAGAATCTGCACGCGGCGCTGTTCTCTAAGCCAAGAATGTGGAGGTGTCTCCTAAGCTTACAGTTGCCTGTGAGGAGACCCGTTATTATTCTAAGTTTGTTCCTGTTTAAGCTCATACAGGACTGGAATCGTTCTTTGTTGAGATGCCCAAGCAGAAGTTTGGCCTGTCTTAGCTTTGGGAGTTCATTCCAGATTTTTGATCTTTTCACCTCCTCTTCTGTTTTGATTTTATGTTTTATCACGTTTTCTCTTATTCCGCAATAAGGCTCTGGTCCTGTAATGGGTGTCATTGCCCCTATTGCTAAGGAGTCTGCCTCTTCATTGCCTTGTATGCCAACGTGGCCAGGGACCCAATAGAGTGTGACAGAGTTATGTTTGCCCAGTTCGTTTAGCCTGCCTACACACTCCCATGCCAGTTTAGAGCTGATGCTATATGAGCTGAATGCTTTGAGTGCGGCCTGGCTATCCGACATGATTGCAATATTTTGGTTTTTATATTTTCTTTCGAGATTTCTTTCGGCACATTTTCCTATGGCATTCATTTCTGCCTGAAAAATGCTTGTAGACTGTCCCATTGGTATTGAAAGTTTGGTTCTAGGCCCATAAATTCCAGCACCAGTCCCTTCCGAAGTTTTCGATCCATCAGTGTACCACTTGATGGCGTTTGCTTTAAGAGTGTAGTTTACGGTTTCAAACACTAATACTCAGATTTTGGTAAAACATCCATTCCCAAAATTTGCTGCGTTTGCTTTAAGAGTGTAGTTTACGGTTTCAAATCCTAATACTCAGATTTTGGTAAAACATCCATTCCCAAAATTTGCTGCGGGCTGTTAGACAATTTTTTTATTTTTGTTATTCATATAAACGGTATTTACTGAAATGTGTCTTCTATAGCAATATCGTTTCGACATCGTTAAAAAATTGTTTCATGTCAAATATTTTAACACCTTTTTTTGTATTTTTTTTTTTTTCGTAGAATTCAACGTTGTACTTGTTTTTAGCATTTTCCCAAAATTTTAAAGTCAATTGAAAAAATAGTATTTTTTATCAAACAAAATTGAATACCTCAAAAACTACTCTATGGTTTTAGTTCAACAACAAATTGTAGTAATCAAAGATACAACAAGATTTCTTGTTTTCACAAAGTGTGATCTAAATTGAACAATTTTTGAAGGAATAGAAATTAAAAAAACAAAGCAAAAAAAGAAGACCATTATCTCGAGAATTTTGAGGTAATATAGAATAAATTTTTGCGTGATCTACAACTTTTCTATTGAACACTTTTCATTTTGACTTCAACTTTGGTCAGAAAAGAAATCATTTAATTTTCCACGTTTTTCACCACCCAAAAAAAAAATCCTTCCAACTCCACTTTTGGGAAAAAGATTTATGTTACATTCTTTACAATCTCCTATACTATTTCAGTCGTCAAACTGCAGTTAACAATTTTTTTTAAATAAATGTGTAAGTAGCCTGCACTATTAGTAAACAATACTATTTTTGCTTTTCTGCAAAGAAAACATTCTCTAATTCAGTCCCACCATTTTTAAGAAAACAAAAAATTAAAAAAAAAAAAATGATACTTGGGAGACACCACAAACAACTGTTTAGTAGCTTTTATGATTTTTAGGGCAGTTGTTAAGGCGTTTTCGAGAAAAATAAGATTTTGTAAAATATGTAGCTGACAAAAATTTTTAAAACTAACTGTCTTAGTAATTGTAAGGAACGGATTGTCAACCTAATATTGATAAATTTTAAATTTCAAGATACCATTACTTTACCCTTTTAAAAACACCCAACACCAAAAACATTTCTTTTGTAGAAAAAAAAAGAAACTTTCAGTCGATTGGTAATATTTTCGTTGTTTATTGTAGCGCGGTAGAAGCCTTTATCTAACGTGGTCGATTTCTGGATGCTATTCTTCAGCTGCGATGTAGTTTTGCAGGTCTTCAACACATATAGCAGCTGCGAGACTTTTCAAACAAAATCATCGACAATGGCTTCTTATTTTTTTTTTTTTTATTTTTCTCTCTCAAAGTCGAATGTTATTTTAGAATATTTTTCTTTTCGACTTCCCAAGAGCGTAAAGGTATATCTCGCTTTAAGCCCACATGATGTCGATGATTATGTTCATTCGTGTATAAAGTGGACTTTGCCGGAATAAATTTGCTATGCACTCTTTCCGAAACTGTCTGGCTATATAGCCCCGTATATACGACACGAGCATTCAATAAACCTACAATTCCATCAGGATATTTTAGCATCGACCGCGCACCGCTGCCACCGCCACCGATTTCAACCTGTGTTGGAGTTTATTCTGGATGAAAAGGTTTCAGCTATTCATTTGCATGTTGCTTCTACCTATGTATAGGATATATGCATAAGTATTTTCCTATTCCCATTTCATATGCTTAACTTTCATCTTTTATTAACTTTTTCAAATCTTCATGGTTGAAAGGATCTTAAAAAAAATTAGAACATCCTAGCTATATACACCATCAGCAGAAACCAGAAACTGCAAGCCAGCCCTTTGCTAGTTAGGCACGCGCTACTTCTGACTCTGCCTTGCTGTTTGCTCTTTGGATGTCGATGTCGGTCGGTGGCGGCAGCGATGTCCGATGTCGATGGCGTTCGATTGAATGGTGTGTTGTTTGGTTTTTCTATTTTGTCCTTGTTTATTGATTTCATTCCGATAACGGTGGCATTTTCTATTTTTTTTTTTATTATATTTTTTTATTATTCCTGTCGACAAAAAAAAAGAGGTAGCTGTTTATTTTTGTTTGTTATGAAAAAGATAAGTTTTCATAGCCCTTCCTTCCGGGTGTGCCCCAAACACCCAATCAATGACGATGATGTTGGTGATGGCCATTTAAATGATTTCCGGGAAGGAACAAAAGTGAAAGAAAATTACTGTGACATTATCCAACCAATCAAGGATAATGGACGAAACACACTCGGTAATGCGGAAACCAATATACTTCCTGGATGATTGTCAGTGTATGGCCAATATTTTTCGATCCGCTCTGAGTCTGTATTTTGCTGCGTTCATAAATATTAACGAGCGAACACATGGTACAGTGCCAATTGGCAAAATATTCACTTTATGGTAGGTATTATATGGGTATCGGGAGGCTGCCTTCTGTCCTTATAATGTAGGCACCTACAACCTACTATATGTCCTGGAGTCCTGTTTCATTTCAGGAGCGAATATAATTTGTGTGTTTTTGGGGTCTCGTTTATATTGTCTGGCTTATTTTTGTTGCTGTGTGCGAACATTGTTTGTAAGTACTATAACTGCTGTTCCTTATATCCTTCTTTACTTTCTCATGTTCGATATTTTGGCAAGCTTTGCATGAAATTTAATTATTGCAAAGGGACGATGATGAACGATGAACTGGGAATGCTACTATACCATCAATTTTTGGCATCTTGCATATGACAAAAATTGGGTGGTATCGTATTATACAACAGTGGGTAAGAATTACTCTCTAAAGGATATGCCATTATTGTGGTTTCTTCTTTTGGTTTAATAAATTGTTTTGTATGTGGGTGTATGCTATTCTCTAGGTTGTGATAATATGTATAAGATTGATGCATTGTTATTTTCATATAGTGATGATACTTGCATAGGAGATTTAAACTATTCATGAATATTATTTATAAAATTGATGATGTGTGAAAGTTATCTAGTTATGGTTCAGACTATTGTGTAGCAAAGGCTAGTGCACTTTTGAAGTATAATCTTTGATAGTATGGTAGGAATATATTGAAACAGATTGAAAAGGTTTAATCTATTGGAATATTTCAAATCAGGACCTTGTGTGAAGTGCTTATTTTCTCATTTATCAATTAAAATGAGTTCATTAAGTTCATTTTAAAGTTTATAGCAAAACAAAAAAAATTCTTTAGTTTAAACAAAATATCATCAATGAACATGTTTGGGAAGTTAGCAGGGCAACTTTCACCCACGCAAATTGGACCTTGACAGGAATTTGCAGTTTATTTGCATTTTTTTCTCATTTCTATTCCTGATTTTGCAGTTTGCCAAATAAGGGTGCGTAATCGAGTGACCTACTAACTTCACTGTGAAGCATGATGTTTTTTTTGCATTTCAACGATAGGCTAGGCTCAAAATTTGAAGTACTTTTTTTTTTAAATTTCCCAAAATTGACTTCAATGAAGTAAGTAGTCACATCGTGTATCTCAGGAACCAAGCATGCTAGGAACTTTCAGTAAGGCTCCAAATTAACCAGTTTTTGCATTTTTTTTTGCATTTTAAGAATAGGCTAGTTCAATTTTTTTTTTTGTAAAAAGGACTAACTATGAAGTTAGCAGGTCAGTATGAAATTTTATTTTAAAAAAGGACTTCAAAATTTTGAAGTAGCCTATTCTTAAAATCCAAAAAATCTGCAAATTTGGAGCCTTACTGCATGTTCCTAGCAGTATAAATGACCTATAAAAACTCTTTACATGATATTGCGTAGGTCATTAACATCGTTATCATTTTTTTTCGAATAAAAAAAAAACATTTGATTTAAGCAGTGTCAGGTTTCCTTAAACAAAAATATTTCAATCAACATAAGGCCAACATAATGTGTTCGGACAAAAATTCGTTAAGATAAAAAATAAAATAAAGTGCGTATACGTCCCAGTGTATCACTATTTTAACTAAATGGATTTCTACTATTTTGCTATTTTTAATATTAGTTTTTATACAAGTTAAATTTGATATTTATCTTTTAGGTTAAGTTTTAATGCAGTAACAATATAATACCTCTTCAACTTTTTTAACCTTGACGACTTTTTTGGGGATTTTTCAGAAAAAAAAAACAAAGATAAAAATCTCAAAAAAGAAAATTTAAAATTTATAATTTTACTATTTTCTTTTTCTATATGCATACGTTGTGATTTTTTATTAATTTATGTGTGAATTTTTCAATTTATTTGAGAATTAATTAAAATAATTAACAATTTTTATTTATTCTTAGAACTTTTTCAAGTAAGTATTATTATTTTGTATTCATAAGAAATTTAATATTTTACCAAACTTCATGCGGCTAATAATAATTCTACACTTCCACTTACTTAAAAAAATTTACACCCTTTCACCACAGATATTTTAAAGGACTCTTTTGATTCATGATTCTATTGACTCATGAGATATTTATATCAATTCCATTGACATACTATTATTTTCACAGGGTTTTTGGTAAAATTTTACCAGTTTTACTTAAAAAAATAACATGCACGACTGGGTCGTACCTACTTATGCTCTTATGTTCAAGGCGCTGAGGGTTGAAGAAAATTATATGAAAAGACAAGGAAATTATGAGAGAAAAATGTTAAAAAGCATGAAATACGATATTTAAAATAGCTAAAACAACTTTCTGGAGAGTTTGAAATGAAAAAAAACGCCATCTTTATTCTTGAGTGAATATGAACTTATAAGAAAAAAAAAAATTAAATCGTTCGAGTGGTTTTTTTAAAATATTTTTTTTTTAAATATCAAATTCTTAAAATGTTTACAAGTAAATCTTTTAGTATGCAAATATTAAGTATTTATTTATGTGCATATAAAAATAAAATTTAAAAAAAATTGCTTACCCGTTCTGGAGACATCGAATTTCTTTAAAAAATTGATAGGAAATATTTTTTAATCTTATTCGACATTTGTAAATAAAAAAATTAATTTAAATCTGCTTAGCCGATAATGAGGAAATTCGAAATTTAAAAAACCTTATATGAAAGTAGTTACTAATAGTTGTTATGTAAATTTTTATAATTTTTGGTAGTATATCGCACTAATTTAAGCATACAAAAAAATAATTTTATAAAAATCATAGGAGCCATTTTAAGGAAAAATTATCTTTTTATAACTGTTTTTTAACATTTGTGTGGAATACACCGTTATTTTTTCATACAAATATTTTTTTAAGTACTTTAGAGCAGTATTTTTTAAACTGTGAGTCACGGGGAGGAGGTAGCCAAGAATACCTGGGGCATCGCGTTTGTAAATTAAGTTTAGTTGAAAAACAAAGTTTTTAAATCTTGAAGATTGAGGTTTGTTGTTGAAAACTTAAGAAACATATTTGCGATAATATTAGTCATAAAGTCAATTTTTTCAGTTTTCCTTTGCTTTCGCCTCCTCCACTTGTAAGGCTGCGTAATCTGCCGAGAAGCTCATATTCATTTTATTTTCACTTGTTAGGGTATTTTGCGACAGGTTGGACACAAACCATAATTGTTTGATCCAGTAATTACTCAACCTTTAAAAAAAAATTAATTCTGACGCTTGGATTAAAAAAAATAAAATTATTTTGTATCGAAACAAACTTAAACAAAAATTAACAAAAGAAAGCACTTAGAAAAACTCATACTTAAAAAAAAAACTTTTATTCCGAATAATTTTAGGAGTGATTGAGTTCGCTTTTTAACTAACAAAGTATTAAGAATGTGCGGGGTCACCAGAATGTTTTTACTTTCGAAGGGGTCACGTACTAAAAAAGTTTAAAAAACACTGCTTTAAAGAGAGTAAAAAAATACTGAGTAAAATAAAAATCGATAATGTGGTTTGCAAAATATTTGATTTCAAAATTGGACATTTTTTTTTTAAATCTAAACAAAAATTTTTCGAAAATGTTGGTAACAGAAAATATTCATGTTATTTATAAGCTTCTGAATACAAAAATAATAGAAATCAGAAAAAGCAATTTGATGAAAATCGAAAATAAAAAAATTGTCCTTTTGGAGGTACCATTAATAACCAGTTTTTGAAAGATGGTTTCCAGCCAAAAGGTAGCTTTGTTGACCAAAAGAAATTTATAGATTTTTTTTTAGAAAAAGTCATGGAGCCACTTTTAAGAAAAATAAGATTTTGTAAAATTGTTTAAAAATAATTTATGGCAACCGTTATTTTTTGTTTGAAAAAAATGAAAAAAACCTGTGGACAGAATCACCAAAAGCCGCTTTGTACTAAAGATTTAAGCAAATTGATCCAAGCGTTTAGGCTGACAGACAGACAGAATTATGAGACCCACTTTTTTTTAAAATGCATAACCCTCCACACAGTACCTATATATAGCAATCAGAAGCATTTGAACGAAGCAAGTGCCAGGTTTTCTAAAACAAAACTATCAACATAAAGTCAATGTAACGTGCACAGACAAAAATTTGTTAAAGATTAAAAAAAAAGCAAAAAGTGTATATACGTCTCAGTGTATCACTATTTTAATCAAATGGACTTTTTATATTTTTCTATTCTCAAAATTTATTTTATTTATTTAAGTTTAATTTGACAACACCTCCATCATCGTTTTAAGGGAACCTAGGGAACTTTTTGGAGATTTTTCACAAAAATATAAGAAGAAAATCTAAACAAAAAATTTAAATTTATAGTTTTTTTTTAAAATTAATTTGCGTTTTTTTTTGTGAAATAATTTAAACATTGTATGCTAATATTTTTCATTTATTTTAAGATCTTTTGTGTGCAAGAATATTTAAATCTATAAAAAATCTTAATCTATCTATAGTCATCATGAGAAATTTAATATTTTCTTAGTATATATATCGCTAATAAAAATAAAATGCACGACTGGATTGCACGTACTTGTTCTTATGCTCAAGTTGCTTGGAACTTAAGAAGTTTAAAAATAAGCAAATTATTATGGAAAAAGTTTTTAAAAAAGCATTTAACCGTTCTTTTCGTTGATTTAACAACTCAACTAAATTAGTCAACTGATTCCTTGAAGAAATATAAATATATATAGTGGCTCTCCATGAAAATGGCCCACCCTTACCCAAATTCTTTTTCTTTGAAAAACTTTAGGAAACTTATTTCGTTCTATCCTCCAGTTAAACTCTTTTCAAATCAGTTTCATGGAAAATCTCATGTTTCTGAATTTCAATTTCCAATTTGTGCCAAAAATTCCTATTTCAAGCCTACCAGCACTTTTTTTTAAATTAATTTTCAAAATATCGAAATATTGATATTTGCTAGTAATTCCATCAAAAACAAATTTAAGTTGCCAACCCCAGCTGCTGAACATGAACCTCAAAACATTTCAAGGATCCTCTACAAAGTACAAAATAAGATTTTAATACGCTTTTACTTACATTTTTACAACTAAAATTTAACTTATTTTCTATTTGTTATTTTCTATTAATAGTTTTTGTCAATATTTTATTTAATTGTTGATGTTTGAAAAACAATAATATAATACTCTATTAAAAATCAATTTTTCATTTTTTTATTTAATTTGTAATCCTACAGTTTTCAAGGAATAGAATTTTCACTGTATGGTATGTATGTACAAAAAAAAATATTATTTAAAATCGTTCCAGTCGTTTTCTTAAAAACTATTTTTCATATAAATTGTTTATTACATTTTCCAAAAAAATGTTGGTGCTTATTTTGAGTATATGTTAATATTCATTTAATACCAAAATTTTAAAATAATTTATCAACCTGTTTTTTAAATATGCATTGAATTTTCAAAACAAATTTTATCTTTTTTAAAAATCTAAAATTTTTATATGCTATATTACTAAAATTTTTAAAATACTTTTGCACAAAAATTTTGATTGAAATCGCTTAAGAGAAAATCAATAATAAAAAAATCGTTTTATGGCTGGGACCAAAAGTAAAGTTTTTAGTAAATTTGTTTTTTTATCAAAAAGTACACCATACATTCCAATAATTCACTGATTTTTTTTTTTTTTAATTCCTTAGAACCATTTTTTCTCCATACAACTTGAGCTATTCTTTCCATCCTAATACCTTGTTTTGGCTTCTTGTATTATTTTGAAAAGAAGAGAAAATGGACGGGTTCAGCTTCATCCTGATAGGTTTGTGTTGTTTAAATCGCTCGTCAAAAAACAGCTGATACAAATGATTTTACTAGCGCAGATTTTCGAAGTTTTTGAAAACACCTGTACTGCTGTACTCGAACGCAAGAAATTGTTCTTGTTAGAATCGGGACCAGAAATACTCACGCACATAGCTTGTTGTGAAATATCATTTCGGCAAAAAAATCCACGAAAAATTGTCCATTTTCCTTAGACACAATATCTGCTTCATACATATGCATTTGCATTTGGCTCGGACATTTTAATATATAGGTTTTATTCAGATATATTCGGCCCGATCCAGAGTCAGAAAGGGCAAATCTTGGACTTCGGTAAAAAAGAACTATCTTTTGAAATTCATAATGTAATTGAAAAATATATGATAGAATCGTGGTATTCCCAAGAGCCAGAGGGCTAAGTGTTCATCCAGAGGCGTACGCAAGGAGAACGGGAGCAGGTAGGGGTGCTTGCCCCCTAATCACAATATATTTCATACATTTGGCAATTTATCTCATTTGGAAAGCATTTTAAAGCAAGATTTTTGTACCAAAACTATTTTTTGAATACCCCCCCCCCCCCCCCCCAACCTAAACAAAATCCTGCATACGCTTTTGTGGCCATCTAGACTGCTTTTCCCACACATCACACTCTTTCTTTTTTTTCAGCAAGCGCTTTTTCTAAGATAAGCTTAACTTTTTCATAAGATAGTAGTAACATGTTAATTCAAATCTTTAGTTCTTTATTTTCTAGGAGTTTCATAGTGTTTGTAGGTAAGGTAAGAACGTATTTTCATAATCACAGCAAATTTGATGGAGATGAAAAAAACCCGTCAGTCAGCGGTGTTCCTACTTAATTACTATTTATTTATTTGCAAAGTCATTTTTATAATTCCCTATAAGCTACTGTTTAACCTTTGGCTTAGTGTTCACCATCAAACCATTCATCTTCATCTCAGCACAGCATCCCTACTTATTCATTAAATGAAAATACAAAAAAAAATAAACAAATAAATTATTCAGACACGAGTTCCCATATTAAATTGAAAACCTGCAGCATCTCTAACAAATTAATATTGCAAAATAAAATCAACAAAAAACCACACAAATCATCATATTATCTGTTATAAGCACCCCCCCCCCCTCCATGCACCCATCTGACAGCATCTTTACCAACACTATGCATCTACGTTGGTCGTTGCCATTTATCTACCAAGAATATACATCTCACCTTTGTGCTTACTAATTCGACATGCCGAGATGCCGACGACCCGAGTGACTTAAAAACAATCAAAGAAATACACTCTTTTCCCCGTAATGGTGGTGGTGGCTAACACTACTGTCCCAGTTCTATACAATTCCACACGACACAGTCCCGTTCCAAAGACGAAGACACTATGGATATTGCCACCGTCTAAGTCGCCGTACGTACATATATTGTATACCTAGTCATCTTCGTCTTCGTTGTCAAGGTGTAATGACCCAAAGAATAGTTTACCCATATCTCAAGAAGACCAAAACTTTCCGCTCCGCACCACCACCGCAGCAGCACGCACACAATCAGCCAAAGTCATGAGAGATGAAAAGAAGAGAAAGATACGACGACGACGACGACGACCGACAATGATGTTGAGACTTGAGAATACATTCCAAACTAACGGTGCTTTCATTCTAATCGTAAATCAAGAAATATCTGAACCAAAGTCTGAACTTAAAGACGACTTCCAATGGAGAGTCATCGAAAAAATAAAAAAAAAATGGTGGAATCCCAGAGACAGAGAGAGATGAAACCAATAAAAAGAATCAACAAACCCAACAACAATAACAAAAACAAATCCCAAAGAGGAGAATCCCAAAGCAGGCAAAACATCTTTAAGAAAAGTTGAAATCTCTAATGTTGCGTTAGAATAGAAGTCTCACAGTTCTCAGCTTCCGCAATAAGACGTCCAAGACGCGAGGCAACGCGACGGACGGTCGTCGGACATCCATATACTGGAGGGCTAACGGCTAGTTGGTGAGTGGCAACACTGCAAATGATGACGCAGTACTGCTGGAAGCAGGAACAACCATCAGCAACAGACAACACCACAAAAAGACGTGCTTAGTGTCTTCTCAGACTGCGCTCAAAGATATACTCGTATGTAGGTACGTACACCAGCATCACACACTCATACTCTATTTCCTCTTTTATTAGTATTACGTATTTGCTCAATCGAAGAGTTCATATTCAATAAAAAATGATAGTCTTAAGATAAAGACAACAGTCTGTGGGCAAAGAAAGAAGCCGTTCTTTCAAAAAAATTAGTATTATTGGAGTTTTAAGCTCAGGACTTTTAGTGATGGTATCTCAAAGTTAAAACCTGGACGACTGAATGAATACCTTTGGAACATTTTTGGTAAAATAGTTTGGAGATAATATTCGTCTCTTGAATATTTTTCTTTAATAGCTTATGCAGTTCACAGTCAGTATTAACTGAAAATGTAACATGAGGACCAGCTCGGATGAAAAAACTTCAATCTTTTGGTCATACGCAAAGTCAGACGACAAAAGGCTAATAGATTTTATTGAGTATTTTAACTCCGGTCAGAGACAAGTCGAGACAATTTGGTCATATAGCTTTATTTGCTTTCTCGGAGCTTCCCCCTACCAGGGGTTTTGTTGAAAGACGAAGCAAGATAGGAGAGATTGTCCAGCTATTTCTTACTAAAGCTTCTCACCCATGGTATAGTGCCTTACTTCGAAGTCAAACATCCTATTTGCCACCTGGGGTCCTTGTACCTACTAATTTACCAGAGCGCAGCGTCTTAGTGTACTGTTTTGATGGCCACCATGGGCGAAGTACCTGCTGATGTAGTAGTGAGTTTTGCACCTACTTAGCTATTGCTACAAGGGGCTTCGGTACTTAATTCTACCTTACTGCTTTGTGTGCCATCATTGGTGTAGTACCAGCTAAATTTCTAGAGCGTTTTAAAATGCTATTTTGAGTGCTATCAGAGTTCGAGTACATGCTGATGTACCAGAGTGTTCTAACTTGCTATTTTGAATGCTGCCAGGGCCGTAATACCTACGCTTGGAGCACAATACCGTTTGATACCATCCCAAACCTGACCTCAGAACAATAAGCCCAGTTTTAAAGTTTTAAAATCATCTGAAGCCAGAGTATGATGTACTCAAGACCAAACACCAGGATTCATATTCAGAACCGAGTCATCAGACACTAATACCTAATCTTCCCAGGGTTGTTTTCAAGAAAATAAGAAACTTCAGAGAGAGAGGTCTTAGAATCATTTTTGAAAGTGTTTATGGAAAACAGCTTTTGTTTTCATAAAACACAATATTTGTAATTCGGTTAATTCTATTTCTGGAATAGTTGACGGATATTTGGATAACCAGTGTTTTTGGATTCTAGTTTTGCTGCCTTGTATCATTTTTATGCCTAAAATTTTTAAATAAGATTCTGAGGCCTTCTCTTTTGAAGTTTTTTATTTTATTCAAGACGACCCTGGGGAGACGGTGTGGGCAAAACCTTTGGCTGAAAAGCAATAAACACATCACACATTTTAACTTCTGAGTCTAAGGCCTTAGCGTTCTTGGAAATGACTAAGAAATTAAAATGGTGCCTTTTATTAATTTAATAACTTTCATTTGTCCTTTCCACTGCCAATAATTTCGGTTTTGTTTGCCCGAGGTAAACCAATCCCTTCCTTATTATATAAAATTTTGTTAAGATACGTCTTTATTAATTTTAAATAAGAAATTCTTTCTTGCCAACAAGACTGTATTGAGACAGTAAAACACCAATTTAATCTTGCATAAGTAAGTAGATACTATTAATTTAACGAGTTTGGCGATGGGCATCGAGATAATAAATGATTCCTTTTTTTTTTATTCTGATGAATACAATTCAAGTTCTGAGCAACGGTATCTACTGTTCATTTTCAAGCCAACGACGACCATGACGACTATGGATTGGCTTCAGAATCCAGATTCGGAATTCTTTGAAACCAACAAGAGAACACAAAATATGAAGGAAATGGATGCGCGCGATCGAATTGTGCGATGTGACAGAACTGAACTAGACCGTGTTTTAAATTGCTCCAAGACATGCGATGCTCAAGATGGAATGTTCTGATTCTTCCCAATACGAATCTGAAGCTGGGCCTGGCATATGGGAAGAAAAAAAAGCCGCATGCGACATGGAGATTTAATGATCCCATCGAGTGAGTTTTTATTTCCTCTCGTGAAATCTTTAAAAAAACAACAACAACAACAACAATCGTGATGTAATAAGCTGTTCAGTGAGATGACACCAACCGCATCGCATCACAGATCACACAGACGACGTCGAAAACAGGAAGTCACTGGGTAAATTGAGGCAAAGGAAGAGTATTAGAACGTTTGTTGGTTTGGACATGGACAAGACAGTAACTGGATGTGGCTATAACTGGCAACTACTATGGCAGTTTGGCATCTTATAGTCTCTAAGTCTCTTCTCTATACTTGTCAATGTCAAAAGGGTTCCCCCTCTATACTTGACTTGGTACTTATTCGATGGCGATTTCACTGATGCGTGACTTTTTAAAGTAGTTATAAGAAACCTTGCAAGAATAAAGAAGAGAAAAAAAAACGGTGATAATTGCGCGGGAGAAAAGGAGGAACTTAACCGGAAGATTTTTTTTCTTGAGGTTGAATATAATTTTTATAGTCGCGAGGATGTCAACAAAAGGAAACTCAAATTATACGTGGGAATTTTTCAATTCATTGCTGCGAGATAATTATTAGCAAGCATTTTCTGCATTTGATCGCATCTAGTCTGCAATTTACAGTCTTTGAAGAAGAGTAGGTATTTTATATAGGAAATAACTTCCTACTATTACAATTAGTTCTAAGTATCTTAGTAATTTTATCTTTCAAAGCGAAGTGAGTTTAATAATTGCTTTGATAGAAAATGATATTTTTTTTTCGATATGAAAGGTTAAGAACCTACATACATTGACTGGTGTCCTCAACGTTCATAGAACATTTGTAGCAAATGGAAGGTGGGCATTGGTTTCATAGAAGATATATAAGGTTGTACACCCAGCAACTTAGAAGTTTGAAAATTTCATGCGTAAAAACTTTCATATTATGAGAACAAAATGATAAAAAGAATGGAAATGGTTCTTTAAATTGGTAGCACAATTTTCTAAGTATGAATTCATGTTATGAGTGATATGAATATAGGCTTCAAAAGATTGAGTAAAGATTGAATTTACACACTTACAGGCTGAAAGGGGGCCCAGGGCCCCAACCAATATAAGGAAATCATGTGATTTTAAAAATCTAGTAGAATGAAATCTTGCAAGTTTATAATCCTCATGCAATTACAGAATCTGGCTTTTTACATCCCGCACCAAAAAATCTCGCAAATCTCAACCAAAATCTTGGAAATCAAAGACCTTTCAAGTCAAGATTTTGCATACATTCAAATCTCACAGTCACATGCCGCTCTCAGTTTTTCGCACTGAAAACAAATGTCCTGCAAACCAAAAAAAAAAAAAACAGAAATTTAAAACCGAGATGTAAAGGGTGTTTTTAGACGTGTAATTTTCAATCTGGCAATACTTTTTCCGGAGTTGGTCTTTTTGACAGCTGTCACTTGACTTATGCTCAATTTGGTTTGCCATTTCATAATGAATAGACTTACTCCTGAACAACATTTGCAAATCGTGCAAATTTATTACCAAAATATACGTTCGGTTCGGTGTGCGCGACGCATCACGAAACAATTAATTTATTGAAGGAAACTTTATTAAGAAACCCATTCACGATTTATGCTTATTGATGCTTTTCCTTTTTTTTTTTATTAGTTTTTAAGGTCCAAGCCTTTTTGAACTAAAATGTTCTTATATGTTTTTAAAATTACTTGCAAACAATTCGTGCATTTTTTTTTTTCAGTTATTCTAGACTAGGCTATTGAATATACTGGAATAAGAGGATTATAAGAGAACCAAAACAACCAGGGGTCATTATTATTAAATATGTTTGTTTGGGACATATGCATGCTTAAAACCGGAAATGCTAATTAACTCATTCTTGAGAGAGAGGGAATGGTCCCACTGGTCATTTTTCCACATGCTTGGTATAACTCGAAACTAACCGAAATTTGACAATTTTACACTTAAAAGATTTTGTTAAAAACTAAATTTTCTATCAAAAAATGTTTAGCAGGAAAATGTCACTTAAGTCAACCATAAGTTCAATAACTGAAGTTTAACATTCATTTTAAAACCAAACTCGAGATTTTGATCAAACTTGTTATAACGATGACAGGGAAAACGAAAATGATTGGTTTTACAATTCTGTCCGCCAAGTTGGTACGTAGCGGTTGATCGTTTACCCATACAGTGATGCCAGATCGGGGAATCAATCCCTTTTTTGGGGACTTTCTCAATTAAAATAAGGCAAAAGAGTTAAAGGAATTTTTTCAACCTCATAGTACAAAAAAGGGATTTGACTTTTTGGTTAATTTATTTGCCACTCCACTCATCAAATTCAACTCTAGTCATTAAGGTTATGTCATTAAAGGTTCCCTGATGGTACGGCTTTTCTGATTGGCTGGCCAATGGTAAAAGGTTTTTTAATGAATAAGTTTGACGAGCTGCGGTTGGCTTGACGTTTAATACATTCAGGAACGTCAATAACTAATAAAATAAACGTTTTTTTTATTTATTATTTCGAGGAATAAATATGGGATTTTTTAAATTTTGGCGAGGGATAAGAGTGATTTTAAGGGTATAACCTTGGGATAACCTGCTTCCCAAGTCTGACATCACTGAACCCATACTTTAGGTATTTAATTTTTTTTTTAGAATTGGGGCCGTATGTCAGCAGTAACCCGCCAAACGTTCTCTTCCAAGGCGTTAATGGTCTCAGGCTTATCTGTGTAGACAAGCGATTTACATAACCCCACAAAAAATAATGCAGCTGCGTTTAATCGCACGATCCTGGACGCCACGCCACAGGCTTATGACGCGAGATAATTCTCTCACCAAAAATTACCTTCAAAAGTATTCAATGTATGAAATGTACCTCCGTCTTGTTGTAACCAAAGGTCATCAACATCAACCTTGTTCAGGAGTAAGTCTATTCATTATAAAACTTTTAGGCGTATTTATTCTATAAAAAAAAATATTTTTTAAAAGTATATAGTTTTAACTTACTTCAAAAATGCTTTTTTTCAAAATTTACATTTATTATTATTTTGTATTATTTAAATTTATTTTAAGAAATAAAATTAAAAATATAAATTTTATGTTGTTAAACATTTTTACTTGCGATAAGGCAAGTTTTGGATTGGTACAAAAAAAATTTTGAGATAACCATCAAACATGACATTACGATGATAGATAACACCAAAAAGTGGGTGGCACAATTCTGTCAGTCTGTCTGTTCGTCTACAGCCTCAACAGCCCAATCCATTTTCTTTAAACTTGGTACATAGTGGCTTTTGGTGATTATGCCCACACTTTTTTTCTTAGAACCAACAATAATGGAACCTGCCCTACAATTTTTTTAACAGATTTACATTTATTCATTTATTTATTTATTTTTCTCAAAAACGGCTACACAACTTTTCTTAGTGAAAATTCAATAAATTACTTTAGGAAGCCCTTACTTCCTTTGGGTGGAAAACCATTTTTCAAAAAATGGTTATTGATGGTACCTCCACAATTAATCATTTTATTAATTTTCGATTTTATTCGAAATGGTTTGACTGATTTCAATAATTTTTTTACACAGAGACTTCCAAAAACTATAAATATTTTTTTTTGTACTCGCTTGAATCAAAAACAAATATATTTTGGATTTTTAAGAAATGTTTCAAAATTTTTGTTTAAAAATCAAATTTTTTGAAAACTACAGGATCTACAATTTTTAGAAATTTAACAATTTCTAAAGTACTTTAAATACAATTTTACTTTTATGAAAAAATAACGGTACCTTCCATACAAATGTTAAAAAACCCGTTTAGGAAAATATTTGTCTCTTAAAAACGGCTCCTATGATTTTTAAAAACTTTTTCTGTAGGCTAAAATAATGTAGTATAATCAACTACCATAAAATGATAACAAAAATTACAAATATCAAATATTAATAATATTTATATAATAATAATAATTTCTTTAATATTGAATTTTCTGAAAATCCGCTAAACAGATTGTGAGTATTTTTTCGATAAACAAATTTCTAATAAGATTTAAAAATATAGCATATCAAAATTTTCAAAAAAAAAGTTTTTGATTTCTTAAAAAAAAAGTTTTTTTTTTTTTGAAAATTCGATATATAAATATTTCAAAAACGGGTTGACAAATTTTTTAAAATTTTATTTTTATATGCACATAAATAAATACTTAAGGTTTACATACCAGAAGTTTTCCTTAAAAATGATTTATGAATTTTATCTATAAAAAGTTATTTTTTTTAAAAAACCGCTCCAACGATTTAATTTTTTTTGTCCAAACAATCAGATTGAATAAAGAATTAAGATGGCGTTCTTTTTTTTCGTCTCAAACTCTTTAGCTAATTTAAATATCGTATTTTATGCTTTTATACATTTTTCTCTCATAACTTCCATGTCGTTTCTATTAATTCTCTTAAGCCCTCAGTGCCTTGAACATAAGAGAAAGTACGTGTGACTCAGTAGTGAATTTCTTTTTTTCACTAAAATCTAATTTTATTAAAGGCTTTCACCAAATAATAAAGAAAAACAAACATATTTTTCTGTCCATCTTAATCTTTCTGATTGGACAAGGAAGTACACGCTTCACAATCTTATATATGAAATTACTATTTCTCTCTGGAACACTCTTAAAGAGCTCCTGGTTGTTTGCTAAAAATGAAAACGACCCAGAATCATATAAAAACCGCAACTGTTGAATATAAATATTTTTGTTTGTATTCTTGTTGGAGATTGCCTAAATAATGAAGATCTGACATAACCAAAACGTTCTTCTTACTGTTTTGCTTTTCTCTTTTTACTTCCTATTTTACTATTTGTGATTTAAGTTTAATAAAACCATTCCAGTGTAATCACTAATTGAAACCATACTTGTTTGGCTTTTTGGTTAGCCAATACATCACAATTTTTTAGGTAGGATTTTTTTGTATACAAATTTGTAATTACTAAATCTAAAAAGCATATGAATTTGTTCAACTTAATTAAAATAAACAATAACATAGATTTTATTTTCAATTAGTATTGATTTGAATTTTATAAAATAAATGTAGAAATAGATACATATTTTTAACAAACCGATAAATTGATAATACGTTATTGAAATAATTTAAAAGCAACGAATATATTTGAATACATTTTAATGTACCTACCTACCTACACAACACATCATCACATATCATTCAAAAGTCTGTGTGTTTGTTTGCACTCAAATATTGATATTGTGGAAAAATAATATAATTTTTATTTTTGTCGATACCGCTATATTGAACATTATTAAATGCATCAATAGCAATACATTTTGCTCATGTAATCTATAAATTAAAACAAACCTACCTACATATGTACATATTTATCAAGTAAACACACTTATTTTGATATGTTTTCTTTTTTGTTGAATATTTTGTGAGCCTCATGACAATAATGACAAAGCATAAAACCATAATTTAAATATCAATTGAACTCATATTATATTTTTATCGTTAAAATTTGGTTTATTCTCTATATATAGGTTGTGTGTTTAAAAAAGGTATAATGTGATTTAACTTTATAGTCAATAAATATTGTTTTTTTTTTTTTGTTTTTGTTATTTATGTGCATTATTGCTTTATCGAAATGAACATAATTATTAAACTAAAATATTGAACTCTCATGTATACAAAGGTAACTATATCAACAGTTTATTTATATTTTAATTATTATTTTGATTGGTTCAAAAAGTGAATTTAATTTTAAAAATAGGTACTTAATATCATTCAAGCCAGTAAACTCGACCTCTGTTAAATGTAAATCACTAGCATATTAAAATTGAGTATACAAACTTTAATGTTTGATTTTCATATTTAAAAAAAAAAAACATTAAAATAATAATAATAATTTACTTTTTATGGACTTTTATTAACTCAATTCCAGTTGTCATTTAAAAAAAAACATTCATTCGATTTGGTGTTGATGAATCATTTGCATGTTTGTGGGTCCGCGTGTCTTCTTTGCTCTTCACTGACGGTTATAAATTGTATTGGATTGAAGAGTTGAAAAAATGTTTATATAATTCAAAATATATCTTTGTAAGAATTTGGGGTTTTATTTTTGATAATTTGAGATTTAGTTAAGAATTATCATTTTAGAAAAATCAAAATTAATAACATCGTCTATCAAATTTGTAAGGAGGTTTTTGTAGTCTTTGGCAAATCACCATGGAGGCATAGTTATATGCTAGCGTTATCCAGCATATATCCAGAACCTATATACTTAGGAAACTTCTGCAAAGGATCCACCATTGAAAAATAAACACAATCAATAGCAATAACCAGACAGTGTGGACTGAGCTCCAATACGTCAACATTATGTTCTTAAATTCAATGCAACACCACAACAGCAACCAATGCCAGAAATGACTACAGTCATTCAAGCTTGGACTTGATGCCTTCGAGTATGGACATTTACGATTAAGATATCTCGGAAACCAAAATCTTGATTACAAACATTTTGCAATTTTTTTTTAAATCCCGAATAAAGAAATCTCTAAGAAAGTCTTAATTTGCATAATCTCGCAATTACAAAATCTCGCTTTTAGTAATCTCACATTTACATGTCGGACTCAAAAATCTTGTAAATTTCAACCAAAATATCGTATTTTAGAATCTTATAAGCCAAAATCACGCTTTTACCACAAAAAACAATTCTGAGAGCAGACACAAGAGTATTTTGAATAATTTTTTCTTTCCCAGTGATAAGTATACCCGTCAGTGAAAAATTTTTCTTAACACATTTATTACTGATGTTAAAGAGCCAGCCCGAACTTTAGCATCCCACAAGAGATACATAGCTAAGATCACTAGCAACTCCAAAGTAAGGAAGTCAGCTGCACCGGGTGGGGTATTCAACTTTGTCCTTAAACAGTAGGTAATGGTGTTTTTAGTATCATTTTCAACAACTGCATCAACAAAAGTTCTTTTTCTCTAGAAATGGAAAACTGATAAATTTTTTGACAATTTCTAAGAAAGCTGCTAGGATCATGATCACCAATTCCTGACCGATATCACTTTTTAACACCATAAATAACCTTTTGGAAGAGCTAACATTCAGGAAGCTTAAGAAGTTCTGGGGTGAAAACAACATCATCATGGCTCTTTTTGAAAAAGCTTTCCACACTTCATCAGCTTAGCTGAAGTTTGGTTAGGACTCATCACAGCTTTAAGCAATCATTTAGATAGTGTTTGGATTAAAAGCTTTCTTTTAGCACTAAGAAATAACTATATTTTTTTTTCTTTCTTCCAGGTACTTTGTCATGGAACTGGAGAACTGCAAATCAATGAAGAAAATCAGGTCTGGAATTGCACAATTTCCAATTTTTATTTGTGATAACTCAACTAACATTTCAGCTTCGTTTCGGCCTAACTGATTAGACTTTCTTATTTCTAAAAAACATTTGTAAAATCTCTTTAAACATAAAAAGGAGAACATTATCGAAGTTCTAAAGAAAGCTCTTGACGGTCTTATAGAAGTTTAAACGAGCCATATTCGAAATATTAATGAAGCTTAGGTTTTGACAGATAGCTTCAAAAAGGATTCTATAAAGAAAAGGGCAGAAGTTCAATAGAGTTATGAGCTTTTATGGATAGGTTGTATAATACCTACTAGAAGTGGATAGTACAACTCTTACAGAGGTTGAAAAATTTAAGGAAAAAAAAGGAAAACTTATTTTTTTTTTTTTTAAATCGTTTTTATTATTTAATCCATTTGCAACCGGAAACTGTATTTCAGATACGATTTATTTTTATTTCATGTATTGGAAATAATTATAAAACACAAATGTTTGTCTAACGATTCTAGGGATCGGACCCAGAACTCCTATGTGACAGTCCAGCACTCTATTTTTTTAATTCATTTTTATTTTCCATTTTCTTAAAACTCTCTTAAAGCTAGACAAAAATTCATAAAAACTAGCCTACTTATCAATATCTTAAAACTAACTTACTGGCCCCAATCGGGCACTCTAAGTTAAACTAGTCCAGTACTCTTCCCACTCGGCCATCTTAGATATGATTCAGAAGATGCAAGAGTTTAATTAGCCTTTTTCTTTTTTAGAATTTCAAAATTTTTTTATGAGATCCATATTTTTATATTTGATTTTATTTAAACTAATGTAAATTCTATTTTTTTCTCACTCAGCATAGAAATAGGATTGCTGTTAGTGCGTTAATGTATGTCTTAAAACGAGAGATTTTTAATAGACATTAACGCAACTTTACAATAATTTACGCAATATATAACAATTATTTTTAAAAAGCTTCTTTAAAATGACTTTTACAAGTTTGGACCTCTGTAATATAAACTGACATTTTCTTTTATGGTTCGTGTCCAAGATTTCATATTTCAAAGTGTCTAAGATGTCACATGTCAAAGTTATTAAACTTCTTGGAAATTGTAACAGAGACCTTTTGAAGACTGATAACTCTACAGAATCTTCATAGAGTCATAGCTTGATGTTCCATCTTTAAATAAATTTACAGAGGTCTATCCGAAAACAGATGCTAGCCTCGTTTAATTTTCTATATCTAGCTTTCAAACAATTTAAAAGAAGCAGTTATTGAAGTCATGATTTCTATAAGAAATTTATTTTTGATGAAAGCTTTATAGAAGCCTTATACACATTAAGACTTGCAGTATATCAATATCTCTAAGCTAATAGAAACTGAATTGTTAGTTGAGAAAGGTACTAAAAGGCAAGTTTTGCAATCGTTCAAAAACAAAAATTGAGATAACAATCAAACATGACATTAAGATGATATAGAACACGAAAAAATTGGGAGCAGCAATTCTGACCGTCTGTCTGTCTATCCGTTTGCCTACAACCTAAACAGCCCAATCGATTTTCTTCAAACTCGGTACATAGTGGTTTTTGGTGATTATGCTTACATATTTTTTTTTTAGAACCAAATATAACGGTACCTGCCAAACACTTTTCTTAGTAATTTTACATAATCGTATTTTTCTCAAAAACAGCTCGACAACTTTTATTCAAAAAAATTCAATAAATTACGCTAAGTGGCTTCTTTTAGGTGGAAAACCATTTTCAATTATTATATTTAAGATAATTAGTGGCGTTGAGTTTTTATTTATATTTACTTGCATAGTTTAAAATCAATGTATCTTGTATTCTTTTCAAATAAAAAGACTGAATTTAATGAAATAAAGATATTTATTAATTTATTATATCGAGGGATAAATGAGGGATTTTTTAAATTTTGGCGATTGATAAAAGGGGTTTGTAGGGTATATCCATGGGATAACCTGCTTTTAAAATCTGACATCATTGGCTGAAGCCACCAATTTCGATGAAACTTTCAAACTTGATTTTCTTTAGTGATGACCCCGCGTCTAATTTTTGTGTCGAATTCCTAATCGGAATTTTACTTAGACATTGTGAAACAAGCTTTTAAGAAATTGTTAAATAAGCATAATTAATTCAGTTAAAAAAAATGTCTTTTATAATAATGATTTTTGCCTGAAATCTTAAAAATACCAAGCGAGTTCAACTACTAGATCAAGAAAATGTAACCAAGTCATGCAATTTATTCTGATTTGCGACTCAGACTAAACTGAAACCAGACGAGACCGATACCGATACCGAGACTTTGTTATGCGAGACCAAGCGAGACTGAGTAATTCGAGACGATACCGATACCGATACAACACTGAAATTTTACGATTTTGACGATACCGAGACGATACTTACAAAAGTATCGTTTGGTTTGGTGCCGTGGCCAGCCATAGTTGTCATTCATCTAAAAGTTGCAGAAGCCTAGCACTTCCAGATCGAACAATATTACCAGCCAAAGCGGTGAAAAGTACCAATGCATCAACTTCAACGAGCTGCTGAGATTCAACCCACATTCACAGACTATCCTAAAAAAAATCCAAATTTTGACACCCCTCCCCTCTGATGGTTTAAGCGACTAAGCCAGTTGACAAAAGTTCGTATATATAGGCAACTATCCTGAAACTAGTTATCAGTTAAAGAAAGCACCCCATTTGGTTCACTACCCCCAGAATAGCTATGAAGAAACTGCAAATATTCGAGAGGAAAATCCTGATGATCAGCACTGGACTCAAGTTCGACCGTCAATGCCGTATAAGCACTTCAAGGACGAACAATTCTTATCAAAAGCCAAGGTAGTTCCGCTGAATGAGTACGTAATGCTATTTGCAGATAAACTGCTTATCATCATCAACTACCTTAATCAGCTGGAGGAAACTACTTTTATCAGCTGATGGAGAATGATGACAAATCAACAACGAAATCCTGAACCAAGGCTACTACTCATAAGCACTAAAGCACTTAGGTACATTAAATTTTGGCTTTGGTCTCTAAATTGAGCGTATTCATATAAAGCACCATGAATGTCCTGGATACTATTCCAACAACCAATGATGAAGCAGTACTCTATTACTCTGCCATAAATTGAAGATTTAAACGAGAAAATTTTGAATGTTTTAAGATTTTTAACTTTTTTTTTAAATTTTCAAACCTTCTTCAAGCTTGAGGTCTTTCGGACCATAAATTATTGTGAATACTTCATGAAATTCATATTCATTTCAATTTGGTTTTATGTTTTTACAAAAAATAAGGATCCATAAGCACATTATGTGAGCTTTTCTTTCAACCAAAAATATGTTTAACTTCACAAGACACCATTAAATTAAAAAAAAAAAAAAATTTAAAAAGAAACAAAAAATAAAGAAATAAAAACCAGAAATAAATTTTATTCTAAACTAATTGAGTGGCATTATGCTGAAAAATATATTTTATTGGACAACAACAACAACAACAACAAAAATATAAAACACATTAAACGCCATAAAAGTCGATTGCACACAAAAAAATACACAGCTACAAACATTATATAAAAAAAAAATGTATAAAAACTCAACGCATGAGAATTTTATAGCCACTTTGCTGTGTGCTGCTTCCTTTTTCTTTTCTTTCCTTCATTTTGATTTGAATTAATCAACCACTTGTGTCTGGGTTCTATTCTACTTAACTAAATGGAAGTTTATTAGTAATTTATTTTCAGTAATTTCTGTGCTTATTTTGAGAGGAACAAAAAAAAATAAAGAAAGAATAAGTTCGTTACGTAGGTATCCATCTTAGCGTGCGGGTATAAGAAGAAGAGCCATATTAAATACACGAGGAGCTATTGATATAATTAAAGATCAATCGTTAACTCAGAATTAATGACTTGGAGTAATCAAATTAATCAAGCAAATCAAATGTAGTCTTCTTATGTTATACATGAACATGTTTTATGTACATATATATATAAGCTTTTTGACAGCAATAATATATTGACTACAAACTCACACATTGTTTTAGTGATTTTATTTCCCTCTTAAATGGTAGAAAAGAGAGAGGGAGATGTTGAAATATATCAATCAATGCAGGTAATTGAAGTTAGCAAATAACAATAAGCTCAATTGTTCATCTTAAGTTAAACGAATATAAAATTTAAGGAATGTAGTAGTTGAATCAAAGAGGGGAATCATTTTTATACTTCAATCATAAGGTTCCACTCATTCATTATTATGAAGTATTATGAAAATGAAAATTAAATTTGATATAAAATAAAGTTTTCATCTGAAATAATAAAACGTAAAGTTTTAATGAAACAAAAATTTTATTTTCAAATATTTTTACGTGCAACGCTGAGTTTTAAGAAATTATGTTTTTAAGTTAAGAGTTGAGAAATAATAATTTATACCCTTTTAATGGAGTTGAATGATTACACAAAGTCGACAAATTAAAACCCGAAAATGGATTCCAAATTAAATTATGTCTAAGAGCACAAAATACACTGGCTGGATCGCACGTACTTGCTCGTATATTCAAGTTGCTTGAATATTACCTACTTACTTCACCTCAGTACTTGAACTTCAAAATGTCATTCCCATTCAATCTTGAAGTCTTTAGCAATGCAATTGTTTAAGCCAGTAAAAAGAATTAAAATAAAAAGAATGCAATAGTAAAGACTGCTTGAATTCATTGAAGTCTTTTTTTTAAATCTTTTACAAAGAATGCCCTCTTAAAGTCTTTTGATTGTAATCTTACGACTGCAGATAATTGACTGATTTTAAGTCTTTTAACTTAACAGTTTTTTTTCAATTTTGTGATTCATTTTGATTCCTTTAGAATTATTCGAATACATTTTAATAAAAGTTTAAGTTTTCAAAATGATTGAAAAATTTTAAAGAATCCAAGTAGTAAAAAGACTTCATAAAGTCAAATGACTTCAAGCAGTTAAAAAACTTAAAAGCAGTTAATTAACGGCAGTCGTAAGACTTAAAATCAAAACACTTAATGCAAAAGACTTAAATGACTTCAAGCAATCTTATGCAATCTTTAGACTGGTTTAATTGCGTTACTAAAGACTTCAAAATTGAATTGATTTCAAAGAATGAAATACCAAAGTATTGCTTTCTTTCACAACACTGGGAAGTATTCTTACACAAAGAATAAAAAAAAACATTTAAAACGCTTTTTAAACCCTTTAATAACTTAGAGCTCAAAAACATGTATCTCATTTAATTACTTAAAAAAATATGAATAAGTACTTGTGAAAAAAAAAAAAAAACATTAAATCGTTGGAGCGGATTTCTATGAAAATATGAAAACTATTCTTTTTATATATCTACGTATACAAATTTGGTTACATTAAAAAAAATTGTATTCCAGTTTTGAGTATTTTATAATATATTTATGGCCTTAGTTTCAAAAAAAATTCATCAACCGGTTTTTGAAATATTGAATTTTCAAAAAAAAAATTTTTTCTAAAAATCCAAAAATATATTTTTTTCACAAATTTGAATTTTGATATGAATGACATTTAAAACAAATTTTTTTTTAATTTTGATTGAAATCGGTTTTAGCTGTTGATGAGAAAACCACAAATTATACAAACAGTATACGGCAGTTACTTGCTCTACTATTTTTTTTATCAGAATCGCTCTTTTTCCTTGACCGTTGTATGGCAAATACATTTTATATTCATAATACATATTTTTGGAACTAAAAAATGTCAATTTTCCCTATAGGAGGGAATCACCAAAAAGCAAAGAAAGAAAGACTATTGCCACTTATATACTTTTTTTCTGTTTTCTATCATCGAAATGTCATGTTGGATTGTTGATATGTAGGACCTTTATCGTTAATAAAAATGAGAATAGGGGCATCCTGACATCGAATACAAAATTTCGATGGCAGGTTTTTTTTTGGCACCAGTGGTGGTACTAAATAAAAATAAGAAGAATTAAACAGTGCATTTTGGAGACTTGAAAAAAAAATTAAACCACGCGGGATTGAATTTATATATATTTTTTTTTTATTTTTTGCTGACATGACAAAAATATTAAAGGTGGTCCAATAATAAAACAAAATAATAACGGCATATTTCTGAAAGCTTAAAAATCTATCAAATTATCCAAATATTTAAAAAAATATAAATTTGTATATATTTTTTTTTTTTTTTCATATATACCTAATGCCCTTAAGTTTAAATTTTTAAAAAGCGAAGAAGAACTGAAAGTGTTAAATTAAATGAACTTGCGAAATGCGTCAAATGACGTTAGGCGAAAGGTAAATCCCTTTTTTTGACAGTGCCTTAAAGAAACTAAAATAAAATATTTATTTTTTTTTTGTTTTTTACTGTTGAAAAAAATATAAAAATATATTTATGCATTTTTGTATTATATTTTGTATAATGTAGAATTACATTATTTTTTGGGTAGTATCGAGCAAAAAATTCATAACCACTAGAGGGAATTTCCAAGTTTAAATTTTTAAACTAAAGTATGTATCTTAATTTTTTTAATAAAGAAAAATCAGGTAAAAGTCCGAAGATCGATTAAGCTTGCATAAAAAGTTTAAAGCTTGCAGCCTGTTCAATTTATTTTAATAACATTGGATACAAAGAAAAATTCTGGCGCTTGACCTTGAATAACTTTTAACGCAAGCCAGACTTATTTGTAGACTTTAACATGAGTATATTCTAAATAGAAAAATTAAAGTAATTGCGTTGAAAAATTTTACCTCGGAATTTTCCCCAAGTGGAAATTCATTCTTCCTTGAGGTTGCGGTGTGAATCATTTTGGATCCGAAAAACAAGCATTTTGAAAAAGGTACCCTTTTTTGAAGTCTAAATATCTTTTTATGGAGGTTTCGAGTCGAAAAAGTCGTTATAAGAATACTTTTAGAAAATATTATTGTCTACTCTACAAAATGAATAAAATTTATTTTTTAAAAACTATACCTTTACCATGTGAGAGAGAAATTTTTATACTCGTATTATAAATAAAATCTTTTTAATGACCGGTGAATGAAAAAAAATATATAAAAACATATATATATTTAAGGGTTAAATAAACTACAAACGGTGTTAAAATAAATTATCAAACATTTACCGTTCACGAGTCGTAAGCCTTTTAGCCCAGAAAAATTAGACTAAAAAAATGGCAAAACTACGAAAAAATTCCGACAAAGCTGAATTTTGATGAAGGGCTTTGTTTTGACTTCTTAAGCATTTCCTGAAAAGTTCCATAAATTTGGGCTGGGGCTCAATTTTCTAGGGCGGTTAAGGAAATAACAGTATTTTTTTTTTTTAATTTCTTGAAAAATTATAAGTTTTTTTGAAAAATGTGAAGATACAAATTGTAGCTTATGTTATTCTGCACAAAAAAGATTAATATACATTTTTCATACAATCAATAGATTCTGAGATAATCAGGCGAGAATTTAAAGTTGAAATAAATTTTGGCAAAAAAAATAATTAGTTCAAAAATTAAAATTGCATTAATCGATTGGAAACATTTTTTTGTAGGATTTTAAGTTTGATTACATCTCCTCTTTATAAAATCATGTTTTTAGCGGTGCCTGGGGAAAGCGAAAAACCGCCATATTGAAAAAAAAGTGATTTGGCTTTTATTTAACAAGTCGTTGGAATTTCCTTTAAAAACAAAGTCATGAAAAAATAACATTTCGACAGTCAAATTATCTAAAAAATTTACTTTTAACGAACTCTGTAGGTTTATTAATCTTGAAGTTATTTTGTACTGTAAATGGACAAATAACGGTTTTATGTTGATATCTCAGCAGATAGAATTTGTTTAAAAAAATGTATGAGTTTATATCAGTGCTCATGAGATTCTGGACAAAAAAGATTTCAACACTTTTTTTCGTAGGAGCAATAGATTTTGAGAAAAACGTGCATTATATTAGAATCAGTCCCACAATTTCCAAGGAAATTGAACATCAAAAAAATTTGGGAAAAATTGTTTTTGAAAAATGGTTTTCCACCTAAAAGTAATTTATTGAATTTTTTTAGGAAAGTTTCTGGAGCCGTATTTTAAAAATATAAGATCTTTTAAATTAGCAAAATAGAAAAAAATTATACTACAAGTACCGTTATTTTTTGTGAAGGATTCTATAATATCAAATTTCTTTTTGTTGTTTCTTTCTTAAGCTTAAAATTGTTCACGTATTTTTTATTTTCTTTAAGAAATGGCTTCAAATCAAATCCAATTATTTCAAACTAAAATTTAACAATAAAAAAGAAACATTAGATAGAAACTATACTTAATGACATAATTAATTTATTTATTTACTTAAATAAATTTGGGAACCTGTGCTGCCATATCGTCAGAAAGCTTTGTATCAATAACTGAGTTGTGAAGTAGTGAACAAAAGTTCAATTTCAATAGCTTCTAATTGAAATCTCTAAACTTTTTTTCGATTACTTTAAAATGTAGTTAAAAAAATTAATTACTAATTACATGTAATTGAAAAGTGTCAATTACTTGAAATTTAATTACATTAATGTAATTGAAAACTAAAGTAATCATCAAAAATCTGTAATGATCAATTTTTTTAGTAATCACTACACAAAATGTAATTGATTAGTTGTTTTTTTGTTTGCCAATCACGTTTTCAATGATGTCGCACGAATAGGTCTCAATAGTGTAGGTAGAAGGGCTGACAGTTAATCTTGTTACTGTCACACTTTAATCTATGTAGATCCGTTGTGATAAGCCCTGTAGTGTTAAATCTCTGTACGTGTGTTGTTTGAAACTAATTAAGTTATATTTTATTCATTTTCATCAGGTTTCTAATTTACTGTCATCTTTTAAATAACGTCCTTAAATTAAATTAGTATTTGTCAAACTTTTATTATTAATATTTTAATGTTTAAGTAATAAAAAAATGTTACGAATTACAATCCCAGTAATCAATTAGGTACGTTAAATGTAATTAACACAGTGCTTTCATTCAATTACTTCCAAAAACCCATTACTATTTTCAATTTCATATTATTACAATTTGTAAGTAAATTTTTTTAATTGCAATTATACAAGTAATGAAAATGCATGTTTTTTTTCAATTACAATTTTGTGTACCTAATCGTTATTGCCAAAAAATTTCTGATTACATGTAATTGAAATGGATGCTGAAATAAATTACAAAAAGTCAACTCTGATCAATAAACATTAATATTTTTTTTTATGGAAAACACACGTTGAAAATCTCCACTTTCAAATCAATTATTCAACAATAAATTGTAGTAATTACGATTCATGAATCATTGAAACTACAGTAGTTGTGTAGCTTCGGCAAAATTAGCAAAACAGATAAAACAAAATATTTGTGAATAGCTCTTTTGAACACTTACAAACATAAATGATTGTTAGCTTCAATTTTCCCTCTTCATTTTCTAAAAATTTTGTATTTTTTTCTTTTTAATTTGCAACATTGCCTTTGCACGGGCTTATCGATTTTAAAACTTGAAGCTAATCCCCACTCTTTGAGTGTTTAGTGCTATTTTACTTTCCCAAAAAGCAACAACAACAAAATTCTTCTAATTAATCTTTTAATTCAAAATTGTACTCCTTGGTTTCCATTGTTGCAACTTTATCTATCTTCTTAGGTAGGTACATAGGAAGACAAAAATAAGCAATAGTTTCAATGAATGTAAAGTTCCACGTTGTCTTCACTAATGACGTTGTTGACAAAATCTCCGACAAGACAATAAAGCAACTCGCTAAATGAAATAAAATAATTAATTAGTTTAACTTGCCGCACAACTGCTTGTTCGTCTGTTAATTGAAATTCGATGCCAATTTCTATACTAACTACGACTACGAATACATCCAATCCATGCATAGGAAGAAAATCCTTTTGGGCTTCCTGTTAGAAAATATTTTGCCACTAGAAAAAAAAAATCTATATGAGAGTTCCAATTACAAACCCTTTGGATATAAACTGTCGAATCAACACCTAGCAGAGTGTAGACGAGATAAATTTCATCTCGTATTTCGAAAGTTCTTAGAAGATAGAAGAATAATTCGAATCCATTTCTGATGGTTTATAGCAATTTTGAGATGGATGAATACAGACAGATCACACCCCACACGTGGAGCCGATTGAGTGTGAGGTTTGTAATCCTCGCGTTTCATCACGGAGTTTGTAAGGCCGGAGAAGGATTCCAAGAACTGAAGTCTGCTTTTCTATTGTTTCTTCTTGGGGTGTTAATTAGTTGTGATTCTAAGAAAATCTATGAGCTTGTTTCGTCGCCTGAATATATATCTCAATTTGCATTAGAAATTCGTAGCTATGCAGAATTAATCTTCTCAAGGAAATTCTCACAGTCAAAACAAATTTCGTGCCTCCCTCTTCTCAGAAAATAAGCAATTATGAGTATAACCTCGTACATTGATAATGCAGAAGGATTTTGATTTACGATGTGAACAGAATTCCAATGTATCTTTTATCATCTGACGTACGAATTGGAATTTCGTATAGTTTCTGCCGTCTTCCTATAATAAGAGCTATGGTGTTGGAATTTGCTGGCATCGTTCTGTCTACATAACACGAACACCATCATCACCATCCAAAGAGCTTGTGCCTGGAGAACCGCAAAAACTTTTGTTGACAAGCTCCTTAAAGGGCGGGCGGTAGGACAGCATACAAGCTGTCAGTTTGGTTTGGTTTGAAATGCGTGCCGGCTCCGTAGCTCTGAGCAAAAACCCGGCAAAACCACCATTACGCCTTATAATGCGGTAACTTAGTGTGTGATGATTATTGTGTTAGCGTGTTAGCGGGTGAAAGATGGTTGGTTGGTTTTGTTGTTTTATTGCTTAAGGGAGTCGCTTCCTGGAATATCGAGGTGTCGATAACTTTTTGTTATCTGGTTGGAGCTAATTTTTTTCCCCTACGACCAACGGGAAGACTTTTTGTGATGTGAGGAAAGTCGAAAGAGTACGATATTTTTGGATGCTGGTAGGGTTTTTTCATAATGATTATGTGTGAATGAAGTTTGGGGTTTTTGTTGTTGTTATTTTGTTTTTATCTGTTTTTGCCTTTCAGGCGGGAGTGTGGAATTAATTAATTTTCCTGGGTTATTAAAAGACTGGTGGAGCTTGTGCGGGAGGACGACACTATATTATATGAGAAATAATTTAAGTTGGGGGATTCAAAGTGGATTCATTTGTAAGCTTAACAGAATTTATTTTCATTCGTGAATATGGTTGTGTTAGATAAATTAAATTCCTAAGAAGAATTCCTTATTATTGAAGTTTGGTGTCAAAATTAAGTCTTTAGAATGTGAAGAAAATTATGTAATAGATAAACTCCCTATACAGCAGCTATAAACTCAATTATTTTGATGCAAGAGAAAGGTTTTAATTTGAGTTTAAATTAATTATTTTGTAAGTGAGTTAAGCAATAAAGTAAAACTTTTTTTTTTTGAAATGTAATATTGTTTGCAAATGATATGAGTTTTAGATTTAATTAAAACAAATTAAATACATACCTAAATAGACAATATGCGCATACCTACATACTTAATTTTGGTTGTAAATGAGGGCATACTTTTGATTACATCAGGCTTTTCTTAAAAAAATAGAACAAAAAAAGATATCAACTACTTCTCGGCACTCCATAGATGGAAGAGTATGAAAAATTATTTATAAATGGAAATTAAGAGACTGTGAAATGTTCACTTTAATTTGAATAATATTTTTAGAACGTTGCTTTTCTGAAGGTACCTACTTGATATTCGAGGCTGTTACAAAAATGTCCCATCATTTGTTTGATGTTCTTAAAAATGGTTTAACATTCTTATTGATATATTCCGTTTTTGTATTGTTGACCTGGAAATTACTTTTTCTACTATTCTGCTCTCGTTCTCCATCTGACTAATCTAACTACCTTGGTTCTTATTTTAATTTAAATGAGCTATACAACTCCCTTTAGCAACGCTATTTAGTGTCCATGCAAACCAATCTTATCAATGATCCGAAGTCATTTCTTCAGTTTTTCAACTAAAAACGAAAATTCGATGGCTACCCAACGACTCTCTCTTTCAATAACGAAACCTTTAACGATACTAACATCACTATCGCCAACTCATTCGCTAATTTTTTCAAACATCTCTTACCGGTGCGGTGACTCCTTTGCACCTGATTCTGCACATTTTAATTATCTACAAAACTTTTCTCTTGGACCGCTTCTTCCTCACTGAAAATAAATAAAATCAATCAAACGATGAATGTAATCCTGGTTCCGATGGCCTCCCTGGCATACTTCTAAGAAATTGCTCTTACTCTTCCTTTCTCAAAAATTTTCAGCCTTTCCATAAATCTTGGTAAGTTTCCTCAGATATGAAAATCATCTTTCTCAACTCACAAAAAGGGTTCAAAGGTCGATGTTAATAATTATCATCCAATTCCCCAGGCTTTTCACATACCCAAACTCTTTGAAAGTATTTTGTATGAAACGTTAAGTTTCCATTACAATTCCCTCATGAAAAAAATGGCTCTCTCAAAAGCAGATCTACAAGCACTTACCTTGTTGCATTTGTGTCTTTCACGCTCTCTGCCATAGAAAAAGGTTACGAAGTCGATGTTATCTCAGCTGATTTCATTAAGGCTTTTGACAAAATTTCCCATAAAATTATACATTTTAAATTGTCCACACTTGGCTTTGAATCTTCTTTGTTCATTAAGGCTTTTGACAAAATTTCCCATAAAATTATACATTTTAAATTGTCCACTCTTGGCTTTGAACCTTCTTTGTTCAAATATATCTCCTCTTACCTAGATAATGGTTTTTACAGCGTTCGTTTTAGAACCGCCACCTCTTGCACTTTCTAAGCTACCTCCGGTGTTCCCCAAGGCAGCCACCTAGGCTCACTTTTGTTAATTTTTGCTATTAGCGACATTGAAAAGGTACGCAAATATTCTTCTATTACACTTTCTATTATTAAACGCTGATAACACCAAGTTTGTCAAGACCATTTCATAGATAAATGACTCTTTCCTTAATCAACAAGACAATGATAGTTTTTCAGTTTGTCGTAATAATTGTTTGGAGCTAAATGCTTCCAAATGCCTATCAATCAAACGTGTAAACATATTGAATCTCCATCTTCATGATCAACCCATTCTCAACGGTGATAATATTCGTGACCTTGCGAGCTTGCCGAAAGGGATGACCTACATATTTGATGAAAAAATGCCTAAATAAAAGAAACATCCCAAATGTTCTTCAATTCGGAAGCATTATTATTTTAAGTCAACTAATTGTAGATCAGAACCACGTTTCTCTTCATCACAAAAATGATGCCCTTACAATCAACGAAATTCATTAACGATTTTGGCTTCCATAGTTAGAGCTGGCCATGATACCAGAAAAGTCTCGGTATCTTTAGCTCTACCAAGGCGATACCAGCTCGAATGCACCTGAAACAATACCGAGACCAAACCGTACTTTTGAGACTGAAATTTACCAATACTTTCGGTAGTATCGTTTGGTATCGGCAGAAAAAAAAGATTTTTGAATATCATAACTAATAAATTAGTTATGATATTCAAAAATCTTGTAATTGGTTCTTCGGAAACGGCTCTAGCGGTTTGGATGATATTTTTACATTTTTTTCTCTTGATGAATGGCACACTTCACCTATATTACAACAACAGCTATACAGTTAGAACTGGCCACGAACTTGTCTTTCGATTCATTTAGCCTACCTGTGAAATTTTATTAATAGAAGAGAAATTCCACTAAAAATAAAATTCATTAAAAGTTCAAATTTAATCTGAGCGCAGCATGAACTTGTCTTGTGAAGCCAGTTTTTCGACTTCAAAAGCATCCAAGATGAAATGACGAAGAAAAGAATAAAATGAAAGTTCAATTTTCCACTCAAGTCGAGTAAAGAGGAAGTTTGGGAGAGGATAGTTTAATTGGTGAAGAAAATTTTAAAGTAAACGCTGCAAGAAGAGAACACAAGATTAGCAATTCTTTGAAATCTACTGAGAAAGGCTTAGAACAATCAGTTCAGTTGGAAAGATGACACCAAACCGCTTCTTGACCGGAGTTAAAAATTTGACACACAAACTCGAGATGATTTGCCAATATTTAGACGTCAAATGTAGTACCTCGTGGCGTGATGGTTAGTGCGTAGGACTGTCATGCCAAAGGTCTGGGTTCGATTCCCGGCCACTGCCACCTAAAAACAGAAATGTTTTTTTCCGAGGTTACTGCCTCTTGCGAGGAAGTGACAAATCCTCCAAGAGTATTACTTGTCATGAATAAGTGCTTCTCACCTAGCCGTTCGGACTCGGCAAAAAATTGTAGGTCCCCTCCATTCCTGCCAACAACACGCACACAGGAATGGTTGAGAGTTGTTAGTCACTAGGCCCTGGTTCTGCATGAGCTGTTGCGCCACAAAATTTATTTATTTTATAGACGTTAACAATGGAAGATTGCCAACAAATAAAGGAAAATTTTTAGAGAAGGAGGATTTTTGAATATCAACCTTTCTTCACCAATTTTTTAAACTAATACCTAAACTATTTCAATTTTCAATTAATTAAATTTTTAAATTGAGTTATATAGTGCTTGCAATCCGGGGACGATACGTCCAGAAATTTTTCACTATGTCCATATTTTTTACGATACATATTAGCTCCTTCTTACAAGTATTTGTATAAGTGATAGAGATCCTGCATCCAAGAAATGTTTAGTAGAGTACCTATAATAGCTTGACCTTTTATAAGTGTATTGTTACGGGATTTTTAATATTTTGACATTGTAACCAGAATTCAGATTTTATATTTAAATTCTTATAAGGCATAAGGTTCATATAGACTCCTTCGAAAAATAGAAAGAATGATCTACTTATTAGACTTAAGTTAATTTAAAGAAAACTGGAAAGAGCCTTTATACTAATTGGCAGAGTTGGGTAGTTATCATTACAAACAAAATCAATTACGATAGCATTTAATTTTCAATTGAAAAAGTTCAATTATTTATTACTTGTAATTGTGTTTGAAATCTTCCATTTCAAATAATGTGTACATAACTCAAAAAAAATTACTTGATTTATAAATCCATGTATTTGAAAAAAGTAATTCAACAAAAAAAAGTAATTGAAATAACATGTAAGGATTATTATTTTTGTAATCAGTACATATAAATGTAATTGATTACAAAAAATATCGATTATATATTTTTAATTAAATGTAATTGATATTTTGTATTAACTACATTTGTGTGAAATGATTACAAAGAAGTAATGATAACAAGTTTTTTTAAACTACTTTTTGTTCTTCGACTACTTTTCCCAATTACATGTAATTATTAATTGAAAATTTTCAATTAAAAATTACATACAAGTGTAATTTGAAAAAATCAAATACTAATTACATGAAATCCTTGTTATTGACCCTGTAATCAAACAAAATGTAATAATTACTACCCGACTCCGCTTGGTGGTAACAAACACGTTAGGTTGTTGTTGTTCATTCATAATTATTCAATACATTAATTTATAATTATAAATACAATAAAAATGTGATGAGAGTAATAAATATTTATTTATAGCAAGATTTTCATTTTTAAGTAAAAATATTGGATCCTTAAGAGTCTTATAAAAGTGGATTTGCAGATTTTGGGATCCTATTACTCGAAAGGATATTATTTAAAATACGGTCAATTCAGGCTTAAAGGGTCAAATCCATTTCGGCACTATACAGTATACAAGTATACAATCCAAGAGGTTATTTTTATAAGAAAAATTAGTTTGGAAAAAAATTGATTACGCACCAACGTTCTAGTGGATAGACCTTCCCAAATTTTTGGAAACGACTGGAATACAAGAAGCATTGAAAATCTTTCCCTACAGTGAATCATCCAAGTTCCTTTTCCAAGTTCGAAATCTTCTACTGTTAGCTGTTGTAGGTACTAAGACGAAAACCGACATAGTTGATTCTTACTGAACTGCTTCCCTATGCATAGCTACCTAATTGGTTTAAACACCGTTATGCGTAGGCAAGCAGGAACCAAATTTCCTATAAAAGTAGTTTTGGTAATTTCTAATTTACTCAAAAACTAGAAGACATAAAATCATCTTATTTTCAGTTTTTGATTAAGACCTAAAAGAGCGATGAGTTTTAGAAAAAAGTGATATAATTTTACAGTTTTGAAAATTTACTCTTTAAACTTGTTTTTTAGTTTAAAATTCGCTTTTTTCAAAAAACTATGCATAGATTTCACTTTATTTAAAAACTAATTCAACAGAGTATTGACTTTAAAAAAGGTGTAGCCTTGTTGTAAGTATAACCATTATTTTTCGATATTTTGTTTTTATTTGAAGTACTTTTTTATGAAATTTCCTCTATAGTAAAAAATACTTCTATTGAACTGTTCTACAAAAAAACCATTATCATTTCTTCACGCCTAAGTTATCGTAATTTTGCCAATTTTTTGTATTTTATTTATATTTTCGATTTTGATGAAATTTAGTAAAAAGCATATGTTTTTGAGTCACAAGCCTAAAAAAGGTCAAATTCTTAATCAAAACAGTTGACGAGAAAATGTTATTGTGAAAAATGATTGTTGAAAACGAAAAAATTCAAAACACGATTTTTTCATAAATGCCTTTAATTATTGTCTATTTTTCATTTAAATTAAATGTTGAAAGTAATACAAAGTGGAAATTTTTAAAATAATATAAAATAAAGGAACCTTAATTACCCGAATAACGTATCAAAAGCTAAGCTGAAATTCCAACTGTTCAAGCAATAGTTTTAACTGCATAAGAAATTGTTAAAAATGATCATTTTAAGGCAAGATAAATTCTTTTTATTTTTTATATGCATCAGTTGAAATTATTTCTAAAAATTAGTTTTTCTTAGGAATTTGAAAATACTATAGATTTTCTTAAACAAAAACTCAGTTGCAATTTTAGTAACATTATAGTTAAATAAATTCTAAGACATTATTGGCTATTTATTTATGTAGGAATTTACAAATGAACTTAAATATTTTAAATTGAAATAGGTACATCAAAACTAATTTTACGAAAAAAAAAGTTAAATCAAAAAATAATTTGGAGATTGCCTTTAAGTTTGAGTTGGTAACCACCGAATCATGGTTAAATATATATAGTTATTGGTTACTGATTATTAAAGTCTTCAGTTCTATTCAAACTACTTATTTTAATTTATTGAACATTTAAAGCTAATTGTATCTTTTTCGTACAAGACCTTTAAAAAAATTTCAAAGAAAAACATTATGCAAAATATCTTCCATTGGTTAACTTTCCATTTAAATATAGACAACCATCCTAAGCCATCATCAAATTCATCTTAAAAAAAAAAAAAAAACATTCCACTTAACATCAAAACACACTCAAAAGTCACAAGTCAACACGAGAAAATAAATTCAGCAAACTACCTACTAGCATCATCAAACCAAACAAGCGAACAAAACATCTAAATCAACACCAACTCGAGAGCAACAAAATAGTTGAAAAAAAATAAAGAAAAACAAAGAGTCATGATAAAGTTAAGTCTTATACAAACCACATGCTATTAAACATTACATTAGCCATGCGAGTGTGCCTATTCCTATAGCATCGTAAAGTTAGAAACCTATACCTACAACTTTGTAGGGTTAGCCTAGCCATCCCCAAAGACAACTCATGTCTATACTTACTTATTGGGCCCCCATAACTCCAAGAGAGTATGAGTCTAACTTTGAATATATATAACATACCGCTCTAATGTTTCAACTTCAACTTTATTCAAAACAACAACCGCACAAAGTACTGGACGGTGTGCTGCGCTAGCTGGACATACATTATATAGCTCTTCCCTAATGTAACCAAACCGACAACGGACCAAACCAACCAACTAACGTGCAAATAATAAAGAATACCCAAAAGAATGACATAGGAAGAGAGATAAATAGATACCCAGATACAGATACCCCCAACTCGACGCCGGCCGACCGACGAGGAGTCTTAATTAAAGTGAGAAAAGTGCTGTAGTATTTCAAATGGCACGGCGATGATGGTGCCACGGGAGAAGAAGTTACGAATGGCCAGTTCCTCTCCGTCACTTCATAGTACCTTCCACAACTAAACACAGCACCAGCAACAACAACACAAACTGCATCGGGAAAAAAGAAAAGGGGGCCACAGCTTCACGCGCGCCGAAAGGGGGCGGAAAACAAACTGCCCACTCTATCTCTTCCGGCAGTTTGTGTCGATATTTGTGTCGACCAGCACCGTCAGCCGAAGAAGCCTTAGAAACTGCAACTATAGGCACAAAAAATAAGGAATATCATACCCCGGGAGAACAACTAGACCAGTGGCGGTGGCCAGGGCCACTTAAGTTACCTACCTGATGCTCCAGCTCTTAGCCTCTACCCGATGATCCGTTTGTTTTGCTGCTACAGTTTATCTTGACGTTTTTTGTGGGTTCCTATATGTGGACGTTGGAAATGGTGATGGCGATGGCGATGGCGATGGAGATGGCGATGCCGATGACGACGACGACATCCATCTATCCAGCCAACGACTTTAAATGATCTAAAACGTTCCGCACTCTTTATACAACAAAGAGGAGTTTAATAGACACAAAGAGGTGGACGAAGATGTCCGCGTGACGTGTGGCTGCCTTACCGCTGCGCTGCACTCAGCCTACTCACGTAGAACACGTAGCGAACTCCAGTTAATCCAGATTCAAGATCAATTTGAATGACTATTAGTGGCACTTATTATCTCATTACAATCAAATTTATACAAAAACACACAAATTGGGCTTAATTAACTCCCCCTATTCTTTTGAAATCAATTATCACACAGTCCCAACTCGACCAGCACGCACTAAAAAACCAATCGCACGCACTTCAGACAAAACCGTTTTTTTACGAATTATTTTTTTTTTTAAATTTCAACGAAGAAACACCGAAAATATTTGTTTAAAAGCGGATATCCGTTTTTGATACGCGAGCGATTAATGAAAATTAAATTTCATCAACTTTACCAAAAGCACCACAAAAACCACAACACTTTGTTCGCACTTGAGAATAACTCCCCGTTCCGTCGTCGCCAGACACGGACAACACACAAAACAAAAAAGCACTCCCCAATGGGAATGTAAACGTTTTAAAACCGAAAAACCACCACAAAGTATTGAACACTCTTGAAGCCTACTCTTCAATTTTTCAGTTAAAACAGAAATTTTGAGGAAGAAGAACTTCGTCCCAAGCAAGTTGCTATTGCACACTGATGCACAGCCAAAACACTCAAACTCAAACTGGACTGAAATCCCGAACCTGACCAGCGCGTTCGAATGTCAACCTAAGACTGAAACTGATTTCGTTTTACCAGGTTGTCTTGGCCTGGCCACAATGTTTATGTTGCTCGATGGAAATGCGCGCCGCCTAAACAGCTAGGCCATCCATGATGCTAGCCTTCGGCAAACGGGGGTATCTGGGGAGCCATCATCAGCCAGCCCACGATGATGTTGGGGCTACAACCAGACTCATATTTTTGAAGCAATATGATGTTGCGATGAGTGCTGCCTGCTGCTTGCTGCATGACAATGATGCTGCTCGCTGCTGCTCTGAGATCAGAGGAAGCATGGCAATTGCCGGTTTCTTTCTTCTTTTGCTCCACATTGACACACAGTGGGTGTGATGGGGATGAAAAGTGCTTTCCTCGGCTGGGCATTTGGCAATCAACATCGTAAACAGAGAGACACGTTGGTTTTAGTCAGAGAGTTGGTGAGAGAATTTTGAAAACAACCGGCAAACATATTTAAAAACGAGCTTTTGTTTTGTAGTGAAGCTTTAGATACATTATTGAGATTGGCAGCATGTTGCTGCAATGTAATAAGGTAATGTATGCTATTGTTGGTTTGGAAAAAATTGTAAACTCAATGTGTCCGCGAATAAGAAAATGTGTAAGAAATAAAATTTGAAATAAAGTTTATCTCACCTTTGATTGAAATAGCGTACAAAAAAGGTAGATTAAGAGATTTTTCACGAAAGTGGGGGATTTAAAATAATGAACTGAATTTCATGTTGGCGATATAGGTACATAGTCTTTTGCATATTTAATGTGACAAAAATGCAAGAATATGTATGCTTGGCCGATTAAACAACAAAATCGTGTTGTGCCTTTTATCGCGCCACTGGTTTTGAGATTTGTAAATGCCAAAGAGAGTTATGAATTTTTAATGAATTTGCACTCGATGTTACCTATTCTGAAACTAAACATGCTAGATTAAAAGATAGACAGTGGTTGAGGTAAAACACGTTGGTATTGAGGTATGTACTTATAATCTGAGAAAAGTCCTCAACGTGAAGACCTATAGAAATTCTGTTACCGGATTCGAGTTCAGTGAATTTTGGTTTACTATAGAGACAAAAATAAATTTTTTTCCATAAAATGATAAATTAGTGTTTTTGTGTGGATTTTCCGAAGTAAAAATACGTTAATTTTATTTACGATATATGAAGCCATTAAATGGTGTTTTTTTAAGAGAAATAAAACAGAGATGATTTTTTTAAATTGACATGAAATTTACTTTATTCGAAAGATAATCTTTTGGAATTATAATTTCAATTTGATTTCTGGTATATGGCATATGACCGCCTCGGCATTGGCGGATACAAGGGGGGGGGGGGGGTCATGGGACAAAACACCGATTTAAAAGGTAATAAAATGGAATTTTAAGATAATGAAAGGTTTTAAAACTGGTTGATAGAAAAGAAAAAGAAACCATGGCACAGTTACTAGAAATTGATATTCGAATTTAGTAATTCTTGTTGATTAAAAGTACATTAAAATGTCATTTAAGGACTTGCTAGGTTTTGACAGAAAGCCGCCGATATGTACATCGTTCGTGAAAAGTTGAAAAAAATAATTTTTCTGCCAGAAAAACAATAAAAGTTTTCATTTCAAGAATAATTCAGAACTCTACTTTTTGTTTTACCGTACAAATAATTTGAAATTGATTTGATAATTTTGTGAACATTTCTGACACCGTACACCGAATCGGATGACAAATTTCATGGCATCCCGTATGTGTACTCTTCGAAAGGTTACTGGTCATAAAAGGGCAGGTAGTAACAGTAGATAATTTTTCAGACATAGAATTTTCAAAAAGTAATACTGAACCATGAAAGAACTTTGAAAATTCATTTAAAGAAATGTATGTAACCAATGAATCTACTTGACCTTTAATAACAATTTAGTGACCTTTGAAAAGAAATATTTGTTTCTTAAGATAACCTTAATAAGGTACCTAAACATTTTTTTCAGTGACCTGGAATGACTTAAAAAAAAAAAAACTTTAAAATCCCTTTAGAGCAAATCCACAACCAATTAATGTAGCTAGTTGACCTTATCAACGGCCTTTTGAATTGGGCACAAATTACAAAACCGTGCAAATGAAAAACTCGCATTCGAGATCTTGCAAATAAAAATCCCGCTAATTATGTGACCACTCAATTTTGAGCAGGTATTCGAGATTTTGGTTGACATTTACAAGATTGTTAGGTGAGAATGCTATGTTTTATTATTACTTAGTGTGAGATATCATTTTTCAAGATCTACAAATAATGCAGTTTCGATATTTTAGATTTTGGTATCTTGCAAATTTCTCACGTGAAGTGCGAAAAATTGGGCGGTACTTGAAAAAACTTTTACAGTTGATTCAAAATTTTCTAAGTCCAACTCAACAAATTTATAAAATTAAACTTTTTGGACTTTTTACTGATCGCATACACTCTTTGCAAATATCCTAAATGACATATCGCTTGCTTAATCTCAAAATCAAGGTTAAGCAACCACTAGGCAACTAAGTTGTTAATTGCGATCAACTTTTAGTTCTAGCACTTAAAGCATAGAGCAACTCAAAGACATGAGTGGTAGCAAGACTTTTTTTTATGGAAAAACTACCTCATTTTACTTCGTTTTCCCAAGACTGTAATTGCTTACGCTTTCCCACTAACTTGGTTGCACCATTTTGGGAATACAAAGTTTTTTGTTTTGTAATTTTGACGTTTCATGAGTTTTTTTTGTTCGGTGGATGTCATTAAGAAAATTGGTAAGTATAACAAAAGTAGCTTCTAGTTGCCAGGCAAAAGATCAAAATAGAACTTGTAGAGTAAATACGATCTTATTGTAAAATAGTTAAGATTTCAAGGGCAAAAATAAACGTTTCCCAAACAATATTTTTAGTATCTAGTGGCATGATGGTTCTGGCTTCAATTCCTTAATTAATTAATTTATTTTTGAAAAAATATTTTCAATGTAAATAAAATGTACGACTGTATTGCAGGTATTTGCTCTGATGTTCAAGTTGCCTGGAGTTAAGAACTTTTAAAATATACCAGTAATTACATATATACAAAATATAAAAATATATATTAAAATCGTTGTAGCGATTTTCTCAAAAAGCTATTTTTAATATTAAATTAAATAATAATTATTTTGAAAGACATTAACAAACTAGTTTCAAAACAATTCATCAACGCGTTCTGGAAATATTGAATATTTAAAACAAAAATTAATATCTTCTTAAAAGGCCAACATTTATTTTATTATTTTGATATGCAATATTATTGAGATTTTTATGGAGCTTTTGCATGCAAATTTTGATTGAAATTCTTGGAACAAATCGTAGTTCAAAAACCCTTAAATGGCAGGTATCGTTATTAACAGTTTTTCGGATTTTTTTCCAGAATGTTCACCATACCTACAGTACTCTACCGTTTTTTATCAAATTCGTTGAAGCCGTTTTTCAGATAAATAAGCTTTTTCTTAATGGTTGTATAGCAAGTACAGTAATTTTAAAAGGTTAAAAATATCCCCTCCGAAGAATTAAAAAAAAAAACAATTATTTAAAAATTTGAAGAAAATCGCTTCAGTGGCTTAGGCTATGGCTGTAAGCTGTCAAGGAATAGACAGACAAACAACTTTGCTCGAATACAAAAGTTGCCTTATATCGTAAGTATAAATTATTTTTGGATGCAATACTCTATTGAAATTTTAAGAAACGTGACCCCCCCCCCCCCCCCTGGGGCAAAGTCTGGATCCGCCCTTGCGCCACGGCTGGCTTGGACGCAGTCTAATCTGGAGATCCATTTTCAATGATCTTTTCCAACATTTGTGGCTGTATTTGGCAATAACGCGGCGAGTGTTGTCCTCCAAATGGTTATTCGCTTCGGGCTTATCGGCGTAGACTAGCAACTTCACATATCCCCACCCCACAGAAAATTGTCGAGCGACGATCTAGGAAACCTATTCACAGGCCCGTGACGTGAAACTATGCGGTTACCAAATGTTTACTTCAATAAAATTGTGACACGACCTATGTGACATGTTGCACCGTCTTTTTGAAACCATAGCTTCTGCACATCATTATGTTCAACCGATGAATGAAAAAGTCAGTAAGCATGGCTGTATATAGCTGTCACCATTAACTGTAAAGTTCTGGCCAGCATCGTTTTAACAGAAGTATGGACCAATTACTCCACTAACTCATAAGGCACACCAAACAGTCAGTTGTTGTGGATATAACGGTGTCTCAACATACACTTGAGGATTATCATCACTCCAAGTACGGCAGTTTTAACGTATACATTCAATCAAAAGTGAGCTTCATCCCTAAACAAAACCATAATTTTCAAAATAAATTTGCACAATTTTGAAGCGTTTTTCAGACGTGTGTCTATTAATGTTGAAATGCCGAACCAAACTAAAAATAAATTCATTGACAGCTGAAAAAATGACCACCAGTTAAAATAGTGTTGCCAACTTTAAGTTCTATACCTGTAAAAAAAACATCATTTAAATAAAGGGTGATTTTTTAAGAGGTTTAGAACTTAAAAAAAAAAAACAGAAAAAATTCGAAAAAATGAATGAAATATTTATTTGAATCGATAGTTTGAACCTTGCAATTTAATGTTTAAAGATAATTTCATGCAAATGTTGACCGCGGCTGCGTCTCAGGTAGCCCATCCGCTGAGTCCAATTTTGGCATACTCTTTCACACATTTCGGCCGGTATCTCACGAATGAATGCATGGATGTTGGCTTCCAGTGCGTCAATCGAAGCGGGCTTGTCCCTATAGACATTAGCCTTGACATACCCCCACAAAAAATGATCTAATGGTGTCAAATCGCACGATCTAGGCGACTAATTGACCGGCCCGAAACGTGAAATTAACTGTTCACCAAACTCGCCTCGCAATTGCGCCATTGTTTCGCGTGCTGTGTGGCATGTGGCACCGTCTTATTGAAACCACATATCATGCAAGTCAAGAACTTCCATTTCGGGCAAAAAAAAGTTTGTTATCATCGCTCGGTAGCGTTCACCATTGACAGTAACGCTGCGATTCGCATCATCTTTGAAGAAATATGGCCCAATAATGCCGCCGGCCCATAAACCGCACCAAACAGTGGCTTTTTCGGGATGCATTGGTAGCTGTTGCAATGCTTCTGGGTGATCTTCACTCCAAATGCGGCAATTATGCTTATTTACGTACCCATTCAACCAAAAATGAGCCTCATCGCTGAACACAATTTTTCGATAAAAAAGCGGATCCTCCGAGCACGAATTTTGATAGTAAAATTCAATAATTTTCAAGCGTTGTTCATTTGTAAGACGATCCATGGTTAAATTGCAAACCAAATTGATGCTGTTTGACAGTGACACAAGGTACTAAACACACGTCAGCTGTCAAAACCAGTGTTGCCAAAACCAAACCAGCTAAAAAATTACCCGTTATTACGAATACGATGATAGAGAAAACGAAAAAAGTGGGAGTATAATTCTGTCTGTCTGTCTGTATATTGACCTACAGCCTTAACGACTGAAGCAATTTTCTTCAAATTTTGAACTTAGGGTTTTTTGTAACTCTCCAGAGGTGAAATTGAATTTTTTTTAGCACTACAAATAACGGTACTTGCCCTATCACCGAAAATGAAAAACTTATTCATCTCAAAAACGGCTCTAATGATTTTTATGAAAAAAATAAGTGTATGACTGTAAGTATGGTGTATTTTCTTACCGGTAATAACGGTACCTGACATATAACGTTTTTCTTTATTTTCGATTTTCTCACTAAAGCCTAGTACTCACCTCTTGCGAAATGAAAATTTTAAACTTCAAAATACACGTGAACTATCATTACAAAAATATCATTGTTTTTCACATGTATTTTTGATACTCAGTTTTGAATTTTTAATACTCAAAAAAAAATTGTTTTTTATGAAATTTATTTGGCTGAATCTTAAAATATTTTTTGAAGAATATTTAATTTTATTTCGTATTTTGTTGTTTTTTCGTGTCTTGTGTTATTTTTGTACTGTCGGTAGCAATAAAAATAAATTAATTAACAAATGTCAGACTTTTCCACACCTCCTTATTTTTTCCTAGTGGTTGTACATAGGGAAATGAAAATTATTTCGTGAAATACAATCGAACCGGTTCATATTTCACTTTCGAATTTGGGTACTCACCTCTCGATGCTGTGAATTTAACGGCATTTTTGTATGGACATTTCATTTTCACTCGAATTGAGTACTAGGCTTAACGGCTCAAGCGATTTCATTCTTTCATTCAAAATTTTGAATATAATACCTCTTTCAAAATGTTAATAATAATGCCTATTAAAATTTTGAAACAAATAAATTTTGTATTTTTTAAGAAAACATTAATTTTTTTTTTTAAATTCAATATTCCAAAAATGAGTTGATGATTTTTTTTTAAATACGTTTAAAAATGTATTTAAATACATGCTCAAAATAAGCATACCAAAACTTTTTTTGAAATGTGATTAAAATTTTATATATAAGAAATTAATTTTTTAGAAAACCGCTCCAAAGATTTTTAATTTTTTACATATATTCATATTTTTTTCAAATAATCAAATGGCATATTTGTCTTTGGGCTCTAAGTTTTTTAACTAGTTGTTAATACAATCAAAAGAACGATTTTAATGCGTTTTCTATATTTTTTTTTTTTTTATAATTACTTTCATATTTTAAAAGTTCTTTATTCCAAGCAACTCGAAAATAAGAGCCAGTACGTGCGATCCACTTTTATGATTATTGACAAAAATCTAAAAATACAGATAACATAATAATTGAATAAAAAAGAAGATTTTAAGAGTACATGTCTGCTCCGTTACCACCGTTCATGTTTTTTTCGCTCGTAAAATTAAACTTGTCACTAAACCATTGATGATTTTTAGTACAAGACAAATTTATCTTAATAGCCCACGCAGAATTTAAAAGTTCAAAGCAACGAAATCTCTAAATCTAACATGTCTTCTCCGTTACCGTCTATTTTTTTTTTATTTATAAACTTACTGACTGTCAATTTTTTTTTTTGTGAAACTAAGGTGTTGTGAACATTGTTATGGAATTCTTAAATACCACTGTGTTTCACGAAAAACTATTACTTTCCTTAAAAGAAAAGCTTTACTTTACAAGCTTACGATTGTCCTCTCCGTTACTTTGGAATTGCCGAAATTTATACAGGTAATTTTTTGACATAACCTCAAAATTTGCAAGATAATGGTGAAAACCCGTTTTTTATGCTTTTGTGTTTATTTTCCATTTCCCCAAAAACAGTTCAATTTAAATGAAACCTTGAAAAAATATATCTTGCTGTGTTTTCAATTACCACAATTTTTTTTCAAGTACAACCATAGAGCAGTTTACTTTTCAATTGATAAATTATCGTTAATTTAATTTAATTTTTTTTCGGGTAAAAATATGCTTATTTGCTTACACTATAAGTTTGGTGACCATATTTCTGGGAGTGAAACCCGGGACAAAAAGTGAACAATAGATCTAAAGACGTGAACAAATTACTCATTTCATTAATTTTTATTATGAAAAAAAACTAAAGCTTCAACGTTTTTAATTTCATTATTTAAATAATTCTGTATTCTTTAAACAAAGGAACTAAGGGCCGTTTTTTTAGTACTTAATTTAGATTTAAATTAAGCTTGTCCTGAAAATAAGTTAACCCTGAGTTATTTGACTCAATCTTTCAGTTGTCATATATCAATTGAAATTGATATGCAAAACTATGGATATCACACTTTTAAGCCTTTCACAATCACAATAGAGATGGCGCCACAATAAAAAACTGCACTTTTCAAAAATTGCATTAACTTTTATTATCAAAATCTTAATCAATTAATTTGTTCAACTAACTATAGATTTAAATTGATTAAAAAACATGATTCTGGAATACTGAAAAACTGGCCAACATTCATACATATATGTATGTATGTCAATAACTCGACTAACGGTTACTTCTATCAAAAAAAGTTTTATTTAAATTTTTACTAAAAATTTTATTTACTTCAACTTTGGATTTAGAAATAAACATTCCCACGATAGACCAAGAGCATCGGATTATGGATGTTTTGGAAAAGGCACTTGAAGAAAAACAAGTATCCTCGGCTATATTCTTAGATGTTGCTCAAGCCTTTGACAAGGTTTGGCACTTGGGACTTGATTAAAAACTGCATAGGGATCTTCCCAGGCAGTACTACAAAATACTGAAGTCCTTCATTACGAACCGACTCTTTCTTTAGAGTACGGTACGACCAAAATTACTCGAAACTAAAGAAAATTGAAGCCGGTGTACCACAAGGAAGTGTCCTAGGACCAACCCTGTATATGTTATATACAAAAGATATTCCAGTGGACATCAACGCTATCATGGCCACCTTTGTTGATGATATTGCAATATTTGGTGGCAGATAAATCCGTTACGATGGCTACACAAAAACTGCAAAATGCAGTCGATAAAGTTAGTGACTGGACGCAAAAATGGCGAATCAAACTTAATGAAATAAAATCGACGCATATAAACTTTACAAACAAAAAATTAAACAATGTTTCAATTCTTATAAACAGTACAGCCAGTACCTTACTCAAATACTGCCAAATACCTTGGAATGACTTTGGATGCAAAGCTTAAATGGAAAGAGCACTTCAAAATGAAAAGAGAAGAACTAAACTTGAAGTACCGAAAAATGTACTGGTTAATAGGAAAGAACTCTGACAAATTTATCCAGAACAAACTAATGTTATATAAGGTTCTGAAACCCGTTTGGACATATGGCATTCAACTATGGGGCTGTACAAAGAAAACAAATGCTGAACCCATCCAGAAATTCCAAAGCAAGGTCCTTCGTGGAATAATAAATTCCCATTGGTATATAAAAAATAGCGATCTACATCGTGATCTTCAAATTGAAATAGTTACAGAAGTAGTTTAGAAACAAGCTGTATCACACAATCAGCGACTGCAAAGTCATACCAACTCCGAAAAGGAGACCGTCTTAAATGTACAAAACAATATTTGGAGATTAAGAAGAACCAAGCCTCATGAGCTGATGGTCTAGAAGCTATTGGAAAGTGTTATAAATTTAAAACTTCCCACCATGTGATTCATAAATTAAGAAAGAAAAATCATTTGTCGATCTTTCATAGATTGGTCTTGATTAACCGTTGGCTTTAGTGCGGTAAGGGTCCTACACTACTCAGTACCGATTCTTACCGAGTGTCATTTGAAGATTTCCATCGGATAAAAAAAAAAACTGTGGATACAGTGTTTTGGATGAAAAACCATAAGAAATGGAGAAAACAAATTGTCTTTGAAAAAAAATCGTAGTTTTTTTTAAATAAAACTGTTATAATAAATAAGCACCGAGCAGGGTTTGAAGAGAGTGATACCAAAATTCAGCTTTGTAGAATTTTTCTAACAGGTCTTAAATATTAACCAATTTTCCTCTGGGTTAATATTCCCACTCTCAGATACATTTGGCAAACGCTTTGAAGCTTTCCTTCAAGAATACAATGCCGCATCAATCGTATCAAAAAATGTTCTTAGTTGAAGGGCAAAAACCTTGTCTGCTTTAAATGACTGATTGTCTTAAGTTTGAAAACTAAAGTTTCACAAACTCATTCATTTTGAGCTATTTTAAACCTTCAACCTTCCATCTAAATAGATTTTTATTTGATATATTTTTCTATTTTCGTATATATTTGATTTATTTATTTGTTGAAATTATTTAATTATGCAATATGAATTTATTTGAATAACAAACTCACACAACTTATAAAGATCAATCAATTTCACATTAAGACGTTCTCAGTTTTTTTGCTTCGATCTATTACTACCAGTCTGAACCTCCAGCATAAGTATTTATTAACATAATAATTTTTAAAGGAGTTAACCTTTCTAAAAATAAAAATATAAACAAAAAACAATAATTTAATCATTTTGATTGACATACAAATTAAAGGAAAACGAATTAGTTAAAGCAACAAACGCCCCGATAAACGAAAATTAATTGAATTCAAAAGGCCGCGAGAGCCGAAAGTTCAAGTTCGTGGTCTGGTTTGACTTCAAACTCTTAATTCAACGACACCATCATGACCAAAGATGTTGACGAAGAACACACTGCAATGCCGGCAACGACGAAAAATTTGAATACACAATTTCTTACGCACGAAACTCGTACCTGTACTCCCTGCCTCGAAGCACCTAAATTACGGCCACTTTGACTCGAGAAAGAAACGAACAAAAAACAAAACGGCTTCAATGAATGAAGAGCCCAATATCTAAACTAAACAACTCACTGCTGGAGACTCCGGCAAGCAACGAAACACAAACACACAACAAACAAAAAATGAACCCACTCCAACAACATGCCCTCTAGCGCCCAAAAAGATGTAATCTGTCAAAATTATATCGTCCGGTATCGGGGCTGGAAAATCTTTCAACAAAAGCATTTAGGCGGTCCAGCTTCGGATTTCTGTTTTGTTTTTTTTTTTTGTTTTTGTTTTTTTTTTTTGGTTTGCTCGTGTTGTGTCGATCGTAGAGTTCAACGATCGCTGCATTGATTTTTTCGGCTGTTTACGATCGCCAATCGATATTCGACATCCAAGAGATACTTTATCCATTGCGTGTCGAACACTTTGCTTTTGATGGCCGGTCATCGTTCTCGATCTCGATACCGATCCCGATCACCATGCAACCGGGTGCATGTTGCACATTCTTCCAAGTCTGACGATCGATGCACAGCACTTTCGCTGGATGAATATAGATTTTTACTCTTAAATCGTTAGAAGCAGACTTTTGTCGATATATTCGCTTCTCTCTGGATCGATGCGGTACGTTAAACTCATATAGCAACCATATAATTAGCTTGATCTTGAGACCCATTTCAAACGAACAAATTTTCATTTTTCAACCGCAAAACTATACTTCAGGGAGTGGTAGTTAGTGTTGCAAAGATTTTTGGTAAAATAATTATTGGTAGACAATGTTACTTCTGCAGAAGGAACAAAATATGCCCCGGGCGGTGTTGAGATGGAACCCTAATCATCTTATCGGAGGCTACAGATTTGTACGTATCTAAGAAGCAAATTGTTTCTGTGCGTAAGTTGGTTTTTTTTTTTTTGTGTACGGGCAAAAATACTGGCATATAATGTCTGAGATTTGAGAATCCAATTACTGTTGAAAATGTGTTTCTATTGTTACACATCACACAGAAAGTCCGTCAGTTCGTGTTCATGATGGTTTTCGGGAATGGAATTTGGGGCTCTGAGAGTACTACAGGGGCCAGGGGGTATACCTATTGGTACATAATAATCAAATTTATTTTCGTATTTCAGTTGGTCCAGTATCGTTTATGTTTGCTTGTACCAAAAGCCCAACTATTGAAAAACTTGGGGTGACCATCCATAAGGTATTCTATTGACTAAAAATTTATTCTGCATTATTAATCTTATGTAAGGTAATATTGTTTGTTCTTATGTTTTGTTTTTTACTCTCTGAAGTATATGGTCACCTTAGTTACACATATTTGTGTATCCATGTATCCCTTTTTATTATTTTTGATTGAAGAAAAATATCCAATAATCATCAAAGTCATTGGGGCGAAAACGGTAATTGATTAGATTAATATGTTGCAATTATCGTTTTGCCGTTTCCCAGAAGATTGTTTGGACATTGTTGGCTATTTTGTGTACATATCGATACATGAATAGAATATAATATTGTTATCCACTTGGATATATTTTGGGTGAGTATGAGTAAATGTATAATGTTAGTCTGAATCTGTTCTTTTAAGGATCATTAACGTTTGAAATGGTTTTTAATCGAATGCATTAGTTTTGTCAAAAGGAAAAAAAGTAGAAAAGACAATGCAGAGACAGACAAAAACAGTCTGGGTCGGCACTGCTGTAAGGAGTGCAAAGATTGTCAGATAGATTTTTGAGGGGCTTAGAGCACATTAAATTAAACATACATTTTATTATAAATATTTGTTACAACCTTTTGCAAGGATATTTTATAAGCCATATTATTTCACTGCAAAGATGGTTAAATTTTAACTGGCTTTAAAAAAAGAAGTTAATCATTACTACCAGTATGAGTGTTATGTTGTTGGAATTGTATATCGTCGGCTTAGAGTGTTAAGCAGCAAACTCCTATTTTGCATTTTTTACAAACAAATATTTTAAACAAAGTGTTCGCATTACTTGAATAAAACCAAAATTACATTAAATATTTTCCAACACTCGTTATTGCCAAATTCAGTGAAATTGAAAAGATTTGATAGATTTTTGAGCAATTTTTGAAGTGTTCTATAACGGTTAAAAAAAAATGTGGAGTTAGCCGCTTTACACTCTAGGCCAATGATATGTTGGTCTATAGAATTTTATAAGTGTATGTTATACTGTCTTACAAATTTCTTAGAATCAACTGATCGCATTGAAATAACGTTTTGACTATTGACTTACAAAGCTTTGACGAAATCGGTTCAATAGTTTAAAAGATAAGACCAAAATGTTTATAGGTGGGCTTATATTTATACATCTTTTAAATTATCGACTTTCTTGAAATAATTGTTGCCTTCAGATTGAATAAAATTACACAAGAAATGGTTTTTTTTTAATTTTATAAAAAAAACAGAGTATTTATGTAAGGGCACAAAACGAATAAGTAATTGGTCTTAAAAAATGAATCCAACCTTTTTTTTTAGAATATTCAAGTTTGCCTAGTAACTGCAAAATAGTTTTTTTAAAACTTTAAAAATAAGTTTTTAGTAGCCATTTACCACCTTAAATTCTCAATTTTGCCGCCCCAAATTTAACCGCCCGGTGCAAAACGCCCCTCGTCCCTCCTTTAGATCGGATCTTGAATAAAATTGAAAAAGATTAACTACTATTATTATACTACTATTTTACTACACTACACTACTATTATACACTATTTTACTACACATATAACATTTGCATTGGGTGGAATTGACCCCCTGGGCAAGAACGAACGAAGCATAAAATATAAATTTATTAAAATATTATCAAAAAATGTTTTTCGTTCGAAAATTTCCATTTTCCTGATTTTCCATTCTACGAAATTATTTGATCCTTTTTGATGAAGCAACTAATGTATTTCACCTTTCCCATCTGAGCCTTGCTTTTTTCAATCTTCAAACTCATCCACTAACATCACCTTGTGTGACCAGGTGTGTAGAGCGATATTCGCAAATTGCCCCCTCCCCCACCTGAACGAAATCCTGTATCCGTGCCTGACTGGGTCACACGTACCTGCTTTTACTTTAGGAATTTTAAATATATCAGGGTTTTCAATAAGAGCGCTACAAATATTTTTTTTAAATAAAACAAAAACGGTTTTGGATATCAATGAAATTCTTTATTTCTGTGAAAGTACGTTCGATGCCATTATGTATGGAACTCAATTTCTTTTGCATGGCCACCACGGGCACGCTTGCAGAAGTCCAGACGCTGAACCCAATTTTCGACGGTTTTCAAGCATAAATCGGCCGATACTGATGCAATTTCACGGTCGATATTCGTACGAAGTTCATCAATCGTCGCTGGCTTGTTGGCATAGACCATAGACTTGGTGTAGCCCCACAGGAAATAGTCTAACGGCCTCAAATCGTACGTCCGAGGCGGCCAAGCGACTGGACCATTTCGTGAGATAACACGTTCTCCGAAACTTGGTTTCCAATAAATTGATTGTGACATTCGCTGTGTGGCTTGTGGCACCGTCCTGTTAAAACCAAATGTCCTCCAAGTCCATATCATCCAATTGGGACCAAAGGTATTCGGTTATCATTGAACGGTAGCGATCCCCATTCACAGTAACGTGCCGGTCTTAGTCATCACGGAAGAAGTACGGCCCAATGACGCCGCCGGCCCATAAACCCCACCAAACCGTAATTTTTTCGGGATGCAATGATGACTCATGGAGTACGTGTGGATTTCTGCCTGACCAATACCGCATATTTTGTTTATTGACGAAGCCATTCAGCCAGAAATGAGCCTCATCGCTGGAGATGATTTTTCGATGAAAACCCGAGTCATTTTCAAGTTGTTGCTCAGCCCAATTCACGAACATACGACGCTTCTGGTGGTCAAGCGGCTTCAGTTCTTGCGTCAATTTAATCTTGTAAGGATGGGTGCCAAGATCTTTTCTCGCAAAATTCGCCAGAACGACGTCACAGAGATGCCCAATGCTTGAGAACGATGTGTGAGAGACACATTTGGGCTTTCTGCAACTGAAGCCTCAGCGGTAGCAATATTCTCGACACTACGGGCACTTCTTTGTCTCACTGGCACGGGAACATTTTTTTTGGCTCGTATATCTTTCTATCATGGTATGGTAAACCTTACTAAAGAGAAATGTAAAAAGAGCGGCAAGAAATATGGCGTCGTTTGCTGTCCCAGTTACTCTACTTTTGTAGCGTGCCTGTTGAAAAACCCTTAACTATGAACAAAATCGTAGATATTAGTAGAAAAAAATATTAAACACCATAAAATTTGTTCTTTAACAAAATAAAAAGTGGTCCATATGAAAATTAAGCCCATTTAACCAAATTTTCACTTGCGAGGGTATGTTTTGGGTTCGTGCAAAAAAAATTCGAGATAACAATCAAACATGACATTACGATGATAGAGAACACCGGAAAAGTGGGTGGCAAAATTATTTCTATCTGTCTGTCTGTCTGTCCATAGGTATATTGACCTACAACCTAAGCCACTGAAGCAATAATTTTCTTCATATTTTTAACTTAAGGTTTTTTTTGTAATTCTTCAGAGGGAAAATTGAAAAAAAAATATTATCTCCAAAAATAACGGTACTTGCCCTACAAAAGTAAATGAAAATCTTATTTACCTCAAAAACAGTTCTTATTGTAGGTATGGTGTGCTTTTTGATAAGAAAAAAAAATTACGAATACCGTTTTTAATGCCATTTAACGGTTTCAGAATTTTCGATTTTCTCATTAATGGCACAAACGATTTCAGTCATAATTTTTATCCAAAGCCCTTTAAAAAAATGTTAGTATATTGCATGCCAAAATTAAAAAAAAAAATTAATTTTGAATTTATAAAAAAATATTAAAAATTTAATTTTTAAAATTCAATGTTTCAAAAACGAAATAATAATTTTTTTTGAAACTAGGTTAAAAAATGTATTTTTTTATATACTCAAAATTGACATACTAAAACTTGTTTTTAAAAATGTTATCAACATTTTATATATAAAAATATATTTTTTTATTTATATTTTTTCAAGTAATCAAATTGCATACTTTTAGGCTCTAAACTTTTTAACAAGTTGTTTACACATTTTTCTTCTTTTTTTTTTGCTATAATTACTTTCATATTTTAAAAGTTCTTAATACCAAGCAACTTGAACATAAGAGCAAGTACGTGCGATGTAGTCGTGTATTTTATTTAACGAGGCTAAGAACCTCATCAGAGCCCTTCATTTATTTAAAATAGTCTACATTTCTACAGATTAGTGCAGCATTTTCTTTTTTCTTTTATTTGATGGAGTTATACTATTATGCGTTCTTAAAAAGATGAATCTTGCACAAGGCAGTACAAGCTAAAATTTTAACCATAAATAACAACAAGGCCTTTATCTTTTTTGAATAAATCATTTTTAATGGAAAACACTAATAAATTTTATGGAGGATTTGAACTTAATTTTTTTGAAAACACATTTGTTTGAATTGAAAAATCAAAAAATCGTTCATGACCTTGAAAAAAGAAATTAAAAAATTGTAAAAAAGAATTTATAGCCAATTACTGAAACTATCTGACAATTTACAATATCTTAGGGCCTTTCAGGTGGTATTATCTTTTCCAAATTTCTATAAATGAGGTGCCAAAAATCGTAATGACCTTGAATTTTTTTCTTAATCATTAAAAATTCTTTAAAAAATATGTATGGTTGACCAATTACTGACCTTTAATGACCATGAAGATGCCTTTCAAATGGATACTTAATTTTTTGGAATGACCCAAAAGAGATACGAAAAGTTTTTTTTTTCTTGAAACGAATTTAAAAATTCATAGAAAAAAAACTATTGCTGGCCAATTACTGAAAATAGTTGACCTTTTATCACGATCTAGAAATCTATCAGTTGATATACTTTTTTTTTGTAAATTTCCCATAAATGAGGTGCCAAAAATCCCTTGTAAACTTGAGTGACCTTGAAAAACTTTAAGCCTTTATTACTATCTAGGGCTGGCCAATTTCAACGATTAGTTGACCTTTTCTGAACAATTTCTGACCAATTAGATGGGATTTTTAAATTTCAAATCTCCCCTATAATAGGTGCCAAAGATCCAGAGCCAAAGTTCCCAACAAGAAAAATAGCAAGTTTTTGTTAAGTTTAATAAAAGTCCTAGAAAGTCTTCCATAGGGGAAATCTAGACGTGAAAACTTTTCCAATACTAGTGTGGGCCTCGCTAGTAAAAATTTGCTGGGTACCAGGTATTCTGCAAATTATCCTTATCTAGATTTCCTCTACGAAAGACTTTACAGGACCTTCACTAAACCTTGCATCTTATTACTCTTGTTTATAACGAAGCCCTATTCCTTACAAAACTTACAAAACTTCGAAGTTCTAAAATGAAAGGCTCATCATCACAAAGAATGCAGTAATTTTGTTAAAAATACATAAGATATAATTGACCTACCTCCTACATACATAGGTACTAACAAAAAGACAGAGCAGTGCTATGATTTATAATTTCAACTTCCAGCTTTCATTTACATTTGTATTTATTTCATAAATCCATACTGCTGCACGGACATCAAATGAAGTTCCTTCGAATTCTGGAATAATCTTTTTCTAGGTATTTTGTCTTTCATCAATTTTCTGTTGGCACACTGGCAATACTAAAATTCATTTGCCCATTCACAAGGAACAAAAATTTCAGCAGACCATGAGATTGTTCAGAAGAAGACAAAATTAAAACCTTGGTATTTAAACAACTATACTACAAGGTCATTGCAGTTTTGAAAGGTCGCTTTAGAATCGACAAAAACATAAGGACATAATTAAGTTACCAACGATTAATTTAATCTCCAGCAATGGCAGCATGGCTAGACTAAATACCATCAGCCAGAATATGTCTATACCTACATACTCAAAAAAATTAGTTTAGTATAAAGGACTCGTTTGATACAAAAATTGCGCGTTCATTGCATATTGTATTCGTATTATTTAGATAGTCGCCTATGCAAATATTGAAATGAATACAAAAAAACGCTCTTGTCCCGTTAATTAAAACTGTTCAATGTTTGCAAACACAGACGGAAAACTTCGAGAGTAGTGTGGTCTCTGGTCACTGTCAATGCAATGCAGTAGCCGGGATGTTTCATTTTTTTTTTTTACTGTATCGACGAAATTGTTGAGTAAATAGTATGAAACAAATGAAATATTAAATTGAACGTCTATTTATGAGTCCTTGTTTCTTGTTCAGTTCAAGGTTGCTGCCGCGCCAGGATAACGGTCAGATGGCCACAGATGAAGCCAATTAATTTAATTCAAATAAATATTAGCTCATCAGAGATCCGAGAATATTTGTAGTTATATTATTTATGTATTTTATCTGATGAGTAAATGAAGGTACGGTAAAGCGGCGAAATGTATTGTGTCGAGTGTCGACTTTATAAAGTTATATTGAGTCCGTCAATAAGTGCACATTGCGTTCAACAGCAGAGTATTGTTTTTTCTTCTTCATTGCTCTTACAAAGTAAACAGTATTCTTTTCTCATCTCTTAAGTACTGACTGAGGTTGATTTATATGATTCACTGATTTCGAAAAAAATGAAGTTTTTTGAATTTTTAAATCATTTGTTTTATAAAACGTTCAACAATAACATCGCTTATAGTCTGCAAGCTGACCGTCAGATGCCAATCGATAAATTTAGTCCAAAAATTCACAAAACTATTCTGGTCGGACAAGCTTTACCTAGTCACAGCAGTGGCGGATCTAGGAAAGGGGGCTATAAGGGCTGAAGCCCCCCCTATTCGCGAAATAAATTTTATAGCAAAATACAATACTTTACGACAATCCAATTTTGTGTTCGTTTTCAAACTCTAAATTTGGATTTTTTTTTCTAATACACTTCACATAAATTTTCCTTTCCAAAGCTTTCATTCTGACGTTTAGTACTGGAAGTTCTAAGTCTCACCAAAGCTCTCCGTAAGTTGGTTTGTGTCATGTCTAATCCGAAATTCGGTGCTTCTTTTATTTGAGAGTCGCTATAGTTTATTCGAGAGTCGTTATATTCACAAATGTGACAGTCATTACAATACAAACCTGGGGTCTTTTTATTACAAGCCCTACAACAGGGACCAAAAATCAGAGATGGGGCTAACTACTTTACGCCTAAAGAATGTATTTTTGAAGTCCTTAGGGAATTGGATGAAAAAATGAGAATGGGGTTAGCAAATTTGTATGTTGACGGTGTTTTTTCCCAAGCCATAAAGAAATTCAACGAGGTTTGGGCTTTATAATCCAACATGTTAGCTGTTGTTTTCCTTAGCTTCAATTTTAAAGCTTAACAATTTACATGTTAACTGTATATTTTTTACGCCCCTGGCAAATTGGACGATGTTCAATGCAATAGCTAAGGGACAAAAATCTTATTTATTAATTTTTGCCAGAAATTGAAAACCGAAATTCAGATACATAGGTGTCTTTATTGAGTGAAAAATGATACCTTGAAAAAAACTTTTCAGATAATACATATTTTGAGTAGAGCATGCTATTTGTGAGCTAACTCGCAATTAACTTAGGTCAAGTTTTTCAGTTCAGGGTTAGTTCTAAGTTTAATCAGGGAAGGCTGATTCAGAAAAAAAAAAAAAAAACCCAAGTTAACTCAGGAAGAGTTTTTCAGTTGAAGATTATCTTTATCTTTCAGCAATTGAATCTGAAAAAAATTTAAAAAGAAAATTCTTCTGTTTAAGCGGAGTGACCGAATTTATAATTCAAGTTAAAATTTCAAATAAGCTCAACTCCACTGCGTTTCGCCCAGGTTTGACAGTTGGGCTCATCAGTTAGATGACTATTATACCCTTTTAAGACGCAAATTTGTATCGATGTTTACAGAGGTTTTGCATCTTAGAAGGGTATGATAGTCGTCTAACTGATGAGCCCAACTATCATACCATTTTATCTTTCCGCTGTCAAAAATCTATTGAAATCGATGTGTGACACTATGGATATCAGTCTTATACGTCTTTCACTCTCAAAATGGAAATGGTGCCAGAACGGATGTTACACTATCCAAAGATTTTAACAATAAAGCCAAAATGGCGCCACAGAGAAAATTTCCCTCATTTTAGTAACTGGCTTAATTCACCAAAAATGGTAAGTTTACTCAGAATAAACTAAGGATTTCAATTGATTAAAAACATGTTTCTGGAGTTAAATCAGTTTTATCCCCGAGATATGTATGAGCTTACACTGAAAAACTCGCCAATGGTCCTTAAATAATAAAAGCTAAATGTACATTATATAAATCAACAAAAAACATAACATTTCATAATGCATATAAAGCCAATTTTTCAAAGTGGTTTTATTTTTGAAAGCAACTTTCAAAACAAAAACTATGCAAATAGGCATTTTTTGCTATTGTAGTAGATCGATCTGCTCGAGTTGTTAAAGGGATATTTGCACTACGTTAGTAATGGCAAGGTACATACGTACATATTAAAAAACTTCAGAAAATGTGCAAATACGGAACAAATAACAAGACCCAGAACAATTTTATGTCCGTTTTTTTTTTAAATATAAATCGTAGCAGGCTATAAAAGTACGCAACAGTCACGGGAAACTTCGGATGGATATCACCGTAATCTATATGGGAAGTTAGGCATTCGTCAACAAATTTAAACTCGAGGGAAGACGAAAAAAGTGAGGCTCACAATTCTGTCTGTCCGTTGTACAGCCTTAACGTCTGCATCGATTTTCTTAAAACTTGCTATATTGTAATTTTTAATGATTCTGCCCAATAAATTGTTTTTTTTATTCTTTTAAAACTAAAAATAACGGTATCTGCCATATTTAAATTTTGTTTAGCAATTTTACAAAATCTTATTCTTCTCACAAACAGCTGCACAACTTTTTAAAAAAAATATTCGATAAATTTCTTTCAGTAAAGGTTACCTTTGGATAGAAAACCATTTTTCAAAACATCCTGATTAATGGTTCCTCCCAAAGAACCATATTTTTTATATTTGATCTTCTTCAAATAGACCGAGAGCCTATTTCATAAAAAGTCAAGTCATTTGCGTAGCTTCGTAACTCATATCAATGATATCCTTTTAGGGGTTAAACCAATAACCGTTTGTCTGCCCATCTAAACATATCTAGAACCACTGGCGGATACAAGGGGGGGTCATGGGGGTCATGACCCCCCCCCTGGGGCTTTTCCCAGATATTAAATATTAGACAGGTGAATTCAATCATAAACAAAAAATTTCACTGCTCAAAGGATATAATCCGCCTTCAAATTTATTTTAATTAAACGTCCGTATTTAAAGAGTTAAAAAACAAAAATCAAAGTAAAAACTACATTTCGTCGGCTTTCTTTCAAAACAAATTTCAAATTTCAAAAAATTGCTTAGAAGACACAAAACACCGATTTAAAAGGTAATAAAATGGAATTTTAAGATAATGAACGGTTTTAAAACTGGTTGATAGAGTTAAAAGAAACCAGGACACAGTTACTAGACATTGATATTCGAGAATTCAGTAATTCTTGTTGACCAAAAGTACATTAAAATGTCATTTAAGGACTTGCTAGGTTTTAACAGAAAGCCGACGATATGAACATTGTTCGTGAAAAGTTGAAAAAATAATTCTTCTGCCAGAAAAACAATAAAAGTTTTCAATTCAAGAATAATTCAGAACTCTACTTTTTGTTTTACCGTAAAAATAATTTGAAATTAATTTGATGATTTTGTGAACATTTCTGATACTGTACACCGAACCAGATGACAAATTTCATGGCATCCCGTATGTGTACTCTTCGAAAGGTTACTGGTCATGAAAGGGCAGGTAGTAACATTAGATAATTTTCAGACACATAATTTTCAAAAAGTAATACTGAACCATGAAAGAACTTTGAAAATTCATTTAAAAAAATGTATGTCAATAATGAATCTAGGTGACCTTTAATAACAATTTAGTGACCTTTGACATGAAATATTTGTTTTTAAGATAACCTTAATAAGGTACCTAAAAATTTTCTTCAGTGACCTGGAATGACTTAAAAAAAAAAAAACTTTAAAATCCCATTAGAACAAATCCACAACCAATTAATGTCGCTAGTTGACCTTATCAACGGCCTTTGAATTGGGCACAAATTACAAAACCAAAACCAATTTTGAGCAGGTATTCGAGATTTTAATTTTCGAGATTTTGGTTGATATTTGCAAGATTGTAAGGTGAGAATGCTATGTTTTATTTTTACTTAGTGTGAGATATCATTTTTCAAGATCTATAAATAATGCAGTTTCGATATTTTAGATTTTGGTATCTTGCAAATTTCTCACGTGAAGTGCGAAAAATTGGGCGGTACTTGGAAAAACTTTTACAGTTGATTCAAAATTTTTAACTCAACAAATTTATAAAATTAAACTTTTTGGACTTTTTACTGATCGCATACACTCTTTACAAATATCCTAAATGACATTTTTCTTGCTTAATCAAAATCAAGGTCAAGCAACCACTAGGCAGCTAAAGTGTTAATTGCGATCAACTTTTAGTTTCTAGCACTATGAAGTAACTTGAAGCATAGAGCAACTCGAAGACATGAGTGGTAGCAAGCCTTTTCTTAATGGAAAAACTACCTCATTTTACTTCGTTTTCCCAAGACTGTAATTGCTCACGCTTTCCCACTAACTTGGGTGCACCATTTTGGGAATACAAAGTTTTTTGTTTTACAATTTTTATGAATTTGTTTTGTTCGGGGGATGTCTTTAAGGAAAGGAAATCAAAATAGATTTTGTAGATTAAATACGATCTTATTGTAAATGAGTTAAGATTTTAAGGGCAAAAATAAACTTTTCCTAAACAATATTATTTCGGATCTCAGTGGATCCATTGTGCTCCCCAGGGTGGGGGAAATGAAGGAATGGGAAGTTTAGGAGGGAAGGTGAAGTGGAAGTTTTAGGTTTGAGGTGCCTCTCTAAACCATCCTGATCTTTGGATGAAGTTGAGGATGTTTTTTAGTGGCAAAGACGAGATATCGCCCAATTCGTCGAAAAAGTATTCTCCGAGGGCATTTTTCCTATTTATAGCTAGGCTGGGGCATTCACAAAGGAAGTGAGATGAGCCCTGTTCCTCCTGTTCGTCCTGACACCCTCTGCATAAGTCAGGTGTGCTGATGCCCATTCTGCTCACGTGGGTTCCCATCGAGTTGTGACCCGTAAGGATTCCAACCAGGAGGGACAGTCGAGGCCTGCTAAGCTTCAGTAAATATTCTGTTTTTTTTCATTGAAGTATCTGGCCAAAGACTTCTTGAAACTCGACAGGTATCAATAGTTTACCATCTGTCATTAGCGGGTTTGAGAAAACTTTGGCGAATTCTGTACTTTTCTTGCTCCAGTGGCACTAGTACCCAGGGTACAATTTGGCTCGGTTCAAGTGATGAACCGTTTTTGGCCAGTTCATCAGCCACTTCATTCCCATAAATGTCACGGTGTCCTGGGACCCATCGAAGGGTGATAGAATTTGTTATGCCGAGTAATTTTAATTCACTACGGCAACGATCAGCTAGTTTGGACTTCGTGACAATTGACGAAATGGCTCTGATTGCCGCCTGGCTATCTATGAAAATATCAATGTTTTTGTTCGTCAGTTCACATCTGGAAAGGTATTTTGCGGCTTCGCAAACTGCAAGCAATTCCGCTTGGAAAACACTGCAAAAATTTGGCAGCCTCAACGATATGTTTAGGGGTGGATTTTCTGAAAAGATGCCTGCTCCAGCTTCCGTTTTGGAGCCGTCTGTAATACATATCTGAAACATGATTTACTTTTAGGACCCGATTTTCCTTCCATAATTCCCTTGTTGGAATATGTGTAAGTGCGACTTGGTTAAAATCTATGTGCGGTGAAATATAGTCTGTTTGAATATCTATATCGGTGAAGTTCATTATAGTACTGTGACCACAGTGGCCCTTTTTCCAATGTTTGCACTCTTTAAGTCGTAGAGCACTTTTGGTCGCCAATTCTTTTGTGAACAGATCGAGTGGGGCAAATGAGAGGAAAGTTTCTAGGGCTGCGGTTGGAGTGGTTCTCATGGCACTAGTTATGCCAATACATGCCAGTCTCTGAATTTTGGTCATGGCTTTAAGATTGATTGCCTTATCCAAGGCTGGCCACCAAACCAGACAGGCGTACGTCAGGATAGGCCTTCCAATGGCTGTGTACATCCAATGAATGGTCTTGGGGCTGGGTCCCCATCTCTTCCCAAAAATTCTACTGCATGTGTAGAAGGCTATTGCAGCTTTTTTTTCCTTTCTTTGATGTTCTCTTTCCAGTTAAGTTTACGATCTATAACTAAACCAAGATATTTGGCCGTACCAGTTATATGGAGTGGCGTCCCATTGATGGTGGGGGTATTTATGTTTGGAATATTTCGTTTTCTCGTAAACAGAACCAGTTCTGTTTTCAGTGGGTTGATATTAAGTCCACAGCTACTGGCCCAATTACTGAGCTTGTTAAGGGCCGTTTGTAGGAGCTCGCACAGAGTGGGGACAAATTCCTGATGCCATTATAACTATATCATCAGCGTACGCCACGATTTTGACGCCGCTTTGCAATAAATTGACTAAAATCTGGTTAACGACAAGAAGCCAGAGCAGAGGAGATAAGACTCCTCCCTGTGGTGTACATCTACACGTCCTAACTTTAAGCTTGCTATCACCCATTTCTGCATTAACAGTTCTAGTTTGAAGCATGGAGTCAATCCAGTTTGACAGCATCGGTTCAATGCTAACAGAGTCTAGGGCTTGTCGTATTGCACGATTTTCAACGTTGTTGAAGGCCCCTTCTATGTCAAGGAATACTCCCAAGGTATATTCTTCAAAATGGATTGATTTCTCAATCGTGCCAACCACTTCATGAAATGCCGTCTCAACAGATTTGCCCTTTACATATGCGTGTTGGGCCTGTGAGAGAACACTATCATAAGGCGAATATGCATTTCTATCAGCCTTTCTAAGGTTTTGAGAAGAAAAGAAGATAGGCTAATTGGTCTAAAATCTTTCGGTTCAGTGTGAGTGGGCTTGCCAGCTTTCGGAATGAAAATGACATTGACTTCCCTCCAGCTTGATGGAATGTAAGTGATGTTTAAACATCCTTTGAATATATTCACCAGAAATGGTACAATGACGTCTTTAGAGCTTTGGAGCGTAATAGGAGTTATTCCATCAGACCCTGCAGACTTGTACGCTGAGAAGGAGTCTATGGCCCAGGCTACTTTTCGGCTATCTACTATTTGACTGCCAATGCTAGAAGTCTGGCTTATGGAAGGGCCCCTATCCATAAAAGATGCATTAAACACACATCCTGGGAAGTGGGTGCTCATAAGAGACTCCAGGGTTTCAGAGCAGGAATCAATCCAGGTCCCATCCGGTCTTTTAAGAAAACCAGGCGGTGTGTGGACCTTTGACATGACTTTCCTGAGCCTAGCAGCATCATTTGTTGACTCTATGTCTGTACAAAATTTCCGCCAGGCTGCTCTTTTTGCATACTTAAAAGGCCAACATTTATTTTTTTTATTTTGATATGCAATATTATTGAAATTTTTATGGAGCTTTTGCATGCAAATTTTGATTGAAATTCTTTGAACAAATCGAAGTTCCAAAACCCTAAAATGGCAGGTATCGTTATTAACAGTTTTTCGGATTTTTTTTCCAGAATGTTCACCATACCTACAGTAATCTACTGTTTTTTACCAAATTCGTTGAAGCTGCTTTTCAGATAAATACGCTTTTTCTTAATGGTTGAATAGCAAGTACCGTAATTTTAAAAGGTAACAAATATCCCCTCCGAAGAATTAAAAAAAAAAATATTTAAAAATTTGAAGAAAATTGCTTCAGTGGTTTAGGCTGTAGCTGTAGGTTGTCAAAGAATAGACAGACAAACAAACAGACAGAATTATGCCACCCACTTTGCTCGAATACAAAACTTGCCTTATATCGTAAGTACAAATTATTTTTGGGTGCAATACTTTATTGAAATTTTAAGAAACGTGACCCCCCCCTGGGGCAAAGTCTGGATCCGCCCTTGTCTAGAACAGCTATTAAATTTAAGCTTTTTGCATCGATTGATTTCAATACCTATTGGTCGAAGGGAAATAGTGTGCACACAACAAATATTTGGCTTGCAAATTTGTACAGTTGTTGTCATGGGCCAAACTCTGAGAGCAATGAAGTATCCAAAAATATGTTAACAAATTTGATACCTATTTAAAAAACGGGTTGATATTTTTTTTTTAATTTTATTTATAATAATTTTTTTATTTATAAATAGTTTTTCAACAGGGACGCTTCAAAAGTAGAGTGACAGGGACAGCAAACGATGCCATATTTCTTGCCGCTCTTTTGACATTTCTCTTCAGTAAGGTTTGCCATTTTATGATGAAAAAATATACGAGCCAACAACGAGTCGAAATTATTAAAATTTACTACCGAAATTCGGAGTTAGTGGCCTCAAGGTTAAGAGCGCTATTTTCATCGAAAAATCACCTTCAGCGATGAAGCTCATTTCTGGCTGAATGGCTTCGTCAATAAACAAAATAATCCAATCCACACGTACTCCATGAGTCATCATTGCATTCCGAAAAAATTACGGTTTGGTGTGGTTTATGGGCCGGCGGCGTCACTGGGCCGTACTTCTTCCGTGATGATCAAGACCGGCACGTTACTGTGAATGGGGATCGCTACCGTTCAATGATAAGCGAATTTTTCTGGCCCCAATTGGATGATATGGACTTGAAGGACATATGGTTCCAACAGGACGGCGCCATAAGCTACACAGCGAATGTCACAATCAATTTATTGGAAACCAAGTTTGGAGAACGTGTTATCTCACGAAATGGTCCAGTCGAACGTGAAATTGCAGCAGCATCGGCCGATTTATGCTTGAAAACCGTCAAAAATTGGGTTCAGCGTCTGGACTTCTGCAAGCGTGCCCGTGGTGGCCATGCAAAAGAAATCAAGTTCCATACATAATGGCATCAAACGTACTTTCACAGGAATAAAGAATTTCATAGATATCCAAAACCATTTTTGTTTTATTTAAAAAAAAAACTTTTGTAGCGCACTTATTGAAAAACCCTATATATAGTAAAAAAAAAGTATGAAAACTGCTGCAACGATTTTAATTTTTATTTCCATATAATAATTATTTAATCAAGAATGGACCGTTTGCATCTGCCCTTTTTAAGTTCCGGGCCTTTCACATGCCAATCAAAACTCAATCTTTTCGTTTCTTTAAGTAATATTTAAATCATTCATTGGAGGTATCTAAATTAAGGGCACTCTAAAATTCTTTTTAAGTTCATATAAACACTTTATTTTTCACAAAATTCATATTAAGGTTTTAATATTATAATAATAAAAATATAAGATTTGAAGTAATTTTTAATCTTTGAAAAATGTTGGTAGGTACATATAAAGCACTTTTCAAAAGGTAAGCTTTCCCGTTGTTTTTTGTGGATTGACTAGAAAAGAAATTTAGAGCAATATTCAAATACCAAAACAAATGAAATACGAATAAATACATTTACCATATTATACGCAGGTAATGATCTGCCCGAAATCATCATCATTGTTGTTTCCTCAGTTTTTTTTTTATGATTTCAATTTAATTTAAGGACAAATAATCAACTTTTGCTTCTCCATGTCGCCCTTCTTCCGATCCAGTATGACTGTCTCCCACAAGAACATCATAAACTTTCCTCCGAAAAAATATAATATCTCACATACTGCAACCAACGAGAATCCCGTTACAATTCCACATATGTTACCGACTGTACCTACATTTATGTAAGGAAGAGAAAGGATAATTTATCATCTCGTATCCTTATGTGTCTCCAAGATTAAATATAGGTAGGTATACAGAAACAGAACACACACTTACTGAAAACCTCAAACCAGGAATTTTTAATAATCTGCCTATAAAATGGAACAGTCGGTTCGGCGAAATACAGTTGCAATTTGGTAATGTCCGTGATGTTGCTATACCAAAAAAAATGAAAAAAAAAAAAATAAAACCGAAACAATTTAAATATACGCCACTCACTGAACACGACCACCACCATAACGGAATCGATCCAAAGGCAGCGACATCAATGACACCTTGTATTGGATGTCGGAACAAGATGGCATGCATTCAGGACAATAAAGACCATCTTCCATTTCACGTTCGAGTCCTCGAACCGTTTGTCTTTGGGTTATGACGTTCATCCATTTAACTGTATACGTTATTCGAGCAGGTATTGTGTGTATGGTGCCAAAATTGAAGACGAATAAGGTAATGTTTGCGATAAAATAAAAAAAGTATAAAACAACGTATTCAGGTCGAGGTAATTTTAAAAAATTCAAGTCTGTGTGATCTGAATCTAGTGGCTTCGACTTGGCTTGTGGTTTTGGATGATAAAGAGTACAAGGTGTATTTTTTTGTTGTATTCTTTTCATTGCAGGATTGCAATTTTCACGCCAACCCACTTTAAATGCTTTTGAGGATAAGGTGACACATTCGGGTTAAAACTAGGACAAACATACATACATACATGTGCTACTCACACTCATATCGATTTAGGCACTCCAGATGCTGCAACGTACAGTGGACTATCTCTGTATTCATGTCTAGAAAATGATAAGGATAGTAAAACGGCAGACATTCACAAAGTACAATTATGCTCCTGATGCGACATTGAGTAATGCATCTATTGAGGCTATAATTTTCACCATACATATTGGGCAACTCATCGTCAAAGTAGCAAGCTCTCTGCGAAATTAAATTTTGTAGGATTAAAATATCCGCTGGAAAAATGGCAAGTTTGTTTTCAAGACTTATAAGTTTTCCTTAGGAGAAATCCAGGTGAAGCAAACCTTTTCAATATACTCGTAAGGCCCTTGCTAGTAAAATTTTATTGGTTTAACTTTGCTGACCCATTAAATACACATACAACGTATACCCAGGAGATCCCAGGATCGAATCTCAATTAAAGGCTAACAATTGGCAAGAGACAAGTGAGTTTTATTAGTTACCCTTGCTAGCCCCTTGTTACTTTCTTTGCAAAACTGTCAAGTGCCCCGTCAAAAACTAGATGGTTTTTCCAGACGGGTTTCTACAATTCTATTATCGATATCAACAAAAATAAAAAAACCAATATCCTTATGAATTCAGAAAACCTTAAACTCAGCTAACTATTAAGAAAATAAGCTTTTGGTAGTAACCGTTTCTACTCACTAACCTACTACGGTGAAACTACAGTTCGGTGAAGGCCATCAAGCTTTTGCTTTTCCAAACAGCTACCTACATTTTCACACATAAAGGTTTTTTTTTTGAAAATTTTCCATTTACATGCACAGTACACCTGAGCCTGAGCTATGATATTCCTGTGTATCCATTGTCCTTCGGGTGATTTATTAACTCTAAATGACTAAGGGCCAGTTTTTCAGTGCAATATCATCCTAGCCTTTGGGTTAAACCTGAGTTTACTCCAGAAACGAGTTTTTCAGTCAATTGAAATCCTAAATTAACTCGGACAAAATTGAGTGCCGTGCCTTGTGGTGCCATCTCAATTTTAATATGGTGTTGTTGTCAGTGCAATTCTGTTGTGGCACCATCTCTATTAATTCATATGCTTGAAAGACGTAGAAGGGTGGTATCCATAGTATCGAACATTGACGGCCTTAGATTTTTGACAGCTGAAAGATTAAATTAATTCTCAATTCAAAAACTGTTTCTGAGTTAACTCAAGGTTAATTTATTTTCAGGACTAGATAACTCTGATTTAACGTAGATTCAAGCCTGAACTGAAAAACTGGCCCTAAGATACTTAACTTTGGCTTACTAGGTAGGTGTCGCAGTCACTGTACAGCCTATTTTTGATGTACTTCTCCACAGAGTACAGGAAATCACTGGACCATTTTTTTCTTAAAACAGCCTAAGACTTATTTATCCATTTTTGAAAATGTTAATGGCTCTGTACCATACACACATCAGGACTGCAATGATAGAAGTCTTTAAAGAGACACTTCAGTCACTCTAAAGACAGATTTTTTACTCAGCAATTGACATGAGCAGTTCTTCGTCGGATTTTGGCGCTGGTATTTTTGTTGATAGCGGGGACTATAAGCACTCAAAGTCTATCGAGGTTTAAACTTTCTGTAGTACAATTCTGCTCAAGATGTCATGTCGGTGTTGGTTGTCATTTCTTGATGACAGTATAAAATTTGATCTTGCCCTAATTGACCGCTAGTCCATCAAAGCAGCCTTTGTTTCAATATTGAAAGCACAAATAATGGACACTACGCTGCGCCACGATCTTCGAAATATGACAATATTGTCAGTTGCGAGAAAATAATGCATGAACCTTTGTAAAATTGTGCCTCTAGTGATGGGGCAAGAGCCTTCCTGTATTCTTTCGAGAAAGATAGTAAAAAATATCCCAAGTTAAGGTGGTTTCACCTTGCTTTTGAAATCAAAGACGCTATTTAGATTGGAAACATGGAGTCCAGCTTCATTTCTGGTTTTGGTGAAGAGAAATGAGTAGTAAGAACTGTGTTAAGGCACGAAGAAAATATAAAAACCAAACTTCTGAGCCTCATTAATTCTTATTTGAATGTTAAATATTAAAGTTGTTGATGCTTCGACATATTTTGAGTCACTATTGTCTGGGTAAAAAAAAACGCTGATGCTTCATTAGGATTGCCGAAACATTTGACATTGTTAAGTTTGCCAAGCTTAAAGGAGCATCAGCGTTTTGTTCTCTATCGTCATCTAACATCATGAGGATTAGGCACTATAAAGCTTAGTCGGTATTTACATGACCCGATTTTTCCAGTACGATTTTTCCCAAAAATTGGGTGAAATGCTTGCATGAAACTATCTTTCCAGTCCGATTTCTGTCTCTGTCCTCTTCACACTTTATTGCTGTCCTTTTTATTTTGCAATTTAGGGGTAGACGCTACGTTAACACCAGCATTGCTGGTAAAACCACAATCAATTTTTCAATTCTGTCTTTCAAATGCAGTCAATCTCATTGCTCGTGAAACCCACTCTATAAATGCCTTGCATATGAGCTCTGAATATCAAACTACAAACCAAATAGTCGTGAATTCTGACATTTCTTTCATATAAGTTATTCGCTTTGTCCTTGAATGAAGTGAACTGTCATAAAAAATAAACCAGTAAGGCAATTCCAAGCTCAAATACCAACAAAATCTTGTTTTTACTTTTAAAATAACTAACGATTCTATCTACAGTTTTCAAAAGAAAAAATGGCCTAAATTTAATTTATGTTGTTAAATGTAGCGTTATTATATTTTCTACACGAGATATTTTTTTTCGAATTGTCAAACACTTATTCGCAATCCACAACATCAGGACGCATTCCACAAATCTGTGAAAGAAAAGTTCGCTCGAATTTAACCTCAATTTTTTAGCACCTATTTTACTGCTTTATTTTGTATGACAATTCGCGTCTGTTGGCGACCACTCATGTGAAAAAAATGTCAATGCTATTTGCAGCTCATGTGAAAGACATTTTAGTGGATGTTAAAAAATGTTAAATACGATCGTATTTTATATGCTTTGTGGAATGCGTTTGGAAGTTCTCAGAAAAAAAACGTTTCGGTCGAGTCAAAAATTTGATATTCTACAGTTCAAACTAATTTAGAGCCATATTTCTTTTTAAAATTGTAGAAAGCATCGTTTAATCACTTCGTCAAAAAGTAAGCAATGTTTTACTATGTATTTTAAACTAATTATCAGTTATTGCTATTTTTTTAACACAAATACAAACTTGGAAATGCTTATCTGCAGTAAACAAATTTAATCCACTGCAGTATTTTTTTTAAAATTACACAGACAAATTTTCCGATTCGTGGCAACGCTGGTTAACACCTTACATACAGAAAAAACTGGAAAAAGTAAGAAAGAGAACGCAAACATCTGGAAAAATTGTGTGAGTTTGATAGGAACGGACAATTTGGTCCTTATCGGGAATTCTTCCCTCTGACCACACATTGCTGATAAACTTAAGAATACTTCTAACCAAGTTACCACATGACACTTTGAAAATTTTGACAAGGTCATCAGCTCTAGATGTCTTATTGGATATTAATGCACCGTTTTGTTGAGTTGGGATATATGAAAATGTTTGGTCAAGTTCACGACATCTAGATTGAATGAGACAAAGCCTAAATTTAATTTTTAACGGCCTTGTAAATAAACAAAAAATTTTGCAAAAGTTTTCTAATATCCTCAGAATTGACTTAGCGAAAGAACTAAGATTAAATTTCTTTGGCCATCTTTACAGTCTTTGGCTAGAGCTCTCTTCCATTAAGACCTTGTCTTTAGATCTTAATAAATCTTCCCAACCTCATTCTTCTTTTCTATTTCGATGAAGATTCCTTAAGTTCCTTCTTTTTCTTTCTGAGAAACTGGTTCCTCTTTGTTCTTTGATCGGGAAGCTCGTGTCTTGCTTTAATTTGGTATTTTTGGCAGAACCACTTTGTATGCTTCATCATCATAATAGAAGTTTTGCTGTAGTGAAATTTTAAAGATATCGTTGTGGCAGGATGATATCTGTAATAGCTTCTTGGAAAATATTGCGCTGTTGGTTATCAATACTAAATGATGGTGACAAATGATTTCTCAGGAGTTTTTTTTTTAAATCAGCCATAAAATAACCTCTTATGATCTTTTGAGAATTCAGACGTCTAACTTTTAAAGTCCAGCGTTTTCTTAATTTTGATGTGGTTGAGGTATTTGCAGTAGCTCTTTAGCTATTCTTGAAACATTCAGACATTCATGATTTATTACACTAGACAGGAGTTTATTGATCAAGAGAGCACCATGTTCCCTTGGTAGATACAAAGATTTGAGAACTACGTAGGTACTAGCCATCGAAATCTAGTAGTGAATTCGGTCAGTTTGAATACATAATACAAAAATTGTAACACAAAAGCAGTACTTTGTATCAAAAGATATCTTCTAAATATATATCTGACATGGTGTTAATATCGCCTAAAACAATAACTTTAATCTGCTCGTGGTTCTTAACTAAGAGCTCGTAGAATATATTTTTGGAGTCAAGCCCATGCCTAGAGGGCGATTTTGGGCGATCTTTCCCTTTCCTATCACTGGGATAAAAAGTATACTGAAAATGAGCTCAATCAACTATCAAATCAATAGTATTTTTGAGTTTTTACTTTACCGCATTAGTTATCGAGCAATACGTGGCTGAATTATGTGAATTTGGCATAACCGTTAACGTTTCGAGCAATCAAGTATACCAAAATTTGAAGGGGTTACTCGATCATTCGATCACTATGGCACCACTCACTCGGTCACTGACACGAATTCGGCCACTGTTTGGAGTCATTATCATTCTTCTTTGTGAGGGCATGTTAAATGGTGTATATGAGACATAGAATCAGTCTTAATAAAAATTGCAAATAATAATTCTTGAATAAGATTGCTACTTATGACAAATCTACTCCCAAAAATACGCAGTTTTTTAAATTTCGTTTGAATGACTATGTAAATAAGTCTATTTAACTAAAAACACCATAGTTTCAACTTTGAATGGCTAAAATTCTTCAAAATTGCTACTAAGTTTTTTTGCATAGTTCTTGTTCTTACTTATACTTAATTACTTGTTATATTCAACTTCTAATACTTCTTATCTCTAATTTCTTACTTCTTACCAATTTGGGACTATAGTGCCTTATACTTGGAACACTATCGGTTAATTTTGGGGTAATTGCCATGTAGGAGTCTTGTTGACTAGGAATAAATCGTTCGCTTACACCACCCGAAGAGACATCTGCATATAAACTATGTGGGTGAATCATAACCTTTAAAGAAAATACAAAAGTGAGCATTTAAAATTTATCTTAAATTTAATATTAAAAAAAATTTAGCACACAATAAAACCATCTGTTTCAAGAACATTGTAAAAAGTGTCATTTGACAGTGATCGCAAGGTTACTGATAGACCTTGAGTTGATCCGAAAAACCGCATCTTATCTGATCGCATACTATATCTGGAATGGAAATAATATTTTAAATTGGTAACGCACTCTTTTTTAAAAAGAAGTAATATTTACTTGTTTTTGCTATTAAAAGTACAACAATATCCATATTTTGTCAATCCCATTTCAAATTCTGTAAAACAATCAATAGTTTTCCCTCCTAAATGACAATCTTTTAATATGTCATTACAAGATGGAGACAGCTACATAGTTAAAAAATTGTTAAAATATTATAAGGTCCGTTCCTTTACTTTGAATTTCTGTGATTTTCTGTGCATTTCTGCACATTTGGGTCCAAGGAACAGTCAAAGTTCATGCATATACAAAAATGTTTTGACATTAGTGCAAACTAACTAGTGCAAACTAACTTAAAATCACAGAAGTTCAAAGTTAGGGAACACACGTATTTTTTAAGAAAATTAATATTTAAATAAATTTTATGATTCTTACAAGCTGCATTGTTTTGCTAGTATTAAAAAATACAACATCATCATCTGTATCATATAAATCAAGAAAGCCTTGGAAATATAAAGCTCTATCAAGATCCATGGCATCTTCAGATTGAAATAGATAAGATAGCATCTTTATGTTTCCATAAAAGTACTCTGGTTTTCTTCTTCTAGGATCTCTATTACTCCTAAGGTATGGATAAAATGTATTAATAAAAATATCATATTTGTAAGCAAATACATTTACAATTCAGTAGCATATTCCAGAGCAGACGCATTAGATATACGATTTATTGAACAAATCGAAACAGTGGGAAATGGTATCTTTTCGATGGGATACAACGGATCATACAGTGTTACGTGTAAGTGTTGACCGAAAAATTCAGCAATAGTGTATTTAAGGAATAAAATTAGCAGAGCTAAAGTTACAATGTGGACAACAACCCAAATCATTCTGAAACGAAAAGATTAAATAGAATTTTTTTATGCTAACTAAGTTTATATTTTTAATTTCAGTTTTGTATAGTTTAATTTCTTCACAGGAGCTGTGAAATAAAGGGTTTTTCAACAGGGACGCTACAAAAGAAGAGCGACAAGGACAGCAAACGACGCCATATTTCTTGCCACTCTTTTCTTGCCACATTTCTCTTCAGTAAGGTTTGCCATTTCATGATGGAGAGATATACGAGCCAACAACGAGTCGAAATTATTAAAATTTACTACCGAAATTCGGAGTCAGTGGCCTCAACGTTAAGAGCGCTACGTCCAATTTATGGTCGTCATAATCGTCCTAGCAGATCAACAATTGAGCGTCTAGTGGAAAAATTTGAATCCACAGGCACAGTACAAAATGTTCCCGTGCCAGTAACATAAAGAAGTGCCCGTAGTGTCGAGAATATTGCTGCCGCTAAGGCTTCAGTTGCAGAAAGCCCAAATGTGTCTCTCACACGTCGCATCGTTCTCAAGCGTTGGGCATCTCTGTGACGTCGTTGTGGCGAATTTTGCGAAAAGATCTTCGCCTACATCCTTACAAGATTAAATTGACGCGAGAACTGAAGCCGCTTGACCACCAGAAGCGTCGTATGTTCGTGAATTGGGCTGAGCAACAACTTGAAAATGTTTCGGATTTTCATCGAAAAATCATCTTCAGCGATGAGGCTCATTTCTGGCTGGGCCATACAGCGAATGTCACAATCAATTTATTGGGAACCAAGTTTGGAGAACGTGTTATCTCAGGAAATGGTCCAGTCGCTTGGCCTTCTCGGTCGTGCGATTTGACGCCGTTAGACTATTTCCTGTGGGGCTACGTCAAGTCTATGGTCTATGTTAACAAGCCAGCGACGATTGATGAACTTCGTACGAATATCGAAAGTGAAATTGCAGCAGTATCGGCCGATTTGTGCTTGAAAACCGTCGAAAATTGGGTTCAGCGTCTGGGAATGCAAAAGAAATCGAGTTCCATACATAATGGCATCAAACGTACTTTCACAGAAATAAAGAATTTCATTGATACCCAAAACCGTTTTTGTTTTATTTAAAAAAAAAACTTTTGTATACAATTTTGCACTATTAATAGTACATGTCATAGAACGTATTTTTTTTATTTTGAATTTTTTCGTTATCGGCTGAACGGATTTGGATGAATTTTTTATTTACAAATTTCAAATAAGATTAAATTAAATTGCTTATCAAAATTTCCAAAAACAAGTTTTTGAATTTTTAAAAACGGGTTGACAAATTTTCTTCAAATTTTATTTTTATATGCATATAAATAAATACAATTTGCATAAATAAAATTTGTACACCAAAAATTTTCCTTAAAAATGTTTTTCAAAATTTTATTCATAAAAAAATATTTTTTGAGAAAACCACTCAAACGATTTAAATTTTTTTGTTCATACAATCATTTTCAATAAAGAATTAAGATAGCGTTCTTTTTTTCATTTCCAACCCTCAACTACGAGTAAGTTTTTTTTAGCTAATTTAAATAATGTATTTCATGCTTTTCACATTTTTCTCTCTCTTTGCATATAAGTTTCTGCGTGCGACTCAGTTGAGCATTTGTTTTTTCTAAAAGTTGAAAATTGAGTTGCCTTGTTATAAAGATTACAAAAAATATTTTAAATTTATATTTTTTTTTTTGTTTTATTTCAAGATAAGTTTTTAGTGTATAATAATTTGAAAACGGGTTGTTATTTTTTGTAAGTTAATTAAAAAAAATTTATTCTGCATCTTTCTTTTTTTAAAATTTTTTTTTTAGATTTAGGTATGCTCAAGCCATTCTAGGAACATGCTTAAATGCATGACTTATTCACTCACTTCATACAATTCATTAATTCGTACATAAAACCAAGTCGTGTGAAACATTTGTGCATTTTATTTTTTTGTTTACTACAAGAAAAATATTTTTCTTTGACAATTTCAAAACTAACTACAGTCAATAGTTGTAAATGCTTACTGTTATGCCTACATACAAATTCCCAACTTCCCTATACCTCTATAACATTGTAAAACACCAAACATTAAACTTCACTAAAAAAACTCAATTTATGTTTAATGTGTTTAACAATTTCAATGTATAAACTCACTTCTCGCGAAATCCTTTTTTCTCCTCAACCAACTTCGAATAACCATGCAATGATATATTTGCCAGAAAATCCTTTAACGATTCGGAAAATCGCATCCGTTCTCTTTTTTCGGGAATTTTTTCAATCCACCATGATTTTGGTTTACTTGGGTGCGTTGCATTCGTCGTCGTCACCTGCAGCGACATGATGTTGTTGAACAATTTAACTCACTCAAAAAATTAAGCCACTTGTTCCGTTGTGGCTCCATCCTTTATATAGATGAACGAGAAAGGATATATTCTCTTTAATATGCCACTTAATTAACTCATTAGGCTAACATTGTGAACATGGCATCACAATTAAATTAACTGCTGTGGTGTTTAAACGGTTGATTGTAGAGCAATTTGTATTTAAGTTAGTGTGTTGGTATAAATATATACAAAAACATTATAATGGCGGCAAGGGGATATGGCAGAGAAAACACCATCAAGAGACACACAACATGTCCTTGTTTCAATTAAAGGGGTCGTTTTTGTTAATTAAATTCAGTATGAGCGTATGAGACCAGCATTTAAGCTGATTTCATTGAGACATATACTCTCGTATTATAAATAGGACTTGGAACTAAAACAAATACAACAACGACTGTTGGCAAAAATAAAAGCGTTTCAGATTTTTTTTTGAGTAAATAGATTTTTTTCGTTTGGGCACAGGCGGTGGGAGGCAAATAATCTTAAATTGTTTGGAATTATATCATAAAGGATTAAGTTTTACATTCTGAAGCATGTGTGAATGGTTTTTTGGAAAAAAAAACTTATTAGGAAAAAAAGGGTTTAAGAGCACATTAAAATAAATGTTTTGAAAAGAAGAGTGTTTTTGATAATTAGAAAGGAGCTTACAAATTTTAATGTGATAAGTCGAATAATGTTCAATTTTACTTAAATTTAAAAAGGTATCTGGGAATAGTCTAATATTGCGATAGAAGTGAACGGCGATATTAAATCCCACAAGAACCCCAACCCACTGAGAATCACATATTGCTTGAACTTTGTCTCATGATAATGGAGCGTCTTATGATGATGATACGGTTTTAAATTTCACAAATTTTATTAATATGTAGGTACTTGAAAAATTCGTTTGCAATTAAAATAATAGTAGGTTTTAAGTACGCAGTATTTTCTCTTCAGTTTTCTTATCATAATAGAAGCTTAGCACGCTCAGTCTAATTTTGCCGCTCCAATTGAAAGCAGTAGGTAGGTATACACTATTATGGCTTTCATGATGTAAATCTAAAGCGGCATCTGAAGCTCACAAGAAGCATTGTTAACGATTTCCCTATTTAAAAAAAAAAAAATAATAATAACTGAAGAAAACAAAGTGGAGCGCGATTCATCTGAAATAGAGAGCTGTCTGAAAACATACAACCAACAACCTGAAGTCTGAACAATCGCTTTCACATCTCGCAAGAGAAATGAACCTTCGCTATGCAAAAAGATGATAGCAAAAAAAAAAGAAAAACAATTTAAACACCTTCTTTGTTGATGCAGTGCAACAATTTTGTCTTGAATTTTCTTCAACTTATAACAAATGCATGGTTTTTGCCATAATTATGTCGATTTTAATTACCATTGGTGGTAAAAGAGGGGCTTTAATAAACTTATGCACATCATGAAAGCTCCACTCTCCCACATGCGAATTCATGCGAGTATATAATGAGAAAACCATTGTTGTAACTATGAAGAAAATTATTGAATAGGGTGCATCAACATAGCCATTACACTGTCAAAAGAAATTTCTGATGTGAAAAGTACCTAATAGTAGCTGATGTGAACTTGAGTATAGATTATGTTTAAAACATCAGAGAGAAACCAACTGATGCAATTTCCGATAACCGTGATTCTTTGAAGCTAACATAGTTTTAATAAAGTTAACCTTCTATTTATGGAAATAGAAAAAGTACATAGCTCGGAGGATATTTTGTAAAAATAATCTGCCACATAAATCAATCGATAAAAAAAGGAAGAATCGAGGTGCAAATATTATATACCAAAGCTCGTGATTGAGATCCAGGGCCTAGTAATTTACAATACAACTCTTAACCAGGCTTGCCCGATTGGGGTTTTTATCGGAAATTGGGCTATCTTTTTCCAAAGACAAAAATTTCAGTATGACAGTTCAATCATAATTGGGCTATAAAAAGCCCAAATCTAATTGTTTCATAGAAATAAGTCATGTAGCAACAACTTTTCTTCCCCTTAACATTTCCTTAAAGCATTCCACAATTTGGCACAACTATTTATTCACTGAACATTTTGACATTTCAAACCAACCGCAATAATCTTCAGTTTAATAATATCCTTCTGTTTATCTGTTGTTCTCAGAATTACCATTTTTTATAAGAAAAATGTTTTTGTATTGGACTATTATTTGGCCTACTTTTTTGGCTCCGATTTTGGGCTACAAAATTTTTCAAATTGGGCTATTATAGTTCAAAACATGGCAATCCTACTCTCAACCAAACCTGTGTGCGTGTTGTTTGGCAGGAATGAAGGGGACCTACAATAATTAGGGATGAAACGATACCTCCAAGGTATCGAGTACTTGTACTCAACACAGGTATTGGAAGAAAGTATCGATATATACTCAGCTATCGCATCGAAGGTATCGATACCTACTTGCATCAAATTAAAATTCAAAATAATAACAAATAATTATATTTTCTTAAATAAGATTTATAATGAGATGGCAGAGGCTGGGAATTGAACCCACCCTTTCAGCTGATAACATATAAATAAAATAGTATAGGAACATAAAAACATAGAAAAGAAAAATATTTAAAATCATTGAATTTGTTCTTTATTTTTTTTTTTTGATAAAACAATTCTTTTAAAATAATAAAAAAAAAACACATACATAGAAAACATCGCATAACAAATTGATTTTTTCACAACAAATTAACGAAAAATTAAAGGAAAATTATCTAACTCTAAAATATTTGAGTTTAGAAGTTTGTACGACTTTTCAAAAAAAACTTATTGAAATTTGAAATTGTCACAACAAATTAACGACAAATTATGCGTCTATCCAGTTTTTGATTTGGCAAAGCTGCTTTTCTAACTTACACACATATTCTCTTTTAACACTTTGAACTAAAAAAAAAATGCCATCTGAGTTCTTGAACAATATGGTGGTTCATATTTATTTTTTTTTTGTTATTATTTTAAGCTGGGTAGGCTAATAGGCATCAAATTGGATCTAAATTTATAGAAAAAAATGTTTTCAATTTTATTTCAACATTAACTATTAATTATTTTCACGTTAATTTTCTAATTATAGAAGTATGGTGATTTTTATAAAAGAATTTGGAGAGCGTATAGAATAGATCCAGTTTAAATAAAATGCACGACTGGATCTTATGTTCAAGTTGCTTGGAATTATAACCTTAAAAAAAAACATTCAAATCGTTCTTTTAGTTGCATAAGCAACTAATTAAAAAACTTAGAGCTTAAAAACAAATATGCTGTTTGATCACTTGAAAAAATCATTTTTATATTTTTTGCAAGCAACATTTTACATCGTTGGAAAATTAATTTTTATATAAACAAATTTAATAACATTTAAGAAAAAAGTTTTGGTATGCCAATTTGGAGCATGCATTAAACAAATTTTTAAACCTAATTTCAAAAAATTCATCAACTTTTTTTTGAAATATTAAATTTTCAAAAAAATTTTTATATTTTTTTAAAAGTCCAAAATTTATTTTTTTTTCAAAATTTTGATATGCAATATTATCAACATCAATAAATAAGCTTTTCATTTACGACTGAAGGGCAAGTACCCTCATTTTTGATGCAAAAACATCAATTTCCCCTCTGGAGATTAACAAAAAAATGTTAAGTTCAAAATTTGAAGAAAATTGCTTGAATGGTTTAGGCTATTGGTTGATATACGGACAGACAGACAGAATTGTGCCAACCACTTTTTTCATGTTCTCTATCATGTTTGATTGTTATCTCGAATTTTTTTTTTGCACGAATCCAAAACTTGCCCTATGGTACCAATATCGCAAGTAAAAAATCGTTTAGTATGAGATGGTTTTCCAACTCCATTAAAAAGAAAAAACCTTAAAAACCAAACAAAAAAATATAAATCAAAAACAACGGCAACGCTATAATATTATATACAGACCTTTTGTAAAGCCAAAAATTAATTCTTAAAACTCTGACTTGACTTAACATTTTGAACGGATATTTATTTTCACCTGCTATGTAAATTCAGACCTGGGCTTGTATCAAGGAAGTATTTTGCTGGTTCCTTTAAACCGTGATACCAGAGCTTTAAAACAATAATTTATCTGCCTATTGAAACCAGTTCTCTACTGTATCAGAAAAAATTATATTTCTCCTATAACTGCAACGTCGATAACAAGATGATGAAATACAGAATTTTGAGGTGAACACAAAAAAATTAATATTATGTATAAAAAAGTGTAAGAACTAGTGGTGTAGAACTACCGATAGTCAAAGCCATCACTATAGTGTCTAATCGATAGTTTATAAAACTATCGATAACTATTCATAGTTTTTTGAACAGATATAATAAAAAATTAAGTTTGTAATTTCAAATAGTTATCGATAGTTTTATTGAACTATTGATTATTACCGATGGCAGCAACTATCGATAGTTTTCCAGTGTAGTGAATAAATTTGACACGTCAAAAACTTTAAACTAACTCTTGCAAAATCACAAATATCCATGTGTACACAGAAAAAAACTCCCGCTTGAGGAATTGAGCCCCTGTGTTGTTGTTGTAAGTGATACTAACGCAGGCAAAGTTCCAAACTATCAATTCTCTGCCACTAGTCAATGGTGAGTGCTATAAGATTGTTTTATGTTTTTATGAACTTTATTTTAAATTAAAGCTCAACCAACCAGACTTGCCACATTGGGCCATTTACCGACAGTTTGGCTTTTTTCCACAATTACCGGCATTAATTTTAGTACGACAGAGCCGTAATAAATAAGCTGTAAATAGCTCAGATCTAATCTTCTGCGATATTGTTGTTTGTATAAATAAATTCTTTTAAAAACCACTTTTCTCCCCTAACATATACTTACCGCACTCAACAATTTGGCATCACTTTTTATCCACCGAATATTCTCTTTGGCCTCGTTCCGATGTTGATTCTCAGTTATCCGGATAGTTTTGTGTTGCTTTAATCCCTTGTTCATGTTGAGTTTTGCTATATCGAATTTTTTGAAGGGAAAATTAATAAGTAAGATGTAACTAGAAAATGGTTATTTGCATAACCTTTGACTATATGCAATACGTAAATATAAGGGTGGTCCTTGTATAGCCCTCATTCGATTCAAAACATTAAAAAAACAATTTCCATAATTTCATAATTTTTTTCAGATTTTTGTTTTGACCCCCTGGCCACCCTATTTTCACTTAAAGGTACTAATTATGGGTGAAGGATTATTCTTATAAAACGTGAAAATAAATCAGAATATGAAGTTAAGATTCAGACGAGAAAAAAATAGTATTGGAGGGGGGCTATTTCCCCCCGTTCAAGTGGGAGGGGTATTTTTTTAGAAATTTTTTTAAAGCCACAATTCCATTCTATAATTTTTGTTTTTTAATTTTTAAGCTTGAAAATTATTTTTTCAAAAATTAATCGAAATAAAAACTTTATTTAAGAAGCATATTATAGAATAGAATCGTGGCGTTAAAAAGCTAAGGCGTGGCATTGTAAGTGTTCCTGTTTTTTTTATAATTTTTTTCTGTTTTGATCTAAATTTTGAGAAAATTACTCTTCGCGCTTTAACGGGGGAAAATAGACTTCTCCTCCGATACTATTTTTTTTCACGTCTAAATCTAATCTATACCATCAGATTTATAAGAATCACCCTAACCCCATAGTTAGTACCCTTAAGTGAAAATAGGGTGGCCAGGGGGTCAAAATAAAAATCTGAAAAAAACTATGAAAATATTATTTTTTCTATGTAGAATCATTATTGATGCCTATCCATCTCAGAATTTCCAAAAAAAAAAACAATATAAGGACCATCCTAGTAAATATAAATACATAAATAGAATAAAACTTTGTTAAGAAAAATAAAAAAATTGCAATTAAAAGAAAATTTTAATTCATTTTCCTTGTCAGCTTTTTTCAACTAACCACAAAAGTATCGGCTACTCAATTATCTTGGATAACCTATCCCATAGCCGGCGGAAGGCGGCCATTGGTTTTGACAATTCTAACAACCGCAAAAATCTTCACTTTAATATTATTCAGTTTATGTGTTGTTTGCTTCCCAGTATTTCCATTTTTATAAGAAAAATTAAATAACTGCTAAAAGCATTAAAAAAAACAAATTTGAAAATAATCATTGGTATCGGTATCGAAAACCGCAGCGATACCGAGACGATACCAGCTCCAAGGCATCCGAAACGATACCGAGACTAAACCGGACTTTTGGGGCCAAAATTTACCGATATTTTCGGTGATATCGTTTGGTATCGTCACAAACAATTTTTTAGAATATTATTATTAATCTATTACAAATACAAAATTCTTCTAATTGGTTTCTCGGAAACGGCTTTTTCGGTTCGAATGAAATTTTCACACTTTTTTTCTCTTTACTAAGGAGAATTTTTAAGCAATTATTTAAATTAGAACCACCTACTTCCACGGCCATTTTTCTTTCACTTTGTTTTTTTTCCGAAACCAATCATTTGATGGATGACATTTTCAGACATGGCTTTTTAGATGGAGGAAGTGAATTTAACGAAATCCACCAACTGCCTCTCAATTTTTTGCTTATATCTTTGTTTCTCGTAAACGGCTCCAATGATTTTGTAAAAACATTGCATTCTTGCTATGATATTTTGACGCAAAATTTATGTTTAACTAATTCGTACAGTTCTTAGACATTACGAAACAATCCCTTTAAAATCTTTAAGACAAAAAAAAACTTTAGTTAAAAAGATTGTCGTGCATTTACATAATACATTTCATATTTTGTATAATAAGTTTTTTTTTTAATTCTTATAAATACCAAGCGAGTTCAACTAGAAGATCAAGAACATGTTACCAAGTGGTGTTTTTTATTTCTGTTTGTGATTCTGATTGAGACTAAACCGAAACCAGACGAGACCGATACAGATACCAAGACCAGACTTTATTATACGAGACCAAACGAGACTGAGTTATACGAGATACCGATACAGAGACGATGCTTAAATTGCTTGAATTTGACGATACCGAGACGATACTTACAAAAGTATAGATAAATTCAATCATAAAAAAAAAAAAAATAAAAATAATGATTTCAATTATAAAAAATAAAAAAATGTTATTGGTACACCGAAAAAAAAAAGTAATGTAAAATTGACATTTTTGTCATATCAAATTCATTTTCGTTCAAAAATTTGAAAATAACTGAAAAAAATGTGTTTTTAACTAGAAAAAACGTCCCAATTACAGTTTTCCTATCAGAAACGCATTAAACGCTTACACTTTTGCAATGTAAAATTTACGCTGCAACATCAAAAATTCATATCAAATTTTCTGCCATATCATTTCCACATTTTATGTAAAATAAAATATAGATTCTACATTTTTAGTAGTTTTTTGATAGTAGAAATGTAAAATTGATATGAAAAAGTTTCATTTCTACATTTTTACATTGCAATATATTTTTGACATTGCTAAAAAATGTTATATTAGCATGAAAAGTCCATTTTAGACAATGTCAATCTAACATTTTTAAATGTTTATTTTAAAATAAAATACAAAATCCACATTTTTAGTAATTTTTTGATATTGGAAATGTAAAATTGATATTATTTAGGTTAAATTTAACATTCAAATAAGGCAATGTTCTTTTGACATTGTTTTAAAATGTTATTTTAACCAGTAACATCAATTTTTAGACCATATCATTTTCACATGTTTCAATGTTTATTTCAAAATAAAATATAAAGTCAAAATTTTTAGTAATTTCTGATGTTGCAAATGTGAAATTGATATGACAAAGGTTGATTTTACATTGCTATATTGCAATGTTTTTTTTACATTGTTTGAAAATGTAATATTAACACGAAACATTAATTTTTCTACCATATCATTTTTACATTTCTAAATGTTTATTTAAACATAAAATATAAATTTTACATTCTTAGGAATTTTTGATATTGCAAATGTTAAATCGATATGCCACATGTTGATTTTACATTGTTATATTGCAATGTTTTTTTGACATTGTTAGAGAATGTAATATTAACACGAAATTTTTGTTTTTCTGCCATATCAATTTCACATTTCTAAATGTTTATTTGAAAATAAAATATAAATTTTACATTTTAAGGAATTTTTGATATTGCAAATGTTAAATCGATATGCCACATGTTGATTTTACATTGTTATATTGCAATGTTTTTTTGACATTGTTAGAGAATGTAATATTAACACGAAATTTTTGTTTTTCTGCCATATCAATTTCACATTTCTAAATGTTTATTTGAAAATAAAATATAAATTTTACATTTTAAGGAATTTTTGATATTGCAAATGTTAAATCGATATGCCACATGTTGATTTTACATTGTTATATTGCAATGTTTTTTTGACATTGTTAGAGAATGTAATATTAACCTGAAATATTTGTTTTTCTGCCATATCAATTTCACATTTCTAAATGTTTATTTGAAAATAAAATATAAATTTTACATTTTAAGGAATTTTTGATATTGCAAATGTTAAATCGATATGCCACATGTTGATTTTACATTGTTATATTGCAATGTTTTTTTGACATTGTTAGAGAATGTAATATTAACACGAAATTTTTGTTTTTCTGCCATATCAATTTCACATTTCTAAATGTTTATTTGAAAATAAAATATAAATTTTACATTTTAAGGAATTTTTGATATTGCAAATGTTAAATCGATATGCCACATGTTGATTTTACATTGTTATATTGCAATGTTTTTTTGACATTGTTAGAGAATGTAATATTAACACGAAATTTTTGTTTTTCTGCCATATCAATTTCACATTTCTAAATGTTTATTTGAAAATAAAATATAAATTTTACATTTTAAGGAATTTTTGATATTGCAAATGTTAAATCGATATGCCACATGTTGATTTTACATTGTTATATTGCAATGTTTTTTTGACATTGTTAGAGAATGTAATATTAACCTGAAATATTTGTTTTTCTGCCATATCAATTTCACATTTCTAAATGTTTATTTGAAAATAAAATATAAATTTTACATTTTAAGGAATTTTTGATATTGCAAATGTTAAATCGATATGCCACATGTTGATTTTACATTGTTATATTGCAATGTTTTTTTGACATTGTTAGAGAATGTAATATTAACCTAAAATATTTGTTTTTCTGCCATATCAATTTCACATTTCTAAATGTTTATTTGAAAATAAAATATAAATTTTACATTTTAAGGAATTTTTGATATTGCAAATGTTAAATCGATATGCCACATGTTGATTTTACATTGTTATATTGCAATGTTTTTTTGACGTTGTTAGAGAATGTAATATTAAACTGAAATATTTGTTTTTCTGCCATATCAGTTTCACATTTCTAAATGTTTATTTGAAAATAAAATATAAATTTTACATTTTAAGGAATTTTTGATATTGCAAATGTTAAATCGATATGCCACATGTTGATTTTACATTGTTATATTGCAATGTTTTTTTGACGTTGTTAGAGAATGTAATATTAACCTAAAATATTTGTTTTTCTGCCATATCAATTTCACATTTCTAAATGTTGATTTGAAAATAAAATATAAATTTTACATTTTAAGGAATTTTTGATATTGCAAATGTTAAATCGATATGCCACATGTTGATTTTACATTGTTATATTGCAATGTTTTTTTGACGTTGTTAGAGAATGTAATATTAAACTGAAATATTTGTTTTTCTGCCATATCAGTTTCACATTTCTAAATGTTTATTTGAAAATAAAATATAAATTTTACATTCTTAGTAATTTTTGATATTGCAAATGTTAAATTGATATGCCAAAGGATGATTTTACATTAGCTGCGTTTTTTTGCATGTCCATATGGACTTTGGCGAAAAGAACGACATCGGGACATTTTAACATTTGCCTTGGTTCTACATTTTGTATTGAACTGTCTTACCAACAAACGTTTGACATTTCTATATAAATTGCCGACAACATAATGATAATGATGGCAATGCCATTTCGCGGCACAAGAGTTAAATCAACTTAATTATTTGGACATAGCTAAATCTATATGGACATAGTTCTTGTTGTATTTGACATGTAAATTGCTTTGTTTGTTGCCGTTTTTTTTTCAGGCAGTATTATTTTTAATTTGTAAAACACAACTATTGTAATGAATCAATGGAATTGAAATATTTTTAACCTTAAAATGTCATTCATTTATGTGAATTATGAAAAAAAAATAACATACTCTCTCTCACCAAGTTTCAAAAAACGGAAAACGAACGAGGCACTAAAACCTTTGTCAATTTTTACATAAAATTAAATTTATCTATAAGGCAACAATACCAGAAATCTTTTTATTTTTGCCGTTTGGGGTTATTTTTCATTGATTTGGAGCCTTTGTTCATTTTCCAATTTGGGTGAAATTTCACTATGAAAATTGGCTCCACAATTTCAAACAAAACTTAGTAATTACTAAATGGAAAAGAAAATAAACCAAAAAATGGTACAGCAAATGGTGATTTCTTCTTACAAAAAAAAAAATTGCCTCACTCCTCTCGAAAAATATATATATATAAATAAAACATACTCTGACAAAGTAACATTCAGACTATTTTTTTGTTCGAATTCATAAGATTTGTTAAATTAAATATTTTTATATGATTTGATGAAATAAATTTGAAACTACTTTCTTTTTTATTAGAGATAATATTGTTAAATGAGATTAAAATAGGTAAGTGGGGCTGGGCCAAAAATCTTCAAACTGCAACAAATTTGATCTTATATGGCAACATCACGCATTCTAAAGTTGTTATTTATACATGATTCAACGTCATTAGGATATTTTTAACGTGAAAATAACATGAAAAATATCAAAAATTTTCACGTAAATGTAGTGTTGCCAGAAACACCTTGTTATTTTTTTCCTGAGTATTCAAGTTATTAACGTTTACCTAAATTTCCAAATGTACTTTTACAATATGAAAAATTGTGTGATTTTTTTGTACAAGTAGAACTTTTTTCATTTTTCTAATCCCTGTGACTTTTAAGTCGCATATGTAGAACATTCACTTTATGATTATTAAACCATGTATCTCATTTCTGGTAACTAAATAATCGTACGATTAAAAATCACACGTGTGTGCATGACTTTTTCTAGTTTGGACAATGATATTTTAGCCACACTTTTATACATAAATCACAAGTGTTAGCAGAAACATCTTAGTGCGTTTGTTTCATTTCAACTTTCGACAATCGCATCGCCAAAAAAAATGGAACACATCATCGTCGCGATTTCTCGATAGAATTTTCGTAACTTTTTATTTAAATTCATGTTATTTTTTTTTTGACGAGTCACCATTTTGAAAAAAATTGCTTGATTTTTGTACACGACTATTTAATCAGATTGATAAAGTTCATTTTGAAAATCTTATGTAGGTACACAAAAAAAGTGCATTTTTTGAACGATTATTTAATCAAATTATGTTGGCAAAATCATTTGATTTTTGTGTATCTACAATTTAAAATTGACTTTTATAATCTGATTAAATAATCATACAAAAAAATCAGGATATTTTTTCAAAATGATCATTAAGAATTTGAACTTTGAATTTGTTTGTACGAGTATTTAATAAGTTTATAAAAGTTCATGTTGAATAATAAAAATAATATTTTTTCGTCTTGACTTTTTTAAATCTAAATCTGGGACCTGAAACCGCAAGTGTGAATGGTTTATTTGCATACACATTCTGAACGCAAATAAACCATTCAAACAAAAGTGAATAAATTTGACTGATTGAGAAAACGTTATTTGTCTAAAACTTAAAACTCACTCTTGCGGAATCGGAAAAATTACTTGTATACTATCTTGTATGTATACAGAAACAACTCAATCTTCCGGAATTGGGCCCCTGATTATCTACTATAATTAAAACAAATTCTTAAAGACCATTTCTGCTTTTATGTTTCTTAGCAAGATAAAATCCAAAAAAAATCATAAAAGATCTAGTTTTTTAGTTCAATGAGAGTACCGTTATTGAATGTAAGAGTTATGAAGGTAAAAAAATTTGTTGAAATTATTAGATTTAATTTAATGTATATTGGCTTAAATCTTACAAAATGAAGCTCAATTTATTTTTGTTTAATACATTTATTATCAAATGAGAACAAAATAACTCTTTATAAATGAAATTATTTTTGAAATTTAAAAAATTGCTAATTTTTGCGGCTGGGACAAGAATCTTCAAAATGTAAACAAATTTCAACTTATGGCAACTTTGCGCATACAAAAGATGCTATTTTTTAATGATTCAACGTCATTGGGATATTTTTAATGTGAAAATAACATGCAAAATATCAAAATTATTGGTAACCAACAAAATTTTTCAAGTAAATTAAGAGTTGCCAGAAACAACGAGTTATTTTTTTTTTTTGTTTTCAAGTTATTTATGTTATAATTATTTAATCAGAGATGTTTATATATTATTTTGAGAAATCTAGAAAAAAATAATTGTAGATGCACAAACATTAATCAAGTTATTTTTTTTAAATCTGAATAAATTAAGGTAGGTACATATATACAAAAATCACGAATCTCGCAGATTCTGAACAAGCACAAAAAAATGTTATTTAACATGAATCAATGTGCTTTGTATATTTTTTAATGTGAAAAGAAAATGAATAATATCTAAATCTTTCAAACCGCCAAATATCAGACGACGAAAAGTAACAAATACTTTTGCAAATTCCCGCTGTGCATTGTATGTACAAGCACACAAAAATATCATTTTTACATGAATCAATGTGCTTGGGATATTTTTCAATATGAAAAGAACATGAAAAATATAAAAAATCTCTCTAACCGCCATAAAGAAAGAGAAGAGTCACAAATACTTTTGCAAATTCTGACTGTGCATTGTATGTACATGCACACAAAAATGTCATTTGTACATGAATCAATGTGCTTGGGATATTTTTCAATATGAAAAGAACATGAAAAATATAAAAGATCTCTCTAACCGCCATAAAGAAAGAGAAGAGTCACAAATACTTTTGCAAATTCTCATTGTGTATGCACAAGCACACCAAAATGTCATTTTTACATTAATCAATGTGCTGGGGATATTTTTAATGTGAGAAGTATATACAGACGCTCAGAAAAAATGTAATTTAAACATGAATCATCGTCGTTGGGACATTTCCAATGTATAAACACGTACACAAAAATGTATTTTCAACATAGCCCAACGTATTTGGGATACTAATAATGTTTAAATAACATTGTCTTTGTGCTTTTAAATGAATTCATAAATTCCATCCCTCATTCAGTGTTTTTCTTTTGCTGTGATCGGTTCGTCTCGTGACTTCATCTTTTATTGTGTTTAAAAAAAATTTTAGAAAAACATTTAAAATATTAAAGGTAAAGTAAAAACCGGTGCTCATTGTTCATTTCGTATTCCTTGTACGTGTTCTTTACACCATTGCTAAAATGGATCCCGATGAAATAATTTATGTTTCACAGGAGGATCTAAATAAACTCCTCCAAAATGATTGCCCCAGTTTTTCGGAGCCCGGAATGGCATTGCTTCCTAGTTCTCAAGATCAATCGTCAACTCATCTCGTTATAAATAATGGTCAAAATTTAGTCGAAGATGATGTACTTGACAAAAGTAAACTCGAAGATTTGCTAATCGATTTCGGATTAGGAAATGCATTTGACGCCCTGTCAGGTAAGTAAATTTTATTGTTAATTATACTTAAATATTCTGCCTAGGGCCCAAAACCATTTGCGATCGCCCTATTCTAGATAGCAAAGCGGATTTATATCAATGGCGGATTTGTATTTTCTTATTCTCAAAAGCGAATTTAAAATTTAAAAAGAAGTACCTTTTTACTTCCTAGACAATAAAGAAAACAACCTTGCTTTGAAAACGCTCCACCTTGCTGCACTTTCTAGAATAGGCCTAGGTTACTTGTCATTTTTTTCTTGTTTTTGGGGCAATAGTAAAATTATTGGCAAAATAAATACTTTCTTGTTTGAAACTTCGGCCGATTGTTAAATCTAGTAAGAAAATAATTTTCTCGATAGAAGAACCCTTGATGAATAACAGAAAATATTTTCTTTCTCGTGTTTTGTAGTTTATAACATCGGCCATTAAAAAGAACATCGTCATAAATAAAAATTTCCTGTTTAGAGATAAATGTAATTGAAAATTTCGTTTTCATGAAAAATATATTAAACTATATAGCTCAAAAAGAATGGAATTTTAACATGAATCATTGTTGTTGGTATATTTTTAATGTCTACAGGTACACACAAACACAAAACATTATTTTTGCCATAGCCCAATGTATTTGGGATATTAATAATGTGAAAATAATATTGACTTTGTGCTTTAAAATGAATTAATAAATTCCATCATTCATTCAATGTACTGTTTCTCTTTTGCCATGATCGGTTTCATCTCACAACCTCTGTCTATTAATATAAAACTGTAAAAAAATAAGAAAAATTATTCTTTTTGATTTTAAACAAAAGTAAGTTATTGAAACAAACTGATTTGTTCTCAAAAATACAAAATAAGTAAATAACAAGAGATTTTGCTTACAATACTATACTTATTTAATAACCATCAATTTTTGAGTAATGAAGTTGTTCTTTTTAATGTTTTGTTATATTTGGTTGAAATGGCGAATAAAAATAATTATTCTTATACTTTTTTCCGGCAGATAAGTATAAACAAATTCCCCTTACAAGAAACATTTGAAAAGGATTAGGTAAAAGTAGGTACAAGTAAACAAGGGTGACCCATATTTTGTTTTTTTTTTTTTTTATTTTAACGCTTAACAGGCTCATGGTACGGGTTAGTATTAACTTAGTTACTTGAAACTTGGAGAATATTTTTTTCGAAAATTTTGTGTCTATTCGTATTAAAATTTTACGAAAAATCCACACCCAATGTAAATATTTATGAATTTTTTGGATTATTTTGTTTGGATGGGTCAAAATCAGCTCAAAATAAAGAAAAACATCCATATTTTTACAGATTTTTATTTTAATCTTAATTAGTGCCTGTACGCTGTTAATTATTTTAGGAATTTTTAATTTAATACATTTTTTTAAAGTTGGATACGCAATTTGGAAAAAAAATGACAAAACCGAAGAAAATCATTAAAAAGCAATTACATTGTTCCCCGTTTAATTGCTCCGGCATTTTGTCTGATTTTTGGGATACATTTACCGAGGTTCAATTAATTGAAACACTTACATGCTTTTCTTATGTCAACTCTAGTTTTTTTAATATCAATAAAGCGGAAAAATCAATTAAGCGAGGTGCAATTAACCGGGGAACACTGTACAGCATTCACAATGTCATGCTAAAGTTTCTTGAAAGGCCAGAAATCTATTCTGTATTCAAATTTTAAATCAAGTTATTTAGTTATTTATAATTAATATAATAATATAATATAATTCTATAAATATTAATTTTCAAAATCAAATTTTTTTTAATCTTTCGTCATCAAGCACTTTTTTATTTTAAATATTCAATGTTTTTATAAATTATAAAGTCAAACTGAAAACTGTATGGTCGTAAGGCTTGTACTTTTAAAGAAAATAACATTTTATAAATTTAACGTTTTTTTCTCAAAATATTACGTTTGAATATACATTTTAAGAGAACAATTTGATTAAATGAACTTGATTTTAAAATTTTAATACTGGAATGGAATGGATCTCAAGTTTTACAAAAAACTACTGTAAATGTTATTGTTTTTTTTTTTCAAAATTATATTTTTAGAAAATTGTTTTTGTTTAGTCCTTACCTACCACGTTTAAGTTTTTTGAAATTAAAATTTATTCAAAAATTCTTAAAATGATATAAAATCGTAATTAAAAAAAATAATGAATTTTGATTTCTTTAATGCGAGCAGAATTAGGCCCAGCCAAGGTCAAATTTTATTTAATAACTTTCAATAATTTTTATTGTTAATGATCAATTGATTATCGACAAAAATTGAAAGTCAATGCCTAATAATAGATACCAGCTTTGATTAGATAGAATGAAAAGAATTTGATGAATATTGGTTAAGTAATTGATCAATAACACTGTGTGACAAAGTTTTATTTTTTATCTTTAAACTCTATTGTTCTAATATCGATAAAGTCTCGATACGATAAAATATTCTTAAACAAGAAACAATAAGTAATACCTGATACGATTTCGATCCTCTCATTGTTCCTATGTACAAATATTTTATCGTAGCGAGATCGTTTTGGTATTGGCGCAATTGTGTGGATCTGGCCAAAAAAGCTACTGGAAAAGTATAGTTTGGTTTATGTAGCAGACACAAATAAAAATAAAATCTTAAGTACATAATCAAAATCTCTCCATGATTTAGAAGAATAATTTTTTTAACAATGTGCCAAAACTAAATTATTTTAATACAATTTTTCAAAACTCTTTTCATAAAATTGGACTCACTAAATACGAAAATAGGTAACCAAAATTTTGTAAAACAAACCGTTTTAGAGTTATCGCATTGTTACAAACCTACTTTTTCTATTTGTCATGGGATAGCTATGACGTCATAACTTACAATTGTGATGTGCTAGGTACCCACATTGCTCAGCAATTATAGTTTCAATTCAATGAACAATTTAGGTCTGTTTAAATTATTCATGTTAGAAAAACCTTGTCACACAAAGTAATTTAAAAAAATAATTTTTAAAATACGAAATTTCAATATTTTATTTCTTTCTTTTTTTTTCTTTTCTTTTCTTTTTTATTTATAAAGGAAAAAAGTGCAAATAGTTCATTTTGTTAGTAAAGTTTGCTTAAAATCTAAAAGTAGAAGAAAGCTAATTGTTCCTTAAGAAAAAAAATATTAGATAGATTAAATTGAATTTTCTAAATTCATAGCTTGAAAAGCAAACTGAAATTCATTAACTAAAGTTTTACTATTTTTCATAAAACAAGTATTTCTTGGAACCGGTCAAAACAACTCTTATTTTGATAATCTATTGAAAAAATATACGTCAGTAATTTATGAAATAAAAAAAAGAGTTGTTTGTAGAACTTGTGAAATATAGAGGGTGCCACCTATTTCGTCATTGATATTTTAGGGGATGATTTCTGGAATTTTTATAAGAAAAAATTGCGTGGCGAAAAATTCTACTTCTACACGTGGCAGGGGTGGGGGCCGCTTCTGAAAAATTGATTTTAAATGCAAAAAAAAAATTACTTAAAATCAACGAAAGCACATAAATTACTGTGCCATAGCTTTTTTGAAAGCCTTTTTTACTATTGTTTGTTGAATAGGATTTCGGTCAGATGAAACATTATTTAGTTAAGCAACTTAATTTAAAAATAAAAAGAAAATACATACTCGTATCAAGTTTCAAAAATGCTGTGGCACAATATTTTATATGCTTTCGTTGTTTTTAATTTTTTGTTTTGCATTCAAAGTTATTATTCATCATACTTAACACAATCAATCCGAACACATTTTAGCTGAAAAACCAAAATTTAGATATATTATGTCAGTTTGCTTTTAAGTGACAATATATTTTAATTTTCAACTTGCTTTTATGTTCTATATTTCATATATTTTATAGCCTGTGGATTCAGTTTTGAAAAATTGAAATTCATAAACAATAACGATCTTGAAATTGTATTCCCGGGAAAAGAAAACACAGCTCTTAAGGCTGAACTAAGGGAAAAAATTTACAAATGGAAAGCCGAACATGTAATTATACATTTTTTATTTTCTGTTTTTTCTTTTAATTGAACATAGAAATTGTCAGCTTGGAGTGAAAAACTGCTAATTCACTTTTTGTATATTTTGCAAATACAGTCCACACCCCTTTAGTCGAACTACCTCTGTGTCGAGTTTCCATATTAGTCGAATTTTTTCGCCAAATTTTTGTACTTCCCTCAAATTTCCATAATATACATAGTTTTTCTGTACCTCGAATTTTTGCCAAAACTAATTTTGATATCCCGTAAAAATTCAACTTAGAAAGAGTCGACTGTTGTCAAAAAAAAATATTGTAAATGAATCTAAAAATAATTCTTGCTTTTTTCTCTTGTTAGATAAGATACTAAATGTATTAATTTCAAAATTAATGCTTTGATAGGATTTTTTATTTCTATACAATTTTTGAAATAATTAGTAATATTGTGAAATTAAAAGTGAATCTAGCAGATTTTCACTCTATTTAACATGTGCATTAGATATTATAGCTGAAACCATATAATGTTTTTTCGCACTGCTATTTGTCAACTTAATACTCGTACTATTTAGTGAAATTTAATATTTTTGGTTATTTTATTTTCTTAGTTTCCTGCCGCACTATCAGACTGTCAATGTCAGTCGAAAGTCCTCCGTTGGGTTCAAACCCAGCATTTAAGTAGGGAAAGTACCCCGACTTCAGATAAAACGAACTATTCTTTCAATACGGTAAGTGCACTTTGCTTCAAATTGAATAAAAATAAAAATGTTTTTAAGTTCAAACAATTAAATAAGGATCATCATTTTGAAAGTACATTATTTAAAATATATAAATAGTATACGATCAAACAATACACACCCTACAGTGCAGCAAAGTTTTGTCTGTTTTCCTCTTTTACGTGAACATAAATACTCAGATGTTTCTACAATTATATTGGATTTTAATAGTAGTTACTTTTCAATGTTTAATTGTTCTATGCAAAACGATGACTTAACAAATCTTGAAATAATTTTATATGTTGGTATAGTAATAGTTAAATTTGTTTAAAGTTACATTTTATTTTCATTTTAAAACATTTAATTATGTACACTGCCCGACAGCCAATTAGCCCCCCTACGAGTCTTGTCATTCCAGCCTAATATCAGCCGATCAAATGATGCGTTTGAAATGAACTTTTTGCCAGTGAAAGTTAGAAACATTATACGCGAAGTAAAATGAAAGTTTCAGTTTGATCTCCATCAATAATAATTTAACAAAATTTTAAAGAATTTAATATGAAATAATTTTACTGCTGCGGTTTTTTTTTCATTTTTATTTTATGGATTGATTGATCATACTATAAGCCTTTATTTTGGCCTTTTTATTCATAATTGACAAAATTAGAATACAATAATTTTTGTCATATTTTTTCAGAAAAAAACAAAACAAGGTAACGGTTAATTTTTAGAACTCAAATTATTTTTTAGAGAGATAGTAATAAAAGGATAATAAAAAAAAAAACATTGAGCATGATACATATTCACCGTAACGAGTTATTTGAATTAACACAGAAACATTAGAGGGGGCGCTAATCGGTTGTCGGGCAAATGTATATTTAACTTCGAAATGAGTATCACCACTCAAAGTAGGAAAGTTTATATGATATTATGACTCAGAGCAGTTACCCTTTCCGAAATTTAACAAGTGTTAATTTCGTTGTAGTTGCAGAAAAGGCGGTCAACATTCCAACTTTTTCTTTCAATTATAATAAAGATAAATTTCCTTAGAACTTATAGTACCTACAGATAAAATACAAAAACATAAAACACAAAAGTCAAACGACAGAGTTAAAGAGTCATCCAAAAAGGGATTCATTTTAAATCATTGAAAAAAACATGAACAAGAAAAAACTCGACAAAATTGTTATTCACTCAATGAACTGACGTTCTTTTTCTCATTTTTCACTTTTGCAACACAGGGTTCGATCTTTGATATTAAACATCCCTTTACAGTTCTTAAGAGAATGATTATTGTTAATTTTTTTTTATTTATCACAATTTATTTATACGTTGTGCACATTCGGCTTCCTCCGATTGATAGCCGAATACAAATAACCAAGCGAACGATTAGCACAATTTGGCTAGTATTAAAACTATCAAAAATCATCACCACGATAGTTGAATATTAGGGTGTGTCCTATGCATATTTCAACTCTGGAATTTTTACATCTAATACCCTTCAAAAGTTTCATTATGTATTAAAATTAATTTCTTTTTTTGAAGTTTTCATTTAAGTTATTGTCTCTGGCTCGCTTAATCAGCTTGAAAAAGAGTTTTCTAAAGTCAAGAAATTATAAACCGGAGTAAAGTAGTTCTGTACATTTTTTGAAAACTATATACCTATGGCGACAACTGTTTTCTAATGTTCTTAGGCGCCTATAATAACTAGTCTTGAGCTTTATTTTTCCAATAAAGTATTAAATGATTTTAATTCCTAAACGTCTCCAAATCAATCATTAAAATTTTCTATGATGAGTTTTAATGATAGCTATAACTGGCGCCTTAGATATAATGGATATTTCGAAAAGGCTCCTTCAAAAAAAAGGAAGTGCCATTTTCTTTTCCAGTGATACAAAATAAGCCTCATAATTTTTTTATTACATTTGATAAGTCTAATTTATTTTAAGAAATTATCTATATTTGTCGCCCTTAAATTTGTGTAAAATTACAATTTTGAGTATTTTTTTCTTATATAAATTTGTATCAAATTTGTTTCTATTAAATTGTATGAACACTTTATGCAAAATTATTAAAATTTGTTTAATCAGTTCAGATTTACTCTAACTGAGCAATAAACGAAAAAAGAACTAAAGCACAATTTTTGAAACTAAAACTAGTTGTTAAGCGAGCCAAAGAACCATTTAATTTCATACTTTTTCCCATATTCTTATACCTTCGATTCTAATGCAACTTTTAACAGGTATTACATTTTAATTCTGAAAAATATTTTCACTATATTGACACACCCTTTATGAATATAGACAGTTCAAAAATTGTGCCCTAAACCTAAACCTATACTTATTTTTTTACTTTTAACTAAGCTAGCATTAATGAAGATATGTTTTCTTATGTTTAGCCCATTTTAGACATTTTAAAGTCTACAAAAGCTGGAGAGGATTTACTTACGATCTATTCCATCAAAAAAAAACTTGAAAAACACGACAGGAGAAAACTCCTAAACTGTCTCGTAGAGCATTTTTTTGAACCGAATTTAAATAGATACAAAATACCTAGCCCACGCCAGCAGGACAAAATAGCAGATGAAATTGTCGAAATTTTTCCTACTGAAACCAAAGAAATTTACTTTGTCTGTAGAAAAAAAGGCATCAGGGCAAATCCTTCTGGATTACTTTTTAATCGCTTAAACAATATCAACCGGAAGCGAAAAAATTCTGACGATTTGACTCACCAAACTGAAGAAACAGAAGAGAGAAGAACAAGTATCTCTTGTGAAAATACTCCACAGACTTCCATTAAGAAAAAAATAAAGTTTATGCAGAACGATGACAGTGAGGCAATGGAGCTATGGATGCAAACGTTTGCATCGCGACAAGAAGATATAAGAAGAGAAGATAACCTAGAAAAAATATTGGAGGACTGGCCATTTTATAAGCAGTCTGGTGGGGAAAAATTCGTAAGTATTTTTTCCAAAAAAAAATTTACAGATTTCACTCAAAGAGTAAAATTTGGGCATAGATAAATAATTACTTCTAAGACTAAGAAAAAATAATTACATTGGTCAACAGATTCTAATTGTATATTTACTATTTATTTTCTTCTAAAAACTCATTTATTTTCAAAATTTGAAGTTATTGAGTACCTACTATTTTTATTTTCAGTATTCAATGCTTTTATCAATTTAAAGTCAAACACTGAAAACCAGAATAGAGGAAAATCAACTACGTTATAAAAAAAAAGAAAGTATTGAGCTGACTCAATTCTTTAGTTTATCATTTTTTAGTTTATTCAATTATTTTAGTTTAAAAAATTGATAAGAGCATTGCTATTGAAAACAAAAATAGTAATAATTAACGTTAAATTAAAACAAAAAATAAAGAAGTTTAAAGTTATAAAACTTATCTCTCTAAAAATATTTGCATAACCAATTTGAACTAAAAAAAATAGTCTAGAATTAATTTTTGACCTTAAAAAGGGTTATTGTATAACAAAGAAAGTGTTGCGAGATTTGGTTCGACCCGATTGCAATCGCTCAGTGTAGTTGAGTATCTTACCACATTTTACTCATTTTTGACTATACATACAAACGGAGCATAAGAAAAATTTGGTATGGAAGTTAAAAGAGAGAAACAATTCCAAAATTAAAATTTTACTCAAAAACCATATTTTCTCTCTAAAGATTAATTTTAAAATAATTAAAATTAATTTAATATTATCACAACAATTATTTCTAGTAGGCTGCGGAGCCATAAACAAAAGCAGTACACTCGGGCGTATACGCACCTATTTTATTAATTTTTTCGTTTTGTCCAATGACAACATCAATTCTCAATAAAAGCATCATCCAACCATTTATCTATGCAGTATTCACTGAACTCACGACACTGAAGGAGTTTTATGTAAGTTTCAGAAATTTAAAACTTATTTTTTTTTGTAGTTTTTGCTCTTGACATTTGTTTCAAGATATTTCAAATTTTCAATCTAATTGTCCTAAGAAAACCTTCTTCAGTTGGCTTTTTAAAAAAAACAAGTGATGAAAAGAGGTATTAGCCGAATTCATCAAAAAAATACAAGTGTACCTAGTTAATTTCTTTCTATGTAAAGCTAAATGAACTATCCCTACTTTACAAGCCCTTCCAGGATCACAAAAATAACATCCTTAGAAATAACCTAATTAACATTATATTGCTTTGTCTCTGACGGGCATTTCCAAGAAACTGTTTTTCGACACTAATTTTTTTATTCAATTTATAGAAAATATGTTAAAGGTCATATAATGCAAATTTGTGGCATGTTCTGGTTCAGTTCATATTGCTATGTTTTATTATTTAACATATACATATATGTAAATTTATTAAGTATTCAACACAATAAACTATGTGCGTAACTCAGGTGTATACGAGCTTTTCCAACTAAGTTTTAACAAATAATTTATTATAGAACTTTAAGCTTGTAGCTTCCTGGTAAAGGTCCATGGCCTTATAAAATACTACTTTACTTTTTTATAATAGTAAAACAGTGCAATAGGTATAATTTTTTTTCAAGAACACATTTTTCCTAAACTGTAACTTTTGTCCATTTATAATTATAATATTCAGGCCGTGAGTGCAAAAGTAATTTTACCCATAGATATTTTTGTCTCTCATTTTTACATTAATTCCTCAAGAGCCATCTAATTCTCATTCATTCTAAATTCTTAAATATCTAAAAATTATTTAAGATCGATTCAAGATGAAAAATGTGCTAAAAAAAAGTGGATTACACCACTTTTGCACTCACAGCCTCACATATATGTATATATATCTTAAGAAACACATTAAACTTTTTTAATTTCGTCTAATGTTATCTCATCTTAATATTTTTATAACAGATAAACTACGACTTTGGGGTTTTGTATCCTGATAAGTTGTATGAACTGACTAATAAATGGGAAGAGTTGAATAAAAGTCTTTACCTTTATTATGATACAAATATTAAAGACAAAAGATTCAGAAGTTTGTTCGAATCTTTAAAAGACGAAAATATCAATAAAAGTAAGTAAACAATAAAAATTGTATAAAAATAATTACAATATGATTTTAAACTTTTTATTTAAATAAGTGCTATTATTGAGTGCGCCAATATAAAGAATTGTAACAAATATTCGAACTATAGCGCACTCAAATATAACTTTTATTTGAGTAAAAAATGACCGAAACCTTTACATATTTTATTGAACCACACATTTTTTTAAGATTCCAGAGACTGTATATTGATGATGCTGTTAAATACAGTTTTAAAACCAACTGCAAGGTTCGTCTCGAAGAAGGAAGGAATAAACACTGTGCAGAAAACCACCATTAAAGATGCTATAAACAGCAGCTTAATCCATTTACGCACCATAAACGACCTGGAGCTTGCAAAGGAAACCCAAATGACAACATCAGTTCTCAATAAAAGCACCATCCAACCATTTATATATGTAGTAGGCACCGAACTCACGACACTGAAGGAGTTTTATGTAAGTTTCGGCAACAGTATTTTAAAGTTTAATTCTTTTATAGTTGCGCTTGACATTTGTTTCAAGATATTTCAAATTTTCAATCTCAAATATCCTAAAGAAGCCTCATTGAGTTGGCTATTTATTCAAAAATATATTTTCCAAATAAAAACAATTTTTGATGAAAAGAGTCCGGCACTAGCCGAATTTATCAATAATATACAAAAATAAAATGTAAAAATCCTTTTTTGTATGTAAAGCTAACTGAAAAAATCCTTTCTTTTCAAATCTTTCCACGATCACAGAAAATAAAATCATTAAAAAAATATCTTTATTGAAATTAATTTATTTTGAATCTAACAGTCCGTTTTTTCTTTTAAATTCTTCTAACTTTCGATCAATTATTCTGAGGAAGTATTTTTGAGCTAGCCTTACAGTCAAAAAAAAAGTATCCAAAATTTATGAAAATAAAATCCAGAATGGCTATAAATTGTTTTGTTTGTAACGCTTGCTTCCAAGAAGTGTCTGTACTTTGCAAACATTTCAGACTTATCCATGGCTTAGACTCTTATAGCGAATTTAAATGTACTATATCAGATTGTAACCAATATTTCTCAAACATAAGCTCATTTCAAAGGCACACTAAAAATCATTTAAAGAAAATTTCCCCCAATGTTATTGTTGACAAGGAACCAAATTCAGGAAATAAAAATTTAGAGCACATAAATAATGATGATTTGCTTTCATACATTGTACCAATTTTACCAGAAAATCAAGTTTCAATCCCTAAACAAATAACCTTTTTAGAATCTAAAAACTTAATTTCCAAAACAAGCAAGGAATTTTCCATGAAATTGCATAAAAAGAATAATATAACCCGAAAGGATGTTTTAGATATTCAACAAGGAGTTTCTTCTATAACATCGAGTATGACAGAAACAATAAAACAAAGAGTCTTAAGCTATATTCCTGATTCCGAGAAAGAAGAGTTTTTAAGCTTTTTGAATATTTGCGCAAACCCTTTCGAGCAAATAAAATCGGAATATAAATTATTTCAAAGTTTGCTTAGTTCAGATCAATTCGCTAAGCCTATGTTTTTTAACGTTAATAATGAAATTTCTGAAATTATTTTAAATTTTGAACCGACTTTAGGACCTAGTAATGTTCAAGGTTGCATTATGCCCATTGAGTTCCAATTCCGTAAATTTTTTGAGTTGCCAAATGTTTTGAGTGGTACACTGGCGAATATGAAAAAAAAAATCAACGCAAAAACTTTAAACCATTTTCTTAATTCAGCTTCCTTCAAAAATTTGGTTCAAGTTTATACAGGTAAAATTATCATGCCATTTTTCATATATCTTGATGGCTTTGAAATAAATAATCCTTTAGGTAGTCACGCCAATGTTGATTCTGTTTGTGGCGTTTACTACAGTTTTCCTTCCTTACCTCAATATCTTTTGTCTAATTTGAATTATATATTCGTAGCTGCCTATTTTAAAACCAAAGACCAAAAAATATATGGAAATGACCCATTTTTTCGTCCTCTCATAACTCAACTAAAACAAATTGAAGAGAATGGAATAATAGTCAACACAGAATCTGGGTCTCATAAGATTCATTTTGTACTATGTGATATTCTTGGAGATAATTTGGGATTAAATGATGTACTAGGTTTCACAACTTCATTTAATTCTTACTTTTTTTGTCGATTTTGCAACCGCCAAAAATGTGAAATGTTTGAAGACGCTGTAGAGCACTCTGAATCTTTGAGGAATATAAATAATTACAACGCTGCATTAGTAACAAATGACGTAAAGCTCACTGGTATAAAGAGTTACTGTTTGTTTAACGATTTGCCTTCCTTTCATGCTACTAACAATTATGTTGTTGATATTGTTCATGATTTATTCGAAGGAGTCTGTAGATATGATTTATGTGAAGTATTGATATATTTTATATCCAAAAAATTTTTCTCTATTGAAATATTTAACTATAGAAAACAAATGTTTAATTACGGAGAAACAGAAATAGGCAATTTATCCCCACCTTTAGATATGACTCACTTACAAAATAATAAAATTAAAATGTCGGCTCGTGAAATGATGTGTTTTGTCCATTTTCTTCCTTTAATTATTGGTGATCTTATTCCTTCCGAAAATGAGGTGTGGAAATTTTTCCTAACTTTATTACAACTAGTTGATCTCTCATTAATAAGTCAATTTGATGAAAACCAGCTTGAAAAAATTGAGTCCCTAGTTAAACTTCACAATGAATCCTATATACGACTTTTTCAGAAACAACTAAAACCAAAATTTCACTTTTTAGTTCATTACGTAAGGGTAATCAGACATTCTGGCCCATTGAAATATTTATGGAGTTATAGATATGAATCTAAACATAGAGAAGCTAAAACATATGCAAGAAATATATCTTCAAGAAAAAATATCACTTTTACACTAAGCATGAAAGCATCATTAAAATTCACAAATTTCCTTAACGATCATCAAACTGGTCTACCAAATGTATCTAAATTCGAGCGTTCTTATTTTTTTGATTTGGAAAATTATGGTTATAAAAATTTTATTAAAAATTTTTCAACTCATGAAATAGATTTCTCAAACAATTTGGCAACTAAAATTCTGACATTTAAAGGGTCTACTTATAAAATTGGATATTTTTTAACAATAACAAAAAACGAAACTATTCGTGTTTTTGAAATTCAAGAAATATTAATAAGTAAAGCAAATCATCCTTATATAATTGGAAAAAAATTCGAAATAATTAAATTTGAAGAACACTTCCAATCATATTCCGTAAAATGTAATAATAATATCTTTGAAATAATAGATATTGTTAATTTTACGAGTCCTCCAATCCATATTTATTACATTCCTACCGGAACCTGTTTAATACGAAATAAAGTATTTTAAAGAGGATGTATGACTATACATAAGTATATGTATAGTTGGCTTTTCCGGACAATGTTCATTGTTTTTGTGGTGTTTCCAAAAGTTTTTTTTAGGAAGTTAAGTTAATTTTTTTCTATTTTCTCTTGATTTTGTTTTGAAAATATTCAACTTATCTATTCTTAGGAAGCATTCTTAAGTTAGCTTTGTGTCCTCTCAACTGTTCATCTTTGTAGTGGGCACCGAACGCTAGACATTCTAAAAGTTTTATGGTAGTTTTGGTAGCATTATCTCAAATTTACTTTTTTTCTATTTTAAACCAACGTTTCTTTCAATTTTTATGTAGGTTAATTCGGAAATAACTGCTTACTTAGAAATATGAATTTAGCTATATTTAAAATAGCCCATAAAAATTAGAAACATTATCTTAAAAAGATCAATTCTTTTCTTTTTAATATTGACAATTTTTTCAAAATTCTTCAAGTTTTAAATCTAAGCTATCCTAAGGATGCATCCTTGAATTCTGCAAATTTAAAAAACGTTAAATGAAAAATTATACTAGCTACTCATCTGCTTTAGTATGTTTAAGCTGTGCGTTGGTTATGACCCAGTTAGGCAGTTAGTATATCCTTTAGATAATTTTGCTACAACTTGTTGAGTAAAGTTAATCATCATTATAACTTGATTGGTTGTCATTGGTGTTTCAGTCATACTTAGAAATATATAGAATTATAATTCCTTGATCAAATTTTTATAAGCCATTAAAAAAAACTGTATGTATAATTAATTAAGTATCTTATTAAGTCATCATGCATCAATAAGATTAATCTGCCATTGAATCTTAACTATTGTAATTCTATTGAGATAAAAGATATAATGTTAATTTAAGTTACATACACAATTCATGTTAATTATTGCTATTGAAAAAACCTGTTTAATAAAGTCTTTAAAAATAAGTTAACCAATTCTTTTTTATTTAAAAGAAATGAAAGATAAGATTACGAAAATAACTAGGCTATCTAAGTATTGTTCTTAATATGTATAAACTTAACATTGGGTATGGATTTGAGAGTTTATTCATGCTACTTTAACTGGATATATACCAATACTTCAGGATTTTGTTTAAGTGGACAAAAGGGACTAATACTTCGGGATTCTTTTTGAGTCGTTGACGAACAAAAGTATCAATCAAAGTAAGTTAACACTGATTCTTCTTTCATTTATATGTCTTTATTGAAGAGATTAGAAAAATATTCAAAATTTAGATAATTGAAACAAGTTCAAAGTTTATTTATATTATTTTAAAAATGTTCCATATCAAATTTTTTCCTTTATTTTCTTTCATTGAAAAAGTAAAATTTGCATTAAAGTGAATTGGTTTTTACGTTGTTATTAAGCTAGCATTTTTTTTTAAAGAGTATAGGACCAGTCAAATATACATAGGTATGTGTATGTTTGTCTTTTCCTTATCTTTAAAATTGTAAGCTCGAATTGCAACGTTTGAATGACGGCAAGATTCATGCTATTTTGTCGTTTTAAATGTAGAAAATCTAGGGAAATTTAATATAAATTTGGCATGAAGCAACGTAAAAATAAAATTTTCTTCAAATCATAATTACATTGAATTCATATCATTTCCACACTTTTAAAGCAGAAATGATATGAATACACTGTAATTTTGACATGAAGAAAATGTTATTTTTACGTTGTTTCTTAAAAAATTACATTGAATTCATATCATTTCTACAGTTTTAATGTAAAAATTCAATGCGAATTTAACATGAAACAATGTAGGAATAACATTTTCTTCATGTCAAAATTACATTGAATTCATATCATTTCTACAGTTTTAATGTAAAAATTCAATGTAAATTTGACATGAAACAACGTAGGAATAACATTTTCTTCATGTCAAAATTACATTGAATTCATATCATTTCTACAGTTTTAATGTAAAAATTCAATGTAAATTTGACATGAAACAACGTAGGAATAACATTTTCTTCATGTCAAAATTACATTGAATTCATATCATTTCTACAGTTTTAATGTAAAAATTCAATGTAAATTTGACATGAAACAACGTAGGAATAACATTTTCTTCATGTCAAAATTACATTGAATTCATATCATTTCTACAGTTTTAATGTAAAAATTCAATGTAAATTTGACATGAAACAACGTAGGAATAACATTTTCTTCATGTCAAAATTACATTGAATTCATATCATTTCTACAGTTTTAATGTAAAAATTCAATGCGAATTTAACATGAAACAACGTAAGAATAACATTTTCTTCATGTCAAAATTACATTGAAATCATATCATTTCTACAGTTTTAATGTAAAAATTTAATGTAAATATGACATGAAATAACGTAAAAGTTACATTTTCATTATCATTTTTTGATGTTGTTTCACGTAAAACTAGCATTGAAATCCCATAATTTTTACAGTTTTATTTTTAGTTCAACGTCAAATCTACATTAAAATCATATCATTTCTACATTTTTGAACTAAAAATCCAATGTAAATCTAATGTTGTTCATGTCAAGGTTACCTTAAATTCATATCATATTAACAGTTTTGAACTAAAAATTTAATGTAAATTTCGCAAGAATAAAATATTAAAACTACATTCGCAAAATCAAATTTGATATGACAATAATGTGAAAAGTGATATGACACAACATCAGCTGGAAATTGTAAGCGAAAACTGTCAATTTTACGGTGGTTTTTTACACTTTTTTTTTTCGGTGTATTGGGCTACAATTAGGGCTACTTTGTTGGCTCTGATTTTGTACTACACAATTTTTCAAATTGGGCTATCGAAATTGTTCAAGACATGGCAACCTTGCAACCAAAAAATTTGATGGGAGTTAGTTTTTTTTACCTATGTAGATGGATTTAACTCTTTAGTTTGTAGACGTGTTCTTAATCAAGTAAGTTTTATATTTATATCTTCTTATCACAGTATTCATATTTCCCCCACCCGGACACTCCTTTGACATTTAGTTATAAATATGGGATGTCAACTGTTAGGTAGTTTTATAAGCAAATGACAATGAGTCTCAATGTTTAATGTTTAAACATTTTAAAATAAATAGGGTTCAAAGCGTTTTACCCAAATCAGCATTATATATTTGAGTCAAACATTCAATTCTCCGATGAAATACACATTCATATTCAGGCATAACATTCGTCAAATAAATAATAAAAGGTTTGCATCAAAAACATACGAATGTTACCTATACATAGTAGCTAAAATTGAAGTATACAATACATTGAATATAAACTTAAATACCAACTTTGATTACAAAAAACTATTCACATCATGTTTGTGTTAGTTGACAAATAAGACGAATAAATTCCTAACAATATTTGTGTGAAACTTTCTGGATTCTATAAATATAAATCCATCTGTAGGTACCTGTCTGCAGGAAAACTTTCACTCGTCAGCAATTTTTAGTTATAGGTGCTTTTATGAAAATTTCAAACTTAATCCTCCCGAAATGTCCTCCCTGCAAAAAAAAAAAAAAAAACAGGATGAAACTAAATAAAAGGATAACCAAAAAGCTAACTGTTTACTTTATTGTCGTAATCCAATTTTATTTTGACTATTTCCCATCAGTTTTTCCTTCTACTCTCGTCCATTTCTCAAGTTAGTCCTTATACGATTATAACTCGTATGTGTAAAAGGATTTCATTGAAAGGATTATGAAAAGTTACATTGAAAAAAGGCTTAACAAATCAATTTGCGACTGTTTTACGTTTTTAGGACTTTTATACATTTAAAAAAAACTTTATTCATGTCACATTTTCAACAAAATCTCAAAGTAGACAATAATAGCTTGAAGGTTTTTTTAAGGAGCAACCATAAGAGTTGATTCCAAAAAAGGCATTTGGCCAAGTGTTATCCTGATGGTAAATCCTATTTAAAAGCCAGAAAAGTGAAAATGCTTATTTTTTTTTTGTGTTGGTAGAGGAGAGATGCCTGCAGATGACAGTTGTATGTACTTTGAAAGGATAATCTGCATGAGGGTTAACGTGAATAGCCTGATGTAGAGGGAAAGGTCGTGACATTTTTTTTTTTTTTTTTTTTTGAAGAGTTTATCTTTACTTGAATCTAAGCATTCAAGGAAACTAAATTGTTGATGAAAGAAGTGGAGGAATCAAATCGTTATTATACAAAGCCCTTTGAATTGTTTAATCTTCAATGTCAGGTTTTGTAATTTGAAATGCTTGTAATAAAAAATTCTGAAATTACATATCTTGGCAGTTTTTTTTATCTCACAGGGCTTAACTAATATATTTAAAATCTAAGGTTTTCTTATTAAATTTGATTTCTTGAGGTCCGTCCATGCTTACTTACTTTCCTTTGAATAATTATCTCATTTACATCATGAAATAACTTTCCAGGTCATGAGCTATTTTTGTACTACAAATTCCAGCTCTTTTAAACAAAAACCTGCAAATATTTTTGTTTAGCTACGTAGGACAGTGAGTTCATGCGTTTAGCTACCAATCCACATCACCATCGCATTCAAAAAGCCTAACCTTTAATTTTTAAAATTATTTGTTTTATCACTTTTGAATTGATTTTATAATAGCTAGGCTTTGCAGCATCAGCTTCATGCGGACCAAATGATGATAGCTTACCCCAATAAAACCTATAATTTCTTGACTGCTGTATATGTATCTATAATTTATATATGGTTGCAATGATGAAAGATGGTGAGGCGGAATCTTCTCTATCTATTCCTTGGCATCCTTGCCGGATGAAGAACATATTGATTAATGGCAATTGTTAAGTAACAGCTGGTAATTGGCCAGTGATTCACATTTAATATGGGTGGTAAGATGGCTTTCAACAAATCGTCTGGGATGAAATAGATAAATGGTATGGAATTAAGCTGTCATATCTGTGGTTACCACTATCATTTATTGAATAGCTCGTAGATGAATTGCTTTGGAAATTTTGTTTTGTTTTTCTTGACTTTTTCCATAAAACATACACACATACAAACCTACACATAAATTTTCTTTATTGTACTTGGAAGAATTAATGCACCAATAATATTAGTGTTAAAATCATCGACGGTGGGGATGGCTACAATTTGGAAGCCATTTTTAATTTTTTGAACATGAGCTTTTAGTGTTTTACTTTGGTTTTCAAAATTCTAACAATGAAATTTTATAATTTTAGGCATTTAAGGTAAGTCGTAGTTGCTCACCGTAATCATTTACATATACGAATTTGTTTTTGGTACTTTTTTGTTGAGGTCAATGGGTGTATCCGTAAATTGGTAAATGTGTGAAGTAGTTATTGAACAAATAATTTGTTTACAAAGTATTTGGAAATGAACTCCTATTGTGTAACTATCGTAGGAAATAAAAAATATATCTTTCCAACGACATTCATATGTACCTGTCATCCGTTGCGTTATTTATTGGTTTAAGGACCAGCATCCATACATTTTGTTCCGTAGTCATTTTATATGGTAAAACGTTAAAGTAAAAATATATCTTCTAATATATAAAAATCAATGGTAATGCGTAAGTCCTGCACAGGTTTGAAACGCCTTAATCGATTTTGATGATTTTTTTCAGAAAATATTTCGTGTGAGTGTTTAAATGATGGTCTTGTGGTTTGATGGCAATGTGCAAAAAAGCAATCTGAGTACCTGATTTATACAAAAATAATTAAAAAAAATCAATTGACTTAAAAAATAAAATAAAATGCATGACTGGGTCGCACGTTTTTTCATTTATGTTCGAGGTTTAGTAAAATTATGTCTAAAGACATGGAAATTATGAGAAAAATGTGTTTAAAAGCATATAAAACGATATTTAAATATTTTGAGAGTGTGAGATGTAAAAAGAACGTAATTTTAATTCTTGATAGAATATGATTTTATGGAAAAAAAATAAATCGTTGAAGCGATTTTTTTTAAATAATTTTTTATACCTGTATGAAATTCTTAAAACATTTTTAAGGAAAACTTTTGGTGTACAAATTTTTAGCATTTATTTATGTGCATATAAAAATAAAATTCCAAAACAAATTGTCAACTCATTTTTAAGATGCCGAATTTTCCAAAAAAATACTTTCTTTAAATTTTTTTTTTTTTTTTAATTTTTTTATGGAATATTTTTAAGCTTTATTGGAAATTTGTACGTATATATAGCTGTTCAGCTGATTAAAATAAACAAATGAAATTTAGTGGCGCAACAGCTCATGGAGAACCAGCGCCTAGTGACTAACAACTCTCAACCATTCCTGTGTGCGTGTTGTTGGCAGCCCAGCTAACAATTGTAGATATAAGGTTACATTTTTTGAATTTGGCAAGTAATAGCTTGTATAAGGCAATCTTGAGCAAGCCAAGAATTTTCCAACCTGAAATTTAGACAAATAGCTGCTATAAGGCCTCAAAATATGAGTTACACAAGCTCTATACAAGGCTTGTAAATATAAGTTATAAATGGCTTGCATAAGGCCTTCCAAAGTTGTTAAGTGAAAATGTTTAAAATAATAGCTGCTATAAGGCTCTCCACGAGAAATCATTGCAAACAACTTGTATAAAGCTTGTTTGTAAAGACCTTATACAAATTAAAATAATCAGCGAAGATCAACAAGTGTGGCTTATAAAGTATTGTGCTTATAAAAAAATCAGATTAAAATAAATAAGACCGGTAAGTACCCATTGAACATCGTAAAATAGAAAAGAAGTGCTTACAGTAACACTGCACTTTTTAGCAAAACTTTAAATTGAATAACTCATCGCAAAAATTTTAAAGATCTAGAACCTACCAAAGACAAGTGAGAAAAAAGAAGTTTGGAATAACAAAGAACAGATATAAGATGCGTACAGTTATTGATTGTTCCCTCTGCGTGAACGTGAAGTAAAGGGTTTTTCAAACGGGACGCTGCAAAAGTTGAGTGACAGGGACAGCAAACGACGCCATATTTTTTGCCGCTCTTTTGACATTTCTCTTCAGTAAGGTTTGCCATTTCATGATGGAAAGATATACGAGCCAACAACGAGTCGAAATTATTAAAATTTACTACCGAAATTCGAAGTCAGTGACCTAAACATTAAGAGCGCTACGTCCAATTTATGGTCGTCATAATCGTCCTAGCAGATCAACAATCCAAAATGCTTCTCGTGCCAGTGAGACAAAGAAGTGCCCGTTGTGTCGAGATTATTTCTGTCGCTGAGGCTTCAGTTGCAGAAAGCCCAAATGTGTCTCTTAAACGTCGTTCTCAAGGGTTGGGCATCTCTGTGACGTCGTTGTGGCAAATCTTGCAAAAAGATCTTGGCCTACATCCTTACAAGATTAAACTGACGCAAGAACTGAAGCCGCTTGACCACCAGAAGCGTCGTATGTTCGTGAATTGGGCTGAGCAACAGCTTGAAAATGATTCGGATTTTCATCGAAAAATCATCTTCAGCGATGATTTCTGGCTGAATAGCTTCGTCAATAAACAAAATATGCGGTATTTGTCAGGCGGCAATCCACACGTACTCCATGAGTCATCATTGCATCCCGAAAAAATTACGGTTCGGTGTGGTTTATGAGCCGGCGGCGTCATTGGGCCGTACTTCTTCCGTGATGATCAAGACCGGCACGTTACTGTGAATAGACTATTTCCTGTAGGGCTACGTCAAGTCTATTGTCTATGCCAACAAGCCAGCGACGATTGATGAACAGTATCGACCGATTTATGCTTGAAAACCGTCGAAAATTCGGTTCAGCGTCTGGACTTCTGCAAGCGTGCCCGTGGTGACCTGCAAAAAAAATCGAGTTCCATACATAATGGCATCGTACGTACCTTCACAGGAATAAAGAATTTTATTGATATCTAAAACCGTTTTTGTTTTATTTAAAAAAAACTTTTGTAGCGCTTTTATTGAAAAACCCGATACTAATACGAACAAAGTACTGCTTTTTTTGGTAAGCTCTTATACAAAATTTAGAATTTTTAAATTTATTTCTAAAATTCTCTTTAAGCACGCACAAGCCAAAAATCATAGTCCTTTCCTAAAACTTGTAGTCCTTTTTATGTGATGATGGCATTTTTAATAGGTAGGTAAAAAAGTACAGAAAATATGCAGATTGACACAAAACTCTTAAATCTGAAATTTTTAACATTTAATTTTCTGTTTCGAAAACGGGAGTTTTAGGACTTTTTGATATTATTGGGCACCAGTCTTATTTATAAACTCAATTTAACGATGGAGTAAAGTTACTCTGAACTTACAACACATAAGCAAAAAATACACGATGAATAGAGGCGGAGCTAAAGCTAAAATGTATAAAGCCGAAGTAGAGCCGTTTTAGTATATAAATATCATTTTGACATGACATCATGTGAAATTTTATTTATAACCTTTTCTTTAACCTTTTTAAACCATTTATTAATTATAAGTTTACAAAAATTCAACTAAAAATAATTAATTGAAATGAATAATTGTGGAAATCAGCTGGGGTTTGCTTATGTTTTTAATAACCAGAGTTCTAGAATTTTCATTTTTTTTTACATAAAGGAGGGCAATACTAAAAAGGCTCGGAAAATTTTGTTTAAATAAGGGTAAGATTGAAGTGACGTAAAGACAGAGTAAGTGCTTCTAGTGTAGACTTTTTTCCAAAAAAAAACCGATAATGCTGAATTTTGTTGAAGTTTTGTCTTAACGTCTTTTGCGGTTACCTCAATTACCCTTAATTTGAGAGAGGGTAAAACATTTGAAGATGGTCAAAAGGGGGTTAAATTCAGTATTTTGCTAATTTTTAGAATAATAATTATTTTTTTCGTTTGAAGAAATTTGAAGGTATAAGTTGTAGCTTATGTAAATATTCTACACCACAAAAAAATGTAGTAAAAGGAACAAAATAAAAATTATTTGTTAAGTAATATCTTGAAACCCGTTAATTTTTTTCAAAAAAGTTGCAAATTGCATTTAAAAACTTAAATGTATGAACAATTTATATATTTTACTGCCGTACTGCCGTGTACTTACTGTTTTGTTTCCTCAAAAAATGAAATGGCAGCCCTGGTTTGCATCCTCAATTTTCGTCATGATAAGTCATATTATGGTCAGAGCCATAATATGGCTTTATTTAACAAAGACTGCCAAAAAAAGTTGAGCATATACTAGAAGTGGTGGAAATCCTGTGCAGAACTAGGAAAGTCAAATCTGCGTTTACAAGAAGCTACAACTTTTCATTAATAGATGGATGAGAAACATCTTAAGGATTTTCTCTCACAACTTGTCTTCAATTATAAACTTCAGGTGAGAATTGATCAGGAACTCAAAGATCAGGTTATGCGAAAGCATAAACGTACGTGGTAGTAAATCGTCTTCTATAAGCTTCAAAAAAGCATGTTAAGCAATTCAATGTGACCCATTTGAAGAGATAGGCAGACAAGTGGTTTGATAGAGAAGCATAGGTACTTAAGGTATACAGTGGAAGAAGATTCAAAGTTAAAGAGCTCCAAATATCCTAATACTCGCACTGTGTTTATCACTTTAACTTTAATGAGATATATGATATCCTTAAGAGGACCAACAGCATGAAGAAAAACTAGTAATAAGTTACTCAAAGTAAATTGTTTATGCGGGATTTCCTAATTTAATTACTCCATTTCTAACTAAATCATATTCTACAAATTAATCCATCTTCTGAGTTACTGTATTAAAGTATAATACTCTCTTCATTCAAAGCTAGCAAACATAATTTACCCAAAGGAAATATTAAATAATTCAAGGTTATTTGCATAAGAAAACAATTAGAACAGTTTAAATAGCTCATCCATTTACTTTTTTTATTTTAATTTTCTATTTCCCGCAATCAAGATTTGCTCACAATAAGAGGGAATACTTTCACCAAGAAGGACATTTTGTGTGGTCGGTCAGAAGAAAAAAATTCTAAGAAAAGTGAAAACATTCCTAAGGTGGACAAAATGAGGCAAACAAAAAATAAAAAAAAAAAAAGTTTAGCATAAAAATTCTCCCACCTAAATCAAAATACAAAACAACAAAGTTTAGAAAATGGTCCTAGTCGTCGACATCCTCGGCCATCAACTAACCACTCAAGGACCTTACATCTCAAGAGGACTCTAAATTAAATGCGAATGGACGGAAAATTGTCATTAATTCATTTAATGGAAAAGAAGCCCGCATCTTAAAACGACTTTCACTTTGTGTCGAAAGGAGAAGTTTTCCTTTCAACTGCCTCAACAAATCGTTTCGACAACAGGGACCTACGGGTGGTGTAGGGCCTTGCAAGGCAGCAGGAATGTCGACAAAGGCTAGAATTATTACAGCAAAAGCCATAGAGTAGAGTAGGTTGATAGGTATTATAGGTATACATACCTACTCCAGTTTCTTTTCGTTGTGCCATTCATAAATAATAATTACCAAAGTAAGGTAATTCCTTAAGAGCAAGCATTAGCTCATGAAGCAGCATCAGGGTTGCAAGAACAAGACAAAGGACAATGGCATGATGTTTCCTTGCTAAGGCAGGGTGTTTTTTTTTTAAACCTGGTTGTTTCCTTGTGTTTTGTGAAGATGCGTTCCTTCGTTCATCCATTCATTCATCTTACTATTGCCATTATGCGTTCTCAAATAAAGCATTGTCGATGTTGAGCACAAGAGGAGCAAAGGTTGCCATTAGGCACTCCTTCTGTATGAGTATATGCAAACATCATTAGATGTATAAAATATGAGACCGGCATTCGTTTGCACCGTTGCCAAAGGACCATTAGAAAATGGGTATAGGACAAGACCAAAATTAAATTCATAAATCATTTGTTTAGTGTTTTCTGTTGTTGGCCTAGGAGGAAGTCGAAGATACCTCTGGCTGACATCTATGAAACCTACTGTAATGTGTTGCTATGGAACTGAGGCGGGATTTATAAATACAGTTAAATCGAAGAAAAGATCCCGAAACAGTGTCTTCGGAATCCGGAAGGAACAAGTAACAACACCAAGGACCAAAGAACGTCTCGTCGTCTTCGTCGGTGGCGTTGTTGGCTTATTGCAGAATAATTTATGGAAAAGAAACAAACTTGATGTCTGGCTGCCGAGAAAATAGATGAAGACAAATAGATCGATCTAGGATTTGATTTCTCGTGGTTGGAATTACTGTGGGTGTAGTATATGTATGTAATGGTGTGCGGTTATAGCAAATCTTGGAAGAGGCTTTGTGAAGAATGACACCGGACTGAGAATTGAAGGTTCAGTTTATTTCATTTTGATGAGAAAATCACTTGTAAGCCAAAAGTATATACTGGTAAGCGAACGAAATTAAGTTATTTGATTAATGGATGTTGATTGTTTTGACTGTGCTGGATGACTGGAGGATTACTTTTTTTTATTTATTGTTTTCACGCCTGGCGAACTGATGTTCTCAAACGCTGGCGTGTTGACAAGCTTTTGGAACGGGGTATGTGTGTGTTATGAAATGATTAAAGATGTTTTGGTTTCTGTGAAGAGGATTTAAGAATTATTGATTGTTGAAACTAATATTAAAATCACATTAATCTTTTGATACTTTATGTTTAATATGTACAATGTACAAGTACATACATACATATACAAGACTTAGAGAAAACCTTTCGTGCGAATGTTCTGGGTTTCAGTTTGAGAAAGCTCTTAACCTTCTTTAAGGATTTGTTTTCGAAATATCGCTATTCAAAGACATCAAGGTAGGTAGTTGGGGGTAGAAAATCGTTAAAATCTGGTAAAGTTGCTTTGGATGCGAGTATTTTACGAACCAGACCATGAAAAAAAAGGTTTGTATGCATCGGTAGACCTTTCTGTTGACGTATGTCACGATTTATTTAACTAACACTACGAAATTTTACGCAAGGTTACGCGATTTATTTCATTATTTTTTTTTAGAAAGGTGGGTTGGGGAATATGTGCAGCCATTTGTCACGGTAAAACTTGGCCGTGAAGGAAATCGTATTTTCTGTTGTCCAAATCCTTGCTCCTACTTTTCTAATTTTTCTTTCCTAACAGGTGGTTTTATCAATATACTGAGAGAGAGAGGGGCAGCCATGGTCCATCAGCCATTGGTTCACTCAATTACAAACTCATTTTCAATCCTGGCACTAAAAAGGATGAGTGATCCACTCCATAATGAATAACAGATGAACCAAAACCTAAGAAAGGAGCGTGGGAGACAGTTGGCCCTCAAACTGATGATGTAACTCCTAAGAGAATGAACGAGTGCCCAACATAACTTTCCTACCTTTTCATACAATCTAATACAGGATGTGACTCTTAAGAGAATGGCTGAGTGCCCAACATATATTACTTGCCTGTAAAAGATGGACCGTTATCGTCTTATATCCTCAGCTCCCTAAAGTCTAACAAAAACCTAACAAAGTAGTTTGTTTATCGTCGCGAGTAGGATTATAATTGCCAACTTACCTCTACGAATTTCAAAATACTAGTAAGGGTTGTTTATTTTCACTGCCGAAGTTCGGTGGGGAAAAATGTATTTGGTATTCGAAATTGAATCATTTGACCTCTTGCACCTTTTGTTCTTCTTTTGATTTTCTCTGAAGTAGGAGGAAAAATGGCTGACTGCGTTCATCGTACTCGCCGCTTCTGGAAGTGAAACCAGCGATCGGCAAATTCTATGATGACGATGCATAAAACCAGATATACGTGTAAGTAGGTAGGACCGCTGGATTTCGTGATCGGTAGCGCTCTTTAGCAAATTAGCTGACAGTAACTTACGTGGCATCCGATTGGGAGGAAGCACGGGGGATGAGTACAAAAAGTGGTTCAAATAGTCATCAAAAAATCTGGACGGACAATTCTTGGCAGAAGATCAAAAAAGCGAGTTGAAATTGTGACAAATTTAGAAGAGGAAGAGAAAGTGGGAAAGATTAAAATATTTAATTTTGGAAAGTAAGGTAAAGTAAAGTAAAGTCTAGTAGAAAATTTGGAATATAAAAAAGGGTGAAACTGGATAATTGAAGGAGAACTTCGAGGTAGGAAAAGGAGAAAGAAAGTTAGCGAAAAGGGAAAACTATCCCATGGAAAGGAAGTTGGCGGTTATTTATATGCATAAAACTCTTTGTATAATTGATTTAAAAGATTTTAGCTGGATTTTTTTGGCCCTACTTTAAGTAAGGCTTCCCAAACAAATAAATAATTTCACTTCCCTATTCGGGAATACAAATTTGTTCTTTTATCCATAAAAGCTATCACCGTCGGATTAGCTTCAGAAGGTTTGTAATTTTCTTCAACAACAAAAAGAATTGCTAGGTACAACGTCCCTGTGACAATCAAAATCGTTTAATAATAACTTGAATTAGCCGTGGTGGCAGCATCCGAATGCTACTCGGGGTAACACTTCGAATTCGATCTTCAAATGTCGTTGTGTCTCCTTTTGTGTTGACATTCCTATTGCAACCAAAAGACATAAGTCATTTTTTTATGTCGTGCCGGTCGGGTTTTCTTTTCGGTGTGCGTTTGTTGTTTTAAAAAAGAGAGATTAAAGTCAAAATTAAATAATTTGGTTGACGCTTCGCGGGAGAAAAAGTGTAACACATTCAAAGACTTTAGGGTATATAGTTTGTGGTAGCAAATTCGTAAAATCACTTTGGGCCTTACCAATAAACAAACACTTAGCACGCGTTTTGATAAATGCTAGATTTTGATAAATGTCGAGTTAATTTGTGTATTTACCATTAACCAAATTAAACACACCTTTAACTAATTAGCGCCCTATTACAAAATCTTGTACAGTATTTGTCAAAAAAGAAGGTTTTTTTTAAATACAAAAATTCTATATAATACTGAAATAAATCAGCCAAGTAGAAGACTTAGCATTAAGAATTGGTCTTGTTAAATTATTAATTCAAAATAATTTGTCAAATAGATAGCTATTGAAATGACATTTATGTTATTTTGCAAAAAAAAATTCTGGCTCAAAACAGAGATTTAAACTTTCAAACTTCAAATTAAAAAGTGATAATTTGATAAGTCGACTACGAGGTTCATCATAAATCTTGTTTCGAGAGGACATCACCTAAGATAAAGTTTTTCCAAATCGCGGGATTTCCATAATGTGTTGGTGCTATTGATGCCAGGTACCCGGGTCAAAGTTAAGAAACCTGGTCAGGAGTTCAAGGCACGACATAGATGCCGAAAAAAAAACTTTTATTCAATAAATGTCCAGGTGGGTAATCCCATGAAAAAGTGAACATGACGATGTTGTTCGCTAATTTCAAAATTAGAATTGCAAAATTCTTACAAGAAACAAACATACGGCTGAAAATATTATAAAATTATAATAGGGTCAACCCTTTATTTTTCACTTGAAAACGTGAAATAACGTGAGTTACCGACTTTTTTTTAACGTGAGTTACCATGTATTTTATTAAATTTGTATAAAATATTTTCAGTAATTTAAAGTTTCTGTATGGTTATAAATTTATTTTTGTATCTATGCGAAAAATGTGAAAGGTGCTGCCACAAAACCAGTGTCCGAAATGGGTAACGTGAATTACCAACATGTTTTCGTATCTTTTACCAAGAAAGAATTTTTTTGTCGCCTAAATTTTTATTTTTTCCTTACATTCGAAGTCATTATCATGTATGGAGTTTTTATTTTATTTTATTTATATTTAAATAAGTAGGACATTTTTAATAAAGAAGCTCGTAAAACTCTCCCAAATGTAACGTGAGTTACCATGGAATTGCCCAGACATGTATGTATATTTTTATTTTGTGTTGCATGCATGAATATAAATTAAGGAATCCTTAGGTCATGAAACGAGATTTTCGTTCAAAGTGAACTTGAACCCATTAGGTATATTGAGCTAGCATAATGATGATTAAAAATATATACCGACGGACAAAATTTTTTGAGAATTTTTTTTCGAAATATTTTTCGAAATAAAAAAACTGTTCCTAAATTTCAGGACAACACTTAATTTGTGACTCAGACCCGTTTAAATAATCCAAATCGATTAAGTTGTTTTGAAATGACATCGCTTGTAAATAACACTTACTAGAATTTCATTCAAACTTTAATGAAAATGCAAAATGCTGCACGGAAAGAATTCTTGGATCAGATCACGAAAAATTAGCTGCAAATTACGAAAAATTAATCCCGATTTATACATTGGCTTGGGATATCGTAATTTACGACTATTTGTGTGCAATTTGAGAAACTGATCAAAATGAAGATATTGATACCTACTCAAAAATCGTAAATCAATTATTCAATTATACTTAATTATTCTATCGAGAGAAAACAAAAATTGCAAACAACAAATAGCAATTTGATCCAAACATGACTCAATTGCAAAATTTGTAAATTTGCAAAAAAGATTTGTGATCACCATTTTTTTCGTGATATCTTTGAAAGATCAATCTTGCTCAACTCTTTATCTTGCAGGTTTTATTTTTATTTTTTTTTAAATAAATACTTTTCGCTTGCTTGACTCTACTTGGATTTGAACTCGCAACCCTCCAGTTTCGGAGCGAGCATGCAACCACTTTGCCAATTTGCAATATAGATCGTTGGTCTCACACATTAACAATTAGATACATTCCATGTTGTGGTGCTTTATCTCATCGAGAAGTTAATTGCGACAAGAAAGTCGTAATTTACTATTTTTTTTTTGTGGTTTGCAACTATTCTCATGGAGTTGCGAATTGCAAAAAAACTGGTAAATCAGTTATAATGCCATGTAAATTACAAAATATTTATTGCAAATCAATATTTTTATATGCTGTTTGTGAAATTATTCTTTTGGAGAGTAAATTAACCCGAAAAAGTTGTATTTTGCTATGAAAAGCACAAGCTTGAATCATGAATTTTAATTGCAAATCACGAAAAAAAAATTTTGCTATTTGCTACAATTTGAATGTAAAATTATCAGTTTTTGTATTAATTTGGGATTGAAATGCATTGAATTACAAATAAAACATGATTCGTAAATTGCAACTGTAAATCGTGAGTCATTTCAAAACTACTGGTTTTTGAAACGTTTCTAAGTCTTAAATAAAACTTACATCTAGGACTTGTTTCGTTATATTTAATTTAAAACTTAAAAACGTTTCAATAATTGAAAAAAGCCAATTTTTTGAAATGACACCATTTTGGGTTTTATTCTTTAAGAATTTCATTGAAATTTTAACGAAATTCTGATAAGTGTTATTTATAAAGCAATATCATTTCAAAACTAATTAATTTTTATTATTTAAGTTATGTTTTAAATTTTGAGAATCATTTCCAACTCAAAAAAATATTTCGAAAAATTTCTATCTAGAATAATCTTTTTCATCGTTTGTCATTAATGTAGAATGATTTTATCAGATTGTTGTATTATTTTTGTTTCTGTTATACTACGTTTCTTTCATTAGGCCAAATGAGGTAATTTGGTTGAAAATTTCCAAATTTGATACTAAAGGACCTCATTTCCCATAGAAATTCGAAACGAAATAGTTTCAACCAAATTTGCGCAAAATTAGGAAATTAAGTCAAAACCTGAACACACCCAATTGGCTACAGTTTGAAGAGCTCTGAAGAGGTTTTGTATGAAAATGTCAGAGTTCAATGGAAGTAAAAATAAAAAACAACAACAAAAAGCGTTTAACCGCCAGTTGAAATTCAAAAATGAAATGAGCTGTCAAACGAAACTACCAAATTGCAAATGAAAACACTTTTTTTTTTGATTTGCGAAATTACGTCATTTCGGCTCTAATAAAAACATGGTATTAGGTTGCATGTGATGCCAACCAGCCCATAACACGATGTAGAACGTTGGAGAGGCTTGGCACACGATTCTCGAATATGGCGAGAATCGTCTATTTGCCACCGTTTACAAAACATGGATTAACAAGGAGGAGTTATTCTGACTGTTGGTAGGTACCCTGCATCAAAAATATTGCTGACGGCATTTAGGGCATCAGCAACACTCTCCGATCCAGCACATATTCAGACAAGAAATCAGATTGAAAAATTGTTTGGACAGCTGAAAAATTATAGATGCTGTTTCAATGGCATTCAGCTAAATTATGAGATTGCCAAGGCTTCCATAATTGTGGTATTCATTCAACATAACACATCAAAAGAATTTTCAAACGGTATGCATGCAATTAAAAAACAAAAATTTTAAGATGACTCTTCAGCGAGCATCTCCGAAGAAGAAATCCTGTCTGACGATGAAAATGATGATGGTTTTGTATTGTTGCAGGGAAGAAGATTGACTTGGCGATTTTATAGATCCATGTTTATTCCAAAAGGAGTACCTCGTGACATGATGGTTAGTGCGAAATGTCTGTGTTCGATTCCCAGCCACGAAAGTCTGTGTTCGATTCCCAGCCGCTGCCACCTAAAAACAGAAATGTTTTTCCCGAGGTACTGCCTCTTGTAAGGAACTGACAAATCCTCCAAGAGTATATTTGTCATGAATATGTGCTTCTCATCAAGCCGTTCGGACTCGGCAAAAAATTATAGGCCCCCTCCATTCCTGCCAATAACATGCACATAGAAATGGTTAAGAGTTGTAAGTTACTACGCCCTGGTTCTCCCCGAGCTGTTGCGCTACAATTGAAGAATTAGCGTAGTAGAGTCCTCTTTACTCATGCTTCGATTGTTTATACTCAAACCTTTTATCATATTAATTGATACAACAAAAAATAATAATTCTTGTTTCTAAGAAATAGTATTTTAATTAAATTCACATAAAAGTACCAAAAAAAGAATCCAAAACACTAAAAATAACAGACAACAAAACGAAAAATTGCTTTTTAATTTAAAACTTTTTTTGTATATATGTATAAGGGTGGTCATTATTTAAAAAAGTTTTTAAAACTCTTTTTTTTGTTCATTCACATCTTTAAACATTACTCTATTTTTGTTTTAACCTAGCTAACGCTGAGCTTGAAATTGGTGGTCCTATGAGAGTTAAGGTTTATTGAAATCCTTTTATAGCTCCAAAAACAATAGCACTTGCTGTACAACAATTAAAAAAAGCTTATTGACCTCAAAAATTGCTCGAACTATTTCGATAAAAAAATTCTAAAAATGTTTGCTAATTTCTTGAATATTTTTAAAAGTCCTGAATTTCCAAGCAACTTGAACTTGAACTTGAATAGAATCCGATCCGATTACCCTGAAATTTTTGTGTACACGTTTTTTAAAGTAGAAGAACAAAAACATAGTGCTCAGAAAAATCAAACCATTTCTGTCCTCCATTAAAATAAGGGCCACCCTAATATGTATAGAATAAAAACAACTGTTGAACAGTATTCGGTTGTAAAGCAGCAACCCCGGTTGAATTTTCTTTATTTCTCTTTTAGAATCAATCCACCTATCCGCATGAACTCAAAGCATCAGCCTGCCATTTTAGCTGAAAACGGAAAAATGAAACAGTTTGAGCAAAATGAAAAGTTATTACTTTGCGATTTTTTTGTCTGGAGCTGGAGCACAGATAGCGTTTTCATCATTCAAATAAACTTGAAATAAACTTTCCTGTTCCTGTCCGTTCCTCTTTCATTTCCTTCATCTCAAACTTAGAGGCATTGAGAGCTCGATATAGACAGAAAGAAATGCAAGGGTCCTTTAAATGGAGGAATGGCATCCGTCATAATATGTAACGTTTGGCGTTGCCATGTCGTCATTCTTTCCTAGCACGAAAGCTCTTTTTTAAAGGAAACTTTTTTTTCTTTTATGATACACTGAAGGGAGAGAAAATTGTGTTAAATTAAAAGCAAAATTATTAAATAAATATAACATTATCGGTCTTTAATTCAAACTAATAAAAAACGGTCTCGAGATTCTGTCTGTCCAGTGTGTTTGGTTACAGTCACGTAGCTTGGATGATTTTTTCAAACTTAGTATACAGCATTATTTGGTTATTCTCCAGACGCTTGTTAATATTTTCAAACCAAAAACAACGGTACATTTACATTCCATACAAGTTTTTAAATAAATAAGATTTTATTTTTCTCAAAAACAGGCTACAATTTTGTGTTAAAACAGTCCCAAGGAATTACTTTCCGTGAGGGCTACCTTTGGATGAAACCCCTATTTTCGAAAAAAGGTTATAAATTGTATATTGTACCTCCCATTAATTTGCCAGGTAAATGCTTAGACATCCGATGTTCTTGAAAACGAAAAAACTGATTTTGTTTATTTTTCTCATAAAAAGCTTTTACGAAATGTTAAAAGTGTTGTTTCCTAAAAATTTTCCAAATCAAATATTTTTGAATATTTAAGAAATTAAAAACTGAATATATATTTGAAAAATGAAACGGACGGTATCATTTTTTAACCTAGCATATTTTAGAATTTAGACACATTAATAGTTGGTAAACATTTTTCCAAGTGTATAAAAGGATAACACTATACTTACACTCGTTCACCAGCCAAATGAATTTTGTGTTCCTATGTCCTCGCTATCGTCTGTTGTACAAAAGGACTGCTTGAATTAATAAATAAATTCCAATTTTTTTTTGTTTGTCTTTTGTATGTCCTTCTCTCCATCAACCCACGGTGCTTGCTTTTATAAAACACAAACATCGAATGCATGAGAAAAATGCAGAGGTTTGGGCTTGGGCGGGCAAAACCAACTTAAATACATAAAGATAAAGTTTCGTCTATCGTTTTATTTGAATTCATTTTGTAAATTTCATTTTTATAACTTTCAAGAATATGAATTCAGGAGTTTTATATTAAAAAGAAGATTAAGAGTAGTTGAAAGAATTTTTGAAGGTAGAAACTATATACAAAGTATTATTTGCTTGGAAGACGCAGAATTACTCTAATTCATTAAATGATCATTGGCAGGTTTATTTTTTATTTTTTAAATTTGTAAAAAAAAACAAAGTAAAGATCTATAAATTGAAAAACAGATTAAAATATGCTATTGAAAGTTCTTTTAAATATCATGAATGAATGATTGAATGAAATATCGGGGGTTGTTGCACTGCGACCTTAAGATCTATTGTGCCCCCACCTTAGACTGGATGAGGTTGCTTATTCTACAGTTCTTCCTCCAATTTATATCCCTAAAAGACATTTAAGTAGTTGGAGAACTTTCAGAGAGGAAAGATCACTCTCTTCTACCTGGTAGTTTCACCACATTTTACTGTGCAGCAGAATCTGCATGTTGGACTGCTAACTTCACCAAGGATATTTAGGTGTCTTTTAAGTTTAGAGTGCCCGGGGAGGAGACCAGATATTTTCCTAAGGTTGTTTCTGGTTTGGTTTGAGAGTATAGTTTACTATTTCACCTTCCCACTCCTTTTTATTACTTAACTTCATTTGAAAGTTCTTCGCGAAGTTGTATCTCTTACTCATGCCATCTCATGGAATGTCAATAAGATTTGTAACCGCTGACTTTGGAATGCAGTCCCTAACCCTGAGACTGATGCATTTACCAGTACGAGTTCCTTCTTTGGCAAATCTCATGATGGCTCCCTTTGCATCACTTGCTATAGCTTCATGTAGGGGGGATAGATGAAGGATAACTTCCATGGCTGCTGTTGGGCAAGTTCTCATTGCTCCAGTTATGCATAAGCATGCGAGCCTTTGGACTTTTTCTAGTGATTTCCTAGTTGTGAGCAATTCGGTTCTTTTATGCCATGCGATCGCACCATAGGTAATGATGGGTCTTACCATCATGGTGTACATCCACCAAAGGATGTTTGGCTTGCAGCCCCATGATTTGCCTGCTAGTCTTTTGCAAATCATGAGGGCTTTTGTGGCTTTCCCGATGGTTATTTCTGCGTGTGTATTCCATAGGAATTTACTGTCTAGTGTGATATCTAGATATTTAACCTTTTTGTTTGGATTATTTCGCCCCCCATCCGAATGGGTTTCATGCGTGGCAGAAGTCTTTTCTTCGTAAATGGTATTATCGTCGTCTTGGGAGGATTAATAGATAATCCAACAGATATGCACCATTTTCTTGTAATAGCTAGTCCCCTTTGAATAATGTCACAGAGGATTTTTTCAAACTTCCCTGAGGCTGTGATGACTATATCATCAGCAAAACCCATACAGTTAATGCCTTGAGAAGCAAGCTTTTCTAGCAGTTCATCAACTACAAGACTCCACAGCAAGGGTGATAGTACCCCTCCCTGCGGACAACCTCTTGTTGTTAAGATTTACCGCGTATTTGGGCCTGCTGGTGCCTCAACTGTTCTAGTGGCTAACATCTCACCAATCCATGTGGATATGGTGCTGGCCTCACCTTTCCTTACAAGAGCTTCGAAGTATGCTAGTTAGATAAGGCATAAGATGAATTTACCCTGTTGTAATGGGGCTGGAAAGATACCATCCGCACCTGGTGATTTAATAGGTTGAAAGGTGCTAATTGCTCTATCAATCCTTCTACTTGAACAGATTGTTGCAGCAAATTTCTAGTCCTCTTTTTTAGGATTGAGAGGTGTTCTCTCTACCGAGTTCCCTTCTAGAAATAGACTACCTGGAAAGTGCGTGTTAAGCAGGAGAGTAGACCTCTGCTCTTCATTCTCTGTAAAGCTTCCATCATCATACCTTAAAGCTAATGATGAAATTGTCTTCTCTTTTGCAAGAGGTTTATGCAATCTAGAAGCAGTAGGGGTTGAGGAAATATTCTCACAAGAAGATGCAAAATTATTCTTCTTGGCTTTCTTTAGCTCCTTGCTATATATTGTAAGCTCTGCGGACTACCTCTGACATTTCCTCGTTCTTTTTGCCTCATTAAAGAATTTTCTTACCTTGGATCTTAGTGCTGACAGTTTATTGTTGCACCACGGAGCATCTTGACAACTGAGTTCGTATGCCTCTTGTATGGCCCTACTAAATTCACTAACACTATATTCCAATTCAAAGTGACTAGTCATCCTGCTAGCTGGGCCTATACGTTCCAGGTTTGATTTCAGAACAGTATTGTATAGGTTCCAGTTTGTTCTCTTAGGGTTCCTCCCAGAGGTATTCTCTGTAAGAAGGCCTTCCAAGTTGAACACAATAATTCTGTGGTCGGACATCCAGGGCTCCTCAGATACCCTCCAGTCCCTTGTAGGACAGCCTTTATTCGGAGTTCCAATAGTTATATCTAGAACTTCTTTTCTTACTCTAGTAATAAAAGTAGGGGTATTCCCTACGTTAATTATTTCTAGATTTTCAACCAACCAATAAAGTCTAAAAGGTACTCACCTCTTTGGTTTATGTCGGTGCTACCCCATGTTGTATGGTGGGCGTTAGCATCGCATCCAACAAGTAGCGGTAGCTTCCTTTTTGTGCAGTGATCCACCAGCCAGAGTTGGGGTCGTCGGTGAATTGGGCGGAGGTGGTTATTGCTGGTTGGTGGGAGGAGCATTAACCTGTCATTTTCCGAAGGCCGTAAAGAGGTACCTTCCCAAATTTGTAGTGGAGCAGGTGGTTTGCTCTGACTATGGTCTCCACAGACCGAGCATCCATGGTGATCAACAGCAGCTGCCTTTGCCCCCTTTGGTGCTTTTAACCACCCTCCAGGTTTGGACATCAAGTCCCTCGTTTTGGGCTTGAATAAACGCCAAGGATTTCTTGTCGTCCTGCCCCATACTCCTTGGCAAGAACAACATGATAGTGTTCCTCTTCGGGATTTCATCTCCCTTGCACATTACCAACTTCATGCCCTTCCAAGTGCTCAGCTTCGATACACTCTCCCTCAACCACTCCGCTGTTTCAATTCCAGAGCAGTCAACCAAAAGTAGACCGGTTCTGAAGTACAGACCATTGAACTTCAGTTTATGCTTCCAGTCGAGAGAGTCTTCCTCAATTATGGCCTCCTCAAGTGCCGACAGCTCGCTGATATTCAAAGTTACCTCAGGATAGTTCTCCGACAGGACAGCTATTCTGACGCTCAAGGCTGCACTTGCATACGAGAGCCTTCCTTCTACGGTTTTCGTTTTTCTTCCCTTTTGCGCCTCTCTTTCATCTCTCCCACTTTATTCCTTGCTTCCTGGGGGGACATCTCCTCTGCTAGAAAGCGAAAGTACCAATTTGTGCCTCCTCTACTTAACCCCTTCCTTAATGGGTCATCCAGGGCACATGGCGCTCCCAGTTCTGAAAGTGTAAAGTTTCTGCGGCCATACCGATTATATTGGCTTCGTTGACTTCACTTCTACTTGCCCGGGAGGTATTCTCCCCATGCTGGTAGACACTTCATGTTGAGTTGCGTTTGCCTCTAATCATAAAGTCTATATTATTATTGTTAACAACAGCAAAATCAACAAGAATTTGTCTTGAATTTGTTTGGCTCTGAACCTTTGGCACCTCATATATGGGAAATTTGATATTTTAGAATGTCATCTAATTGGTCAGTAATTGGTCAAGAAAGGTCAACTAGTCCTAGAAATTGATCAGCCCTTGATAACTAGTTATAAAGACTTAAAGTTTCTCAAGGTCACTCAAGGTCACGCGCGATTTTTGGCACCTCATTTATGGGAAATTTACAAAAAAAAGATGCCATCTGAAAGATTTGTAGATAGTGATAAAAGGTCAACTATTTTCAGTAATTGGTCAGCTATAGTTTTTTTTCTATGAATTTTCAAAACTCGTTTCAAGGTCACAAAAAAAACTTTTGGCACCTCATTTGGGTCATTTTAAATAAACAAGTATGCCATTTGAAAGGCCATTTCACGGTCATAAAAGGTCAGCTATTTTCAGAAATTGGTCAGGCATAGTTTTTTTTAAAGAATTTTTAATTTATTTAAAAAAAAATTTCAAGGTCATAGCGATTTTTGGCACCTCATTTATGGGAAATTTGCAAAAAATATATACCATCTGAAAGATCTCTAGATCTATATAAAAGGTCAGCTATTTTCAATAATTGGTCAGCGATAGATTTTTTTAATAATTTTTTTTTAAATTTCAAGGTCATAGCGATTTTTGGCACCTCATTTATGGGAAATTTGGGAAAATTGCATACATTCTGAAGGATCTCTTGATCTATATAAAAGGTCAGCTAGTTTTAGTAATTGGTCAGCCATAGATTTTTTTTAATGAATTTTTGTTCAAGGTCATAGCGATTTTTGGCACCTCATTTATGGGAAATTTGGGAAAATTGCATGCCATCTGAAACATCTCTAGATCTATATAAAAGGTCACCTAGTTTCAGTAATTGGTCAGCCATAGATTATTTTTTACGATTAAACAAAAAAAAAAATTCAAGGTCACGAACGATTTTTGGCACCTCATTTGGGTAATTTTCCAAAAAAAAATATACTATGTGATAGGTTACTCGGTCATCATAAAAGGTCAGTTAGATTCAGTAATTGGTCAGTCATATTTTTTTTTTAATTAATTCTTAAAGTATTTGTATGTAGGTCACAGTATAGATAGATTCGGGTAATTTAAAAATTTTTTAAATAGATATAGATCCAATAGATTCTGAGAAAATCATGGTGGATTAAATTTTGTCAAAAAATTTATTAAAATTTCCATAATCGATGGGTACGATTTGAGTTTGGCTGCATCTCTTCTTTAAGAAACCAAGTTTTTGAGGTGCCGGGGTAAGGGAATGACCGCCATCTTGAAAAAGAAAGTGTTTGGTTTAATCCACCATGATTTTCTGAGAATCTATTGCTTGTATGAAAAAAAGTATGCTAATCTTTTTTTGTGTAGAATGACATAAGCCAAACTTTGTACCTTCACATTTTTTGTCAAAAAAACTTATAATTTTCGAGAAATTAAGAAAAAAACTGAATTAAACCCCCTTTAACACCCCCAACAAATTTAAGCCCCGGTCCAAATTGACGGAACTTTTCAGGAAATGGTTAAGACGTCAACACAAAGCTCTCTACCAAAATTCAGCTTTGTCGGAATTTTTTCGAAGTGAAAGTCTAATTTTCCTGGGCTACAGACAAACCAAACTTTTTTTTTTGCGTCTTAATGCAAAAAATTGCTGGCAAGGCGACACCTTCGATTATTACCATTGCCAAGCTCTTATTAGCGTCAAAGTAATTTTTTCTAGGGTTTTTTAACAACTAGATTGTTTTTACATTGCGCATTAATTTGCGCATGACTAGGCACTGCTTTCATGTTCAAAATTAGCTACTAACATTCTCGTATACTACTGATGAAAATTCAAAAACTCATATAAAAACGTCCATGACTGACCAATTACTGAAACTAGTTGACCTTTTATCGCGATCTACTGGCCTTTTAGATGGTATAAATTTTATGCAAATACACCCCAAATGAGGTGCCAACTATCTATACTGTGACCTACATACAAATACTTTAAGAATTAATTAAAAACAAAATATGACTGACCAATTACTGAATCTAACTGACCTTTTATGATGACCGAGTAACCTATCACATAGTATATTTTTTTTTGGAAAATTACCCAAATGAGGTGCCAAAAATCGTTCGTGACCTTGAATTTTTTTTTTAAATAAATTAAAAATTCATTAAAAAAAACTATGCCTGACCAATTTCTGAAAATAGCTGACCTTTTATGACCGTGAAATGGCCTTTCAAATGGCATACTTGTTTATTTGAAATGACCCAAATGAGGTGCCAAAAGTTTTTTTTGTGACCTTGAAAGGAGTTTTGAAAATTCATGGAAAAAAAAACTATCGCTGACCAATTACTGAAAATAGTTGACCTTTTATCACTATCTACAAATCTTTCAGATGGCATCTTTTTTTTGTAAATTTCCCATAAATGAGGTGCCAAAAATCGCGCGTGACCTTGAGTGACCTTGAGAAACCTTAAGTCTTTATAACTAGTTATCAAGGGCTGATCAATTTCTAGGACTAGTTGACCTTTCTTGACCAATTACTGACCAATTAGATGACATTCTAAAATATCAAATTTCCCATATATGAGGTGCCAAAGGTTCAGAGCCAATTTGTTTCATGTTGAATACCACAGCGACGACAATTGTCGGATGAGATTTTCTGATCATTCACTATGAACTTGAGATATGATGCGTACAGCTCGTTGGGATGTCTTCCATGGAGAGGTTTACTCTTCCAGTTGCTGATAAGTGTTTGTTGTATACGCTGTGTTGGCTGGTCTAACTGGCTCGCATATTTCATGTTTGCTGGAGTGAAGTTTTCATCTGAATGAAGAATATCTTTGTGAAGATTTGACGTTGATGCCTGCGTAATAGCTAAAAACCTTATAGTTTTGCTTTTCGATATAGATACTTAGATACTTAGTCATCAGCGTTCTTATTCTTCTATCTAAACCGTCTAAATCTGTCGTCCATGTCCATGATACTATACCTGCAGAATAAGTAATTATGGGGATAGCATATGTGTTAATAGCTGTCACCAAATTTTTGGAATTCAATAAGGTTTTCAGCAGTTGTTCCAATCGATTCTTAAAAATTTCACTTAAGCGTACTTTAATTCCCAAGTATTTGTAAAATTTTCCTTCTTCCAATGGGTTGATAGCTTTTCCGGTGGTCATTATTTACTATCTAATCCTTTGGACATCTTTCCCCTGAAGATTTGGGTAGTTTTGCACTTTTCTATACCATACTCCATTTTAATGTCAATGGAGAATTTCTCGATAATTTTGAGCAGTTTTCTAAGCTGTTTGCAGTGCTGGCATATAATTTGATATCATCCATGCACTGTTTTTAATCTGGAAGCCCTATTTACTCTTATTTAAAAGAGATGAGAGTGGGTTGAGCGTTGAGGGAAAAACAAAACCAGAGTGGGCTAAGACTCTCTCCTTGGAAGATACCTCTTTTGATTTTTATTAATCCAGATGTTGAGTTTTGGGCTCGTAACTTCTTGCAACATTTTGACATAACGTTTTCGCAAAAAGTCACAATTTGCGGATTTATTTTATAAAATCTCAGAGTTTCAATCAACCAGCCACAACAAAAGCCTTCTTGTAATCTATGAAAGCCGCAAAAAGATTTCGTTAGCGGGCACACGCTTGGCCAGTGACTACGGCATCAGCTAACAGTTCTTTGCAGCCAAGTGCTCCTTTCACATAGCCTTTTTGTTGTTCAGCTATGATATGATTGCTTGAACAGTGCTTATTGATGAGTTCAGTGACACATGATGGTGTTAGCTTATAACAAGTGTTAAGGCAGGTGATAAGTTGAAATCTTGAAGGGTTTTTTGCGTTGTCATCTTTTGAAATAAGGAAGGTAACTCCTTCGCACAGATAATCCGGAATGCAAATTGGGTTCTGTAAGAATCTGTTTATCTCACGTCTCATGATATCGTGTAGAGCTGAAAAAGATTTAAGTCAGCAATTGTGAAGGCCATCGATACCAGAAGCCTTCCAGCTATGAAGCCTTTTCACTATACTATTTGGAAATCTTCGCTCGATACATAGAAACCTAGCATTGGTGTTATTCGGGAGATTTCCTCATTTTGTTCTAATAGCTGAGAGGATTGGTTATGATGTGAAGTTGATGACCAAATTCCCGCCCAAAATTTTTCTAGGCTCCTCATATTATTAGGGCGTTGATTGGCATTCCCAGTGTTGCCTCTGCATCTATCAAAGAACTTCTTCTGTGATGTTTTAAAAAGGTTGTTGTCTTCTTTCCTCTGTTTTGATTCCTCATATCGCCTAAATCTTTTAGCATATAAGCTGATCTGCTGCTTTACTGTGTCAAGTGCTTTTTCAGAAGTGCTGTTGATTCTTTTGATTAAATACAAAATTCAGTTCTGCCTCAAGTTTTTTTCTTTGATCGATAATTTTTGTTTAAAGTATACGATATAGTAATACTATTGTCAAATTAAGTCGAGTTAAGTGCTTTGGTAATTTTGTTTGAGAGCTCATTTCATTTTTTAATTTAAAACTCACTGTTAATTACCTTTTGGTTTTTTGTTTCTTTGACATTTTCATAAAAAATATTTTCAGAGCTCTTCGAACTGTGCCCATTTGGGTGTGTTCGTCAGGTTTTGACTTAATTTTCTGCTTAAATTCGTGCAAATTTGGTTGAAATTATCTCATTTCGAAGACTGAATTTTTATGGGAAATTTGATTATTTCGAATCGAATTTGGAAATTTTTAGCAAAATTACCACCTGAAAAATACGTAAAAGTATCATCATCAACAGACGGGAAGACGTGTATAGACCACAGCTTTAAATAGAAATAAATGCTCCAAATGACACCAACACATTTTAAAGACTCACAAGATCATAAGCTGCTTATGCCAAAACTCTTGGAAGACCGATAGATAAAGCTTTGGAAGCACTTCATAAATGCTCCAAATGACACCAACACATTTTAAAGACTCACAAGATCACAACCTGCTTATGCCAAAACTCTTGGAAGACCGATAGATAAAGCTTTGGAAGCACTTCAAGCACGCTTACCAAAGATAAAGAATGCAGTTTTTACAAAAATATAATCGAAAACCGGAGTCAAACTATTTAAACCTGCAAAACAGACCATCTAAAAAAACTGTTGTCAAAGACAATTGTTGAAAAATCCATAATGAATTATGAAAAAAAAAAATTGGGCCTATAACAATGCTGCTGAGAGATTCTAAGTGTAAGTGGTGAATACTAGAATTTTAATATTTCGAGATCTAACAGACGATTCTTCACTTTTCTCCACTATGAAGTCAATAATATTTCTCCATAATTCATACAGAAATTTGCACGGTAACGTTAATGGACGTTTTTAGTAATTCTAGTCGAAAAATCAACCATAATATTTTTTTTTTCGTTCTAAGGCCAAGTACGCTGCTGATGCGAAACGAAAAATCCCATACAAAAATGACAACGAAATCATAAACTAAAAATTTAGTTTTACTTTTCGTTCTGCAGTACACTGTTCGATGAACTAAATTGATAATTTTTTCATATATTTAACCAAGAATCTTTTTGGTACAAAATACACACAAATTAAAAATCTTTACCTTTACATTATAGTTTCTCCAATTATAAGTTAAACATTTTTACAAATGTAACGTTATAAGACCGCGCGGCGTATATGTTAATTGCAAACGGTTTACTGAATTATGCCAATTTGCTAACAAAAAACACTATTGACTTTTCTATATTTAAGAATATCAAATGTACCTACATGAAATTTTTGGATGGAAAATATGATATTGTATAGTTCTGACCGCGTAGTCGTTGAGCAACAAGCAACACTTGGTTCCTAACAATTAAAACAAAAATAAGTTTTTCACTATCAACGACAGCCAAATAATCCATGAATGAACAAAGATACTCGTACCTACCTCGGTGCCCGGTGCAACCACTCAAAACAAAATATTTGGTAAAATGTTGTTTTACCTTTTAAGAGACATACGAGTACATAGGTATGCGTTTGTCTTTAAACATGTATTTTATAACGTTTTATTAGAAGAGAGATAAGTTCCTAAGACTTTTATAGACGTGAGCTGCGAGACCCTAAAAATGTAAAAAAAAAAAAACTGTCATTGTGGACATATGTGGATCAGTCGCCTTTTGTTCGACAGTTTCTTTGATATTAAAAATCGCTTGGAGAGCAAATACTATTCAAACAAACAAAATAACCTCAATTTTCCACTAAAACATAGCTCTATGTGAATTTGTGAATTAGGTTTTTCCAAAATTATTGTACCTATCTTACCGCAGCCAGCTAGGTTAAGGCGATGTTTGTTTGAACATGTGTTTTCAATATGGACTCCAACGACACACTGTGTGGCCGATGGTATGAAAAATTGGCTAAAATAACTTTATTCAAATAATAACCTTAAGCACCAAATGCAAGTGGTATTAACGGTTTTTATTCCACGATATTTGCTTGGGTGAGGGAGTTCTTTAACCGTAAACTTACGCTTTTTTAAAGGTCATTCGTTTTTCACTTTTAAGTAGAGCACGTGGGTATTGTTAGTTTCAGTTTAAATTTTTCAAAAACAAGAGATACAATTTTGAAATAATTATGGAATCACTAGCAATAAATAAGCATCACATTCACATTTTCGTTTTGTATTTTGAGTGTATATTGTGGTTGATATAATTTCGTGAATCCAATGTCTTAAAAGCAATTTGTTTGATATGAGTATCATATAAGGAAGTAGCATGAAAGTATACACTTAAGTGTAAAATTCGATTTCGTGATTTTATTGTTATAGTTATTGCTGCGAGAGTGTCATCTTTCATGGCAACTTAAAAAAAAATGCACATATTTGCACTTTTTTCACTAAAACCTTCTTATTGTATCGCAAAATATTCAGGAAAGTTCAAAAATGTTCAACTTTTTTTAGACTCTAGCGGAACAAAATGTCTGAAAAAGGTAAAAGATGATAGAGTTTGTTATAGGCTTTGTTTTTAAAGAAATATCTCGAAAAACGTACAAATGAGCTGCGTTTTTGTGGTTTTATAATCGATTTCAAAAGCAGGTGGTCAAATTTGTATAGAATAAAGGACAGATTTTTGTCAAATTACCATTTGAATGGAATTTGCGATGCAAATGAGTCTTGCACCGTTTTCGAAAACGTCAAATCAAGGTCAATTTGATCGTGAAATGATCGTCATTTTTTGACGCAGATTGCAACCGTTATATGCAATTGTCCTGCTGGAGCTTAATGGGTTTTATTAACGCCATTTAATTTATTCCCAAACGCATTTAAGGTTTACCAAAATGTCTCTGGCTTCTCGTCAAAAAGATTTTTACTTTACAGCTGCACCGCAGATGATGTTTTCGAACTTGTGACTTGAGAAGTTCGCGTTAAAGAACATTCTGCAAATGCATATTTGACACAGATGACAGTTTCAAAAACGGCCTTCGATTTTCAGGTAATGATGACGCTTCTAAATTGGTGGAAAAAGTAACCGACACAAGACAAAATGACGAATACTATATACGATGGTTTGAAATCAAATAAACCTTTCTAAACCTATTCAGCTTTCACCAGATGAAACTACGTATATCTATGTTTTTAGATGCCCAAATTACAACTCATCAATCTAATATTATAAGATGTAAAGGCAAGGCAAGATTTCCTATAGGCCAGGATTACACATTACACATGTAAGTTTTACTTGCCCCTTATGTAAGTCTTACAGAAGCAACTTACAATCGGCTTTTCATTTAAGATGAACTTACATTAAGAATTACTTTCGTAGGTTTTAAAACTAAGCACTGCCGTTTGAGTAAGCTGTTAGTTGAAACAAACGTATTTCTACTTGTAAGTTTTTCACTTGTAGTTTTACCGAAAAATGCTTTCGTAAGTAACTTACGAAAGTAAAACTTACATGTGCAACCTTGGCCTTATACTGTGTAATAAATATATTTTTTTAAGTATTTCGTAATGTTATTATATATGTATAATTGAATTTTCGCTATTTCAAGAAAATAAATATATGTTTACATTTAAAATTAAAAGAAAAAGTTAAAAAATAAACAACAATTTTCTTTCACAACAAATTTAAATATTATATATACGCAAAATTGTTTTTATTTATTAACCAGCCCTTAAGAATTTTAAAGTAAGAGCCTAAGAGCCAACGAAATAAAAATTAAAGCCTTTTGCGTAATGGAGACTAAATCAATAACCGTTTGTCTGACTACCCAAACACGTGCCGAACAGGCGTAAAATTTGACTCACATTTTTTGCATCAACTTATTTCAACACACCTATGGTCGGTTGGAAAAAGTGTGCATACAACAAATATTTATTTATTTACATTACAATTTTGAACAATTGTTGTCATAGGTCAAACTCTCTAAAGTCAGTCACTTTTTTTGTATTACATTTCCCAAAAATTTAGCTTGTATAAATTTTCGAATTTGACAAGTAAAAGCTTGAAACGAGCTTATGCTTTTATAAGGCCAATTATGAGTTACACAAGCTCTATACAAGGCTTGTAAATATAAGTTATAAATGGCTTGTAACGGGTGATTTTTTAAGAGGTTTAAAACTTTAAAAAAAAAAACACAAAAAATTCGAAAAAATGAATGAAATATTTATTTGAATCGATAGTTTGAACCTTGCAATTTAATGTTTAAAGATAATTTCATGCAAATGTTGACCGCGGCTGCGTCTCAGGTAGCCCATCCGCTGAGTCCAATTTTGGCATACTCTTTCACACATATCGGCCGGTATCTCACGAATGAATGCATGGATGTTGGCTTCCTGTGCGTCAATCGAAGCGGGCTTGTCCCTATAGACATTAGCCTTGACATACCCTTACAAAAAATAATCTAATGGTGTCAAATCGCACGATCTAGGCGGCCAATTGACCGGCCCGAAACGTGAAATTAACTGTTCACCAAACTCGCCTCGCAATTGCGCCATTGTTTCGCGTGCTGTGTGGCATGTGGCACCGTCTTGTTGAAACCACATATCATGCAAGTCAAGAACTTCCATTTCGGGTAAAAAAAAGTTTGTTATCATCGCTCGGTAGCGTTCACCATTGACAGTAACGCTGCGATTCGCATCAACTTTGAAGAAATATGGCCCAGTAATGCCGCCGGCCCATAAACCGCACCAAACAGTGGCTTTTTCGGGATGCATTGGTAGCTGTTGCAATGCTTCTGGCTGATCTTCACTCCAAATGCGGCAATTATACTTATTTACGTACCCATTCAACCAAAAATGAGCCTCATCGCTGAACACAATTTTTCGATAAAAAAGCGGATCCTCGGCCAGCTTTCCAAGAGCCCATTCACCAAAAATTCGGCGTTGTGGTAGGTCGGCTGGCTTTAGTTCTTGCACCAGCTGTATCTTAAAAGGCTTTACGCCCAAATCCTTCCGCAAAATTTTCCACGTAGTGCTGTAACAAAGGCCTAACTGCTGGGAACGGCGCCGAATCGACATTTCGCGGTCTTCTGTCACACTAGCTGATACGGCCGCAATATTTTCTTCACTACGCACAGTACGTAAACGTGTTGGTGGTTTAATGTCCAACAAAGTAAATTTGGTGCGAAATTTGGTCACAATCTTCCGAATAGACTGCTCAGAAGGTCGAGAGTGCCGACCATAAAATGGAAGCAGCGCGGGATGAACATTTCGAACCGAGCACGAATTTTGATAGTAAAATTCAATAATTTGCAAGCGTTGTTCATTTGTAAGACGATCCATGGTTAAATTGCAAACCAAACTGAAGCTGTTTGACAGTGACACAAGGTACTAAACACACGTCAGCTGTCAAAACCAGTGTTGCCAAAACCAAACCAGCTAAAAAATCACCCGTTATAAGGCCTTCCAAAGTTGTTTACTGAAAATGTTTTTAAATAATAGCTGCTATAAGGCTCTCCACGACAAGTCATTGCAAATAACATGTATAAGGCTTGTTTGTAAAGGCGCTATACAAATTAAAATAATCAGGGAAGATCAACAAGTGTGTCTTATAAAATATTATGCTTATAAAAAAAACAGATTAAAATAAATAAGAACGCTTAGTACACATTGAACATCGAAATACAGAAAAGAAGTGCTTACAGTAACATTGAACTTTTTAGCAAGACTTAAAAATGAATAACTCAAGGCAAAAATTTAAAAGATCTGGAACCTTCCAAATACAAGTGAGAAAAAACAGAGAAGCAATTCTTAAAACAGCCAGAGAAAATTCTAGAAGCTTGGAAGAACAAAGAACAGATATTAGAGGCGTACTGTTCGCTCTGCGTGAACGTTAAGTATATGGTATCAACTTATTCACTTTTGTGGTAGAGTGCTAGACTGGTACGAGGAAGGAATCGAGTTCAAATCCCAGGTAAAAAAAATTTCATTTTTATAATTAAACTACCATTTGACTCATAACAGAATACAGAAAAAAAGGTTTCCGAAGCTGACTGAGGAGAAAAAATACAGTAAAATAAAATGCAATAAAATACAATATCAGAAAAATAAAATAAGAAACCGATAAAAAAAATATTTTTTTTTATTTCAGAATCAGCTTTGCTACAAAATTTTTTTTCTCTCGAACGATTGCTTATGCAAAATATAAACATCCAAGGCAAGCTATTGGCAATAGCTGCCATTAAATGGCTTGGGTAAGGCCTTATTTAAACATCCAAGACAAGCTATTGGCAATAGCTGTCAAAATGGCTTTCGCAAGGCTTTATATAGACATCCAAGGCAAGCTATAGCTTATTCAGCCAAGCTAATAGCAGTTCATGTAAAGCTATTTGCTGCTATAAGACCCGTCAACAAATGTCTTATGGCAGTTAGTTAGCTTGGGTAAATGCACCAAAATAACTTGCATAAGGCCTTTAACTATTTCTATAGCAGCCTGAACATTGCTTGTATAGAACCTTATACAAGTAAATTGTAAGTTGGGTAAAAGACGTCATTGGCCGATCGGATGGTCAATACTTTACATTGAACGAAATAACATGACGGTCAAACTTTATTTGTAAATTTTCACAAAGAACATTTTTACTAAAAAATTCATCACTTTCATACTAATTAAATTGTCTGAGGCTTTTAAAATCGATTATTTCTACTTGTTTATAATCCATTTTTTGTATAATTTTTTTGTTTCGACATATTTTTCCTATAGTTTCATGGTTTTATTAGTATTTCAAAGATACTCAGGATTTCCTTCTGAGTTGTCCACTATATGTAAATATAGATGTATGGATATAGATGTACACATTAACTTTGTACAATTTAATTTAAATCATAGCATTTTGCTTATTTTTTTTTTATTTGAGCTTATTTTCCTAAGACCAACATAAAAATATACAAAAATAATTTTTGCCAACTTTTCATACCATCGGCCACACTGTGCGACGCACGATTGCAGTCGCCCAGCTGCACCTCAATGAAATATAGGGTAAGCTTTTTGCAGGTATATTAATCCTAGTTTGTTGAACCTACCTTTCACCAGCCGAAAAATGGCTTTTGCCTCTTTATAACAGCATTTAATGCTTCTATAAATGGCATGTTTCAATCCTCAGCTTCGACAAAATTTAAAACTAGATATATATATATTTCCTTCGAAGTAGAAGTCTATGTATGCAATATTTTAAAAATCTTTCAAATCTTTTATTTCAATTCCTTTAAATATTTCAGGTAGTTAGAAAAAATTTCTTTTGACTATATATAATTCTAGCTATCTGAGAGTTTCATTGTAAATATTATTATACAAACTCCAACTCATTTTTATGATCAAAGTCAAAAATTACTTTGCAAAAATATACAGACTTTTTTATTAGACACTCGTATATTTCTGCTGGAAATATAGACTGCATGCAAAGTTTACTTGCAACAAAAAGTCTCCAATGACCAATAAAAAATAAAAACCATAAAAAATATAGTGGGTACCTATGTACCTACCAGCTTTAATGGCTTGCAGGAAGAAGCCAAAACATTATACAAATTCAAAAATCCTGTCTGTTGCCTGCCGTCGTCGTTGTGAACATCTATCTGCAAAATCATCAATTTGGCAAATAAATGCAGTACGCTTTGAGTCCAAATTGTTGCAAATAACCGTATAACAGTAATGTTCAATGAACCACAAAAGGATCACACAAAAATCCAGTTTAAATCCTTGCGAATTGATATAACAATTGTTAGAGAGGACATAAAATCTTGTCCTTTTTAATCTAGCCAAATGGTGACACACTTTTACGGAATGTATTATATATATCTTATCTACTCCTGAATCAGTAAAGAAAGAATGACGAAAATGAATAAGCTTTTCTATTGTGCTTTTCTATCCCAAAACAAAGCCAAAAATCTAAGCACCTATATCCCTTGCCAAATCAAAGTGGACTCCATTGAATATTCCATTTCCCTTAATATATAAAAAGAAGAGAAAAAAAAAACAAAGAACGTGCAATTGTGTGGCTCAAAGGGATTTTGCTCAAAGGGAAATATCTGTTGTCCTGTACGAGTCCATCTCACTTTGGACTTTAAAACTCTGTTCGGCTCCTATTTGCTTATTCAAAAAATGTGTATTCGTTTTGCTTGTTCTTTTTCCGCATCCTTCCCAAGACCCATTCCTCATTTTTCTCATCCTCATGTTGGAATGGCGATGAACATCAGAACATCATGAAATGACCCACTTATTGAGTGGGCTCCGGAGGGAATAGGTGAGGCACAAAAAGGAACAAACCCAAATAATGATAGAAAAATATTATGGTTAGAATATTTTCCAATTGGAAGCCATGAATACCAGATTACGATGTATGAATAGGTACAGTGTGTTCGTAACAAATTGTCCGGATGACGATAGACATCTTCTTGGCAAATACCATTTCGTATCTCAATGACTCAAAAGGATATTTTCCAGATGGAAATTTCCGATAAGTCTCAAGTCAGGCCATGTCGCACTGGGCTGGCGATGACGATGGCGATGGCAATGGCTTGTTCCGTCCCGCGTATTCATATAATCACACAAAAATATGAGAAGAGGTTTTCATTTCACGAAGGATTCAGTTATTTTTTTGTCAGTAGCTTTTCAGTGTTTTCAAAAATTCTCCTTTCGGTGTTTTCTTTTTTTTTCTGGTTGAGATCTGAGAACAAACGTATCTAGATTGACCCAGTTCAGGTATATTTTTGTGTTCAATCTGTACGCTCGCATAGCATTTGCTTGCCGACGAGCGACGACAACGCGAGGACATCCGAAGTTATCTTTTTGACAGAATCTATGTTTGTGCGAGGACGAGGAGCAAATCTATGATAGCTTGATGCTGCAGGAGCAAAACATCATCAGTCGTCCACAATCCAGGTCCAGGCCAATTGTTTCTCTACCAATGAATGTGAGTCGAGGAAAGGAAGTGTGTTTATTGCTTTTTTTTTGTGTGAATGGGTTATTTCACAGGAAGTGAAAATACAAAGAAAAAAAAAAAATAAAACAGGGAATTGGGTCTATTTGCTAGAAATCACCAAGCTCCATCAATGGATACACTCTGTCGCCTGTGGAGATTTAGGAGTTTCCTTGTTCAGATTTGCATTTCGTTTGCGTTCGCAAAAGATCATTTTTCTCCTCATTTGATTTTTTTTTTTCATCGTCTCTATAATGTATTTCATTTAGATTGCGGCAGTTGTGACTTTTTTTTGCCTATACTTTTGTTTGATATTCGTTTAAGGTCATTTGAAGAACTTATGAAATTTACAGAATATGCAAATGAAGTGCCTCGAGTATGGTTTGTTATTCTGTCTATATAACTATATTGGTTGGTTTGAAATGTATATAACCTAGTTTCTTTGGTAGTTTATATTTTTTTATCTACATATTTGATGCGATATGAAGAATTGAAGGACGAAAATGTTTTGTGTGCTTAAGTTAATAGTATTTGACTGACGATGAACAAAAGTGTGTTTTATTTTTTATTGAAATTATTTGTTCATTTGATAAGAAAGTTGGCTTTTCACAAAATTTTGTATGGTGACGATTATGTTTTTTTTTTCTCGTTAACGGTTTTTTGTAATAGCGCAATGGATGTTGGAGTATGAAACTTAACTTAAATACAAAAAATTCGTTTAAGATAATAAAAATTGGGAGTAGATGGGTATATTTACTTTTACAAATCAAATCATTTCTTTCCCCTCCCACGAAACTATTTGTGATTTTCTAAATAAAAAAAGAAAAATGCACCTGGATCGATTCAAGCAGCGATTAAAAAAACATGAAATTTAAATTTGAGTAGATAAGGTTTTACGTGATATGTATACATGTTTTTTTATAACTCCTGGATATGTAAAACAATGATACACTGTGGCGTATACTCACTTTTTCCTATTATTTTTACTTTGGTTGTATTTAAAATTATCCTTACCGTTTTTGTTGTTACGTTCGTTATTATCAAATACATATGTAAATAATAAGTATGAATGGTCTGAAGCTTCCTGGTGTATACTTTGCTTTTCAAATAACCCTCCAGAGGGATCAAATTTGGAGATCTTGGTGAGAATTCAATGTCACGTCGTCGATCCTCAAAATTTGCTTACAAAAATGTTTGGTCATATTCCAAGGGACGTGGAAGATATGTATTTGCCAGCAATATTCTTTGTGTCAATTCCACTTTTTACGGAAACAGATGCAATTGATTCTTCAGAATGTACCGTTAGGTGGTTCCATTTATATGAAAATGCTTTAATAACAGTGTGTCGTGGGCTATTGACAATACTCCTTTTAGCCAGTTAATTGAAATGTTTTGGGCGTCCCATATGCTCAATGAAATTTGACACCAAGCGACAAAAAGTGTTGTCATATGGTGCTTTTGGACCGTGATATTTTAAACGAAATGCACTTTGAGTTAAAACAGTATAACTTTATACAGAACTTTTGTTAGTCAGAAGAAGGAAGCCAAGAAGATGGGTTAAACGGTGATTGAAGGCAAGACCAAAATATATGCTGTCAACAAGAAAAGGAAACCCAACACCAATGTCTCGCACAGAACGTCACTATAGACAGCTATAATTTTGAATTGGTCAGAGACTTTGTCTACCAATGATCCTCTATCAAATTAGCTAACAAAACCCATGCTCAAATTAAGAATTACTATTGCCTCTTATTTGAGCAGAGTTTTTGGACCAGAATCACACCTTTACTTCAATTTGCACTTATCAGTCAATATTTGAATCGGGTAACCTACTAATCAAGTAGATAAATTATTCCTTTAAATGCGCATGATGATACTTTTTGCAATTAAAAGGGGTGATAATTTGCTAGGTATTGTCATGGTAGCTTATGCTTATATTGCCATAAATTATTTAGTGTATGGAATCGTTGGTTTGTTTCTTACGAGAACAGTTAAACTTTTTTGTGTAACGAAATAAAAGCTGATTTTTTCACATCGTCGGTCACGTCGGTTCATCGGTTGAATTACTAGCTATAAATAAAATCAATAACTGAATCGCACGTTCATACTTGCTCTAATGTTCAAGTTGCTTGGAAAATTAGAACTTTTGAAATATGCAAGTAAATACTACAGAAAAAATTGAAAAATAGTAAAAAAAAGCATTTAAATCGTCCTTTTTTTATAGTATAATCAACTCGTATGGTACTTAGAGTCCAAAAACAAGAAGGTTTTCCATTTCAAATCGTTTCTGTTTTTTTAAAGACTTAAAATTTCGTTATCATTTTTTTGAATAACTTTGATACGCCAGTATTCATTATTATGCTTCTGAACCTAGTTTCAAAAAAATCATCAACCCCTTTTCGAAATATTGGATTTTCATAAAAAAATAATATTTAAAAAAAAAACAGAATTTAATTTTCCAAAATTTTGGTACCCAATATTGTATACATTTAAAAGCAGCTTTTGCGTAGAAAATTTTATTGCAATCGATTGGGGTACTGTTAATAACGGTTTTTGGAAACAAAAAAATTTTGCGGAAAAGTTCACCATACGTACAATACTATACTGATTTTTACTTTGCGATATACATAGGTACTAAAGGGCAAGTTTTGTATTCGTGCAACAAAAAAACTTTATTGTAAATTCGATTGTTATAATCAAACATGACATTACGATGATATAAATAACACGAAAAAAGTGGGTGGCACAATACTGTCTGTCTGGGTCCATATATCAACCTATAGCCTAAACCACTGAAATAATTTTTTTCAAATTTTGAACTAAAGGAAATTGAAATTTTGTTTTTAGCACCAAAGATAACGGTACTTGCCCTACAACCGTAAATGTAAAGCTTATTTATTTCAAAAACAGCTCTAACAATAATACACTGATGATAACAAAAAATCAGTGTATTATTGTAGGTATGGTGTTATTTTTGATAAGTAACAAATTTACCGAAACCCGTTATTAACGATACCTGCTATATAACGGTTTTTTTAATTTTTGATTTTCTCATTAACGGCTTAAACGATTTTTTTCAAAATTTTACGTATTTTTCTTTAAATATTAATAATATTGCATATCAAAATTAAAAAAAAAAAAATTTGTATTTTTAAAAAAATATTAAATTTTTTTAATTTAATTTTCGAGGATGAAGTGATGAATTATTTTGAAACTAGATTTAAAAACGTATTTTAATACATACTCAAAATTGACATACCAAAAGTTAATTTAAAAATGTTATTAAAATAACCGCTCCAACAATTTAAAATTTTTTTTTACATATCATATTTTTTCAAGTAATCAAATGGCATACTTGTTTTTGAGCTCTAAGTTTCTTAACTAGTTGGTTAAACAATTAAAAGAACGATTTAATTTTTCTATTTTATTTTTTTGTATGATTACTTTCATGTTTCTAAAGTTCCTTATTCTAAGCAACTTTTAAACATAAGAACAAGTACGTACGATCCAGTCATGCATTTTATTTTTTTAATAAAAAACGTTGCAGCCGTTTTTGAGGAAAAAACATTTTCCTTAATAGTGGTGCGGCAAGTACCGTTATTTTGTGAGTAAAAAAAATTTCAATTTTCACTCTGAAGAATCATCAAAAAGAAGATTGCGTCAGAAACGGATCATTATTCTGTATTCCAAAATTCGGTTTGACCGAAATTCTGAATATGGATATAAAATTCTGTATGAACATAACTCTGTATTCCATTTTTCAGCTTTTTCATTATTCTGTATTTTAAAATTCTTTAGATCCAGAATTCTGTATTGAAAAAATCTGTAAGCCCAAAACTCTGTAAATATCTCAGTTTCCAAAATTCTGTAAATCTAAAATTCTTATATTTTTTCAACGTAAACTCAGATTCCCTCCCCAGAAATATTTGGATGATATTCTTCTGATTTCTTAGTTCTAGTTATACAAATGTGGTTCAAATTTTAATCCGTAGCTTATCAATTTTTACTGACTGATTTTGTAGGAATTAATGAAGTTCAGCGATGTTTCAAGGTTCGAGTATGTATAAGTAGCTAGTTCAATCGTTGAACCTTAGTTAATTTGCCAAATTTGGTGAATTAAAATTGCTGAAACACGTATTTAATATGAGCAAAACTGGCCCTAAGTAAATTTATTGTAGGTAAATCAACTTAATCGTTGTTTTTTATAACTTTGCTGGAAATTCATGGATCAATCGACTAGTTTCGAAATGTGTTGCTATTGGCTTGCATATTTTTCCTATTTGATTAATAAAAGTAAATCAACAAATGATTGGGACTCTATTAAACGAAAAAACTATTTTATTTGAATGAATGATTAGCTTTTTGGATCGAGCTTTTATGGTGAGAAAGAAAGTATCTAAAAACAAATTAAGCATTGTATATAAAAACTATGAAAAGATCGCATTGTTCACTACCAAAATAATTTCTGTATTCCAAAGTTCTGTAAAGTTCTGAAATTTGGAAAACAGAATTTTGAAATCCAGAATTTTGGAAAACTGAATTTTTGATTTACAGAATTTTGGAAACTGAATTTTGGAATTACAGAATTTTGGAATACACAATTTTGTAATCCGAATTTTGGCACATACAGAATTAAGACCCCAACCCAATTGCGTCATTGATTTAAGTTGAAGATCCAGGTATAAACAGACAGACAGAATTTACCACCCATTTTTAGGTGATCTCTATCATTGGAAGTAAATTTAACAATTTTGATTTTTGATGGAAATTAAGTTCTCAGGTATATCTTTCAATACTTTTTGGAACTAAAAAATGCATATTATTCTCGTTTTCTGAAAAAAATTTCTGCACATAGAGAATTTTATTCTAGGACTCACGATGTCTAAAGAAGACAAGTTAAGAAATCTATAATTCAGGCTTTCAGGCCATACCCCTGGTGCAATCCACCATAACTTCAAAACGTTGCAAGTAATGTACTATACCATTTTTATTATAAAAAATACGTATAGGTTTTTAAGAAAACAAGAAAAATGTGAAAAAGTTAAATTTAAATAACCTAAAAAAAAATTTTTCTTACAAAAAAAAACATTTTTTTAATAACTTTGATAGCAATAGTACGTTAAAAAAGGACAATGTCGTTTATTTTCAAGCAAATTATAAAAAAATAAATAAGTTTTCAAAATTCATATAATAAATTATTAAGCCCTAAAATTAAGATAAATTAAGACTTCTTTTACATAATTATTTTATTAACTAACGTTTTCTAGAACATACATTCTCATTTTCAGGTTAGCAAACAAAATTAAATAACACCCCAAAATTTGAAATTATTCATTATTGCCATTCTTGGGGCCTTAATCCATTTTTTCTTCGAGACCTTATTTCCTGGGTCATAATTTCATCGAGCGATGGCGACAAAATTGTCTCCCGCACTGTTTTATCAAATTTTAATGGGAGTCAAGATTTATTATTATGGACAAGTGTCGTTCCAGTTTTCAGCAACTTAAAATTGATAACGAAAATATTTTTTGTAGGTTCATCTTAAGGCCCTTATTAAGGGTGTTTTTTTAGACCTGTGGTTTTCAATCTACCAATACTTTCTTCGGAGTTGGTCTTTTTGACAGTTGTCACTTGATTTATGCTCAATTTAGTTTTCCATTTCATAATAAATTGTCTTACTCCTGAAGAACGTTTGCAAATTGTGCAAATTTATTACCAAAATAATGGTTTGGTTTTCGCGACGCCAACGACAGCCAATGAAACAATCAATTGCGTTATGGGCCTTTGGCGTGACCTCTACGATCGTGCAATTTAACAACGCTGAACTATTTTCTGTGGGATTTTGTGAAGTCATTTTTTTACGCAGATAAGCCCGAGACGATTGACGCCTTGGAAAAGAATATTCGGTGCGTTATTGCTGATATACGATCCTAATTGCTGCTAAAATCGTCGAGAATTGGGCGTCTTGGCTGGAATTTATTCGAGCCAGCCTTGGAAGCCACTTGCCCAAAAACATTTTTAAAACCCCTATCTTTATAATAAAGCTAAATTCTTGTCCATAACAATAAATTATATGCGTTTTATTTTTTCTTGAAAACCGCACGTCTAAAAAAAAAAAACACCCTTTACATAGCTATTATCAATACAATGCCTTTTAAAGCTAAAATGCCCTTGGAATAAATTGCAGGAGTATGCGCTTAGAACTTATTTCTAAAAGCTTATTACTTTTTTTTCTTGTACAAACCATAGAGCGACTTGTTATTGCTGAGCTTGCGGCTTGTAATGTGCTAATAACCATCAAATTCCATACTATTTTTACAACTTTTTAAAGAATTTTTCCTTTTTTTATTTGGTTGCAAACAATTCAAAATCATCTAAATTGTACTAATATTGTTTAAATTTTATTGTGTTACAACAATTTAATTCTCATAATCTTTAAGTTCATACTTTTATTTTATTTTTTCTTACATGAAGAATTTTTGGTCATAAAGAATTTATGGGTAAATTATTAAATTCCTTTGCTCCTTGCTTAATCCACGTTTCATGACCAAAACAATTTGTTGTCCTATAAAATAAACCACCTCACAAATGATAATCAAAGAAAATCCAATGATAATGCCGCAATAATTCCCGATAGTACCTGTGCCAGAATATACATTTTACACCTTCATTATCATTTAAATCTGTATTAATTCTACCACTTATAGACTTACTAAACGCCTCAAACCAAGAATTTGTTACAATCTTTCGGTAAAACTTTATGTATTGCTCAGCAAAGTAAACTCTTACCACAGTGACATCATTTGGTTCTTGTGACCTGAAATGATATAGAAACAAGAAGGCATAACTTTATTTTATATGCGGGTATATCTGGTGTAAATTTCAAAGGGATCCCCTTAGACTATTAGACACCTTCATCAACTTGAGTGTTATTTATGTTTATATATGAGGAACTGTCTAGCAAACTTTTTTCTGAAGTAAAAGGTGTGTGTTTTTTTGAAGTAAAAGAGAAAAATCCTTACGGTAAGTCAGTTATTAATGTTGGATCCAGCGGCATATTATTTAAGAAAGCTTTGTATTGGATGTTTTCACAAGATGGCAAACATTGAGGACAGTATAGTGCGTCTTCAGCTTCTCTTTCTAGTCCTGGGATGAAGATTTTATGAGTAAGAACACTTTTCCATTTAACTGCGAACAAAATTTAAATAAAATTACCTTTTTGTATATTTTTTTATTATTTGGAACATAAATTAAAGCAATGGAAATATGTGAATGGAACTGAAAAATAAAACTAAAAGGCATTCAAAGAAGCTTAAAAAATACAATCAATTTTTTCAACATTCCGAAAACTCGAGAGTAAAAAACTTTCTCACCGAGAATTGTGTGCATAGATTTTAATCTTATAGGTATAAAGGTCTGGGGGTCTAGGAAGTAAATTCGTTCGATCGTAGTTCCTAATTTGGTACAGTCACTAGTTTGTTATTCATTTGAATTAAATTAGGAATAGGCTGTACTCGATTGTATCGAGTCAGCTCGACTGTATCCAGTTACGTGCTGGCACCCCTGGTTTTGCATAGATTTTTTGATCTTCAAATAGGGATACAACACATAGTGAGCTGTCCATATCACTCAAATTTATCTCGAAAATTGGTATTCATTTTACGAAATTGCGGTCGTTTAGCCCAGAAAAAGTAGACAAAAAAATGGCAAAACTACGAAAAAATTCAGACAAAACGGAGTTTTGGTAGAGAGCTTTGTTTTGATGTCTTAAGCATTTCCTGAAAAGTTCCGTAAATTTCGGCCGGAGGACACATTTTTAGGGGGGGTTAAAGAGGGTAAAATTCAGTTTTTTCTTAATTTCTCGAAAACTAGTTTTTTGAAAAAATGTAGAAATTGAAGCTTATATTATTCCACACATAAAAGATTTAAATACTTTTTTTCATACAAGCAATAGATTCTGATAAAATCATGCAAGAACTTCACGGTGGAGTAAATTTTGTCAAAAAAATTATTAAAATTTCATAAATCAAAGGGCTAAAGTTTTTATACGATTTGAGTTTAGCTACATCTCTTCTTTATAAAACCAAGCTTTTGGGGTGTCCGGGATAAGGGTAAGACAGCCATCTTGATAAAGAAAGTGATTTGATTTTTATTCCACAACTCGATGAAATTTTCTTTTACAGCAAAATCATAAAAAAATAACAATAAGAAAAATAAATTATCTAAGAAATGAGCTATTATAGAACTCTATAGACTTATTAACTTCCCATTGGGAGTTATTGTAATTGGTCCGATTTGTCGAATCGAAAATTTTAACATATTTTCGAGTTTCGAGCTCCCTAGAATAGGAATCTATCATTTTTAAAGAGATGTCTGTGTATGTACGTATGTTCGTACGTTCGTACTTTCGTACGTTCATACCTTCTTAAGTTCGTACGTTCGTGCGTTCCTACGTTCCCTCACTTTTTTTCGTTCACCATATCTCAAGAACGAATGAAGATATCAACTTCAAATAAATTTCATTTTGTAGATAAAAGTTTAATAAAAGTCAATACGTGCAGAAAGAACTTTCAAACAAATTCAATGAGTGGTTTTTTATTAAAGCAATTTAAAAAAAAAACCCTTGTTAAGTTCTTAAGTCTCGTATATCTCAAGAGCGAATCGTGCTAGTGACTTGGAGTTGATTTTATTCTACGCATATAAACGTAACAAATTATTGATAAGATTATAAAAACATATCAACTTATACATAGTTTTGTTTACAAAAAATTTGCTAGACATTTTCGAAAAAAAGTAGTTTTTCTCAAATATCTTGAGAACAAATTAAGATATTGGCTTTCAGGTAATTGTATTTTATGCGCTAGTTTCATAATAAAAATTGGTTAAATTTTTTAAAATATAGAATCAACAGTTTTTTCTAAAGCAAAAAAAACTGCTAGTAGTTTTAGTAATAATTGTTGAAAAAAATTTGTTTGCCTCTAATATCTTGAGAACCATCAAGGATATTGGCTTCCGGTTGGTTTAATCCTACATATTAGTTAATAATTGATATTTGATAGGGTTTTTAAAATAATTCAACAAACAGTTTTTTTTTTAAACGGAAAAATCTACAAGCAACTTTACCAACAATTGATTTGTTTTACCGAAAATTGTTTCTCGTCTCAAATATTTTGAGAACAACCAGTGATATTGGCTATTGGCCTTGGGTAGTTCTATTCTTCTCACTAATCTTCACTTGATTGCATATTGAATATTTAAGAACTTTTTCGAAGATTTTTAATAGACGATTTTTTGAAAATAAAATAGCATCGAACCTCTAGCTTCCGAGGGCACCAATGGAAAATTACCAGAGTGGGTCGCACTCAGCCTCTTTTTAATCTTGAAGTTACAGCGTATCAAAGAAACACTTTTTATTTTGTACTGGTTTTTTATTAATTTTTCAGCAGATATAATTTTCTTCAAAAAACTAATTAATTTATAGTCATGCTCATACAGTTCTGAACAAAAAATATTATTTCAATTTTTTTCGTAGGAGCAATAGATTTGAAGAAAAACGTGCACAGAACAAAGAAGAAACGTGCCTCACAGAATTAAATTAACAAGGTGTTTGTTAAAACAATAGTAGGACTGAAATGCTTAAAATTAAGCCGACAAGTTCTTTAACTTAAAACTTTATTTCAATAAAACTCACCGATTTTTAAATATTTTATAATTAATTTCTTTTATAAAAAAAACGTAATCACCTTGTCATTTGTCAACGTTTAGACTATAGATCAAGGTACAAGGTGACACAACAATGCAAAAGATGATGCAATAATCCAGATTTTGGGAGTTTTTCACTTGTGGATTGAAAACTATAAATTGTTTATAAATTTTATCAAAATACAACTGAAACCTTAAACTATTTCTTACAATTTCTATTTAAGGTTTCTTTCTGTGACAACTCATTTGCATACAAGCGTTGTTTGAAAATTGACGTATTTTAACTGTTTTCGAAAATCCACTCGAAAACACTAATTAACTAGATACTTTGTGAAATTTTTTTAATTGTGGTCTTTAAAATGCCCCAAAATATATTTTTGTATGGTTTGTTATTTGCTGAATTCGAATCTGGCATCATAATTTGCCGTAGCACTTAATGTTTTTGAAATACTCAAATCTAAGGATTTGAAAAAAAATATTTTGATATGCATATTTGGAGTTGCATTTATTTCTCGGGGTAATTTTTTTTTTTCAAATAAAGGAGAATGGGTATTTTTGGGCATTAGCGGCCATTAAAGAAATTAATGTCAAATGAAAGGTATGTTACTCAGGAAGTACTTTCACTGCATTTCATGTAAAAAAGAAGATATTTCAGCGTTAATAAATTGCAATTGCATGAACAATATCGCATTGTAATCATATATTTAGTGTGTGTAATGCTTTATTTTGTCCTTAAAACATCTCCCCCGACACTGTTGTAGTATGTTACAGAGGAATTTCAGAACATCCCATGTTGCATCACGAAATTTTAGTTGCAAACACCAGATTCGGATTCGGCACCCTTGAAAACATATATCGGGAAAAAAGTAAAACAATTTGCTCGCTAATAAGGGCCCTTTTCAGCAACAAATGACTGAATTACTAGCGTATTTTCGAATAAGGCAGTCAAAGACGGAAACTTACACCTAAAAAGTGGTTTCGCTAAGATGAATGAAGGTATTTCGAAGATTCAAATAGAATTTCGAAGAGAAATGTTCAAGAACGATTATACAAATTTATTTGAAAACAATTACTCGAGAAATAATTTGCATCAAAAAAGCATTATTCAAATTCACCATTAGAAAATATATTTTGGTTCATTTCAAAGACTTAAATCAAATTTTGTTCACGAAGTAACCAATTTGTGTTTTCAAGTGGATTTTCGGAAACAGTAAAAATACTTCAATTTTTAATTAGAGCTTTGGTCCAAATGGGCTGTCACAGAGAAAAAAGCCTTAAACAGAGATTTGTTGGAAATTGTGTATAATTCCAGTTGTTTTTTCAAGTGAAAAGCTCCAAAAAAATGCATGCAAACTGCCTTGCCACCTATTGTAGTGCACACAAATACTTTTCCAACAACATACGTTTGGTTGTTATTGGTTGAGCTAGCGTGCACACATTTTTTACCATACAGCACAAAAACATTTTTTTCACACGAAAAAAACACCAGAATATTATACTAGTTTGCAAATAACTTTGTTAATTCAGTGATTTGAACTGAGCTGCTATGAAAGATATTGAAGGTAAAAAAAATACCTTTCCAATGATATTTGTAGTGTCTTTATTGGTTCGACCAATTTAAATATATGCTATACTAAATAAATTTTATTCATACAAAAATCCACCAGAACACAACCTTATTTAGGGAATAACTTTTTCACACACCTATTTGAAATAAGCCCCCATATTAACTATTAAAGTACACAAAAATACCTTTCCAACGTTATATGTCTTGTTGTTATTGGTCTTGTAGACCGTTTTGACCTAATCTCGTTTTGCTTTAAAAAAAATAGTTTTGAACGAAAAAATGATTAATAGTATTGTAGTGTATACCTGATTTCCTACATTTTCGTACTAACTTAAGATTAAATGTGAAACAAAAAATTTCTTCAATACAGGGTAACAAAGTTGCCAACATACAGCAAATAATTCCATAAGGGTTTTTCAACACACTTTTTCAAAATGGTAGCCAACGCAACATCTCCTACCAGGCATAATGCCCTTATGCAGAAGGAGTTAAAGTGAACTTATACAAAAAAGCAAGCCATACTAAAATCACTTCTTTTTTGATGTTTCTAGCTCTCGTTCTATAAAAACGGTGCCGGGAAACAATTCCACGGGCATCTGGTCCACATGGGAACTTATTCCATCTTAAGTGGGATTCTGTTTCACTTTTCAAAGTGCAATTAATTCTCACCGAGAGAGGGAATTTATTGCATTTTTTAGTGAAAAAGATCTCTCTATGGAGAGTGGAGTTTTTTCCCACTTGGTTTGAGAATCAACCTCACTTCTTTTTCTTTGATTCGTTCTAAGGAGGTATTTTTTTAATCATAGTTTCTTTAAATCTAGATCAAATGTAAAAGAAACTTCGCATACCAAACCAACCTCGCACCCACCCCAAATCCTATAATGAGCCCAAGCAGGGGGGTTGCATACATACCTCACTATTTATTCGTCATAATGCTGGCGTATTTCTGTAAATGAACAATGTCGTTTTCTACAATGATTCAATAATATAACAAATTCCAAATTTTAGATGGGAAAAAATTCCACAAAATTTCGAGTGCAATTAGTTCCCTCTCGTGGTGAGAATAAATTGCACTTTGAAAAGTGGAATAGATTCCTATTTATGATGGAATAAACTCCCAAATGGAGCAGATGCCCGTGGAACTATTTCCCTGCACTTATAAACACAGGGGCTATGAAAGATTTTTTCTAAGCCTCTAAGAAAACCGCTGAACGGAGAGAATGATTAAAAATATATCCCAATGGAACTGTCAAGGCATTAGCTCAGCTCACTAATAGAGGGGACAAGGCTAAATCAAATACTATCTGCTTATCTTCATTTAATATACTTAATTCAGTTTCGACTTAAATTTTGCTTACCTACAAGTCTTCAATATTATTTCTGACAATTTCGACAACCTCCGCAATATAATACCTTCTATTTGTGTACTGTCATAGAGAGCAACATTGTTATTGGCATTACGGATCAACTTGAAAGCTTTATTTTCTTTTGTTTTATTGATATTAATCAGCTTTTTATTAAACCAATTAGGTTAAGATGATGTCTTAAGCAAAAACTTTGGAGTGAATAAATCAACTGCTACTTTTAATGAGCCAGCCAAGGTATCGAATGGACTTTCTAAAGAATGGGCAAAATCACATCCTTAGAGCTTTGGAGCATAAAGTGCATTATTTCATAAGGCTTGGAGACTTGTATCCTGAAAAAGAGTTTATGGCCTTACATACAGTCTTAACACTCCAATGCAAATTTTTCCCTATAAAACTTCAATTCAAATTCCGAAGTTAACACAAATATTTCTAAAAAAACAATCCAGGTGAAAATTAGCTGGTATAATGGAAATCCTGTTCTGGGGGAGAATCATTTTTGCATCCAACATCCATCAGTATATCCACTAATGGAGCTGGAGCATCATTATTAAGAGAACGGAAATTAAAAATTATTCATTAATAATTTAACTTTCATACTCACAGCGATATCTTCGCAGGCATTCAAGATGCCTCAGGGTACAGTATACAGTTCTCGTTTCATTTGGAGTCATCTCTAAGGGCATATTGAATGGTAGGCAACTACATAGGACAAGTATACTTTTTATACGACACCGAGTAACACAATTATTAAAGCTATATTGGAGGCGTCCCAATATATAGTCGTCCGGGCTTTCATCATGAAAATAGCAATTTCTCTGTGCATGTACAAATATAGTATTGAAATTTAAGTCGTCCATGTTCTTTATATAAAAAATATATGAATTTAAGTATATTTACGGTCATAGGGCTAAAATGCCTAACAGCTTCAACACTGTCAACAACATAAGGTGTAATTGCCAGGAAGTTATCTTCCCCATTTGTGATGAAATTCTCTGAAGAACCACCTGAAGAAATATCCGGATATTTATGAGCTGAATGAACTATAACCTGGTTATTTACGTAAATAAAACAAAAATACATGTGTATGTATATTATATGATACATATATCTTTAATGTACATAGGTACATATATCTATTGATGTGTTTAAATTGCTTTGCAAATAATACTCACTACTGTCCCATCGATTCGTAGCAAAGGATAGTGAATGTCCTTGGAGCTGGTATTAAGAACAACAGTCAGGCCCAGATCTGAATGTGAGAAACGATGCTTTTGCTTACGGGTGTGATAACTACAAAGACATTATAGTAATTTTACCGAAGCATATTATGGCAATGACACCAAAGATAATATTATTTTCTTATCTCACATATCGTTAGAATTGAATGTACAGCAGTATCCATAACTGGTAAGAGTTGTTTGGAATGTACGATTGGAGAAGCACTTAACAGCCTTTCCTCCTAAATAGCATTTAACAAGCAGTTCTCCGCAAGGAGGTGTGAGCTGCGATATAGGACAATATTATTGTTAATTTTGATTTATGTTTATTTAATAAGGTTGTATGAGTTGTTGTTGTGTATGAGTTTGAGATGTATTTTGTTTAAGAAAAACAGATGGTAGTCTTACCTAACGGCCTAGAAAAATAAGTAGTGTGTAGAGATAAATCTTCATTTAAATCATCTCAATTTGAATGAAAACTACGGTGCTTAAGGTTTAAAAGACCCAAAAAATATACAATTAAATTGAAAGTAACAAATACAAAAATGTATATCCAATTTGAAAACCAGGTATAAATTATTTAATAATAAACATTTAAACAATATAATACATTTTTTCCTTCCAAATTTCTGTTTCTAAAATCAATATATGATGACATAGTCAAATAAGCTTCTTGAAATTTGAACCAATGGGATTTTAGGAAAACTTAAAATTCTTTTCAGAAATTCGAAAAAAAAATATTTTTAAAAGTTCCCGCAAATATTGATAGTCCAGTTATTGTATGTATTGTATTTTTACTATGCAAATTGTGGGGTCGTTTTGATTTTGCCCCTCTTTTATGTTTTCGGGGTGCGAAATCCGAATCTGAGGTTTGCGACTAAAATTTCGTGAGGCAACATGGAAATAAATGCAAAAAATGATGCAAGAATGCATTTTCTGGGAGTGTTTCACTAATGGCTCGAAAATTAACAGCCATTTGAAAATAACATCAAAGTACCAGTGAAAGTGTACACAATTTCCAATAAATCTCTGTTCAAGGTTTTTTTCTGCGACAATTCATTTGGACTCAAGCACTAATTGAAAATTGACATTTAAGCTTATAATTCTTTTCGAATTTTTTAAATATCAGGATTCAACTTTGAGAAATCGTTAGTCTTCGTCTTAAGCTATACGTTATTCGAAAAATCCAGTCAATTTGTGCTCAAAAGGGCTCAAAGCGAGCAAATTGTGGGGTAGCTTTGATTTCCCCCTATTTAATGTTTGCTCGGGTGCTGAATCCAAATCTGATGTTTGTGACTAAAATTTCGTGACTCAACATAAAAAAAAATTGCAAAAACTGCTACAAAAATGCAAATTGACTGAATTTTTTGAACTACGTAGTCTAAAACAAAGACTAAGAATTTCTCTAAGAGGAATAAGAATAAGAATTTGAAAAATTCAAAAAAGAATTATGAAGTCAAATGTTCATGCTTTAGAATGACTATAAACATTTTTACGAAAAAATGCATGTTTTGTATATCCTTAGATTCGAATATCCTTAAAACGTGACATATAAGAGCAATTTCAAGACCAGATTTAAACTCAGTGCATCAAAGATCATTAGAAAAGTATATCTTGGTTCATGTCATAGACAGAAATTATAAATTTTCAAATAAAGTATTTACTTACAGCCCTATTATTGAGAAATTATAAAACTAGAAACAAAACTAGTTTTAGGTAAAACTAGTTTTGTTTCGAGTTCTATACAAATTAGTCAAAATTAGTTTTAAGAAAAAATCGATATTTTTCATATCTGGAGATAAAACTAGTTTAGGTTTTGAAACGAGTTTCTCGTTTTGAATGTATAAAAATAGTTTTATCGAAGTAGCTGTACTTATTTTGATAGTTTAGCTGGTTTTGGGTCAGGTATACCAAATTTTTTGACGGCTAAAGACATCCTGCCAAATTTTTGGACTGGAAACAGACAAAAATCCAACAAATTAATCCACAGCATTGAATCTCTCAACCAAGTTGAAGAATTTCTTTCACAAGTTGATTTGCCTGGTACCGAAACTGAAGCAATAAGTTCAAATAATTTGCGTTATCCAAGAGTCCGTTTTCTAGTCAGGTGCAGTTTTCCCCACACATATTATCAAAGGCGTACAAAAACGAAAGGCTTCCTCAGCCATTACAGGGAATTCCTATGAAAAACTCACCAGCTGTAAGGGATCGAAGCGCGAAAGAAAATAAACATTCTGCCGAGATGCATTTCAAACATAGAAATGCACCAAATTGCTTCTGATCAACAGGCCGAGAGCGAATGTCATGCCGAACTACATGCAAAGGAAGCTCTTTTTAATCAACGCAAGTTGTAAGCCAGTGTTTGGACATTCGGTATCAGTGTTTGAAACCCAGATTGCGTAAAACTTCTTAATTACAAGGAGTGTAGCTATAAGTTCTGCAATATCATTGAATTTTCTGTCCTTCGTTAATAGTCTTTGTCCCTCCGAAAAGGACACAAAATCCCCCTTTTTCCATTTTCTAAAATGGTAACCCTAGTTGACACATTGGGTTTCAATAAATCAACAACACTTTGAAAAGGGCGCTTTATCATCTTGAAGTACTGATGAAACGCCAAATAGTTCAACTCTTCCAATTCAGACTATTTCCGCAATGTGTATGGGCACCTGCAAGAAATCAATGGTTTTCTTCTTCCAAAAAGTTCTTGAAACTTATTCGCGAAATGTTCTTTTACCCACCATAGCTTAAGATAATAAATATGCCAAAATAGTTTGTGACGTTTCGCGATTAATTTATTTTTGTTGACTTTTCCGATTTTATTTTGTGATGAATAATATAAAAAAGCTTCAAAACTAGTTTAAAAGTCCTTAAAACTAGATATTTCTGGTTTTATGAATTTCTAGTTTTTTCCAAAACTAGTTTTATGATTTCTAGTCTTAGATGTCAATTTTTGTTTGAATAATACCGAAAACTTCAAAACTTGAAACTCGAAACCCCTATAGAACTAGTTTTACGTTAAAACTAGTTTCGAGTCGTGTCAATAATAGGGCTGTTAGTGCTTTGGAGTAGATTTTCGAAAATAGTAAAAATACGTCAATTTTCAACTAGCGCTTGAGTCCAAATGGATTGTTGCAGAAAAAAAACCTTGAATAGAGATTTATTGGAAATTGTGTACACTTTCAATTGTACCTTATAGTTTTCGAATAACTGGTATTTTTGAGCCATTAGTGAAAATGTATTTTTGCATCATTGTTTGCATGTTGTGTCACGAAATTTTAGTCGCAAAACTCAGATTCGTATTTAGCACCCCCGAAAACATAAAAGAGGGGCAAATCAAAACTACCCCATAATTTGCTCTCTAAGAGCCTTTTTAAGCACAAATTGACTGGACTATGATTTAAAAGTTATAAAATCTTACATTTTTGTTAGTTTTACTGACTCAACTTATTTAATTAAAATACATAAATATTTATTTATCTTACTCTTGCAATTTTTGTCAAAGTATTGTAATATTTCTCATCATCTGCTGTATCGTATATATCCAAAAATTGCTGAAACTCATAAACATCGGGTATTTCTGACATGGTAAAATCCTTACTGTAAAGCAAGCCCAAATAAGCAATATTTTCCATGAAATAAGATTCGTTCCTCTTTTCGGGATCAAGCTGACTCCTACAAACAAACACAATCAACATATTCATCCTGTACAAAAAAAAAACATCAATAATTTTTAACTCACAACTCAATAGCATATTTTTCAGCGGCCTGTCGTGAAATTCTATTGTTCGAACAAATTGAAACAGCTGGAAATGGCACCTTTTCAATTGGATACAATGGGTCATAGAGAGTTGTTGAAAAATATTGCTGCACAAATTCGGTCCATGCATCTGATAGAAACACAATTAACAAGGATAGTGTACAAACATGTACACCAAACCAGATGACTCTATATGTGTAGGATAAAATACAAAATAAAAAATATATTTGCCACTTATTTTACATAGATGAAATCATAATACTCGTAGTTTTACTGTTAATTACTTTTCCAAAAATACATACGAAGGATCTACCATTTTTGAATAACAAGTCAACGATATGTGTTCAATGAAATCAACAAAATCTTTGCTAAAACTCGAAGTTGCAGTATTCTTTCGTTTTGGTGGTGTAGTCACCCACCAGCTAATTGACTTGTCAATTTGAAACTTTGTTACCATTTTATCTCTAGACGTTGGATTCCGACAGCTATTTCAAAAGATACTAAAAGGATAATCTGATATATTGTTGAAGTGGACTTTGATATTTTCCCTCTTTTAGTCTCGTCTAGATGATAATGGATTTATAACATTAAGACTCTGTGGCTATTAAGTGTTAATTAGTGAAAATAATTTTCACTTTCAAAATCATATCGTCTATAGGGTAGGTTATGTTTGTTTGTGTAGGCTTAAACACATATAAACAGATGTGAAAATCATATAAACAAATTTCAGTCAATTCAATTTATGTGTTCGCTGTGGATATAGAAAACGATTAGCTAGCATAATTAGATATAAAAAAGTGAGTGTACACCCAGGTGTACTTATGAAATTATTAACTATTCTGTACACGAAAGCTTTATTTTTTAATCTTAAGCTAGAAGAATAAATGCAGTCAACTAGAAAAAAAACTTTTACAGGATACATACATATACAGTATTACCCGTTTAATTGCACCAGATTAATTCATGAAAAATAGTAGATTTATATATATTGTCTCCTGCCTATTGTTCGCTAATTTTTAAATATTCACATTCATGTTTTTTTATTTACTAACTGTATTGCTCTTATGAAATACTGGAACATATTATATCCTCAAAGCATAAGGAATAAAAACATAATTTAGAGCACCTTCATTTTTGAATCGATTTATTTAATCTCTTATCGATCAAAGAGGAAGAAACATCTAGAAAATATATTTAGCTTGCCTTCTTAAACTGTATAGCGGCAGAACGACGGAATTACACACTCATGAGCGGCAACAAAATATTAAAACGTACGGGATTGTATGGTTGTGGCCACGCACTGAGCGACAAGTGCTACACTGTTGCTAAATGTTTAACACCTAGTAAGTAAAATAGTTAAAAACAATTAGAGAGGAAAGTTAAATGTAGCGAACCAATAGGAGGGACAGGGGGATACACCAAGTTTAGTTTGAATGCTTAATACGTTGAAGAACAACAAAATGCAAAGGCTTGTCTGTTACAAATAAAATTTAATTAATTTCCAACCATTTCAATTTTAACTGTCGTGTACTAAGTATTACTTTCAAAAACATTATTTTTTGAATATGCTTATGTTTTTAGTAAAACAAATATGAAATATTAAAATATGAAAAATTTAATACATTAAAACCTCTATTTTAACTGTAAGAGATTTTATTAATAAAGAAAGGTTTAAAATAAAACAAAATAAAATAAAATAAAATCAAATAAAATAAAATAAAATAAAATAAAATAAAATAAAATAAAATAAAATAAAATAAAATAAAATAAAATAAAATAAAATAAAATAAAATAAAATAAAATAAAATAAAATAAAATAAAAAATAATATAAAATAAAATTAAAAAAAAACAAAATAAATAATAATAAAATAAAATAAAATAAAATACAAAAACAAAATAAAATAAAACAAAATTAAATTAAATAAACAAAAAATGAAATAGGACAAATGTACATTTTTAAAAAACGTAACATTTTGGCCTCTGCTAATTGAAGTTGTTTTCAAATTTAGCAAATTTTAATAAAAATAAATAAATGATCTAAAAAAGCAAATAGAACTGACAGTTTCATGCAAATTTCTTAACCTTATCTTCTTCTATTTTTTTGGATGGACTATTTAAAACTCTTTCTCTATAATATAAAAACACACCGCTTCCTACTACAGACTCTCAATTGGCAGATATTTTGATATGGTTCGGCACACACTGGGCTGATTAGACTCTAAAAATTTGGTATAGTGATTGCTTAGTTTGGGCAGTCAAGAAGCACATAAAACTTATTTATCTGCCAATAAAGAAACAGAATACTGAACTGTTAACCTATTTTTAAAGCTTTCTCCATAAAAGTCTCCCTAAAATGACCATAAATACAAAGTGTTGCCTTCTAGTTGGAATAGAACTGAAATCTTCATCAACTTTTTTTTCTCCATGCACCAACGCTCATAAAGAAGAGATGTAGCCAAACTCAAATTGTACAAAAACTTTAGCCCATCGATTATGAAAATTTTAATAATTTTTCTGACAAAATTTAATCCACAGTGAAGTTCTCGTTTTCAGGTTTTTGTTAAGATGTCAAAACAAAGCTCTCCACCAAAATTCAGCTTTGTCGGAATTTTTTCGAAGTGAAAGTCTAATTTTACTGGACTATTTTTCTACAAGCTTCATATTACTCTAATACATGTGAAACCTAGATGTTTTCAAAACTATTTCCAAAAAGTGCGTATACGCCCTAGTGCACATGTGAACTAAATAATTTATAATTCTTATATCAGAATTCTGTTTTTGGTATCGTTTCTTAAGAAATTTTATACGAATTAAGGTCTGAATTGAATATTTCACATTAGATCGTTTGATTTGTTAATTACAAAGTTCTGTTGTTCAACCTATGCAAGCTTAAAAAAAAAAGAATTCGATATCGTATATTCAGCAAAAAAGATGATTTCAAGTAACTTTACATATAATTTGCCAACCTTGCAAGACCGTGGTGGATTCGCTGACATTGTGTTTCTGCACAAGCTCCTCGCTGGGACTATTGATTCTTCCTATATTTTAGAAAGATTTCTATTCATACTGAGCCACGTTATATCAGATCCACTCCTCTCTATCACGATTTTCATCACCACTGTTACTGTCTTCTTGATATAATTTCAAGAATGATGGCGTCCAGCCAATAACTCTCAGGACGTTTTGGACTTCTCTATCAGTTCTCCCTCACTACGAACCTCTTTTTTTTAACTTATCATAATTCAAAGCCCCAAATCCAAAACCCCTTTTGTCTTTCATTTAGTTAAAGGATTAATTTTTAATTTTTATATAAAATCTGGTGGGTTATTGGCTTACGGACTCAGATAAATAATAAAATAAAAATTTAAAAAAACAAAAACTAAATAAACGAAAGTTTACAAGTGAAAATTGATTAAGTGCAAGTAAATTTATAAATATAAATATGATTTTATGTTATGTAACTGGTTGATGTTATTCAATTTATATTTTTTACTTTTGGTTTGATCTTTTCTTTTGCATTCATTTTTTGTTATCGAATCTCATTGATATACGATGCATGTTTGTATTTCCTTAAAATATCTGACAGCTGACAGTTTAAGATCAGTAAGAATAGAACCTTACGAGAGAAAAACGTATATTCATTGTTGAACAGTATTTCAAAAATGGGAGATGGACTTAATCCCAAAATTTTGAATCCCAAAAACCCAAAAATCCAGAATTCTGAAAACCCACAATCCCAAAAACCCCGAATCCTGAAAAGCCACAATCCAAAAAACCCACAATCCCGAAAACTTACAATATTGAAAACACAAAATCCTAAGGACCCAAATCCCGAAAACAAAAATCCCGAAAACCCAAAATCCAGAAAGCCCAAAACCATGAAACTAAAGTTGAAAAAACGAGTAGGTAAATTATAAAAATATACTTAATTTAAGTTACTATTAATTCTCTGACGAAAATTCAAATTGAAGTTTTGGTATCGATAAAATCTCGATATGATAAAGTATTTTAAGACAGGAAAATACCTGATTTTAATTTCGATTATTACAGTTTTTTGTATGTAAAAAAATGTTTATTGCAGCGATAGCGTATCTGTAATGGCAAAATAATGTGAATTGAAATCAAATAGTTTTAACAAATTAATACCTGTTATGTCACAAAATTCTGAATTTAAAATGGATTTCGATAATTAAATCGATTTTAAAACTTCTTCCGACTTTTAGCATGTTGGTTTGTATTTAATTGTCTGAATTTAAAAATGGCTGTTCAACTTTTTTTTGTATGTTTTGCTAATTTTTTGGTCTTCGCAATTATATAATCATTTTTATATAAAACATAGCCTTTAATTAAAACATAACATTAATATATTATTAAATAAACAAAGTAAAGACTTACCTAAATTCGAAGGTAATGTATTCTATCTACATTTTAAAATAAAACATAAACTAAAAACAAAGTGTATAAGCATGAAAATATAATCCCGTACTGTACATACAAACATAAACATGGGTAGTGTATGTAACATCTTTAAGACACATATATTAAGGATACGATTTATTTACGTTTTCCTCTTTGTCTCGTTATGATTTACGTAATATGTGTTTCAAAACAAATTTTTATTAGAATGAACATTTTGACACATTTTGAGACTTTTGCATATAAGATAAGACATACCTAATTTTTAACAAAAATCTAAAAATACTTTTCCCGAAATCCAAATCCCCAAAAATTGTATCAAATTTTTAATTTATATAATTTTGGGTTTTTGGGATTTTTGGTTTTATGAATTTAAAGTTTTCGGGATCCTGGATTAACGCGATTCTAGGTTTTTGGGATTCTGTATTTTTTGGATTCAGGGTTTTTGGGTTTCTGGATTTTTGGAATTTTGGCATTTTTGGGATTTTGGGTTTTTAGGATCTCCATTTTCGGGATTATGACCCTATCCTTCAAAAACAATGGTCATAGAGGATCTTAACAGAAAACTGATTTTTCTATTTAATTCAAATCTTGTTTGATTTTGGGACACACTATTTTTGATGGTGACAGTAAGAATTTTCTTTTTTGAATAAGTATGAAACAATGTCACCACTTAACAAAAATAATGACTTGTGGGTAAAATGGTTTGTAGACAGTACAAAATGTAGATTTTCATTCACCCATATGCAATTATTTTGATTATTAACGTATCCTTCAAGTAAGGCTGGCCACATTACTTTTATAATAGTATTGTCTCGGTATCGTTTTCCTAATTTAATAGTAAACAGATCTCTACTCAAAAAGCCGTATTAATAATTTGATCCATATTATTTAAACAATTAATGAACGATTCGAAAAATCACAGTTGTATTGGTGAATTTGGTTATTAAAAAAAAGTAAAATTAAAAAATTAAAAAATAGTAAAATTGTTACAAAATTCCTTAAAGCTGTTTCCGATAATTTAAAATTAAAGAACAATTAACGTTGGCGTGTGTGGATTTCACTAAAGTCACTTCCTCCAGTAAAAAATAACTAAATCTTAAATTTTCAACCAAATACATAGTTGGTGTCAGAGAAATCTAGCAAAAAAAATAAGCGTGACATTTTGTGCTTCTAACTAAAATTATTACTCCTGAAACTTCTCTCCGCTATAGACAAGAAGCTATTAAGCCATTGCTACCGAAAGATTCGGTAAATTCCGGTCCATAGAGTACAGTAGCATGTTGGTGTCAATTCGGAACCATTTTGGATGTTCTCGATCTGCTATCGTCTCCGTATATGTAGTTTCAGTTTCTGGTATGCGATACCGAACGATACCGAAACTTTTTTGGTATCATGGACAGCTCCATTTTCAAATGAAAAATGAGCTTTTTCACTGAAAATAATAATAAGTGAAGAATGCGATCACTCAAATTTTGTATTTCTTCCCTCGTATATGGAAGTTTAAGATTCTTCCTACGGTCCAGGAAGTAATATATATAATTTTGATGATTTATGTCAGTGAGTTAGTGATAATGAGTCAGCCAGTTACGGTCTTAACAATTTTCTTAGTCGTTATGCCAGGAAATACTTACGCTTAAAAGTTAAAATTCGACAAGCCACCTTAGCTTAACTTGCTTTATTAAAATACGCATTCAAGGTTCCTAATTCTTTTGATATTGAAAGTGGAGAAGAGATCTACAATCGCTTTAGTTCCTTTAAAAAGGGTATAGCTTCAGAGCTGGGCTTTGATAAGTCCCAAAGCTTTTTTTGGGACCTCTATGCGGATTGAGTTGGGACAAAATGTATTTTATCAAATGGAACACAATTCCCTTCAGTTAAGTACCAAATTTGAGTGACCACAACTACATGACCTCTAGAAATAGGAAACCAGATAGATACATACTTATAGTTAAAAAAGAATGAACGTCTCTGAGCTTTTCATTTCATGTACATAAGTTGTAGATATCATGCATTTCATAGGGTACTACAGAACTCATAACTTCTTTCCCTACACTTTTTCATTATTCTTCGGTCATCACCACCGCCGTCGCCGCATTAAGTCAACCGCAAATTAAGTATAATTATATCTTTTTCTTTGACTCTTTCTTAAAGCACTCTATAATGAAAGTGTTCGGATTGCAGGAACCAGCTACGAGTATATAGAGGTAAAGATACCTACCGGAATTCATTTCTTTGCCACCACTTATTAACCGCCTGAGTGGGTAACTTTCAAAGTGATGGAATAGAATGAACTTGTTATCCCATTAAAAATCCCTTAATTCAGTTTCTACCACCAAACAACTTCACAGGTAGGTATAAAATGTAAAAGAAGTGAGAAAATAAAAATTGAAAGAACAAACCTCTTTAACCCTCGCTTAATATAAGCGTACATATCTATGGATATAATTCTCTTTTTTGTCTTGTCTTATTTTCATCCTCCGGTCGGTATTAAATTTCTGTCTGTTTTTTTTTTTTTTTATTTGAACTGTAACTTTGCGGCACAGTTCTTGGTTAATTTATGGATTATATATGTATATGAAGGATATAGCTTGTTCGCACCTCTTTGCTCCTCGGCGCAGTGTCGACAAAACAAAAGAACACATCACTTCCTTTTAGGGTATTATATGAACACATATATACAAATACAAAACGAAAATAGTCCTTTGCCGTCACTTAAGCATATCAGATGGGAGATTGTATTATATTCGCTTTTTTCTGTCTAATTCATTTTTATTACTGTATATGAGCCTTATCGAATCCCCCGGGGTATGCCAATGCTGCATGAAAAAAACATCGTACCCTCCAACCCCAACCCCGTCTGCATTATTAAATTAGGTAGATTGAGAATATTATTTAACAAACAATCTCATCTAGAGAGAGCTGAGCCATACACGGAAGACGACACATCGGGAAATGTGTATGTCGAGTCGAAATACATAACTCGGCTTCCAGATAGATAACCAAACTTTCAGCACTTTCATCCGGCTTATGTTCGTTTCATTTTTTTTTTTTTTTTTTGTTAAGGCTATAAAATATCCGAAAGAGTAATAATGCCATAAAACTTTACGACGAGGCTCGAACTTGGTTATGGTTTTGTTTCCAGCTTCCAAAAGTAGGTAAAAATATCTAACTCTCTTACAATACAATGTTCTGATTCGGATGTTTCGAACAAAAACGCTCGTAAAAAACGGGACTACCCAAAAGACTTCTGCTGCTGTGCTGATTCTCATTCTCCATTAGCGAGATTCATGTTCGCCATCTCCAGCCTCCAGGAATACAGGGTGCTTTTGGCCCAGATACAGATAGTATAATCCAACGAACTAAATGAAGGATATTCGCTTCTAAACAAAAGTGCAAAAGGTAATAAGGATCAGGATGAGTAGATAACAATATGTTCACTAACGGTAAACGAATCATTTCAGCTCTCTTCGTCTTCGTTTTTGCCTTCCTTCTATATTCCATATGATGGTGGTGTATTTTTCGTTGACGTATCTCTATGTTTGTATAAAAGATACTCGATAGAAAGTTTGACAAATGTGATCTCATAAAACACAGATGGGCAAATAAGGAAGAAGATGGAGCATCGAGGCAAGACTGCAAGTTATGTCTAAGAAGATGATGATGGAAAAAAGTAGAGTGAGTTGATGAATTTACTTAAATTGGGTCAGAATATGAGGGTGTATATTTTATTTTATTTTTTTTTTTTTTAACAAACAAAAGAAAATACAATTCGACAGGAGTAGGGAAATGTTAAGAAAAGCTCGTAGATGGGTTGTGGCAGCCGTTTAACGCCCGGTAATAGAGGTCAATTAATTATGGACAGTGATAAAGAAACCCAAGGAATTATATTGAAGACTTAAGGGAGCAATCTTCAGATCCCAGTGGGTACTATACTTGAGTGAAATTAGTTGACAGGCAGATTATAAGGCGTTAGTCCCTTTAAATTATGTCGAAGAAATGAACCTTCGTGCATATTTCATAGCATTCGGTGAGTGGATGAACTTACTTCTAAACAAAACCTATTAGTGTACCTTTCTTTGGTTATTGGATGAGTAAAGTGAGTAAATGGAAATGTGAGAATATGGAGAGAATGTGGTTTTGGTATATTTTTTTTAAGATTAACAATGCTTGAGGCTTATTTTTTGTTGTTTAGTAGACTTGTACCAACAAAAATAAGGGCGGATTTTTTTAAATTTTGGTAGTGTTGTTTCAGATTATTCTCGATATTTTCGAGTTGGAAAATATTCAAGCACGAATGCCTTAAAATAATTTTTTTTTAAACGTTTTTAGAGTTAAACAATACCGATACCCATATCGAGACGATACCGAAGTTTTTCGATTTTGACAATACTTTCAAAAGAATCGTTTGTTTTGGTATCGTAGCCACCTGCTTTTATCAACAGATACAAGAATGGCTTCAGGCCCTGAAAGATCAACAAAATCTTAACATTTTTGCTAGTTCTGAAAAATCTGAGTGAATTCCACGTTGAGATTCGCCACCTTTTCATGGACTTTAAGGCCGCATGCGGAAGCATTCATCGTCAGCCAAACTTGGGTTCCATAGGAAACTGGTCCAGCTGTGTGGCGGACAATATAGAAAATGGGCGCTGCCAGGTGTGTAGCTAAGCAGAGCTCTTCAAAACGTTGCGCAAAAATACACACATTTATCAATCATGTGAGTTCCTCAATCTTGTTTTGATGAAACGGATATTGATGACTTCTTACACATCATATGTATATAAAGCGATTGTATTAGAAGATGCGCTTTCCAACACCACCAAGTGGAAAGGGAGAGCTAAAATAAAGTGTTTTTAAAATTAAAAATCGACAAACATAATGTAGATTTATTTGGCCCTGTATTCAAGATTGCTGAGTGGATTCAAATAAAGGGTGTTTTTTAAGAGGTATCTAGAGCTCTGAAATTGATTAAAACAAAGACGATTTTTTTAAATTGACGTGAAATTTACTTTATTTGAAAGATAAATTCCTGGCATTATAATTTAATTATGATTTCTAGCGTATGACCACTAAGGCTTGCTCGTACGTAGTCTAATCCGTAATTTTCGATGACTTTTTCCAACAATTTTTGGCCGTATATCGGCAATAAACGCTGCGGACCGATTATTCCACCAATCCATAAAGCACACCAAACAGTCAGTTTGTGTGAATGTAACGGTATTCCAAATACGGCAGTTTTGTTTATTGACGTATCCATTCAACCAAAAGTGAGCTTCATCGCTAAACAAAATTCGCGGGATAGCTACTTATTTCGAACAGAACAATGATTTTCAAAATAAATTTTGCACAATTTGGAAGCGTTGTCAGACTATTCATGTTGAAATGCCAAACCGAACTAAAAATAAATCACTTGACAGCTGACAAAATAGTTGGCAGCTAAAATAGTGTTGCCAACTTAAAGTAGTGAAGCACGTACAAAATTTAGATGAAGGGGGTTTTTGTTAAATATCATTCGTAAACTGTGACTTATTTACATGCCGGCTCCACTAGACATGAGCTTTGCTCAGACTACTTGTCGAGAAAAAAAACCAATGGAGGCAGAAAAATCCATGTCTTGTCGAAGACATGTCGAAGAAAACCAACTTTTGAACAGCACATGAAGGCTTTTCAAAACTTGGCCATGAGATTTGAGATTTTACATGCGTGTGAGTTTTTTGCTTGGTTTTTGTTATATATGAAAATAAATACTGCTGCAAAAGTTGTTATTTATCTACCCGACCTTTGTTCCTATAATTTGAGTTGAATATTGTTGCAAAAGATAGAAAGAGTGGTGAGAGAAAAATGAAACGACATGACATAATTTGCCCAGCGAGAAAAATCTGTGGTTTGTTGATTGGATTGTGGTTGTGGTGTTGGGCATCTGTATGTTCTGTGGAGTCGGGGTGCTAGAAAAAACGTTGTATCATGTGCTCTCTATTAGGAAAATATTAAACAAGAGTTAAATTTCGTCAAATATTGTTAACTATTTTCTTAAGAATTATTTTTAATATAAAAATTTACTAAAGGTAACTGCTGGTTCTTCGCCACAACCATGGATATAGTCCAGAGTCAAAACACGAGGCCTCATCAATTGAATGGGCTTTGGGCAACAATGCCGACTTGGTAGCAAATGACAATCATGTATTTTTCCTTAGGTATAGCTTTACCCACACTAAAAAGCGCTTTAACAACTTTTACCATGAATTAAACAAGTGCAAACGTGCTAAAAAATAATTATTTGATTTTTTTTTTTTTAAATATTTAACACCTGTTCACCACATATATTTTAATGGATTTTTCTAATCATTGCTTTTTATAACAAATGAACCATTGATGCCAAGTTTCATCAATGTTCCATTATTTTCAATTGATATTCGGTTATGTTTTGCTTTTATATTGAAATTATGGTCATCCTTACATAAAAATGGTAAAAACTTCTTTCAAGAAAGCCGCATCACTTAGGTTTTTATGTCATTTGATTCAGCATTAAAAACTACCCTAAGAACATGTGTCATATGCTAAAGTTGTATCAAGGTGTATTTTTCCGTTTGATACACCACAATTTCCCCCCTTTCCCTCTCAAAAAATACCCACCCATATGAATATTTGTATAGACTCCTTGATTTTTAGTCTTTATGGTACATGAAACGTTTTCACCAAGTTTCATGATGGTACTAATTTTTTTTTTGTGTATCCTATTTTACCTGTACTACAGTATTAAGGCTCTCCCAAACCAACGCGAATGCGGAGCGACGTCGAATTTTTTGTTTTTGTTTAGCTTTGTGTTTTTGTAATATTTTGTTCTATTGTGAATGATTCCCTGCGAATCACTCCTCATTCGCGTTGGTCTGGGAAAGACTTTAGTCTCAATTTGTCGATATTAACGCCAACCCTGTAAGTCTATCTTCATATCCGTAGAACTTCTCAGATAAGTTTTTAGACTTTTCATTGTTGAAAAAGTTCTTTTCGGTGCACATGCTAAAACCACCAGATTCCCTATCGCTTTGCCGGCTGAACGCTATACCATTATTTAGTTGTTAGGTTCCGTGATCTTTATTCGAAATTTTCTTAAAAATTTTTTTCCCGTGGGTAGATGCAAAACCTGCATCCAGGCTCTATGAGGACCGAAAAACGCGTGCTCATAGGTGTGTGAGATTCTTACTACACTTAAACCACCTCCACTTTCCGATTGCAACTAATTTGAAAGTTATCTAGCAATTTATTTTTAACGAAGTTAAGTAACGTGTTGCAGATTACTTTCCGGTGAAAGTTCCTGCTTATTCCGCGATTTTAAAGCGGTTTTCTATTCTTCGCACCAATGCGGAAGGTTTGTTGATTGCAGATGGCGTACTAAATTCGACTCGTCAAAAATGTCAATTACTGTTGAATTAGCGTGTTCTAATAGCCAATTTCTTTGTTTTCGCGCGAATCTTCTATTTCATCCCGACCCGTAGGAATCCTGATATCCTTGCGAAGATCTTCGTAGTAACCATATGAACTGGTTACTATGAAGATCTTCACAGTTAATTTAGTTTTCAGTTCTTAGCATTTCTTTTTTACGTGCGGCTTCCATTTTAATTTCACGTCTAGAGTCATTCCCAGATACTTCGCCTCATTTGCACATGGAACATGGAAGTAGTATTAAGAAAGATGGGTGGTCTATTTACTTTTGTATACGTTAAGTCCACTGACTTTCGTTCATTAAGCGCTATTCGCCATATTTTTGTCCACTCATTGACATTATTAAGAACATTTTGTAATTTAATTGTAGCTTCGCTTATCGTTTTGCCTGCTGCTAGAATTGCAGTATCATCAGCAAACGTGGCTACGATACTGTCTTCTGTTTGAGGTATATCGCGTGTAAATAAAAGGCACAGAACTGGACCTAATACACTTCCTTGTGGTACCCCAGCCACTATTTCTTTGAAATTGGAATAGTCATTTCCGTACCTTACACGAAAAAGTCTGTTATCTAGATATCCATTTAGAATGCTATAATTTGTCTTAATTTCAATTTGAGGCCTACATGCTTCATTTTGTCAAACTTCTGCGACACGTTCAAAAAGACTGTCGAACGGATTTTCTTTCATTAAGAGCTCTCTCAATTACGTCAGTCGAATGCTTGCTTCTAAATCCGAACTGATGTTCAGGTATTAATTGTTTCTCTCCTACTATCGGCTGCAGGCACAGGAGTAGTATTCCTTAAAAAATTTTAGAAAGAATAAAATATTATAGAAAGAAGCGAAATTGGCCTGTAAGACTTCTTATCGTGAGATGGTTTGCCAGGTTTCAAAACTATTATGACTTTCGCAACTTTCCATTGGCTCTTAACATTTTATAACCTTAGAGTGGCATTTTTTATGTAAAGGAGGCTAATAAATCCTTTTCGAGAGAGCATTTATAGAATTTCTGCCATGATAAAGTTATATCCTGGAGCTTTATTTGACTTAAGCTTCTTTATTTCTCTGCTTTGAACTCGGCAAGTGTAGCATTTCTTGTTATGTAGCTTTCATTTGAGGTAAAATTCATACCAATATTTTTGTTAAGTTCTTGCCCATCGAACGGCTTAAATGTTTCCTCTAATTAATCCGCGAATACCATCGCTTTTTCTTTGTCACTTTTAGCCCATTCGTGTTGGCTTTTCTTTCGAAAACATACTTATATGGGTTTTTGCTTAAAAGGATCTTTATCAAATTGTGGGGTAGCAATTTTTTTTTTGTTCTGCTTTTGTTTTGCCTTTTTACGGTTCTTAAGCCAAACGATAATATGTTTTCTTATCATATTAACATATATAAAACAGCAGGTTGCAACCTTTTGTAGCTGCGCTTGAAACCTTCAAATTCACTCTTTAGTATAATAGTACGCATGTGGGTGGGTATTTTTTTCACCAAAAAATATTGTCACACAATTTATTTATATTTTATTGTTATTTAATCCGATTTAAATGAGCTCATTTCGTTACCTCATTTACTGAGAAAAATATATTATAAAAAAATAATGGTGATAACAAATTTCTCCACGTCGTCCTATAGTCGACACTTATTTCCTTAGTATTAACGCAATCAAGCAGCATGGCTTCCTCGTTAACCTGAAATCATCCCTTCTGTAGGTAGGTACTTCTGTTAAGAAACTTTGAGTTAGTTGGAATTTAAATGGATTTCTTGAAATATAGTCACGTGTGCCAGAAGCAGGTAAACAAGGGTTTCATTAAGAAACCAGTTGGTAAGAAAATAAATGTAGGTAAAGTTACGCAGAAGAAAAACGGTATCCTATAGCTTCCCACCTACTCTTAAATCTCCATCACTTGACTTGCCGCACATTCCTTAAAATATGACAAGGAAAGAAAGTAGGTAGATCTAGCTTAAGAAAAATAAACGAAAAATATTCTCAGGTAATGAATGAATGAAGGAAGAGCCATCAGGCAGCCAGGCCAACATTATAACTCTGAAGGACATCATAGCCATCAGGGTTGTTCTTTATGGAGAAGGTGCTAGGCAAATATGGGTAACCTCCTACTCCTGTATCTTGCGTCCTGGTGTCTGAACAAACATAATGTTCTGCTTTTCTATTCATGTTTAATGTGTGCCTTTTCACCCCTTTTTGAGGAAGTGTCGTCATTATCGTTTAGCACGTGAAAAACGGTCACGTTATGTAGATAGGTGTATTTATTTTAGCAAATGTAAAAGCTGATGGTACACGAAGACCGAGAGTTTAAGTAAATATTTTATGCAAACGTCTTGCCTTATACATAGAAAGCTCGAGCCAAGTCGAGACTTAGAATGACATAGTGAATCTATTACGACATTGAAGTGGCAATACTCTTACTAGTGGCATATAAAATTCAATGGCTGCCAAATGTGGGCCAAGCACTGCTCAATATAGTTAAGGCTTGGCAGGCATTTTGTGCTGGATAAAATGAAATATAATATATTCGGAATGGGTTTCCTTCTTTCATTTTTTTGTTTCTCTTTTTTGAGTCGGAAGAGGTGAATTTATTTGAATTGGTATTTTGAATTTACATTACATATTTTAATTTTTCAAAGACCCAACCACCCAACATGGATAAGCCCATGAGAACGAGTAGATTTTGCATGGAGAAAAGTAACCCCTGGAAACCAGTAAACAGTCTAGTCAAAACAGAAGGTAGTTTATTTAATGTTTTGAGGTTTGATAAAGTGTAATTGAACAATAGTAGCTTCCCCATGCGAGTACTTTTGCTTGAATACAAAAAAACACTTATCATAAATATAAAAAATAATGCGTTTAAAAAATTGAATATTTGGCCTCAAGACTATATGCAACCGAATAATTCTTCTTTTAATTAATTTTTACTTTCCATACGGGGTAGGTATTGTATAGCGGGGGAATTTTTGTTTTTGGGTTCTTTTGGAAATTTTAAACATACATCTGTGTCGTGGACAATCAAAGCGGTGCTAAAGCCACTTTTTTCAATATATTGAGTGTGATATACCAAATTTTGTTTTAAAACGAGATAATTAAGAAGCTATTTATCATTTTAATATTGAGTTTGGGATCAAAACGAGGCTATTTATTATTTTTCTACAATCAATCTTTCATTTAAATTTATTTTAATTTTCAAAACGGCTCTATTTTTCTCTAAATCAAATCAAGTAGATAAGAAAAATTTTCAAAAGGGAACTAAATGAATGACATTTTAAGTTTAAGCCATCTGAATAGTTTGTCATAACAAGAGCTTGCGGCATTATACGATTAAGAGGTGAGATGAGCATCAAATCTGACGTTGGAGTTTCAAGGTCAATTATGCACCCGGTTGAAAGCTCGACTTTTAGAAGCTAAAAAAAAATTATGTAAACAAACTTCTTAAAAATCATTGTAAGAAAAGTGGATAGAAATCGACGGATTAAAATTTTACAGGGAAATTATCGATTCGGGAATTTCGTTTCTTTTGGTAAATTCAGATTTTGATCTAAAAATTGATTTTTTTCGTCGCGAATGGTATACGATTGCAGATTGATTTTTTTATTTTTATTGTATTGGTGTACAATTTGTATCTGTGAAACTGTGGCGATCCAGACTTGTCAAATTGATGGCTGTGAATTGCTCTGGTGTGTAATGGTGTAAGTAAAAGAGGGGTAAATCTGCCGAAAAATCCAGATCTGCAAATTTGATTTTCAATCATAATAAAAATGGATTTTTTCACCATTGCAAGGCTTTTACTGTCAAAATCTGTGTTTTGACAAATCGGAAGGGGAAAAAAATCAATTTTTGTTACCAAAAGAAAACCCCATTAATTTTGACTTTTGTTCCGAAGTTCCTATTTATATGATTAAAACGAAAGAAAATTGCTGTGAATTATTATTAATGTATAAGTTTTTTAAGAAAAAGTTTAAAAACGTTTTAATGCATATTAATAAAATAAAACGTTTCGTTTCTTATTTTTTGTATTCTTCTTCCAAATTCGCACATTGGTCCGCGAGTTCGTTCCCTGCAATATCAACATGACCAGGAGAGTCCACATCAATTTGATTTTACGAGGTGCTTTAATGAGAATGTCTCGGATTTTAACAATGATACTAGAGTCAGTATGTTTCCCTAAGTATGTGAAAATTTCTTAACGGCTTTCGTATATAGCTTGAGCTTCGGCTGTGAATACTGAGGCAAGTATTTGGAAGGATGCCTTGAACGATTGTTGATCCATCGTGTGATGTCACTGGAAAAGACGTACTACTAGCAGTTTTTAAACCGTCGGTATAAAGAAATGTCCATCCTTTCGTGGTAATATAATTCAAGAAACTTTTTTTTGTATATCGTATTGCTGGTGTTTTCTTTAAGAAGTTTGTGGAGTTGTAGTGAGATGGATGATGTATTTAGGTTCGAGGGTGGTAAGGATGGTGTATATTTTCTCTCCATTGATAGCTGTTCAAGAAGTCGAGGTACACATCCACAAACTATTTCAGTTTTACACCTAATGGGGTATGCGGATCAACTCATCCGAATCAGAGCTTGTTTGCTTCAAAAAAAAAATGCGGTCGCTCAGCTGGGAGCTGCAGAAGCATCTCCCTAGCACTCCCAGATGGTACCAGATTACCAGCCAAACGCAGCACCAAGTATCTAGGCTTCAACTTCAACGAGCTTATGAGATTCAACACACATTCACGTTCCGTACTCAAAAAGGCCAACTTTGCTTTCCATCGCCTCTACCTGCTGATGAAAAAGAGAACTGGGCTAAGCCAGCAGACAAAAGTTTTAATCTACAAGCAACTTTGGTGACCAGTTATCAGTTACAGCTTCCCAGTTTGGTTCACCATCTCCAAAACAGTTATTAAGGAACTGCAAATATTCGAGAGAAAAGTGCTGAGGATCTGCACTGGACTTTATTTCGATCGTCAACGGTGTAAGCACTTCAAGAACGACCAACTCTACTCTGAAGTCAAAGTAGTCCCCCTGGACAAGTACTTAATGCTATCTGCAGATAAACTGGTAATGAACCTTACCACCCAAATCAACTAATAAGAATGATGATAAACCAACAACGACATCCGGAACCAAGGTACCTAGGAGCTAAGGAAATCCTCGATATAGCTACAACAATCAAAGATGAAGCAGAGGACACTTCTATACTGATCCAGGGTCAGCCCATTATCGTGGCTAAGCGCCAATCCTATCCCAACCATAAACCAATACAGCCACTTGACAACTGGGACTGAACAACCCGACTTTTATATTAAGTTTTCAAAAATTATAAATCTTATTAGTATTACATTTTTTTTTTTCAATGTATAACGTGCCAACAAAATCCTTTTATTTATCAATGTACTCGTATCATATAAATGGTTATTAATTATTCTTAAGCCAATTATTAATAGCATGGTGTATATTTTCCAAAATTTTAAAAGCGAATTTCAAAACTGTTTGTCATTTTTAGAGTGTTGTGTATGGCCGAGGGAATTCTTCTCTGCCGTTTGTGTTTCATAGCTAGGGCTACATCTTTATCTATTATCGAATCAGTTTGAAAAGATAACTTGACCGTGAGTTTGAGTGCCATTTCTGAAAATCTTTCTTCAATTTTAGTTAGGCTGGGCTTTCCGCTTTCTTAAAAGGAAGCTTTCGGAAACTTGAATACCAAATAAACCCTTTGAGTAAAATTTCGTTTGTTTTTAGATATAGTTATACGAGACCGAGACCGATACCGAGACGATACTGAAATTTTTCGATTTGACGATATCGAGACGATGCTTATAAAAGTATCGTTTGGTTTGGTATCGTGGCCAGCCCTATATGTAGCAATGTAGGTTAAACCGCAAATGCTCATTTTTGAATTTGAAAATTTTAAGTAAAAACTGTCCATAAACCCTACAAATATTCATTTAAAAACTTACAAATTCTATATAATAAAACAAAATTTTAAATATTTTTTTTTTAATTTTGTCCGGTTCATAGGTGGTATAAAGTTTTATTTTAGAGGGAAATTGAATACAAAGAAAACGAAGCGAGCTACAAAATCACGGTTTAGTGATTAATCTAGTTAGAGGAGTCTTCAAATTGTGGCCAGCAAAATTTTTGGATATTGTCATGTTTTTAAATTTAAGAGGCTTGATTTTTAGTTAACTTCTTAGCCGGCGAAAACTTGAATACCAAATAAACCGTTAAGGCTAGGCATACATTTTTGGTTTGAACAACAAATTAGCATAGGAAAATCTTCAAATTTTGGTTAAAAAAATAGATTTCTTTTTTAATGAAATTTTTTTAAGAATTCGCTGGCCTTTTTCCGAAGCTATGTTAATTGAAGATTTTGAAAGAATTAAAGATTAAAAGATACAAAATAGTTTTGGACAACAGTTTAGCATTTAAAAAGCTACAATTTTGGCCTTTACCTATAACTATTAACAGAATTATTATGTTTTTAGGCTTTTTGTCCGCTAACTTCAGTCTTATTTTAGCGGAATTTTGAATACTTGAAAAACCGTTAGAGCTACAAAGTAGGGGTTTTCGCAACAAACTAACATTTAATTAGCTACAAATTAAAAATGTAAATTCGTACTGCTTACCTCAGTCTTATTGAATAACAAGAAAAGTAGGTACTTTAGCTAAAAATGTTTGGTTTTATTTCAGCAACCAAAAAATGAGTCTAGAAAACCGAATCAATTTTTGAAGAAGAAGAAAAAGCAATGGATTTGCAAACATATACTTTAATTTTTATTTGCAATGGATTCGATATTTATAAAAGTCAACTGTGCTTCTATACACTGAAATTTTATTATAGAGTAAAGTTGGGGCTGACAAATGCAATCAATCGCTGCCAGGTTTGTATTTTCAATGGAGCCACTTTTCATCATTTTGTCCACAAAAACAATAATTAAGATGAAGATAGCTTAACCCTTATTTTAAATCTGCACAGATAATTTTTTAAGTACTGAATGCAACGCGGTAGGTAGCTTTTTTTTTTGATACTATTGCAATATACCCTCATACATAATATCATAAGATCTAAGTAATAAACTCTATTCGCTATATTATGAAACGCATTTTGAAATATAGAATGCAAATATCCACTTGAAAATGATGTTTTCAACTTAAAAGTAAACAAAAATACCAAAAAAAAAAAATATGTATACCAGGCACTTACTTACCTCTGCACAATTAATGGAATACTTAAATACATAAAAAGGGGACCTATAACTACCCTATTACATGTATACCTTTCACCATGATAAAGCCATTCAACCCACATTCCTCGACCCTCGAGTAGGTGGGTATATAAAAAAGAAAGAAAAAAATAAAACCTTTATAAAGCACTCGCAAATTTTATCAGGTAATTAATTTCAAAAGGAGCAATTATACAACCTTTAGAAAGCCTATCTAAATGTCATCCGTATTCTAGGACACGACACCGCCATATAGATAAAAGCTACCTAAATTTATATAAAGGCATACCAATATAAGTCCATGAAACAGTTCATTGTGCAAAAGAGTGCACATGTGTACCTCCTCGTTTTGTGCTTTGATTATTTGATTCCTTCATTTTTTTTTTTTTGTTCTCCCCGAAGTGTTATAATTGTGCAAAACCAAAATATCAAAGGACATTGAAGTTGCTTTAAAGGACTTTTTATGCGTCGATTATTGTGTTGCTCTTAAAAATTGAAGAAAATAAAATAAAAGAATCCTTCTGTTAGCAATAGAGGCAGAGCGTATGTATATTGAAAACAGCACAAACTTTCTATAAGTACACCATAACAGCTGAAGCTGAAGCTTTTATCCCTTCAAATGTTGCGGATGCTGGCAAAAAAGAAGCATAGAAAGAATTAAAGATAAATGTTATCCCTTTGCCGCCATTAAGATGAGTCTATATTGTCAAATCAGCTTAAGGTAACTGTAGCTATACCTGAGTGCTGTAACATCGCGTAGGTCGTTGCACAATGGGGCCGAAAATCTGCCATTGAGACTTGCAATTTTAGTTATATGTAGGACGAACAACTATCGATGACATTAAGGTATTAAGTAGGATAGTTATCGTTTTTCCTTTACGATATAAGCGCTTACAATGTGGGTTAACTCTCAGTAAACCAAGATTAGACTAAAATTTGCTGAAATACATCTTTAAGGAGTTAATCTCGCACTGAAAAATTTGGGATTTACAAGACAGCGCGACAAAACGATAGTAGAGATGACTTGACAACAACAGTGGATGCCTACTGCTTATTAAACATACCTATTCTCGGCCCCACTGTGTCGCGTTGGCATTTGAATGGGTCTGCTTTGTATGTTGCTTTCCATTTTTTGCACGTCTCTTTTCTTATGGAATGGGGTTTAATAGGGGTTTTCAGAACTCCCCTTACGCAAGTTCCCATTCCATCCACCAAAAAGGATGTGCGGAAATTAGAGACTACCCTGTCGCCACATTTCAATAGGAACATTCGTATTCGTAATGCAGGAAAACAGGAAACGGAAAAGTATAGCGAACGGATTAAAGTACAATACTGCAATAGGGTAGACATAACATTTGAAACACAAATGTATGCAGAGTTTTTGAAACAGCATGGTTCTCATTTAAATTAAATTACTTTATTCGCATCCACGGAGCGCGAGATGAGGGCTTGTTGATGTTGTGCTTGGTGCATGTTAAAGAGCAAAAGTCCATGTAATTTTAGTTGCAAAAGTTGCCCAAGAGTTATACTTTTATTGCAAAAAATTATACGTGTGCTCGTTTTTAGAGCGTTTATAATTACCTCTACATAAACGCCAGCATTAACAACACTGATGCAATAAATTGAGAGCTATGTCTTTAATCCCGGCTAAAGAAATCAAGCCGGAAGCATTGAGCATGAGTGGTAATAATGTAATTACATCTGAGCTTTTTTCATTTCTCAATGGTAATGTCTTCGAGTGTGCATATTTTTTTTTTTTTTTTTACGCAGAGGTAGGCTAGGATTCCGATCATTGTATCCTATTGAGCAATAAGGTACACAGTTGCTGGGGTGATGTGTAGTCGTTGCTGGTCTTGTAATACTGACACTTTAAAGTTCTTTTCCACACTAATGAATTCAGAAACAAGATCGAATTTGATTCCATTTGTTTCTTCTCTTTTTTTAAGTAAACACAGGTATGCAAGGTGCCGTCTAGCAATTTCATCTTCCGACTTTCGATTAAAAATACATTTCAAAAATACAAATTGATTCCATTGGCAAAATAAATTTTCTTCCAGCTGGTTGGACCTATACAGCAAACAAAATCAAGAATATAAAAAAAATGTAAATAGTGAACTTACCTCGTAAACAAAAATCTTTACTAAAGTATTCTGGCAACTCTACAACAAAAAGGTTATTTAACTTGTTTATACATAATTGCTGTGTATTGTTGACAATTCTTAGCTTAACAAACAAAATGTATTTATTTATAACATATAAAACAACTAGGAACAATTAATTATAAAAATTTGAAATTTGACTGCAACGTTTTGCACAATTTTGACCTTAAGGGCTCGTTTGTTCGTTTACTATTAGCACTATTACAAGGATCTAAGTTAAAAATTAATCTAAAGGAAACAAATTGAAACGTATCGCAGTTTAGTCTTCTATGGCAAAATTTGATAGTTTAAGATGTTGCATATTATTTCGGGCATCAAAGTATGCTGTATCTTGGGGATTTTCTGGTGAAGGAATAAATGGGGGAGTTTCTTTCTCCAGATTCAGCCAATCTATGCAGCTAAAAAATTGCATGGCTTGAACTTCTTTTGCAGCTGGTCTTTCTAATGGATCCATAGTGAGAAGCAGTTCGACTGCTTCCACAGCTTCTGGAGAGAGTGCTTCATCATCCTGTGGCCATTCAATATCTAGAAGTTAAAAAAAAAAACATAATTCAATTCTTTTTATGGATAAAAAGTCATTACTTTTGTGAAGAATGTTGTCAAACACTTTTTGTGGTGTTTCATCGTTAAACGGTGGTATGCCGGTCATGAACTCATAGAAGCAAACCCCCAGTGCCCACCAGTCAACTGCTTTACCATGTCCATGCCTACGGTGGAAAAATAACTAATGAGAAATATAAAATAACAAAAATCAATTCATACATTAGAAGCAGCTCAGGTGCTAAATAATCCGGAGTTCCCAGAATCCGCTCATCAGAGACAAGTACTCCTCGACGAACGGATTTCGGTGTCCTAAATGGCGTATTGACAGTTTTTGGCGTCTTTGGTAAACTAGCTCCTTGATTTATCGGAGACATAGTTGGCTCGTCGCCAATTTTAAGATATTGCACTCCAGCAGACTTCTCTCCCGGCAACTCGCGTTTCTTTGACTCTGTCGACAGCGGCAAAGCAAAACGAGTGGCCTTCAACTTTCCTATTAATCCACAATCTCGACGAGGTGCTTTCTGCGATGACACTGGCGTCGAGAACACCACATTGGCAATATTATCATTAATGGGCATCTCATCGTCAGACAGAGAACGAACTTTGAGGACACCTCTTATAGGCGACTTTGCTTTTCGCTTCTTTGGCGTACTGCTGCCAATGTCTAGGATGTCGATTTCCTGCGTAAGTCCAGTGCTGCCAGAACTTGCGTCAACGTCATAGCCAGAATTATTGTCCGATCGATTAATTAAATGGATTTTTCTTTTTAAACTCCTGCAAAAAAAATAATCAAGAATAGAAATTAGGAAAATAAATGCAAAAATGTGCCACCTTAGGTACTCGGGTCGTTTAAAACTGCGGGAAGTATTGCGGAAGGGCGAATGCATGCGTATGCCACTAAGCTCATTTGTGTTGCTAACATTATAGCTAGAGACATTGCTGGTGGTTAGTTTTGAGAGGGCATGCGAGTGGAAAGCAACAAACCTTCGGGAATAATCCGAGCAGCTGAGATCCTCTTTGGAATTGCACAAATTTTCGACTTTGTCAATCGATGAGATCTCACAGTTCGTATTATTTGAATTGGAATTGGAATTACGGCTAGACACACCCGAGTCTTCTTGGGTCTTCGAAGTGCGCATTCGCTGTAAAAGAAAATCAAAATAATGTCAATAATAACATCAATTCGAAAAAAAAACTTACCATTGAGAACTCAAATGATGTTTTGCTCACATCTCCATCGGTCTCCTGTTTTTGTAATGCATTTTCTTTTTCTTCCGAGGGAGTTCTCGAGGCGTTATGCTTGCAGGCCTGCGTAACGGTTTATTTATTTTCGCAAACTCACAATTCATATTTTTCAACTTACATTACAACTGGAATCATTCTGCTTGCATTTGGCACTGCTATCAATGTCGTCAGATTTGTTAATTGAATGAAATTCAGTGGGTGAACTTTTGCTACTTAGCTCTGTTGATGTGCAAGTATGATATGAGGATGAACTATCAGTCGTCTAATTAGAACAAAACAAACGATTTGATGAAATTAATGCTTAAATATAGTATTCCAAACGCTTACTTGAATACATGTGTGCGGTGTTGTTAATATATTTATGTCTTCAGCTGAGAAAAACGGTGATACACCAGAAATTTTGCTGTCGTTTGTTTTGTCACCATTTAATGACGTATCTACTTCGCTGTCCGATGATTCCAATATTATATCTTGAAATAAGTTAAAATCAAATTGAAAATAAAGAGAAATTTAAGTTTAGGATTTAACGAAAAAGGCTTTTTGACGCGCTGCACTACCAATAATTGAAAAATAATTAATACTTAGTGTAAATTCATTAACGTCAAATGTTTCCGCATCACTGCTTTTTTGCTATGCTGATGCATGGTGCAGCTGATGCTGATACAATTGCATCAGCAACAACGCATCAAGAATTTTCTTGATTCTTATTTGTTTGAAGTTTGCGCATCACTTCATGCAAGTTTGCAATAATGAACACGTTACGCAAAAAGTGATGCAGGTTTGATGCATTTATGAATGTTTGGCGGAAACGATTGTGCATCATCTCTGCAACGATGCGTTTGTGAATTTACACTTAATCTTAATAATGGGGCAACGGAGTTACATACGCAAGCGGTTTGGTTATCGTGTAGTTGTATATTGTGTTGCGACGGTATAATTTTGTATTTTCAGCGTTGACAGTTTAAATATCGCTTTCCAATCGAATTCGAGATCGATGATGCCTAAATTGAGTAACTAATTTTGTGCCCACCCGTAATGCATCCACTGCAATTGAATGGGAGTGGGAGAGCAGTAAAAGCGCCCAAATTATACTTTTAAGAAAAAAACAGACATAACTTAATATTGCGCAGGTAAAAAATAAAATTTGTCTGTATGATAACTTAGGAGGAGTTGCTTATATTCAATTCACTCATGAGCAAACAAATGGAATCACACTCTTGTTTTATTTTAGTCATAATAAAAGTTTATGGTATCGTTAAAAAGCTTCAATCATTAGCTTAAAATCATGGCTAAGCATCACAATCCCATGTAAGAAAACCCAAATGAAATTAAAGCAGAGAGTAACTGGAAAATTAAACATTTAAAATAAATTAAAGGGCAATTTGTTGGCACAGTATTTTGATTTGCCCTCCAAGATTTTATTTCAGCCTATAAACGATTCTTCATTGACCTGATGACTTTCTTGATTGTATTTTTGGGTATTCCTTCTCATTCGTCTACCAGTACCGCTTAAAGTTCATTAACTGATTCAGGAGCTGGATTTCTTGGCCCTTACCTTTCGCTTAAGCTCATTTTACAAAAATATTTTAAGTCTGGGCTAAGCGCAGGCCAGTCCATCTTGGCAATACCGACTTCTCTATAAAGTCCGAAACTTCTCCGCGGAGTATGACATCGAGTGCTATCGTGCATTATAACGACTTCTTCACCAATGAACCCAGCATTAGCAACGACGTCATACATCAGAATATTGAAAATGTACTGATCCGAAGTTAAACCTCCTCCACGACAACCACCGGGCACCAAAATCAGCTCGCTTTTGTGTGCAATTGAAATGCCTGCTCATATTATAACGGATCCTCCCCCGTAAGCTACGGCACAAACTCTCTAGTTTTCCTGAACCTTTCTGTAATCCATAAACATTTAAGCGTATCCAAGGCAATTATTTTCTTTACCCTGAGGCCACTGGCTAGCCAATTGGCTACATACATTGACTGTCAACTTCCTATTCGTGTATTGGCTGTGACGTAGGCGGCATGCTGTACTGGCTTCTATACTGGCCAGGGTTCGGATGTTAATCTAAATGGAATAAATCTACCCCGAATTTAGGGAAACAAATAAAAGTACTATGATATTTTATTCTTTCAAAATTAAATGAACTAAAAACACACTAATGCTATCCGACAAAACTAGCAAAAGAACAGAACGTTACGAATGTTTTGCGTTGGTTCTGGAGAGCCTTTACTTGTATCTCCCAAACCAACGCGAAACCATCAGAAAAAAAACTGAAATTTTATTGGTCAGAATTTCTTTACATAGCGTTAAATGAAAGCAACTACAATGAGGCGATGGGAATTCACTAGAATATTTATTCACTTTGGTTTGGAAAGCCTTCTCACTGCTTAATCAATTTATTCACCAATTTTTTGGTTCTCTCCTCGAATGTTAAGAGGATCCAAAAACACACCACACGAGACCTATAGCTTATTTTAACCACTTTGAAAAATTCAAATGAAAAAAATTTGGCGAGACTCAAGCGAGATGATGGCAAAACATGCTCAATGCAAAGAACAGCGTCTAAATGTGATGGCAAGACCAAAGCGAGACCATAGCGAGAAAACCACGGCATAGATTCCCGTGTAAATGTGCATGGTGAGAACATAGCGAGACGAGCTTAATGACCACGATACTGGGAACTACGTTTCGACGACCACGGCGAGACATGTGAGTCTTCAGTAAGCCAATTCGTTTTCAAAAACAGTGCATGAAAATTATAACAAATTTTTGGTTAAACTTGGTTGAAAAATTTTAGGTTTGATATCACTTCTTGAAATTAAAATGTCAAAAAAGTGAATAATATGAAATTCAGTATTTATCTGGATTTAATAACTTAAACTGATCTCCGGAATGCAGTTTAAATCCAATTTTGCATTAAACGAGTGAATAAAATGGGCATTAGCAAATTTATAAAACTTTGACTCCCCGAATCTTATTTATTAATATTTTGTGAAATAAATTGCGAGTCAATTTTAGTTTTAAGACCAATTTTTCCAAATCTGCTCCGAAAAAGTACTGCCGAACCCTGTAACTGGCTGCTCTACTGGCTTCCCAACTGGCTTCGAAAAAAGCAAGCCAGTTGACGAGCCAGTTGCTTCGGCTTGTATGTGTCGGTAAAAAAGTGTGAGTGTATTGCGACTGGCTAGCCAGTACTGGCTCGTGTGGCCTCAGGGTTAGAAGGCAGAAGAAGTGATTATAGAAACAAAACACATGACTTTATATGCGAATGAACACTCAAATGATACAATGAACGAACTTGTTTGATGTCAAAACCTTGTTTGAATGTAGGTACTAATGTGTAAAATACTACAGAATCATTCAAAAACAACAAATTCTGAAAAGATGTGTTTTTTTAATGGTGGATCTAATGACCAAAATCATCCTGTCCATTTTATGAAGGGATTTCTGTTTTATCGTGTGAAAAATTACAACAAAAACGAGAAAAAAACATGTCTACTTACAGTGGCTACTCTCATTCAACTTAAAGTATTAAGTGAGTTTGTAAATCAATGCAAATGATAGGTATCAATGGGTGACGTGAAATAATAAAAACAAAGAAATAACACGAAATCTTATGGGGTTTTCTTTTGGTAACAAAAATTGTTTTTTTTCCCCTTCCGATTTGTCAAAACACAGATTTTGACAGTAAAAGCCTTCCAATGGTGAAAAAAATCAATTTATTTTTTGATCGAAAATCAAATTTGCAGATCTGGATTTTTCGGCAGATTTACCCCTCTTTAACTAACACCATTACACACCAGAACAATTCACAGCCATCAGTTTGACAAGACCGGATCGCTACAGTTTCACAGACACAAATTATAAAAAAATCAATTTTTAAATCAAAATCTGAATTTACCAAAAGAAAACCCCATTAAATTCGGACCAATTACGCTTTGGAAGCAGAAATAAAGCCAATTTTGGCTGAATTTTAATCTCAGAATCAAAATTAGGCCATTTTTTTGGGAATAGAGCCGAATGTTTTTCTACCAAACTTCTTTTAAGACGTTTTTGCACCTAATTGTTTTCCATTTTGAGGCCTACAGTCGCGTGCACGTAGAAAATTAGAAATAATTTCAAAGACACTTTTTTCCATAGATATCTTTTGTGTTTCAATAAATCTCTCAATTTTAGTTTGTCCTGACTAAGTGTTGTATCAACTAAACGATGAAACAAAATAAATTATTGTAGAGTTCCGTTATTTTGCATTAAACTCATAAATTGTCTAAATAGACAGAAGTCGATCCTGTACATACTAAGAAACAAGTCATAAATTATGTTGTTTTCAAAACTGAAGTGGCTTTATAGGTGGTATGTAAGAGTTTTTAGATCTACGCATTCAAAATACTGAACATGGGCTGTTTCAGGAGTTTCATCATACTGAGAAAGATTAATCCTGCGGGTGGTAATGGTGCAGTGGATGTAGATTAGAAATGGGCCCAATTTGCTAGGTCTGATGAGTTGGAATCGTTTTACGCGGCTCGTATAATACGTGCTGGTATAATACTGAACTGCGTTCCTCACTTATTCCCAAAAAAAAACATAAAATTAGTGTCACTTTGATAACAATGTTTTAGTTTTTGAAGTATTTCTAGACAATTTTTCTCTCAGATGGAATGTAGCCACTATTTTTACACATTTTAGTTAGATATAAACTTTTTCAATAAAATTAGACTTTAAATAAGTGGACAAACTATTAAAACAAATTTAAGTATTAAATATACATGTTTTTAAGGAAGTGGCTTAATTATGTGCTTCACTCGCACTACGATACGAATATTATCATAAATAACAGCGCGCAGTTTTTTTTTTGTTCGTTTGACATGTGTTTTTTATACAGGAAAACCAAAGCTAGTAACCGTGAAAGAGATTAGAGATAAAGTGACAAAGTGATACAGAAAAATATTATTGGAATTTACAGCATTTATTCGCTGAGTGGCTTAATTACGTGGCTTATATTAGACTGTTTAAAAAAAAATGTTCAGCTAAGCGAAAAAAGATGTCTGTGAAAATTTTAGCTTTTAAACTTCATGTATATGTACATCAAAATCTATAAAGATCATTTCGGGACAGTGATTATTTAATCCGATGCATCAAAATAAACAAGAATCATTATTTTTGTAGTGATTAAATAATCGTACATAAAAATCGCAGGATTTTCATGTTTGATTATTAAATCAGAATCCCAAGGTGATAATAATTAATATGGGTTGGCTACGTTTTCCCGAATAACGATCCATTAATTGAGTGAAACGCGAAAAAAACAATGAGGCATGTATGTTGCAAATTAAATCTTGTTGTTTTCAGATCATTAATAATTTTGGTGTATCGTTTTAAATAATTTATTGAAAAAATAATAAATGTATGGTGCTACGACTTTTTTTCAGTTTCACAAAGAAAGGGTTATGACTGGGTTTAATTTCAATGCAAAAAAAAAAGTGATGTATTGTTCTCAAATGTATTGTTTTGAGTCAAAAAACGTTAATAAACACAGTGTTTGTACCAAATAGATAACAAAAATTTAATTTTTACTTATATTTTTAAGCACAGTGATTTTATTTGCAACCAAAAAGGACAAGGACATTTATCTATGAAAATGTCAATATTACTGTTAAATTAAATAAAAATTAAAACTAATTCAAGAGGCAAGATGTTTCGTGGCTACAGAAACTGCCCAAACTTCCGCTTGGAATACACTGCCAAAGTTTGGAAACTTCATAGATCTATTTATGGATGGGTTATCTGAATAGATGCCTGACCCAACACCCTCCAAGATTTTGGAACCGTCGGTGAAGACCGAAACATAATTAGCATTGATGACACTGTCTTCGTTCGAGAGATCCCTGCTGGGGATATCTGTCATGGTTACTGGGTTGAAATCAACGTTGAAACGTTTTCTGTTTGAATGTCAATGTATATAAAATTCATTATAGTTTCTAACTAAATATAGCCCTAATCAAATGCTATTTTCCTAAAGAAAATTTAATGCTCTACAAAAAAAATCTTAAAACATGTTTTATAGTAAATTCAACCGTTTTTAAGTTCCAGCCCGTCAAACTCATTCGATAAAATTATCATACAATTGTTTAACATTAATTAAAGCATTTTTTCTAGTAATTAAAGATATTTTGGTAACTAATATCACTCTTATCAAAAAATTACTTAAGACTTTTTTTGTAGAGGACAAATTTTCCTATAAATGGAATACTCCTAGTGAGAAATTACATAGAAAATTTCCTAATTAAACTACTAGTCAGAAAAGTTTTTGAAACAGAAACTAAAATATCATTTCCAAAGGTTTTTGGTGTCATTAACTCGAATCGGAAGTCAGAAATATTCTATTACATCACGTTTGTGAGACATTTCTATATGGAAAATTGAAAAGAAAGTTTCTTTTGCTGCCTTCGATGTAATGTTTTTTTGACCTAAATTGTTTCTACAAAATTTTCTAAAGAAATATAATTTCATCTTTCAAAACCCAAATGGCCCCGTGTCGATCCAAAATCGGTCGTGTGTGGGGTGGATCCATTTGGATTTTCAGCCAATCTGAAATCCAACCGAGCCAAATGGATTGGATTGCTCGGTCGTGTATGGCCAGCTTCAATTCTGTTTAAATCTTTCTAATATCTTATTTCTTCCCCGAGAAGTCTTAAGTTGAAGCAAATGGTGTTTGGCATATAATATCATAAACAAATTTACTGCCCAGCTAAATTTCTGTGGCCAACAAGATTTTTCGGAGAAGGAAGAATATATTGGAAGTATTTCACCAGAATGAAAAGAAGAAATTAATTCTTTCACAAGCAGTACAAATATTGTTGAAACAAATTACTTCACGTCTTAACATAGCCACGGAAACTGCCAAAAACTTATTTTTTCGATTTTCAATTATCAAAAACTTGACATAATAGAACATTTCCGAACTCTAATTCGAGTTCAGCAGACCAAAAAGTATATTTTAGTTTCTGATTCAAAAACATTTTTGACCACTTTAATCAAGAAATTACTATGTAATATCTTATTGAAAATGAGAGTATTGTTAGGCACCATTTGGAAGGAGTATTAGTCCTCTACAAAAAAAGTCTTCAGTCATTTTTCGATAAGAGTGATATTAGTGCTCCTAATATTTTCAATAACTAAAGAAATGCACTTTAATGTATGTATGATAATTTTATCGAATGAGTTTGACTGGCTGTTACTTACGGCTGGATTTAAGATAAAACATTTCAAGACCCTTTTTTGTAGAGCGTTCAATTTTCTTTAAGAAAAACGTATTTAGCTAGTCAAAATACTTATTATTATTCAGTTATAAAATTGCAAATACAACCAGGTGTTCTCTCCTATACAAATCTAATGGAAAACCGAAATCAGCTATGAGGAATGTTTAAACAAAAATCTTAAGGACTCAAAGACGTTTTTTTTCGCTTTACTAAAACTTTTGAGCCTTGGGCCTAATTCCGCAAGTGTGAATGATTTTTCGTGTACACATTCCGTTCAGGCCCAAAACAAGTGTGCTTAAGCTTGACTGATTGTGCATACAATATTTGTCAAAAACTTAAAACTCACTCTTGCGGAATTGCACGTGTACACGATTTTCTGTGGACACAAAAAAAAATTCACTCTTGCGGAATTGAAAGAGAAAGAAAGAGGGGCCCTCTTTGCAAGAAAATCGAAAGCAAACAAATTTATTTGGAATAGAGCTTACAATACTTCAAAAAATACAAATTTGGACGGAAAAAATAGAAGAATATCAAGTGTTATGATATTCGTAAGATTTTTAAAGTTGGATACATTTTTGTAAGATTTGCGAGTGTCAGCACTAAAATACTGAGTGAGTGAGTTTTGATCACGACGGTTGCGCGGATTAAGTGCTCCACTTATTAAATTAATTTAAAGTTGTTATAAGGCATTGGCAACAATAAATTTTAGTGAAAAGTGAAATTTAACGATCATTTTATAAAACTAGTAAATTGTTTTCAACAAAAACTGTTTTAAACGTCAAAAAAAATAAAAATAAAAATAAAATTTAGTGATTGAACTTGAGTGGAAAAAGCTAACAAAGAACAAAGAAAAGAAAAAAAAAAAAAAAAGAAAACTTTAATACATAATGAGCTCGCTTATATGCAAGTTGTGCAACAAGCACATAAAGAAAGAAAAAGACGGCATTCTGTGCAGTGGTGTGTGTAATGGAGTTTTCCATCTCTCTTGTGTTAATATTACCGAATATGATAAACGCTTAACACTAGAAAAGGAATGCATGCTCTTTCATTGCATTGAGTGTCAAAAATTTACAAAAGATTTATTAAAGAGTTTAAATGATATCCAGACTCTTCTAATAAAAAACAGTGAAGTGGTAAACAATATTGAAAAGAAAATTAATAATGTAAATCCGTGTTCATCAAGTTTTATTCCACAAAAAAAAGATAATGTATCCTTTGCAAATGTTTTGGTAAATGAACCGCCAATTATTATTGCCCCTAAAAATACACAAAACAGTGATGCCACAAAAAAAGCGATTAAAGGGAATATTGATCCTCAATCTCTAGCTTTAAAAGTTCAAAGTGTAACAAATCACAAAGATGGAGCAATAGCAATTAAATGTGCAGATACCAATTCAAGAGAAAAGATTGAACGTGAAGTGTCGACCAAAATGGGGGATGATTATAATGTAATCACACCTAAACTGAATGATCCTAATGTAATCATTTGTGGATTAAATGAAGAATGGGTAGCTGATGATTTATGTGAAGCAATAAAATCACAAAATGATATTATTGAAAACTTCAAATGTGTCCGCATTAATAAATGTCCACGTAATAAAAGATTTAATGCAATTTTAAAGGTTAATGGTGATTTATATAAAAAGTTTTTAAATTTACAAGTGATTAATATTGGATGGGATCAATGTTCAGTGTATGATTATACATGGGTAAAAAGATGCTATAAATGTTGGGGCTATAACCATGAAGCCAAAACTTGCACAAATGATGCAGCCTGTCCTCGTTGTGGTGAATCCCATGAAGAGCGCAAATGTGAAAAATCTATGAAGTGTATTAATTGTGTACAGTATAATGCGAATTTAAAACTCAATCTTGATTTTGATCATGATAGCCGAAGTAATGAATGCCCGGTATTCAAAAAGAAAGTTCAAATTCAAAAGAACAAAATTAAATATTAGCAATCAACTGAAATTACTATTGTGTACTTTAATATACAAAGTTTAATACCAAATTTCAATGAACTTGAACAAATTGTAATAAATATGAAGTTCGATATAATTGTGTTAAGTGAAACGTGTTTGACTGAAAATATTTCGGATAATGAAATTAATATTGAAAATTACAATTTAATAAGATGTGACAGTTTATCAAGACACACAGGTGGAATTGCTATTTATGTTAATGAAAATCTGCAGTTTGAACAATTGTATACACTAACAGTGGACATGAATATATGGTGTCTTTCTATTAAAATACGATGTGGGTTATTTTATTTTGTACTATCTGGTTTATATAGATCTCCATCGTCATCCATAAGAAAATTTTGTGATCATTTTAGTGAGTTGATGGATTGTTTGGTTCAAGACAATAATAATGTTATCTTGATTGGTGATTTCAATATTGACTGGTTCGATGAAAATAATATTTATAGACGCGATTGTTATAAAATAATTCTTGAAAATGGATGTACCCAGATGATAAATGAACCCACAAGAATAACGAGTACTTCTAGAACTTTAATAGATTATGTTGTTTCAAATTGTTCTCAGTTAATAACTAAAGTTAATGGTGATTTTGATATTGCAGATCATGAATCCATTTGCATAAAACTTCCCCTTAGAGAAAAATCATATTCTGAACCAAAACTTAATAAAGTACAGATTTTGAGATATTCCAAGGCTAATTTACTATTAGCATTTGATCAAAGTCGTATAAATTTGTATGCTGTTACTGATGTTAACCAATTCGCGGAAAACTTTGTAAATAAATTATTCACTGTAGTAAATCAGTTTAAAATCACCAAAAACATAAGAAAAAATGAAAATCAGCACTTACATTCGCTTAAAAATCAAAACGTGTTGCCAAAAGAAAAGCTAAATTTACAAATAGTCTAGACGATTGGTGTAATTTCAGAAATATTCGAAATACTTATACCAAAGAACTTGACTGTGCGAAAAATAACCATATAAAAAGAACTCTATCAAACTGTTCTAATCAGAAAGATATGTGGAGAACACTTAAGACATTAGTACTACACGAAGTTAAAAATGAAATACAAAAAGTGGAATTTGGTGGTGATGTTATCACAGATGACAAAGAATTAGCAAACCGGTTTAATACATTCTTCATTAATAGTGTAAAAACAACAATAAATAGTGCAATTGACAATGTCCCTTTTATAATCCAAATAGACTATGTTGTTGAAAATCCCTTCCAATTTAATGTAATAACAATACATGAGTTAAAGAAAACAATTAAAGAGCTAAATAATAAAAAAGACAGTGATCTTCTATCCCCGAAATTTCTACTTGATGCTTTTGATGCAGTTGGTCCTGCATTGCTAAAAATAATCAATACATCGTTAATAGACGGTCGGTTTCCATCCACATGGAAAATTTCAATCGTGACACCTATTGAAAAAATAAAAAAAACTGTAAAGTGTGAAGAATTTAGGCCCATTAACTCATTGCCCGTCTACGAAAAAGTTCTTGAAAAAATTGTGTATAAACAACTCTCAAAGTATCTGTCTGACAACAAAATAATTATTGAAAATCAATCTGGGTTCCGTCAATGACATTCTTGTGAATCTGCAGTAAATATGGTACTGATAAGTTGGAAAGAATCTATCTCAAAAGGTAAGAAAGTAGTATGCGTTTTTCTTGACCTTAAGCGAGCTTTTGAGACAATCGATCCTTATATTTTGCTGGAGAAATTGTGCAAGTACGGAATCAATGATGTCGCTCTTGATTGGTTTCGTAGTTTTTTATTGGGGCGTTCTCAAAAAACCAAAATCAATAATGTCTTATCTGATCCTGAACCTATTGATCTGGGAGTCCCACAAGGATCAATACTTGGGCCATTACTTTTTAACTGCTACATCAACGACATGAACAAAATTATAAAGAATTGTGAGCTTGCTTTGTTTGCAGACGATTCCCTATTATTTGTTGAAGCGGAAACAAAAGAGGAATGTGAAAGACTATTAAAAGAAGACCTTGATATTTTAAATGTGTGGCTCAAGGCTAATAAACTTAAACTAAATGTAACAAAAACTAAGTGTATGGTTTTAAATGATAATGTTAATGTTAACGTAACTATAGATCAAGAAATTGTAGAACAAGTATTACAAATAAAGTATTTAGGTGTAATTATTGACTATAAATTAAGTTTTGAACAACATGTGCAATATATTACAAAAAAAATTTCAAAAAAAGTAGGTTTCCTTCGAAGGATTCGAAATAAAGTGGACACTATAACTGCTATAAATATTTATAATGTAATTATTAAACCGCATTTTGAGTTCTGTTCTACTGTTTTGTATTTAATTAATCAAAGTTCTATGAGCAATTTACAAAAACTTCAAAATAAAGCAATGCGTGCAATACTCCGATGTAGTAAATATACTTCAATTGTAATTATGTTAAATACTTTAATGTGGCTGTCTGTTAAACAGCGTATTTATTTCAATGTCTTACTTTTTGTGTTCAAAATCAAAAATAATTTATTACCAACATACTTGTCAAAATATATTCGTTACGTCAGAGATGTTCAACCATATTTGTTAAGAAATAGAGAGGATTTTAGACTGCAAACGTTTAGAAATGCAAGATCTCAAAATAGTTTGATATATAAAGGATTTAAACTTTTCAATGATTTGCCAAATAATGTTAAATAACTAACTAATATGTTCGAATTTAAAAAAGAAATCATAAGTTTTGTTAAACAATCTTTTTAAATGCCAATGCCATTGTAAATAACATATATTTTATATACCTATTTATCACATATATTTATTGTAATTAGTAATAGCAAATTTAGCTAAATAAATTGAGAGAATTCTCTCTAATAATAATATTATATGCCTAGATAGCCATAAAATATTGTTTTTGTTATTTTACACAAGATAAGCAATGCATGGAGAAATGTTTGGGAGAGCTCAAACACCACACTTACAGAAACAGAATAGGCGTGTAGCGGAAATTGAAACCTATGCTCCATGGAGGGGTAATTGACTTTCTTAAGTAAGGAAGTAAGTTAAAACGTAGAGACGTAGGACGATCACAAAGTTGATAGATATTATCAAATTTCTATCGTGAACGGACTTTGTGCGATTCAAGCTCAAAATCCCAACCCACTTCGCGATTGCCATTGTGATGGTAGACCACTTTTAACGCACAACGCTCATGTAGGACATAGAGGATATAACGTGAAAAGTCAACCATGAAATACATAATTTAAAGTGATTGTTCGATTCTGAAGTGTATTTTTATTTAAATGAGAAATATATTGAACTCAAATTAAAGTTCGTAATCAAAAACTCTTACTAACCAATAAGAAAGACTAATATTTTTAAAAAAAAATACTTACCACACTTGCTGTGTTTGTTTATTGCATTGAGAAGATGGGAGGTAGCACCCTCCTGTTTTTTGTCTGATCCAAAAGAAAGATGCGATGTAAGAGAAAGCAACTGTCCAGGTGTCCTGGTATTCAAGTTGGGCGAACAGTTGATCAAATCAGATATTTCAAGATCTGAAATGCCAGCAATTAGAAAAACTCAATAGCTCTGTTTTTTAGTGCACTATTTATCTTCGCTTAGAAAAATTGTTGTGTTTAACATGCTACTTTTTTTTAAGCGGAGATAATAGTGAACTAAAAACACTTATGTTGACAAACCCAACAACCTCCTGCCTACCTCTTCTCAATTCAATCTTGCTAAGTCCAAAATCAGTCAGCTTTACGTGTCCAGTGGCTGAGATAAGCATATTGTCTGGCTTGATGTCCCTATGGACAATTCCATGCTCATGCAAATATTGCAACGCCAATGTTACCTCTGCTACATAAAATCTGGCAGCTGCTTCATCGAAAAAACCGTACATGGCCAACAGGGATTTCAAATCCCCGCCAACCATGTACTCCATGACGAGATAAACATACGACATGGACTGCAATGAATAGAACAGACTCACACAGAAAGGACTCCGCGATAAGGCGAGAGCATTGCGCTCTGTGATGACCTGCGAGACCATGTTCTTGTTAATCATTTCCGACTTTCTCATAACCTGCCCAAGGAATTAAGGAGAGACGTTTGTCTAATATCAAGAAATTATGCGAAAATGTAGACTACTTACCTTTACAGCGAAGAGCTTGTTGGGATTATTGTTCTTGTAGCCTAGGAATACTTTTCCGAATGCACCTCTCGAAATTGGTTTGATGATAACGAAATCCTTTATAGTTGGAACCTGCGATGGAAGACCCATTTGACCAGGGTTTACGATTTTTGTCAACAATTTTATACTGTCGTTGAAGAGGGAAACTTTACAAACCTTCAAATTATTATCAAATTTTGTTGTTAAAATATTGATTTTATCAAGCAATTTTTCGCCATCGATATGAACACTTTTCTTTGGTGTTTTGTTGTCGCTGCAGCAATTTTCCATTTTATTCGAATGCAGGAAACTTATGTAGACTATAAAATTATATTTCTATGGATTGGTGGGAAATTAACATTTTTGCAATAAACACGTTTTTTTCTCAATAAGGTTTTAGACAAAATTATTTGCGAAATGTTTGAACCGCTTTTCGAAAAAACCTAACAGTTTATAAAAATATCAATTCAAATAAAAAACCATTTGACAGATGATGACAGCTATAAATGCGCGTTTGACAGGAGATGCTGTATGAATGAAAGCGTTCAGCAAAACTGAGAAAGTCAATCGGTTATGGTTGTTGTATGAGATAATTGAATGTGTTATACAAAATATAATTTGTTTTTCTGCAAGTCAAAATAATTAAAGGCTCTCCCAAACCAACGCGAATTCGTGGCGACGGCGAATTTTTGTTGTTGTTTAGCGTTATGTATTTGTCATATTTTATACTATTGTGAATGATTCACTGCGACTGCGGAGCGATTCGCGTTGGTTTGGGAGAACCTTTAAGGCTCTCCCAAACCAACGCGAATCCGCAGCGACGACGAATTTTTGTTGTTGTTTAGCGTTGTGTATTTGTCATATTTTGAACTATTGTGAATGATTCGCTGCGAATGCGGAGCGATTCGCGTTGTTTTTGGGAGAACCTTTAATAGGAAAAATGAAGCAGGGATATGATTTTATTTTGTTTTTGATTGGATTTTCGGACTGTTCTACTCCTTTTTGACGGTGTTCACATTGGATTGAAAAACTGGATTTTTGTTGACGTTTCAGTATTCACATCTCGCTCCCACTTCTTCAGTAAAGGAAGATATTAATACTGAAAAGAAAATCCAGTTTTTCAGTCCAATGTGAACACCGAGAGAAAATCCATAGGGTAAATTGTGCATATAATGAGCCAATAAGTCGCTGTGTTAGAGAGGTATTTGATTTTAACTTTCATATGAGTAGAAAATCATTTAAAAACATTTTAAGATTGTATTTTTATCATCTTAATTAATTTATGTAAATATTTATGTATTTGTAAGATTTAATAATTTATTTTTATTATTTCTTTAATCTGTTGTAAACTTTAAAGCCCATATTATTAACTCGTGTAATCCAGATCAAAACTTAAATCCAGATTTAAAGTAATTTAATCCGAAAACTGTATCCGATTTAAATAAATTCAATATTTTCGATCCATTAGAAAACATTTTTGTTTGTAATGAATAACATTGTTTTAGATTTGAGTGTTTGCAATTGATAAATCCGATTGAAAAAGTTGGATTTAAAAATCACTTTAATGCAATTTAAACCCAGAGTGAATAATATGGCGGTAATTGATGTAAATAAACTATGAACCTGTAGAGAAAAAAAACTAATGGAGGCAGAAAAATCCATGTCTTGTCGACAACATGTCGAAGAAAACCAACTTATGAACAGCACATTGACGTAGTTCAAAGCTTGGCCATGAGATTTGAGATTTCACGTGCGTGTGAGTTTTTTGTGTGATTTTCGTTGTATTTCGAGATGAATATGAATATGCAAAAGTTGTTATTTGCTAACGTGACCTTTGTTTCTGTAATTAGAGTTGAATATTGTTGCCAAAAGATAGAAGTAGTGGTGAGAGAGAAATGAAACGACATGACATAATCGGCCCAACGAGAAAAAATCTGCTGTCTGTCGATTGGATTGTGGTTGCGATATTGGGCATCTGTATGTCATGTGGAGTCGGGGTGTAAACTAAACTAACCCTGAGGCCACACGAGCTAGTAATGGCTAGCCAATTGGTTACATACATTGACTGTCAAGTTCCTATTCGTGTATTGGCTGTGACGTAGGCGGCATGCTGTACTGGCTTCTATACTGGCCAGGGTTCGGATGTTAATCCAAATGGAATAAATCTACTCCGATTTCAGTGAAAAAAATAGAAGTACTATGACATTGATATACTATCAGCCTTATTACGGTTGTCAAAGATCAATTAATTGACAATTGAAACGTTTTGTCAATTAATTGATATATTGGTATTATGAACGCGAGTTGATCATTTTTTGATCCATTGTGAACAAAGATCAAAAAAATGGGATGGATTGTTGTCTTTTCGATGGTTTTAACTTGTCGTTGATATCTAAAAATACATTAAGGAAGGCTTCTTTCGAAAGTCTAAAGTTTTGAATGAATCTAAAAGAGAGCCAAATTAGTTTTTGCAAGGTAATTAAAAAAGATCTTTTTTCTACATACATATTTTCAGACAAACCCATCGGATTTGAAGCATCGCGCAATTTTCTTCGAATCTTTGCTTGCTCCAAAGTATTTTCTTCTTCAATTTCATTTTCACTGAAAAATAGTTCTATAGTAGACATGCTTTTGGCTTTCGCGATCCGTAAATGACTTTACTAACAAGGAATTTGTGATTGACTGAAAATTTGATAATCAACAAGAATTTTGACAACCATAATACCAAGACTGTCAATTTGAATCATTCACAATAGATCTAATTTCTGAAGAGCGTTCACAGTTTATCAAAAATTTTGATTGCTGACAACGATAATACCAATTCATCAATTTCATTGAAAAATGTCAACTAGCGTATTGATAATTGACAACCGTAATAGGGCTGTATATAAACTATATAATAGGTCAATGTACTATGATATTCCATTCTTTCAAAATTAAATGAACTAAAAACACAAAACAAGCAAAAGGACAGAACGTTACGAATGTTTTGCGTTGGTTCTGGAGAGCCTTTACTAATTTCTGTAAAAGCTCTCCCAAACCAACGCGAAACCATCAGAAAGAAAATTAATATTTTACTTCTCAGAATTTCCTTTCATGGCGTTAAATGAGAGCAACTACACTGACGCGATGGGAATTCACTAGAAAATTTATTCACTTTGGTTTGGAAAAGCCTTCTCACCACTTAATCAATTTATTCAGCAATTTTTTGGTTCTCTTCTCGAATGGTAAGTGGACCCAAAAACACACCACACGAGACCTATAGCTTTTAACCACTTTGAAAGATTCAATTTAAAAAAACTTTGGGGAGACTATGCCGAGATCCAAGCGAGATGATGGCAAAACATGCTCAATGCAAAGGACAGCGTGTAAATGTGATGGCGAGACCATAGCGAGAAAGCCATGACATAGATTCCCGTGGGCATGGCGAGAACATAACGAGACGAGTTTAATGACCATGATACTGGGAACTGCGTTTCGACGACCACGGCAAGACATGTGAATCTTGAGTAAGCCAATTCGTTTTCCAAAACAATGCATGAAAATAATAACAAATTTTTGGTTAAACTCTGTTGAAAAATCTTAGCTTTGATATCACTTCTCGAAATTAAAATGTCAAGAAAAGTGAATAATATAAAATTCAGTATTTATCTGGATTTTATAACTTAAACTGACCTCCGGAATGCAGTTTAAATCCAATTGCATTAAACGAGTGAATAAAATGGGCATTAGCAAATTTATAAGACTTTGAATCCCCGATTCTTATTTTATTAATATTTTGTGAAATAAAATGCGAGTCAATTTTAGTTTAAAGACCTTTTTTCCAAATCTGCTCCGAAAAAGTACTCCCGAACCCTGTACCTGGCTGCTCTACTGGCTTCCCAACTGGCTACGAAAAAAGCAAGCCAGTAGACGAGCCAGTTGCTCATGCTTGTATGTGTCGGTAAAAAAGTGTGAGTGTATGGCGACTGGCTAGCCAGTACTGGCTCGTGTGGCCTCAGGGTAAACTAAACTTACATCCGCTCTTGCGATTCCATTCTGATGTTGTTGACACCTTCAATAACTGTCAGGTGTCAGGTTGTTGTTGGATGCTTTTTGGATATAGAGAAAGCATTCAACAGCATCTGGATATAGCGGCTGAATTATAAGCTTATCACTTTTAATTTTCCAGATATGTACACTAATAAAAATAATTTTCAGTTTTCTCAATTCCAGAATCTAGATCTGAAAACAGCCAGTCAACAACCAAAAACATCAGAGCAGGGTTTGCTCAAGGGTCAGACCTGGGACCGTACCTCTACAACATCTTCACGTCAGATGAACCTCAACTTAACAAAGCTATGAATTTGCTCTACGCGTCATTGCAGCCCAAAGAGTAGAAGAACCTGTGAGAAAGCTGTATGAGTTCAACACCACATGGGACATCAAAGTCAACTCAGCCAAATTCGAGTTGGCTTGTTTCAGAAGACCAGCGGGATAGCGAAGTACACCCTCAGCTAAAAGCTGTCAACACAACGCTAAACAACAACAAAAATTCGCCGTCGCCGCGAATTCGCGTTGGTTTGGGACAGCCTTTAATCCGCATGTAACAGCTACTCTGAAGCTACACTGAATCCGCCCCAAATGCGGAAAAAGAATGGACTCAGCCAAAGGACGAAGTTGTTTCTTTTTAGACAACTTCTCAGACCGATCATCACATATTGCTTACCTGTCTGGTTTACTTTTTCCAAAACCAGTATGAAAAACTGGGAGTGTCTGAGAGGAAGATCTTGCGGATCTGCACTGGACTCCACTTTGACGAACGGCGACGAAAACATTTCAGCAACGCGTTACTCTACGAGGCATCCGGAATAAAAGCCCTTGAAAATACATGATCAGTGCTGACGAGCAACCTAAGAAATCATCCAAATCCATCACAAGTGAAGAGAGAGACCCCGATCCTTGAACCACGATACCTTGATGTAATAGCATTACTAGACGAAGGAATCATAACGACGAGGCAATTCAGTTTAACGTCGAACTACCACCGTGACTAGAAGTAACCAAAACACCACATCCTTCCAAAAAGATAACCGGATTTGAACAACCCGAGATAAATCATCTACATATGTACATAGTATAAAATACAAACATCAATCACAATCTTTTAAATAAATTTTTATAAAAATAAAAACAATGTATGAAATTTGGCCCCTAATATGCCAAAACAAATTAAAATATTAATGTAGCTAGTAATAATATAAAATACAATTAAGAACTAATTGTAAATATATATTTCCGTTCAATAAAGATTAAACTTAACCTAAACTTACGTTGTTTTCCTTGCGTTTCCAAATTTCTGTATGATTATCTCAAAATAAACGACTTCTAACATGGAATGGGTGTGTTTATGGTTTCCAGTCTACAAGAGCTATGTGGTCATAGCAACAAGACCATTCTTCTTAAAAATAAAATTAACATTTTCAAAATAAAAATAATTCGAATAGTTCAATGGAGCCCTTGAATTTTCAAATCAAGTTCTATTGATAATTACTATTTTCGCCATAGAAATTGATATTTCAATATGTATTCAGTCGATTTCATGGATTTAAGTGGCAATTACTAGCCAAACAACACCATTAAGTACATATGGATGAGAAAGTTTCTCCTCTATTAACTAATTCTATATTTAGATTTTAAATTTTTAATATTTTGTATGCGATAGCTTCCACTTAATAAGGGAATTAACGATTGTAATTTCTGTTAAATTGTAAAGATCATTCTTCTGTAAATTTGCATGGAAGAATTAAATCCAATGACAACGAAATAATTGGATGTCAAACATCTTCAGTTGTCGTTTTCGCATTTTATTCAAGCTGTAGTATGTAGTCATCATGATATGGTTTAACGATATAATTATTATAGTTTTTTTTTGTTAGTTGTTACTATACTCATATCACACTTGCATATAGTGGAATTAATTCGATGAATGTTTCTGGTATATCCACTGTGTAATGAATGGGAAGGAATAATGGCATTTCGTCACTTAAATAAACTGACAATTGGTGAAAGGAATGCCAAAAAGAGATAGATGATAAGTACAGTATGGGTGTGGGTGCACACCTTTTGACGATACGGAAAGCTACTTTTCGTTGGTTTTTGACATTAGGTTCAGTGCCCTTCCGACAATTATAATTCTACCTTAACACTGTCATTGTGTCATCGATAATTTATATAGAAATGTCAAATGTTTATTGGTAAAGTATTTAGTTCAATACAAAATGACAGACTAGGGCGAAAGGTTAATAAATGTTGATAATAGGCCTATTCTGCCATGAATTTTACAACAACAAGTTTCATTCTTCTTCTTCTTCATTCTTTTTTTCTTTAAACTCAATATTTCCCTTTCTTGTTGCGGCTCCAGAATGCTAGCATCAGCCATAGGCCTGCCTTTAAAGCATCTTGGAAAAACAACACCAAAATGTATTCAAAGAATAATCGTGTGACAGGTGGTCCATGTAAATCACTAAACTCAAACTGAGACAGAAAGTCCTCTTTTAACTCAGGCATGTGACAGATGGTCTTTGCCCAACAATATGTGTGTGACAGGCAGTCCACATCAACGATGACATGTGATAGATGAACCATTGTCCGATGACAACCATTGTCTGGCAACGCTAGTTATCGCTCTTAGAATATCTGAGGGCCGAATGTAGTGAGTCATTGTGAGTAAAGAAAGATGATTTTTTTATAAGAGATTCCCCGATTCCTCCAAATCTGCACGTAGGTCTTCGGTGTTAGGGATATTTTCACTTTACGTGAGAAATCGAATTCTTCCTCACCATTTACGATTGGTATATATAGTGGAAGTGCATTCGTCAAAGATATTTTTCTCGATCTTAGTCTGGGCCACTTTGATCGTGTGAATTTGAATTTTCTTTTAACTTTTACGTGGCATAGTAGAACGGAGGTGGACTGGATGCGTTCATTGAGCTACTCCCCATTGTGAATGATCGTTTTCACTAGGGATACTTATGGGCTTTTTTTTTGGTAACAAAAGTAGATTTTTTTCCCCTTCCGATTTGTCAAAACACAGATTTTGACAGTAAAAGCAAATGGTGAAAAAAATAATTTTTTTTGATCGAAAATCAAATTTGCAGATCTGGATCTTTCGGCAGATTTACCCCTCTTTTACTAACATCATTACACACCAGAACAATTCACAGCCATCAATTTGACAAGCCTGGACCGCCACAGTTTTTACAGACACAAATTTATTGTACACCAATACAGTAAAAACAAACAAATCAATCTGCAATCGTATACCATTCGCGACGAAAAAAAATGGGTGTGGGTGCACACCTTTTGACGATACGGAAAGCTACTTTTCGTTGGTTTTTGACATTAGGTTCAGTGCCCTTCCGACAATTATAATTCTACCTTAACACTGTCATTGTGTCATCGATAATTTATATAGAAATGTCAAATGTTTATTGGTAAAGTATTTAGTTCAATACAAAATGACAGACTAGGGCGAAAGGTTAATAAATGTTGATAATAGGCCTATTCTGCCATGAATTTTACAACAACAAGTTTCATTCTTCTTCTTCTTCATTCTTTTTTTCTTTAAACTCAATATTTCCCTTTCTTGTTGCGGCTCCAGAATGCTAGCATCAGCCATAGGCCTGCCTTTAAAGCATCTTGGAAAAACAACACCAAAATGTATTCAAAGAATAATCGTGTGACAGGTGGTCCATGTAAATCACTAAACTCAAACTGAGACAGAAAGTCCTCTTTTAACTCAGGCATGTGACAGATGGTCTTTGCCCAACAATATGTGTGTGACAGGCAGTCCACATCAACGATGACATGTGATAGATGAACCATTGTCCGATGATGTGTGACGGACGGTCCACATCCAAACTTATATTGACTGACATATCAATACTGGCAACGCTAGTTATCGCTCTTAGAATATCTGAGGGCCGAATGTAGTGAGTCATTGTGAGTAAAGAAAGATGATTTTTTTATAAGAGATTCCCCGATTCCTCCAAATCTGCACGTAGGTCTTCGGTGTTAGGGATATTTTCACTTTACGTGAGAAATCGAATTCTTCCTCACCATTTACGATTGGTATATATGGTGGAAGTGCATTCGTCAAAGATATTTTTCTCGATCTTAGTCTGGGCCACTTTGATCGTGTGAATTTGAATTTTCTTTTAACTTTTACGTGGCATAGTAGAACGGAGGTGGACTGGATGCGTTCATTGAGCTACTCCCCATTGTGAATGATCGTTTTCACTAGGGATACTTATGGGCTTTTTTTTTGGTAACAAAAGTAGATTTTTTTCCCCTTCCGATTTGTCAAAACACAGATTTTGACAGTAAAAGCAAATGGTGAAAAAAATAATTTTTTTTGATCGAAAATCAAATTTGCAGATCTGGATCTTTCGGCAGATTTACCCCTCTTTTACTAACATCATTACACACCAGAACAATTCACAGCCATCAATTTGACAAGCCTGGACCGCCACAGTTTTTACAGACACAAATTTATTGTACACCAATACAGTAAAAACAAACAAATCAATCTGCAATCGTATACCATTCGCGACGAAAAAAAATTAATTTTTAGATCAAAATCTGAATTTACCAAAAGAAAATCGACCTGAATTGAATATAATGGCATTGCATTGTAAAACAAACTAAGAGATTGGTTCAAAAAGATAGTTGATCTTTGGGTACACTATGAGCTAAATTTGCCTTATAGCTATTCCACACTAACCCAATGAGTATTAACACATGTCAAAAAAGTGAGAAGAAAATCTTGTAAATATTTGCAGTTACCTAGTGAAATATCGTCAAGAGGATAATCAGTTAATTTTTCCAGTGTTTAAAACATTAATTCAAAATTAAGCTGTAGAGTACACATTTCTGCAATTTTCTGCAGCTAATTTAAAAAAAGTTTTTTTTCACGTGTTAGACCTTTATTTTGAAATACAAAATATAACTGAGAAATATATTAAAAGCCTTTCTTATATTAATTATAATAAAAAAAAACGATTTTAATGTACTTGTGGAGGTACATATATTTTAAGTTAAAATCTATGGTTAAGTTTTAAAATTTTAACATACAGTGGGTAACAGCTTAATTGATCCAGCGAATCGAAAAACATTTAAGTCGCTGTAACGCCAAACTAAAAAAAGTTACCGTCGATATTAAAATTACATATTTCAACATAATGTCTCTTCTCTAATTATGCCACTTTACAAGTACATCGGATGCATTTAACGAAAGATTACCCACATTTTCTAAAAATACAGCCACATTTAATGTTACAGCTTATTCGATCCACTTAAAACAAAAACAAAACACAACTTCAAAATTAACATTTATTAGTCAACAAATTAACAAATTAAAATTTTGTGTGATAGCCCTTGTTATCTATCACTGCTTTCAGCCTTTTTGGCATCGATTCCACCAATTTTTGGGTGGTTTCTGGGGTTATCTTATTCCACTCTTCCAGAATATATTTTTTCAGGTCATTTCTGTTGGATATTTGGTGCTTCCTTATGTTCCTGTCTAGCAGTGCCCACAGATTCTCAATAACATTCATATCCGGTGACCAGCTCGGTGGTGTCATTAAATGAGGACAGTTCCATATGAGCCAGGACTGCACAATACCTGCTTTGTGCTTCGGATCGTTGTCTTGGTAATATCGAAAATTATTTCGTACGTCCAACTTCTCCGCGCTTTGCATCAAATTATCCTTCAAAATGGTCAAGTACATAGTTTTGTCCATGATCCCATCGATAAATTCTAAGTTACCAACACCTGCAGCGGAAATACAGGCCCAAACCATAACGCTGCCGCCCCGTGCTTCACTGTAGGCTTGATGTTTTCTTTTTTGAGCTCTTTATTAGGCTTTCGCCACACGTAAGAGAGTCCATCTGAGCCAAAAATATTAAATTTGGACTCGTCGGAAAAAATAACAGTGTTCCAGAATTGAAAGTCCTTAGAAACATGTTCCTTGGCAAAGCTAAGACGGCTGTGTTGGTTTTTCTTATTGATGAAAGGCTTTTTTCGAGCTACTCGACCATGAAGATCGTGGTTGTGAAGCACGCGGCGTATTGTTTGAGCACTGCACGACTTACCCATTTCCTCACGTATCTGAGAAGCTATCTTTGGAGCCGATAACATTGGGTTGTGTTGCACTTTTCGAACAATCTTGCGTTCATCTGCTGGAGTGAAAATTTTATTCGGCGCATTTCTCCCTTTGTCTTCCAGACGGTTCTCATGAACAAATCTATTTATTATGTGTTGCACGGTTGCAGGACTCATGTTGACAGCGTCGGCAATTTTCCGCCGCGAAAGTCCTTTCTGAAAATGGTTTATGACGAGTTTTCGCTGCTCATCTGTTGTTCGCGGACCCATTTTAAATTCTTAATGTTTGCAAGGGAATTTTTTTCTAAAACTAACAAAAAAACGTATCCCAAAAATAATAAGGAAAATATTTTTAAAAACGCCTACCTTAAAAAGTTTTACCTTCTACCGTTAACGCTTATGAAATTAGCTGGATCAAATAAGCTGTAATATTGAATTTTTCTGTTTAACAGCTTAATATACTCTAATTTTATTTGTATTTCCTTGGTTACATTGTAAAGTAGCATACGTGTTCAAGATACTATAATTTATGATATGTAGTTTTAATTGAGTGGATATCTTATTTAGGTTCGAAGATACTGGGCTTTAAATTTTCCAAATTGAACTGGATCATTTAAGCTGTTACCCACTGTACGTTAAGAAACATGATTCTTGGGATACTTTATTGAAAAACTTTTAAAATCACTTTATGTATGACTGTTAATAACCCTAACATTTTAGTGAAACGATAATTAACCTCCTATAGGAAGCATGCACGTGGCGATGGGAGTGATTATACAAAACAAGATGGCCACCGAATTTTATTACATGTATTTTCTGCCTGGACCATGGATACGTGTTGCCACTTTGAAAAAAATGGATTAATGTCCAGCTTTTGCAATTAAAAACCACACTATGCGCTCCTAAAAACCCTTATACTGCAAGCCCAGCTTTATTGCACCGAGTGCTTGCCAAGAAGCAGAAAAGGAAACCTGATAGTGGTTTCCAGGGGTGGACTAGGGATCAGAGAGCCCACCGGGACTTTTAGAAAAAGGGCCACAAAATACAAAACTTACTGATATATTGCATTTATAAAGATTAATTTTGATTTTAATTTAATTTTATTGAAACGTCTTTTTGAGTTTATGGTTGTGTTGCCTGTCAGATTAATTACTTAGAGTTTAATTAAGGAAAGCATACAAAATTGCAAGAAAAGTCTTGTCAGTAATAAACTATTGAAACATTTTACGACTTTAATTTTGTGTGACTTTTAGTTTAGTCGAAACAAAATTACCTTCACTGGTCAAAAAATTAAGGGAACCATTTTTTAGTGTTTATTAAAGAGCTGTATATTTTTGAAAAGTGTTTGCATTGAGAGAAAATAAAAAGCTTCCTTTATTGTGCAATCACAAGAAATAAAACGTATTAAACATTTAAAAAATAAAAAGAATTGAGTTTTAATTATTAAGGATCCGTATAGGCCACCAACCGAGTGGTGGAGAAGAGATCTCCAGAGAACTGTACCAACCGAGTTCGGCTGCCTCCAAATATCCGCAAAGAGTCACCAACCAAGTTTTGTAGGTGTCCATAGATCTGAAGAGGCGACCAATCGAGTTCTGGGGGCCTCCAAAGATCCTTAAAGGCCACCAACTGAGTTCTGATTCTCTAGACACCCATATGACACCAGATGAGTTCAGAGGGCCTCCGAAGATCCGTAGAGACCACTTTCTGATTTCTGGGGGCCTCGAAATATCCATTTTGATCCACAAAAAATTTTTAATTGGTAAGATTCCAATTTTTTTTAAGTAAAAAAAAACGGAAAAGAAACGCTGGCCTTTTAAAAATTTTTTGAGTGCCTGGCGGGGCCCATCGGTTAAAATCCCGGTTGCATATAGTGGCTCAATTCAACCCGAGGGTTTAATTCGAAAATAAAATTCTTCCACGGGTATTTGGTTCTATGAGGGTGGAGAAGGTACAACCGCAAACTGGTGTAAGCTGTATCAAGATGTACATAGAAAACATATTTCAGAAAATTAAAAAAAACGTCTATTACATTGACTCAGCCACATAGAACGAATAGAAAATAATATTCCAGCCAAGAGAGTCTTTGAATTCCAGATCCCAGGCCCAAGAGAAGGAAGAAGATTGTACCTCTGGTTTAAGGGCCAATCTATAGCGGATGCTAGATAGTTTGGTCTTAACTCTAGACCGTGCCGTGGTGTCTCAGTGTAGTCGACGTGTTTTGGATCTTTGGACTACATCCAAATTTTCGTGCAGCTCGTACGATTCACGTTTGAATCTTCTACTTTATTCGCCTTCCTCGTATATTGGACCAAATATCCGCAGAAGAATTTTTCTCTCGGAAGTGCGAAGTATCAATTTTCCTTTTTTAATTATTGTCCAGCACTCGCCCGCGTAGAGCAGATTTGGTAAAATTAGCGTTTTGTTTAGCGGGAACTTTGTCTTTCGGGAAAGGAGTTTTGACTCATTTGTTTGACCAAACCAAAGTAGCTAGCAGCGGTTCGCTAGAATAATTCTTCGTCGGATTTCCACTAAGAGGTCATTTGTGGGATTGATGTTTATTTCGAAGTAGGTGAACTCCTTGACTACCTCGAAATTACTGCTACCAACAGAGACGTTTTGTCCTAGGCGATGGACAGATGAAGTTTTGTTTGCTGATAGCATATACTTTGTTTTGTACTCATTCACTTCAAGACCAACGCGTTTCGTATGTTCATCAATAGCTGTGAATGCTTCTAGTATAGCTCCCTTGGAGTGGTCGATAGTGTCGATGTCTTCCGCAGAGCAAAGCAGTTGAGAAGACCTGTTGAAGACAGTGCCTTCCAGGTTAACTCTTGCGAACTATCTGCTCCAGGACTAGGTTGAGGAAATCACATGGTAGCGCATCACCTTTTCTGAGCCCTGAACATGCCTGGAATAGCTCCGATGAGGTGTAACCTATTTGCAAGTTGCACCGCGTATTTTGTAACGTCATGCAGCATAGCTGTATCAGTTTTTTTGGGATCCCGAGTTCTGACATCGCCAATAGAAGCTCTTGGTGACTTATGCTATCATAAGCGGCTTTGAAGTCGATGAAAAGAAAAAACGATTTGCCTACTGCAAGAATTTAATCATTCAAAACACTTTTTACTTTGAAAATTTTTCATTTAAAACTCTTAGCTTCCTGAATGTAAGTCATGCATTTTATTTTAATTCATTATTGTTAATAATATTTCAGAAAATTAGTTCACAAATTTCTGAGATTCATCTTCTAATTTCATCAATTGCATAATAAATTGATATTCTTTAATTTATTCATGTTGAAATATATGCAATGGAAATAATTTGATGGAATCAGATACCAAATTGAATTAAAGTAGGTATAATTATTCTTCCTTACTACTCAGTCATGTCCAATGACTTTATCCTTTACCTACCATATGAAGAGAGTTATGTACGTATACATTTATATATATTTTACTTTGAGTATAGACATGACCATCATATGGAAAGAAATCTGCATTGGACACTCACATATCAGTCTTGGTTTTCTGCACTTGGCAGTATAACGTATATTTGAAATCCGACAGCCCTTTTATCAACAAATCAGGATTTCGTTCATATACCTATAGTACTCTTGTATTTCTACGATATAAGATATAACTTTATCTCCAAGAACTGTGCATCTCTTCTCTATATTCATCTGGGTCTGTTTGGTACACATCCTCGCACTTAGTTTGAGTAATGGATAATGGGTAGATATGTTTATCAGTGGTGTGGCATGAATAATTTGAAAAGGGAAAACGAAGCAAAAAGTTAAACACCTGCAAATTTAAGAATCTTATCTCAATGTTTTTTCAACAAGGTAGTACATTTGTAAGTCTTTTTTCTACATTAAGTTATCATCATATAATAAAACCGCAAACACGAATTTTGTGGTACAATTTACGCCGTCTACAAACGCCGAAGGCATATAAATTATATATCGTTTGAAAGGTTTTATTGCACAAAAGTGCAGAATGCAAAAATGTTTTAAATAATTGCACCGCAAAAACTAAAAAAAAAAAACAATAAAAGAAAATTGCGTAATAAGAACGAGTGAGAGCGGGAGCGAAACTGAGTATTTATTTGTTTTTATTTGTCGGAGCCTATATGTGACGTTTCGATTTTTTCCACTCACCAACCAACCAATTTTCCAGCACCGACTGGAAAGATTATTAGAATGTCCGATAGCAGCGATCAGGGCTGCAGAAAATAATAATTAGCTCATATAATAAGAAGCTCATAAAATAAGTAGCTCAGTTTTTCTTCACGCTTAAGACTGCATTTTAACGATGGCTTTATTCTTTTGACTAAATGTTGGAGTACATGTGGGTGTGGTGCGCTTGCACCTGCAATCAGTAGATATTATTTATGATTAGTAGATACGCAATCAAGGGCGTATTCAAAAAACTGTGTAGCAGTTATGATTATTTCAATGTTATATCGAAATATTAAGTTTTCTAAAGTTTCTGTTGATTATAGTATATTTTCTTAGAGTTTGTCAACTAGACAAAAAATTTAATAGCAATCGAGTTTTGAGTGCTAAACGTACTGGTAGAAATAGAAATTCATTAAAAATGGACTGCATTTTTATTTTTGTACACAGTGTTGCCAGATTTTTCAAGACGAGTGGAGTCCAATTTGAAATATCTTGGAGCCGGAAATTGCCCCACTCAAAAATAATGCACAAAAGTTAGCAGATTGAAGTTATTCGTTTAAAATTTTTAGTTTTCTATCAATTATTACCAAATTATAAAAATTCAAAACCTAATTTAACATTTTACATGTGTTTTCCAAAATAAAACTTCTTTCATCTTGAGGCCGGGTTACTGGCTGAACAGAATTAAGACGAGGCTGCAACTAGAGCTGCAACTAGGGTTCCCAACTTTTTACAGAAGAAATAGAGAATATTTGATTTAAGAGAGGATACATAAAGAGTAGGGTCCAGTAAAATAGAGTATCAATTTTTAAATTTTAAAACTTGTATTTTTTATATTTTTTGCTTAAAATAAAAATTTTTTATTGTTTTCTAAATAATAATGTGAGTCTAAACATTATAACTTAAGGTTAATACAAATAAGAACTTCATTTTGAAGCCATTTTCTTCTTTTCCCACCACTAAACATCTTAATATCGGAACGTGGCCATTGACATTTCATGTGTGACGGTGCGTTCAGAAACACTTGAGTGTTAGGATTGGTTCACATTAGCTGCGTTTTTTTGCATATCTATATTAACTTTGGCTTGTTGAAAAGATTTAAACATTTGACCTAGTCTACCATTTTTTATTGAACTATCTTACCAACAAACATTTGAAATTTCTATATAAATTATTGGTAACACAACGACAATGGTGGTCTGGCATTGGCGTTTTTATCTGGACAGAAGTTAAATCCACTTAACTATCTGGACATAGATAACTCTATATGGTCAAAGATGTTGTTGTATTTGACATAAAATTGTTTTGTTGTTGTAATTTTTTCAGACATTATTATTTTGAGTTGCAAAAAAATATTAACCGATTTTTACTATACCTATACAAATGAGAAACAAAAACTAAGGACATTTTGTGTACGCAGATAGATGAAAGGTATGGCTGTGTGGAAACATAAAGTTCATGAAATGGAGTTGAAATACCAACACTTTATAACAAAATATTTGAGGAAAGAGGAATATTGAAAAAAAAAAAATTAAGTAAAAACAAAGAGTATTTTAGGGTACTCTATTAGAGTCATAGATCATAGACTACACTTTCACGAAATAGAGTAAAATATTCTATTTTTGAGTACGGTTGGCAACCCTAGCTGCAACTGGAATAACTGTCAAAATGTTCAAAACACGCAAATCCAATTTTTGTTTTAATTTTTATTTTTGTGTTGAATTAAATTCGCACAGCTGACTTCAAACGACAAAAATGTCAGAAAGCATAACAGCACATTATGGGTGAGTAAAAAAATCACGTTCGACATTTTTTGACAGCTATTCCAGTTGCAGCTGCACCTCCACTTGCACTACACTATTCTGGTCAGGTAGTTAAGGATAAAGTAATGAGACGTTCCCTCTCTCTTAAAAATTAATTTAAAATAAGGAAATAATACACAGTAAAGAATTTCTTATCGTCACGCTGCGTCTTTTTTTAATTTTTCAAAAATATGATGAGACGAGACGGCGAAAAATGCTGTGTTATGCATTATTTACTTATAATATTTTTTTTTAAAGAGAACAACTCCAAACAGATCTCGTTGCGTCTCTAATTGTGAATGCATTGAAGGCTTCATATCTTATATTAAATGTTTTGCATTCCATTTTTTTCCGAGAAAATTATTTTTTAGCTATCTTTGTTCAACACACTCTAATAATTAGACAATATAAGACAGTCTTATCTTCTTGTTATTCAGAGTAAATTTTGTTCAAAGCGATAATGAATATAAAGAGAAAAGGAAAAACGAAAAGAAGATTCATTAAAAATGTCTTCAAATAAAATATTTAGGGAAAAAGTCATATGTTTCCAATTTAATGCTTATAGCTTTAGTTTTACTGGTTGGATCTTCAAGATTATGGTCATAAAATCATAGAGAAATAATAATTAACATTTACGTTTAAATTTGATGTTGTTTGTTGGACATTTAAATAGGGAAGGCACAAGGAATCGTATTATATGGATGCCACGCCACTGGTAGGTATATATGATACAAAGCTAGTGACAAACTACATAAATGAACAGTAGCCATGGAAAAGTGGCTGGAAAGCCAAAGCATTCTCTACATCTGGTGTCATCCTTAGATATCAAACGAGTAAAAGCCTTCTTATGGCAGATTTATTATCTCATTACATTGTGAAGTCTCTCTTTCAACCCAATCACTGGGCAATTTTGAAGGATCATGGTTGGCTAAAATGACATTCCAACGCCTGTTTGTTGAACCCTTTGGATTTATTCCTTCATAAAAGACGTAATACGCACAAACGTAATGTATGTACCTCTACTAAACATCCATCCGTATAATATTGATTTTGTTAAAGAAAGATTCTGGGCAAATCCAAAGAAATTGTAATCACTATTTTAAGCTACAAAATATATTTATCAATGTTATTGAAATTAAGTTAGCTACACCACACAAATCCTATCCAATATAGATTTGAAAAGTACTCACCTTTATTTAAAAAAAAAAAAAAATATAACGTAATCTTCAATAAAACCATAATGATATTCGTTCAATATATGACCACATACTCGTAATAGCACACGGATTAAAATTTTAAATAAACTTGATTTAAAATTATGTATTTAGTTTGTTACCTTGCAATTCCTATTGAATGATAATAATTGTTTATAACCACTTATTTATATGAGTAAGCGATAAATCATATTCAATTTATGCTTATGTATCCTGATTATTTAGTATATGGATGGTGCTTCTGATTTATACCAATGAGCGAAACATTATTAACACTAAATCATTATCTCCAGGTTAGAGCTTAGGACTTCGATTGAATGCACGGTTTGTTGTTAAATGCACACCTTCTGTACTTGAAGTAACCTTTGAATATTAAATCTGGGTTTGTATAGCAGAGGAGTACAAAACATGAGAATGAGAACCACAGGAGCGGACTATGTTTACTTAGTTTAATTTTTTTTATTCACCAATTGATACAATGATTTGCTGATTACTTAATAAAACATTCAGGAAGTGACTATTGGTCCCACATTACGTGGGATAATCCCAAATTTATGTGAACTGTCTTTCATAGAAAATTGTTCTACAAACGTCCCACATAATTAGAAGACGTCCCACACTGTCCCACAAAAAACAAAACTGAATGCTACCAACATTTGAAAAAATTAGATGCAGGAACATAAGGACTGAATGCACTCATATTTTTAACTGCGCTAAGTTGAAATCTGAAAATATGTGTGTGCGCTCCCTTACGTTTTTATAAGACCAAATGAGGTAATTTTGGTTGAAAATTTCCAAATTCTATACGAATTTCCATTAAAATTCAGATTTCGAAATGAAATAATTTCACCAAATATGCACGAAATTAAGTCAAAACCAAATGATTACACCCAATTGGGCACAGTTTAAAGAGCTCTGAGAAGATTTTGTATGAAAACGTCAAAGCAGGAACAAAAAAAAAATAACAAAAAAAGCGATTAACAGCCAGTTGAAATTCAAAAATTTAATGAGATGTCAAACGAAATTACCGAATCACAGATGACAACACTTTTTCTGTAATTTGCGAAATAAGCTCATTTTGGCTCTAATGAAAACGCTGTATTGACGTTAGGTTGCGCACTGTGCACGCCCCCAAAGTTTCAAAATGATAAAATGAATTGTTACCAAAATCTCACTATGAATGGAAAGGAAATTTTTTCAATCTAAAAGTTTTCGTAGATTAAAAAATGTGTAGTAATTTTTAACTCCATTGCTGAATTATAAACAACATTTCATTAGGCTATTTTGAAACTTTATGGGTGTGTCACCTCAAAAGGCAAGAGAACGCACACACATTTTGCAGATTTAAGCCTATAGCACATTTAAATCAAGTGAGTTAAAAAATATTTTTGAAGAGCAGATTAAAATAAGTGAGTTTCACATGGAAAATATTTCCCCCGAAAAATATTTGTTCCCTCGGAATTTTAAAAGCTATTATGAGTTTCGCCTGAGGTTCTCTTGGCCTAAAATAAACAGAAAACTTGTGCAAAGGCACCTTTGTTTTTCTTTCGTTCCCCGTCAAAAAATAAGTGGCAATTTAAGTTCTTAATTATGAAATGAGTACTTACAACAAAAGGGAATTATCATTTTTCGGGTGAAACTCACAATAGGCGAAAAGTGAAATGTCAATTTTCCGCGTGGAATGTTGTTCACTTGAAACTCACAATAAGGCTGAATATCAATAAATTTTTTTAACTGAACTGATTTTATTTGTTATCTGCTAGTATGTTATGTTTTCACTTTTTGTGAGAATTTATTGAATAATTTTGTATTTAATAGTAATTAAGGTTTTGTTAGTCTTTTTACGTAAGAATGAGTGTTTGTATTTATATTCTGCAATCTTTTTTAATTAAAGTAAAACTGTCCCTCATTTCAAATAAATAACCTATAATATAGGTATTATTTTGGGGTGAATCTCATTACTTGTCGGCTTCACTAGACATGAGCCGTGCACGGACTATGAACCTGTCGAGAAAAAAAACCAATGGAGGTAGAAAAATCCATGTCTTGTCAACTTTTAAACACAACGTGTGTTCCAGAACGAGTTTCAAACAGTTTGAAACCGCCAGATTTAGTAGGGAATTTTTAGTGCGAAATCGTTCCACAAGTAAAATTTTGTACTTTTACGGACCAAAGAGAACTCTCACGAAAGAGTAAATAATTTCCCATCCTTAACAGATTTTGTCCGAGAAATTTCTGGTGGCTGTTTCGTACTGGATGTCAAATGACAGGTGTTGGTATGTTTGAATTCAAAAAACACAGAATAAAAATAGCTAGGGTTACCCAAGCGTTACTTTTTTGTATTTTGTTTTAGGTAGATATATATATTTTTTTAATCTTTTTATAAATCAAAGGAATTTCTTAAAATCCATGTGTTGCTAAGCAAATATTTTTCGTAGACGAAAATTTTGTCATGAAAATTTGTGTACTTTTTGTTTATTGTAGTGTTTTTTTTAAACAAATTTAAGTTTCGTTATTTAATATGTTATTAAAGAATATTTCTTTGCTTAAGTTTAATTATTGTTGTACGTTCTTTTACTTTTACTACTTTTTTCTTACCATTCAATTTCTTGTGCAGCGATTTTCTAAAAAAAATGATTGACTTATAATTGCCCTAAGGGAGCTCTAGTCAAATATTTCTTTTGACGTGGTGCCAATTAGCGCAAACTAGTGCCCAAACCGTTCCCGAAATTTTGTCAATTTTTCTTCTCCCTGAGGGTATTTCATTCGCACCTGTCACAATTTGACATTTAGTCCGAAATATGAACACTGTTCAAAGCTTGGCCATGAGATTTGAGATTTCACGTGCGTGTGAGTTTTTTTCTTCAGATTTTGTTGCAAAAGATAGAAGTACTGGTGAGAGAGAAAAGAAACGACATGACATTATTTGCCTAGCGAGAAAAAATCAGCTGATTGTTGTTTGAATTGTGGTTGCGATGTTGGACATCTGTATGCCCTGTGGATTTGGGCTGTTGCTTTGCCTCACATTTAGGCTTTTTGGAACTGATTACTTTTTTTAAGGTATACTTAAATACTTATCTGGCTCCCAATTTATGAAGGGTCACATCCTTAGGCCTGGTTCACACGGCAAGGTACCGCACGTTTCTTTTGCACCATAAAGCCAAACGGCAGTATAAATCCAAACGGCAAACGTACAAAAGTCTTGTCAAAGGTTCTATGTAGAATGTACATGGCACTGTCCATTTCCGGCCAAATATTAGGTGAAGAATTTTTCTTTCGAATATGCCTGGTATATAAGCTCTCGCCTTTGCTTATCATACCCAATACTCGGTGGCATAAAGCAGAACTGGCAGTAAAACGATTTAATAGAGCGTATACTTCGGCTTTTGTGTGAGGAGTTTTGAACCCAGTTGCGCCAAACCAAATTAGCGCCGCACCGGTTTGTAAGGTTCATTCTCTCCATTTAGATGCCATTAGAGTGATTCATTTAATGCCTTTCAAGATTTAATTTGTTTCTCTAGAACGAGATTGAAGAAATCACAGGATAGTGCTTCTCCTTGCCGAAATTCTGTGGTTTTTTGGAATAGTTAAGAAGGTCTTTTCCAATGTCACGCGACACAACTGGAAGATTTTTTCCGAGACTCAAAAGTTCAGCCCTCTCCATATAGAGCTCCTGACGATGAATACTATCAAATGTGGCTTTGAAATCGATGAATAGATGGTGAATATCGACTTGCAATTCTATGAACTTTTCCATTGTCTGAGACTGAATATCTGGTCTATGGTGGACTGGCTGACTAAAGTGTTGCAGAATCCGTTAGTGATGCGCCTCAAATGTGTTCTTCTGAGAATTGAAGTCACACTCAAAGAGTTAAGTTGTAAGAATGACATAGAAGGTCATTAAAAAATTGGTCTCACTGAAAAATTGGAAAGTCCAAGCTGAAAAGCGGATTCAGTTAAAACGGAAAGCCCTACTTTTTAATGAAGAGTCAATAAATCGGCCCTTAGTGAGTTTAATGCCTCAGTTCGGACATGTGATAATTTTGCCCTTGTGAACCATGTAGAATTCTTAATCCGATACTGAATACAGACTTTGTTTGATAATATGTAACATTGTAGCATATCATGGTTCATGGCTTCAAATGTTTTGTGTATTTTAATTGGTCTTGCGCTACCATCAAAAACACTGCCATAGATGTAATTTGATGCAAATACCTTACAACTCTTGACGTTTATGGTTTTTGGATTGTTTTTGCCATGTATACAAATGCGCTAAATTAGGGACCTACTTTCAATATTCTGTTTCCTGCAGAAATGATATGTGGGTTCCGCTGTGGAAAGGAAAGTAGTGTGTAATAATTGATTTTAAATATAAAATCGACAAAGCAGCTTTTATCGGATTATCCAGAATATTGAAATAAAATTCTGTAGGTATATGGAAAATTAAAATGTTCGGTTTTGGTTAATACCTAGTGATTGAACGGTCGTAGTTCAAGTAGCGTGTGTTGTACCTTTTGTTTTAAGTAAACAATGTGTAAAAGCGTAGTTCCGTTTCATAATAAAAAAAACAGGAAAAACACAATTTTACCACCAAATATAATACTACCGCATATTGTTAATCTTAGCTCATACAATACATACTACGCGTAAAGTGAAAAAAAACATTGGTAAGAATTAAGATATTTTAGTTTTTTTACAGAAAAACGGAATGAAATTTATTCCTTTCACTTGTTATCACTAAAAAATGGTCTCCCAAATGGTAATAGTGGGGAAGGTAAAGCACTCTCGGTAGGAGCCAAGTACAAGAGTTTTTTGGACAACTTAGTCAGGGCCTGTAGTAATTTGAATGTTTTATACATTTAGATCACAAATTTACTTTATAATAAAATGCACGACTGGATCGCGGTGCAGGGTTAAAAGTCCAGAAGCCAAAAGTCCATAATAGCTTTTGGCTCACTTGAGTGGGTTAGAAGTTTATAAATGCATACATGAACTGAACTTAATACAAATTGCGAATGGCGAGGCCCTCACTATGTCACTGATGAGTCCAAGTGAGTAAGCTGGACGAAACGCCAATTTGTAGGACTAAAGGCCATAAAAAGCAATTTTGAATCAAAAAAGTTTCTTGCACCTCATTAGGGTCATTTAAAAAAAAAGAAGTACGCCATTTCATAGGCCATCTCACGGTCATAAAAGATCAGCTATTTACAATAATTGGTCAACCATAAATATTTTTTTATGAATTTTTAATGAATTTAGAATAAAAACATCAAGGTCATAGCGATTTTTGGCACCTCATTTATGAGAAATTTGCAAAAATTGTCTACCATCCAAAAAATCTCTAGTTCTATATAAAAGGTCACATAATTTCAGTAATTGCTTAACTAAAGGGTTTTTCAACAGGGACGCTACAAAAGTAGAGCGACAGGGACAGCAAACGACGCCATATTTCTTGCCGCTCTTTTGACGTTTCTCTTTAGTAAGGTTTGCCATTTCATGATGGAAAGATATATGAGCCAACAACGAGTCGAAATTATTAAAATTTACTACCGAAAATCGGAGTCAGCGGCTCAACGTTAACAGCGCTACGTCCAATTTATGGTCGTCAGAATTGTCCTAGCAGATCAACAATTGAGCGTCTAGTGGAAACATTTGAATCCACAGGTACAGTACAAAATGTTCCCGTGCCAGTGAGACAAAGAAGTTCCCGTAGTGTCGAGAATATTCCTGCCGCTGAGGCTTCAGTTGCAGAAAACCCAAATGTGTCTCTCACACGCCTGAGAACGGCGTTGGGCATCTCTGTGACATCGTTGTGGCGAATTTTGCGAAAAGATCTCGGCCTACATCCTTACAATATTAAATTGGCGCAAGAACTGAAGCCGCTTGACCACCAGAAGCGTCGTATGTTCGTGAATTGGGCTGAGCAACAACTTGAAAATGATTCGGATTTTCTAAAAATCTAATAATCATCATCAGGGATCAGGGATGAGGCTCATTTTTGGCTGAATGGCTTCGTCAATAAACAAAATATCCATGAGTCGTCATTACATCCCGAAAAAATTACAGTCTGGTGTGGTTTATGGGCCGGTGGCGTCATTGGGCCGTACTTCTTCCGTGATGATCAAGACCGGCACGTTACTGTGAATAGGGATCGCTACCGTTCAATGATAACCGAATATTTTTGGCCGCAATTGGATGATATGGACTTGGAGGACATGTGGCTCCATCAAGACGGCGCCACACAGCGAATGTCACAATCAATTTATTGGAAACCAAGTTTGGAGAACGTGTTATCTCACGAAATGGTCCAGTCGCTTGGCCGCCTCGGTCGTGTGATTTGACGCCGTTAGACTATTTCCTGTGGGGCTACGTCAAATATATGGTCTATGCCAACAAGCCAGTGACGATTGATGAAATTGCAGCAGTATCGGCCGATTTATGCTTGAAAACCGCCGAAAATTGGGTTCAGTGTCTGGACTTCTTCAAGCATGCCCGTGGTGGCCATGCAAAAGAAATCGAGTTCCATACATAATGGTTATAAAGTTATAACGCTTTCCCATAGCTTTTTGAGCGTTGACTCATGAGGCTTGGTTCTTCTTAATCTCCGAACATTGTCTCGTTCATTTAAGACGGTCTCCATTTCGTAGTTGGTATGACTTTGCAGTCGCTGATTGTGTGATACAGAGTGTTTTTTAACTACTTCTGTAACCTTCTGTTACCACTTCTGTAAATTCGAAGATCACGATGAAGATCGCTTTTTCTTATATACCAAGAGGCATTTCTTATTCTACGAAGGACCTTGCTTTGGAATTTCTTAGTTTTGAGAAATAAAAAAAAAACGAAATGTACCTTTTCCCAATCTCTCAGACTGTTGGTGACTCCATCGACACACGCTATTGAATCCCTCTGCTCTTCTCCATCTTTCTTTTTTCTCACCTAGTGGTAGTATTTATTATAACTGTCGGGAGGGCACTGAAGCTAATGTCGGAAAGAGAACGGGGGAATTTGGAAAGAGTGGCGTTGCCACTTTGTCATATGTTGTCATTAGGTCTTATGCACTTTTTTCAAAAAACAAGTCTCCCAGAGTCTTCCAGATATTGGCTTGCTTTAATAACAACCGTTACAGCATAATTAATTATATGTTTTTAATTTCTTTTGTTCTTCTATTTTTAAAATAAAAGTAAAAATTGGAATATGTAGATTTTCAGTAGGAAAATTTAATATACTATATTTTCGGAAAATTTTCCAACTAGTGGCAACGCTTCAGAAACTGACAACCACGATTTTTGACAGTACTTGTAACACTTCGTGTTAACAGAAATTTGTGTAGCAGGAATTCGCAAGATTTTCATAATGATGCAATTTATTTGAGTTAACAAACAGGAATTTGTGAGAATTTGTGGAAATTAGCAAGAAAGGAGAATAGGACAAAACGGTCAGCAAGACCAATAACAATGAGAGATAATATCGTTGGAAAGGTATTTTTTATGCACTACAATAGTTAGTAAAGCAGCTCATTTTAAATCACTGCGTGAAAAAAGTTATTCGCTTATTACTACCCAAGTCACATTCGTTTTTGTTCAACAAAAATTCATTAGAACAGCGAATAACTTTTTCCACACAGTGATTTTGAGTAAGTTGTAATACTAAATATTATTGTTCATAAAAATACCTTTTCAACGATATACATCTTATTGGTATTTGTTAGACCAGTTTTCATAGATTTTTCCGATTTTTTCACGTTAACAAACACAGCTATAATCTATCTCTATTTGGCATTCCTATTTCAACAAATTTCAGTTTCACTTAAGTGAAATGTTCTCCATAGGAAAGTTAAACGAAACGCTTCACTCCGCGTCATATGCTTTTCGTATATTCGCTTGCTTTATTCAGAGCCCATCCGAGCATTATAGTTTAAACTTTAAAGTTTTACTTTTTTCAGTTTCTGTTCAACAATCATAATTATAGTTTAGCACGTTAAGTATAGATGGACGCATCATCAGTTACCTAGAAAATTAAAACAAATATTAATGTTGGTAGCTGGCTGATTTATCGAATTTCTCGGATGGCTTCTATTTCAACACCACAATATAACAATAAATTCAATTTCGAGATAGAAAACAATCTTTATTTCGTTTCGCGACACAATTTACCAGATGCCATCCATCCTGAAACAACAATTGAATTCAATATCAATATAGCTGGGGAAATGAAATACGTTTACAATGTTCATGTCTATGTCATCAGCTGTCATCTCTTGTCTGTTTGACTGAAAGCTATAAAAGATAGCTATTAGTTTGTAAAGGTAAACAATCGTCTCTACTTTTGTGATGTCAAATAAAATAAAACACATCAATGAGCATGGAGGCGAAACCATCTTAATCTAATAAAATCCATTATTACTGGTTTCTTTTATTTCGAAAGGAATCCCAGTTGCTAAGAGAGAATACACGATGGTTACGTTAAAATATGCAAGTTGGTATAATTTTTCAGAAAATACGTTGATTTTCTTTTGAGAATATTATTTTTATAATAATAATTAAGTGGAAACAGAACCCTTCTTCATTATACTCTTCACTTAAATTTTGTAAAAGAATAAAGTTTTATAATCAACTTTTGTATTTTACTACAAAAAATTGTCAATATTTCCCAAATTGAAAAAAAGGAAACATCAACAAAATTTGTTTTATACATACATAGAATTAAATAAACAACCTACTCATATTCACTTACATAGAAATAAAACGATTTTGTTAAAAGGGTTTCACTACTAATTGTAGTTTATATTATACACTATACCTACATTATGTTGGACAACCCCTATCTAACTTGATCGAAATGGTCTGAAGCCTAAGAAGTCCCATCTCACAAAAAAACATTCTTCAATTATACTGTCATTCAAAGTAATGCCCTTCAACTTTTATCTTTCCGCAATTAGTGAAGCCAAATGCTTGTGTCAGTAATCTTTAATAACGAAATACTTCGAGTCATTAGTAAAATAGAGTCCGGAAATAACCAATTGGGCCAAAAAAATAGACAAACTCGGCCATGACGGATATTTGTTTAATACATTGTTGTTTCTTTTTTTTTGTTTCTGATGTATAAAAATGTGTACATTTACCTAATGACTTCCTATAAACTTTATTATGGAATAAAATCCTTTGAAGTCTTCTAAGAATCCATTTAAAAACCAATAGTCTCTCGAGACTACCCTTCAGATGCAATACTTGAGAAAGTTTGTCGGAAATTGGTTAAACAAAATGTGCTGAGACAAATTGAGAATTTGTCTCTTATATAATTTTCAATAGAAGTCTTAGCTCTTACATTTAGGTCACTGATGTGCACAATGTGAATTTAATAGCATTTTAACGACTAAAGTAAGATATTAAACAAACCAACAGGAACCTTTTTTACGGTTCTTACTTCTTAGTTCTGAGGTATGTATACTTCAGGAGGCCAAGTAAATTTTCTGCATAATTTTTCTTTTGGAAAAGTTTGGACGAGACTTTTCTTGTTTACAAAAGTTCTTACTTTCTTCTTCATATTACTCTTACTATGACTTTTACTTGACTTAAGGAGCCCAATAACTAAAACAAAATATTTATTATAGAATCTATTATTACTAATAATCATTTATTTAGTTATAACTTATATTTATTTAAAATTTATATTTTATTTGCGTTATTTCAATGCTTTCTCATAACCGAAAAGTCATTTCCGTTCAAAATAAAAATAAAATGGAAGGCTGGATCACACAAACTTGTAGGATTGCCAACTTTTTAAAGAAGAAATAGAGTATATTTGATTTTAGAGAGAATAAATAAGGAGTACGATCCAATAAAAAAGAGTATCAATTTTTAAATTTTAAAACATGTGTTTTTTATACTTCTTGAGGAAATTAACAATTTTGTATTGTTTTTAAAATAATTAAATGAGTCTAAACATTGTAATTTTACATTTAAACAAATAAGAACTTCATTTTGAAGCCATGTCCTTCTTTTTTTACCACTAAATATTAAAAAATCGGAACGTGGCTATTGACATTGCATGTTTGTCGGTGTTTACATGAACCAATTTTTCCAGTACGTTTTTTCTCAAGATCGGGTGAAATGTTTACATGAAACGATCTTTCCACACCTATTTCTGTTTCTGTCCTCTTTATACTTTATTGCTGTTCTTTTCATTTTGCATTCAGAGGTGGACGACACATTAACACGAGCGTTGCCACACTTGCAGTAAATTTATTGCATTTTTTTTTGTAAAACAAATCTACTGCCTGATAAAATATTTTATGGTTTTACGAAAAAAAAATTCTATCTTTGAAACGCAGTTATTCTTATTGCTCCTGAAACATCCCTTTTAGTGCCTTGCATAGAGGCTATGAGTAGCAAATCACAAACTGCCAATAGTTGTGAATGCTGACATTTCTTTCACATGAGTTATTGGCTTGGTCGCCGATTGATGTGATTTGTCATAAAAATTAAACCAGTAAATGGATGTTAAAATAAATGTTAAATACATTCTCTGCTTTTGTGCAATACGCTTCTCAGAAATTAGCTTGTTGGTCGAGTGGAAAAAATAAAATGCGACATTTTACAATTACAACATACATATTTACAGCAAAATTTACAGTAAAAACATCGTTTGTTCACTTCGTCGAAAAACAGTTATTATTATTTTAATTTTCTAAAAATGCAAATACGAATTTGAAAATGCTTATTTACTCCAAAAAACTTAGTCTACCTGCAGCGTTTTTTTTTAAATCTACTTAGAAAATTTTTCCGATTAGTGGCAACGCTGGTTTACACCAAATACACAGAAGAAACTGGAAAAAGTGTGTGAGGGAATGCAAACATCTGGAAAAATCGTGTCAGTTTGCCAGGAACGGGCGATTTGGTCCTTACCTCTCACTTACAACTCTCTTAACCTATGAACAAAAGATCGTCTGTGGAAGAATCGGGTCATGTAAATGCCGACTTTGACAGTTTTGGGTGCGTTCAGAAACACTTGGTTCACATTAGCTGCGTTTTTTTGCATATCCATATGGACTTTGGCTTGTCGAAAAGATTTCAACATTTGCCTTAGTCTTCGAATTTCTATTTAACTATCGTACCAACAAACATCTGAAATTTCTATATAATTTATCGATAACACAACGACAATGGTGGTAATGCCGTTTTTATCGGGACAGAAGCTAAATCCACTTTACTATGTGGACATATCTAGCTCTATATGGACAAAGTTGTTGTTGTATTTGACATGTAAATTGCTTTGTTTTGTTTTCATTTTTTCAGTTGTAATACAACTTTTGAGTTGCAAGAAAAAAATATTAACCGGTTACAAATGAGAAACAAAACCTTAGGACATTTTGTTTCCGCAGGTAGATGAATGGTATGGCTGTGTGAAAATGTAAAGTTCATGAAATGTAGTTGAAAATACAGTCGACTCCCTCTAAGTCGAACTTTCACGGGATATCAAAACTAGTTCGAGTTAGAGGGAGTTTTAGAAAAATTCGAGTTAGAGAGAGTTTTTTTTTTTTGTATCCCTTTTTTTACTTAGATTCTTTCAAAAAAAAAAATAACTATGAAACTCATTAGCATAATCAGCACAACCTCAAATATGCACATGTATATTGCAATTGGAGGGTGACCGCCACGTTCCCCTTTTCTTTTCCAATATACAGACTCACAATGATTTCAGAGAACTTCAGTGATATAGGTTTACTGCTTTCAAACAAAGCACAAAATGTTTGGAAGTTGGAATGGAATGGAATCTAACCAACGAATGCTTTTTTATTCTTTATGTGTCTGAATATATTGTAAATTGCAGGTATAACAGCGCAGCACACTGACATGACGGCGCAGGCTATGCAACATAGAGAATCAAAGTGTCCGAGTGTGTGCTTGATGTCTTAATAAGAATTAGAAACAATAACAAGTTGTGATTTGAGAGATTTTTTTTTTGATTTTTTTTTGGCAAAAGAAAAAAAATCGAGTTAGAGGGAAAGAAAATAGGTCAATAATCAAGAGAATGTGTTCGAGTTAGAGGGAACTTCGACTTAGAGGGAGTTCGACTTAGAGGATAGTTTTTGTATGGAAAATTGAGGGGATTGCAAAAATACGGCCGAAAAGTTCGAGTTAGAGGGAACTTCGACTTAGAGGGAGTTCGACTTAGAGGGAGTCGACTATATTTACACTTTATAACAAAATATTTGAAGAAAGAAGAATATTGAAAAAAATAAATAATTTAAGTAAAAAAAAGAGTATATCGGCGTACTCTATTAGAGTCATCGATCATAGAGTACGCTTTCATGAAATAGAGTACAATACTCTATTTTAGAGTACGGTAGGCAACCCTACGTACTTGCTCTTATCTTCAATTTGCTTGGAACTTAAGAACTTTTGAAATATACAAGTTTTTATAGAAACAAAACAAAACAAAAAAAAAATAGGACGATTTTAATGAGTTTATTTAATTGCAGTGAATACTAGCTCGAAAACAAGTACATATGCCATTTGATTACTTAAAATAAAATGTGTGCGTTTGTGCATGTTTTTCTTAAAATCTGTTGCTTCTATGAAAAAAAGTGTCATAATCTTTTTTGTCCAGAATCTGCTGCGCATTAATGTTAACTCATTAGATTTTGGAAAAAAATTACATTTGCTAAGATATTAACAAAAACCAGTTATTTGTCCATTTACAGTACAAAATCAAAAGTGTTACTTGACACGCTATAAACACTTCAAGATTAATAAATTTATAGAGTTCGATAACAGCTCATTTTTTAAATAATTATACTGTCTAAATGTTATTGTTCTCTTATTTTGTTGTAAAAGTAAATTTGATTGAGTTATTTAACAAAAACTGAATCACCTTCTTTTTAAAGATGGCGGTCTTCCCCTTACCCCGGGCACCCCAGAAACTTGGTTTTATAAAGAGAAGATGTAACTAAATCAAATCATACAAAATTTTTTATTTTATTATCTCCGGGTTTGGTTCGACGTTATCTTTAAACACCTATTACAAAAACAACATGGGATCCAGGATTCTATCGAGATTTAGCTTTTGATAAATAATTGACAAAATTTTTAAAAGCATTGAATGAACATAAAAAGAAATTTTACCAAAAACTTTCGAATTTTTTTTTTCGTCTCAAATATCTTGAGATCAAAATAATTATGTTGGCTTCGGGTTAATTTATAGGATTATTAAATTTATTAAAAATCGACAAGTAGTTTTTTTTAACGAAAACTAAAGAAACTGTACCGAAAATTGTGTTTTTTTTCTCCCAAATATAGTGAGATCACTCAAAATGGTATTGGCCTCGGGTTAATTAAATTCTTTACACTTGTTCATAATTGATATTTGTTTGGTTTTGTAAAATAATTCAACAAACATTGTTCTTTAAAGTGAAAATAAATAGAAGAAACTTTACAAAAAACAAATTGTTTTTTTTTTTTTCTCAAATATCTTGACAACAACCAATGATATTGGCTTTGGGTTAGTTTTGTTCTACACACTTATCATCACTTGATTGCATATTGAATACCTTAAAACTTTTTCAAAGATCTTCAATTGGCAATTTTTTAAAAATAAAATAACAACGGGCCTCTAGCTTCTCAGGGCACCAATGGGAAGTTATCAGAGTGGGCCACACCCAAATTTAAATTTTATTTTATAGAAACATATTTGACTGTAGCTGATCCATAGTTTTGTACTGATTATATTTCGTCTACATATATTCAACACGCAAATAAAACTGTGTTATTCGGTACATAAATTGAATAATACCTAAATAGTAAACATTAACTGTTCTCAGTAAATAGACCTTCGATAGCAACCCTTTGCCAACATCGATACATAGACTTTTCTGTACCGTGTGCATTCATTTTTCCCTCAGTATAAATGAAATAATTATTTAACTCCAAGACTACCTACATGTACAAATAAAACACATGCATAACTACCCTCGAATGAAGATCTTTGATTTTTGATAAAAATAATGTCAAACTAGCTTTTATAACACAACAACTTATCTAATATATAATGTCATGAACTTTTTTCGTATTTCATCAGAAACCCAAAACAAAATTACGTTATTCCAGAAATGACGATAAACTCTAAGAAAATCTAGTATGTTAATTGTTTTCGAATAACTTTCAATGAAATGACAACCATCACTTTTGTAATACTAAATAATTAATTAAAGTGGTCATTTTAGTAAACCGCTTATGAAGGCTTTTCCTCAAATTGATTTTGGTGTCTGTCCAACTTTTGTCTTTTAATCAGAATAAGTAGGTTTATTGAGGTAGAATGTACATAATAAAAATTGGTAAACATTCTCTCAGGGTACATACATGTGAATGTATGTAGGTTAGGGTGGTTCAAAAACATGCTTTTTGTGAATTTATGACCACCCAAGTATCTAACATTTTTCGTCTTATAACAAGACTCTAATAGATTCTTAGTAAATTAATTTTTTAAGAGTAAAATTTGCCCTGGTAGTCTGCAATCAGATTCTTATACGATAGTTATGAGCGTTAAACGGCCAAGTTACTAGAGGCAATTTTTTTAACAAGATTAAAGATTATACTCGTATCAGAAATTTTTGTCTCTTCTTTTTTTTTCGCTTTCAGTTTTTTTTTTAAATAAAAGAATGAAGTAATAGTGTGTTAGTGTGCGTCAGTTGAAAAAAAATTGTTGAAAATTTTGTGTTTTCCTTTAATTTATTGTCCAATTTTCTGAAAATTGTATTGTTTTGGTTTGGGAAAGGAAGACTTTTTTTTATTATTGTAACTCCTCCTTCTTGTTATATAAAGACTAATGCTATTCATGAGCTAACCTACAGAGTAAAAACTTATAAACAAATTCTTCAAAGTTTATAAACACTTGCTAAAGGAAGATTAACTGATTAAATAACAAAATTTGAAATTTTTGAAAGTTCAAAAGAATTTAGGTCTTATAATGAAAATGTAATGGGAGTAATATAACTTTCTTAATAAGATATTTACTCTTTGTTTAGTTATAAGACTTGAAAGAATTTTATGAGATTGAATTTTGGGGCTTAGCACTGAAAAAAATGCTAGTTGGGTGGCCCACCACAGATTTTTGTTACCTAGGTCAGTTCGATAGCCCAATTTAGAATTTTTTGTAGCCCAAAATTAGAGCCGAAAAGGGAGCCCAATAACAATGACAAAAAAATTCTCATAACTTCGATTACAATTTATTTTTATTTTAAAAAACGACGGAAAATAAAATACATATTTTGCTCATAAAAAAAAGAAGAATTGACACGGAAATTCTGTCTACAACAGAAAAACTGAATGATTTTAGAGTGAAGTTGTTGCGGTTGATTTGAAATGTCAAAACCAATAAATATTGTGTCCTCTATTAAACGACGGTTCTTTGGTCCTTTTGAATTTTCATATCGAATCCAGGCTTGCCAGATTGGGCTATTTATCGAAAATTGGGCTATATTCTTTCCGAAATTGCCGACAGCAATTCTAATATGACGGCCCAATCAGAATTGAGCTACTAATAGGCCAAATCTAATCTTGGGCGATATTTTTGTTCGAATAAATAAATCATAAATAAAACACTTTTCTCACCCAAAACAGACTTTTGAAGCATTCCACAACTTGGCACCACTTTTCATCACTGAATAGTCCCCTATTACACGATTAGTTTTTGCGTCTTACTCCTTTCAATGGGTGCAAAGGTGAAATCAGAAATGGAAATTGGATTGACATTTTGAATCAACCGCAGGAAACTGCGCTTTAAAATCAATCAGTTTCTCTATTGTTCCCAGAATTTCCATTCAAATTCTTCTTTATTTTATGAAGAAAAGGTGTATTTTATTTTCCGTTGTTTTTAAAATAAAAAATTGTGATTTTTATTGTTTTTGAGCTACTATTTGGGCTACTTTTTCGGCTCTGATTTTGGGCTACAAAAGTTTCTAAATTGGGCTATTAAACTTCTTCAAGACATGGCAACCCTGATCGCATCCATTGAAAAGGGTTAGACGAAAAAAATCATCGTGTAATAGGGAACTATTCAGTGCATAGAAAGTGGTGCCGAATTGTGGAATTAGTAGCCCAATCATGATTTAGCTGTCATACTGAAATTGTTGTCGGCAATTTCAGAAAAAGATAGCCCAATTTCCGATAAATAGCCCAACCTGGCAGGCCTGACCTAGATCAATTGTGTTATCGTCACAAAATGTCAACAACCTAGGTATAATGGAAGGCGGCGCTCAAGCGACTTCCTTTTCTTAAGTTTTGCTAGTAAATTCCCTGTTGGTGTATACTGAGTTTTCTCCAAATTCATGGTTGATATTTTGGGGGATGATTTCTGGTTTCATTCTAAGAAAAAATTGTATGGGGGAAAATTCTATCTACCTCGCCCCCCTAAGGCAAGGCAGGCAATATTTGAAAATTGACATAAAACAGAAAAAATAATTTAAGAACAACAAAAACACATACAATAACATGTTATCAGTTTTTGTAAAGCCAATATCCCATTCGTTTATTTGTTTTCCAAATTTAGTTCTCTTAAAGATTAGTTTTGAGAAATTTTATTTCAAAACGAATACTATTGAAAAAAAAATTGTGATTTTTTGTTTAATTGATTTCTTTTTCAAAATTTAACGTAAATAAGCACCACGTTTTTTTTTAAATTTCAATGCTCTTGCCACTTCTTATTCCAATGGAGGTTTTTTTTACCTTAAAGCGGTGTCTCAAAATTCAATTTTGGAAAATATCCCAAAGCAAAAATGACATCTTTCTAAATCCTTTACAAAATCCACGATACCCATTTTGAATATAAAAAATCCAAAAAAAAAATTGCGACACCCCTAATGCACATATGTATATGTAAACCTATACTCATAAAATCGTTCAATAGAGCCCCCAAATTATCCTGTTCAAAGTTTGCTAACATCAAATAAAATGGAATTTAATACTCGCATAGAAATCTTGAAGGAAGTATTCGTTACATTTCATTGAACAGGGTAATATTTTTTGTGCTTGGAGAGAAGCCCAGTTATTATGGAAATTAGCTTAATATTAGGAGGTTAGTAAGTTTAAAATAAAACAAAAACGCGCATCTTTTGCTTTGTGTATATTCATCCAAAAAGAAGTGTCATTTCAAATTTCAAGCTTTATTTTTGTAGAAGTAATTTTTGTATGTAAAAATATTATAATTAAATCATGCAAAACCAAATATTAATAAGAAGATCCAAGTCAGACATTTGGAAGAATTTATATTTCGCTAATTCAAAAACTTCAAAGTGTGAATCTTAAAATTAAACAGAGTTATCACTAAACTATAAGCTAAGGTATGACGTCTAGAAAGCAAAATCATTTATTTTTTTCATAGACGAAGTTAAGAACATTTCAAAAATTCCAAATGACTTTAAATATTTGATCATGAATTATCAAGTAAGGTATTTCAATCCTTGAATGTCACATGATTAAAACATAAGTTTTGACATCAAACTGTATTTCTGATTTGACTTTTACCTTCTCATTTATTTTCTCCACCAAAGAATATATGACCCTGTATTATTTAGCATTCTATTTAAGTCCATATCTTCCTGATACAATGTCCTTAGAGGAACTTTATATGAAAAAAGAAAAATCTCTTGAGGGCAGAGTTTGCAATTTGTTGCATCAATGCAGCACGACTTTCGATAATAATTTACAGAAAATTTGATTTTGATATTATATCCTGCCGCAAGTATTGTGCGTTATGAAAGTTTTAGCTCTGTTGCTTTGGGCATTATAATGTAGTTATTTTGTTGAATATTCTACCAACTTGTCCTCACCATAATGCCGGAATACCTAATGTTCAAATATTTTTTGTTTGCCTTTTTGCACAAGTGACACGTCGCGTTGTCGCTCAAACAAAGTACAACATTAATGATGGTGAAAAGTTCCATTTTATTCAGATTTTGTTTTTTTTATGTTTTCGTCCTCTTTTCAGAATATGTAATTACATTTACTTCAGGATATAATAAATGTAAAGAAAATTATGTTTGCAACAAAGTAAAGTGGATTTAGTTATTGATCAGTGGCTTTGAAAAGCTGGCCGTGGTGTTTTCCCGACCAAAGTTTCTTTACAATTCTATAAATACTAATGAGTCCAATGATTTAATAACAAATATATGTTTGGTAGGTAAGTATTACATTATAAAGTAAGGAATAAAGTAAATTTCTTTCTATGCAAGTATCTCTCCTGCATACCCTTGTTAACAAATTGGGCCCAATAGACAACAGCAAGGAAATATTAAAGTTAAAAAAAAATATAGCTAACGAAAGTTAGTTTTTTGAAAAGTTCAAGGTGAACATTTTTGAAAATTCTTACCATCGTTATCAAAATCTTAAAACATTTACATTCAAAAGTTTGTTTGGATATAAATTCGGCTTTTTGTTTTTTACTTGGGATATAGTACCTACCATAGGGCAAGTTTTGGATTCGGGCAAGAAACAACAAATTTGATAATAACAATCAAACATGATATATCGATGATAGAGAACACCAACAAGTGGGTGGCAAAATTCTGTCTGCCTGTTTGTGTCTGGATCTACATCAGGCTAAGCCAATGGTGCGATTTTCTTCAATTTTGGAACTTAAGGCATTTAGTGATTCTCCAGAGCTAAACATATTGCTTAGCTAAAAAAAATGGTACTTGTCACACAACCGTTAAGGAAAATCTTATTTATCTTAAAAACGGCTCCAATGGTTCTGATAAAAAAAATCTCCACATTCAGTCTGTGGTGCGCGGTCCGCACCAGTCGGAATGTCGATAATCGTGACGTCTGAACTCGCCCTCCTCCAAAATAGATTTATCCGCAGTCGAACGCACCCATTTTCCCAGTATTATAATACTGGTTACTTGGTGTGTAATTCGACCGCGGTGAATTCTAAATCATATCTTAATCTTCGCCTACACGCGTTGCTTGCTCTTGCTTTTTATAAAAGTCATTAAAAAAAAGAAACTAAAACTCAAAGTAAAATTAAATTCTTAAATTATCAAACATATACATACTTTTATATATCAAACCAAATAAAAACAAACAAAATAAAAGGAGATACCAATTCATTTGAGTCAGTAACTCAGTGTTGCCGCTGAGGAATTTGAAAAAGTCGCACTTGGAATTTTTTTTTTGATAAATAGCTAAATCAATTAGAAAAATTAACAAATTTTTAAAGTTTTTTTTTAAACAAAAGACCAGAGCAAACCGGAATCTATTGAAAATAAAGTATATTATGTATTTATAAAAAGTATATATACAGTTGTTTAGCTCTAAGTATCTTACAAGTTGCTTATACCATAAAATGCATTTAAATGCATTTTTCTATTTTTTCCTGAAATAACTTGCATATTTCAAAAGTTCTTTAGTTCCTAGCAACTTAAACATAAGAGCTAGTATGTGCGATCCAGTAGTGCATTTTATTTATTTTTTGTATTGATTGAAGTCAATTAAGTGTTGTACGTCAGTCACCATTTTGAAAAACACATTTTATCTAATATCTCAAAAATTGTCTCCCTATATTTACACGATGTCCAAACGATTCTCTCCAAATTGGTGTGTATGATAAAGAGAATCAAAAATTTGACATTATTTGGCCTGATAAAATGGTGACTACCGTTCTATTTGTTATTTCGAATCTCTTCCTTTAAAGATTAATCCAATTCGACCCCTAAAACAAAAAACGATTTGATTTGATACAAATTGGTAGGATAACATAAACATAATTTGAAAAAGACATGATTTAAACTTTTTGTAGTCAGTCTTAGTGCAGAATTTTTAATTTTCTGATACTTTTTCATTAATAAGGAGCAATAAGGAATAAAAGTTGAAATTTTTATTTAATCTGAATTCTATCGACTGCCAAAGAGATTGATTAAGTATTTGATGTTAAATACCTAAGTTCTAAATAATACAAAAAATCTCCTTAGCAATTGATAGAATTTCAGAATCAACGTCGTTCCTCACAAAAAAAAAAGAAGAAAAACTAAACAAAAGTATAAAATTGAAAATTTATCCTTTTTATCATTTTTAAATTTCCAAACCCCTATCAATCTTTGTCTTATATAGGTGTTTTTTATTGGTATTTATAGCTAGTGCAGCAATGCAAGTACCAATAAAACGCTATACTCACTTTTATACTCAACCCGATTCCAGGTCCGCATAAGTTAAAACTTAACGAAACTTTATCTCAATTTTTATATCCACTTTTTTATTGACTTATTTATCGACACTTTTGGGTTTGTTGTTGTTTGCCAAGGGAAATTTTACTGTTCTAGCTATAACCTTTTCAATAAAACACGGCTTATGTTAGATTAGAAATAATCTTTTGGGTCGATCTATTTAGTTTAGAGTTTATTGTTTCAAGTCTGATATTCATGAAATAAATGTTGGTGTCCCTTTTGTCACCGACTTTTTTTCCTAATTTCCATAAATGATCTTTTGTTTGAAAGCTATAATAATTTGTAACAAAATTTCAAAAAATGTTTGTTTATATACGTTTTAGCGTTGTTTATGGTTGGTACATGTCAGCTCTATACGGAAAAATTAAAATTATTAAAAATACAATTAATCAAAGAATTTAATTAAAAAAATGATAATGTCACTTATAATATTGATAACCAACACCAAATCATATGTGTGATGAGAAAAAAAATAATACTACTTCTACACGTGCTCAGAAGTGGGAATATTGCGTTGTTTTTCTATTGTGAACTTGTCTTTTACTGTGCCCCACAGCCCACACGTTTTCGATATCTAGATTGACGTCCTCTTTGCACGGTTACCGACCCTTCTTGTAGAGAAACCTCTCACCATGTTATTTACTAGCGCCGGAAAGGCACGAGTGACATTTTGTTATAACTGGTTTTATTTTTGTACCACTTATGACCTGATCATTCCTGTCAAAAATACGCACACAGGAATGGTTGAGAGTTGTTAGTCACTAGGCCTTGGTTCTCCACGAGCTGTTGTGCCACCAAATTTATTTTTTTATGACCTGATTCAGTACATAGTATTAAGTTTGGGAGCGTTTTTGTTGAAAAGTGCAACAGATATATAATTTTGCTCCCTGATAGATACTTGCACCGCGTAAATATTATGCCGACATCATTTTGCAAATGAAGAAAAAAACGCAAGACTCATTATTTTCTGGCTAATTGCCAGCATATTCAGAGCACAATTATATGACTTCGTAGAAACTTATGACATTTTTAATTGATTGATTGAATTGGTTTTTGGTGAAAATTTGACAAATTGGACAATCGTGTCGTGTAAATTTAGCATTAGAGTGACAACACAACAAATTAGTCAAAACTTTTTTGATTCGTAAGGCAAGAGAAAACGTGTGAATTCATTTGTTTTGTTTTGCCTATTGGGTGTGCCTTTTGGCTCATGAAACGAAATGAGTTGTTTGTTTCCTAACTCAGAATAAAACGTTTTGATGAATTCGATGTATTTTTAGCCTTCAACTTCCTATGTTATCCCTAAAAAAAGATTTTACAGGTTAAAAAGATGTAGTTCAGGAAATTTTCTGTATCCAAAACATTTTATGATGCCATTACTGTAAAGCTTTCAGTTAGAACGTATGAGTACTTCAACTGTGTTTTACTAATCGTAAGAAAGTAGAAAATAACACAAATCCAACATAAACAAAATTTTGTAACACTACACAGTGTAATCAATTAATTTGTTTTACAGATGACAGTATCCACAGCTTTTTATATTTGTTTTGAAGATTCCCTTCTTTGTTCTTCTGATGTGGAATTTGAAAGGCAACGTATGATAGTCTCATAAGATTCTGATTTCGGCAGCAAACCTGTAATATCTGGTAAAAAATTAGGATGAAATGAATTTGATCTAGATTTAAATATAAGCCTTTATACCTATGATTATTGGAACCTATTTGATTTAAGAATAATAAATTAATCATAGGGAATAAAAACTGCGTAGAATTAAATGCTTCAAAAACTCAGTGTTTTTTTTCTGTCGTTTAAGTGAAGTCACCCTCTATACCGTTATCCATGAGTAGCACTTTGCATCGAGGAAATTGGACAGCTTTCAGCTTTGGCTATGTGCATCGCAAACCTCCTTCTCTAGAATCATAATAATATTCAACATCTCCAAAGCTGCTGCGAAATATTTAGGTTTTTTTGAAGCTACAAAAAAAGAAATAATTACGTCTCCTTTTCTGATTTGTACCTCCATTAAAACTTCATTCACCCAAAGCTTGAGTGCAATTCCCATATTTGAGCCGGTACTTCTAAAATCCATTTAAGTCTCTGCGATAGAATGCAAAAATGAGCGCAGAAAATGATTGGTGCTAGAACTATAATGGAAAAAGTTGCATTTCAGGAACATCCAACAAATCAATGTTCAATGTTTCATTATTTTATCGCTATTTTTACAGTGTTCCAGTTGCATTCCTCCCCTTAAACAATTTCACCGTAATACTCCTACCTACTTCCAGGACAATGTACTTCAGTTTATCCATGGACCCAATTTCAGACGTACTGTCAAGTACCTATAAGGAATTGTTTTTTAGTCACACTATCCGAATGTGGAATAATACCACTGACTCTGTATTTCCCTCTCATTTTGATATTCAGACCTTCGAAACTAATGTTCATCAGTATCTCCTCTTGAATCCTTATCCTTCCCTATTTTCCTTACGCTGCAAAATAATTTTAAGGGTAGTCAAAGCCCCGTTAGTGTGCGCTGTGATTATAAAAAAAAAGAAAGTGCAATCAAATTGTTTCTTGGAGCAGTTTGTATTGCCTTCAACCCTGATTTAATCAGTGAAAAATGTACTTACCCTCAAGACATTTTTGTTTAACCTATACATATACATATGTATGTTTATAGTATTTGAAATTTAAACAAATTCAAGAGCACTTTGAAAAATAATTTATTTCACTTAAAGCCAAACTAAACAAATTCTTAGAATTAAAATAAACATATAAAAATACATATCAACAATGGATTCGAAATCAATGCATTTGAAGTTTTTTTTCTCTTAAAATAAAGTACAATATTTACAGTTTTATGACATTATACAAAAAGGACAGCTACTATATTTTTTACAACATTTTTTTTTTTTATATAATTTTTTAGTTTTGTTTTTATATTATAGTTCAACGAAATAGTGATATCAATATTTTTATAGGAAACATCTCTTAGTGCAAATTGCCAAACATTTCCCCCTTATTTAATTTAAATAATTAACACTGCTCATTAAATTTTTTCTTCATCCTAGTTCAACACACAAAAGTTACAAAAAAAAAATAACTAAAAAAAATGCAAACAAAAATTACAGCCACGTCTTTTGATTCCCCTCGTTGAACATTCCATGTTGCATAAATCTGAGCGCACCCAAATTGTTAGTACATCCTGTAGCTGTAGCAACAGCAGTACTAGCAGCATCTATGTCTGCAGTGTTGTCACTAGATACGATCACATCAGGTTTGCCATTGCCAATTTGTCAGGACACCCCTTTTCGGTTGGATGCCCATCGCTGTTGCGCTGGGTGGGCAGAATTACTCCTAGAGAGATTGTAATCCTTGCCCAAGGAATTCATTGAGAATACATCCTTGTTGTTGGCTGAACCAATATGAATGGAATTTGTCGTTGCTGTTGTGGAATTAAAACCGCTCTGTTGGTTGTTATTGGTCATGAGGGTCGATGTTCGTACTAGGCCTTTGAGAAAAATATGAAAAAAGAAATATTTATTTATCTTATTTTTTGTATTTTTGTAAAAAAAAAAGCAAGAAGCTTTGAGTCGCATTAACGTTGATCTTAAAATTAGAGGAGGCAAGTATTTGTGTTCAAAGATATCTGGGCGTTGGTCTGGAAGAGCATTAAAAATGAACTCAAATGATAAGTTCCAAGAAAAATATGTTATTTATTTTTCAAATGAAAACTGTTTTCACGTGCAGTTCACCTGAGCCATTAGACAGACTGCAAATTAAAAACGCGCACTCAGTTGGTGTATTTTTCAATGAAATTTCAATTTCTGAAACACAACACTCAAAAGAGACAGCTTAATTTCCTTCTTCATATTTGAAATTGGCAAAAATGCGTTAGCCTTGCATTGATTTTCATATATGTGAACCTATAAGAGCAAGCAAACGTGCATTTTAATTATGTGGAATTCGATAGAATCATTGGGAGACTACGATATAGTATTGTAATATTACCTACCTTTTATTTTAGAAAAAACTGTAATTTTTAACCTGAAATGCACTTTTTGAGAGATATAAATAGACGAGAGTTTGAATCAAAATGTTAAGAGACATTTGTATGTACATTTTTAAAACAACAAGACCTCTCTCTTGGAGATTATGCGGGCGCTATAAGATGAAAACAACTACCTTTAAAAAGTAACAAAACCCGAACGTCAAAGGATAACGACTTTGAGAGTATTGAGTTTGTACCTTGAACTTGAGAATACTTTATACCACAGGAGCTTCTCAAAAACTTGTGTCTGTCATAATGCGGTATATATAAGGAATTTTTTTCTTGTATACTAGCAACTATGTTTTTATAAAAAAAAGTTATTTTGAACTTTAAGGAAAGGATTTCGAACACTTTTGAACATTTTTTAATGAAACTTCTTGTTAAACTACTGTTGTGTTTATAAAATTATCGTCAATTATTGATTAGTTGATTTTATTTTTAAAAGGTTTTTCAAACTACAAATTCAATATACTGTACTGAAATTAATCAGCCAAGTAATACGTCAGAGACTTAACATGAAGTATTGGACTTGTTGAACTATTCAAAGTAGTTTTTTAGTCCATCGAATTGGCGTTTCGTCCGGCAATCTTTCTTCGACTCGCAAGTGTCATAGTGAGACGTCTGTAAAGTTAGCAGGGCAACTTTCACTCACGCAAATGGACCTTCACAGGAATTTTCCGTTTATTTTGTATTTCTATTCCCGATTTCTTGCAAATTCCTGGACAATCGACCGCAAACCGGATTGACTACATTGCGATCGACGCAAGGCACTCCTTTAGTACCAAGGATATGCCCGAACTTTCCCAGGAGCCAACGTTGACTGGGAGCACTATCTCGTTGTAGCCAAGGTAACGCTACGGATATCCAGACCAAGGCTTAAACAAGGAAATACTGTGAGGAAGTTCGATGTCGGACAGCTAGAGTCGCAAGAAATCGCCAAGTCCTTTTTCGATTGAGTCTCTCGCGCCCTCTTAAAAAGTCCTAATTCGAGCATCGAGAAACAGTGGACAAATTGCCAGGATGCCTTCAGAGATGCCGTCTCATACGACCACCACAGCAAAACTCTTTGTTCGACGAAGAATGCCGGCAAATACATGCAGGCAAACAATAAACATACAAAACGGTGCTGCTTAGAAGGACCAGAGCTGCTTGCGAGCTCTACAAGCAGAAGAGGAGAGAGGAACACCGGCTTCTCAGAAGAAAAAAAGAGCATGAGAAGCGCGCGATCGAGGAATTAGAAGGATGCCGTTGCAGGAATTAAGTTAGGAAGTTTTATCAAAAGGTGGAGAGAATCTCCCAGGGTTGCAAGAGGTGAACCAAAGCCTGCAAGGATGAACAGGAGAACATCGTGCTAGAATCGCAGTCGGTGCTGAGGATATGGAAAAATCATTTCTGCAAATTGTATAACGTCGATGACGAACTGAAGTCCGCTGCTATGCAGATTGCACTATTCAACCAGAGTGAAGATTAGTTATATCTAAACTTAAGTTCAATAAAGCTGCTGGAGCTGATGGTCTTGTGGCTCCAAATATTGAATAGCTCCAAAGTGGCTGGTGATGAATTGGTTAGGTAGAAGTATGAACTAGCTCATTTGCAAAATATGGTCGGAGGAAAGCATGCCCGATGAAAGAAAGGTGATCACTGGGTTGCACCAACTACAGAGGAATATCAGTCTTTTTTTCGTTGTGAACGCCTCAAGCCATTCATCAACAACCTGATAGGTCCATATCAGTGTGGCTCTAGACCATCGACCAAATATTTGCACTACGGCATATCTTGGAAAAACCCAGGGGCTTCAAATCGATACCCACAACCTTTTCATTGATTTCAGGGCCGCGTATGATAGCATCTATAGAGACGAGCTGTATAGAGCAATGTATTGTTTTGGCATACCTGCTCCATCAAGATCGGCAAAGACCTTACCGGTTTTAGACAAGGCAACGCGCTATCATGCGACTTATTCAACATCGTTTTTGAAAGAATTTTGCAAAAATCTCTTCTTGTGCCACTGGAACAAGAAAAAAGTAAAGTTCACCAGAATTTCCTCGAAGCTGCAGACGTCAGATGGTCATCAATTGACACTTGCCTGGTTTCAAAAAATTTGTGGCCGAACATTTCAAAGAACCGAACTGAATATACACTTAAGATAAGCAGGCAACTATCACTCCTGGTTGGAGTCCTAGCGGGCCACAACTCAATGGGAACCCACTTGAGAAGAATGGGCATCAGCCCAGCGACGTTTCTTCCTTGCCACTAAAGAATATTTTGAAATTCATTCAGAATTCAGGGTGGTTCAAGGAGGCATCCCATACCTAAACTCCAATCAATCCCTCTAGCAATGGATCCACGAAGATCCGAGTGAGATGATGTGGCTTGCCGCACCTTCTAACCTAATCTAACCTAACTTTGTATAAAGCGCTTATCACCCCGGTTTTAATGTAGCGTGCAGAGACATGGACCCTATCTACGGTAGATGAGAAAGCTTAAGGTTGTTTGGAGAGAAAAATTCTTCGGGTGATTTTGGTCCCGTCTGCATACTCGTAGATGAGGAATGGAGAAGAAGATACAACCACGAACTGTACGGGCTGCACAGTGACACCGGCCTAGCCAGTAAAGTGAAAAGCCAACGACTGAGATGGCTGGGTCACCTAGAGCGAATGGACAACAATGCTCTGGCCTGCAATTCTAGCACGATGGCCCAGTAGAGGAAGACAGCGCAACAGGTGGCGCACGCAATTGGAAGAGGACCCCTCAACCAACTTGGCGTATAAAACAGGAGACAGCTAGCTAGAAATCGAGTCGGCTGGGAGAAGCTTGTTGGTTGATGTCCTGGACCACCCCAGACTGTAGCGCCACCTTAAGTAAGTAAGTAATTATTGCCGATTTTGCAGCTCGCCAAATAAAGGTGTAATCGAGTGACCTGCTAACTTCACTGTGGAGTTAGCAGGTCAAAAAGAGTACCTCAGGAACCAAGCATGCTAGGAACTTGTAGTAAGGCTAGGTCAAAATTTCAAAGTCCCTTTTCTGAAAAATATTTCAAACTGACCTGCTGACGTCACAGTGAAGTCAATTTTGGGAGGTTTTTCAAGTTGAGGACCTCAAATTTTGAATTTATCCTATCGTCATTGAAATGCAAAAAGACTGCAAATTTGGAGCCTTACTAAAGATTCCTATCATGCTTGGTTCATGATCTACACTACGTGACCTGCTTATTTTTACAGTGAAGTTACAAGGTCACTCGATTAAACCCTTATTTGGCGATCTGCAAAATAGAGAAAAAAAATGCAACAAAAAAAAAAACCGCAAATTCCTATCAAGGTGAGCTCCTATTTGCGTGGGTAAAAGTTGCCCTGCTAACTCCACAGACGTCATAGTGACGGCCTTCGTCACACGCAAATTTTATAAGGTAAGTTTAGTTTAACTAATGTGGATTTTTAACAAAGAACCTAATCATTAAGCTGGAAATTATTTTGGCCGATGCCAGGCATAGTTTCTATGAAAAAGTTTTTTTTTTTTTAATACAAATTCTTCATATACGAGTATATGAATATTGATTAAAAATAGCTTTTTATGGCCTTTAGCATTATTTTTTATTATTTTCTTACCACAGTGCGATATACGTCTACTCTTTGGTGATCCAGGACATGTATATAAAAACGACCTTTCAGTATCTGGAAAAAAGGCAAAAAAAAAATTGCTCATTACTCAATAGTCCAGTTAATTTGTGCTCAAAATGGCTCTTATAGCGAGCAAATTGTGGGATAGTTTTAAGATTGTCCCTATTATAGGTTTTGAGAGGTGCTGAATCCGAATCTGAGGTTTGCGATTAAAATTCCGTAACGCAACATGGAAAAAATGCCAAAAAAGTAAGCAAATTTGCATTTTTGGGAGTTTTTCACCAATAATTGCTCTGCGACACAGTCTATTTGGACCCAAAACGCAAGTTGAAAATTGACGTATTTTTACTGTTTTCGAAAATTTTAATTTTTGTTTGTAACATATACTTTTCTAATAGTCTTTGATGGGCTGAGTTTGAATCTGGTCTTGAAATTGCTCTATCATGTCACGTTTTTGAGATATTCAAATCTAACACATATAAAAATGCCAATTCGGGCTTATATTTTTTGTCGTTTTTTTTTTGTTTAGTGTTTATGGTCATTCTGAAGTACTCGTATCTTTACGGTTTTTAAAATACCACAATTCATCTTCGAAAAATCTTTGGCCTTCCTCTTAAGCTATACGTAATTCGAAAAATCCAGTCAGTTTGTACTCAAAAGAGCACATAGCGAGCAAATTGTGGGGTAGTTTTGATTTTCCTCCCTTTACTAGGGTGCTGAATCCAAATCTGAGATTCGCGACTAAAATTTCGTGACGCAACATGCACAAATTTTGCTGCAAAAATGCAAATTGACTGGGTTTTTCGAATTACGTTATCTAAGACAAAGGCTAACGATTTTTCAAAAATAAATTAGAACTAAAATTTTCACACTTAAGAATGGTACTTTAATGAAATTTTCGAATAATTGGTAGTTTTCGAGCCATTAGTAATAAACTCCCAAAAAAATGAATGTTTCCATCATTTTTCCATTTTTTCTATGTTGTGTCACGAAATTTTAGTCTCAAACCTCTGATTCAGATTCAGCACCCCCCAAAACATAAAACAGGGGCAAAATTAAAACGACCCCACCATTTGCATAGTAAAAATACAATATGACTGGGCTATAAGCTAATATCTTTATTAAAAAAAAAAAAATTAAAAAAATATATTATAATAAACACTAAGGGTATTCATCCAACGTCGTAAGTTTACAAATTGTGTAAAATGATAAGTTTACGCAAAATTTGCATGAACGACCTTTTTTAAACATTTGATAAAATGCTTAGTACCTAATTCAATCAGAGTAAGAGTCACAATGACGTTTGGATAAGTTTAACCAGTTTAGTTAATTTTACGCAACAAAATCCTTTGATAAGTTTAACCAAATTGTGTAAATCATTTCCCATACAAAATTTGACAGTTCATTACCCAAAAGATAAACTTAAGCGATTTGTAAACTCATCTAGGGTTTTACGAAGTTGCATGAATACCCTTACTTTCTATTACGCACCATTTCTCATTATTCTATGATGATCTGGTGAGCCTGAACATGAATAACGTGATGTTAATGCCTCACGTCGTTGCAAAGTCTCTGCTCCCAAATGGACGAATGGACACCATCTAAAGAATTGTTTGAATCCTCTTCGAAATCTAAAAATATAAGACAACAAAAATTCGAAATTAGTAAGAAAATCATTTCTATGTATAGATTAAATCATTTTTGATGAATGAACTTTAAATATAAGCCGGCTAATATATTACATCACATCACATCAATCAAATATAATCAACATCATTAAATTGCAATTAGCAAAAATATGATAGTCAAAGGCAATAATGGATTCTGTTGTTTGCAATCAAAGTGCTTTGCCTATTCGTGTATGCGATAACTTTATTCAACAGCCAGGCCTTAATTCGTTGCCTCAATTCATTGCTATCCTCATCGTTACCGGTATTGACACTGATGAGTGCTGTATAACTTTTCAAAGGATATAATAGGAGGAATCACCCTAATACCATAACCTTACATTTATTATTCTCGCAGTGAAAAGGTTTTAACAACACAAAGCTTGTTACATATATTATACTGAATACTAATACATAGCTTCTAGATTATTACTGAAAATGACATTATTTTAAACATTCACTTTTATGCCTTAGACCCAGTTAGCTATTTATGCTCATCAACAAATTATTTCTTTTAGGTATTTAATTTTAAAAGCATTTCTTAATACGTCAAGCAATTAGTATATGTGTATTGTATATGTTAGTAAACAAGGACGCTACAAAAGTAGAGCGACAGAGACAGCGAACGACGCCATATTTCTTGCCGCTCTTTTGACATTTCTCTTCAGTAAGGTTTGCCATTTCATGATGAAAAAATATACAAGCCAACAACGAGTCGAAATTATTAAAATTAACTACCGAAATTCGGAGTCACTGACCTCAACGTTAGGAGCGCTACGTCCAATTTATGGTCGTTATAATCGTCCTAGCAGATCAAAAATTGAGCGTCTAGTGGAAAAATTTTAATCCACAGGTACAATACAAAATGTTCCCGTGCCAGTGAGACAAAGAAGTGCCCGTAGTGTCGAGATTATTGCTGCCGCTGAGGCTTCAGTTGCAGAAAGTCCAAATGTGTCTCTCACACGTCGTTCTCAAGCTCTGGGCATCTTTGTGACGTCGTTGTGGCGAATTTTGCAAAAAAATCTTGGCCTATATCCTTACAAGATTAAATTGACGCAAGAACTGAAGCCGTTTGACCACCAGAAGCGTCGTATGTTCGTGAATTGGGCTGAGCAACAACTTGAAAATGATTCGGATTTTCATCGAAAAATCATCTTCAGCGATGAGGCTCATTTCTGGCTGAATGGCTTCGTCAATAAACAAAATATGCAGTATTGGTCAGGTAGCAATCTACACGTACTCCATGAGTCATCATTGCATCCCGAAAAAATTATGGTTTGGTGTGGTTTATGGGCCGGCGGCGTCATTGGGCCGTACTTCTTCCGTGTTGATCAAGACCGGCACGTTACTGTGAATGGGGATATCGCTACCGTTCAATGATAACCGAATATTTTTGGCTCCAATTGGATGATATGGACTTGGAGGACATGTAGTTCCAACAGGATGGTGCCACATGCCACACAGCGATGTTAAAATCAATTTATTGGAAACCAAGTTTGGAGAACGTGTTATCTCAGGAAATGGTCCAGTCACTTGGCCACCTCGGCCGTGCGATTTGATGCCGTTAGACTATTTCCTGTGGAACTACGTCAAGTCTATGGTCTATGCCAACAAGCCAGCGACGATTGATGAACTTCGCACGAATATCGAACGTGAAATTGCAGCAGTATCGGCCGATTTAGGCTTGAAAACCGTTGAAAATTGGATTCAGCGTCTGGACTTCTGCAAGCGTGCCCGTGGTGGCCATGCAAAAGAAATCGAGCTCCATACATAATGACATCGAACGTATTTTCACAGGAATAAAGAATTTCATTGATATCCAAACCATTTTTTTTTTATTTAAAAAAATCTTTTGTAGCGCTCTTATTGAAAAACCCGATTTGCAAAGTATTAGTAAAAAACGCACACATGAAATCAACTCGTCAATTCAGAACATCATTCAGCAGAGGTTGTTGTTGCAATTCACATCTATTCATCGACACGAAGTGGAATTACAAATTCAACAATGAGAACAAATGGGTTTTGGAGGGTGAAACGTACGAAAGATTCTTGATAATTGATATTCTCTGGTTCAGACAGCTAAGAACTAAGGTACTTTCAATTGAAATCTCATTTTGAAATAAATCACCCTAATACCACGGTAAAGGAAACGCATTTAAAGTGCTTTAAGAACATTATACATAACAAAAAAGGTCACATTTATAGAAATCTGAATATTTAAGTTTGCTGAAACATCAGTAGTTTTAATTATTTGACTTATGATTGATGTGATCATTAAATCACGATCAAAAAGCCAACACCATATATTGAAACTTATTAACCCCCGTTTACTGATACGAACTTTCAATATTTATGTCCAACTTAAACACTTATGTTCTACATTTTTTCTGAGCGTAAAGCTCCAATACAACGCATATAAATAAATAAATAAACATAGAAGTACTCAACATATTTATTCTTATATATTCGATATCCGTCCTAAAACACAAGCATCAATACGGTTGTACCCAAAAGAAGGATACAACATAAAAATGGGGATATAATAATTGTTTCTCTTAGAAAAAGAAGGTTGAAGTTGGAGATTTATGATAATTGAGTTGGCAGTTGGATGCTTTAAGAAAAAAAAAAAAAAAAAGAGTTGGGTTTATCACCAAGTCACTTTACCCCAATCATTAGTAAGAACAAATATCAAAATAGTAATGAGTACACAAATGTACTCGTATAAACAAGGAAACTGAAAGAGTGTAAATGTGGGTAATTGAATTTCATAATTTATGTAAATGAAACAAATAAGATGGACGGTTTAAAAAGAAGGAATAGGAGTATGTTCTTACAGTTTTAAATTTATTTCTTGAAAACACCAACAAAGTAGTGAAATTTAATACTTGGCAATTACTAGAATTATAAAGTTAATTCAAACTAAATCAATCATTCAAGGTATTCGGATTTATAATGGCGGAATTAATACTTTAGTTTTTTTTCACATATGTGAACTGAAATCTTATTGCCATCGAAACTTTATCTACAAATAAATATACCTATTCTACCTCGAAAAATTGCAAAGCGCCCTCAAAATAATGCATAATTGTTTTTTTTTTTAATTATTAATAAGAAAAAGTGTTATCATGTATAATTGTATACATACAATTTTTAAAATAGAAGAATTTATAATGACATGACACGTGACTTTCTCGACATTACCATAAAAAAGCTATAAAATGTCAAATTAAAATGAATTAAGAAAAATGGACATTCTTGAGACTCTATTTTTTGCTCTGGAAAAAAGGCGATCTTATGGCTTTTGTGTGATATTTGGCACAAAATATTATCTTGATCTTAAAATATAATTTCTTGATCATCTATCAAGCTAATAATTGTGAAATTGTGTTAAAGGATGGCTGTGATCTCGATGGATTAAGAAACCCCTGAAAATCAAAATTTGTCAGATTTAATTCTGCTCCGGAATAGTGCAGTCTTAGGGCCTTTAGGTGAAATTTGGAATAGAATTTTCTCTTTACTTTAAAGAAGAATTCGATTTTTTTTCTGGAAAAGAATCGATTTAAAGGCTAATACGAGTAATTATTATAAAATATTGCAAAAACGTAAAAATATAATTTTTGTCAGGTCATAAACTGTCAAATTTCATGTTGATCACTTAAAAACCAATTTATTCCGCATTTAAACATCTGGAAATCTGCCATTATAATGACCAAAAGAATGAATTTGTCAATTGACTTCCCAGAATACTGACAGATAACTGCCATAATAATACCAGTTTCTGACTTGTATACCTTAATACGGTATAAAAAAAATTACTTCTAGCCAACATAAAACAACGCCATCAAAATAAGTAACAAGCAAAATGAAAACTTGAGTTTACACACAACTACTAATTTTTAAATGAAGGTATTTGCTGGCTCTGGACCTTTGGCATCCCGTATATGGGAAATTTGATATATGAGAATGCCATCTAATTGGTCAGTAGTTAATCAGGAAAAGTCAACTAGTTCTTGAAATTGTTCAGCTCTAGATAACTTGTAAGAAAGGCTTAAAGTTTCTCAAGGTAACTCAAGGTCACTCAAGGTTCACAAACAAATATATACCATCTGAAAGATCTCTGGATCGTGGTAAAAGGTCAGCTATTTTCAGCAATTGGTCAACCATACATATTTTAAATGAATTTTAAATATGAATTTAAAAAAAAAATTAAGACCATTCCGATTTATGGCACCTCATTTATTGGAAATTTGCAAAAAATTAATAACACCTGAAAGGCCCTAAGATCTATATAAAAGGTCAGCTAGTTCCAGTAATTGGTCGGCCATAAATTTGTTGTTATTTGTTGTTATCATTATGCCAAAAAATGTTCGTGACCTTGAAAAAAAAAACTTTAAGAAAAAAAGTAAAAAAAGTAGCTCAACCAATTACTGACCTTTTATATAGATCTTAAGGCCTTTCAGGTGTTATTAATTTTTTGCAGGTTTCCCATAAATGAGGTGCCAAAAATCGCAATGACCTTGAGTTTTTTTTTTAATTCATTAAAAAATGTGTATGGTTGACCAATTACTGAAAAAAGCTAACCTTTTATGACCATGAAGTGGTTTTTCAAATGGCATACTTAATTTTTTTGGAATGACCCAAATGAGGTGGCAAAAGTTTTTTTGTGACCTTGTAACAAATTTTGAAAATTCATAGAAAAAAAACTATGGCTGATCAATTACTGTATCACGATCTTTTTTAGTAAATTTCCCTTATATAAGGTGCCAGAAATCGCGCGTGACCTTGAGTGACCTTGAGACACTTTAAGCCTTTATTACAAGTTACCTAGGAGTGACCAATTTCTAGGACTAGTTGACCTTTTCTGACCAATTAGATGGAATTCACATGTATCAGATTTCCTATTTATGAGGTGCCATAGGTCCAGAGCCGTATTTGAACTGTTTGAAAACAATATGTAAGTTCCTTAATCAAAACATCACATTTTCTTAGTTATGATTACTCTCAAAACATAAGTAAAACATTTTATTCACTTTTAAATATGGCTGCTGTTGCTTGCTTGTTCTTGCTTGCATTGTTCTTGCTACTTTAATACAATTTGAAATAAGTTGTAATACCCTTGTATTCATAAAAGACGCTACCTTATCATATTTAAACATGACTGCTGTTACTGTCTCTGTCACTCGTGCTATTTAAATACAATTTGTATTTTATTGAAATTTTCTTGTGTTAGATTCTTATTTCGTAGGTATTACATTTTAATACTAAGCAATAAATTGTATACGTTCCGATTATAATCTAATATTTTTGTATTAAAAGGAAGAATTTTAATACAAAAATATTAGAATGTTATACAAAATTTTTAGAATTTTTTTAATATCTTCGGAATATTAAAATGTAATTTTTTCTGTATAACATACGGCTGTTATACAAAGCCTGTATTAAAAAATTCTCTTAAATTTTTAACCGTGATAAGGTTAACTTTAATATTGTTCTAAGTTTAATTTGTTGTAATTAGCGGTAGAACCAAACAAAAAATACTGAGAACGCGTAAGGCTTTTCGGCTAGTGGCCGCGTAGCATGAAATAGATATATAGTTCTTATGTCACCTTATTGATCAAAATTAATAAAAATAAAACAAAAACACTTAACATTTTAAACACTTATTTAACATTTATATATTTAATTAAAAAAAAGCTTGAATGTATTTCGAGTCATTCGCGACTCATCATCGGCAATACACAAAATAGCTAGCAAAAAGTGAAAAAAAAAACAATGTTAAAAAAAAAAACAAACTACGTATTATTATGCAAAATAAGAGTGACAAGTTTTAAAATAATACTAAACAATTAGTCAAAAGATGCAAATTAAATTAATTTGAAACAATATTTCCATGTGCCACGGTTCATTAGGTTGTTTGTTTTGTGTATGAATACACTTTCGTAGGCTTCAAGTTTTTTAACAATGTTAACAATTTTATAATTATAGCTTGATCAATAAAAACATTAGTTATATGATGTTTTTGAATGGCATGACCAGCGATGGACGATTTTTTTTGTCTGTTATGCTTCACGTGGCTATTTTTCTACAAATTCTACAAAAAACAAAACAGTCTTGTGTTGCATTAATTTAATTTTCAAATGCAGATTGCCTATAGATATTTTGCAAATTTCAAAGGATGTGCAAAGTTTTTGTCATTGATTTGAGAAATAATATACAAAATATTTTCTTCTTATGATCTTAATATGTAAATTCAACAACACTGAATAAAGTTACGAATTTCTTTCGCCCGGGCCTGGCATATCTGTGCATTTAAGTGCAAACGTGCTTGAGCATTCATTAAATATCATTTTTCATGAATTTAAAAGTAATCATGTTGTGGAAATATCTTTTTGTGTCAATGAAATGCACAAAATTTGTCAAGATTTCTCACGGAGTTTTTTTTTTTGTCTTAAATTGTGTATAATTAGTTTTTAATTGTGCCGAGTAGGAATCAATGGAATGGATTGTAAACTTTCTAGTCTGTTGCCTGAGCGTGATTTTATTAAATATTTAAAATTTTCAGTTATCTTTCTAAACGACACAGGACACAATGTCTCTACAATAACTTTTTCGACTTTATTTGCAATGGACCAACTCATGGTCTAAGTGTTTCAGTCTTCACGACTGGCAGCCACTTCAACCTTCTTTTTCTATAGTCACATCAATAATTATTGATGACTGACTTTGATAAAGTGTTTTCGGATTCGAACATTTTAGTCCAATCTAAGAGGTATTTTTGCCTATGCTGATGGATGGTGTGGGGTGGCGTATGTGGAACATTTTGCATGTACCAACGTTAAAAAAATAAAAAAAAATTAATTTGGTGGCACAGCTTGTGGACAACAGGGGCTCGTGACCTTCAACTTTTCCTGTCTGAATTTTATTGGCAGGGGTGGAGGGGACCAATAATTTTTCGCCGAGTCCGAACGCGTACGTGAGTAACACTTTTTCATGACAAGTATGCTCTTGGAGGAAAAAACATTTTCTATATTTTAAGTGATAGTGGCTGGAAATCGAATACAGAACTTCGGTATGACAATTCAGCGTACTAACCACTATGCCACGGGGTACTACATGTACCAACGTTGGGCGGTAAAAATGTTTTTTTTTCCAACCATGTATACTTGCTATATACATACATACTTGGGTATTATAAGGAACGTTTTGGATTCGTGCAAACAAAAACATTGAGATAACAATAATGCATGGCATAACGATGATAGAGAACACCAAAAAAGTGTGTGGCACAATTCTGGGTGTCTGTTCGTCTTCAGCCCTAACGGCCCGATCGATTTTCTTCAAATTTGGTGACTGTCCACATGTTTTTTTCATTTTGCTTTTTGATTTTCTCCAAAACGGTATGACTCATTTTAATAATTTGTTTTTTGTACAGAGGCTAAAACCACACTGATAAGGGCCGATCAAATCGTTGACAAATGGTTTTAAGCGATCACACAGTAAAGATGACAGTACTTTGTATGCGACGTTGAGGAGACTTATATCTCTGAAGTGGGAACAATTCAGAGCATCTCCTTTCTTGTGGATGGGGCACACTATACCGAGGTTCCATTCATCGGGCATACTTTCTTCCGACTAAATTTAGAAGATAAATTGGTGTATACTCCCTGCCAAGTCATCTCCCCCTGCTTTGAATAGCTCGGCTGGCATAATAACGTGCCCTCTCAGCAGCTTTGGTTCTAGTTTGCAGCATTGACTGGTAGGCCTCGTTCTTGGCTTCATACGCAAGCCGGCATTCTTCATCGAACCAAGGGTTTCGTTGTGGTAGCCTAGTGAAACCCAGCAGATCAGTGGCGGAACTTCTGGTGGCTTGTTGACAGTGTTTCCACTGGTCCTCTGCAGTTTGTGCTGGTGGCGGAGCTGGTGAAAGGTTACGAGAGACTTGATCCGCAAAGGTCCTAGCGATCTCTTGCGATTTTAACTTCGCGACATCAAATCTTTTCACAGCATCCGTTTGGTGTTGGTGTCAAAGATATCCGTATACGCACTTGGGCTACAACCAAGTAATGGTCCGGGTCAATGTTTGCCCCTCGGAACGTTCGGACATCCAGGATACTGGATGCATGCCTGGCGTCTATCGCAATATGATCAATCTGGTTGACGGTAGGTTGATCTAGAGACCCCCAGGTACCTTTGTGTATATTGAGGTGTGGGAATCGAGTGCTAGCTATGATGGCATTCTACCCCGCCGCAAAGTCAATCAGAGTCCGTTACCGGAAGTGTTGTCGTGCAGGCTGTGTCCTCCAACTATCGAACCAAAGATGTCACCAAGAATGATCTTGACGTCGTACTTTGGGCATCTATCATATGTACTCTCGAGGAGATCGTAGAAGTCTTCCTTCTCCTAACTGGAACTGTAGACGCCACCATTGATTCCATCTGGGGAATTCTTCCGCTGCCACCTGGATAGAGGAGAAGTGCCTTAGTGGGAACACTCCTCCCCCCTCGTTTGCTGCCACTTAAAACCGTCCCGAGGATTGGAACCCCATCTTCAGTTAAAGGTGCTAGGCACCCGATGTTCACCACGGGGAGGTGAGAGTAGGAGTTGATAGACAGAGGTTCGCTTTGCAAAAAAGCTTGTGGACGCTTGTTTTCTCTTGAATGCACCGCGTCTACCCTTTGAACATCAAGTTTTTCTAGCTAGTTTAAATATCGTATTTCAAGCTCTTAAACATTTTTCTCTCATAATTTCCATGTCTTCGTATATGTTTTTCTTAACCCTCAGCGCCTTGAAAATAAGAGGGGCTACGTGCGACCCAGTCGTGCGTTTTATTTTATTTGCCATAGAGTATAGAGTTACTAGTTTTTTAACACTAGATGACATATGAACTTGATTTTTCAGTGATAGTCGAATTCAAAAAAGGGGGCCGCATTACTACCACTCTCTCTTTCTCTCTCCATCTCGTGCAAGTAGTTAGATCGATGTACAAAGATCGATCTACTACTTGAACGACTGAAGCGATTTCTTACAAACTTTGAAGGTTACGTTTCTAGTGTGATTCTGACAGCTTTTTTTTTTGGGGACCCCAGTAAGTTAATAGTTGTCATATAAGAGTTAAGAACATTTTTTGTTGCACGTAGCGTCGTATAAATGAAGTGAGAAAATTTGATGGCAATGGTGCATTGAAATGAATAAATCGGTTGTTTGTTTGACTCAAAAGTGAGTTGCTGGTATGTTGTTGCTTATAAAATTAAAAAAAGCCAAAACATTCATAAAATGAGCCTCCAACATCAAAATTTTCAAAAAACTGTTCTTGCTCTCTTACTCACCAATCAATTCAATATTAAAAGAAAGACATGTTTACGACAATTATACTGTAATTTATGGGAAAATCGAAATTTATTTTCATAAAAGTTGTTCATAGCCTTACACCGTTAAAGAACGTCAAATGTACGAAATTAAATGAACTTTATTGTAATTGTTTTTAAATAAATTGAATATATTCCAAAAACAAGAATTGTGTCGCCTTATTTTCTTAAGCCCAATTTCAGAATTGCTGTTGTTTTAGATAATTTTCAATAAGAAAATATGTATTATGAAAAACCAAATTTATATGATAATAGGTAGCATTTGATTTAAATATTCATTTTTCCCAAATCTATTCTTCCTGCTTTTTGGTACTTTTATCGCTTAGTGTTAAAATCAATTACCCGAAGCCCAAAATTATAGAATATGCAAATTTATATAATAAAGTTTTAAATACATAATTTATTTTAAAACTAATTGCATTGCAAAATATACGTTTCTTTATTTTTATCATTTGTGTATAAAACTCTTACGGATGTCAGCGTCAGGCAATTCAACTTTAAATTTATTCAAACCAACAAAACTCTGTCTTTCACATCAAGCGGAGCTGAATTAATTTTATTCTTTTTAGTATGGCAAACGATGGTACCATCTACCATGCCATAATCCATGTAATGATTTGTTCGAATCCATCCTATTCTAAAGGTCTTGACAGGCAAACACTTACAGTTAACCCTGTATAATGTATGAGCTGTAAAAATTTATAGTCCTGGAAATTATACTGTGTTAAAGTAAATGCACACAGAAAATACCACAATGTAAAATTAGTATGAAAAATTGTTGTTTTTATAATATTTGAATATTATTTTTCTTTATTTATAGGATTAAGATTTAAAATTGTTTCATTTTGAATAGGAATTTTTTATAATTCGAATGTCATTTAATTTAAAAAAATAAATAAGCTCATGAAGAACCAGGGCCTAGTGACTTACAACTCACAAACATTCCTGTGTGCGTGTTGTTGGCAGGAATGGAGGGGACCTATAATTCCTTGCCGAATCTGAACGGCTAGATGAGAAGCACTTATTCATGACAAGTATATATTCTTGGAGGATTTGTGAGTTCCTCACAGTGGCTGGGAATTGAACCCCGACCTTTGGCATGACAATCTAAGGCACTACCCATCATGCCATGAGCTACTACATTTAATTTAACATTTAAAAATGTATGATTTCGATTTGCCTGCGGAGATCATGTTAAAATAAAAATGTCCATGAACTGTTATTATACTTTAGCTTAACCCGTCACTTCAAAATAAGAGGTATACCCTCACATTGTGCCTTAACGCTCCTACTTACATTGTTTTACAACAAAAAATGTTTCCACATAGGAAGTTAATCAGAAATTGATTTTTTAAAGCAGCCAGTTTGTTTGTTGATTTTCCCAACAAAGCCGTAGAGGTTTCGTTGAATTTTCAAAAATTGTCTACAAGATAAGCTAATTTTGCAATTCATTACTCATTCCGCAATACAACTATCGCTGTTATATTTTTGATCCAGTTGAAAAAAATTTCACCTCATCATGAATTTCAAATAACCTGATGGTTACAGCTTTTCTCCAAGAAAGCCATCTGCGTACTAGGCTTAAGCCTAATACGCAGATCGAGCAAAAACAAATTTTATCTCCACATTTTTTTCCCAAGACAATTTCAGAAGGTGTAGAGATAAAAACTGTTCTCATTTGAGAACAGTGGCGGGCGTAGCTAGAAATTAAAAATGCCTTCAATTCACATAATTTTGAACATTTTAAATACAGAAATTGATTTTTTCACAGCAGATTTCGAACAATATAATGAAGATAGATTAAAATACCTCTGAAAAGACTGTAAGGTGATTTTAGGGCAATTTGGTAACATTTGGATCAAAATAAACATTTTCATTCAAAATATAGTTTGTCTCTCACCAGTCTACCCACCGACTGTCAAATTGTATTGAACCAAGACTACGATGGATTAAAAAACCTCTAAAAATTCAAAAAATTTTGAAGTTTCTTACTTCTCCGGAAAAAAGTGATCCTAGGGCAACTGGTTGACATTTGGATCAAAATGTCAAAATAACTCAGTTTACTGACTCCAACTTGGTCTAACCCAGTTTGAAAATCAGTTTAAGTTTTTTATTGAAAACAAAATATTTTCCTTATCTGATTGTGGCCCTTTTGTACCCTTTCCCATTGTCTACGCCACTGACTGATTTTAAACAGCTATTTATTCTATTCTTTTTCTTATGTCATAGTTTTCCTTACGCATTTTACATTTTATTTAAGTCGTGGGTTCTCACAACGTCTTAATAACGGATTAAATGAAAAGGTGATTTTAGTTTATAAAAAGCGAATAATACATAAAACGTCACAATTTTTCCGACAAAATAATGCTTTGCTCTTTCTTTTTCGCGCAAAATTAAGTTGAGACTTTCTTTTATCTTTTCATGTACAGCGGTCACAGCTGTCAAATTTTGTACTGGAGCTGCGTACAAGACCTTAAGTGAAAAGTAGAAATGATTAGACTTCCCAAGATTTTACACTCTTTCTTGGCCAATCCTGGATGGAGGGGACGTCTTTTTTACGAAATTTTTAATCTTCACATCCTGGTGCAATGATTTTACATTATACCTGGGTATAAAAAATGAAAATTAGGAATGTTCTTATTTTCACATTATTTATAAAACTGAAACTTTTTCTTCAAAAATTTCGCGGCACTCTGGAAACTGTCTCGTGATGGAACCTAAGTGTTCCACGGAACACAGTTTGGGAACCGAGGGTATATTGCGTTCAATAGAGTCTATTGAATGCGCAATTTAGAACACAATTTAAAAATCTTTGATTTTTTGACTTTTTAAGGTTGGTTTTTGATAATCTTTTCAGCTTAATTTTTTTTTAATAAAATTTTTGAAACCATCCATTTCGATAGAAAATATAATTTTAATTTTGAACAAAAGTCTTAAAAGGTAAATTGTCAAATTCGGCTTAATTTCCTAGTTATACCACAAATATTGAAAAGCTGCCAGTGTGACCCAAGTCCCGCTCGTGTACCCGAATACCAGAAAACCCGGATATTACCTGGGAAGTACGCGGGTACCCAGGTATCCAGGTACTCGAAAGCCTGAGTATTATTATACTCGAAATACTTGGGTACCCGTGAACCATAACCCCTAAAAAGCATCAAAACGCATTTTTTTGCAAAAGTTTAGATTCGAATATTTCAAAAAACGTGTCAGATTCAAATTCAGCGAATCAAAAACCACAGACAAATATATTTTGGTTCATTTCAGACTAAAATTAAATTAGTGTTTTCGAGTGAACTTTCGGAAACAGTAAAAAACGTAAATTTTCAACTATCGCTTGAGTCCAAATGGGTTGTCACAAAAAAAAAAAACATTACAAAATTGAAATTTGTTGAAATTAACGAATAATTTAAAGTTTTTCATCCATAAGTGAAAAACTCCAAAAAAAAAAAACATGCAATTTTGCACCAGTTTTTGCATCTTTTTCCATGTTGCACCACGAAATTTTAGTCGCAAAAGTTAGATACGGATTCAGCACCCCTGAAAACATAAGGCAGGAGTACTTTAAATCAAAACTACCCTACAATTTGGGCTAAGGGCTCTTTGGAGCAAAAATTGACTAGACCAGCGATAGCGAACCAATGGCACGCGTGCAATTGCTGGCCCGTGACAAACAATTATGAGCCTCTCATAAATTGAGAAATCCGATTTTACCTTTAAGTGGCACAGCAGGTATCTACATCAAGATGAGTTTTATTCTTATAGCTGTTTCAAAAAGTCGGCGTTTGCTATTTTGTCCTTATTTCAGAAATACATAACAAACATTGAAGATTAGCTTAAAAACCGTTTTGTTTGTTACTTTTATTTAAATGGATTAAAGACTATAAATTTAAAAATAAATTAATATTTTTATTTGTTAAGGTTTTTATATAAATTGCTATGACTGGGAAAAAAGTTTTGTTTCCTATTAGTCACTAGATAACTTGATCAATACTGTGGCAGTTTTTGAGAACGTCATCTGCATCTAAAATCTATTTGCTGAATGTTCTTAAACCCAAACTGTAAAAGCCTTTGCAAACTCAAATACAAATTTAAATACATTATTAATGTTTTCGATAATACACACGGCCGCGTCTAGGGGTGGGGCAGAGGGCAAATGCCCCTGGTGCCTTGCCATGAAAAGCAACGCGCCGTTCCATAAATGGCCCAACACGTTCCGTGAAAATCGCCACTATGTCGCGAGAAGGCCGTGAAATTATTATTGCTATTATGTTGTCCAAACTGTAATGGATTGGGTACGATATGCTCAAAAACATCAACTGCTGTGCAGCTGAGCAATAAAAAAGTCAAATTGACGATTAGAATATATGGAAGCTGAATAGCGTGATTGTAAAAGTCAAATTCTGTTGCAAGTAAATCGGCTGACGTTGATCAAACCAATTTTTTTACAAACAGGACGACTGTATACTTGACGGCAATACCTGCGTCAAAGCCGTCAACAGCGATCATTTGACGATCCAATTGACTTTTAGTAGACGTTTTCGAAAATGCCGGATATTTTGATAATATTATAGGCCAGGGAATAATGCTTCTCGACTTTTTTAAGGTAGCTAACTTTTTTGTCGAGTCGAGATGAAAGGTCAAAATGAAAAGTAAACAAAAGAAGGTTTTTAACTTGCAAGAAAGTCAATAGGCATAAAATGATTCAACTGGTTATTTTCTGTCAGTCATTCGTACGCAACCTCCTAAAATATTTTGGTACCTACTGGTAAACTCAGTATAAATACGGTGAAAATGACACGATCTATTATTTGATTTTCTTACAAACTCTGTATACACATTTCTGTAGCAAAAAAGGCAGCTTCTTTGAGCGTGCTCCCAGGTGCTCAAAGGGCTATGAACGGCTCTGATAAGACAGCTTGCTAAAGTCACATGTTCAAAAACATCGTCTGAGGTGCAGACTTGCAATTAAAAAATCGAGTTGAACAAAATATTGAAAACAAGTTTCGTGCAAGTAGGACGATTGCATATATTTACGATCGCAGTATTCGCGTCAAAAAACGATCATTGGACTATTAAATTGACTTTGGTTTGAAGTTTTCGAAAACTGCTACTATGTTGGCACTCCAAAGGCATCTCAAATTAGTTATTTTCTTATGAATGGCACGAGGCTCTAAGAAGGTTCGCCATCACTGGACTAGACTGTTATTAGATTTCTGTTTTGTAATTTTTACAAAATAATTTATATGAAATATTAAAAAAAAGAAAAAATTGAGTAAATTGTGGATTTCTTATTTATTGGATTTTTGTTGACACCCCTTTCGTTGTGATGCCTTAGGTTAGGACTGGGCCAAGCTGGCCTCATGGAAATTATGGAGCTTTTATATGCTCTAGGCCGCTTGGAGATAATAGCAAGACGTGTGACCCAGTCGTGGATTTTATTTTTTGAAATTCATATGTACATATTTCAAAAACAAAAAGTAAATAATTATTCAGTTAGTTTTTTTTTGTTCTTGGCTGGGTTATAGCCACAAAAAAAATTTTCAACGTTCTTTTTGTGTTTGGTTTTGAAGTATCGTAATATAATTGGCAACTTTACTTCCTTAATTATTTTAAACCACAATCGAAATAAAAATCTCTTATATCCATAAATTCTTTGTAACACATAGCTAGATGGTTCAGAATTTCTGATGCATATGATTTTATGAATGAGCAGAATTTCCCTTAGAAATGAGCTTCGGGTTAGGTTTAATCCAATATGAATCAAATGTACATTAACACACTCAAATTCAATAATGAAAAGATACATTGAAATGAATATTATGTACTTTGTGCATCAACATTTAGAATTCCGACTGCATTCAAGTTATATAAATTTGAGAACAAAAGGAGTCTACCTACTATACTACATTATTCAGATGAAATTCTTGTTAAAAATTTCTATGATGAAAAGGCTTTGTTTTAATATTGTTAAAAATTTCAGTTTCAAGAATAATTAATTAAATATTAGAAAATACTGTTTCAAAATCATACATATTTTATGTAGCCCAGGAAATATGTACTTTCATTGCGGAGAAATGAAGATTTTTGAATGCAATTATCTTTATTTGTGGCCAAGGAAAACGCATGCGAAAGTCTACAAACTAATCTGGATTGCGTTAAAAGTTATTAAAGGTTAAATGTCAAAAATACTGGTTTTTCACTTATAACTTTGAAACGGTACATGGTATTAAAAAGTAGTATATGAAAAACTTGTAGATAACATAATTTCCTAAACAAAATTCAACTTTCTACAAGAAAATATGTTTTTTTTTAATTTCTTTTAGCAGTCATTAAAAAGATATTATATCTTATATAAAATGGACAAAAGTCAAAAATAACGTTATTTTACGTTTTTTTTCTTAAATGGTGGTGTTTTTGACAAATAATTTATACTTTTCTTATAGACAATAATATTTTCTATAAGAACTCTTTTGAGAACTTTTTCGATACGAAGTCCTATTGAAAAGATATTAGGATTTAAAAAAATCAATTTTTGAAAGTGCTTGTTTTTCGGACCAGAAATGATTATCACTGTGACATAAAATATTCATAGGGTTTTTTAGAGGATCATAATACAAAAAAATTTGAAAAAGGAAGGAGGGGTCTATCTTCTTCCATTGAAGCAGGAGGGGCAATTTCCTGAAAATAATAATATAAATTAAAAAAAAATGCAATTAAAAATAAGCGGCAACACTAGACTTCCGCATGCGTTTTCCTTAGACACAAATAAAAATAATTGCATTCAAAAATCTTCACTTGGATTTCTTTCGCAGATAAGCATTTTGTTTGTGCATTTTTCCTGGGCTAATGTAACTGTGAAGGTTTCTACGTATTAGGTATATGTTGAGATGTGAATTTTTGAAGAAAATCGGTGAGTAATACGTTGATATACCGACAGTAAATTTGTATGGTTGAAGTATCGGGTTGTTCAATAAGAGCGCTACAAAAGTTTTTTTTGAAAAAAACAAAAACGGTTTTGGATATCAATGAAATTCTTTATTCCTGTGAAAGTACGTTCGATGCCATTATGTATGGAACTCGATTTCTTTTGCATGGCCACCACGGGCACGCTTGCAGAAGTCCAGACGCTGAACCCAATTTTCGACGGTTTTCAAGCATAAATCGGCCGATACTGCTGCAATTTCACGTTCGATATTCGTACGAAGTTCATCAATCGTCACTGGTTTGTTGGCATAGACCATAGACTTGACGTAGCCTCACAGGAAATAGTCTGACGGCGTCAAATCGCACGACCGAGGCGGCCAAGCGACTGGACCATTTCGTGAGATAACACGTTCTTCAAACTTGGTTTCCAATAAATTGATTATGACATTCGCTGTGTGGCTTGTGGCGCCGTCCTGTTGGAACCACATGTCCTCCAAGTCCATATCATCCAATTGGGGCAAAAAATATTCGGTTACCATTGAACGGTAGCGATCCCCATTCACAGTAACGTGCCGGTCTTACTCATCACGGAAGAAGTACGGCCCAATGACGCCGCCGGCCCATAAACCACATCAAACCGTAATTTTTTCGGGATGCAATGATAACTCATGGAGTACGTGTGGATTGCTGCCTGCCCATATTTTGTTTATTGACGAAGCCATTCAGCCAGAAATGAGCCTCATCCCTGAAGATGATTTTTCGATGAAAATCCGAATCATTTTCAAGTTGTTGCTCAGCCCAATTCACGATATTTTTTTTTTTTTTTTTTTTTAATTCATTTTTATTTTCAATTTTCTTAAAACTATCTTAAAGCTAGACAAAAATTCATACAAACTAGCCTACTTATCAATATCTTAATACTAACTTACTGGCCCCAATCGGACGCTCTAAGTTAAACTAAATAACTTAATGCTAATGCCTTTCGGCCTAAGAACTATCTTAATACTAAATCCAGGTCGGTTTTATTTTTTACCGAGAAGAATTTACAAAAAACTCGGTATCTATGTCTTTATTTTTTTGGTTTTATATAAAACTTACAAACTACATAAAACTAAATTAAAGCTAATTAAAACTAATTAAAACTACTTAAAGCTACTTAAAACTATTTACAACTAATTATAAACTAATTACAACCTACTTATAAGCTACTTACAAACTAGAACAGCCACAGCAAGCATTTCACGGTTTTATAATTTTTTTGTATTTTTATGGATTTTATAATTTTTTTTGTTTTTTTTTTTTTTTTTTTTTTTTTGTGCCACCCTGACTGTCCCTACTTAAAACTAACTACCTAAACCTATGCAAGTCGGCCATACAAAAGAAAATAGCAAGGTCAACTATTAAATATCTGAAGAAACTTCATCTTCGTTTTTCAACCACCAGAACTGGTTCTCCTGCTTTACCCTATCTCTTCGGTCCCGTTCGGACACAGTCCTACTGAACCGAAGGTGCTCAGCTCCGTCTTGTGCGAGGACGTCCCGACTGTACAGGAGCCGCCGATCTACAGCTCTCCGGCAGACGTGGTAGATTAGCGGAATCGCCGCTCTATCCTGGATCAACCCTCGACTGTCTAGATGGAGGAATGCATCGGGCGGAATAAAGCCGCTTAGACGCACACTCTCGTAGTATTCGTTGTTGGGGTAATAAGCCCCGAAAATTAAGCTGTTAGACGAGGACATCGCTCTTGCAATGTGACCCCGAATAAGCTTCAGCAAGAAATTATCTATTCTGTTTATGTTGGCACCGTTGTATAGAGCCAGGTTGGAATAGTAGTGTTTGTACTCCGACTCTGGTGTTCTGTGCAATCCAAGGCAGCGTCGAAGACACTGCCTCTCAAACACCCGAATCTTTTCCATTTGAGATGGGGCAACGTTGAACCAAACCGGGCATCCATAGGCAATCATCGGCCGGATAAGGGCCATGTAGCAAATCACCTTCACCCTGCTGTCAAGCCGGCTGCTATAAAACAACCGTTTCGTCAGGGCAAAGGCTCCCCTAGCCCTGGCCAGAGCAGCATTTATATGTCTGTCGAAATACAAATACTGATCCATCCAGATGCCAAGGTACTTTACTACACTTTTACTCGCCAGTGGATGTCCATTTGGCCCTGCGATCACCAGCTTGCGCCAGTTCTTTCTCGTATCCCTTGTGGCTCCACGCAACGGAGTCCTAAACAAGATAGTTTCTGATTTCTGAAAGTTGATTTTCAACTTCCAGTCATCACAATATCGTTGAATCTCATCGAAGTCACTCTGCAAGAGAATCCTGATGTCCTCGATTTTTGCAGCTGTTCTGTACGCAATCAGGTCGTCGGCATACGCAATTGCCTGAGTTAGACTACTTATCAGATCGCTGGTGTAAATGCTGAATAGAATCGGCGAGTTGACCGCTCCCTGCTGAAGACCATTTTTAATATTAAAGGTTGTGGCAGAAGTTACATTGCCACTTTTGACAACAAACTTTCTACCATTGAGCATATCATAAAGCATATATAACAGTGGTTTACTAATGCCAAGTCTGGTCAGCTTTAGATACAGACCCTCTAGCCATACGGTGTCGAAGGCCTTCTCCAAATCAACCAGACAGGCACCCGTACACTGCTTCTTAGATTTGTTCCATTGGACATCAGAAATGAGTTTCGACGCGTCATGAATGGTGTCATGTCCCGCCTTAAAACCGAACTGATTGTCCGGTATGATTTTATTGTCCTCTGCCCACTTAGACAGAGCTCTATTGATAACTTTTTCGAATACCTTGCTTATGCTCGGAAGAAGACTTATCGACCGGAAATTCGCCGGGTTGGAGTTGTCCTTTCCCTTTTTCGGGAGAGGATGCACCACAGCTGTCTTCCACCGCACTGGATAATATGCATTATTCAAAGCGTTGTTGAACAGAGTGGTATAAATGTCTACTGCTTCTTGAGGTAAATGTCGAAGTACAACGTTGGATATGCCATCGACTCCTGCTGACTTCTTCTTCTTTAATGAATCGAAGATGAGCAGGAGCTCCACCTTCGTAATTAACAGGGAACTGGGCCCATTTCGCTCGGCGATTATGGCGTTTGCCAAATGATCTTCATTGAACCCGGTGAAACCAAGGTTCTCTGATCGCCATTGCGTGATGTCATTCCAAAGGTAGAAGTGATGGAGCAAGGCTCTGTTTTCCAGGTCATGATTGGGGCGAATGCACGCATTCACCTTGTACACTTGCCGAAAAGCAGCCCCCACAGCCTCCACTTTCTCCTGCGGATCTTCGACAATAAAGAGGTCATCGTCCAAGACGGCATCCTCTGGATTAATTCCTGCTGTCAGAAGTACGTCTCTGTTGTCTGTCGTTCTCTGAAGCTTGAGACACGGAAGATCGTTCTGATCATTCCTTCTAAATATCTTGTTAATTTGCGGAAACATGCTCGGGTCGCTAGAATTAACGGCCCGAATTTTGTTATCCCAATACAAATTAATTGACAACCGATAGTTCTCTTTTATTAGTTGGTTGATGTTCTTGATCGACGACTTCAGTGTCCTAATCTCCAGATCGTGAGGGTCAGTAAACCGTCGGTACAAGAGTTTGAGTCTTGTTAGCTGTCCACTTTTTTGTCTGTGTAATGCGTCAATGGTCGCATTTCGGTACATGTGTGTTGCGTCCCGTTGTTTGTATTTCGGTATTGTTCTGTTCATTGTTCGTTTGATTGTCTCATCCATTTGTTCTAGGTATTGGTCTATTTCGTTATTTGTCAAATTCCTGTCAATTGGTGGGGATATGTTATTCGAACTGATTTCGCTTGATAAGGCGTTGGTAAAGCGTGGCCAGCGCACCTTACTGTAATTGTAAGTATGCACAGGTACATACTCATCCAACTCCACGAGCTCGTTCGGAAGCTGTATTACGGCGGCGAGTCCGCAGTGATCACTGTCGTACTCGATCGTTCGTAAGCAGTTTCTTGGTCTTTGACCCACAGTGTCAGTAATTGTCAGTCTTGCGTCTATTAGCAATAGATCCAGATAGGCACCGCTTCTTGGAAACGATGGCCGATCCGTAGCCAGCAGGTCGACACCATACTCAGTGTTGTATCGACTCATCCAATTGAATAGATGGATACCTCTTTGATTTTGAATTTGATTTCCCCAATCTTGGTGTTTGGCATTCAAATCACCGGCCATGAGAAAGTAATTTTCTTCCAAGCTCAAGTGTAGACATTCGAAAAGTTTTTCAAGCTCTGTCATAAAATCAGTTGGCTGAGGTGATGCCGGTGCATAAGCCGCGATCACATACATTCGCTTCCCCTGTTGGAGAGGAATGCATACGACACACGCCTCTAACAGCCGAAATTTACGTAGATCACTATTATATATAACTTTATGGTTTATGCCTTTTCGTATGAAGATTGCGACGCCCCCCCCTTGAGTGGAATTGGGTCGATCTCTTCTAACGATATTGTAATTGTTGTTAGTCAATTTATGTTTCTGGTTCAGCTTAGTTTCGCTGGCCATAAACACATCTGGACTTTGGTCTTTCAACAATTGGAAAAGATTAGCTCTACGTTCGGTCCTAATCAGTGAATTTACATTCACAGCAAGGATCCTAAGAGGCCTCTCTGACAGCGCGCCTTTAACCTCTAATTTGCGTTAGGCTAGGCAAAACAGAGTAGAGATAGTCTACCCTAGTCGCCTGCTCCTTTATCTGATTGTGAAGCCCTGTCAGCTGGCCTTGAATTGCCAGCAACATGCTTCTAATTTCGGCCTGAGCGTCCGGAGCTTTTGGCACGAGGGCCGGTTGAGCTACCTTAGCTGCAGGCTGTACCGTTTTTCCCTTTCCTGCCGCCATTTGGGCGTAGGAAATTTGGGGATTGACGGGCGTTGTTGTAGGAGCACGCGTTGATGGGCGTATCTCTACCGCTGTTTGCTTAGCCGCTTTGTTAATTCGAATTTGCTGAAAAGCTGAGCAACCCCGATAATTAGCAGGGTGCCCCTCCTTTCCGCAAAGTGCACATTTAAGCTGGGTTATGTCTTCGACCCGTTCCTCGCCGAGTTTACACTCTCCCTTTATGTGGTCCTCACCGCACTTAACGCAGCGTGACTGCATTTCGCAGTTTGCTGCAGCGTGGCCAAACCTTTGGCAGCGCATGCATTGACGCATGTCGCCGCGTCTCTTTAATTTATCCCAAGTAACAACCTGGTAGTTGAGGACGGAGATACTCCTCAACCTATCCAGTTTACTGCTGGGCGATAGCTGTACCAGAAAGAACGGCAAAGACCGCTTCTCTCGTCTGGCTCTGACTGTAGCGAACGGCTTGACCCCGATAAAGTCAAGATCGTCGCTCGCTTTTTGACGGAGCTCATTTAAGAGCACCTGTGGTTCCGTGCAGGAATCTATGCCCTTCAAGAGGACCGTTTGATATTTATCCACTTTGGGGGTAAAACTGAAGAACTCAGTCGTGGATTTCTTTAATAATTCCTTAATAATTTTGTGCTGCTCCACTGTAGAGCAGTGGATAGCATGTCTATCTTTACTTAATCGCTTAATAAAAAAGTTTTGGCCTATGGCCGACTTACATAGGTCAATGGTTTCCTGAAGTTCCATTTTGTAAGTATTAATAGGTGGCACCTTTTCTTTTTTATTTTGGGGCGGCTGTGGCTGCTGCTGGTGAACTCCCTGCTGCTGCTCGTTCCGCTGCTGTTGACTCCGCTCCTGTGGTTTTTGTTGTTGCTGCTGCTTTTGTTTTTGTGTGCGTTGCACTTTCGGTTGCTGCTGTGGTTGCTCGGTTGGCAGCTGTTGTTGTTGCTGCTCCTGTTGGCTCTGATGTAGCAGTTGCTGTTGCTGTTGTTGCAGCTGGGCTTGCCTTTGCTCTGGCTGCGCCATCCCTTGTTGTGGCGCTGTTTTTTGTGGCCCTGCTTTAAGTGGCGCCTCTAGCGCTTTTTTATTCTCGCGCTCCTGCCTCTCACGCTCTCTTCGGGCTTCTTGTTTCGATTTCAGGGCTTCAATCAGAGGGGTAACTATGGAGTTCAGCCTTTCCATCTCCCCCCGAATGGCATCAATTTTTTCGCTGATGGCTTCCTCATCCAGCGCGACTATAGCAACTTGCGCCTCATTTTCCTCTTCGGAGGACGCCTCTGGTGAGGTTAAGCCCACCAGCAAGTTGCTGTTAGATTCTCCTGTTGTGAATAATCACCCGCCACCTTCTGACATGTATTCAATGTCGTCATCGGATGGCGAGGAATCCAATTGTTGTTGAATTTTTGCTGCTGCTGACGTCTTTGCTGTGCGCACCGTCTCCTTCACCCCGGCTGGCAGCTGGGCTGAGGTGGTAGTGGAGCGGCGCTTGACATGGCTCGGCGCACAGCTAATCCTTTTTCTCCTCTTCTTCTTAACATCGGCTGTTGGTGCCGTTGCTGTTTTTGCCGTTGTTGCTACGGCACTAGACGATGGTATGGCTGGTGGTGCCATCGCTTGCTTGCTTGTTGTTGTTGTTGCTACGGCACTGACCGTAGCTTTGGCTGGTGGTACCATAGCTGGTTTCATTGTTGTTGCTGGGGCACCTTTCGATGTCCCCGCGGTGTTGTTGGTTTGCATTTGCTGCTTTTCCCAATCGATAAAGTTTTCTACTTCACGATTGTGAAAAAAAGCAGCTAAATAATTTTTGCCCGACTGGGACTCGAACCTGTGATCCTCAGGTTGTCGGTCGGCCACCTCTACCTCTGTGCTATTGCACTATTAAAAACAGCTGGGTAAAATTAAAACTTTGAAAAGTCACTCCGATTTTAGTTAAAGAAGACTGTGAAAGCCGATAACGTGCGCACACTTCCACAGATCGAGATCGACTGACCAATTCACGACATACGACGCTTCTGGTGGCCAAGCGGCTTCAGATCTTGCGTCAATTTAATCTTGTAAGGATGTAGGCCAAGATCTTTTCGCAAAATTTGCCACAAGGACGTCACAGTGATGCCCAACGCTTGAGAACGACGTGTGAGAGACACATTTGGGCTTTCTGTAACTGAAGCCTCAGCGGCAGCAATATTCTCGACATTACGGGTACTTCATTGTCTCACTGGCACGGGAATACTTTGTACTGTGCCTGTGGATTCAAATTTTTCCACTAGACGCTCAATTGTTTATCTGCTAGGACGATTATGACGACCATAAATTGGACGTAGCGCTCTTAACGTTGAGGCCACTGACTCCGAATTTCGGTAGTAAATTTCAATAATTTCGACTCGTTGTTGGCTCGTATATCTTTCTATCATGAAATGGCAAACCTTACTGAAGAGAAATGTCAAAATAGCGGCAAGAAATATGGCGTCGTATGCTGTCCCTGTCGCTCTACTTTTGTAGCGTACCTGTTGAGAAACCCTTTACATTCATCAAAAGCATAATTTTTGTTTTACACAGAACAAGAACATAGTACGAGTACATATGTATCTACATAACATGTACATAGTTTGAATGAACGGAATTATTTGTAGCAAATGGTATTTTAAAAAAATCTCGATTGGACTGAATTCAAAACTCAATAAAATCGTTTCTCTTGAAAAATTGTTTGAGCTAAACAAAAGCAATTGTAACAAACATGTTCAATGTTATTCTCAATAATTTAGATCCTGAATTTTAGAGCTGACCTCAGTGATGCCACTTTTCAAAATGCCGCGACTTCCATCGAAAATGCCCTTTTCATCCTCTAAGTCAAAAGCAAATGCCCATATAGAAAATGTAAAGTAAAAAAGACAAAATTTAATGAAAAATCATTTCATTTATTTATTTTTAGGTACTTGCTCACACGTGAAAAACGAATGTGTTCAGATATGACGAAAATTATTTTGCCGATTCTGTTTTTCTCTTTGTGTTTTCTTAATTTCAAAATGGTGAGAAATAAAGTTTATAGTTCGTTTTCACATTCCACAGCAGAGCCAGTGCCTACAAGAGAACGCCTCATAAATTTAACTCACCAAATTTTTCAAAAATGTTTTTTTTAATTTTTTCAAGCCTCTTCCCATTCTTAACTCAGAGGCGTGAGGAGAGGCAATGCTTTTTCGACTTTTAGCTTATTTTTTTTCTATGCAAATGCTCACGACAAGAATTTTTGCCCACCACCTGGCGTCACTGGTTGACCTTAAAGAAAGTTCCTTTATCGCTTTTGGTGTATAATTTATCAAGCAAAGCCGAAGCACATACCTCTTTTGTATTTGTCGGGTTTTGTTTGTGTATAATTTAACATGTTTTGTAAATGCATCTAGCATCTACCACAACAATAGTTTCGTTTACAACGAATATACACGAGAAGGGATGGAAATAGTCAATACACGAAATGTATCAAAAATGTTGTGTTCGAATTCTACATTTTGCCTGAATGGACAATTCTGAATAAAGTTTTCACTATTTTCTCTTCTCATTTTGGAAATGAATAATGCATTTCAAATGTGCTCACTGCTTAGTATTTTTGTCAATTCCCAAAAACATACATAGGTTGATAGTTGTAGTTGGTAGGTAGGGTGCCGAACCTGAAGTCAGGTGTCAGTTGATGGTGAAAATTCCTAGCAGTAGACTCTGGTTTTTCTATATGGTGGAATACAGCGTGCACTGGGGTGACCTTGGACCTATCACTCCATGTTGTCTTTCATGCATGTGAAAATTTGTATGAAGTTACCTACTAGAGTCAATATGAAGCTCAAGTCCCTTTAAAATATAAAAGTATAGTCGAGGTCACTAGCCCATGAAATTTGTGCTGCATGTCCTGAACATATGAATGTGATATGCATCAACTTTCAACTGGTCTTTAGTCCTTTTTACTTCCGAGAAATATTTGTTTTTTTAAATTTCTTATTTTCTGTTTTTGTTAAAGCCTATGAAGTGTAAATATTTCAATTAATATTTTGTATTGTCCTTAAAAGTAATTTTTGTGCATTTAATTTTAGCTGGGGTCTTCCATCATCCCTATTTTGGTGTAAGTGATTTTAAAAGTGTTGTCATCGTAAGGATAAGCATGCTCAAAACCGAAAATGCTACTAAATTCTTCCATGTGTTTCTGAGAGAATAGTCCAACTGGCCACTATTCAATTTTTTTTTTGTATAACTCGGGAACGAAGCCAAAATTTTTTTTCGGAGTTGGTCTTCTTGACAGCTGTCACTTGATTTATGCTCAGTTTGGTTTGCAATTTAATAATGAGTAGACATAAGGTAGAACTAGAATTTGCGGAAGCAAAAACATGTAATCCAAATGACGCCCACATAATTGCGAAGTTGTATCTTTCGTTTAGTTTCGTTCTCCCGTCGGACGAGAGAGCACTCACCGACCGCTCTTTCGAAAGTGGACGTATTCAAAGTGAAAATGGTGGAAGCAACCTAAAAATAATTTTAATCTTGGTGCATAGTTTTCAACTCTTTTTTTTTCTGTTGAATGTATGAGTGAAACAAAATCTTAAATTTTCTTTTTTTTAATTTATATCACATCGGATTTTCGTGGTTTCACAAAGTAGGTAAAAAACTAAAAGCATTTAATAAATGCATGAACAAACAATAATTTGTATTTTTTTCACTTTCAGCCACTTAAGTGCCCTATGGGTAACTTGTGATATTTATATTTCGGAGAGCTACTTTTCGGTCGGTTTTGACATAAGCTTCCGACAGATTCCACGTATTCTAGTTCTGCCTTTACTCCTTAACAAAGATTGCAAATCGTGCGATTTATTACCAAAATAATAGTTTGGCTCGCGCGACGCATCGCGAAACAAACAATTTATTAAAGGAAACTTTTGGTGAGCGCATTATCTCGCGTGGTGGGCTTCTGTCGTGGGCTCGAAGATCGTGCGATTTAACACCTCTGGAATATTTTTTGTGGGCTTATGTAAAGTCGCTTGTCTACGCAGATATTCCCGAGACAATTGACGCCTTGGAAGAGAATATTCGACGCGTTACTGCTGATATATGTACGGCTTGTTTTCTTAAACAACAGTAGTTTTGCACTGTCACACTCAACACAGAGTATATTCAAAGACACTGTAAGCATGTCTCCAGTTACAGCTATTAGTTCATATAATTATCTATATTTGCAGGGCCGGACAAGCTATACGTGCACATAGTGCAAATACACAGGGCGCAGAACCTAATGGGCGCCCTTGAGCGAGCATTAAAAAAGCCACTTCCTCGTTACCACTACCTTCCTTCTTAATTTTTCATTTCCTTTCAATACCTCACAACAAAATTGATGTCCGTTATACAGGGTGGGCCAAAAGTCACGGCAAATGCGTACGAAAATTGAATAGTTTTTTTTGTTTATTATTATTTTTATTGTTTTTTATTTAAATTGATTTGATATTTGTTTTTTTTTTTTAATATAAAATAAACTTTATATGATATAAATTTTGATTATGACAAATAATATCAGAGAGATGACCTTCATTTTCATCGATGCGTAATTATGGGTTCTTTAACAGTCGTTTTGCATAACTGCACTCAAAGTTTCAGGCTCTATCTTATGTCGTTTTCGATTGGATTTAGGAATTGTTTCATTCCTATCGAATATGGAAAACCTTCTACACCAAATTTTCCATATTCCATAGGAATGGAACAATTCCAAAATCCAATCGAAAATGACATTAGTTTCAATGTTGTGTTTTGCTGCTCTATAGTTTGGAGCTTGTAAACATACACTCGTTCTGGCCAATTGAGATCTGAACACCTTGAGATAATTCGGTATGCTGATTGGAAAAGCAAGCATTAGTTTGTTGCTGGGTCGTTAAATTTAGTATGTTGGTAACACGGTTCGGTGAAAAATTAAAAATAATAAACAAACAAAAAGGTTATTTCATTTTTACACGCAGGCGTGACCACCCTGTACAGCTACCACATATATATATCACAAAATCTTTGAAAAGGGCACGATTTTGTTTGACTCTTGGAAATACCTCGTTTGCCTCATTGGAATTCCTCGTTTGAAAATACGCATTACAAAGTTTTCTCCTTGGGTAGTGAGGAAATGACTGCTTCCACCACTAACCGCAATTGATGAGTGCTAATGATGAAGCTTGCTCAGGGTGCTAATATTGCTCGGGCCGGTCCTGTATATATAGCTTGTATTTTTTCGCTTCAGATATATTTTTATTTCTATTTTTGTTCTGCCCAGGAAAGTAAAAAAATTGATAAACCGAGAATAAAACTTTTAAAATATGTAAGTTAAAAAATTTCGAATTTATTTGTATTTTTTTTGAGATTTTTCGGGATTATGTGTTTCGTGATTTTTGTATATTCTTCGAGATTTTTTGCATTCTAGATTATTGTCACTCGAGAATCGAGATAACGTCATGATCCCATTGGGAATTGATGGTGATATAACCATTTAAACCATTTCTTATAATTTTCACAGTAACTGCCTCTATTTCGATTCAACATGTCAAATTTACATTCGTCAAAATATTTGGAACACGCTGTTTTGAAAATATTTTTTTTCTTTTAATTCTGTATCAGCTATTACCTTTGAATCAATATGCATGAAATCGAACCATTACCCTTCGATACTTTGTCTTGCAAAACTTTGATTTTTGCGAAACTGTCTCCTTCCATAACTTTTTTTTTCGAAGCTTTTTCTTTTTAAACTTTATCTTTTCGAAAATTTGTCTTTTCAAATTGTTGGTTATTTGAAACTTTATCCTTAGAGCTTTGTCTTTCGAAACTTTGTCTTTGGAAACTCTGGCCGATTTTCAAACAAAGTAGGTAAGTCACACAATTTTGTTTTCCAGCTATTTTTAAACATGTACATCTTTCGATTTGTTTGGAAAAAAGCCCAAAACTAATTTTTGGCGTTTTTTTTTAATACAAAAATGTTTGCCCTTTTTTCATTATTCTAAAAGGAAAAAATTCCAGGAAGTTTCTGAAAAAAATAACCAAAAGTTCCAGAATTCACACCAAACTTTTTTGGTTTCTTTTCCCGGAAAAAAAGCCATAACATTGTATGGAGAATTTTGGGCTTTTTGACGTAATTTCCTATGGCATAATTTCAGAGAGCCAAATCTGGCGTTAGGAAATAACGCCCAAGCAAAGAACACCCAAATCGATTTGGAAATAGCGCCCAAAAAAATATGAAACAAATTGTTGTTGTAATATTTTTAAAAATTTTGGGTGATATTTCTTTTAAGCTTCCCTTTATAGAATGACACAATGCTCGAAAAAAAAAACAAAAAGGTGAATTGGAATTAAAGCCTTAAATAGGCAAAATTTTCAACAACAACAGCAATATAAGAAAATATCGCCAAAAAGTGTAAGTCAAGGTAAAAGGTAAATAAGATCTCAAAAAAGCAGTCACCCAGTTTTACGGCAAACAAACAGTGAGGTATGTGTGGGTGGAATGCTGCCCCCCTGCAATCAGGAAATAACACCGAAGGAAAAAGTGCTCAAATTGATTTGGAAATATTGCCCAAACTAATTTTTATCACCCAAAAGTAAAGAAGAAATTGGAAATATTGCCCAAAACTATATTTTGCGACCAAATATTAAATTTGAAATATCGCTCAAATATTTTACCTGTAAATTGAATTTTGGTCATATTTCCTTAATTTTGGGTGATACTTCCCAACTTTATTTCAGTGAATACGCAAAAGTTTTTGATAAAAAAGTATTGTATAAGAAGTATAACCTGTTTTAATTTTATTGAGATATTGTAGGTATATAGACTAGACATTAATAGAGTACTGAGTATCTTTAGCAGTTAGCAAATTGATCTGTCTGTGTTCTTATAAATTCAATTCAATAAATCCAAGAAAACTTTTCCATTTTCCATAAAATCCCCTCATAATTTCCTTTTGAATTTTTGATCTTTTTTTTCTGTTTCCTCTTATTATACCAGCATAATATCCATGAGAGTTTAGCTAGCTATTTTCTTTTTTTGTTTTCTTCATAATCTGAAACGGAATCGTCTGAGATTATCACAAAAAGCTTTATGTAGTAGCAAAAAAACGATTTTGCTGAAATGTTCCTATTTCTTTTTATTGTTATTTGTTTGGTTTGGACTTATGGAGGTAGCCTTCTTAAAAACAGAAAGTGTTCTATAAAAAAAGGGGTTTGAATCAAATTGAGAACAACAACAAAAAAATGGTTAAAATGAGAGGAAAAAGAAACTTAAATCACGTCCTTAATCTACCCACATAATGAAAAAGATACTTGGGTCTATATACCAGACGGCAATTGAGAAAACATAAATGGAACCTGCTTATCCCAGGAAGACCCTTTCATTTATTTCCTGTTAGGTACCTAAAACTTTGCGGCAAAATTTGTTGAATAATTTTTTGAAAAGATATATCGATTCATAAGACGATATGCAAAAGCATTGATTTTGAGGGTAGTGACTAGTGAGCCGTGAAAGGGTATAGCTTTTTCAGTAAACGAGTAGTTAAATTTCTTGGCTATGATTTTAAGTTTGGTTTAAGGAAGATTTCGCAAGAAAAGTTTAACTGAAAAAAATCATTGACTTGTAAGTGGGTCCATCAGGCTTTTAAAAAACTCTTTAATTAATGGGACATGAAATAATTCAAATAATGCTCATAGCCTATTGAATAGACCTTTTAAAAAGGAGCAATTACATGCAAGGGTTTATATTATTAAATATGTTTGTGTGACCTTTAAACCGAAAATGCTACTAAATTTACCCAGGGATGGACTGGAGCTAAGAGTTTAAATGGTTAAAAATAAAAACTTATATTGTGGACATTTCTCAAAAGTCAATTTTTTGTTTTTATTAATTTTTTAATTAACATCAATTTTTGATAACATCGCGCTAGTATTTTTTCGAGGAAAAGATACGCTCAAGATAAACTAGAGTCTTAACTTCTTAATATGACATGTCAAAAAGCCATTTTAATTGATAACTGTCTGAAATGCAGCCATTAAAACCTAACTATGTTTTTATGATTTTTCGCAAATTTCACTCAAAAGCCTACTTGTCTTTTATTAATCGGACCAGCCATTCAGTCTGTTGGTCGAGAAGCTTTTAAAATGAGCTGAAAAAAAAATTGGGAAAATTTTCGATTATTCTCGATGATTGTACTGTCGTATTTGATCAAAATCTTGAGTTCTAATATCGTACTTTGTACCAAAAAAGAGGATTTCGAGCCAAAATTGCGAAAAATTATAAAAAATGGTAAAGTTTGTCTATTTTCAATAAAAATTACCTCTTGAACAAGCCATATTAAAGGCTTCAGTCTCTTCTTTATTTTGTCTGTGTATGTCTTGTCTTGACCCTATCTTAGGTACAAAAAAAGGTTATGTGAAATTTGTTAAAAAAATTTAGAAATCTTTGGCTTTAAGATTTTCTTAGGATAGCTTTTGTTATAAATTTTTTTCAACCATTATAAGTGTAAAATTTTCAACAAACTCGTCTTAGTTTCCGAGTATCATCGAAAATATTTAAAAGTGGCTTACATGGAAACTAAATGGTAAAAAATTTACCATTAACAAGAAGCTCAGTAAGAACTTATTAAGAGGTTATGATCAGTGTTGCCAGAAACACCGATTTTTCCTAATTCTCCCGATTCTTAGACCTTTTTCTGATACACGAATTTTTATTTAAATATGACACTTTTCCCCGATTTTCAATGTATTAGGCGTGTCTCACTGAGGGCTCAATGTCAAGTTGACGGAATGCTTTGGTGGGATAAGATTCTCCGTTGAATTGTTACAAAATATGTATTATAATTCTCGTGCTGAAATTCTAGAAACAAAATTTTATCTTTGCTCAAAATATTTCAATTTTAAAGCAAAAACCTTATGAAAAGATTGAAAAATAATAGCAAATTCAATTTATTTTTATTTTTATTAATATGCTACCTTTATCGTGTAATTTTAAATCAATTTCAGTATTTAATCCTCAGCGAGGAATTGTAAATTGGCTGTCAAATGAACAGCTGTTTTAGTTGAACAAGAACATTGAGAAATTAATCCAAAAAATTTTCGTCTCAGTAATCTCCTCAAAAAATCGCAATGCTCAGATGAGATTTTTTTGTTCACTTAAAAAATCTCTGAGCGCTCAGAGATTCTATTTGTCGAGACACTGCTATGATATTCCGTCAAATTGAATCCTTAGTAATGGAGTAGGGTCGTCTATGTATCATAAATTTTCGAAACAGTGGATCTACAATCAGCTAGCTATTTTTTGGCGTTTTTAACTCTGGTATCTTTTTTCCGTTTCAATCCGTACGGATTTATAGGACCAAAGGGATCAGATATCAAAACAATCACCATAAAAATAGATTCTACTCTTGAACTCTCAACTCAGACTTATTGTGAGTTTCAATCGAAAAATTTGTATTTCCCCGGAATTTTAAAAGCTATTAAAATTTTCGACCGAACTTCTCTTGGCCTTAGATATCTAAAAAAGTTGCAAAGAGGGCACCAATACCCCTGATTATCTTTCGTATAGCGTTTAAAAATAAATAACAAATTAAGCTCCCTATTACGATAAATTTCGGCCGAAATGGGTACGAGTAAGATTTTTCATTTTTCGGGTGAAACTCACATTAGTGGAAAGTGATATGTCAATTTTTCCGGGTAGAGTATTTTTCACGTAAAACTCGCTATTGATTTTTTATAGTTTTAACTTTAACGTAGATTTGTCTAGCTTAAAATAATAAAATAATCCTGATATCGGTTTTCGTTTTTGTAACTATTTAAACGTGTAGTAGATCTGTTGTGTCTTTTATTTAGTTAATTGTTATTTTTGGAGTTTATCTATATAAGTTTGTATATTTTGAAAAGGCAAGACCAATATTTTTAGTTGAAACAGTGCCCACTGTAACTATCACATCGAAAAATTTGGCCAAGGAAGGATGAAAATTTAACAAAATACATGTTGCATTTGAGATTTCTGGACTAATTTTTTTAATGCAAGAGTTATACTATGTTCCCACCAAACCAAAATCTCCAATTGTTGGAACGGGATTTCATTGACATTTTATTTAAAACTCGAGTTTTCATTAAAATTCCTTCTAAATCTTGTTCCATCAACTTGAAATATCAAAAGCTTTCAACCAAAGTATTGAATTTAATTTTGATGAGAAAATAGCATAACAGAGCTTGAACATTGGGCAACATCATGTTTATTTAAATATAAAAATATCTAATTTTAGTTTAAAGGTTTTGCCTACTGTGCTCAAACAATATTACTTTAAAAATGAATTTAAATATAAAATAAATAAAACGAAAGTAACGAAAAATTTGTTTCTTAAATAATATAACATTTTTACCTTCAACTAAAAAGTATTTTTTAGATTCTAATGAAAATACAATCTGAAAACACATTCATAAAAAATCAGCAAAAAGTAATTAAGTAAGTTATCTGGGGTGCCTTTATTAGGACTTGTAGGCTTCAAACTGTTTCCGCTATTTACACCGATTTCTAATGTGGTAATCTCCCGATTTCAGAAAATATTTTCTGGCAATACTGGGTTATATTATAAATCCAGTTCCAAGTACCTGAAATTGGTAATATGCTTTTTCTGGGTTGGAAAGTGAAATTTTGTACCCTGTTATCACTTTGCAAGAAATAGAACTAGTGCTTGGGAGTCTTTATGATGGAAAAGTGCTGAGCAGAACTTTCCGACTGGTTCGAGACTTTATCTTGTGTTAGGCACGGATCTGATTGATTATCTTCCTGGTGGAGTGGACTTTGCAGGAGTGCGTATAAAGGCACTGCTCTTTGCGGACGGAAGATGTAGTCATGTTTGGTGGAAGAACAGCATCGAACAAAAAGTGAAAATACAACGGAGAAAGTATAAAGAGTGTGTCAACGAATACAAATATCTATAGCTGTTTACCTTTCGAAAAACTTGAATATAGGGAATCTTTTCAAGGAAAATATACGTAAGGCAAAAGCGGAAATTAATATTTCTTGGAAAAGATGAACAAAAACAAAGCACATAGCTTCATAGCAGCAAACATAAGCAGTGCTTTTTATAAACGCATTCCAAGCAATATCTAACTTTAGACACTTTTCCAATTCCAAAATTTTATAACCACTTTGCACCTAGTGGCTAACTTAGCTACTGAAATTTGTCGTCCAAACTTTATTTTTTAAAGCGGACTACTTCATCAAAAAATGAAATGGATGAAAAGTTAATTGAACGGGCCCAAAAGCTTTCTTAAATTCATTAATTCATTCAAAAATGAACAAAAACAGGCATGTCACTGAATAAATGAGGTTGTATTTGGACAACTGTTGGAATGCGTTTAAAAATACCGAGATTGCTAAACTATTTAAACATTGACTAGCTGGGCAACTGCCTAAGCGTGTTCTAAGAAAATCTAATAAATACGACTGAAGGTGCTTGAAGCAGTGGCGGAGACCATTCTTCTACACGGAGCACAGGTTTGGGGATGTAAGAAGTTTGATGCAATTGAACAACTCTTGAGTTTTTTTTTGAAAACGATATTCAACCTACCATTCAACACGCCAAATTACGTCATTATGCTTAAGCAGATTATTTGCTTTAGATCTTAAAGATGTCTGAAACCCGTCTAGCTAGAAAAAAGCCCTCAAAACTATTCAAGAAAAATACAGCTAGTATGGAGAGTGGTTGGGACTGGCGCAAGGATGTAATTTGAGTTTGAATATCAATACTGATGATGTAACGAGCAGCAAAAGAAATCTCTATGAAATAATAGAAAAAGTAGACGAGCAATGTAGGTTCATTGAATAGATCAATTTACTGAAGACTCAATCACAACCTGGCAGACAAAAATTACTTTCACGATTCAAACAGTGTCCAAATGATTGCTGCAATGGCCTGGCTTTGAAGAGAATTGCTGAACCCAAACTTTATTCCTCATAGAGCAGATTTACCATTGGAATGCAGTTTATGCTACTTATCAACGCAACATTAGAAGAGGAGGAGAAGTGTGTTTGGAAATGATTTCTTGTCGGACGATCAGGTTATTGCGCAGCTGAATGAGATGGATGTTCCACGACTTTACTGCAAAATTGTCATAAAATATAGGGAAAGAATACAAAATGAAGATTTTTGAAAAATAATTTCCACATTTTCTAATATGTAAACATTAAATTTTTGTTAAAATTGTAAAAAAAAAACAAAAAACACGATAATCTAAAATTTAAGAATAGCTTATTACAAATTATTTATAATGTTTTAAGTGTCAATCTGGCAGACGGCATTTTGCCATACTATAAGGATATTTGTAATAATAATTGTATGATCAAAAGTAAAATTAATAAAATCAATCTAATCTAAGTCCAAAAATATTAAAATATTGAAAAGTCCCCAGTGTGACCATTCTCTCATAAACGCATGGGCAATACACACATCGTTCAATAATAAAAACTCTTGCACGTTATTGTTCCCTTATATCCTTCAATTTCTATCAATAAACAAACAGAAATGGTTCTTTCTATTTTTTCTTAGCTTTCAGATAATTGGGAAAGATGTACAAGGAAACAAAGCATCCAATGACATTTCTGAGAAAAATAGATTCCATCGACATCTCTTCGAGTTTAAACCTGCGTCAATAACTGAGTAGGTATAAGAATATTATTATAGGTAACAAAGAATAAAATATTCTTAACCTTTCCAGTTCCGAGAATATTTATAAAGATTTTTAAAATCTCAGAAATATAAACTGAAATTCTTGTGAAATTCACCATAATTATATTTACCTTGAATTCATCCAACAATATATAATTGGATTGTACATGGAATTACTCATCGCCAGCCAGTAAATCCCCAAATACACCTCCTGAATAAAAGGGGTCTCTGTGATGGACGGGTAGCACGAAGTAACAATAAAATAAATCTGGAATGGCAGCCAGCACACGGCGAATATTAGCACTACAACAATCATCATTTTAACAACCTGCAATAAATAATAAAGAAAAAGATTTATAAAGAACTAATTATGATATAAAGTAAAAACGTGAATAAGCTAGTTGTTGTTGTTATATTTCTTATATTATATTATGATGTGTGGTTTTCTTCAGGTTGTAAAGGTATGAATTGAAAATCATAAAGTTAATACAAAATTTATTGTATGGTATCTCTCAGAAATGTATGTTTTGCTTATTCTAAAAATATAATAAGAAAATATCATGGTAATTATTGTTTTCGGAGGAAAGTAAAACTGTGGGTGGAAGAATGATCCAAAGGGAATGCTGGGATATTATTCAACGCAGACGAACTATTTTTATATTTTTAAACAAAATATCCAAAATAAATAATCGTATTCATGTGAACACAGATAATAAAAGATTGTTCCCACATTATAATTCTGTTCTGCTAATTTGTTCTAGACTAGACTATATTTAAGTAGATACACAAATCCATTCAATGAAAAAATATATGTTTAAATCTTTTTTCTGATTTATGCCAGTTTAAGAGTCTGTCTGGAACAAGATTTTCTGCACGCACTTAGGTACTTTTATGTGACATATTTGATGATGGAAATTAATCCAGTATCAGCAGGGACAATAGACTTTTTGTTTACTTTTGAGTGACGTTATTTTCGATTTTAATTTGATCTGACGTTTTCCATGAATTTGTGCTGGTTTGTAATTTTTCCCATCTTCTTTCTTTATCTCGATGAAGAAAACTGATGTAATTTAAAGAGAATTGAACATTTGTGTTTTTGAAAGATATATGTACATTGTACATACATATGTTAGTACCACATAGCTAAATCCCCATTATTGAATAAATAAATAATACAATGTTAAAGATTTGAATATGATAATAAACAGGTGGATAGAAAAATACATCACTGTGTTCATCACACCATTCAAATAATAAGAGAAACAAATTTGAAACCATGAAATTCGCTCAATAAATTTGCTTAAACAACACCATCAATAGTTTGAAGTAAAAAAAAAAGAATTCTGAATGGTTGATTAAATAATGAATGTATGAACAAAAAATTTAAAATCGTTAATTGCTTCAAAAATTAACTGTTTACAAGGGTGTGCCCCAATTCATCATCGATATTTTTGGGAATCATTCAAAGAAAAAAACTATTTTTCTAAAAAATTGACTTTAAAGCAAGACACAAAAAAGACACAAGAAACTACAAAAGCACTTGCACTAAATATGCTTTTTTATTTTCATTTTAAATCAAGTTTTCAAAGTTAATATAGTTTTTGAGAAATTAAATTTCAAAGTAAACATTTTCAAGAAAAATTGTGATTTTTTTGCTTAATTTTGCATTATTAAGTGACATTTTTTTGTTCAGAATTCAATGCCTTTATCAATTCTTAGACAAATAATTGACACACGAATACACAAATCTTCCTTAGTTTTAAGAAAAAAAAAAAACAAAAGTACTTTTTTCATATAAATATAAGAGTTTAATTGTTATGAATGGTAATATTTTGGCTTCAAAAAAGCAAAGGTAACAAGCAAACAATCAATGGGAAAAAGTAGGTACCTTTAATTTTTTTTTAATTTCCCAAGAACTAAGAAAGGTTTTCGGTTTTTAACCAGGGTTCGGAAACGCACGCTCATAAGCGGCTCGTGAGTATGCCTTTTCAAATGAACACTTCCCAGATACGCTTGCCCATTAGCCATCAGTTGCAGTGTTGCCATAATCACAAATTTCATTATGCTAGATTTCAAATTTCATAATGTTAAATGTATGGGAGCTCAAAAAACAGAATGCTAGCTTTCAAAATCCATATATGTATCTATTTTCCCTTGCATAATATTTTAAATCAATGATTAAAAAATCTTTTGTTAACTTTTTATTTTTTCTCAAACTGTTTGAAAAACAACAAAATTTTCATCGAGTCAATGAATTTATTTAAAAATTCAACTTATATCACATAAATTACTAAATAAACACATTTACTGACTCAAAACTCAGCCATTTTGCTATCACAGTTAAAGTTCATAAGGTCAAAATTTTAAATAAGTAAACAAATAAGTGCTAGAAGAGGTATAGTTAAATAATTTTATGAAATCAAATCCAGCATTAAAGAATGCTTAAAAAGACAGATAATGCTAAAAAAGCATTTGGCATAATTTAAAAATAAACAAAATGCTTTTCACTCCTGTATTATGCTAGATTTAGCATTTATAATGCCACTATGGCAACAACGTGTGAGCACTTCTAATTTGGCTCGCACTCGCGAGCGTTTGATTTATAAATTCTCACGTCAAGAGGAGCGCTCTCATGAAGTGCGATAGCCAATCGGTTACGTGAAGAGCGGTCTCATTTGTCTCACTGAGCTGACGGAGCAAAGATTTGTTTTCCTTATCTTTTGACAGTCAAACTGGGGACATTCTCTGAGCGCTCAGAAATATAAACTCGACAATTATGTGCAACAGTGTTGCCGCTGAAAAAATTAAAAGGGGTCCCAAAAGAAGGCCCGTTTAAAAAAATTCCACAAGCGACATAATAAAAAGAAACAATTTACATCTGGGAGAAAATATTTATTTCAAAACTACGGCAAAATTTATTCTAATAACAAAAAAAAGCATCTTTTACTAAAATAACAAAAAAAAAATGTAGACAACTGTTAAGTGTGCTCAAGTAATCAAAACCAAACAATCACGTTCGCGGTTACAATCAGACTCGCCTCTGGTTCTGGCGACCTACCTGGAACTTCTTGGTTTAACTTCCAAAATGCATTACTCAGCTTTGACCTACTGAGTTGCATTCTGGAAGTTGACTTGTCCCACTAAGCCATTGCGTCACAATAAGTGTGAAACCAAAACTGTCACTATGCATAATATTTAATTGTTATGCATTCTGACTCAGTGGGTTAGGAGGTGAGACATTTAAAGTTAATAAATATACGTATGTATAACATCCCTCCCCCCTTAGGGAGTTCAAGCCAGGTCTCCAGAAATAGGTTCGTCTTTCTTTATTAAATAAATACTAAATGTTAATACTAAATTATACATAGGAACATATATTTGAATTAATTAAATTTGTATCATATTTTCATAAGTTTATATTTTTTTTTTATATAATACCTTTTAACCTTTTTTACAGTTACAATTCTTAATTTACAAATGTTTTTATTTCAAGATGTTTTTTTCTTTTATATCGCTTACATTTGATTTATTTTTTTTTTTGTGTTTTATTTATTTGACTTTTATTCATTTCTTTTAACTACAAACTTTATTTTCAAAAATATTTTCTACGTAATTATAGTAAAATAAATTTGCTATTACAATTTTAAAGTTTCAATATTTTCTTTTTTTTTTATTATTATATAAATGCCAATTTGTTAATTTACAATATACTTGTTTACACCCGGGCAGAGGTGACGCTGAAACTCGCTATGTCTGCTTTAGGCTGTGGCGTTGATGGTGCACGTTTCCTTGGCGTTCGGTTGACTGTCAGCTCACGGAGTGGTAGAATAGTTGATGGTGCTTTGGCTCGGATGGAGCGAATGGTTTGTGCTCTGGATCGGAGACATCGGACTAGACAAATGACAATAACCGCTACCGCTGCTAAGGTGACTAAGGTCAACATGGAGTAGCGATGTAGTGACAACTCCCATTCATGATCTGTTACTTTTCGCTCTGCGTTCAGAAGGTTCCATCTTTGTTCAAGCTCTTCCATACTCTTTTTCCCAAAATTAAGTTCGTTGGCAAAATGCTTGTGGTTGCCAATAAGAATGGGAAGAAGTTTTGGTGTGGTTGCTTGTTTAACTGGAATGGAATTGGCTTGAAATGCTTTCACAAGTTCTGAGTGGTCCACCATTGGTTGTTTGTATTCAGTAGAAACCTCAGAGTGAAATTCGTACAGTAGCTTAAATCCTTTGGCACTGGCTTCGCAGGGCTGCTCCATCTTAAGGATTCCTGAACCGTTGAGGGTGGCTGTATATTGTTGGTCAGCACACTTCAAGTTCAAAACGAAGGAATCCTTTACTTTGAAAAGCCACTCGTTCGGTGCCGTCATCTTCAGGAATATTCCTTTGCTTGCTGGAACCGCAGTGTATTTACACGAATCTTTTGATGAAGCTGCGTGTTGTAAGAGTTCTACTAAGCATTCATTTGATCCAGATGTGAATACCGGGGTCTCGTATCGGCATACCGCAATGTCTTTTTTAGCATCTCTTATTGCAATATGTGAGCATCGGGAATACTGTTCCTCATTCAGCATTACGAAAAGGTCGTGGTTATCAGATTCTGCGATGTATTCATACTTTGTATCGATAACCAGATCCCATCGTTCCTCTAAGACTGTTGGTAAGGCGTACACTTTATGGATGTCAAAATGCAAGGAGTCTGGAAGTGGAAGCGTTACCTTAACAAACAGGTTTCCCTCATTTGCAAAGACTGCTGTTCTGGCCGCTGAATTAATGATTCCAAGGTTCTCGAATGAGAATCCTCCTTTGACCGATTTCTTAAGCAGGTCAGTAATGTTTCCTACGTCCAGGATGAAAGGGTGGAGTTTATTTTGGTTAAGGTCATCAAGTATAGAAAGCTCCAGGGATTGCCGGTTTTGGACCTCCATTATTTTTGCGGTGATCACTGATATCATTGCACTCGCTTCGCTCCTCATCTTAAGCATCGAAACTTCCTTGTTTGTGAATTGGCTGTAATTTAGGAAAGATTCACTTAGATTTCCCACACCTGCAGTCACGTTTTCCATTTCCTCCGATAGTTGTGAAATTGGCTTAGTCAATGTATCGAAATTTGATTTCATGACGGATAGTTGTCGGTGCATTAATTGGAACGAATCCTCATTTCGTTTATGTAGGAATTCCAAGTGATGGTAGACCTTTCTAGCATCTTCGCTGTCCATCGTTCCGAAGGCCCATTTTGAAAATCCTCCGATAAACTCTAGTGCACGCTTTTGACGCCTCGAGTGTATCAATTGCCTCATACGATTTGCTGTTTGTCGTAAGTTTACGATGTTTGTCTCTGTCTCCTGGGCGACCAAATGGCAATGGCGTTGAAAGTCATCGTCCGCAATGCTTCTGCACATCGTTTCTAGCCTATTGTCACATTTTTGCACCATCTGAATTACCATTTCGTAGTCCATTGGTGTGAACTTCGTCAAAATTGTCCACGTATCACTGTAGAATACGGCTTGTTCTACCGTTTCGAACACTACTGGTGATGTTTTTTGTAATGACTGGATCTTGTATGGTTTCTCATTCTGTGTCTGCCCGGGATAGAAGTTAATAACTATTTGTACAGTTAATGCAAAACACCGTAGGTTGAACATTTTCTTTTCAACTCGATAATTAACTATGTATGTGTTTAAGAAGTATTTTTAAACAAAAAAAAAAAAATTAAATAGAAAAATTACTTATAGTCAAAGACTGTATGTATTCTTAAAAATTTTATATAAACTAGATTGATTGTATATATGATGTGAATAATATGAATGTAATGTTTTGTTTTTCCTTTGTAAATACTGAAAAGAGAAAAAAAAATATTAGTTAGGTGAACTAAATTAAGCATATTAGAACTTTTCCGTTCCCTTTTAAATTTCCTATATTTAAGACAGTGGGTAAAGTTTAAGTAGTTTTACTTAATTGATATAAAAAAAATTTCCGGTCCTATCTATACCTGTTAGCGTCGAAGGTTAGTGAGTGTAATTATTAGTGGTGAAAAAGTTTTAGTTTAGGATATTATTAGTATGTGTTCAAATTTAACTACCATTAACTTGATTGTGGTAAGCCTTAAGTTGGTTGTTGTGTACTCGTTTGGTGTTTCTACCTACTCGGATATTAGTATTTACAGAACCATTCACGGACACCACCTCATAGGGTCCCAACCAAATAGGTGAAAACTTATTCTTTCTAGTAGGATTTTTAAGCAAGACTTTTTCCCCGACCGCAAACGAGGCAGGATTGGTATGATGGTCGTATAGTTGTTTTGATTTTTGTTTTGCCAGTTCCAAATTTTTCCTCGCTAGTTCGTGCGTCTTCTGTAGTTGATGCTGAAGGATTTTTGGATAATCTTCCGCATTATACAGAGGTGTAGCTGTTCCTTTTAAATTTGTTGGCATTTCGAATTCAAAACCATACAAACTCTTCGTTGGTGTCAGTTTAGTAGCTGTATGCACGGTGTTATTGTGGACATGCATCGCCTGTCTCAACCATTGATCCCAGCACCGATCGTCATTGTCAACAAAACTCCTTAGATATTCCGCTAAGGGTCTGTGACTGCGTTCGAGTGAACCATTAGCTTGTGGATGATATGCGGTAGTGTGAACTTTTTTAACTCCTAGAAGCTTACAAGTTTCTGAAAAAAGTTTCGAAGTAAAATTAGTTCCATTATCTGTGACGAGTGTTTTAGGTATGCAGAACCTTGTAACAATCTCCTCGTAAAAGGCTCTTGCTACCGTAGATGCTTCAGCATCTGGAATGGCCACACAAGTCATATACTTTGTCAGGTCGTCCTGGAATTTTAAAATATACCGGTTACCGGAATACGTCAAAGGAAGAACACCGACCATGTCCATGTATACCTTATCGAATGGGAGGCATGGGGTGTCTGTCAAAACCATTGGCATTTTGGTTAGTTTGCCTGACTTATTCTTTTGACATTTTTCACAGTTCCTGATATAATTTGCAATGTCCTTTTGCATATTTTTCCATCTAAACTGACGACGAATTCGTGCATAAGTCTTCGCCATTCCCTGATGTCCTCCAAGTACGGATTTGTGGAAATCACGAAGAACTGTTTGTATGTCTTCTGGATTTTTTAGAACCTGAAAATCATCTCTACTTGCTTGCTTGTTGCTATCTTTTTCAGTAGTTTGTTTATTATTCTTTTCAGTATCCAGATTTTGCTTATTTGTTTGGGTCTTACTTCTTGTCTGTACAATTTTAATATTATCATTTTCCTTATAAATCCTACTTAACGCATCTGCATTGCAATTTGTTTTACCGGGCTTATAAATAATTTTATAATCGTATTCAGACAACTTGTGATGGAATCTAATAAGTCGTGTGGTTGGGTCCTTAACATTAAATACTCCTATGAGAGGACGGTGGTCCGTGTAGACTGAAAACGGTCGACCTAAAAGATATGTTCGGAAGTGCTTGCATGCCCAAACTATGGCAAGCAATTCCTTTTCTATAGTCGAGTAATTTTTTTCTGATTTATTTAGTGAACGGCTAGCATAAGCTATAGGCTTGTCTTCACCCACATTACCCTGGGATAAAACAGCTCCTAAAGCTTCGTTGCTGGCATCGGTTGTTAAAATAAATTGTTTTTTAAAGTCTGGATAAATAAGTATAGGTGGTGAAGAAATCGCTTCCTTAAGGAGCTTAAATGCTATTTCACAATCTGGGGACCATTTGAAACTATTTTCTTTTCTCAATAGCTTTGTTATTGGGGCAGCTATTTTAGAAAATTGTGGAATAAATTTCCTATAATAATTCGTAAGTCCCAAAAATGATTGCACTTGTTTTATTGTTTTAGGTATGGGAAAATCTGAAACACATTTGGTGTTGGCTGGGTCAGGCGAAGCTCCGGCTTCAGAGCATATATGTCCCAAATATGATACTTCACGACATAGAAAATTACATTTCTCGGTATTTAATTTGAGATTATGCTGCCTAAATTTAGCCAAAACCTTTGAAAGCTTTTCGTTGTGTTGCTCTAGATTTTTACCATAGATAACAATATCATCCAAATATACAAAACAATCAATGCCATGCAACCCAGTCAGGATGTGATTCATTATCCTTTGAAAAGTTGCTGGAGCACCGGTCAGACCAAAGGGCATTCTATTGAATTCGTAATGTCCTGTGCTGGTACTAAACGCAGTTTTCGCTCTATCAGCTGGATCGATCAACACTTGATGGTAGCCACTTGCTAAATCCAAGGTGGTGAAAAATTGGCAGTGTCCCAACTGATCAAGAATTTCTTCGATTCTTGGTAGGGGGAATGCGTCTTTAATTGTTACTTCATTCAGTTTTCTAAAATCTACAACCACCCTCCACCGTTTTTTACCTTCAACCGATTTTTTGGGTACAATAAGCAAAGGCGAATTCCAAGGAGATTTGCTTTCCGAAATTATGTTTTGATCAAGCATCTCTTTCACTTGCTTCTCAATTTCTTTTTTATGGATCTCTGGCGTTCTATATTGCTTTGTGTTGATCGGTCCTTGGTCAGATTTGGTGGGAATGTTGTGGGACAAAACGGGTGTATAACTTAAATTATCACCTTCTAATAGAAAGACATCAGAAAACTGAATGCATAACTCCTCTATCGATTTTTTTTCCTCCTTGGTTAGGTTTTCATCTATTTTAATGGAGCTTAGAAGGCTATTTATCCGTTCATTACTGGATTCCTTTTTAAAATTTGTTAATATTTTACCTCCGTTTTTATTGTTTTCAATAATTTTGTAGTTTTTGAAATTTGAATAGGTAGGCATGAAATTTGTGTCCATGACATAGTCCTCTGTTGTGCAGTTTAAAACAGGGACATGGACGTAATCGTTATTTGCCTTAACAATTGTGTTTCCCAAATAAATTCCATTATCAATTTCCTGCGAATGTATAAGCAGTTCATTTGATTTTGAATTTGGGATTTGGATCTTCACAACTGTCCGTGTCCGAGCTCCAATTTTGCACTGCACAACTTTTTCGTTCAGTGAAGACATGGTAGCTAGACTCGAAGGCAAACATTTGAGAGGTAAATCAATTAAGACTTCCCCTTTCCCATCTAAAAACGTTATTCGTTTGGAAACTGCGTCGATGATCGTGTGATTCCATAGGATGTCACGACCTAATATACCATCCGCAGGTATATCATCGTCATCGACTATGTTCCATTTAGTCGAAAATTTTTTTGGGAAAAGTAAATTAGTCTTAATTGTACCCAATGTTGTGCCTACACCACCAAAAACACCACCCAGTTGCTTTGTTTCTCGGGTGTTTATATTGCTAGCATTTTCTAGAGAACTTCGTTTAAGTAAGCTCGAGTCTGCCCCTGTATCAACAAGAAGAAGTACTTTTCCGTACTTAGCTAATGATGTGGGCAGCTCGACGAACACATCGTGCTTACGAATGTTCTTAAATGTATACAATATTTTCTTCTGTTTAGTTTTTTTTTTCGTCATAGCGAACTGGTTCAAATACTTACAACAAAAACTAAAAATAAAGTTCTTAAACGTATCCGCCAAAAAGATAAAGCATTTATTAAACATTACGCGACACTTACTCACAACCAAGCAAATATTCGCAATCAATAACCATAAATTTACTTGACCTAGGACAACTTTTGCCCCAGATACAGGTTCCATAGTTTTTAGCTTCGTTTTGCTTACCGACTGAAAAGTAAGGAAATTTAACTCTTTTGAGTAAGTCTTCCGATTTATTTTTATTTTTTGTTGTTTTTTGTGCTGTAATGACTTCTTTTTTTTTTCTTTTATTTTTAAAGTGTCTTCAAATTGCCTTTTTGATGTCATAGGTGGTATTTTGCTGCCTAGCTCTGATGTCATCATTTTTTTATTTGAAGAGGGATTTTTTGGCGGTGTTTTGTTTGTGGAGAGTAAATTTGGTGGGGCACAGTTTATTGAATTAAACTGGCCCCCGGGCCGTTTCCCGATTGTTCCTTCAGATAATTCCTTTTAGAGAAACAATCCTCCTCCACATGCCCCGTCCTAGAACACCACTTGCATTTTATTCTGGGCTTTTGTGATGTTACTCGTGTAACACGTATTTGTGAACGTTGGCAACTGTTTTGATTATGCCCATAATCTTCGCAAGAATCACAGTATGGTGTTCTTTTGCGAATTTGACACTCGGCATAAGTGTGATTTTGTTTTCCACAAAATCCACATTTTGTAACAGAATTTGCCGTTCTATTTACGTGTCTAGTACTTGGATGGGGGGAGTCTAGATTTACCTGATTATTTGATTGATGTAATGGAATGTTGGATGGTTGGAAGTGATTATGATATTGTGGTGTGTATGAGTTTTGAAGACTATGTATATTTGTATGTGGGTATGTTGGCTGCGGTGGAAGTTGTTGAGGCCAGGTGGGTGGGTACGCACATGGTGAGATAGCACTGAACACATTTGATTGAACTCCCCAGTTGTTTTGAGTTCCCATTAAAAGGGATGTTCTCTGCGCCAAATCAGCCAACTTTGACAAGTCAGTTTCAGCGGTGGTCAGCATAAACTGACGCAAAGCAGGATCATACAATCCCATTTTGAAAACCTTAACTAAACTATTATTGAGTTCAGCCACCAACGCTATTGATTGAGCTTCACTGTAACGTGAATCAATAATCTCTTTCGCTTTCATTTTCAGCGTGAGTAAGCGTCGAGCGAATGACTGGAAATCTTCATTCATCATTTGGTGTGATTGATTAATTTCAAGCATCACACTGTCGAGAGTTATAATTGCCAGATACGCTGTTTTTATAACTGACTCCAGTTCTGCTAAGGTTTTGGGAGGATTAGATCTAATTAGTTCAAATGCATCCCCCGTTAGCCTTGTGGAAATGCAGGCCACATACAAATCTTCAGCTTCACCTGCCTCTAGGCATTTCAACCCTAAATGGCAAGCGTTTATAAATTCGTATACTTTGCTTGACAAGTCCGGTGTCCTTTGCCCTGAAAATAGGGGTATGACACGGGAAACAATCTTTGTCACCTTTTCGTATGACATGTTGTATTTTTGAGTTCTAATTGGTTGTACCTCCACCAATTCTTGTCTTAAGTTAATATGTGGATTTTGAGATGTCTCCACTAATTCTTGTCCTAAATTAATATGGTGTTCGATACCTGTGACAGGAGTCTGAACACCCTTATTTACAAGATTTTTAGTGACAGGGGTTTTTGGAGAGGATGTAAAAAACAGGGGTAAAAGATTTTTCGAAAAATCAGATGAAGCTGATTTTAAATTTTTTCTTTGCAACTCCTTTTGGGCTGACAAGCTTTTATTCAACTCACTTGTTAGTTGGTCAAGTTGTTCGTCAGCTTCGTCTGCTACTTGCAGGAGTTGCTTTTCAGCCTCCTTTCGCAATTTCTCGCTTTTTTCAACTTGCTTGACTAGCTGTTCTGTCTCTTTAGTGTGTCTATTTCTTATATTCTGTACGGCTTTAATATATTCCGTCAGAATCGCGTCTGTCGTTTCAATACGCTGAAATTGACCCCACTGAGAGCTAAGCTGAGACTTGACCAAATTAAAAACCTCGGGATTTAAAATATCCTTTAGTTCTGAAAGGAGTACCTCGTTGAGTTCTTTAAGTTGTCGCCGTTGCTCTTTTTTCTCTTTTTTAAGAGTTTCTAGTTCCTCTATTAAATCATTAAGTTGGGCCTCAATTTCTCTCTTGGCCATTAACTTTATTGATCTTTGCAAGGAATTTCGAGCTTCAACCCAAACTCAACCCAAAAACACAATCAAACTAGTCTTATTAATATTTAAAAAAAAAAAAAAAATAAATAAAGTTTCTTTAAAGAAGAGGAGAGGAGGATTGTGTTTTAAAGTCAATTATATGGAAAAAAATGTAAATTATTTTTAAAAAAAATGTGTAAATTATATTAAACTTAATTATATTTAAAAAAACATCAACACAATATAAACATCAAAATTCTTACCAGACCTTCTATTAGTTTTGATTGATCAACTACACTTTTTGTTTTCTTGTTGTTGTTCACTTTAAGATAAAATTAATTTATTTCACTTTCAAACTGTTATTTTTTTTTATCAATTCACTTTACTCGTATGTATGTATATGTATATTTTTTTTTTTTTTTTTACTATAAATTTTTTACTATATATTTATTTCACTTTACGAATTTTTTTTTTTGTAAAGATTCGCGTACCGGCTGCGCCAATGTTAAGTGTGCTCAAGTAATCAAAACCAAACAATCACGTTCGCGGTTACAATCAGACTCGCCTCTGGTTCTGGCGACCTACCTGGAACTTCTTGGTTTAACTTCCAAAATGCATTACTCAGCTTTGACCTACTGAGTTGCATTCTGGAAGTTGACTTGTCCCACTAAGCCATTGCGTCACAATAAGTGTGAAACCAAAACTGTCACTATGCATAATATTTAATTGTTATGCATTCTGACTCAGTGGGTTAGGAGGTGAGACATTTAAAGTTAATAAATATACGTATGTATAACACAACTCTTTTTACTTTCTTAATGAATTCGAAATATAAAATGGTTTTATTTTCCTTTTAATCTGTCAGTTTGCCGAATTAAGTACAAGAAATCTGTTGCGTACACTTTAGTATATATAAAATCAAAATAAATTTTCCGTACTCAAACTATGAAAAACTATTTATGCTTCCGGATAAGCAGAGAACGTTTGAAAAGTTGAGCATATTTCGGAAGAATAATTAGGCCATGAGCGCAATAGTAATCTAGCTGCACTTTTCATTATTTTGAGAAGACCAAAAATAAGAGATAGGTAGTTTTCAAGTACTTGTAATTTTAAAATAAAGAAACATTGTTTTGAATTTAAATTGCAATATTTTTTTTTTTTTTTTTTTTTATTATCCGATGGAAATCTTCAAAAGACACTCGGTAAGAATCGGTACCAAGTAGTGTGGGACTCTTACCGCACTAAAACCACCGGTGAATCAGGACCAATCTATGAAAGATCGACAAATGATTTTTTTTTCTTAATTTATAAGTCGCATTGTGGGAAGTTTAAGTTATAACACTTTCCATAGCTTTTAGACCATCAGCTCATGAGGCTTGGTTCTTCTTAATCTCCGAACATTGTCTCGTACATTTAAGACGGTCTCCATTTCGGAGTTGGTATGACTTTGCAGTCGCTGATTGTGTGATACAGCGTGTTTTTTAACCACTTCTGTAACCATTTCAATTTGAAGGTCACGATGTAGATCGCTATTTCTTATATACCAAGGGGCATTTATTATTCCGCGAAGGACCTTGCTTTGGAATTTTTGGATGGGTTCAGCATTTGTTTTCTTTGTACAGCCCCATAGTTGGATGCCATATGTCCAAACGGGTTTCAGTACTTGCTTATATAACATTAGTTTGTTCTGGATAGATAGGTCAGAGTTCTTTCCTAGTAACCAGTACATTTTTCTGTACTTCAAGTTTAGTTCGTCTTTTTTCTTTTTGATGTGCTCTTTCCATTTAAGCTTTGCATCCAAAGTCATTCCAAGGTATTTGGCAGTATTGGAGTAAGGTACTGTTGTACTGTTTATAAGAATTGGAACATTGTTTATTTTTTTGTTTGTAAAGTTTATATGCGTCGATTTTGTTTCATTTAGTTTGATTCGCCATTTTTGCGTCCAATCACTAACTTTATCGACTGCATTTTGCAGTTTTTGTGTAGCCTTCGTAACGGATTTATCTGGCACCAATATTGCAGTATCATCAGCAAAGGTGGCCATGATAGCGTTGATGTCCGCTGGAATATCCCTTGTATATAACAGATACAGGGTTGGTCCTAGGACACTTCCTTGTGGTACACCGGCTTCAATTTTCTTTAGTTCCGAGTAATTTTGGTCGTACCGTACTCTAAAGAGTCGGTTCGTAACGTAGGATTTCAGTATTTCGTAGTACTGCCTGGGAAGATCCCCTTGCAGTTTGTACTCAAGTCCCAAGTGCCAAACCTTGTCAAAGGCTTGAGCAACATCTAAGAATATAGCCGAGCATACTTGTTTTTCTTCAAGTGCTTTTTCCACAACATCCGTAATCCGATGCACTTGGTCTATCGTGGAATGTTTATTTCTAAATCCAAACTGATGGCTCGGAATTAGTCTTCTTTCTTCTATTATTCTGCTTAGTCTTTTCAGAAGCAGTTTTTCGAAAACTTTTGCCATGATTGGTATAAGCGATATAGGTCTGTAAGATGTTACTTCTGTTGGTGGCTTACCTTGCTTAGGTATAACAATGACTTCTGCAATTTTCCAATGATGTGGCACATATCTTATTTATTATAAATTGGAGTTTTTTGAAGGCTGTCGAAGGCATTTCTTTCAAAACCTGAGCAGTTATTAGATCGTACCCTGGTGATTTTTTGTTAGACAACTTATGTTGACACATACTTCTTACTTCTTTGAGCGTGACAAAAGGGATTTCACATTCGTCGTTTCTATCAACAAACTGTAATGGATCTGTAGCTGTGCTTGCTGGAAATGGCTTAAAAACATTCGCGAGATGTTCAGCGAAGAGATCAGCCTTTTGTTTTGGGTTTCCGATCCATTTACCATCTTGAGATTTTACTGGCGGGTTTTGTGCCTGTGGTCTTTTTTGGCGCTTAGCTGCTTTCCATAAGGAGTATTCCGTAGAAGCATCCGCCGTCAGACTATTCAGGAATCTACTAAGTGAATCACTTTTAAATTCCCAGATTCTTTTCTTAAGTTCATTGTTAAGACGGTTAAAAACTGCCTTATCACCTGGAAATCTCGTAGCTTGCCATTTTCTTCGAGCTCTTCTTTTCTCCAAGATCAGCTCCTTTATTTCGACAGGATATTTTATTTCTTTTTCTCTTGAGTTCGAAATTGTTGGAGTACTTTCTTCTGCAGCCTGTTGCACATCAGCAATAAATTGTTCTACTTCATGATTGCATTATTGCAATATGATCGAAAAATAAATGATTTTTGATTTTTTATTCATGATCCTTCAAAATCTTCTTATAAATGATCAGATAAGGCTACTCTTCCTTTAAATGCAGAAATACTGTTTAATATCTACAAGTTCAAATTCCATAATGAACTCAATTTCAATAAAATTGCACTCATTGCCTCAAATGCACCTATATTTCAAAACCATAACCATCCATTAGAGCTTCAAAATTAATTTTTGCGTACGAAATAAGTATTGAGCCTTGTTTAGCGGAAACTTAAATATTCAACAAAAACTGTTGGAACTGCAATATCGGGGTTTGCCCAACAAGTGAGCATTAAATTTGTTATGTTATGTTTTTTTGTAAATATTATCTACTAACAAGGTTGGGTCAAGAAGTCCCTGAAAATTAAAATGGCAGGCTTTTTAAAGGAAGGCTTTTTAAAAAAAAAAACTTTTTTTCTCTCATATTCTTCTTTTAGCTCAATACACTTCATCCAACGCGTTTTTGTAATTTTTATTCCCTCCAAAAAGTTGTTTTTTTTTCGAAAGCCTCAAAATATGCACTTGTTTCTTGAATAACCTCCGTATTTAAGCCAAATTTTTGTCCACATTTCTTCATATTGAGAAATAAGAGATAGTCGCAGGGGTCCAAACCCGGGGAATTAGCTGGATGGGATCGTAACTCGTATCTTAATTCATGCAATTTTGCCATTGTGACTGCGGACTTGTGCGCAAAGGCTCTATGTTGTTGAAAAAGTTAATTTTTCAGTTTTTTTCGTAAATTTATTGGGCGCCAAACCGTGTTGGCCCGGGGCACCGAATCTTTAAATACGCCACTGACTGTGTGTGTTGTCAAATTTTGTATTCCTACGATTTACGATAATAGGTATATATTGTTATGGATGTGAAGCATTAAAAACTATTTTGATAATAATTTATTCTGTCCATGTACCTATACCTTCCATTGCATAGGTACCATCAAGATTAGTTTGAAAATCGTAATCAAAATTGACAAATCGTGGGATCGGCCAGAAAACTTAGGTAAGCCCTGGGTAGTAGAGATAACTCATTTTTAATAATAATTAGCATTTAATTTTCAAGTCAATGTCATTAAATACTCGTAAATATTAAAAAAGAAAAATTTCACTTTAAAATTACTCACCAAAAATTTGGTCTTAAACCTTCACAGCAGCCACAAACCAACTTACAAATATTTATATAACAATACATATCTACATATCAATATTAATTTTTGTCAAACATTTAACTTACTCTTCGTTTACTTTTCACATTTTCCACTTGACGAGGTGTATACTCTCCAATTGCCTGTGATCCCCATAGCTCAATGCCAACCCTAGCATATGTAACTGTCATAGATATAATTGGCAAGAAATATGTCAGGATTGTAAAAACAATATTATATCTGAAAATAAAATACCAATATTGTTGTTTTAAAAATGTTGTAGTTAATGAAGAGATACAATTTTTTAAGTTTTTAAATAACTTTAAATTAAAATTGCATTTATCATAAAATTATATTAAACAAAGTTATATGTATGTATATAGTTAAAATAATTTTCACACTGCCACAAAACTTGGCTGAAAATAAAGATTTTCAAAAAATTAGTTCAGTTAGTGACAATAATTGTTTTTTTTTTGCTTCGTGTAGAGAAAAACTATAGAAAAATCCAAAAAACTAAGTTCTAACCATCCTTTAGTCCTTGGGTCCGTATGCAGATAATATCAATAACACTTAAATAAGTTCATCTTTAATCAACACACAGAAAGAATTGAAAAATCATCAATTGCGTAATTTCCAGTTGGAATTTGCAAATACATTTTATTCGTAAATCACGGCATTTCGACCCCAAAAATTGGTTATTTAACATTCAAAACGTAACAATTTACAAAATTTGTCTCTTCGTTATTTGGAATTAAAATCCATGATTCAAGCTTGTACCTATATAGTCCAGTCAATTTGTGCTCAAAAAGGCTCTTAAAGAGCAAATTATGGGGAAGTTTTGACTTTGCTCCTCCTTTGTATTCGAAGTGAAATGTTCATGCTTTAGAATGACTTTAAACAATTTTTCGAAAAAAATACCGCGACCAAAAATATAACCTCAAATTTGCACAAAAAATGCATGTTTTGTATATCTTTAGATTCGAATATCAATAAAACGTGACACGCTAGAGCAATTTCAAGACCAGATTCAAACTTAGCGTATCAAAGACCATCAGAAAAGTATATCTTGGTTCATTTTCACATAAGGTATTTACTTAGTGCTTTGGAGTGCATTTTTGAAAACAGTAAAAATACGTCAATTTCCAACTAGCGCTTGAGTCCAAATGGATTGTCGCAGAAAAAAACCTTAAACAGATGGTGGTACTTTGATGTTATTTTCGAATAACTGGTAGTTTTCGAGCCATTCGTGCCAAACTCCGAGGAAATGCATTTTTGCATCATTTTTTGCATTATTTTCGAGCCTCAGATTCGGAATCCGCACCCCTAAAACATAAATAAGGGGCAAAATCAAAACTACCCCACAATTTGCATAATAAAAATACAATATGACTGGACTCCTATTGTTCATAGTAAAACTTAACTTTTTTGGTGTAATTTAGTCTCCAAAATAATAATTTTACTAGCAATCCTGCTAATATGTTTAAAAATATTGATTTGCAGTAAAAATTTAGAAATTTAAATCATCGATTTATAAATCACCAAATATTTTGTTTCCAAAGCACGTATTTTCTGTCGCAATTTTCAATTGCAAATCACAACAAAAAATTCCTAAATCACGACTTTCTTGTCACAGTTTACTTTTCGAAGAGACAAAGAATCACATAGTTTTTTGGTTAATATAACCTTTTTACAAAATTTATTTCAAATAAATATTTTAAAATAAATGACTAGCGAGGCTATAGCGAGACCAAATCGAGATGCCACCAAAACATGCTTAATGCCAAAAACTATGCTTGGATGTTACGGTGAGACAAAAGCGAAGCCGTAGCAAGAAAACCACAACACAAACCCCAGTGTAGATGGACAGTTCGACTCCAGAGGGAGGCAAACTTAACCATGGCACACTGTGGAACACAACGGTAATTCTTCAGCGAGATGGCACCAAGACAACATCGTCGTCTGAATCAACATCATACTTATATCTTCATGACGATTTAAGTCTAGTCTACTGAGTTCAGATTCTGAGAAGAACGGAAATATTTCTTTTAGCACCACTTTTATAAAAAACTTTTTTTTTTGCGAAATTACCATTTTTATTTATATTCTATGGAAATGGTTTTAGGTTAATCTTTTCCCTTTACTTTCTTCAAAATAAGTCTGCAGATAAGAGTAAGTCTTGAAGTTAAATGTTTAAGTACCATTGTAGGCAGATAATACCTAATTGGGCATGTAAAGGGTGTTTTTTTCTTGTAGAGGTATAGTACTTTGAAATGGAATAAAACAAAAATGATTTTCTTAAATTGGCATGAAATTTGCTTTATTCGAAAGATAAATCTTCAGGCATTTTAGTTTATAATTTCTGGGATATGACCGCCACGGCTAGTTCGGACGTAGTCTAATCTGGAGGTCCAATTTACGATGACTTTTTCCAACATTTGTGGCCGTATATCGGCAATAACGTGGCGAATGTTGTCCTCCAAGTGGTCAATCGTTTTAGACTTATCGGCATAGACTTACGACTTCCTCACATAAAAGACTCAAGCGGCGTGTCAAGAGCATTTGTCAACACGAGTGTGACATGTTGCGCCGTCTTGTTGAAACCACAGCTCCTGTACATCATGGTTGTTCAATTGATGAACAAAACAGTTAGTAATCATGTCTCTATAGCGGTCACCATTGACTGAAACGTTCTGGCCAGCATTTTTTTCAAAAAAGTATGGACCAATTATTCCACCAACGCGAAAAGGACACCAAACAGTCAGGTTTAGAGGATTATCACCACTCCAAATACAGCAGTTTAACTTATTGACGTATCCATTCAATCAAAAGTGAGCTTCATAGCTAAACAACATTCACGTGATACGTACTTTGAACAGAACCATGAAACAATTTAAAAGTGTTGTTCAGGCGTCAGTCTATTCATGTTGAAATGTTAAGCCAACCTAAAATTAAATTACTTCACAGCTGACAAAATGGTCGCCACATAAAATAGTGTTGCCAACAACTTAAAGTTCTATACCTCTAAAAAAAACACCCTTTATATTATTGCAAACAGAAGAAGAAATATTTTGGCTTTATCTGGAAGCATATATTGATTGCGTCCTTTAATATACAACAGAAATTTGATAAGGACTTCATCGTTGCAAAACTTTCTATTATCGAATAGTAAAATCAATCAAGCACTCAGACAGCAACGATGTCAAAGAAGCTGGTTTTTCTAACGCAGCACACGTTTCCTTAATATTTGAGTGGCTATTCTTCCAGAAAATATCATAAGTAAAAGCTTTTATTAATGGGAATTTCCAAATCTATTTCTCCTTTAACTGCATGTACATATGTATACGAAGTTAAGTCAGTAAGAAACTTTTGGAAATTTTGGATAAACAAGGATACTTTCATTAGTTGTTTATTAGTAAGGAATTAGTTACGTAAAACAGCATAATTGCTTCTTTGTTTTGTGAGAAAATAAGTGTCCTGCTCACTGCATACATGAGTTTAGCAGGATACCTTTCTCAAAAATGCAAACAAACGATCCAAAGAGAACTTATTTTGAAGAACTAATTAATTGTAAATTAGTTATGCAAAAAAATTTATTAATGTGTTCTTAAAAACAATTGATTGATGATCTTCATTTTTGAGAAAGATGTCCTGCTAGGTGCATATGAAGTAATCAGAACACCTACATTTTCGCAAACCAAACAAAAAAAATTAGGTAATTTTGTTTTTGCGTAACTATGAAGTTTGGAATTTATAAGCAACTGATAATTCTAAATTTCCTAAAGTTGCAGTTTGTTTCATGTAGATGCAACTTACTTACAACTACAAAAGTTAATCACAAGATATTTGATATTTTTTCGGGTCTTCCGTGGAGCACTTGGATATTCTTCGCGGATTACTTATTGCACACTTTCGGAAACCCAGCTCTATAGTCTACAGTGTGGCTCAACCAGACATGTAAGCTTTCAAGTACAATTACCAGTCAAGTACCCAGTACCTAGTACTTTTACTTAAAAAAAAACAAGTACCATGTACTTGGTACTTGAAAACACCAAGTACAAGTACTTTGTTCCAAGTACTTGAACTTGTTACTTTAATACTGCCAAGAACATTTTCAACTTCTTTTAAGTACAAGTCCATTGAGCTATCGAAAAATGACGATTTCAACCCAAAAACACGGATCATGACGGCTGATGGCTTTTCGTTGTCTTGACTTCATCTCGCTAAAGTTTCGCAATGGTTGTCATTTTTCGATTGTACTTGAAAGGAACTTGAAATTGACTTGTACATATGAACTTGAAATGGGCTTGTGCTTCAAAAGTATTTGAAATGGACTTGTACTTGAAAATGTACTGGGCTGTATTAAAGTACCAAGTACATGTACTTGGAACAAAGTACTTGACAAAGTACTTGTACTCTTGTTGTTTTGTAAGTACCAAGTACATGTTACTTGTTTCTTTTCAAGTCCAAGTAAAAGGTACTGGGTACTCACAAAGTTCTTAAGTACAAATGTACTTAAGTACATTACAACTCTGGTCTCAACATAGCCGGAAAAAAATCTTAATTTCTTCGTTTTTTTTTAATAAAAAAAAAGGATTAAAAATTGATGACTAATAACATTTCTCCATGACCATAGCATTTCTTCCAAAGTGATTTGATTAGCATGCGAGTATGTTTGTTTATTTAAAATAAATTCAACTCACATGTATTCTAGTGTTGAATGATTCGTTAATCCATCTGGCCATTCTGCATAGCAAACAGTTCGTTCTCCATCTTTTGATGAAACATAAGAATCTGTTGTGAAAAATAGTACATTGGGACATGATATCACAATGGAACTTATCCAAATCGAGCCTGCTATTGTTAAGGTACATCGTTTGCCCATTCGTGGTCTTAATGGCTTCATAATGGCAACATACCTAGAATGAAAAAAAAGAATGCGATTAATAAAAAATATACAAAGTCCTATAATAATATAGATATATGATTTTGAACTAAGAACTTTTAACATAAAAAAGATGACCATTAAATGAACATAAATAATAGATAATTTGTTTTATTACGTACAAATAAAATATTATCTTCATTATGAAATGAAATATATTATATTAAGATATTATGAAAATTTAGCGAAGACGCGATGGCAGAATTGAATAAATTTATTTTCAATACGAATTATGGCACGCAAAATGGCAGCAAAAGAATAACCTCCATTCAACTTTTGCGGCAGTAAACTCTACGCGGTGTTTAATTCTCCCTAAAAATTTCGCTTTTATAAGAACTCAACGAACCTATCATGTGCTGCCATTGTGAATAGAGACCCAAAGAACGAGTATGTGAATATGTTTAGGTATTGAAAAGAATATACATAAATACGAGAAGCTGAAAATACTTTGTTTTAGCAAAACAATCAAATGGATTAAATTAAGACGTCAAGAGATAATAAAAGAACGTGAGGAAGATAATCAGAAACAAGACGGAACCCTGGGGTATACCATTATTTATTTTGTGAATTTAAGTCTTGTCAATATAAATTTCATTAAACTGTTGAAAAGCCTCCCATACACACAGTACATACCTACCTTTACCTACACTGTCAACTTATTTTAACTAAAACTTTTTTGATGCTATTGAAGCCCTACACTGACCTAATATAACAAACTATTGTTCGTTATTTTGGAAGCCTCCACTGAACTCTCAGATAATTTAACAGAAATCTTCGTTATTACTTTATATTCCACGAAAAGCTATTGGAAATATTGAGTTGTATATTGCTTATAACAAATGATCTCACTACTCACTAAATTTTAAGGTGAAAATTAGTTTCATCGTTTCAAATGATTTTATTTAAAAAATCAGAAACAAACTTTCAATATTTATGAAAAATAATTCAAAAATGAAAAAACATTGTTTTCTCGGGTACGTATAATGCTCCATTTTTACTTAGCCCAACTCAAACTGTCACCTGTCAAATTATTTTACTTGGGTTGCCATATTTGCCAACCCCTAATATACTTTACAAGAATACAAATTAAAATCTTGCCTTTATTTTGGGATAACCTTTATTTAAGGTTTTAAATCATTTTATTATGTTAACAATTTTAAATAATCCTATATCACCTTTCATATTATTTACACATCAAAAAATTAAAAACAGTCTTGTTTACACATCAAAAAATTGAATCTATTATAACGCTGCAGTATAAGGGTCACTTTCTAAATTCATTAGACCGGAAAAGAAGATCTATTCTACTATGAGAAGAATATTTAAATTCATATTTTAAACACCCACATATTTCAACTTAAATAATTTAAACAAAATCTGGTTAAGTTATTGTCCTTTTACTTGAAGTTGCTTATCCCGTTCCCGATCAATGAAGGGTCGCCACTTGACTTCATAGATTTACTATACAAGCTAATAAGGTTTGTACGCATAATATTTATGGAATATAAATTGTAAAGAATGGGTATATCTAAAGAACACTATCCTCTTTTTTATTAATCTAATACAAAATTAAATCCTCAACTGGGTCACACGTTCTTGCTCAAATATTCAAGAAGCTTAAAGTTTTAAAAATTGTAAGGGTTTTTCAACAGGGACGCTACAAAAGTAGAGCGACAGGGACAGCAAACGACGCCATATTTCTTGCCGCTCTTTTGACATTTCTCTTCAATAAGGTTTGCCATTTCATGATAGAAAGATATACGAGCCAACAATGAGTCGAAATTATTAAAATTTACTACCGAAATTCGGAGTCAGTGGCCTCAAGGTTAAGAGCGCTACGTCCAATTTATGGCCGTCATAATCTTCCTAGCAGATCAACAATTGAGCGTCTAGTGGAAAAATTTTAATCCACAGGCACAGTACAATATGTTCCCGTGCCAGTGAAACAAAGAAATGCCCGTAGTGTCGAGAATATTGCTGCCGCTGAGGCTTCAGTTGCAGAAAGCCCAAATGTGTCTCTCAAACGTCGTTCTCAAGCGTTGGGCATTTCTGTGACGTCGTTGTGGCAAATTTTGCAAAAAGATCTTGGCCTACATCCTTACAAGATTAAATTGACGCAAGAACTGAAGCCGCTTGACCACCAGAAGCGTCGTATGTTCGTGAATTGGGCTGAGCAACAACTTGAAAATGATTCGGATTTCCATCGAAAAATCATCTTCAGCGATGAGGCTCATTCCTGGCTGAATGGCTTCGTCAATAAACAAAATATGTGGTATTGGTCAGGCAGCAGGGCACATGTACTCCATCAGTCATCATTGCATCCCGAAAAAATTACGGTTTGGTGTGGTTTATGGGCCGGTGGCGTCATTGGGCCGTACTTCTTCCGTGATGATCAAGACCGGCACGTTACTGTGAATGGGGATCGCTACCGTTCAATGATAACCGAATATTTTTGGCTCCAATTGGATGATATGGACTTGGAGGACATATTGTTCCAATAGGACGGCACCACAAGCCACACAGCGAATGTCACAATCAATTTATTGGAAACCAAGTTTGGAGAACGTGTTATCTCACGAAATGGTCCAGTCGCTTGGCCACCTCAGTTGTGCGATTTGACGCCGTTAGACTATTTCCTGTGGGGTTACGTCAAGTCTATGGTATATGCCAACAAGCCAGCGACGATTGATGAACTTCGTACGAATATCTCACGTGAAATTGCAGCAGTATCGGCCGATTTATGCTTGAAAACCGTCGAAAATTGGGTTCAGCGTCTGGACTTCTGCAAGCGTGCCCGTGGTGGCCATGCAAAAGAAATCGAGTTCCATACATAATGGCATCGAACGTACTTTCACAGGAATAAAGAATTTCATTGATATCCAAAACCGTTTTTGTTTTATTTAAAAAAAAACTTTTGTAGCGCTCTTATTGAAAAACCCGATATTTCTAAAATCGTTGGAGTGGTAAGAAACCAAGATCATTTTTATTTATAAAATTGTTAAAACATATTTTAGGAAAAAAATTTTATTGCATATTTTTAAAACCTTAATATCATCATATAATAAAACGACAAACACGAATTTTGTGATACAAATTACGCGGTCTATAAAAATCCGAGGCATATAAATTATATATCGTTGGAACCAACAGCACATCCAGGATTTGGCTGTGGCAGGGGCCTGAGGCTCCTACATAAGACACTTCATATCTTTTCATAATCTTAATTTCCTTTTCCCAGAATGCAGGCCAGTCAGCAGTAAAACAAATTTTTCATGAACAAAATATTTGTAATGAAAAATTTTAGAAATACTAACTTCTTCCTAAGGCTTGCTGAGTACCTCATAATTCTCATAACCATACACTTCAAAGCTCGATGATTTTTATTTATTGTCGATGATTCAATTGCAAGGATTGATTCATCAATTATTGTATGTACATACATTCAATTTCCATACCATTTTTTTCGTTTCAACACTGAAACCCTTGAAAAATTAAAAAAAAAAAAACATAACGAGCTCAAATTTAATAAATAAAATAGTAAATTAATTGATTAAGCTCAATAAATTGTTTAACAATAGGTAGTAAAAAATAAAATAAAAATACTCGTAAAAATATTAATTACCAACCTGTCTATTGATATCGCCATGAGGGTGAACACAGAGGCACATATACTCAGCGTTGCAACAAACTGCGAGATCTTACAATATATCCTTCCAAATGGCCAATCGTTATCTAGCATATAGATGTAGTTGAATGTAACATTCAGCGATGATACCATGGCATCGGCTATTGAGAGATTTACTGAAATTAAATTAAAAAAAAAAAACATTTTATTTTAAAACAGTAAAAGGTTAATGAGCGAATATTGAATTTTTCACTGGAATTAATAAAATTTTATTATAATAATTTTTTTAATTGAATTTTTAACAGAGTTAAGAATCCATGCAAAAAATTGTTCACTTACCAGTGAAGGTGGCTTGGGGGATTTGCAAAAAAAATTAAAAACTCATAACAAACATTAAAGTTATATACGAATATTTGTCACGGGATATTTCTTTTCAAAACAAGTTAATAATACTGAAGGGATGTGCACTTTTGAAAAGTTAAAAATATAATTGTCTTAGATAGAAGAACTTTCTTCATTTATAAATTTGTGTGTGTCATTGAACAGTACTCTTAGGTGGCAGTTAAAGCTATATTATTGCAAAAGGAAAGGATTATAAAAAAAAGAGTAATTGAAAATTGCTTTCAGTAAAAAGACCAGCTGGTCATTGGAAGAAATACTGACGGATGAAAAGAGAAACAGAATCAAAAGTTAAACACAAAACTAATTAACTTTATTAAGTTTCATCTTTGTATCAAAAACTCATTTATTTTGTTTATTTAACTACATTTATCAAAACAAGGAGTCGAAAATATATTTCAATGATAGTTTTCAATTATAGCTTTATAATCAGTCACCTAATTCCTAACAAAGACCGATGCCAAACCGGTTTTCAAAGGCTTAAAGTTGGAAAAATTATTACCTGAAAATGAGTAATTGGAAAAATTAGGATCAATAGTATATAAATGGGGAAAATTAACTGCCTCCCAGCAGATGACCAGAAGTAGAGTGGGTGGGTGAAAATGTTGGATGGGGGTGTAAAATAGAAGGGTTCTGGCAAAAGTAGGTCCAGGAAAAAGTTGTAGAAATTCAAGAGGCCTGCAACTTTTACTGGAGTAATTTTTCACATAACCCCAAAAATATTGAGAAAAATACCAAAAATCTAACTTTTTGTTTTTTTTTATCTTCGACAAAGATAGTCCGATTTTGTTGAAATTTGGTAGAACCATACGTTATTGTGTTTCAATTTCAAGCAAGCTGTAATTTTTTTGAATCAAAATGCATGTTTTTGGATTTTTTTTTGTAAATTTAAGTTGAAAAAATAGACTAAATTTAAGCCCAAATTTTTCTGATTTTTTGAAAAATTTAGGACGGCATTCAATTTGTTAAAACCTCTTCTTTAAGACGGTGTAATAGAAACACACTATTATTATGAAAAAAACATAGTAGTGCATTGATTTCACTTGTTTCAAGAACTGGCTAATAGACCAGAGTATTGGCTTTAAAAAAAGGTTAAATACTTATTTGTAAAAACTACTCTTGTTCTTAAATATTTTTTTTCAATTTGTAAATAGTACGTTTTTTATGAAATTGCCTCTCTCGCCCGAACGGGGGAAGATAAGCCCCCCTTCCGATGGTAAGAAATGTTTGTATTAAACTAAGAAATGTTTGTATTAAACTTTTCTATAAAAAAACCGCTTTCCACTTCCCCCCTTTTTAGGGTTTTTCAAATGGTTTAGCAGAGTCACGGCCCCCGGCAAATGGTCTTGGACAAGCGTTTTTTTTATCAGGGGAGTATTGTCTTGGGATGAGCAAAAAACCATTATCCCTTCAGATGAGTTTTTAGGATTTTTTCAAACGGTCTGGCAGAGTAACGGCCTCCACCAAATGGTCTTGAACACATATTTTTGTAATCAGGGAACATTGTGTAGAGGCGTGTAAACAAAAATTTGGGTTCATATAATTATCCCCAAAGTTGGTTTGTTTGCTTTTTTGACGTACTATTACTCACTAAAGCCGCGACCAGAGACTGCAGGACTTTCATTTCTTTCATAAAAGCCTAGTACGCAGATCGAGACAAAATTTATCTCCCATATAAAATCTTTCCCAGGACAAATTTTATCTCGGATTTCCCCAGCGCGAAAATTGACGTTCGTAGCCGCTGTATATGAAAAGGCAAAAGTAAGTCTCCACTAAATTCTGCGCGGAAAAAGACGCTTGATGCATTTTTTTTTTAGACAAATTGTGACGTTTTATGTTTATTTCGTTTTTTGTAATCTTTAATCTTGTCCCTGTTTCATACTTTTCATTACTAAGACGTTTTGAGGACGTAAGACTGAAATAAAATATAAAATGCGTAAGGAAAATGATGACATCAGAATTGAGAATACAAAATTAACAACTGTTTTAGATCAGTCAGTGACGTTGCTAATAGGAAAGGGTACAAAAAGGCCACATACAGGTTCCGAAAATATTTTCTTCTACTCAAAATTTAAATTTATTTCTAAATCGAGCTAAGCCGAGTTGGAATCAGCAAACTGATCTGGCAAAAATCAACTGGATTTCTAGAGCAGTAGAAAGCTCTAAACATTTATAATTTTGGCAGGATTTCTTATCCACCGGCATCACATCCATCATTCAATAGAATTTTATAATTGGAAGCTTCACAGATAGAGAAAGATCTATTTGACGGAATATATTCATTTTATTCAAATGTCTATCAATTGCCCTAAAATCACCTTTTACGGAACTTCAAAAATTTCGAAATTTTTAGAGGTTTTTTAAACCAACTACATCGTAGCCATTATTTAATGGAATTTGACAGTCAATGACTTGACAAATGAGGGGCAAATTATGTTGTGATAAAAAAAGTTCAATTTAATCCAAATTTCAACCAATTGCTCAGAAAATCACTTTTTTGCAGAGAAGTAAGAAATCAAAAAAAAAAATTGTTTTTTAATCCATTGACATCGTAGCCAGCTGTCCAATTAATCTGACAGTTGATAGCTTGAAAGCTAGAGGACAAACTATATTCTTACGAAAAAAGTTTGTTTTGGTCCAAATGTCAACCAATTGCCCTAAAATCGCCTTCTCTAGAATAACAATAAGAATTTCCTACTTTTTAGAGGTATTTTCATCCATTCACATTATATAATTCCCCAACAACGCAGGTGCTCAGTTTATTTTGCTTGCAAATGCTTTGAAAGAATTTGACTTTTGCATATAAAATTTTCAGATTTGTGAATTGAAGGAAATCTTATAATTTTTTAAATTTCTAGCTACGCTACTGTTCTCATTTGACTTTTATTTTATGTCTACAAGTTCAGAATTTTTCTTGAGTAAAAAAAGTGTAGTACCTCGTGGCATCATGGTTAGTGCGTAGGACTTCGAGGTCACATTGCAAGAGCAATGTCCTCGTCTAACAGCTTAATTTTCGGGGCTTATTACCCCAACAACGAATACTACGAGAGTGTGCGTCTAAGCGGCTTTATTCCGCCCGATGCATTCCTCCACCTAGACAGTCGAGGGCTGATCCAGGATAGAGCGGCGGTTCCGCTAATCTACCACGTCGGCCGTAGAACTGTAGATCGGCGGCTCCTTTACAGTCGAGACGTCCTCGCACAAGACGGAGCTGAGCACCTTCGGTTCAGTAGGACTGTGTCCGAACGGGACCGAAGAGATAGGGTAAAGCAGGAGAACCAGTTCTGGTGGTTGAAAAACGAAGATGAAGTTCCTTCAGACATTTAATAGTTGACCTTGCTATTTTCTTTTGTATAGCCGACTTACATAGGTTTAGGTAGTTAGTTTTAAGTAGGGACAGTCAGGGTGGCACCAAAAAAAAAAAAAAAAATATATAAAACATACAAAAACACCAAAAAAATTATAAAATCAACAAAAATACAAAAAAATTATAAAAACCGGAAAATGCTTGCTGTGGCTGTTCTAGTTTGTAAGTAGTTTATAAGTAGGTTGTAATTAGTTTAAAATTAGTTGTAAGTAGTTTTAATTAGCTTTAATTTAGTTTTATGTAGCTTGTAAATTTTATATAAAACCAAAAAATAAAGACATAGATACCGAGTTTTTTTGTGAAATTCTTCTCGGTAAAAAATAAAACCGACCTGGATTTAGTATTAAGATAGTTCTTAGGCCGAAAGGCATTAGTATTAAGTTATTCTAGTTTAACTTAGAGCGCCCGACTGGGGCCAGTAAGTTAGTTTTAAGATATTGATAAGTAGGCTAGTTTTTATGAATTTTTGTCTAGCTTTAAGATAGTTCTAAGATAATTGAAAAATAAAAATGAATTTACAAAAAAAAAAAAAAAAAAAGTGCGTAGGACTGTCATGCCAAAAGTCTGGGTTCGATTCCCGGCCACTGCCACCTAAAAACAAAAATGTTTTTTTTCCGAGGTACTGCTTCTTGCGAGGGACTGACAAATCCTCCAAGAGTATACTTGTCATGAATAAGTGCTTCTCATCTAGCCGTTCGGACTCGGCAAAAAATTGTAGGTCCCCTCCATTCCTCGCAACAACACGCACACAGGAATGGTTGAGAGTTGTTAGTCACTAGGCCCTGGCTCTCCATGAGCTGTTGCGCCACTTAATTTATTTTTATTTTAAAAAAAAGTGTAGAGATAAAATTTGTCTTTGCTCGTTCTACGTACAAGGCTTTAAGCCTCAAAACAGCTTTCGTCTAAAGTGCATCATTTTTGGTAAACTTTTACACCCAAAAATTTGATGTTGGCTCTTAGACTAGAAACGAAGAGTGAATTGGAACACTTATCTCAAGTTTAAATCACATATTACCTGGCTATTTGAGGGAGAGGAAATGCAGTAAACAAAAAGAGTTTTTTTTCTTTCGATTAGGATAAATAACTTGAGTATAGCTTAATAGCCCAGGAAAATTAGAGTTTCACTTCGAAAAAATTTCGACAAAGCTGAATTTTGATGAAGAGCTTTGTTTTGACGATTTAAGTTTTTCCTAAAAAGTTCCTTGAAGGGTTAAGATTTAGTTTTTTCTTAATTTCTTGAAAACTTTTTTTTTGGAAAAAATTTAAGGCACAAATATTGTAGCTTACTACAAAAGAAATTTTCTTACAAGCAACAGATTCCGAGAAAATCATGCAAGAACTTAAGGTACCAGTTATAGCTATCATTGAAACTCATCATTGAAAATTTTAATGGTTGATTTTGAGACATTTAGAAAGTAAAATCATTTATTATTTTGATGAACAAATGAGGTTCAAGACCTAATTAATATTTCTAGCCAAAAAATTATTCAAATAGGCCCAACTTGTGACATAAAAAGACTTTATTTATTTCAATGAATGAACTACCTTGCCAAAGTTGGGCCTATTTGAATAATCTTTTGGCTAGAAATATTAATTAGGTCTTGAACTTTATTTGTTCATCAAAATAATAAATGATTTTACTTTCTAAATGTCTCAAAATCAATCATTAAAATTTTCAATGATGAGTTTCAATGATAGCTATAACTGGCACATAACGGTGGAGTAAATTTTGTCAAGAAATTTATTAAGATTTCATTATTATGATTTGAGTTTGCCTACATCTCGTCTTTATAAAACCAAGTATTTGGGATGCGCGGGGTAAGGGAAATACCGCCATCTTGAAAAAGAAAGTGATTTGGTTTTTGTTCAACAACTCGATAAAATTTCTTTTACAGCATAATCATAAAACAGTAATATTTAGAGAATACAATTGTCTAAAAAATTAGCTATTGACGACTTCTGTAACTTTATTAATCTTGAAGTTATAGCGTATCAAAGTAAGCCTTTTTATTTCGTACTGTACATGGACAAATAAGGGGTTTTTGTTAATATTTAAGCAGATATATTTTTTTTTTTTCAAAAAAACTTTTGAGTTTTTATTAAGGCTTATAAAATTTTGTACAAAAAAGATTAAAACACTTTTTTTTCGTAGGAGCAATAGATTTTGAGAAAAACGTGCACAAACGCGCTCATTAATATTCCCTTCTAAAATCCAAAAACGCCTTGTTTTATTTGGTTCACATTATCAAGGGACTACTGTCCTATGAATACACAAAAATCAATGCTCCAAAGCACCACTGATCATAAGCCCTATTTTTGCTGATTTCCCAAATCTTTCCGAAGGGATCTTATTCTGTTTGCACGTGGTTTAGTTTTTACATTTAGGCTAGAAACGCACTTGCGATTTTCTGTCGTGCAATCATTTAGTTGCAAAAAAATAGAACACATGAGGGTAATTGAGAATGAACGCACATGATACCAAGAAATCATACAGGGCTGAGAAAACATTTTTTAGGCGCAACGACAAAAAATCGCAAGTGCGGTCCTAGCCTTAAAATATATTTACCTTCTTAGATGAAAAAAATACCCCAAACATTTTGGTATATTTTCGAGTTTTGTGCTACTTGAGACCCCAATTTTATTGAAGTTTAAATAATTTGAGGGAACTTGGTTTCAAAAAAAAAAAAATCACTATCCCCTATAAAATAAATTTCAAATTGCAGAAAAAAACAAAATATTTTGGCCTTAGGCTTTTGACAAATAATGTGGCCTAGAAGATTCCATTTGATATATTTACATACACACGAACAGCGGTCGGTAGTAATTTTTATTTTCAAAGTTTGTTGATTTTCAAATAAACTTACTCGTAGTTTAGTGTTGTAATAAAAAAATAAACAAACATCTAAAGGAATGCATGTACCTAGTAGCTATTGTGAATCTCACTAAAAAGATATTTAATCATTCACAAGTGCTAAAATATACCCAGATACCTGCCTACATCCATACATATACCAACAAGGATATTATTTTGTTAGGGAGCAGAGAGCACTCAACGTTCACATTCTATTCCGGTTTCGTTTCGTTTTCATACATGTACCCTAAGGTTTTATCAAGGATTAAGGCTCATATGTAAGTAACTTCCTTTTTTATTTGCTTTCAAAGTGATACACAATGTGAACGTTCATATAATGTATTTTTATTAGGGTGTTCCATATTTTTAAAATTTCATGTTTCGAAATAAAAACTAAAAAAAAATATTCTCTAAGTCTATCTCTATCTTAACCCAAGTTGACTTAATTTTCTAACTTAATTAAGTCAGCATGGATAAGGATTAAGATAGAGATTTGAAACTTGGAGAACATTTTGTTCAATTCATAGTAACAGTAGTACTTCGTAGCATAATGGTTAGAGCGTTGAACTATCATACCAAAGGTCTCGGTTAGACTCCAAGCCGCTACTATACATAAAAAACACAGAAATGTTTTTACCGAGGTACAGCCTCTTGCTAGGAGCTGAAAAAAATCCTAATAGAGTATACTTGTCATGAAAAAGTGCTCCTCATCTAGCCGTTCGGACTCGGCAAAAAGTTGTAGGCCCTCACTATTCCTTCCAACAACACGCACGCAGTAGGCTATTGATTTTGTCATTTAAAAAGGAACCAAGACGTTTATAGATTTTAATAATGTTGAAAATCTTTTTCCTAGGCAACAAAATTTATCATCAAAGTTGATCATTAAATTTTTTTTTGAAATTTTATAGTTACCTAAATTTAAGAAAAATCATTGCAAAAAAAGTTTTTTTTACTTATTTGCCTATAACTTTCTTGCCTGCCAAGATTGGCATAGGCATTGCCTCATATAAAAGAAAGATGATTTAATTTTCTTAAAAATGACATATTCAGAAAGCGTTTTCGATAAAAATCGACAGAGAAATGGCCACTCAAACTATGCTGATTTCAGGATTTAAAAGTATTTTATTTTTATTATTTTATTTTGAGAAATTTCTAAGATGATATGCTTAAACTGAGTGTATGATTCATTCTTGACCATTAAAGTAGAAAATAATTGAGACATTTAATTTTTTTCGCAGTTTAGGAGTTGCCATCTTATTTTTCCAAATTTAGAGAAGTGCAAAATTCAACAAACGTGCTGTTACAAATCCGGTTTTTGAACATATGTTAGCTAAATAAACCTTCTTTGACCTGACGAAAATTGTGCCAGATGAGTTCGGTTGTCGAAACTGACTAATTTCTTATAATACTTGCTTTAAGAACTTTAAACTCGAAATTTTCACTTTCACAAGCACTTTCGGGCGAAAAACTCATCTGGCACTATTTTTTACATGTCCAGGAAGGAATAATTTGCTTACATATGTTCAAAAATAGTGTTTATAGGAGTAAATTTGTTGTTTTTGGCAATTATTTTAAATTAAAAAAAAAAATAGATGGCAACCCTTAAACTGCGTTAAAATTTCTCTATTATTTTTAACATTAACATACACTCAGTTTGAGCATATCATCTTACAAATTTCTCAAAATAGCCATAAATGCCATATATTTTACTTTAAAATCCTAAAATCAGCTTAGTTTGAGGGGCCATTTCCCGGACTATTTATATCCAAAACTTTTTCTGAATATGTCATTTTAAAGAAAATTAAATCATCTTTCTTTCATATGGAGCAATGCCTATACCTATCTTGGCAGGTACAAAAGTTATAGGCAAATAAGAAAAAAAAAAAAAACAAAACAATGTGTTTTATCACTTTTTTTTTGCTATGATTTTTTTTAAATTTAGGTAACTAAAAATTAAAAAAAAAAATTAATGATCCATTTCGATGGTAAATTTTATTGTCTACAAAAAAGGTTTTCAACATTATTTCGAAATTTTGCTTCGTTTACGAGTTATATGCAAAAAATCTGAAAAGGGTGATTTTGCACCCCCGCCTCCAAAATGCACCCTCTTATTTAAAGCACTACGTGGATTTCTCATGTTCAATAACTCAACTATTGATATTTACAATAAAAACCCATGAACGTCTTAGTTCCTTATTGGCCTGTTCTTGAGGACATAATCAATAGCCTACAGGAATGGTTGAGAGTTGTAAGCCACTAGGCCCGTTCCCTACGAGCTGTTCCACCAACAAATTTATTTATTTATTTCGAAATATTTGAGCCATATGGGCTCAAATAGAAAAATTAAAAAAAAATTAAAATATGGCACACCCTAATATACACAAACAACTTTAAATGGATCATTCATAACAAAACTTTCATCATTGAAACTAAATTCATGCAACTAATGAAGAAACTTTGTAATGAATTCCCATAAATAAGTTACCAAATGAAATAGCTATGAGCATTCAACTATGAAAATCAGAAATCTATGTATAGGTATGTAAATATATGTTTATAGATGTTATGGTGCATAAAAGATTTGTTCAGTTTAATTTACGAGTATGTACAAAGGTTGATTTTATTATTTAAGGAAAAACCTACCTGCAAGGCTTTTTGGATGTAAAATGTAACATTTAAATTGCATACACGTGTATGCAAATAATGACTAGGTATTCATAATAATTCAATAATGTAGAATATTTATTCAATATTTTCGGCATATCTAATTTAATGTTAAAAAATAATGTTTATAAAACAACTTTCTTCAATTTGGATTTCTGAATTTCTGGTTTTGAATATTGATTAAAGCTAAACGGAAATATTGGTCAATTTAAGTTAAGAATTTAGATTTTAAGTTTTCTTTTCAGGTAAATTATATTTCTTAGTTTTAATTGAGGAAGAATTCCAAAAGCAAAATAATTTTTGCAAACACGTCGGTCTACATATTAATGCATAATTCAGTACACATCGAAATATTGACTAAACGGATGTATATGAATTCTGGGTAAAGGTACTGAAAATTTGTAAACAAACCCCTTGAAAATAATTTAGGAGAATTTTTGTTTGAGTCCAGCTGAATATCCAATAAACCTATACAACTTCAAATGTCAAGACATTTGAGAAAATTTAATTAAAATGCCTAAAATTACGAGCTATACTACTTCTGAATTCAAAACTTTTTCTAGTTAAAAATATGCAACATAGTATTCGATACCTCGAGAAGACTTTGGCGCCCATTAAAGATTTACTAATGTATTATTTGCCATACATTTCTTAGGGCCAGTTTCAAATATTTCGGCTAAAGATTTGGATATCCTAAACATAACACTATTTTTTAGAAGATAAAAACTTTCGGAAATTTTATTTTTCTTTCATCATAAAAGTCTCGGATAAATTTACTGATTAAAAAAACAAAAAACATCATAAACAGCCAAAATAAAAATCCTAGTCGTTTTTAATCAAAATTACACTGCATTTAAATATTAAAATTCAATATGACTAGGGCTGACCACGATACCAGAAAAGTCTCAGTATCGTTTGGTATCGGTATCGGAAACCCAGCCGATACCTAGACGATATCAGCTCCAAGGCATTCGAAACGATACCGAGACGATACCAAACCGAGACTTTGTTAAACGAGACCAAACGAGACTGAGTTATTTGATTCAAAGCAGTATTCAAAACATTACCACGGAAGCTCATCAGTTAACAGGTAGGCATCTTTTGGATAAAGGTCTTAACAGCCACTTGAACCGGCGGATAGGCTGAGACAGACAGACAGAAGAATTTATTTAAAGGCTCAAGGAAAGTCATACAAATTGGAACATAATTGTGCGAAAACTAATTATTATAAACCATAATAGCTTACGCATGTATTTAGTCTTGTTTTAGGGATAATTTTGTTTGTTACGAAGAAGAATAAGGAAAACTTAAAACTCTTCAAGACTCTTTGCAAAAGATTTTCTAAACTCAATTAACTGCAGTCATTTCAACTCTGGTTGTAAGGAAGGCAAAAATAAAAAGTTAGTAGAGCCAAAATATGTATAGGCCACGGTCCTATAACTTTACATTCGTACGAATTTCTAAACAATAACTCGAAAAACTACTACTAAAAGGCAAACATATGTATTTTATTTGTGTTATGTACCAAACATTTTTTGATACCTCTTATAGTTTTTAAGATACAACCTTTCAAAGTGGCTGATAACGTTACATGTTTTCGGAAGTCAATTTAACGTTGCTATACATATTGTTAAAAATCTGTGAATCTAGGGAACCGATTTCATTTTTTTGTTTGAGAGATTTAAGATTAATATTCATATTATAAATTACCGTTATTTTAACATCGTAAAAAAATATTTTTTTGTCGGTTTTTGGACTAAACTTGGTGCCTGATAACGTTACAAAAAAAGTCTAGTAACGTTACCGTTCTAACTTCTGTATGAATAACGGGGAAATATAATTGATTTCCCAACTAACAATTTAGCTTGTATAAGGTCAAATTTTTCGAATTTGGCAAGTAATAGCTTGTATAGAGCTTGTATATGGCAATCTAAAGCAAGCCAAGAATTTTCCATCTGAATTTTAAAGAAATAGCTGCTATAAGGCCTTAAAATATGAGTTACATAAGCTCTATACAAGGCTTGTAAATATAAGTTATAAATGGTTTGTATAAGGCCTTTCAAAGTTGTTTACTGAAAATGTTTAGCATAAAAGCTGCTATAAAGCTCCCCACGACAAATCATTGCAAAAAACTTGTATAAGGATTTTTTATAAAGGCCTTATACAAATTTAAATAATCAGTAAAGATCAACAAGTGTGTCTTATAAAATATTGTGCTTATAAAAAAAATCAGATTAAAATAAATAAGAACGGTAAGTACCAATTAAACATCGTAAAACAGAAAAGAAGTCCTTACAGTAACAAGGAACTTTTTAGCAAAACTTAAAAATGAACCTACCAAAGACAAGTTAGAAAAAACAGAGAAGCAATTCTTAAAACAGGCAGAGAACATTCAAGAAGTTTGTTCAGATACAGATATTAGATGCGCACAGTTATTGACTGTTCCCTCCGCGTGAACGTGAAGTATATGGTATCAACTTATTCACTTTTGATAATGTTTTCCTCAACAGCAAATTGGCATAGTGGTAGAGTGCTAGACTGGTACGAGGAAGGAATAAAGTTCAAATCCCAGGTAAAAAAAAACTTTTCATTTTAATAACTAAACTAACATTTGACTCATTACAAAATATAGAAAAAAAGGTATCGGAAGCTGACTGAGGAGAAAATAAAATTAAAAACCGATAAAAAAAAATATATTTATTTTTATTTCAGCTAAAAAAAAAATGTCTCTCGATGGATTGCTTATGCAAAATTAATTTGGGTACGGTTATATAAGCATCAAAGGCAAGCTATTAATTGACAATAGCTGTCATTAAATGGCTTGGGTAAGGCTTTATATAAACATCCAAGGAAAGCTATTGACAATAGCTGTCGTTAAATAGCTTTGGTAAGGCCTTATTTAAACATCCAAGGCAAGCTAATAGCCATTCATGAAAAGCAATTTGCTGCTATAAGACCTGTCAACAAAAGCTTGGGTAAATGCGCCAAAATGACTTGCATAAGGCCTTTTACTTTTTCTATAGCAGTCTGAAAATAGCTTGTATAGAACCTTATACAAGTTAAATTGTTATTAGGGTTGATAGTGGAAAAAGGAATATAGTGTATAAGTTACTATAAAACCGCGAAATATTGAAATTCTGAATTCTTCAACAACAATAACTTGCGTGGTCACTTCACGAGATTATATGGTTTTACTCTCTTTTTGGGTCCTCTCTTTATCAAGACTGAACTTTTTCTATTCAGCGAGCGTGGAAGTCCTTCCAAAGCTTTTCCCATCACTACTGCTGTATTGTCATTTTCACACCGTTTTTATTGCAATTTATCCACATAGTGCATTTGAAAAAAAAAATATAATTATAAAATTTGATCTTGTTTTTTTGAGACTTCTTTATTTACAAACTCTAACTATGTCATCCAAGTGCGGAAATCCAATCTGTTTCAACACCGATTCCAATGCTGAGTGGCACCATCTTGGAAAACGGGGTTCAAATAGTTTTATGGTTTATCCGACGAATAATGGGGTTTACTAAAAAATTAGTTTGCAGTTTTTGTTGCAAGTAAGATTATCTCCAATTTTTGTTAAGTTACTTTTAGTTGTAGAACCAAAAATAAAAATTTCATATCTAACAAATAAAATTGCGTCCTCAGACGAATGCACGCAAACCCCAAAAAAAAATGTAACTGTAATCCGCAGGTTTGCACATTCGCGAGTTGCATCACGGAGTTAAATGATATGATACTAATACGAATTTTATCGATCAAATCGTTTTCATCGTTCTTCTTTTTAAGATTATAGTTAGTTTGGCTTACTTGGCTTAATTTTTTTTGTTCTTTTGATCCTTGCTCAGTAGTTTCTGAGATAAAATAACTAGTTAAAAGTTAAACATCCTTACCTCATCCATTTTAATAGAGAAAAGTCTTATAACGTTACACTACTTTGATTAACGTTGTAGCTAAGAGGCTCAGCAAATTCAAACAATTTTATTTAAACATAAAATACTCAAATCATAAAATAACTCAAAAGAAATTTATCAGGTTCAGGTTTATAGTACGTTTTATTATGCGTAAAAAAAACTTTTTACACATTTAGTCTTATAACGCTACACAAAAATTGAAGTGTTCTTGTTATATGTAGTAAATTAATTAATTTTCGGTTGAAAAACTGATGTGTTTAGCTGAAGGAAGTCATATTCTATCGAAACAAATGAAAAACATAGCAATAAAAGTGAAATAAGGAAGAATAATGACTTTTGTTCAGAAACAGGTACAATATCCAAGCAATTTCCAGAACAAAAAATTGAAGGTGTGGCTGAGATTCAAACTATAAAAGCTTTTTATTGTTTAAAATTCGTGTTTATCGTTACTTTTAGATGTCCCCTTTCTAAATAATAGCTTAATATCCGCATACATAAAGTTAATTTAAAAAAAAAAAAATAAATAAAAATAAATTTGGTGGCACAACAGCTCGTAAAGAACCAAGGCCTAGTGACTTAAAACTCTCAACCATTCCTGTGTGAGTATTTTTGGCAGGAATGGAGGGGACCTACAATTTTTGCAGAGTCCGAACGGCTAGATGAGATGCACTTATTCATGACAAGTATACTCTTGGAGGATTTGTCAGTTCCTCGCAAGAGGCAGTACCTCGGGAAAAAAACATTTCTGTTTTTAGGTGGCAGCGGCTGGGAATCGAACCCAGACCTTTGGCATGACAGTCCTACGCACTAACCATCATGGCACGAAGTACTACTAATTTTTTTTTAGCCTGGGTTAATTTTTCGTGGCCGCGACCATATGTTCCCAGACATTTTATCAGGTTTTAGTTAAGCTGATGAGGCATTTATGTAGCCAAAATGTGCTTATCAGTATAGACATAAGTCTGTTCTTAAAAACATCGCCAATCAATAAAAAAAAAAAATTTAGTGGCGCAACAGCTTAGGGAGAACCAGGGCCTAGTGACTAACAACTTTCAACCATTCCTGTGTGGATGTTGTTAGCAGGAATAGAGGGGAATTTTTTGCCGAGTCCGAACGGCTAGATGAGAAGCACTTATCCATGACAAGTATACTCTTGGAGGATTTGTCAGTCCCTCGCAAGAGGCAGTACCTGGGAAAAAACATTTATGTTTTTAGGTGGCTGGGAATTGAACCCAGACCTTTGGCATGGTTCGAATACAAAAAAGCAAATTAAGTTCACTATGGCGTATGAGTAATATATTAATCTCATGTGGGGGTTATTAAGTTGTGGCTCGTTAGGACTGCAACCAGGAGTGTTGTAGTTGAGGCCTGCTTATCTCAATTATATATTCAGTTCGGTTCTTTGAAATGTTCCACAAATTTCTTAAATTTCTAAATTTCTTAAGGCCAGCAAGTGTCAATTGACGACCATCTGACGTCTGCAGTTTTGAAGAAATTCTGATGGATTCTACACTTTTCTTGCTCCAGTAACACAAGTATCGAGGGTTCAACCTGGCTCGGATCAAGAGATGATCCGTTTTTGGTCAGTTCATCTGCTAATTCGTTCCCAAAAATATCACTATATGTCCTTTAACACATTTAGGGGTAACAGTGTTTGTTGCATCAAGAGATCTCAGCTCAATTCGACAACCTTCTTCCAGTTTGGACTTTGTAGTGATTGAGGAAATAGTCTTGATTTCCACCTGGCTGTCTATTAAGATGTCGATATTACTGTTGAAAACTTCATGAAATACAAGATATTTCGCGGTTTCGCAAACTGCAAGCACCTCCGCTTGGAATACACTGCAAAAGTTTGGAAGCTTTATTGATCTATTGATAGGTGGGTTTTTCGAGTAGATACCTGACCGTACCCCTTCGTTTGTTTTGGAACCGTCAGTAAACACCAAAACATGATTTGCGTTAATGACCCTGTTTTCATTCCAGAATTCCCTTGTTGGGATATTTGTCATCGCCACTGGGTTGAAATCAATATTCGGTGTGATGCAATCTGTTTGAACTTCTAGGTCCGTAAAGTTCGTTATTGCTCTATTACTCGATATATTGATCCTCCCTTGATCTGAGGTTAGCTAAATCAAAAATTGATTCAAATACATCCAAAAGAAGAAACATTTGTTTTTTCTTAAATTAGGACTCTAAAAAGATTCAAGCTTTTTTCCTTATTCACATAACCTTCATCCTTTTGTTTAGAAAAATGAAAAGGCTTCATCTAATAAATAATTCATCAAAACATACGATTTTGTATGTGTAGGTATTCAACATGCTCGTTCAACTTTACAAAAGTCAACACCATCAACAGCAAAAGTAACCTCACCTATCCACCACCTTTTAAGGCCATTGCACACTCATCAAAGAATAATTAACTTAATGTCCTCACCTATTAACTCTAGTTGTACCATGTACAATGAAAAATAATTCAAACCAAACTTCTCTATAAATTAAAGCAAGAACAAATAAATTCCTGGCAGCAAGAAAAAATAAAGCAAAACGATTTTGTCGCAAAGGAAATGAGTGTATTTTTCCTCTTACAAAAGTCAACATGAATAAAATTCCCTTATTCTTGTACTACTAGGTATATGTATTTATATATAGTCATAGTCATTTTTGTCATCACTATAATCCTCATTATTATACAACGCAGATTGTATAGACGGATAGTTCTTACGCGACAAAAAGAGTGTCGGGTTTTAAAATGCAAATTAATTGCAACTTGTTTTGTGCGAAATGTTTTATTGAAATGTGGACACGAGACGCGGCAGCAGAAGCAGCCTTACATTCCACTGCAAAGCACAAAGTTCCTTGGGGAGAAAGACTATTTTATACACGAGTTCGAGTGATTGTTGACACGACATAGTATCACATACCCCAAGGTTGTCAGTGTCGCCATCCTCAATGTCGTATTCTCACTTATGTTGAAAAAAAAAAATAATTAAAAAAAAAAAACACTCACCTAAAAAGTAGTTGGTAACCGTTCTCATCCTTTTGTGGGCCAGCACGATCCATACAACAATTAAATTCCCACCCGTCGCCACAATGACCATTCCTCCAAAAAGGATACTCCACAAAACTTGGCGCCACCATGGTAGGATAAATGAAATGTCATCAGCACTGTAAGCAGAAGAAAAGTATAAATTGGTTCAGAAATAGAAATGCAAGGATTATTGTGTGTATGTGTGTGTGTGTCTGTGTGTATTTAGAAAATTTCATTCCGTTTTGCCATGATGTCTTTTTTATTTTTAATAAAGTTAATAATGGAGTTAATAAGGTTGAAGTAGATGGGAGGTTGTTGATGGGAAATTGAAATGTATAAGGACTGATTCAATAGTCATGAGGCTAATCTTAAGTGATTGTAGAAATGGCAAACCATTGAAAGATTAGAATGTAAAGGGTCTTTCAATAGGGATGCTCAAAATTTTTAGGGATAAAGCGGTTTTCTTAACGAAGGGCATTTCTTAGAAAACAGCTAGGTTTTTTCATCATTTTCATTACAATGGAACGCTTCATCCGACTTAAACACTTTTTGTTTTTTCAAACGGGCTTAGGCGCTGTTTTACCATTATAAAAGCAAATTATGGTGTTTTCTCAGATCATACGTTTTTAGTACTTTTAATTGGTTTTCTTTTAAAAAGTTAGGAAATAGAGGGGAAATGGTTGAACACGTTTATTGGGTTAACGCGCTCCTGGAAGTGGCACCAGCTATTGGCGAGAAGCTAGGGTTATGTGCAAGTAAGTATGACCACTGGATTTTATTAACGGTGTCACTGTTGTTCAGCAACACAGCTTACAGTTTAGCTTTCAAATAACGTGATCGATGTCCGCGGGTTCCGATTAGTTAAAAGCACAGGGACACAGAAAACAAGTTAAGAAAAGGTTCGAAAATACATTGGGCCTTACTAATAATCAAACACTTATGTGGACTACTAACTAACTGAGAGGTAAAATGTGGAATTTAAAATGATTTGTACCAATAAACAAGTTTACCCTTTTGCTAACAAAATACTCAGCCTTTCCTTTAATCTACTACAATTTACATCAAACTCCATCAAACACGCTTTCAAAACCCGCACACTACAATAATCCAAATGAAAAAATAGAAGAAGAAATACACAAACACAAATGCACTGACGCGGGTTGGGCCTGCAGTTACACGGTTTAATGCTGGGACGCCCAAGGAAAGCTAAATTAAAAAAAAAATCATGAAGATTTTTTTGTCATTTAGAAGAGCTATATGAATGTGTTTAGAGATTGTAAATCGTTAAAATAGTAAAAAAGTTTATTAAAATAAATAAAACAGTGAAAATTTGCACTACGTTATTTTAATAAAATATATAAGACAACATGCGGGCTCTGAACCTTTGGCACCTCATATATGGGAAATTTGATATTTTAGAATGTCATCTAATTGGTCAGTAATTGGTCAAGAAAGGTCAACTAGTCCTAGAAATTGGTCAGCCCTTGATAACTAGTTATAAAGACTTAAAGTTTCTCAAGGTCACGCGTGATTTTTGGCACCTCATTTATGGGAAATTTACAAAAAAAAGATGCCATCTGAAAGATTTGTGGATAGTGATAAAAGGTCAACTATTTTCAGTAATTGGTCAGCTATAGTTTTTTTTCTATGAATTTTCAAAAATCGTTTCAAGGTCACAAAAAAAACTTTTGGCACCTCATTTGGGTCATTTCAAATAAACAAGTATGCCATTTGAAAGGCCATTTCACGGTCATAAAAGGTCAGCTATTTTCAGAAATTGGTCAGGCATAGTTTTTTTTTAATGAATTTTTAATTTATTTAAAAAAAAATTTCAAGGTCATAGCGATTTTTGGCACCTCATTTATGGGAAATTTGCAAAAAATATATACCATCTGAAAGATCTCTAGATCTATATAAAAGGTCAGCTATTTTCAATAATTGGTCAGCGATAGATTTTTTTTAATAATTTTTTTTTAAAATTCAAGGTCATAGCGATTTTTGGCACCTCATTTATGGGAAATTTGGGAAAATTGCATACATTCTGAAGGATCTCTTGGTCTATATAAAAGGTCAGCTAGTTTTAGTAATTGGTCAGCCATAGATTTTTTTTAATGAATTTTTGAATTTTTGTTGAAGGTCATAGCGATTTTTGGCACCTCATTTATGGAAAATTTGGGAAAATTGCATGCCATCTGAAACATCTCTAGATCTATATAAAAGGTCAGCTAGTTTCAGTAATTGGTCAGCGATAGATTATTTTTTACGATTTAAACAAAAAAAAAAAAAAATTCAAGGTCACGAACGATTTTTGGCACCTCATTTGGGTAATTTTCCAAAAAAAAATATACTATGTGATAGGTTACTCGGTCATCATAAAAGGTCAGTTAGATTCAGTAATTGGTCAGTCATATTTTTTTTTTAATTAATTTTTAAAGTATTTGTATGTAGGTCACAGTATAGATAGTTGGCACCTCATTCGGGTAATTTAAAAAAAAAGTAAGCCATTTGAAAGGTTACTATGCATCTGTAAAAACAATCTAGTTGTTAAAAAACCCTAGAAAAAAATTACTTTGACGCTAATAAGAGCTTGGCAATGGTAATAATCGAAGGTGTCGCCTTGCCAGCAATTTTTTGCATTAAGACGCAAAAAAAAAGTTTGGTTTGTCTGTGGCCCAGGAAAATTAGACTTTCACTTAGAAAAAATTCCGACAAAGCTGAATTTTGGTAGAGAGCTTTGTGTTGACCTCTTAACCATTTCCTGAAAAGTTCCGTAAATTTGGACCGGGACTTAAATTTGTTGGGGGTGTTAAAGGGGGTTTAATTCAGGTTTTTTCTTAATTTCTCGAAAATTATAAGTTTTTTTGAAAAAAATGTGGAGGTACAAAGCTTAGCTTATGTCATTCTACACAAAAAAAGATTAACATACTTTTTTTCATACAAGCAATAGATTCTGAGAAAATCATGGTGGATTAAATTTTGTCAAAAAATTTATTAAAATTTCCATAATCAGCATCTCTTCTTTAAGAAACCAAGTTTTTGAGGTGCCGGGGTAAGGGAATGACCGCCATATTGAAAAAGAAAGTGTTTGGTTTAATCCACCATGATTTTCTCAGAATCTATTGGATCTATATCTATTTAAAAAATTTTTAAATTACCCGAATCTATCTATACTGTGACCTACTTACAAATACTTTAAGAATTAATTAAAAAAAAATATGACTGACCAATTACTGAATCTAACTGACCTTTTATGATGACCGAGTAACCTATCACACAGTATATTTTTTTTTGGAAAATTACCCAAATGAGGTGCCAAAAATCGTTCGTGACCTTGATTTTTTTTTTTGTTTAAATCGTAAAAAATAATCTATCGCTGACCAATTACTGAAACTAGCTGACCTTTTATATAGATCTAGAGATGTTTCAGATGGCATGCAATTTTCCCAAATTTCCCATAAATGAGGTGCCAAAAATCGCTATGACCTTGAACAAAAATTCAAAAATTCATTAAAAAAAACTATGCCTGACCAATTACTAAAACTAGCTGACCTTTTATATAGACCAAGAGATCCTTCAGAATGTATGCAATTTTCCCAAATTTCCCATAAATGAGGTGCCAAAAATCGCTATGACCTTGAATTTAAAAAAAAAAATTATTAAAAAAAATCTATCGCTGACCAATTATTGAAAATAGCTGACCTTTTATATAGATCTAGAGATCTTTCAGATGGTATATATTTTTTGCAAATTTCCCATAAATGAGGTGCCAAAAATCGCTATGACCTTGAAATTTTTTTTTAAATAAATTAAAAATTCATTAAAAAAAAACTATGCCTGACCAATTTCTGAAAATAGCTGACCTTTTATGACCGTGAAATGGCCTTTCAAATGGCATACTTGTTTATTTGAAATGACCCAAATGAGGTGCCAAAAGTTTTTTTTGTGACCTTGAAACGATTTTTGAAAATTCATAGAAAAAAAACTATAGCTGACCAATTACTGAAAATAGTTGACCTTTTATCACTATCCACAAATCTTTCAGATGGCATCTTTTTTTTTTGTAAATTTCCCATAAATGAGGTGCCAAAAATCACGCGTGACCTTGAGTGACCTTGAGAAACTTTAAGTCCTTATAACTAGTTATCAAGGGCTGACCAATTTCTAGGACTAGTTGACCTTTCTTGACCAACTACTGACCAATTAGATGACATTCTAAAATATCAAATTTCCCATATATGAGGTGCCAAAGGTTCAGAGCCCAACATGCGGTGCCGCATTAAATAATATAAGAACTCCAACAATTCGGAGTGAAAAAACATTTTTTTTTCACAGTAGGTTTTGTCTCATATATTAAATAAAGTTAGGAGAAGTGATGTTTAGGTAAATATGTTACTATAGAAAACATTTAAATTGATATAAAACTTCTTGAAGAAGATACAAAACTGACACGATAGAAAGCGCCAAGACAAACAAAGTAGAAAGACCTTTAAAAATATTTTATGCACAAGGTTGAAAATAAGAGTGCCTTGTCACCAGCAACACAAATTAATCCTACCCTGCTGGACGAGAATTTCTTATTTGAAGTTAAGATGAATCTTAAATTAATCACCGAATCAAAGTATATTTAATTTACAAGAAATTAGCATTTTTCAAAGCTAAATATCATGAGATATCAATTTTAAACTATTCTAAGATAATTAAATCACCTAAAAAATATCACTTCACATCACTTTATGTGGAAATATTAGACAAAACTAACTTGTGAAAAGAAATATTTGTACACTCTTTTTATTGGTGTTTTTACAGGATTTTACGTAACACCGCATGTTATATCATATTTTGTTTTATAAAGTAATTTTATAATACTTTTTTTGTTTAGTTTAAAAAGCTTTTTTCACTTTAAACACAATTTTATATCTCAATACACTTTCCTTTAGCTCATCAAAATGACAGATGAATCTCAATTTGTTTTTTTTTTTTTTCAACGAGTGAAAAAAAACAACTGTCAGAATGGTTTCGATACCTGTGGAAATAAGTATTGCCGTATTCTTTTTAGCAGTAACTTTTTCAGTACTTTATTATGTTATTTGTGAAAAGGGTCTGGGTTTTCTTAGGTGATATATATTTAACAAGAAACATGCATATTTGGAAAATATTTGATAATTTTTTGGCACATCACGAGATTGATATACAAAAACAAATTATTACGCATTAGTACTTTTTAGGTTCAGTGATATTTTCCTTCCTGCTGGGGGCCGATTCCGGTCATGTGAAAAAAAGAATCGAGTAGCCTGACAATGCTTTCATACTAGTTCCGATTCTGGTTCTGTGAAAATGTGGAATAAAACATCAAAGAAATTTCATATGAATAATTTTCTTTCACGCCGTCATATGAATAATTCAATCATATCTCTTTCTTTGTCAAATTCATAAAGAAAAAAGTGTTTCTTTCTCATGAATTTCTTTGGTCTCTTCAATAAAACAAGAAAATTGAGTGAATCGTGCAGTTTTCAGGAGAAGTGGTAAGGAGGTTTGAGCATCGATAATATAGTTTTCATTCACAGACAAAGCATCGCTTCTTTGTGACAAATGAATCGAAAAAGTGAAAGCAATGCTCTGCAGTGGATGTGAAAACAATTTATTAGATTCACTTTTTCATAGAACCAGAACGGCCCCTGTTGATTTGATATGCAAGCGAAAAAAATACGCATTTTACTTTAAAGTCATTGCGTCTCAATGTCACAAAAGTCAAAAAATTAATATCGTTAATTCGTTTTGAGAATCAATTTAACGTTCGTCTAGACTAGATTTTGTTGTTTAAGGTGAGTACTACATTTCTGATGTTGTTTCCTTCTCCTTTTTAATTCCAATTACAGATACATGAAACGACCGCCTTGGACTTCTTTTTTCAAAAGCATTTATCATTCTGACAATTAACTGTAAGTCTGGTTCGACGTATTTTTTCATGTGTTCAAAAAGCATTCCGTAATGAAATCGGGCAGTGAAAACTCTTCTAAGAAATTATTTGAAATAATCAAACCATTGGAGAACGTTTGAAATGCAAAATGATTGAAAAAGGAGTACTCTTGGAGTGTCCAAAGAAAACGATATACAATTCACACTCAATTCGAAGTTTGTAGTGTTATACTGGCCCTTAAATGCTGTTTGTGAAGTTATTCCTTAGAAGAGTAAATTACGCTAAAAAGGTTGTATTTTGCTATGAAAAGTACAAAACACATTTTGTAAATTCCTACGTTTTGAATGTTAAATTACCAAATTTTTGATAAAAATGACTTGATTTACGAATAATACATGATTCGTTAATTGCAACTACAAAATTTTACAATCGCTGACTTTTCAATTCTTTCCGTAAAACTGTTAATTTGATTTGAATATTTTCTTACCAAAATTTTCCAAAACAAAACATATTTTTTTGAATTTCTTAAAACTGTTCAAATTTATTTTAAAAATCAAATATTTTGAAAAATACATGGTAAATTTTTATAAAACTAAGAGCAAAATTTACTTTTGTGAAAAAATAACGGCACTTTCCATACAAATGTTAAAAAAAACAAATATTTTTTCCTCCTACGATTTTTATAAAACTATTTCTTTATGCTTTAATTAGTGCGATTTATTATCGAAAATTATACAAATTTACAAATAGTGACTCTTATTAGAACCTGTCATAGAATCTTCTTGGACCCACAGTACCTTAGAGATAAGAGTAAGTACGTGCGACCCAGCCATGTATTTTATTTCCTTCGTCCAACGAAATCAATTCCGAAAGTTCGGACTTAACATTGATACCATATGAATTTCCTCCTCGTCACGCAGCTAGGTCTAGCTTTGTTGTTGAAAAAAAAGCTAACAGTTTAACGAGAGCCAATATTGGGATTAGAAGATAAAATGAAAAAGCGGTATGAAAACTCTCCCAAGTATTATTCTATCAGAAGCAACAATGATGGTTAAAACCAATTCGTTAATATTTCAAATACTTATTGGACTTTAATTAAATAAAAAAAAAAAGTTTTAAAAGGCATGACTCTCGAAGAAACTCAAAATCCATACTATCTGTCTTCCTTGTCTTTAAACTTCCAATTTATCTTTAAAAATATGATTCCGCACAGACATCAAATTAAAAACAAATCTGCAAACATCGTATATGTGACAGACACACTTTCAGAAGTTAACATTTTTTTGACTTAATAAATACTGTCACACGCGAACACACAGCCTTTCTTGAAAATTGTTGTACTGATGGTTCATAAGTAGGATTTAAAAGGTTCCCTTATCGAATACACATTTATACCTGATGCTCACCGAAATCTTCTTACATAAAATCTCTCTTCAATAGAACTCAACAGTCTGGAAATAAATCAAATTTAAACGAAGGTATTCCACCATCTGACAGCAGCGCTTTCCTTAAAATTGAATTATCTACATTTTATACAAGATATATCGTTTGTAATCATTGTCATTCCGCAACATTCTCACTACTTCCCATTTAACAATCTTGTTAAGAGGAAGGTATGTAGTAGCTATGTACCTTTTCTGCAATATCAAAACGGAAGCAGTTGCAGGAAGACATTTTATTTAATTTTTTTTTTTAAATAAACTGAAATTGATAAACTTAGTTAAGGACGACTTTGTTGTCGTCGTCATAATACTTACTCAGTATATGTGCCATTCGTGTGGTTGTAAAATGAATTATTAAATGGAGATTCAATTGTTGTTGTTGTCAGGATGTAGTCATTGTATATACTGCCATTTAGTACAATTGACGGGCTTGTTGGTTCTAGCATCTTTAAGTTAAATATACTTATAGAGGGTATTCTATGAGTATTATTTACAAACGAAAATCTATAATAGGATCTACGTGTGTGCGTGTTGTCTATTTACACCTTATCAGTCATATTGTTCTCCTTTTGGATTGAAAGTAATTTTTGACATAAGACATTTTTTTGGTGATGGAATATTGATCACCTTGGAATTCTTTTTCCATTTGACATGTCTTCTCATTCCTTTTTTCGATTGTCACTGTAATTAAAATAATTGAAATAAAAATAGTTAATTAACATTTACACTTTTTTTAACAATAATTATATTGATATAAGAATGATTCCCTGCTACAAAATGATAACAAATAGTTTTTTAATTTTTTTTAAACAATAATTTCATTTTTAAAATCAAGGCATTTAAATGAATATTTTATAAAAATATTGAATTTTTGCACGCAGCCTCGGAAAATTAGACAAAAAAATAGCAAATCAACGAAAAAATTCCGATAAGCCTGAATTTTGGTGGAGAGCTTTGTTTTGACGTCTTAAGCATTTCCTTAAAAGTTTAGTAAATTTAGGCAGGAGATAAAGGGGAGTTAAAGGGGGTAAAATCCAATTTGCAAAACTGCAAATTCTTTTTGAAAAATATCTTAAGGTACAAATTGTAGTTTATGTTATTTTACACAAAAAAGACTAACAAACTTTTTTCATACAAGCAATAGGTTCTGAGAAAATCATGCAAGAACTTCATGGTGGAGTAAATTTTTTCAAAAAATTACTAAAATTTCATTAATCGATGGGAAAATTTTTTTGTACGAATTGAGTTTGGCTACATCTTCTCTTTAAAAAACCATCAAGGGGAAGACCGCATTCTTGAAAAAGAAAGTGATTTGATTTTTGTTCAACAACTCGATAAAATTTCCCTTTACAACAAAATCTTGAAAACAATAAAATTTTGACAAGGTATTACTTTTGATTTTGTACTGTAAATGGACAAAAAACGGTTTCTTATTAATATCTCAGCCGATATAATTTTTTTCAAAAAAAAACTATTGAGTTTATATTAATGCCTATTAAATTCTGAACAAAAACGATTGTGACACTTTCTTTCGTAGGAGCAATAGATTTTGAGAAAAACGTGCACAAACGTTATAATAAGAGCTTTTCACTTTTTTTCTTAATTTTGCTTTGGTTAAATAGTAACTAGAGGGTTTGTGCACGTTTTTCTCAAAATCTTGTTGTGAAATTATTAAAGCGATCTGTAATTTTACGATGGCGGAACCCCAATCCGCCAACTCAATGGATTTCAACAAATCCAAACAAACGAAGCTAATTTAGTAAAATAATTAAAGGATTGCACGAATTATGCTTGCGCCGACAAGACAACGAGACAGATGATGCACTGTCAAACAATGGGTGCGTTTAGTAATTCACACAACTGACAGCACATGTAGTGCTGCAACCCAGAAGCTCAGCAATGGGGTGAGTTCAGTAATAATACCAATTTTATAAATCGAAAATGCGAATAATGAAAAGAACTAAAAAATTAATAAAAGTTTAAGTATGAGTACAGGGGGGGGGGGGGTATTTGTACTTAAAGTAGGTGCCAGGAATTTTTTTTAAGAAATAAGAATTAGTGAATTCAAAAAATAATTATTAAACGAAGAGAGGAATATAAAACAAGCAAAAGAACCAAAAATGAAACACATGATTTATATGTCCAGATGGAGACTTCAATTATTTTTATTTGGGAAACATTTGAGCCGAAACCTTGGAATTATAGCCCAAATTTTCTTCAAAGATATAAATTTATATAAAACAGTAGGTTTAAGGGACTTAAGGTGAAATGTATAGCCGAAAGTAAAGAAAGGCAAAACCGTGTCCCACAATTTATTGGGATAAGAGTCAAAATGAAAAGCAAACCAACTTATCTGAAGTGACCAAACGAATTATAAACAAAACACTCTACTTATCTATTTAAGTACGTCTGCGGATCTTCTATCAGTCTCTTTCCTGCTATCACCTCGAATTTTCCTCAGTTTCCTCAAAGCTGCTACACACATCGCATCACTTATATTTTCTTCCAAAATTTCCTCAACAACTTTTCTTCAAAAAAATACTTTTTTTCAATTTTCATATTTCTTTTAAATTTTTCTCCAATTATCAAAGTATTACTTTTCGCTTGAATAGTTCTACAAAGAGTGATCTTTCCATGCTTAAACTACTGTCTACCTCGGGCACTCCAGTCTCTCTCACATTCATACAACCAGCCAATAGTTTTCAAGATCTTTAGTCACCAGAATAAGGGTTTCCTGGAAAGCTACGTACTCTTCTCGAAAAACTCTGTTCCTCTGTTTTCGAATCTCATCGAAACTTTACTCACACACACACATTCAATGATCTAGCAAGTTGTTGGATGCCTTTCCAAAACTTGCCAAATCCAAATGGCCGAGTTCAAACCCCTTTGAACTAACTTTTTCGCGAAAATTTAAAAGAACTAAAATCGAGAAAAAGTGTCTTCTAGGCATTCCCCTAGTTACTCGAAAACAATCGTGACCGATTCAAAACACGAAGAAATCTTTCTAAAACTAATATCTTGAGGTGAGAGAGGAACACATTTTTTTAAATCCTGAAATCTACTCAATTCTTTTCCTTCGCGTGTCAATTCCGATAGATCTATTTTATTATTTAAAAACATTAAGATTTTAAAATGTAAGAATACGTTAACAACTCATTTTTCTGACAAAAAATATTTAGCTACGTTACGTTAAGTTAAATTAAGTTAATAGTAACTTCGATGATTTTGTGTTTTTAGATAAAAGTAAGAGTCCACTCACTTACTTCTTCAGCTCATCCGCTGGTACCTCGAGAAGAGACCGCCCATATTCTTCATAAGTAACCTCGATGGTTTTTGGAACCACTTAATAATTTGGAAACCTGTTACTTTTCCAAAATACTTTAAGAGTAAATCTCTGGCTGTTGGACGATAGTTATCTACTGTCTCAACAAGTATTTTGGAGCCGCAACGGAAAAGGAAAGGCTAAAAAGAGATAATGATTTAGAATAGGCAGGTGTAACTTGTTGTGGTAAATTTTACCGCAACAATGTGTTGCTGCTACGAAAAAAAATGTTATAATACTTTTTGTCCAGAATTTTATGAGCATTAATATAAACTCATTAATTAAAAAAAAAATTACATTTCCTGAAATATTAACAAAAAACCGTTATTTGTTCATTTACAGTACAAAATTAAAAGTGTTACCTTGACACGCTATAACTTCAAGATTAATATACCTTCAGAGTTCGTTAATGGGTTGGTGTCAGAATCGCGAAAACCGAAATCCCGAAAACCCAAAATTCTTAAAATCCAGAATCCAGAAAACTCAGAATCCCGAAAACCCAAATCATAAAACCCATACTTTACTTTTTATTTTGAAATGTAGATGGAATGCAATAACTTCAAAATTAAGTACTTCTTTCCTTTGTTATTAATTAATTAAAACTATTTGATTTTAGTTTTATTTGGACAAATCTAGACCATTTTGCCGATATCGATACGTTATTGCTACATTAAAATATTTGAACATACATTAGAAAAACTGAGAAGAATCAGGTATCGATGATGTAAATGTACTCATTGTTTTCTGTTTTAAAATACTTTGCTATATCGAAACTTTATCGATAAGAAAACTTTAATGGGAATTTGGGCTCTAAGTTTGCCAGAAAAGTCGCAGTTACTTTTTTTTCAAATTTTAAATATTTTTATAATTTACTCGTTTGTTTTCAAAAATTGTTTCAGGATTTTGGCCCTTCTGGATTTTGGGTTTTTGGGTTTTCGGGTTTTGGAATTCTCGATTTTTGGGATTATGGTTTTTTGGGATTTTGGGCTTTCGGAATTCTGAGTTTTCGGGATTTTGAGTTGTCGGGATTCTGGGGTTTCAGAATTTTGGGTTTTCGGGTTTCTGGATTTTCAGTATTTTGGGTTTTTGGTATTCAGAATTTCGGGATTGTGTCCGCCTCCCTTCGTTAATTGCTCATTTTTAGATAATCTTATTGTTTAATTGTTATTTTTTCATAATTGTGTTGTAAAAGGAAATTTCATTGAGTTGTTGAACAAAAACCAAATCACTTTCTTTTGCAAGGTGGCTTTCTTTTTTTTAACCCGGGCACCTCAAAGACTTGGTTTTATAAAGAGGAGATGAGATGCAATAAAATTTAACTAAATTTTTTGACAAAATGTACTCCACCGTGAAGTTCTTGTGTGATTTTCTCAGAATCTATCGCTTGTATGAAAAAAGTATAGAGTAACATACATATTTAAGCTTCAATTTGTACCTTTAAATTAAAAAAAAAATCTTATAATAGTTTTCCATAAATTAAGACAAAAACTGAATTTTACGCCCTTTAACCCCCCTACAAAATTTAGCCCCATACCCAAATTTACAAAGCTCTCCGCCAAAACTCAGCTTTATCGGAATTTTTTCGAAGTGAAGTCTTATTTTCCTGAACTTAAAAAATTTACAAGAAATTTAATTTTTTTAATATTCAAGGCACTTCTAAAAAACATTTTTTTCTAGAGATACAACATGGATATAATAATTCCCATTTTCATCTCCTTTATGAGAGCTATGAAATCTGTGTTTTCCATTACCAACACTAACTTTAGAAGAATCTCTGAATTTTTTTTTTATTATTTTCGAGCTTGACAAATAAAAAAATAAATCTAAAATAAACCTAGACAAACAAATATTTTTAATTTTGTTGAGTTTTTTACTAGATATTTTTTTTGTGAGACTTCACCTAAAAATAAAATGCGAGGAATTTCAATGAAATATGAAATAAATTTATTTAAATTAATTTTATTCAATTTAATTAGATACTTAATAGATGAAATTTCTGAGAAAATATTTCAGACAAATATTTTACCCTGCGGAAACCCGCATACAAAAACATACAAATTTAATTTAATTTAAAGTGAACGCAATTCGATAGAACTTGGGTATACAAAAATGTATGTAGGTTAGATAGGTATAATATGCAGGCTGGCATGTATGTGAGCAAAGCATAGGTTCAAGGAATACAAATAATGTTTAACAGTTTTATTTTCTAACGACGATGTAGCCTTTTTGCGTTTAATATGCTATGTCAGTTTCATGGAATTTAATTTCATTTAATCCATGGACAATAGATAATGTACATACGGTCACACCCAAAATTATTCGGAATGTAAAGTTTATCTTATTTTAAGTTTTTTTTTCATAAAATAATTTTACAATAAAAAATAATTTTATTCCGAATATGAGTGGCTTGATGTATGAAGATTACATTTTATAAGGCATCTTATTAATCATCCTGTAAGCATTGATGTACATGTTCTATATGTGCTCTACCCTCTACGTACTACCCTGCCAAACTCAATAACTCATTCGTCTAACTTTTACTCGTTTGGCTTCGTTATGTCCCTGTAAAGTCTATTTGAGTCCGTTTCAGTATATCTCATTTTTCAATCCCCGTATACGAGTAGATGTGAAAAAATCACCTTTAGAAGTTTTCTATCGCAACAGCCGAAAGCGTTGTCATCTGCATTTAATATCAGGGTCTATATGTACATATATGCCTCTGCAGCACCATATCAGGACCAAGATAATAAATGTTTTATAAAAAGTGCGAGAGAGTTTTGTAACTCAAGTGTATTCTTAGGGCCAAGTTTTCAGTGCAGCGTTAACAATCAGTAAAATAAGTGTAAGCCAATCCTGAAAATAAATTAACTCCGAGTTAACTCAAGTGATGGAGGGTTCTATCTTTCTACTGTGAAAAATCTAGTTTCTAGTTTTCAAAAATCTATATTGAAATCGATGGGTGACATTATTGATATCACCCTTTCACGCCTTTCACTATCTTAATTGAGATGGTGCCACAATGGTCTCAGTACAATTTTAACATGCCTTTCATTATATAAAAATGCAGATGACGATGAAACACAGAGGACCGCTTGTTAGACTTTGGCGGCAAAAATATATTTATTGGTCAATTCTCGATGAAATTTGGTACACTTTATGATTTGGGGACCTTTAATTTACTAGTACTGCCTATTTTTTCTATTTCAAGTGAAGGTCTCACAATTGAGGTCAGAACTTGGTCCGATTGAGGTCAGAACTTGGTCCAAAATTTTTAAAATTAAAAAAAATTACTGTCGAAGTCAGAAACTTAGTAAAAATTTGTTAAATGTCCTAAAATGTGAATTCCAATACAGATTTGTACCAAATTAAGAAAAGCTAGTCTAAAATGTTGGCCAATTTTTAATTTAACTAATTTTTTTTAACTAATTATTATCTTTAGATGTTATCTGATCGAATCTAAAAGAAATAAGACAATTTCAGTAGCTGGAAGTTGAAAATCAAATTTAAGTAATAGTTTAGCCAGTTTGTTCTTTTAACAAAAATTATTGTGACTGTTCAGCCCGCGAATGTGCTTGTTAACCACAATTTAAGTTAATAAATCCATACTTTAGATTGTTATTTATCGAAATCACTAACTAGACACAATTTGTTGAAAAGCTCTATTTAACCAGAGCCTGTGAAAATCGTATAACAAATTTAACCAAATGTGAACAAACTGGCCCTTAATATAATGTTAATACTTTTATTGCTTGCAGGCTGACAGTTCTGATAGTTAACAGTTTCAAAAAAAAAAACTGTTGCAATACTATCACTTATAAAACAATTAAATAATTATATATTTAGAAAAAAATGGTAGTTTTTCTCAATTGTAAGCCATCAGAAATTTAGTCTGGCATCAGCAGAAAAAAATCTCCACATTACTAAAGCAATTAGGTATACTTTAAATTGTTTTTGATTATATCGAGTTTTTTCAATAGTTGACCTAAAATTTGATTTTCAAATTCTTACTACCAAAATTGTCAAATTTCTTTGAGATTCGATAAGTTAAGATATCTTAAATTAATTTTCGATAAAAGTATTTCGAAAAGATAGTTCCAAAACTAGTAATAATCACATTGGTGAACATTTCTCAGCATTTTAGACTAACTTTTCTAAATTTGGTACTCATCTCTGGAAGATTGGAATAACTAAGTTAACATTTAAGCACATATTTTGAGATATTTCAAGCATAAATTTGACCAATATTGTGACTTGGACAGTGATTTTTTTTATAATTTAAAATTTTGGACCAAGTTTTGACCAAGATTGTGAAGACTTCACTTGACATAGAAAAAATGGATAGTACATTTACTAAGCATAAATGTAGTGCGAAATTTTCAAAACAAGGTGACATAACGTTTGCTTTGGCCTAATCCACCCATTGAGTCAATATCTTACCCATAATTAATAGACTGTAGGCCTAAAAATGTTAAACAATTAGTTTTGCATTCAATAATTATTTTTTAACCAATTGATCAAAAAACATGGTTTCAAACTTAATTTAAATGTAGCCGTGAAATAAGGATGATCTCGTATTTAAAAACAGACCCAGTTGCCAAAAGATGGCCACACTACCAAACCAAACGATACTTTTGTAAATATCGTCTTGGTATCGCTAAAAAGTGAGAAATTTTGGTCTTGGTCTAGTACAACTCAGGCTCGCCTCGGACTCATACATCAAAGTCTCGTCTCTTTATCGGTATCTATATCGTTATCGATATCGTTATGGATACCGTTATCGGTATTGGAATCGATATAGTTATGAGTAACGGTATTGGACTGGTCAGTTTTTGGTTTGATTTTAGCCACAAACAAAAATAAAATGCACGACTTGGCTATATGTTTTTGATTTTGTAGTTGAACTCGCTTGGTATTTTTAAGATTTATTAAAAAAATCATTATATAAAATATGCATAGTAAATAAAAGACCATATATCTTTTTAACGAATGTTTTTTTATTGTTAGAGCTTGTTTCCCAATTGTCAAAGGCTCCGATTAGTTATCCGAAACATAAATTCTGCGTCAAAATATCACAGCAGGAAAACAATGCTGTTACAAAATTATTGGAGCCTTTTCCGAGAAACCAAGATAAAATACGATACCGGTATCGTCTCGGTATCATTTTGGATGCTTCGGAGCTGGTATCGTCTCAGAATCGTTTCGGTTTTCAGGACCCGATACCATACGATACCGAGACTTTCTAGTATCGTGTACAGCACTACGTATAACTCAATCTCGTCTCGGTCTCGTCTCTTTATCGATATCGGTATCGGTATTGATATTGATATCGGGATTGGAATCGGTATTGGAATCGGTATTGGAATAGGTATTGGAATTGGTATCGGAATCGGTATCCGAATCAGTATCCATAACGGTATTGGTCTCGTCAGGTTTTGGTTTGATCTCAACCGCAAATAAAAACTAATATGCACGACTTGGTTATATGTTCTTGATTTTGTGGTGAACTCGCTTTAAGATTTAATAAAATCATCATTATTTTTGAAGGCATATAAAATAGGCATAAAAACAATTTTTGTACTAATGAATTTGGTAAATTTGTTAAAAAATCATTGAAGGCGTTTCCGAGAAACTAAGATATATGACAAATCTACGTGGGCGGATTTAAATAAAGTCACTTCCTTGAGCTAAAAAGAACCAACTCTGAAAATTTCAATCAAATCGTTGATTTCAGCGATGCTAATAAAAACTATTACCTGCTAAAGAGCAAAAACAGTGAAAATTTCATCAACATTTTTATAGCCTTTTCCGAACAACAAATTAAAAGAATTCTGTGTTTTGTAATGAATCAATAAGAATATTTTAAAAGACAGACTATGCACCTCAGAGTCTCGGTAAGTTACGGTCCAAAAAGTGCAGTTTAGGCTCGTTATCATTTTGGTTTCCAATACCGATAACAAACGATGCTTTTCTGGTATCATGGCAAGCCCTTCAGTTACTTAAAAAAATAGTGATTGCAAACGTAATTCCTTGATTCATTTTTTATTTCAGCACTGATATTGTGCTCTTAGCTTATACCGGAAACTTGATTGACAAACACTTTAACCTCCTCGAAATTAAAGCTGTCTATAGTAACATTTTGTCCAAAACGTACATCTGTGAAGACGTCATTTCTTGATTACAGAATGCGTAATAAGTCTTCGCCCCATTGACCATTAAACTATCTCCTTGAGTTCCTTCTCAATACTCACAAAAGTGCCACTGGCCTCACACTCTGTTCTTCAGATTATGTCAAAATTCCTTGCACAGTTATTTTAAGATCTTCGTAAAGTTAAAGAAGTAGTCGCCTAAAAGCTTTATATGGTATCGGTGAGTTCTTAATAAACCTGGATGAATCGTGGTGCTTTTCCATCATCATCCACAAATGAACGAGTTTGAAAAGGTTGCCAAAACAAGACATTATGCACCTATCTTCCCCCGTAGAGACGCTTGAAGGGAAATGTTAGGCTATATCAAATTGGTTGAATGGTGAAATCTGCCTCACATGTAATTTGTGTCAGCATCGACCACAAATGATAATTCGATATCCTCAGCACCAGTTATGATTTTACTACTGTTTGCCTGATCTATCTTGTACATAATATAACCACTTTCTAGCTTGGCGTTGATATCACCTGAGGCCGTTTCAATGACATACATAGCTAAAGGGTACTGCTCATACCTTTGCCTTGTCAAGTAGCTCTGTTTTAAAATAAACAGCCTTATGTAGCCGGGAAGTCACCTCTGGATGGTACAACTCTCAATTTAAAGACGAAATCCTTGGAACAATTCCTGGGGGAGCCTTATTGCCCACTCTAATGGCATGAGCTCCGAATCTGTTAAGATTAGGCCTGTTAGGTCAGGTGGTTCAGCCTGACTAGAACTATTAAGCCCACTGTTGATTCTAACGGGTGATTTTTTAAGAGGTTTAGAACTTAAAAAAAAAAAAAATACAAAAAATTCGTAAAAATGAATAAAATATTTATTTGAATCGATAGTTTGAACTTTGCAATTTAATGTTTAAAGATAATTTCATGCAAATGTTGACCGCGGCTGCGTCTCAGGTAGCCCATCCGCTGAGTCCAATTTTGGCATACTCTTTCACACATATCGGCCGGTATCTCACGAATGAATGCATGGATGTTGGCTTCCAGTGCGTCAATCGAAGCGGGCTTATCCCTATAGACATTAGCCTTGACATACCCCCACAAAAAATAATCTAATGGTGTCAAATCGCACGATCTAAGCGGCCAATTGACCGACCCGAAACGTGAAATTAACTGTTCACCAAACTCGCCTCGCAATTGCGCCATTGTTTCGCGTGCTGTGTGGCATGTGGCACCGTCTTGTTGAAACCACATATCATGCAAATCAAGAACTTCCATTTCGGGCAAAAAAAAGTTTGTTATCATCGCTCGGTAGCGTTCACCATTGACAGTGAAGCTGCGATTCGCATCATCTTTGAAGAAATATGGCCCAATAATGCCGCCGGCCCATAAACCGCACCAAACAGTGGCTTTTTCGGGATGCATTGGTAGCTGTTGCAATGCTTCTGGCTGATCTTCACTCCAAATGCGGCAATTATGCTTATTTACGTACCCATTCAACCAAAAATGAGCCTCATCGCTGAACACAATTTTTCGCGCGATGAACATTTCGAACCGAGCACGAATTTTGATAGTAAAATTCAATAATTTGCAAGCGTTGTTCATTTGTAAGACGATCCATGGTTAAATTGTAAACCAAACTGAAGCTGTTTGACAATGACACAAGGTACTAAACACACGTCAGCTGTCAAAACCAGTGTTGCCAAAACCAAACCAGCTAAAAAATCACCCGTTACTTTTTACGAGAAATGCCATAGTGGCAGGTAGGAGGACTTCTCTACTGTTGCGCGGCGGTGGACCCAACAACTGTCTTCAGGGGTTGAAACTCATGTCTCCAATTGAAGATGTTCATAACCGGAGACAAGCGTAAAAGTTGATAGGTAGTTCATTTTGAAAACAAAACTTGTGGTCGTTAGTATGCGTATACCCTTTGAACCCCAAGGAAAAATATTGATTTCAGAAAAAATGACATGTTTACAATGTTGGTTGTAGACAAGCGAAAAATCGTACATAAGCAGCTAAACTTTGAGCCGGAAGTTGTTTGTGTTCATACTTCTGATGAAAGTATGATTTTACGATGTCATCTTCTCAGAAATTACAAACTCCAAGCGGTTGCTGGAATCAGGACAAAATCATATTGACAGACTGACAAACAAGAAAATGTACCCAATTAGAAATGTACTTATTCACATAATTAAGAGGGTTGGTGGGGTAACTATTAATGTACACAATATTTATTCTTCAAATTTATCTTTTTATTTTGTTTTAAATATGATGTTTAGGTAAGTACATATATGTATATGGAAAATACCTTTTTAAAGAGTTATGCTTTAGCTTTATGCATAAATGCATGCACATTAGGCAGGTTGCACACCCCTGCAAGAGCATGTCGTTAGCTCTACACATTTACCTCTATCCCAAGGATAAAATACTCGTCTCGTATATTCAAAAAACTGCAAGGTAAAAGTTTTAATTTGTGTGATGTTTGGTGAAATTTCATAGTTTTGTTTTTGTTTCAGTTTTTGTTTTTAGAACAAAACATGCATTGTGAATAACTCCCTTCTAAAAAAAAAAAACTAGTTTGGCTATTTTAACCGTGTTAGCGTTATTGTCCGGAAAGAGAAAGTATACGTACAGGTTTTTTCTCTAGTTACTTTGTTGTTATATACTTCATGGTTGATGTGCGGTAGTTTTAATTTTTAATTAAAATTATTGTAACATTATAATTAAAGCTAAACTAAAATATTGATGTTGACAAACGGTTAAGATTATCTCATTTAATTTTAGTTTTGTTTAGTTGTTATAGTTTTAAATTAAGTTGGTTGTTATATCTTTATTTTACCACTGAAAAAATAGTGGGGTCTGAGTAAAAATAAGTAAAACTGAATGTTTACTTTTACTTTCATGAGCTGTTATTAGAATTGAGATATCAGGGTTCAAGGCTTTTAGAAAGTATTGTAACGACTCTCACATTTGTACTATAAGATTTTCGAATGAAGAAGCGCCATCTTCTGGCTTATAGCTGATACAAACCCACAAAACACATATTAAAGATAATATATTGCGAATGTTGTTAAAAACCGGTTGTCAGATAATTAACAAAAAAAAAAAAAAACAAACTTTTTCTCAGAGGCCTTGTCAAATTCAATTCCTCAATTTCAGAAATGCATATTCAGATTTATTAATTCTGGCCAATCCGAAGTTTGAAAAATTTAGAAGCATGAAAATTTAAATTTAAAATTTGAAATGTGTTGATCTTGCCACCGTCCACATTCAAGGAACTGACAGGTGTCTTGGAGATTTTGACACATATGCAAACTTGAACGAAAATAAAAACTGGGAATATATTACATTTAATTTGTGAACTGTGATACAAACCAACCTACGGAGAGCTTTAGAACTTTTAGTACTAAATGTCAGAATGAAAGCTTTGGAAACGGAAATTGCCTCTATAGAAAGCTCTACATGCAAATACTAGAACCTTCAAGCTTATTCGGGAACCTGTGTGATGGGTATATTAGGGTCATGTTTGATCGTTAGTGGATACAGTTTGTTTTTATCGAGTAAAATTTGTTGTAATAAAAGTGAAAAGTTAAGTTGGTGAACTAATATCTGTATAGTTGAGTTCTAAAAAGTAAATTGTTTTGTAGTAAGAAAGTAAAGTGTTTTATTTGCAAAATAAAGAAGTGGAAGTTCAAATGAAGCTAATAAGTTTTACTAACGAACCTGAGAAAATTACAATATTTTCGTTGGAATGACCAATCTATGACAATTTGCTCAGATCATTCACAATTTGTCCACTTCGATCAAATGAAAAGGTAAGCATCATATCTAAACAGTGGAGAAAAATATACGTCTTTCCATGAAGTTTTTGTTATGAATTCACTTTAGATTATTTGAAGTAAGTGAAAGAAAATAAAACACTTTCACCATAGAAATTAATTCACTAACTTGACTTTTATTTCAACCAACTTTACTCATTCACGATTAAAAATAAACTGCGTATTCTGCCGGCCAGACATGTTCTTTTATACTCTTCACAAAAAAAATAAAATAAATTTAATGGCGCAACAGCTCATGGAGAACCAGGGCCTAGTGACTTACAACTCTCAACCATTCCTGTGTGCGTGTTGTTGGCAGGAATGGAGGGGACCTACAATTTTTTGCCGAGTCCGAACGGCTAGGTGAGAAGCACTTATTCATGACAACTATACTCTTGGAGGATTTGTCAATTCCTCGCAAGAGGCAGTACCTCGGGAAAAAATATTTCTGTTTTTAGGTGGCAGCTGCTGGGAATCGAACCCAGACCTTTGGCATGACAGTCCTACGCACTAACCATCATGCCACGAGGTACTACAATTATTATATTATATTATACTCTTCACAAGATTCTCGAAAAAGCTGGAAGGTTCTAGTATTTGCTTCTAGAGCTTTCCATAGGGGAAATTTCCAATAAACTTCCCTTTCCAAAAGCTTTCATTCTGACGTTTAGTATTGGGAGTTCGAAAGCTCACCATAGGTTGGTTTGTATCATGTCTTATCCGGGATTCGGTTCGGGAGTGGTTATTGTTTAATTCGATAGTCGTTATGGTAAAAATGTGAGAATTGTTTCAATATACATAAATTCACAAATTTTTTTCAAAAAATTAAAGATTTAGGAGTTATTTCAAAAGAACTGAAGTTTGTTAAAAACTCAGTGTTTAGATATTTCGCTCGGGCCAGGGGTGGGGCAGACCTAGGGGAGCTAGCTACGGGCTGATGAAACTGTTTTTTTTTCAGCAGCTGGCTTGAAAACAGGGTAAAGGAGGAAAGCACTTTCGGTTCAGTAGCAGGCTTGCCATATTGGGCTATTTATCGCAAATTGGGCTATATTATTCCGAAATTCTTGACAACATTATCAGTATGACAGCCCATTCATAATTGGGCTACTAACAAATAGCCCAAATATGATCTTGGGTGATATTTTTTTTATAAATAATAAATAATGACATTTCTCATTTCTCCCCCTAAACATACTCTTAAGGCATTTCACAATTTGGCACCACTTTTTATTCACTAAATAGTCCCCTATTACACCCTCATTCTTTGCCCTTTTTAATGGGTGTTAAGGTGATACATACATGTGACTGAATATTATGTGACTCTGAAATAACGGCTCACGTTTCAAAAATCAAGTATACTAAAATTTGAAGTGGTTACTTTTCATTCGATCAATGATGGCACTCACTCACTCGATCACTGAAGCGACAATTCGACCCTGAAATAAAGGGTGGTTAAATTTCAAAATGCATATCGTGCACATCGTGATTTTTTCGGTCAATTCAACCGTCCAAATGTGCGTACAATCGGAAAAATCGTGCAAAAATTAGAGCAAACCAGGTCTGTAGGAGATGTGAAAACACCATTGCACACAGCTCGTAATGTAGAAAAAAATTGCTGCTGTTCGCGATAGTGTGGCTGAAGAACCGTCCAATTGCAATTGCACATCTTACGTTCGTCGTTGATGAACATTATGCATTAAGACTTGCATTTACACGTTTCCAAGGTGCAATTGACTAAAGAACTAAAGCCTCTTGACCATTCCAAACGTCGTTAATGGTCAGAATGGTGGCAAGAAATGGCAACAGTGAAGAGGCACATTTTCACCTCAGTGGATTTGTCAATAAGCAGAATTTCCGCACTTGCGCGAATGATATCCAAGAGTGATTGTCGAAAAACCAATGCACCGGCAAAGAGTAACTGTTTAGTGCGGTTTATGGACTGGCGGCATCATCGGGCCATATTTTTTTCCAAAATGAGGCCGGTCAGGCAGTTACTGTGAATGGTAATCGCTATCATGAGATGATAACGAACTTTTTAATGCCCGAATTGGAAGATATGGATGTGGACGATATGTGGATTCAACAGGACGGTGCCACTTGTCACACAGTTAACGAAACAATGGCTCTTTTGCGTGACACATTCAATGGCCGTGTTATCTCACTTGGTAGCGATGTCAATTGGCCGCCAAGATCATGGGAATTGACACCGTTGGAATTCTTTTTTTGGGGTTATTTGAAAGAAAAGGTGTACGTCGATAAGCCAGCAACAACTCAAGAGCTAAAGGATGAGATAATTCGGCACATTAACGGCATAGAACCTCAATTATGTCTCAGCGTCATCAAAAATTTGGACCATCGGATGGAGGTGTGCGGATGGAGGTGTGTCGCCGAGGTCACGGCGGGCGCCCATTTGGTCGATATTTTGTTCCATACATAATTGAACCATACCAATATTATCATAATAAAAAGAAATGAACATAATTTCTTAAATAATATGTGTTTTATTCAAAATCAACATCGGCCCTTAAAACTTAACCACTCTTTAGATAAAAACTCAAGGAGAAATTTGTGTTACTGAAAATAAAATGTTTGATTTATTAAAATAAAAAAAAAGTTGAAATTCTCTACTATCAAATTAATTAAGAGAAATTTGTATATTTTGTTATTATTAATTTAGTTGTCTTCAAAAGGAGTTTATTCAAAAGACGGCAATTAATTAAAAACCTGATAAAAGTAAATAAAATATGTGTATGTTAGTTAGTTTAAAACAACACACGTACAGGGATTTAATAGTACAGGGAACTATTTTTACAATATTACGGAAAATGTAATTGACAAAAATCAATAAATTAATAAACTCATGTCATAGTATTGTATATTTATTATTTTGGGAAGTTAATAAAATAAACTCATAAATTTCAACTGTTTCAACACAAAACCAAAATAGCTTATATTAATCTTTACCTTTTTAATAAAACTCTCGTAAACAAAAAATAATAAACACTTCATATTTTTATTTACAAATCGAATATAAAAAGCCAAAATTATTTATAATAAAACAGTATCCGCTTGGGATAATAAATAAGACATTTGGTTTGATGTTTATTGGACAACGCAAAAAATAAATGTAAATATGTTCAAATTAACGTTTTTGCAGTGTTCGATTTTTGCTTCCAGTAATTTGTAAGAGTTCCGTCTAGGTATGTAGAAAGTTATTTGTAAAGGGTGTTTTTTGCTAAGACTGATGATTAATCTTTACTGCGCAGTCATTCATTCATTCATTCTATTTGTTTTAAAAAGATTTTGCACCATTTTAAATCTAAGAAACCTTGTGCTAAAACTGGATTAGTCAATCCAGTGTCAATATTCAGTAGGTTCATAATTGATTAAGTCAATATACTTGTATTATACTTGGATTGTGATTTTTAAATATTTATGTAGTCATTACAAATTCAATGTAACTGGACACATTCCTTGTTATTTATTAAGAACATTTTCTGCATGTTCAATGTAGTTCATGATTTTTGTCGTGAGTAAATATTTTTCCCGGTTTCATTGGGCATATGTATATATAAATTAAAATGTAACAAACATTTCAACTTGACAGTGGGTACATAAAGACCCCACGTTGAAATCCCATACAAACTTCATTGCATGTATTTTATATGTGTCTGTATTGAGTACAAGAGTACATACATTTTCTTTTAATAATGTGTTACCAAAAATTGAACGCAGAAAATTTTTGCAGAACAATCAATATGCTCAAGGTCTTCTAAAAATAAACCCTTAACCATTCATCATATTAAATATGTAAAGATTCATTATTCAAACGTAATTTCCTTTCGTTAATTACATACACATTATATTAAAAAAAAGGTTTATTTTTGTACGACTATGTGTAGACTTTTAAAAAATACCCTCCACTTATAAAATAAAATATTTTGTACAAACAAAAATAAAATTTCAGTTATTTCGCACATAAATATCCCTTTTTCTTATCATAAGCGATGTCTGAACAAGACTTGGTTTGCTTTTAAAATGTCTTGTTTTTTTCCTAACCAAAGACGATTTTTTATTTTCTATTCAGCACGAGTACTTAATTTAAAAATTCATCTATATTCTTAGAGAACTTGTCAGCTGTAATAAATTCCAGCTTTTTTTTTTTTGGCTGCAAAAAAAGCTATGTTCATTTCCAGCAATTTGTCACCTTGTTTTTGTTTTCATATTATAATGAAAAAATCGACTCCTTAATAGAATGACAACCCTAGGAAAAGGGATGTGCTGCTGAGGAGTGTCTCATTATTATTAATCTGAAACTCCCATGCATATCACTTTCTTTCTTCACGCGCGCACCCTTTAAGTTGACACTTTACAAAATAAAAGAGATTTAACGCGGGTGGGTTGCAAGGACAAGAGAATCTTCAAGAGTAGGAGAGAGAGAAAGACAAATTTCCTTGAACTTGCACAATTTTTTCTGCACTAAACAACAAGGTCATTTTAGAAAAAAAAATCCAAGATGGGTTAAAAGAAAGAAAAAAACAAAAAACAAAAAAAAATGTCTCGCAAATCTATTTGCCTTCACCGCTATAGCGAAGCAATTTGGCTGATGAAAAAGAATGAAGACAGATGGTAGTAGATATACATATGTATCCTCTACCCTATAATGGAAAGCAAGCCATCAAGTATTGTCTTCTGCTGAAAAGATTAACATGCACAGATTAGATGTCTGACTATATTGAAATCGTGTTAAAAGAGCAAAAACTCAATCGATATAGCACTCCTTAGAGATAAATTCATATAGACCAACGCTAACGACTTGACTTTATAGATTGAAACTTTTTAACTTTGTTCCCTTGGATAAAGTCTTTTCTTTAACACATAATGTAGGTACCTGTTTGGTACATGTATTAAAATAATAAATTGAGAGTAAAACAAGAGATTAGTGGACATAATAACAGATAATATTTTGCCCTATTTACAAACAAGATGTTTCTGCAAGTTAAGCTCTTATCTATGTGCGCTAATCCCTAAAACTATAAAAATATCGGGTTTTTCAATAAGAGTGCTACAAAAATTTTTTTAAATAAAACAAAAACAGCTTTGGATATCAATAAAATTCTTTATTCCTGTGAAAGTACGTTCGATGCCATTATGTATGGAAATCGATTTCTTTTACATGGCCACCACCGGGCACGCTTGCAGAAGTCCAGACGCTGAACCCAATTTTCAACGGTTTTCAAGCATAAATCGGCCGATACTGCTGCAATTTCACGTTCGATATTCGTACGAAGTTCATCAATCGTCCCTGGCTTGTTAGCATAGACCATAGACTTGACGTAGCCCCACAGGAAATAGTATAACGGCGTCAAATCGCACGACCGAGGCAGCCAAGCGACTGGACCATTTTGTGAGATAACACGTTCTCCAAACTTGGTTTCCAATAAATTGATTGTGACATTCGTTGTGTAGCTTGTGGCGCCGGCCGTCCTGTTGGAACCACATGTCTTCCAAGCCCATATCATCCAATTGGGGTCAAAAATTTTCGGTTATCATTGAACGGTAACGATCCCCATTCACAGTTACGTGTCGGTCTTGATCATCGCGGAAGAAGTACGACCCAATGACGCCGCCGGCCCATAAACCACTACAAACTGTAATTTTTTCGGGATGCAATGATGACTCATGGAGTACGTGTGGATTGCTGCCTGACCAATACCGCATATGTTGTTTATTGACGAAGCCATTCAGCCAGAAATGAGCATCATCGCTGAAGATGAAAATCCGAATCATTTTCAAGTTGTTGCTCAGCCCAATTCACGAAAATACGACGCTTCTGGTGGTCAAGCGGCTTCAGTTCTTGCGTCAGTTTAATCTTGTAAGGATGTAGGCCAAGATTTTTTCGCAAAATTCGCCAACCCAACGTCACAGAGATGCCCAACGCTTGAGAACGACGTGTGAGAGACACATTTGGGCCTTCTGCAAGTGAAGCCTCAGCGGCAGCAATACTCTCGACACTACGGGCACTTCTTTGTCTCACTGGCACGGGAACATTTTGTACTGTGCCTGTGGACTCAAATTTTTCCACTAGACGCTCAATTGTTGATCTGCTAGGACGATTATGACGACCATTATTTGGACGTAGCGCTCTTAACGTTGAGGCCACTGACTCCGAATTTCTGTAGTAAATTTTAATAATTTTGACTCGTTGTTGGCTCGTATATCTTTCCATCATGAAATGGCAAACCTTACTAAAGAGACATGTCAAAAGAACGGCAAGAAATATGGCGTCGTTTGCTGTCCCTGTCGCTCTACTTTTGTAGCGTCCCTGTTGAAAAAACCCATTAGAATGTACGATAGTGTCGCAAGTACTTGCTCTTATAATCAAGAGACTGAGAGTTAAACAAATTTTATATTCGGACATGGAAATTATTAGTTAAAAAAAGTTAAGACCGTGAAATACTACATTGGCTAGAGCAACTCTATTTATAGTTTTAGGCCGTGATCAGAACTAAAACTCAACCCTACTCAACTCAAGGTTCTTCAAAAACTCTCATTTGTTGTCATTTTCAATAAAAGAATAAAGGTTATTATTCTTTAAAAAAAAAAGTATCGGTCAAGGTCTGATGAGAGAAACCTTCATTTGGGCCTGGTTCACATGACAATGCACCGGAAACTTTGAACTGTTAAAAAATCACGTTTGGTCGACAATGGCAATACTTGAGTACAAGGTACTGGGTACTTGAATAGTGCTTGGTACTTGAAAGTTTACAAGCCTGGTACTGGTAAGTATGAATGTTTATAATTATTTTGTAGGTCCTGCGTTTGGATTGTCGATTTTGAATGATTTTGTGTAATACAGTGAAAACCATTTTTGATTTATTTTTAGCGAACAAGGATAAAGATTGACCTTATTTATTATTTTTTCGTATAAACTCAACCATTAAGAGAAATTTATTAAAATAAAAATTTATATCAGCCGATAACCTAAATTATGTTTTTTTAAAAAAAAATCCCAAACCAAAACCGCAATCTTTTTAAACGAATGTAGTAACTCCCAGAGAGAAAATGATTTAATCTAAAGTTGACAATTATTTTTGTTCTCTGGTTTTAAGTGAAAAAAAAATTAAAAACGGCCCCAAATTATTTTGCCCTAAAAAATACCAAACTTAATCTATTAATGGTTTTGACTTTTTTTATTTAATTTAAAAACATAAAAGAAATTCATAAAAAAAAAATAAATTTCCTTTCCTAACAAAAATAAAAAACAGGAAAAGAAATAAGGAGAAGAACGTTTCAAGTTTCAAAAAACACCTGAACGTTACTTACGTAAGCAATATTAATGCAATATTATTTTGGTACCACTTCTGGAGATAAATGCTGGATTAGTTGTAATAAATTTCCTTTAAACTTCACAAGAAATCTGCTGACGAATCTGCCCTCTTAGTTTAAACGACTATTATACCCCGTTGTGAGATTTTTTTTCCTGAACAACTATTTTAAGAACAAAAAGAAATTAATGAATTACGAATTTGTTCTGGCTAACTTTAAGCAGAATATTTTTGAATACTCCTCACAACTTAATATTAAAAAATGCTTACTTACCAGAAGTGGAAAAAAACACAAAAGACAAAAAACAACACCTAAATGCTTCTAACTTATTTTGACCACAAACTGGAATTTTCAAACTAAAACACAAGGCATGCGGGTATACAAAATAGTGCGTTTGACATTTAAACTACGGGCCTATACATAACAGTTTTGGAAAAAAATTGTAAAGATGAATGTGCCCCGGTAATAAATGTGCCCTAGTTTATCCATTAATAGTTGACAAGTGTAAATTTTTATAATTTTTACTGCAAATTGCACTAATACTTCTTCATCTTCATCTTTTTCTTATCATACGGAAAAAGTTTTATCAAAGCTTTTGGAGCCTTTTTTTTAGAAAATATTTTCCTTTACGGTTTTTAACTTTTGTATGAAAACTACCGTTATTTTTTGAAAAAGAACTAAAATGTTGTCTTAAATTATATTACAAGATAATTATTCAAAACTCTTAAGTAGTCATTTTTAAAATATTTGATTTTCAATCGAAAATTTTGAAATATTTTTTAATAATTGAAAACATTTGTTTTAAAATTTTGGTACACAAAAGTATATTTTAAAGAAGCTTTTATATAAAAAATTAATTTACTAAAATCAGTCATACTGGTTTTAAGAACGTTTAAAATAAGAGTTGTTCATACAGAGGTACCATTAATAATTAGTTTTTGGAAAATGGTTTCCCATCCAAAGAAAGCTTTTATTAGAAAAAATGTATTGATTTTTTAAAGAAAGTGTAAGCTGCAAGTGGCAGATGTCACCTTTGCCTGAGATCAGAATTCAGAAACAACATGTTGTGATGGTTGTGGTAAATAAGGTTGCATTCGGCACACAACAGCGTACATTGCGTGAAATGAGCCAAACAGAAAAAGACAAGTACACATTGGTAACGTGGTATTTTCCAGAGGTATACATTTCTTGTAAATTTCCCATAAAAGAGGTGATAAAAATCGCAAATGACCTTGAGTGCTAGGGCTGATCAAATTTTAGAACAAGGTGACCGTGTCTGATCGATTAGATGGTAAGCTTAAAAATCGTGGCTAGAACTAAAAATCATTGCATACACGACACATTAAAATGCACCTTGAACGGGTGTACCAAAATATCATGTGTATGGGCTGCTTTATGTTTTGCATTTATATTCTACATTCTGATGGCCTTACAATATGTTTATTGTGCATTTCAGATAAATTTTTAGGTAAGACAAAAAAATTAAATGCACAACTGGGTCACTCTTACTTGCTCTTATGTTCAAGGCACTGAGGGTTTAAGAAAATTATATGAAAAGACATGGAAATTATGAGGGAAAAATGTTTAGAAGCCTAAAATACGATATTAAAATTAGCTTAAATGCTTCGTTAGGAGTTTGAGATGAAATAAAAAGAAAACCATCTTAATTCTTTATTGAATATGATTGTATGGACAAAAAAATTTTAAATCGTTGGAGCTGTTTTTTTTTTATAACTTCTAAATATATAAAATTCTTAAAACATTTTTAAGGAAATGTTTTGGTGTGCAAATCTTAAGTATTTACTTATGTGCATATAAAAATAAAATTAAAAAAAAAAAATTGTCAACCCGTTTTTGAAATATCGAATTTTCAAAATAAAGCATAAAATAAAATAAACACAAATTTGAATCTTAGAAGGTTTTTTTTTTTTATAATACAAATTCTATATACTACTGAAATAAATCAGCCAAGTAGAAGGCTTAGCATTAAAGTTGGACTTGTTGAATTATTGATTCAAAAAAGCTTTTTAAGGCCTTTTGTCCTACAAATTGGCGTTTTGTCCGGCTTACTCACTTTGACTCTTGTTGGATATAGTTTACAGTGGATTTTTGTAAAAGTATTCATGTAAGTTGAACTGAACTTAGTACAAATTGCGTATGACAAGGCCCTCACTACGTCGCTGATGAGTCCAAGTGAGTAAGCCGGACGAAACACCAATTTGTAGGACAAAAGGCCATAAAAAGCTATTTTAAAAAATATTAATCTCTTTTAAAAAATTCAAAAACTTTTTTTTTGATAATTTTTATATGCAATATTTTTTAATCTCATTAGAAATTTGTACTAATTTTAGCCCACAGAAAAAGTTTAAAAAAATCGTAGAAGACGTTTTTAAGAAAAAAAATATTTTCCTAAACGGTTTTTAAACATTTGTATGGAACGTACCGTTATTTTTTCATAAAGGTAAAATTTCTTCTAAAAATACTTTAAAAATTGTTAAAAAACCTTTAAATATAGAGTTTAATAAAAACCGATTATGTAGTTTTCAAAATATTTGATTTAAAAAAAAAATTTTTTAAACATTTTTTAAAACCCAAAAAAATATTTTTTTTTTTAAATTTAAGTACACAAATATTTACAATTTTTCGATGCCTATGTATAAAAATCACTAAAATCAGTCATACCGTTTTGAAGAAAATCGAAAATCAAACAAATGGTTTTTGTAGAGGTACCATTAATAACCATTTTTGAAAAATGTCTTTTAACCCAAGCCTGAACTATTGAATTTATTAAAAAATACTATTATGCAAGATTGGTTAAAAAAATGTATGACAGGTTCCGTTATTTTTGGTTCTAAAAATAAAATGCACGACTGGATCGCACTTACATGCTCTTATGTTCAAGTTGCTTGGAATTAAGAACTTTTATAATATGAAAGTATGTATGTAATTATATAAAAATATATAAAAGCTTTTAAATCGTTCATTTATTTGTATAAAGAACTAGTTAAAAAACTTAGAGCTCAAGAACAGGTATGCCATTTGATTACTTGAAAAAAATATGGATGTGCAAAAAAAATTTTAAATCGTCATAGCGGTTTTCTTAAACATTATTTTTTTATGTATAAAATTTTAGCAACATATTTTAAAAAAAGTTTTAGTATGCCAATTTTGAGTATGTGTTAAAATACATTTTTAAACCTTGTTTCAAAAAAAAAATTCATTAACTCATTTTTGAAAATTTATTTTTCTTCAAATTTTTGATATGCAATATTATTAACATTTAAAAATAGATTCTGCATACAAATTTTTACTGAAATCGTTTAAGCCATTAATGAGAAAATCGAAAATTAAAAAAACCATTATGTAGCAGGTACCGTTAATAATGGTTTTCGGCACATTTTTTTCTTATCGTAAAGTACGCCACACCATACAATAATACACTGATTTTTTGTCTGTTAAAATCGTTGGAGCCGTTTTTGAGATAAATAAGCTTTTCATTTACGGTTGTGGGGAAAGTACCGTTATTTAAGATGCTAAAAAAAATTTCAACTCCCCATCTGAAGAAGAAAAAACCATAACTTCAAAATTTAAAGAAAATTGCCTTAGTGACAAGAAAGTCTTCAAAAAACAAATATCAAGAACTGTTTTTTCAGGTCATAATAAAGATTCTACTATTCACTTCCATTTTAAGTTGTTTATTTTAAGTTTAAAAAAACTCTAAGCTAATCATTAATTACAAGTTGATCTTGCTATAAAATTTATTAATTAAAATCTGTATATAATGTATGTATGTTAAGGAACTTAAAGCACATTCAGACATTAGTTTTTTATAAAAAATGTGTTTTTTGTTCTTTCTTTTAAAGTCTAAACTCTTAAGTAAAATACAGGATGCTTGCGTATCCCTCAGCATTTCTTGCACCCCATTTCCATTATTTTTTTTTAATCGATTTTTTTTCATTCCTATTGTTCGTGGAGAAATTATTTTTGACTCAATTCTGCATTTTATTATTCTTTAAGAACCACAACCTTTAACATTTTAAAAATAAATTACTGAAGAAAGCGGACAATCTTTTTAACATTTACTGACCATCACAATGCTACTCAGCTCATATTAAAATTAATTTAAGCAAAAAACATCTTCAATGTAGTGGGTGCAGTTTTGCAAGTGGGAGCAGTTTCCGGATGATTTGTATTCCAATTAAAGAAGAAGAATAAGAAAAAAAAAAAAAAAATACAAAGAGAAAAGAAATTGCTCTTATGGAGTACCTACTAGGTATTTTTTGTCTCGAGCAGAAATTCTTCATTTTTGTACAATGATTATAGGCCTCCACATCACTTAGGGTGCCTACTTCCAAGTGAGTATACAAAGAAATCACGGCTATATAAATTTGAATTTATTTATAACAAAAGATCGATTTGAATGTTTGCATGTTAATTACATTATTTTCGCGGAAAATAACGATTTCTATAGATATACTATAGGAAGTTTACCAATATCTATATATAAATAGAATATCGTCATAGTATCTTCATAGTATCTTCAGCTGACATGTAAGCTTATTAATCATTTTATATCAGCACGAAATTTCCAAAACGAGAGGAACCTACCCACTTAAATTGATTTTCTGTTTTTTGTTTATTTTGGAAATAGAAACGTTTCTCATTTTTAATCTTCACAAATGCCATTGATGAATAATTTATTGTAATTATGTAATGCAAATATTTATTTGAAAAAAAATAGGCAGTTCTTAAAGGCATAACAAATTTTTAATGATAGAGATTGTAGGTATGTACTTACTAGCTATGTAGGTATTTTCATCAAAATTAATAATGACTTTTTTAATTAAAGGCAAACTTACTTTGTTTGCTATTCCACTGCACTAAACTCTTTCCCTGCAAAAGTTGCATCCCCAGTAAAAGCACATTTTGACCTCTATAATTGAAGGGTCTTAGTGAGTGCTTTTTTTTTGTCAGACGACAAACCCTGTTCTCAACGCAGACAATAGTAAATGTATAGTGGAGCCCCTGGACTTGACGGGATACCGCCAGAAGGTGAGGGTGATCGCCCACTTATGCTCCCATCTATTGCTAAACATCTACAAGAGCTGCCTGGTGTAAAAGAAGTCTTTCTCAAACACTGCAAGACACACTTATAAGTGTTGCTTAGTAAAGGTAAAGGAGACCCTGATCCCACATCAGCGTACAGACCTTTTTGTATGCTGAACGGTGAAGGAAAACTATTGGAGAAGATGATGAGACCAAGACTTACTGTGGCAGTGTTTTGAATGAACAACAACAACCTGTGTGCGTTACCACAAGGTATATTGGCTGGAGGTATAGCCTTTTCAAGAGTGCCAACTTCTTGATAATCCAGACTCCTTTAGTGGTGCTTAGTCTGGTTATGCTCGTTTTAAATGAAAAACACTTTTGCCATCATCTGTACTGGGAGCGAACCATGAACCTTGCTACCAAAATCGGAACTCAAGACGTTAGAAATGCCCTAAATTTCAGGTGGGGTGAAATTTTGAACGTGCTCGAGGACATTTTCAACATACCAGCCTATCTTTTACGGATGGTGAATTACTTTTTCAAAGACTGGGAACTGACCTATGACACTTCAGAAGAACATAGAAGAACGCAAAAATAATCTATGGAGCTGTGAAAGGATCGATCTTGGGCCCTGACCTGTGGAAACTCCCCTATGTTGGTATTTTTCGCATTGAGATGCCAGAAGAAACCCTTCCGGTGAGATATGGAGATGACATTGTTGCCGCAATGATATCGACAAAACATACCAAAATTGTGCAATAAAAGCTTAAGTAGGTTATGTGATGAGTTTACTTCTGGATGCATTAACATGGCCTTAGCCTGGCTGCAGAAAAATTGAGATATTCCTCCTGACAAAGAGCAGGATACCGACTCTAATTGATTTCCAAATCAATCATAGAAGTGATAAAGAGCAAAGGCGCCACGGTGAAGTATTTGATTGTGACCATCCCATCTGAATCAAACCCAATTTCTGGCTCCAGATAAAAGACGAGGTAAAACGAGCGTCGAAATTGACCAATTGACCGCTTCACTGTATAGGTTAGTGGCCCGACAGCTGGCAAGAAAAGGCTCTTTATATCGACAATATACTCTACGGATATCAGATTTGAGCAAATGCGCCTTGACATGAAAGGTACAGAAAGCAGATGATATCCAGCTATGCAGAGATATAGTGTCAAAACAAACCATCCTTGTTGTCACAGGAGTGCCTCTAATAATTCTTTTAGCACTAGAAGGCAAGTACGGTCAAAGATTGCAGTTTTAGCGAATACAGTCTTTATAAATCTCTCATTGAATTCAACAAAAAGATTAAATTTTTATATTCTTTCTTTAAGAATTCGAATTCAAAAAAAGCAGTCACCATTTTTTTTTCGTTTGCAATCATTTTCACCATCAACTGATTGCAATCCTTTGAGACTTCATGTCTTTGCATTCTTTCGCACCCTTTGAATTGTTTGCATTCTTTTGAAGACTTTTGCATTCTTTGAATTTTTTCATTCTTTGAATGAATTTTTGTATACTTTTAAAGTCTTTTTTCAATTCTTTTGAACTCACCACCGAATATTAAGAATTGGTTTAGGCATTTAAAATATCTTTTTTTTTTCAAAGATAACACTTTAGAAAGCAAAGAATGCAATGTATTCAAAAGGCCTTCAAAAAATACAAAGAAGAATGTAAAAGACTCCAAAATAATTAAAGTATTCAGAGAATGCTAAGACATAAAATAAGCAAAAATTCAAGATTGCTGATGGTGACAATTTTTAAAACGAAAAAAGAATGGCGGCTGCAGTTCTTGAATTCTCATTCTCATTCTCATTCTCTGCAATGCAATCTTTTGTTTAACTCACCAAAGATTGCATTCGCAGAAGATTTCCATCTTTTACAACTCTGGTACGTATACGACCAAAAACAGAAGTTGGAGTGGAAACGGCAACGGAAAGGTATTAGGCTAGTCGCGCACATGCAATTTTCAGTTTCGAAACTGTTTGGTTGCAAAATTGAGTCCTATGGACTCGTATGAAACTCCGCGAAAATGCTGAAACTATTCCGTCGTCGATTCGATCAACTTTTCAGTTTGTGTTTTGGCAAAAACTGGACGATTTCCCGAAATCAATTTTTCAGTTTGTGTCATATGGAATAATATGTAACTGCGGCGCGGACATTCAACCAAATAGTTGCGGATATTTAACCACATCGTTGAATATTGTTCTCTGTGCGAAAGAGAACAAATGTACATATCTTTTCTTTAATTTGCTGAGCAAAAGAATAGGACGAAGGCGATAATATTTTTCTTTGAGTTTATGAGATCGAAAAACTGAATAAACATTGTCGGTGTGTTGGTTAGGTTCGTTGCGATTGCTGGTGGAGTTGCTCATGTGCGCACTCAGTAGTCAACTTGTGACTAAGCTATTTTGTTGCGGTAGCAGTTGCATATGCGCGACTAGCCTAAGAAGCTTGGAAAGTAGAGGGCGATAGACAGCCAGGCTGATCAGAAACGTGGGCAAGTGGACCGACCAGAAACACGGTGAGGTAAACTACTACATATGTCACCCAGTTATACTCACCGGACGGACATGGATACTTCAACGGCCTTTTCTACAAAATTAAAAAAATAATAAACCAGCCTGAAAGTCCGGGAACCTCAGGAAGGCAAAAAAGACGTGCGCTAAAACTTCTTCGCCTGCAGTTGATGGGAAACTGAAAAAAAAGAGAACGGGAGAGAAATATCGGTGCCATGACTTCAGACAACATAACCATTAAGATGATGCCCGGTAAGCAGAATAATTTTATCACCCAACATATTCTCAGAAGAACGAAAGAGATGAAGGTAAGTCCCGTGAGAGGGAGCCCGAAAGGGTGTTTGAGAACAGCCTGCAAAGAACTTAGAACTGCGGTTCCAGGGGATTGGTCAGAAGCCAAAGAATGGAGAGTTTTCGATACGAATACCATGTATGAAGGGAATTCAGACAAACGGGCATGGTGAACGCCAAAAAGACCTCTTCATAGTGATTTCTCCTCATCGCAACAGGAAAAACAAATGAACAGAGTGATGGAGTTTTCTAAAATATATTTATCGACAACTACTAACTACAAGATTATCTTTCAGGCGATGAAATAATGAAAAAAGTAAGCAGCATAAACTTCTAAATATATGCATATCACTTGATGATTTGCTTAGATATAGATATTCATCTGTTAACATATTGATGCATTGAATTCAATTTAATTCCACGTTTTTCTATTCTTAATACAACGGCTTGGCTTCGAAAGGACACTAATAACATAAACAATTTTAGGCAAAACGAAGTTCTCACGGGCAGCTAGTTTGTTATATATATATATAACGGTTAAAGCAGTGACGTTTATTCGAAGGTGCGCAGGTGTTCTCCGCACACCCAACCAAAATCTTAATTTCCATGCATACCAAAATTCCTTGATGTACTTTACTTATCCTTCTTTTCAATATTTCACCTGTATCAATATCCCAAACAAAAATATACTCACCAATTCAAGCTACCTACCCGCAAAAGTAAACAAAAAAAAAACATCATAGGTGTTCTCAAAATTTAGAGCACCAAAAGCAATGAAAATTCACACACAAAAGAATCTAAAACAAAAAAACACGACGTTTGTTCTCCCCCTACTCTTGTTAATCTATATGGCTTGGGTGTAACTTCATCAAGTGCACATTCGTTTTTTATTCGACAACTCAAAGCTAATTTATTTCCTCTCAAAGAAACAAAAAATTCACCCATCAGGGTCTTCTACTAACTTTAGTGCACCGAGGTAAAGAAAATCCACTTACAAAACATAACAACAAAACGACACAATATTCATTCTTCCTCATAGAAATTTATATAGCAAGGTGTTCTTCTTCATCGAGCGCACCACGGTTCATCATACGTCTCTTTGCTACTTTGAGAATTCTGTATCCGTTCTGTTGTCTGTATCTGTTCCAGTGTTGATGGATGGTGAATGATGATATTTAATTTACAATGCTCGGGGATCGTGACAAAAATTCCTTTGCTTGGGAATATTTACCTCAATAAAAAAATAAAGGAAGTCTTCTGATTTTCTGAAGTTTAAACATTTAAAATATACAAAAGATGAATACACATTTTTTTTATATTATAAGGGTGGCATATATCAAGCACTCATAAACGTCTCTTAAGTTTATGAGGCTCATAACTCAAATAATATTTGTGCTATTCACCAACCACTCATGGCTCTTTTTCGAAGTCCGAAAATGAGAACAACTCTCTCTTCACCAGGTATACCCAAACTGGGAAATCAAACTGTTTTCAGACTGGCCCAACTTCGTTGGCACTTATATGATCCGTACAAAAATGAGTATTGAACGCTCATTTACACAAATTCTTTGTGACTTAAGTGATGTTATTTTATTTTCATTTATTTGTTTTTTTTTTTTTTTGTAAATCCTGCGCTGAATATCATTACATGTTTCAGTTTGTTTTATAAAGGGAAATTTTCTTTTAATACTTTTTGGTTTCGCAAGGTGTGTCGTTAATGCGTTGTTTACTTCATTTGTGGACCCAAAACGAATTCCTTTGATTGAAGGGGAGTAAAGCTGAAGGATTTGTATTACTTTTATGAGCGCTCTTAAATATTCACTATTATTGCTTGGTGAATAGGCATATGAATCTCTTAAGTTATGAGCGTTCGGTGAATACCGCACCAAGAAAAGTAAAATAGTAACATAAAAAGCGATAAATATCATAATTGTTTTAAAAACTTATTGAAATTTAATTTGAAATTTTTAAACTTTCGATTTTTGTTTTCAATAAATTTGATACTTATTAAGAAAGCGATAAAATTTTACAGTTAGAATTATGTACTGGCCCAAAATGTTTAGAATTATTAAAATAATAAAAAAAACTGATACTAAATATATACAATATGAAATTATTTTCAAACATTATTTTATTTATTTGATTAAATTAAAAAAGTCTTAACAACCTATTCCCGTTGTGTGTGTGGCTGAGCTTTACTTTTGCTGACCTTGATTACAACAAACTAATAGTGAGAGAGTTTTGTAGCTTCTTAGAATTATTGTTGTTTCAAGTATCTGCCTTTTCTTTTCAACGACTAACTGGCTGAACACAATGGAGACAGATCTGCAACTGGAGCTGCAGCTGGAATATCTGTCAAAATGTTGAATACACACAAATTAAATTATACGAACACAACGCGACGCATCTGCAGTCGTATGAATGGTTTGAAATTGTTTGGTAGCTATTCCAGCTAAAGCTAAAGTTCCAGTTGCAGCACTCTATTCTATTCGGGCATTTAGTGTCTGAAAAGAGGCTCGTTTTGGAACGTGCGTTGTTTCTGTGGACAAAAGCTAAAAAACAAATATGTTTTATTAAAAAACAAGTTAGCGCACACCCTACTGAAAACACTATGGCACGTCCCTGGGTTTAAGTTACATAAAAATCACTTAAAAATTAACAAAGTATTGACATTGAAATAGATTTCCACGTGTTGTTTAATGTGGTAACCGTCCATGCTGATTTAGCATACACTTCCAAACAATTTGGGCAAATTTAACAAAAATGTTTCCATACTAATATGGTGGCTATTTACCTTACTTTTTTATAGTATCTCTGTTAAAAGCTTCTATTCCAAGAACCTTGTGGAATTATACCCAAAAATTACTTTTACCTGGTATTTTCCTATTAATAATCATAATTAAAAGGAAACAGAGATCCTCTTGTTCACAGTAATATTCTGTCGACACAACATTCATATTTGTGTTTTGTCCCAACTAAATCTTTGCTGAACCTTCTTGAAACTTATGAAAGTTTTAAACTACCATTGCAACACTTAGGTATGTACATAATGAAATTATACCCTAAATGGAATTTCATTATTCTTTGCTGTAGATTTATTAAGATAATTATTTTTCCCATACCAAAAATTGTATGAAAATTCCTTTATGCTAACATTAAATTTGAATGACTTGTCGTGAAATTTAATTATATTATTTTAGAGAAGAAAATATACATACGTTCCTAAAGTAAAATGCTAATAGGGGTAAATGTGATAAATCATGAAGCATGATATACCTAAAATAACTCAAACCTTACGAAATTTGTTGGCACTTATGTAGGTAGAGTTTATTTATAACCTTAAACAAAAAATTACTTCAGAAGGATTTTTTACAAAATGTTTTCAAGGCTCTTTTGCTTGAGACTTATTTAAAATTCTTGAAGCCACAAGTATGTTTATAAATAAAAGAAGTCCTTTTATACAATAAATTAAATCAGTGGAATTCCATTATTCAAAGATCTGAGATGAATTTATATCCATTTTTTTTTTATTATCAGATTACCCTGTTATTAGAGACAAAATAAGAATATAAGGAACAAAAAAAAAAAACAGACAAAAACATGTTCATTAGAACAAAAATAAAACGAGTAACTAAAGAATATTGTGGTATTCTGATTTATTTGTTCATGATGTCTAAGATGGTTACAGTGCGGATCATTCGGTTGGATACATCATTTTATCATTTTGTTTGCATAAATATTTCTTTGTTTTTATTTCTTTAGTATACAAATTATACAAAAAAATAAAATACCTTGAGAGGTTATTTAGTTCGTGGTTATTAGACATACATAAGTACATAACCAAAACAAGGTAAGGATATTTTCTGCTCTACGTCCAATTTATGGTCGTCATAATCGTCCTAGCAGATCAAAAATTGAGCGTCTAGTGGAAAAATTGAATCCACAGGCACAGTAAATATGCGGTATTGGTCAGGCAGCAATCCACACGTACTCCATGAGTCATCATTACATCCCGACAAAAATTACGGTTTGGTGTGGTTTATGGGCCGGCGGCGTCATTGGGCAACCGAATATTTTTGGCCCCAATTGGATGATATAGACTTGGAGAACATGTGGTTCCAACAGGACGGCGCCTCAAGCCACACAGCGAATGTCACAATCAATTTATTGGAAACCAAGTTTGGTGAACGTGCTATCTCACGAAATGGTCCAGTCGCTTGGCCGCCTCGGTCGTGCGATTTGACGCCGTTAGACTATTTCCTGTGGGGCTACGTCAAGTCTATGGTCTATGCCAACAAGCCAGAGACGATTGATGAACTTCATACGAATATTGAACGTGAAATTGCAGCAGTATCGGCCGATTTATGCTTGAAAACCGTCGAAAATTGGGTTCAGCGTCTGGACTTCTGCAAGCGTGCCCGAGGTGGCCATGCAAAATAAATCGAGTTCCATACATAATGGAATCGAACGTACTTTCACAGGAATAAAGAATTTCATTAATATCCAAAACCGTTTTTGTTATATTTAAAAAAAAACTTTTGTAGCGCTCTTATTGAACAGCCCGATATAACATTTAGTTTTTAAGATTGTTCTTTTTTATCATACAATTTCTATATACTGAAATAAATCTGCTAAGTAGAAGACTTAGCATTAAGGATTAGACTTGTTGAATTATTAAGACCCTTTAATTTTAAGAATTCTTATCTGGTTGGATATAGTTTACAGTGGATTTTTATCAATAATTTCAACTTAAGTTAAACCATACTTAATATGAATTGCGTATGACAAACGACCTCATTATGTCACTGATGAGTTTGACGTACGAAACTCAATTTTTTTGGAGTAAAGGTCATCAAAAGGTTTTTTGAAAAAGTGATTTTGTTTAACTGCTAGGTGCCCTTAGTCACCGTCACAGGGAAAAACCATGTGCTCCTGAAGATATTTTAAGTTAAAAAAAACTTTAAATGTAATTTTATTGTTTTCGATTCGTTTAGAAGTTATAATGTTGAAAAACCCGTTTATTATATTTCGGTCAATTTTTACCAAACCCCGAACGATACTTAATTTTTAAACAACAACTCAACAACGGTTCAAACTTGGCCTACAACTTTTCTCCTGCGGTTAACGGTTTTCCCACAATATCTAACGCGATTTTTCTGATGTTTTATCCAGCTCCTATTCATGCATCAGTTTATTTAAAAAAAAACACGTTATTGGGTTGGTATATTTTTTTTCTTTTTGTGAATATTCAATAGGACCAAATAAAATAAACGGGCCCAAAAATTATAAAAACCGTTTTAAATTCTAAACGAGAAAATTATCTTTTAAGTTTTTCGACTTCTCAGGAAGCCATTGCTTTTCTCTGCGTTGGTGACTCAAGACAACCCTGTTTATATACACTCCCGTTCATTTGAATAGGTACACAATTTTTGAGAGTGTTAAACCGTTGTTACACTAAATTGAAGAAACTGATTAAATTTCTGTAAATTTTATAAGATGAAGCATCCAATTTGAGATTGAATTAGACAAACACAAACTAAATTTTACCATTGTCACATTTCTCATTGAATTCGCTGTAGTTTTAAACTATTAAAACTTCGTTTGGCCTTATTTACGAGTTATTGTGATTTACTGAACAAAAATGATAAGTAGGCTCTCAGTGCGGATGAGAAAGCGAAAGTTAATAGTTTTCACGACGTTGGACTAACGGGTCCTACAATTTTAAAAAAAAATTAGAAGAAGCGCTAGTGTTGCTTATAGTTATGTGAGAAATAAAGAAAAAATATATGCTGTAAGCATGAAAGGGCCCAAGAAGTACGCCACTTGTGCAACTAACTGATAGACGGAATATTTTAGGAATTGCGGCCAATTCATCAGCTTCGGTTCCCAAAATAAGGTAACTAGCTGGTGTCAATGCAAGTGTTTCAACAATTTAGAGGGTCATTATTAATTCCCTATACCTTAACAGAAAAAAACTTCAAAAGAAACGACCGCTTAACGAAGGAAGAAAAAAAATTGCTGTTTTGCAGGAAACATTTGACGTGGAAAGAACAGTGGCGTAAAATCGTTATCTCTGATGAAAAGAAATTTAATTTCGACGGATCGGACGGATAAAACTTCTATTTCTATGATTCCAGGAAAAAAGGGCGTTTTTTAAAAAGAAGTTATAGCCAAGTTGGAGGTGTCATGATGTGGGGTTCAATTTCGTTTTATGGATCTTTAGAATTAGAGTTTCCTTCCACTTAAATGACCGCAAACTTGTACAAATCATTTTAGAACGGGCTTATCCTAAATACTCGGAATCGTTTGGACCTATTCAGTGGACTCACCAGCTACACTGCACGACTCGTTAAAAGTTGGATAGAACAACAAGATGTGAATCTTCTTCATTGGCCACCCTATTCACCTGATTTGAATATAATGCAAAATGTAAGGGGATTGATGACAAAAGAGGTATGTATGAATCTGGAAGGCAGTTTGAGGACAATGACGCATTAATTAATGCGATTAAGACAGCTTGGAGCGAAATTTCGCTAGAGTATCTTATGCAGCTATATGATTCCATGCCAAGCAGAAGTTATTTTAATTATTAAAAAAAATAATGTTTTTTTACTGTCGGACATAGCATTTTTACTTTTGCAGTGTATGTACCTATTCAAATGAACTAAAAAAAGGAGGCATAATTTAAAACAATTATTATAAAACAAGTAAAAGTCGTATAATTAAGTTTCTTTTTTGTCATTTAATCTCAAATTAGATACTTAATCTAATGCCATTTACAAACAATTATTCAGTTTGTTCAGTTGAGAGTAACAACGTTTTAACGCTCTCGAAAATTTTGTATACCTATTCAAATGATCGGGAGTGTATATGTACTTTATAATAAATAATAACAATTCATTACTAGTACAAACAATAGAACCACTCTCCCGAATTTCAAGGCCTGCTTTTACTTCATACAAAAACAAAAACAATATACGAATTTTTAACAACAAATATTACTGTGTCTAACCAAATGAACTGCATTGTAATAATTTTACTGAACAAATAAGAGTGTTGTATTTTTTCTATAAATAAAATCTCAAGGCTAAACTAGATTAAAGATAAAAAGATATGTTTTTTCTACTTCTTTAATACTGCAAGATTGTTAACAAGTGGGAAGTCTTTAAGGAAGAAACTCGCAGAAGGGAAATGGCTTAACGAAAGGTGTACAAAATAGAAGTGGGTAAGTATAGGTAAGCTGCCTAGGAATGTTGAAATATTGTATGTAAGGCCTGTTTTAAAAATGTTACTATAATGATTTCTATTTTTTTTTTTTTTTGACGAGTAGAGATACTCTTTGAGGATTTGTTACATTTTCGAAAGATAAAGTATCATAGCCCAGGAAAAATGTGTAAATAAAATGTCAATCTGCGGAATATTTCAAGTGAAAATTTGTAAATACAATTATCTTTACGTTTGCAAAAGTCATACGCATTACACATGCCAAAGCCTACAAGCGAATCTGGCTTGCGTTCAAAGCTATTCAAGGTAAATACTTTCGCGTATAACTTTGAAACGGTACATAGTAAGCAAAACTTATATAAAATGCTATTTTCTATCAAAAATTATTTAATACTTTTTTGCTCCGACAGGTCGTTAAGAAGATATTGGTGTTTTAATAAGCATAAATTGACGAAAATATCCCTTTTTTTCCGAATAACGAAAGTCAGATTAATCAGTTAACTTCAGCATGAATATTGCTTGAAGAAAAATAAAGATAATAGCGTTTAAATATAAGAACTTGGGGTTTTTCTCAAGGGGAAATTCACTTTTCCTTGGGGTGGTCATCGTGGGAATCTTTTTGGGCCTGAATAAAAACAAACATTTGCAAAAATCTGCCCCTTTTAAAGTCTCAATACCTATAGAAAATACCGTATCGAAAAATTTACTTTATAGGTAAAGTATTTTCTATAAAATGAGCATAAATTATTTTCTAAAAACTTCACCAATTAAGAGAAAAACGCAAAATCCCGTAATTTCTTACTTTTGTCGACTAATATAAAAAAATAATGTATTTTTAATGACCGCTTGGAGAAATTTTTTTTTATGTTTTCTACACAAACATCCCATACAAATGTTTTTTGATAACATACCCACTATTTCCGAATTATTCGCAAAAAAGAATAGCGTAATGGTTACAATTAATGGCACCCCAAATTTTTGACCTAATTATTGGGACCTGGACCTTTGGCACATCATATATTGGAAATTTGATATTTAGGAATGCCATCTAATTGATCAATAATTGGTCAAAAAAGGTCAATTTGTCCAAGAAATTGGTCAGCCCTAGTCTAATAAAGGCTTAAAGTATCTCAAGGTCACACGTGATTTAAGGTAAATTTACGAAAAAAGTATACCATCCGAAAGATTTCTAGATCGTGATAAAAGATCAATTATTTACAGTAATTGGTCAACCATAGTTTTTTTTTCTATAAGATTTCAAAATTCGTTTCAAGGTCAAATACAAATTTTTTGGCACCTCATTTGGCTTTTTCCTAAAAATTAAGTATGCCATTTGGAAGGCCACTTCATGGTCATTAAAGATCAGTAAGTGGTCAACGATACATATTTTTTAATAAATTAAAAAAAAAGTTCAAGGCCATTGCGATTTTTGGGACCTCATTCATGGGAAATTTTCAAAAAAAATTTACCATCTGAAAGGCCTTAAGATCTATATATAAGTTCAGCTGGTTCCAGTAATTGGTCAACTATAGATTCTTTTTTACGATTTCTTAAAGTTTTATTCGAGATCACGAACGATTTTCAATCAATCAGTCAAAAAATTTCTCATATATGAGATGCCAAAGGTCTATAGCCCCCTTTTATTAATAGCTATTTCTCAGTCGGAGAAAAAAGTGTTGAAAAACTTTTGGTAGCAAATAGCTATCTGTATAAGTTTTGTCATGTACCGTTTCAAAGTTATACGCGAAATATAAGTATTTCCGACTCTTAACTTTGAATAACTTTAAACTCAAGCCAGATTCGATCGAAGACTTGTGCAAAAATAAAGATAATCGGATTTAAAAATCTTCGCATGGTCATAAAAGTTCAGGTATTTTAAGTTATTGGTCAACGAGACGTATTTTTTAATGAATTACAAAAAATTCAATGTCATTGCAATTTTTGGCACCTCATTTATGGGAAATTTGCAAATAATTAATAGCACCTGAAAGGCCTTAAGATCTTTATAAAATGTCAGCTACTTTCAGTTATTGGTCACCCATAGACAGGGTCCGATCTATGGGGGAGCGAGCCGGGCAATTTGCCCCGGGCGGCAATATTTAGGGCGGCAAAATTGGCATACATATGGTATCACCCTGCCAAAAAGCTTTCTTAAAAAGCCAAAACCACACATGATGATGATAAATACGAAAGAAACTAAGATGCCCATATGAGGATGATATGAAGTTTAGCCACCAAGACGTGCGTATCACTCCAACCTTAATAACCTTTTTGTTAAACTCTACCAATTGAATTAACTTTCTAAATTTACTTTTTGATTTCGCTTAGATCTGCTTTAAACTATTCTTAGATATTAAAGTAAATAAAATTGTCTCATTTTACTTTATTTATTATATAAACTATGCAAGCTCCTCAACTGTTTATGAAGCTGAACATGAAAGAAAAAAATTTAAAAACTTATTTTGATAATTATTGTTAAAACAATATAATATCGGGATTATTTTAACCCACTATACGACTCATCTGACATACATGGATTAGAACTTTCAGATCGGTTGTCGTTCTTATGTTTTTTATAGTAATTTTTCTCATCGTTTAAAACTTTATAGAAGAATTAAGATTTGGTTCATATATCAGTATTGGGCTCAGGATTTATTATTTCTTGTCTAATAAATTTTATTCATTCATTTTAAACTGAAGGCATCAATTATTTTAAGAAAGTCGAAATTGCAAAATAAAATATAATCTTCGGATTATAAAACATTTTGGTCTTATCTTTTAAGCTACTGAGCCGATTTTGAGACATTTTTGTAGGCCAAAACCCGAAACTTTATTTCAATGCCATCAATCGTTTCAAAGAAATTTGAAACGAACATAACATACACTCATAAAATTCCAACCATATCACAATCGGTCGCAATGATAACCTCCTTTTTTTAAGATCAGTTAAAAAATCGAGCCATTTCTGCACTGATATATGACTTATAAGGCGTCCATGCAAAGGGTGGCTTATATTATTTTTGCCCAGGGCGGCGTAAAAGCTGGTTCGGGCCCTGTCCATAGATTTGTTGTTATGAATTTATATCATTATGCCAAAAAACCTTCGTGACCTTCAAATTTTTTTTTTTTAATTGTAAAAAAGAATCTATAGCTGATCAATTACTGAAACTGGCAGACGCAGTAAACAACCTTGTTTATTGCAACTGCCCAATTCCTCTTAGTTGTGTAAATCGAGTTTGTACTGTAATTGTGTAAAGCGATATTACGGATGCAATATTTTAATTTCCAAGATGCATTTATGTGCAAATGACATTTTTTTGGATTCACTTGCTCAATTATTTTTTTATTTTTGAGTGTGAGGGATCCTGTTTAGATTATATTCCCTCTTTTTCACTGTCAAAGTGACAGAGGAAAATTACAGAATACAGAGCACTCTTATATTCTCATTTTAACTTAAACTTTTAAATCTAAGAAATGAGAAATTATTGCGTCTAGTTATTTTATAAAAATAACAGCATGCGTGCAGCTACTAATTTTCCTTAATGTTAAAAACGAGGACATTTGTTAATGAAAGGAGGACGGAAGGACAAATAATTGAAAAAGAGGACGGTTGGGAACCCTACTGCACATTCCTTAAACAAAAATAAATAGGTCAAAAACAAGCAACAACAGATAAAAACAGCTTTCTTGTTTATTTTTTGTAAGTGATTCAAACCATATGACCCGATTAAACTACTCAAAAAAATAACTCAGTCAACATTTATTCTCTTAGATGCGGTGAAATTTTTTTCTTGACTTTTTAACCAAAGATTTTTGGCATATTAATTGATCTCTCTAGTGGCTTAAAAATATTTGTTCTCTCCGGAAATTTGAGTAGCTAAGCTCTTGACAAGATTTTGTAAGATTTTGTAGAAATCATTTTTTCTGGCCCTTCACCGTAAGGTAGTTTAAAAGAAAGAACTAAAAACCGACTTGTTTGTGGTCTTTCGGTGGGTAAATCTTTTGTTTCTTTTCAAATTTTGATAGCATTGACTTGACATTGATATGTAAATTTGTAGATTTTTATAGCATCAATATTTCTGTAGATGTTCAAACTGATTCACCGAATCGTTTTTTCCTCACCAAAATTTGGACGTCTTACGAGTCAATTAAAGGAACAAATTTTTGCATTGGTAAGATATACCTTTATGACTTAAAATGAAATAAGAACTACATTTTTGTAAATAAAAAAAATCGAAAATTTTACTTTAAGAAAATGAACTTTTTATTTCATTTCAAGTAAAATATAGCCATTGCCATTGATTAGTAGGCAGTCATTTATTTTATTTTAATTGCTTATTTATAACACATCACCCTAAGGTTCAATAATTAACTTCTTTCACCACTCACTTTTGAAAGAATCAACAGTGAATAATTTTTCCCAATTAAGTAGTTGAACCTGATTTCAGCTTTCACCCTCTAGCTGTTTTTTTTTTATTTAATTTTATCAAGCCATTATTTTTTAAATTAATTAAAGCAATGATTTTTTAATATTTTCTCTGTTCTACTTCAACCTTGATTTGATACAAGGGACTTTAGCAGTTAAAAGGCAAAAAAAAAATCATCTGCCCTACAGATGGCAATTTACCCTTTTTATGTTCGACTCGTGTCAGTTTTAACGATGTAATGACATGCCTGCAGTCATGCGATCTCATAATATCTCTGTTATATGGTTATTATAACAAAAACAACTGTTCCCATTTTTCATTTCATTGTTTTTGGTCACATCACCGTGTAAAAGTGTGGTCATTATGAATTTTCAATGCCATTTATGAAAGGATACGTAGCTTTAATGATTTCTTTGGTAATTCTAATATTATTTGCATGATGACTTCTATTCTTTTATTCCTTTTTTTTTGGTTGAATCTTTGCCATCAATTGACATTTAATGTTGACATTTTTAATAGGGACACATGAGATTTATGTAATTTATGAACAAAATTGTAACGTAACATAAAAAAAAAGTAAAACAAACATGAAATAATGATAAACGAATGAATGAAAAAGTTAATTAAAAGTATAATTAATTCTGTCTGATGTTGAATGAATGAATCACAGACTTGACTCTTTTAACCTCACCTATTTAATAAACTTTATATCTACATCTACCTTGCTGTAATCTTTTTTTTCCATCGAGGTATAGAGGTTGACTCATCTTTGCCCTGAATTCAGTCACATAAAACATTAAAACTTGGGTTTGAAGGATTTAATCTCAGAATAATTTCAAATTATTTATTTTTTTTCCTCACAGTTATAAGTTATAACAGTAACAGAATTGGGATTAAGAAAAAAACTTGACTGATGATGTTAATTAAACCTGTTGTTCAAACCCAGACAACCCAACTCTGTCCCAAATCTAAAGAAGGGTCATTGTTAGGATCCTTTGTCCTCAGTTTCATCTTGACACCTGATAGTCTGCACAGGTCGACCAATTATTATCAAGATTTTCAATGAGACTGTTTAAAAAAAAAAAATGGGAATAGGTTTCCTATTATAATGAAATGTGTGGCGATGTTTGCTTTAACGTTATATTTTAGGGTTTATTCAAATAATAAAGGGAATAGGGTTTTAAGGCGCGAGGCCAAAAAGTAACTGTTCCTAAACTACTACTAAACTTACTTGCGCTTATGTTCAAGTTGCTTGAAACTTAAGAACTTATGTAAATATGAAAGTAATAATTTTGGAAAATGTTAAAAAAAAAAAAATTTAATCGTTCTTTTAAGGGCCAGTTTTTCAGTTTAGGGTTAACTCAGTGTTACCTCTAAGTTAAATCCAAGTTAGCTAATCCTGAAAATAAACTAACCACGAGTTAACTCCGAAACAGTTTTTCAGTTGAGGATTGTCTTTATTTTTCAGCTGTCAAAACTCTACGGCCATCGATGAGCGACACTATGGATATCATCCTTCTACACTTTTCAGGAATCAGAATAGAAATGGCGCAACAACGGAATTGCACTGACAATGAAAATAACTTTCACTTTCGAAATTGAGATGGCGCCACAGCTGAAAAGGCACTCAATTTAGTCCCTGAGTTAATCCATTATAGTATCGGGTTGTTCAATAAGAGCGCTACAAAAGTTTTTTTTGAAATAAAATAAAAACGGTTCTAGATATCAATGAAATTCTTTATTATTGTAATAGTACGCTCGATTTCATTATGTATGGAACTCGATTTCTTTTGCATGGCCACCACGGGCACGCTAGTAGAAGTCCAGACGCTGAACCCAATTTTCGACGGTTTTCAAGCATAAATCAGCCGATACTGATGCAATTTCACGTTCGATATTGGTACGAAGTTCATCAATCGTCGCTGGCTTGTTAGCATAGACCATAGACTTGACGTAGCCCGAAATAGTCTGACGGCGTCAAATCACACGACCCAGGCTGCCAAGCGACTGGACCATTTCGTCACATAACACCTTCCCCAAACTTGGTTTCCAATAAATTGATTGTGACATTTGCTGTGTGGCTTGTGGCGCCGTCCTGTTGGAACCACATGTCCTCCAAGTCCATATCACCCAATTGGGGGCCAAAAATATTCGGTTATCATTGAACGGTAGCGATCCGCATTCACAGTAACGTGCCGGTCTTGATCATCACGGAAGAAGTACGGCCCACTGACGCCGGCCGCCAGCCCATTAACCACACCAAAACGTAATTTTTTCGGGATGCAATGATGACTCATGGAGTACGTGTGGATTGTTGTCTGACCAATACCACATATTTTGTTTATTGGCAAAGCCATTCAGCCAGAAATGAGCCTCATCGCTGAAGATGATTTTTCGATGAAAATCCGAATCATGTTCAAGTTGTTGCTCAGCCCAATTCACGAACATACGACGCTTCTGGTGGTCAAGCGGCTTCAGTTCTTGCGTCAGTTTAATCTTGTAAGGATGTACGCCAAGATCTTTTCACAAAATTCGCCACAACGACGTCACAGAGATGCCCAACGCTTGAGAACGACGTGAGAGAGACACGTTTGGACTTTCTGCAACTGAAGCCTCAGCGGCAGCAATATTCTGGACACTACGGGCACTTCTTTGTCTCACTGGCACGGGAACATTTTGTACCGTGCCTGTGGATTCAAATTTGTCCAGTAGACGCTCAATTGTAGATCTGGTAGGATGATTATGACGACCATAAATTGGACGTAGCACTCTTAATGTTGAGACCACTGACTCCGCATTTCAGTAGTAAATTTTAATAATTTCGACTCGTTGTTGGCTCGTATATCTTTCCAACATGAAATTGCAAACCTTACTGAAGAGAAATGTCAAAAGAGGGGCAAGAAATATGGCGTTTGCTGTCCCTGTCGCTCTACTTTTGTAGCGTGCCTGTTGAAAAACTCTTTAGTTAGAATGTGACAGTCGTTACAATATAAATAAAATACACGACTGGGTCGCACGTACATGCTCTTGGTGTTCTTGTTGCTTGGAACTTAAGAACTTTTGTAAGTACGAAAGTTATTTTTAGAAAAAGTATTAAAAAAAATATTTTAATCGTTATTTTAAGGGCCAGTTTTACAGTTCAGGGTTGATTCTTAGTTAAATCCGAGTTAGCTAGTCCTGAAAACAGTTTTTCAGTTGAGTATTAACTTAATCTTTCAGCTGTCAAAACTCTTGGACCATCGATGCGTGACACTATATGGATACCACCCTTCTACAGCTTTCAGGAATCAGAATAGAAACTGCGCGACAACGGAATTGCACTAACAATAACAATAACTTTCACTTTCGAAATCGAGATGGTGCCACAGCTGAAAAGGCACTGAATTTAGTCCCTGAGTTAACCCATTATAGTATATGAGTTAATTCGGAGTTAACTTAAACTGCAAAAAAAACACGTTTCTGGAGTTAACTCAGGTTGAACCCTAAGAATAGGCTGATCTCGCATTGAAAAACTGGCCCTAAGTGTATAAACAACCCGTTAAATAACTAAAAGCTCAAACAAAATTGGTATGCAATATTATTAAAATTTTAAAGGAAATAATTGAAAATCGGAAAAATCTATATATGGTACCGGTACCGTTAATATTCTATCGTTCAAAAGCCATAGGCTAATTTTGCTAAACTGTTAATCTGCTTAAGAACGATTTAAATATTTTTCGTATTAACATGAAATCTCCTTGCAGCAGAAAATGTTTGCTTTTGTTTGCCTGTTTGACTGTTATTTAAAAAAGGAAAACAGTAGAAACATTGAGAAATCTTTTCAAGATTTGTTGAAAAATTCCTTCAAGTTGTAAAATAATCTCAAAAATATCGAGAAAACGGTTTTATCCACTTTAAAAGCAACAAGCTCGAACACCTGGTGAGATGGAGAAATTTTTTCTCAGATTTGAATTCAGACAATAAAACTCATCACAAAAGTATAGACTGGTTTCAAGGTTGAAAATTGTACCTCACCAAAGTGTTTTTCATTGCCACGTGTTGCTTAAATACACATATACATTTATACATAATATCAAAATCTTGTTTTTGTCAAAGATTTTATGCAGAATTTCCTTCACATTATGGTGTATACCTACTCCCTTGCTCTTGTTGGAATCGGCTTGCCTCAATTACCATTTATGCATAATTAAATATTTACAGTAAAAAAATAAAGAAAAAAAAATTAAGTATAATCGAGAATTTTTTCTCTCAAATTTCAATTGTCCTTTTTGTTTCTTTGGAATTTCTTTTCATCTAATTATGAAATAAAAACTCCCATGTTTCTTCATACAATCTGTTATTCAATGAAAGAAAATCCTCTATTTTTTTGTCAAATTTTTCTGGAAGCGACTTGTAAATTTAAAGAATTAAATAAAAAAAATATTCTAAATGTAAGCTAATTTATTTAGGTACAGGAACATGCATACATACATAAGGCACTGTGATTTTTTGTTGATATTCAAATTTTAAAGGGAAAAAGAAACAATTTTGTAGTATTTTTTTACATCATTAAATGTGGGTCTTATTTTTTGTTTTGCTTATAATGTTTCACATTTATCACATAAAACCGGAAACACATTTTTAATTTAGCTTTCTGAGTAGGTTTAGTCTTTTGTTTTGTTTGAGCAAATTAAATACACTCCAAGTCACAAGGTTAGAAGCAGACGTTTTTGAAGATTTAAATTGATTTTACGACCATAGTTAATCCAAGAAACAGAATTATGAAGGAAGAAATACTATTTTAATAAAACCTTAATTTACAGTTTAAAAATTTTAGCACAGCAAGAGAAACATGACTTTAAATACTATTTACAGATTATATTTAATACACATTCATACAAAAATACTCGTAGGACACAACATAAAAAAAAAACATTTTTGCCAACCCAATTCACTTTTAAACGCAAAAAATCCTTAAAGTAGCACCCAACTCAGCTATTTTCACAAATTTAAATCATGGATTATGCTTATGTTTGGGAAAGTTCACCCCTGTTCTATACGTTTTTCGAGGTGTTGGCTACTTGAAGTGGTTGAAGATTTAAAAAAAAAACACCACTGATGCCAGGAGGCAACAACACGTTTGTTTTGAGAGAAAGATTCCTGAAATGTATAACAGAGAGTAGGCTCAGATGATTGTGCGAAATGTGATTTTTTCCCCCAAAAACAAAATTCAACGGGATGGCCCAGATGATTATTTTTATTTTTAACTTAATCTGAGAAAAGAGAAGCTATTTCTGAAATGTCCAAATGTCATCACAGCAGAAAATATCCCGTCATATATGAGGGAGCAATAATCCACTACAGCACGGTAGACTTGGTGGTTAAAACTTTAAAGTACCAACCAGACTGAAAATAGTTAAACATTTAGAATAAGTGTGTCCGAAGATCAACTATCGTTTTGAAGCAACCTCAAATATTTTTCAAGAAAGGAATGCTGTTTTCCATACAACCCATGTCATTAAATCATTTATTACAGGTCAAAACTTTCATTTCCTTATAGCCTCCATATTCATCACACCTTAAAATACTATTTTAACTAAGTCTGTGAAGTTAGTAGAACAATTAAAAGCAGGGCCAATGGGACCAAGGCTGAAATTTCCTGTTTTTTTGGATTTTGAATGCATTTCTTTTCCGGATTTTGCAGTTCACCAAATAGTGGGTGTATTCAACTGCTCTGCTAACTTCACTGTCAATTTAGCAGTGCATGTCCTTTTCTCAGAAACGAAATAAGGATCTGAATTTGCATTTCAAGAAAAGGAAAACCCCAAATTTTTGTTCTTATATACATAAAATTTCATACTGCACTGCTAACTTCCCTGTGAAGTTAACAGAATATTCGTTTTCTCAATAATGAAGCTAGCTAGAAAATTGCAGTAAGGCTCAAAATTTGCAGTTAAATTTGCATTTCAAGAAAAATTAAGGTCCAAAATTTGAAGTCCTTATTTGAAGAAAAAAATCGAATAAATTCATTTTTCACTGTTAACTTCACTGTGAAGATAGCAGAACAGTTCTTTTCTCAGTAACGGAGCTAGCTGAAAAATTGCAGTTACATCACAAATTTTCAGTTTTTATGAACTTTAAGAAAAAGCTTGGTGCATTTTTGTAAGACAAAATTTGACAAAAAATCAAAAATTAATTTTCCACTGATAACTTCACTGTAAAGTAAGCAGAACAGTCATTTTCTCAGTAACGGAGATAGATGGATATTTGCAGTAAGGCTCAAAATTTGCAGTTTTGTATGCACTTTAAAAAACATTTCAGTTCAAATTTAGAAGTCCAAATTTTACAGCAAAAGAACAACGAGACATATGTCATGAAAGGTGTTTTTATGTTCTACATTAGTTACTGGGAGCTTCTTTAAAATCTCGGTTGCTGTGCGAAAAAAGTTATTCGCTGAATAAGGTTGTATTCTGGTGGATTGTTGTATGAATAAAATGTATTTAGTATATCCAAAATATATTTAAACTGGTGGAACCAATATTGACAGTAAATATATTATTAGAAAAGTATTTTTCTTACCTACAATATCTTTCAAAGCAGTTCCGTTCGAATCACTGTATGAACAAAGTTATTCGGTAACTAGTATAATATTTTAATGCATTTTAGTGTGAACAAAAAGTTTTTGTGAAGCATGAAAAGAATCTGTGAACGCTAGCTCAACCAATAACAACGAAACGGTTTTTTGTCAATTTTGATCTTCAAAATTTAACTGAGTGTTTTTCTTGAATTACACACAAAACTGCAAACACAACTGCGATTTTCTATCTAACTCATTTGCTGAAAAAACACATGCATTGCTAACTTCAAAGGAAAGCTAACAGTGCAAAAGGAATTTTTGATTTTTTTTTTGTCAAATTTTGACTTAAATATTTGAACTGAGCATAAGAAACTGCAAATTCGGGACGAAACTGCAATTTTTCCTGCTAGCTCCGTTACTGAGAAAAGGAGGATTGTTAAGTATGAAATTTTTTTTATATAAGGACTTTAAAATTTTGGGCTATCCTTTTCTTGATATGCAAATTCAGAGCCTTATTTCAGATTCATAATTAGCCCGGTTTCTGAGAAAAGGAAATGCATTGCTAACTTCACAGTGAAGTTAGTAGTGCAGTGAGTTACACCCACTATTTGGTGAACTGCAAAATCCGGAATAGAAATACATTAAAAATGCAAACAAATTGCGAATTCCTGCCGTGGTCCCATTGGTCTAGCTTAAAATTATTCTGCTATTATCACAGACGTATTTTATCTAGCGGATTGGTTAACATGGAGCATTGACGATTGAAGAAAGAAATACGATGTCAATGTTTTTGTTCATATAGGTATCGTTAGTCTTTCTAACCTTATGACCCGATAAAACTAATAAAAAAAAAAAATAACTCAGTCAACATTTATTCTCTTAGATGCGATAAAATTTTTTGTTTGAAGTGTTAATTAAAGTTTTTCTATGGCATGGTTAATCAACCCCTCTCAAATCTTACAAATTTTTGTTCCCTTTCTCACATAACTGGAGAAATTTCAGTTTAATTTCTGAAAAAGTCTACTTCTTCTTCTAACCTTATAACTTTGACATGGAGTGTATTAAAATCCTTCAGAAAAAAAGGACCCGACGAGAAATTTAAATTAATAAAAATAATCTCTTTTTTTGCAATTATATAGATTCTGTGTTTGTGAATGTTTGTATAGATAGAAATCTTGCTGCTTATTTTGATACTCCGTATGAACGTTTCTAAGGATATTTTTTTAATTAAATTTAAAAAAAAACAGAAAAATATGTTCTCTTATTTCTTAGAATATAAATAATAGTACGGGGTACCTGGGACTTTTGCTAGGAAATAATTCAGACATTAAGTTTGACTTATATATTCAAAAGGGTATTAGTACACCAGCCAAAAAAAATTTTCGAAATTAGAAACTAGAAATTAATCTGACGAAATTAGGTTTCTTATGCAACCACACTGGCAAATGCTCATAGAATCTGGAGAGCCAAGTGTGAATGTAAGAACGATACATCAAACATGTTTTACCGTTAATTCTTTTTTTTTAAGTATATGGGAACCCCCATTTATGGAAGTATGTAGCATTGGCGCAAAATTTAAGACATCATATTATTGAGGGCATATCACGATACTACTAAACAGCTCACTTAAAAATATAAAGTACAAAATTTAACAATTTTTCTGCAATTTTTACACTTCTTATTGTTTTGTTAACTAGTAGGTATCATTCTAGATCTTTTTTCAGCTGAGACAAAGGAACAGTTTTTAATTTTTAATACCTTTTTCATATTTTGTTTTGGTGGTGGGTCCGATGGAGTATTGTCTCACGGAGGAGGTTCTGGAGGTGAGACTTTAACTGGGACAAAATAACACATAGCTTAAATAACTTTTTTCATGGAGTTTTCTTGAAAGTGGGTCTGACGGAGCACAGAGAAGGTTCTGGAGGTCTAGGGTTCTGGAGGTCTATTAGGTCTAGAACTGGAACAGATAACAAGTTTTTTTCTTAATAGCTTCCATTGATTTTATTGGTGGTGGGTCTGCTGCAGTAAGGTATGCGAGAGGTTGTGAAAGTAAGTCTGGAACTGGGACAAAACCAGACCCATCTCCATATTTTCCTCTGTCAGACCCTACTCCATTAGACCCACCGCACGAATACACGAAAAAGTTACTTTTTCCCATAGTAAAACGTCATTCAAGAATTTTTTTCGAGGGGGGGAGGGCGGTCTTAAAACATAAGGGGGTCAATTCTCGATCTGTGAAGCTGTAAAGTGACAAAACAAAGTATCATTTGAGTTTTCACCATAATTTTTCTTTTTAACACTTCACAATTGCTATTCTCTATCAAAGTTTGTACTAAAAAGTACTAAATGATAAATCCTGTCATTTGTCAGAAAGACAACACCAGATTCTTACAATGCAAAAGAAACTTAGCATACACCCAACCTCGCACCTACCTCAAATCCTGTAGTGAGCCTAAGCAGAGGGTTACAGGGGGTCAGCATAACCCACATACCTACCTCACTGTTTTTTCACCGACCGTAATTCTGAGGTTTAAATCTTATTTATTCATACCGTAATGGCACCCTAGCATTGCGGCGAATTAACAGTGAGATTTATATATGGGGGCAAGCCCCCCTTCTACTTCTCTGCCTTGGGTCACCTTATGATTTGGGGTATGTGCGAGGTTGGGTGTATGTAAAGTTTCATTTGCATTTTAGGAATCTGGATTTAAGGAAACTTTGAATTTATCTTATACCTACTTTCATTCATCAACAATATTGTAATTGTAATATTATAATTGTTGAAAAAACCAAACCCACAAAAGTGAAATATTTTTCTATAAAAAATTAATTTATGGGCAGTAATTTTACTTCAAAAATGTGAAATTATTTCCCACTAGCGGTGAAGTTTTTCCCATGTGAAGTTATTTCCCTGCACATGTATTTTATACTTCAGAAACCTTTATAGCCCTCACTACATATATTTTCAAAAATTTTAAGTTTTTTCAAATAAGAGCAATAACCTGGTATCTGCATTTTGTAAATACAAATATTTAAGACGGAAACTTGTAAGTTACAAAAACCGTTATAACGTGTATATAATTATGTTTAAGCAGTATTTAAAACTGGAAATCAATAAACACTAGGGGTATTCGTGCAACGTCGTAAGTTTACAAATTGTGTAAAATGATAAGTTTACACAAAGTTTGCATGAACAACCTTTTTAATACATTTGATTAAATGCTAGGTAATTCAATCAGAATAAGAGTTTGGATAAGTTAAACCAGTTTGAATAATTTTACGCAGCAAAATCCTTTGATATAAGTTTAACCAAATTGTGTAATTCATTTACCATACAAAATTTGACAGTTCATTAACCAAAAGATAAACTTATCCAATTTGTAAACTTATCTAGGGTTTTACGAAGTTGCGTGAATACCCTTACTGTTAAATATTAATAAAAAAAACCATAAAGCTTTGATATTGTGCTTAACTGTAACAAACCAAATGTTTTTTTTTCGATTCCTGACAATTTGTGTTTTTGTAGATACGAGGTTAACACAGAAACAGGACGAAATGCATCCAGAGTCATTTGGCCACCATTTTGTTTTTAACGTTTTTTCTTGTTCTTTCAAATATCAATGCATGTCTGAATTATTTCCCAGAACACCATGTAGTAAAATCTAATTACTCCGTAGATACCTACTATAAAAAGAAATTAAAAGAAAATTAATTTTCTAAGAATATTATATGAAAAAGTATATCAATAGAAATGTTTCTATTGATATACTTATACATACCTTCATACATTAGCACATGCACAACACACATTCACATGTGAAGGCACATTAGAGGTATCGGATTTTTTCTTTATATTAAAAATGGGTTTGGTGAACCTGGTAAAGAAAGGATTAAGAAAGAAGTAATTTTTGCTCTGGGACATTTTCCAAAATTGAATGTCGAAACCCCGTGGCTGTTTGAAAAAGTAGTGAGATTGAAAATTAGAGGGAATTGAAACTTTTTACGTACCTAGTTTCGTAATTTATCCGGCCAAACCTCTCTATATTTAATATCATTTTCTATTGGATGTCCGAAGTGTCCGCAATCAAAAAGAAGTCTTATGAAACCATTTCATTGTCAACAAAAAAAATAATACCCCAAAAACTTGGTTTTATAGTGAGGACTGAGGAGATGTAATACATAAATTTGTTGACTAAACTTGTTCAAACAAAGCTCTCTGTCTGGCTTTGCACTTTTTGCACCTCATATATGGGAAATTTAAAATAAGAAAATGCTATCTTATTGGTCCGAAATTGGTCTGAAAAATTCAACTAGCCCTAGAAATTGGTCAGCTCAATATTACTTGTAATAAAAGCATTAAGTTTCTCAACGTCACGTGATTTTTTGGTACTTCTTTAATGTCAAATTTACAAAAAATGTATACCATCCAAAAGATCTATAGATCGTGATAAAAGTTCAACTAATTTCAGTAATTGGTCAGCCATAGATATTTTCTATCAATTTTAAAAATTCGTTTCAAGGTCACAAAAAAACTTCTGGCAACTCATTTGGGTCATTTGAAAATAAAGAGTATGCTATTTGAAAGGTCACTTTAAGATCAATTGGTCACGCATAGATATTTTTTTTATGAATTTTAATAAATTAAAAAAATCAAGGTCATAGTAGGTTTCAATATGGTCCTGAATTTTCTGTTTTCGTAAGCTAGCAAATAATTTCTATTTTATGATTCACTTATTAAAAAAAAAAAATGGAATTCAGTAGATGCAATTAGTATCCACCTACTGTTCCATAGATTTTAAAATCAATTGAAAAGTTCAAAATCACTTGTGCAAAGTGTAAGCTTACTATGCATACCTTACCCACAGTTTATTTCTATAATTTTGATAAGAATTTTATTGCAAAAATAAACGTAAATATATATTATTTGTATAGACTTGATAATCAAATCAATTGCAATTGAAAGATAAAAATAATAATGTGAAGAATATTTTTTAAGTAGGTTCCTATACTTCAACTTCCTTATCCTTATCTAAGTTAAGTATTTATTGCATGATGCACCAGGTATTGGTGTTATAAGTGGCAAGTTATAATTTTTCAAGTACTAGCTACTTGAAATATTTTAAAAATAAAAAATACCATAGCTAGCACCCACGTGGGATACAAGTAATCACTTGAAAAATTTAAAATATTCTGTTATTAAAGGAAATAAATTTGTGTACCTAGAATTGTAGAAAATATGTTTAAAAAATACTTTTTTTGTATTATCATATCGTCACCTCAGAATAATAAGGTCGTATCTCGAAAAAATTCAAAATCGAGGTTTTGATGCAAGACGGTTTAAAAATTGAGTAAGAATCGATTTGCATATTTTAAAATATTTCAACATTTAAATTAGAAGGGGAAAAGCCAAAAAATAAAGGTCACATGTAGAAATTTAAACCATTTTTTTCAGTTCGATTTTAGCTCCCCAAGTAACACAGGTGGAGCTAATAGAACCAAAACTGTTCTTTAACAGCTTTTGAGTAGTGAAATACAACACTTTAGCTCTGAAATAAATTATTTCATAGCTCCCTACATTTTATTTAAAAATTATGTTCTATAATCTAAGTTCAGGAACACTTTGAGCTCCATTAATTTTATAACGTCTCAAGATTTAAAAGTATGCTCCTTAATAACGTTTAACGTTCTTTAAACGAGCAAACTTTAAATTTGAGCTCATAAACATGCATTGTAGAGCTTCTTAAGACTCATGTTCAATATACTTTTGCATGACTCTACAGAAATGTCAAAAAATAGCATTTCAAAATCATCACATAAAGTGGCTGTAGAGTACAATTACTAATACTTTCGCACAAACGCATGCGTATTGGAGATCTCTCTTAGAATGGTTAAATCTCTCTGAGCATTGTGAAATGCGAAGGCTCAACAGAGCTTCAACAAAACGACTATAGAGCTTAATACTGAATCGCTCTCAAATAAAATTCTACTCCTCATATAGTGGGGTGGTCCACAATAACATAAATAAACATGATTGCACCGGGAAAAATTTAACCAAAACTAGAAAATAATTTATTCCTTTCACTATCTAAGGAATACCGAGTATGCACCTCAATAGTCGAATTAGGTGCGAAATTCCTAGTTTTTTTCTACTAAGATCAATTGAACAGTTGAGTTATACAAGTACTTGCTTACGAGATTAAACTTTAAATAAATAAAAATCTTTTTCCACGATTTAGAAATATTCAAAACTTCATTTTTCAAAACACCCTACTTTTTAGCATTGAACGCTAAACCCTCATTTCGTAGAAAATAGCGATATGGCAGCTCTATTGAAGACAAATTATTTTCATGATAAAAAATATGGTGACGGAAAAAAAAACATTGAATAAATTTTCTTTATTTTATTTGAAACGAATAAAAAATTTTTCTTTTCAATATAAAACACAGTAAATATTGCAAATATTGCAATAAAATAAAAAATATTTTATTTTACGTTTAAATTAATTATTTTTAACAATTTTTTGTGTTGCTTAAGTTAACTTTTTTAATCATTTCACAGCGTAATATCAAGAATTTCGGAGGCGCGTTTTACTTTTGCAAAGTACATTCAAAACAATTGTGATAAAACTAAACACGCACTAAAACTTCACCAATATGGGACAGATAAATATTGATTTAATTTCTCACGTAATTATTTATTCTTCGAATATTTTATAAATTTGTGTGACATTACAACACATGTAATTTTCGCACGTTACTATTACACATAAAGTAAATACAATGTTCTAATATCATTTTAAATTTCATTTATATTTCCCAAACTAATACCAACAAAGTGCTGTCAAAAGTGCTGCTCTATAGATTTCCAATTCACGTACCAAAGAGCTCCAAGGCCAAACTAGACACTGATAACAAGCTGGTTTGGAACAAAATTAGCTCTCAAACTCAAGGAATTCGCTGTAGGCAAGCTCTTCATTTGCTTCAGAAGTGCATTTAGAGCTTCTTTTGAAATCAACTAGCTTTAAGACTAGCTCTGCAAGCGCTTTTAGAGCATTTAAACGGCTAAAATTGTTTCTTGGGTCGTTATTTAATGAGCTTATTTTTTTATGTCAAAACGATTATTTATTTTATATTACCAACAAAAAAGTTGACATTGTTTTTTATTTTGTTAAAAAAAATTTGTTTAAATGCAAAAAAAGTAATCTTATTTTTAATTTTGTCTTTTATCAAACGTTTTCTTTAGCCATTGGATTTTCGGAAGCATGTATACAAAATTTCAGTACTTTTTTTTATTTTTTTCCTTAAAATCATTTAGGTTCAAAAAAATTTTGTCCAACATATAACCATGAACTAAAAGAAAATTTGTTACAAAGTCGTATGTAGATTTTAAAAAAAGTTTATTATTTAATTTGTGGAAAAAATTGTTGTTATTTGTTGTTCAGTTCAAGTTAGACTTTGGGGTTTGAATGTATTTTAGTCAAAAATACTGAACAAAACTTGCTCAAAATACACTAAAAATAACTCAATTGTTCTTTGGTTAAGGATATAAGGCTATTTCAAAAATGGTAAATTGACGGAAATATCGGTTTTTTGGGAATAACTCCTTAACATTAAATGTAATCGAAAAGTGATTGAAGTAATGTTTGTAGTTATTTTAATTTCTTACATAAAAACGCCAAAATTTTTTTTCTAACATTTACCGTTAAAAAGATATAATTATTTTAAGAATTTGGTCGAAAGCCAAAAATAACGGTTTTCCGTATTTTACTCGTAAATTACCATTTACCATTTACCATTTTTGAAATTGCTTTATATCCTTAGCCAATGGTCTTTTGAAAAAAAATGTCATAACTTTTTCTGTAGAAAATTGCATGGTCTACACAGCTTTATCATATTATTTTTCAATATCAGTCACCGTTCAAAAGTTGTAGGCCAAAAACCAACTTTTTCGACACTTTACCTTGAATAACTTTTTATACTCGAGTGGGATTGACGGGGACTTTTTTCAGTTGATTTGCTATGCCCAAAGGAACGTCTATACCAATTTTCAGTCTTATCGGAATTTCAGCGAGGTCAAATGTCTATTTTGACTGGACTATTAGCCGCACATCCATTTTTTCTCAAATCAAAAATGCAATTAATTTTTTGTTTGCATAGGTATAACTAAAACAGATAGTAATAATAGAAATAAATCTCAGTTATTATATTGAAATCATTTTTAAAATTAAATTTACCAATAATATATTCATTTTTAACATAAATAATTACAAATTTGTCCATTTATGCTTGTTTTTGAAATCCCGAATTTATTGTGAATTTATTTAAGAGAAATAACATGGTTTGTTTTATATTCTCACAGCAGTTCTTTTAAATCTTCATAAAAATGTGTGTTTAAAAAAAAACATTGTCCTGCGGGAGCGAAATTTCATTAAAATCAGACTCAATGGCTATTTTTAGCAAATATGCGAAACGGAAAACAGATAAAGTTTTTGTTTTTAGTGTAATTTAAAGCACTTAGGTGCTTAGTGCATGTGGAGTCTTAAGTGTTTCCCATACTCGTTAATTGTATTATTTACTCAGTTGAAAGTAAATAAATATTTTATTAAGATACTCAAGTCTCTGTGAAAACTTTTTCTTAAAATAAATAGCAATTAAACAAGTCAATACAAACTTTTTGAGTTTTTAATTTATTTGGATTCTGTTAACCTCTTGATTAATTTGCCTATACAAGCATGTGTATAATGAATATCAGGCCAGGCAGATCATGTTCAGCCCGAGTGGGTATAGTTGGTTTGAAAAATTATAAATTAAAAGTTATAGTTTTTTTAATTAATGAGTGATTCTACAAAAACATGGGAGAACAATTTTGGATGCAAAAAATAAACATTAAAACTAACTATAGTTGAGCATTAGAACGTCCTTTCACATAAAGCTGCCAGTCAAAAAAAAAAACAGCAGTTTTATGGTGATTTTTTGAAAAGGGAACAACAAATTTTCAAGTTTTTTTTTTATTTTTAATATTTTTTTTAAATTGTAAAACCCTTGCCTTAAGAGAGATGAACAAACAACCCAACCCAATTTTTATTACATTTTTAGTGTCACCAATTCAACAACAAACACAAATATGAAATTTCGGGCTATTTGTTTAGTTCCAGTTAGGTGTGCGACTGTAGACTTCACCAAATAATCTTCTATAATAAGCCGTAGTGGATCTAGGATTTGGCTGCGAAGGGGCTTGAGGATCATATCAAAAGCCACACTCATATACATACTCCAAATTTCTCTCAATACAATCCTAATTTTCTTTCGGAATATAGGCCAGTCGGTAAAGTAAAACAAAGTTTTCATAAAGGAAATATAATCCGTATGAAAAATTTTGATTGGAAATAGAGCAGTTGTAACAAAAAAGCTGGTAGGATATTTTTAATTGAAATTCAAATGTCTTAATTTTTATTTTGATTTTTTTAGAAAAAACACATTTTTGTCGAATATTCTTTAGCCCCAACTTTGATGTTTCGCCCTTCTTTTGTTTCATAGGGCTTGGAATAAATAGAGCTTATATGTACATTCAAATTGCTTTGCTTCATCTGCGTTTTTTCATCCTGTTCTCTTGGAACCTTAAAAAAACATACCTTCATACTAACGTTTTAGCCTTAGAGTACAATTTTCTAAGGGCACCTCAATCTTAATTTTTCGTCCCATTCTGTTCCAACTTCTTCAAATATTACAGTGCTGTGGAGGGGGCTTCAGCCCCTTTAGCCACTGAAAATATGGTACACTGGTGGCGCAAAAATAAGCTTGTGTAAATGATTTGCATCTTTAGAAAGTATGACAGAATTGATTTTTGAAAATTTAATACTTGTTTCAGAAAAATTTTATCAGGTAAAGTTTCTTAAATTAATTTTTGAAGATTATGATTGATTTTGAAATTTTTGAAATGCTTATGTTGAAATGTCTGAAAATTTAATGTGCTAGAGCAATTTCGTTTTGGTTTAAATGCAATTATAGTTTCAGACAAGTGTTTTCAATTTCTCTAGTCGAGCACCGAACTAAAATCGAAAAGCATGGAGCAAAATTTTTCGTTTAAATTTTGTTGTCATTTGGTATGGATTTTTTTGATTCGCATTAAACTCATTTGAGTTTTTTTGCATTTTATTTTTCGTTTCTTTCAGTACAACATGGTTTTCTGTTTTTTTTCGGTTTTCTATTTTGACATTTTCTTTTGTTGTTCTATTAGCAATTGAAAAATATATGCATGAAGGATGGGTACAAGGCCTTAGATTAGAACGACAAACGATCCTCAGCGTTTTCGTTTGTATTTATAACTAAAAAATATTTTATATGAAATAAATAACATACATAAATAAAAATAATTGAAGATTTTTTGTTAAAAATTATTCATTTTTATATTTCGTCGGCTTAGAGTGTAAAGCAGCTAACTCCTTTGTTTGCATTTTTTACAAACAAATATTTTAAACAAAGTGTTCCCATTACTTGAATAAAACCAAAATTACAATAAATATTTTGCAACACCCGTTATTGCCAAATTCAGTGAAATTGAAAAAATTTGATAGATTTTTGTATTTTTTAGCAATTTTTGAAGTGGTCTCTAATGGTAAAAAATAATGTGGAGTTAGCCGCTTTATACAATCTAAGCCAACGATTATTTCTTCTTTTGACAAATACATAATTAGTATTAGTTAAAAAATACCGTCAAATCTGAAGTGGGTATTTTATCTACTCGAAAAAATTCGAGTGGTTAATGCTACCCACACTACCCATATTATCTGCCGGGCCTGATGAATATCGAACAAAAACTCGAAACCTATTTTCTTTTAAAGAAGTGTGTTTCTGAGGGTCCTACCGGCGAGTCTTTACTTTTTTTTAATATTATATATAAATGTACATATGTTTATATTTTTCTAGTTCAAAAAATGCTCGTCAGATTTCAATGAAGCTTTGTTTTTTTTTAATTTTTGTTTTACAATGTGTATTTGAGATTGGAAGCATTTATTTAGATGACTTTATAAAATAGGAAATGGAATTTGTACTCCTAGGAAAATGTTCTTTTTTTTCAAAAACAAATTTTTGGTGTTAAACTCACTAACATATCTGAACTCTTATCTCTAAGAAACTTTTTTTGTTTGTAATTTTTGACTTACCAATGTGCTAACTCTTAAGCCACCCATGTCTTATTCACCTTAAAATATTTCAACATTCTCTGCAGAAAATGCAAAATAGTATGGTTATGTTGAAGAATGTTGTTTTAAATATTTATGTAGCTTAAACTGTAGCTCTTGCGGTAAAATACTATATTTGAACACGAAATAAATAATTAAAAATTTACTTTCTCTTTTTGCTGAATAGTATTGGCCTGAGAATCTTAAAAACAATTGCCTAACTTATAAGTCAAATGACAAAAATAAAATTTGTTGCATTTGACTAGAAGCCCACTAAACTATTTGTAATTACAATTGCCTAACTCTAAATACTGTCGGCTTTCTGCCAAAACCTCGTAAGTCCAATTTCAAAAAATTGGTTAGAAGACACAAAAAACAGGTATGAGATATCGTTCTGAAGATAACTGTCTCTATTATTCTAAGATCGTGAAAGTGTTTAAATCCAAAAGGAGCCACAATACTGGCATTAATATTTGAATTCAATGATTTGTTCTAATCTAAAATACATCAAAATATCATTTTAGCACTTACGAGGTTTTGACAGAAAGCTGACGATATGCAAGATTCTAAAAAAAATACGTTTCGCCGATCAGGTACAATATTGGAACTCATTAGTCAGATTTTAAAATAAACAGTACAAAAGCCTAACATTATAAAAACAATCTTAAGGTATAAGAAGGTTTTTTTTTATAATACAAATTCTATATGCTACTGAAATAAATCAGCCAAGTAGAATGAGTAGTGATTAGTGATTAGGAATCCTAATATTGTTGGACATAGTTTACAGTGGATTTTTGTAAAAGAATACATGTAAGTTGAACTGAACTTAATACAAATTGCGTATGACGAGGCCCTCACTACGTCACTGATGAGTCCAAGTGAGTAAGCCGGACGAAACGCCAATTTATAGGACTAAAGGCCATAAAAAGCTATTTTGAATCAATCCTAAGGTATATTCTCTAAAATGGGGAACGGTTCGTTATTCTCAAAATTGTGTATGACCAAAATATGGATTAAAAATTTTATATGAACATAACTCTATATTCAATTATTCTGCTTTTTCATTATTTTGTATTCTAAAATTCTGTTGGTAAATCCAGAATTCTGTTTTTCTAAATTTTGTAAGTGCCAAAATTCTGTTTCCGAAATTCTTCTGTAATTCTTAAAATCTGATTTCTTAAAATTTAATATGTATAAAACAGAATTTTAAATTTACATAAGAATACAGAATTTTAGAAATAGAATTTTGGCACTTACAGAATTTTGGATTTACAGAATTTTAAAATACAGAATTCTGAATTTACAGAATTTTAGAATACAAAATTATGGAAAAAGCAGAAAAATGGAATACAGAGTTACTCTGTTTTCTAAAATTCTCATATGTAGTACTTCGTGCTATAATGGTTAGTGCATTGGGCTTTCATGCCAAAGGTTTGAGTTTGATTCCCAGCCGCTGCCACCTCTTGCGAGAAACAAATCCTCCAAGAGTGAACTTGTCATGAATAAGACCTTCCTAAGACCTAGCCGTTCGGACTCGGCAAAAAATTATAGGTTCCTTCAATTCGTGCAAACAACATGTCAACCAGGAATGGTTTAGATTTGTAAGTCACTGGGCCGTGGTTCTCCACGAGCTGTTGCACCACCAAATTTATTTATTTTTTAAAATTGTAATATTTTTTTAGTGTAAATTTTGATTTCCCTCCCTAGAAATATTTCTTAGCTCTAGTTCTACCAACGTGCTTCAAATGTTGATCCGTTTCAGCAAATTTTTACTGACTGATTTCGTAGGAATAATTGAGGTTCAACGATGGTTTAAGGTTCAAGAATGTTTAAGTAACTAATTTAATGCTTGAACCTTCAATCATTGAACCTCAGTTAATTCGCCAAATTCGGTGAGCTAAAATTGCTGAACCGCGGTTTAAATATTTGCTCAACTGTCCTTTAGCATGTTTATTGGGTAAATCAACATAATCGTTGGATCTCAAGATGCTTTCCTTTGTTTTTTTATAGTTTTGCTGAAAATTCATGGATCCATCAACTAGTTCTGAAATGCATTGTGATTGGATCCGTTTGTTTTTTTTTGTTAAACCTATTTGATCAATTAAATATATTTGGTAAATTGATAGATCTATAGAACTAGGGTTAAAACCTAACTTTAACTTTAACTTTCAAAATTATGCTTCAGTACAACTGTCTATATATCTTTAAATAAAACTCAAAACCTTGAATTTTCAGGTTGATATTTCTGTACTTAAAACGTGAGAAATTATAATTCAATCTTGCAGTCCTATTAAAATGTTACTTTAATAATGCCTCGTTTTGGAGCTACACATTTTTTTCGATTTCTGAAAAGCTCTCTCAGGTGGATATAAAGGGTTTTGATTTTGATCTCCACAAAAGTGTTTTAAGAAGTAAGAACTAATAGGTACCCACATAATTTTAAGTGTTCGCATGAAACAGTTTACAATGTTTATTCAATAATTACAAATCATTCTTGTTGTATATTTTAGAAAAGTTCATCTCCCACAGTTCAATAATACAATTAACAAATCGTTTATCTCGGATACTTTTGCAAAATGTTTCTACCTCCTACAGTGAATTATTAACACAGCCAGTGTTGCCATTAGGTTTTTTTTTTAGACATCTGCAATAATAACGATTCATCTGCAATGCAGATTTCTGAAAAAAATGTGTATCCTCATAAAATAAACATTTTTAATTATAAATATAAGCCTAGTACTCAAAACACCAGCTTAAACCTTTAGATAACTTTTTACCTAACATTTGAAATTTCGGTATAGAATTTAGAGAATTTATTTAATACAAGAAAAAAGCTCTTCTCTGAAAATAAATTTTGCTCAAGCATTTTAAAGAATTATGTGTCAATATTTTAAATTAATCTAATGAAATAGATGTTTCCCTTTGACATTGATGAATTCTTTGTCCTCAAACATTTCTCGTCTTCGATTTTAGTTTTCACCAGGTACAAAGTTCATATAAATCTAAAGTATAATATACCCTATCATAATTATTGAGGCCGTGAGTGAAAAGTGGTGTAACCCATTTATTGCCAAAATGAATTTTTAAAGGGAACAAAAGAAAAACAAAATGTTGAAGTAGTTAAGTGCCACACAGTGGTCTGTTTGTTGAATTTTGGCGACAAAAATCATTTCCCACGCCAATTCAAAATACAAATTAATTAAATTTGGTACACTAAATGACTTTGATATGCTGAATTCAGTAGTACTACTTAATTTCTTTAAGATTGGATCAAATTAGGTCTAAAAATTATTTCCAATACAAAAAAATTAAAAATTAACACAAAAATTAGTTCCAATGTCTTGGGAAAATTTCTGATCATTTTGGGCCATCTTCTTTAATTTTTGTACAAATAAGTATTGAAATCATTTTCGTATAAAAGTATTCAATCAGGCGCATATATAAGGACATTATAAAAATTATGTAAACTTGACACAGTTCCTGACTTCGACAGTTCTTTATTTAAAAATTATAAAATTTGGGATCATGTTCTGACCTGAATTGTGAAGTCCCTATTTGAAGTAGAAAAAAATGGCTGTACCACTAAATTCAACATGCTCAAATGATTTAGTGTACCAGATTTCATTATTTTGTATTAAGAATTAAAGTGGAAACTGATTTTTTTGCTGAAATTCAACAAACGGACCACCACAAATAACCTACAGTGCAGATTATCAAATTTCAAAAGTCTGTGAAATCTTAAAAAATGCATATAAATCTGCACAAATGGCAACGCTGATCACAGCTCAAAGTAAAATATACTTAAACATTCTTACAAGTGCCAAATTATATAGCTGATGTTTGTTAAACGTTCCAAATGATTCCGGAAAAAAAATTAATAAAAATCTGTTTTACCCTACACAGCAACATGGAGTGAACACCAGTCTTGTAATAAGTGAAATTTCTTATTGAAATGGGTCATTAACTAAAATCAATAAGAATGATGTTGTAAGTTTTCTACCAATTAAATATAGATGTAAGCTAATCGAAACTCATTGAAGTAAGGAAGGAAATAAAAACAATCTTGTATTATTTGTAACTAATTGCCGAAATTAATTAAACATACATAGTAATATCAAGGCTCATTACTGCTGGCGAAAATCATTCTTGATTTTCTTAATTGTTACATAAGTAGGGCATTTTGGTGATGCCATATAAATTAATAAATATACTATAGTAAGAAAACTTTATTACAAATAACTGCTGGTGTAACCTCGTCGTATATGATGGTTAGTGAATTGAACTGTCATGCCAAAGGCCTTGGTCCGCTGCCACCTTAAAACAGAACTGTTTTTTCCGAGGTACTGCCTCCTACGACGAGCTGACAAACCCTCCAAGAGTAGACCTGTCATGAATAAGTGATGCCCATAAAGCCGTTCTAGACCGAGAGATGGCTGCAGAGTTGAGAACCTTACTCGCGCCATGGATTTTTTTCGGAAAAACGTTCGATGGGGGGCTATAAAAGCAAAAGCCTGATCGCCAGAAGGCAGACTGGTAGACATAAGAGTGGGTGGGAGTGGGTGGGTTTGGAAAAAAAACTGTTTACGCCAAAGCTGAAAATTGGCAGAACTGATAAAGAGTCAATGGCAGAAGGCTAAATGGAAGACAAAGGGGTGACAGAAGCGACTTAAGTTGCCGGAAATTTCCAAAATTTACCTGATGATTTGTCAGTGTATTCGTGTACGCATTAAGTGATCAAATTCCAAAAGCCAGAAGTCAGACTAGAAGACTTGTATTTTTTTTATTTTTTTATTCAAGGGGTATAGTTTCAAAACTTTTAGGAATTTTGAGTAGAACGAAAAAACTGTTAAAAGCTAGAAAAATTATACTAGCGATTAGCTTTAACGCTTAAATATTAGTTTAAGATGAACTTTTATAAATTTTGTATGGTTTGAATCTCTTAGGTGAACCTTAAAATTACAAAAAAATTAATTTTATTTGGAAAAGAAGAGTTTTGTAGATTACGATTTGAGTTGTATGGGATAAGATGAGTTTTGATTCAAAAGTATAAGAACAGAAAGGTTTTGTAATCAAAGAAAATTATTTTAAATATTAATAGAAACTTAAAACTCAAAATAATACAAATGTCCACGTTTCGGTGCAGAATTTGATTTGCAAGAGAATAGATGAGTTTTGTATTGAACGATTGATTGGGAATAGTGTAGTTTTGAAAAAGAAAAGAAAACACTTTTCAAGTATTAAAAAGTATATGAAATAATAATTTTTTATAAATTTAAGTTTATTTCGTCAATGAAGGACCTTCTTAAGAACACTTCCTCTTACTTAACTCATTTTTGAAAAAAAAAATGGAATAGAAGAGATTTGAAACTATAGCCCCCATATAGCACCACAAAAAAAATTAATTTCTAACAAGTTAAAATCTTTATTTTGTATGAACAGGTTAATAATTTATAACAAAATTTTTATTATTATCATTATGTATATCCATACGCATATACAGCCATACGAAAAGAAGTAGTCTTACAGGCCAATTTCGCTTCTTCCTATAATATCAAAAGCTTTTGAAAGAATACTACTCCTGGTGCCTGCCGCCGATCATAGAATAGAAACGATTAATTTATGAACATCAGTTGACAATTTGGACTTAGAAGCAAGCATTCAACAATCTTTATCAAGTGCATAGAATTACTGACGTAATTGAGAGAGCCTTTGAAGAAAAGAAAATTTGTTCGACAGTCTTTTTAAAGGTGTCGCAGGCGTTTGACAAGGTGTGGCACGAGGGTCTCAAATTAAATTTAAGATAAGTTCTGCCTGAAGTATTTTATGACATTCTAAATGGATATCTAAGTAGCAGGCTTTTTCGTGTAGGACACGGAAATGACTATTCTAATTTAAAAAAATTAGTGGCTGGGGTACCACAAGGAGGTGTATTATTATTGTTACCTCAAACAGAAGACACTATCGTAACCACGTTTGCTGATGATACTGGAATACTAGAAGTAGGCAAAACGATTAGCGAAGCTACAATTAAATTACAAAATGCTCTTAATAATGTTAATGAGTGGACGAAAACATGGCGAATAGCGCTCAATAAACAAAAGTCAGTCCACGTGGACTTTACGTATAAAAAAATAAATAGATTACCCGTCTTTCTTAATACCGCTCGTGTTCTGTTTGCAAATGAGGCAAAGTATCCTGGAATGACTCTGGACGCGAAATTAAAATGGAAGCCGCACGTGAAAAAGAAATGCGAAATACTTAAAAGTAAATTAAGAGATATGAACTGGTTACTCGGTTAATATTCAAAGCTAAGTATTGAAAATAAATTGATTTTACACCGACAGGTTCTTAAACCTATTTGGACTTATGGTGTACAACTTTGGGGTTGTACCTGCGATACAAACTTAAATAACTTACAAACGTTTAAAAATAAATTGATAAGGTCATTTGTAAATGCTTCGTGGTATAAAGGTAGGAAACGAAGATCTTCACAGGGATCTCGGGATTCCTACGGTCCGGGACGAAATAAAAAGTTTCGCGCGAAAACATAGAAATCGACTATTAGAACACGCTAATTCAACGATTATTGACATTCTTGATGAGTCGAATTTAGTACGCCGTCTGCGAAGAACAAAACCTTCCAACTTGGCGCCGTGAACAGAAAGCCGCTTTAAAATCGCGGAATAAGCAGGAACTTTCACCGAAAGCAACCTGCAACACGTTATTTAACTTCGTTACAAATAAATTGATAGATAACTTTCGACTTAGTTGCAATCGGGAAGTGGAGGTGGTTTTAGTGTAATAAGAATCTCACACACCTATGAGCACGCGTTTTCGGTCCTCATAGAGCCTTATTCAGGTTTTGCAACCAAATTGATTTTGAAATATTCCCCAAACCAAATTTTATCACCCAAAAGTAAAGAAGAAATTAGAAATATTGCCTAAAAGTACTTTGTGATCAAATATATTAAAAAGAAAATATCGCATGTAAATTGTTTTTGTAGGCTTTTGGCCATATTTCCTCAATTTTGGCTGATATTTCAAAATTTTATTTCAATCTCAAGACCAAGAACTCAAAGAGCTAAGCTTACAAATTATAATAAAAGCAAGAAATATTTGCAATTTTAAAATATAATTTCCAAAATGTTCTGTTTATTAGTCCAACAAATTAACATTTCGGCTATCTATGACAAAACAAAATTCGAGTTTAAATCGTATTCCATCATACGTCCCAAAAAAAATGTTTAGAATGAAATCTGTCATGAACTAAAAATCAGATTTATAAAAATTTATCAGTTGTCATCAATTTGATTCAAAAATATATGTTTTTTAAATGGTCCCGACTGGTAATTGAAAAAGGAAGAAAAAAAAAAACGCAAATTTGTTTACAAAATCTGAAAATTTTAGTTTTCACCAAAATTCTTCAAATAATTAGGTTTATCTTTAAAATTAACGCTCATAGAAAACATAACGAATTTTTTTTGGAATAGAAGTTAACATAATGCCCAAGCTTTTGATACAAATGTTTTCAATAACATTCACCATTTCTGAGTTATTCGCAAAAAAAGATATTTTCGTCAATTTATAGTTTTTGAAATACCGATATCTTTTCAGCGATGTTCTGCATAAAATGGAAATGATTTGATCAAAAAAAGCTTAGTAAAAAAAAGAGGGTGGATTTGATTAATCAATTCATCTATACCAATGGAAGATCGACTGGATATTCATCCTATAAGAAGATTCCGAAAAAAGAATCTAATATAAATCTAATTCTGTGAAATATATCGACTTTAAGTTAAACATTTACATTTGTCCTTATAAGAATTTCTTACAAAATTCTTGGACAACTGTCGAGATATTCATTGCCTTAATTGGATAGCCATTTCTATATTTATAAACGCATTCCAGAAAATGTCTGAGTAACTCATTTATTCATTGATTTTGAGTTAACTTTTGGGTACGTATTAGCTTTTCATTTATTTCAAAAATAGTAAATCGGAAAACTAGGGACTTTTACCTTTAAGAATTTTTATTGAACAATTCTTCTGTAAAAATATTTAGACACGCAATTCCAGTGTCTTAGTTTTCCAAACTGTTCAAAATGTTTAAGAATGCTTTTGGAGTTGGACGAAAGTTCTAAAGTTAGCATTGCTTGGAGTAGGTTAGGTTTATAATCACGACTGTTATAATTCAAAAAAATGTTGATCAGAAAATCTATATTTTTTATTGTTTAATACAAAAGTCTTGTTCGTAACTTTCAATTTGAGTTTTTACGATTGTGATTTCAAAACGCACATCGATACCTTCTCGCAAAAACGTATAAAGCCAAATTTTTAAAATTTTAAACTACAATTTAGAAAAAAGATGAAGTTCCCGTTTCATAACTTTTTATTCCCTTAAATGCGCAAATAAATAACAAAATAATAGTTTTTTTTTCGATCCCTGTAAATTTTTTTTAAATGTTGCTTAATATATTCATACGGGAAGGTTTCGATGTGTAATGTTTTTTCAAACCTTCAGTTTTTATTAGGTTATACATGGAGAGAATTGAAAAATCACCAATTGAAAAATTTGCAGTTGCAATTTACAAATCATGTTTTATTTGTAAATCAAGGCATTTTGATCGCAAATAAATATAAAAACTGGTGATTTGACATTCAAAACTTAGAAAATTTCAAAATTTGTTTTTGCGTGATTTGCAAATAAAATTCATGATCCAAGCTTGTACTTCTTATAGCAAAATACAACTTTTTTGGCGTAATTTACTCTCCAAAAGAATAATTTCACAAACGGCATTTAAAAATATTGATTTGCTATAAACATTTTGTAATTTACATTGCAGAATCACTGATTTGCGATTCTTTTTTCGCAATTTGCAACTCAATGAGAATAATCGCAAATCACCAACAAAAAATCTTAAATTACGACTTTTTTGTCGCAATTTAACTCTCGATAAGACATGGCACCACAACATGGAATGTATCTAATCGTTAATGTGTGATACCAACGATCTATATTGCAAATTGGCATAGTGATTGCATGCTCGCTTCGCAACTGGAGGGTTGCGAGCTCCATATTTGGATCAAATTGCGATTTGTTGTTCACAATTTTTGTTTTCTCTCGATAGAATAAGTGATTCTTAAGAGTGTTGATTTACGATTTTTGAGTATCAATATTTTCAATTTGCTCAGTTTCGCAAAAATTGCAAACAAATAGTCGTAAATTACCAAATGCCAAGCCAAGGTATAAATCGGGATTCACATTTTATAATTTGCAGCTCATTTTTCGTGATCTGATCCAAAAATTGCTTGAACATTTGCACTTCATCTTATATCGGCTTAGTATCTGAGAATTGCATTCTTAAAAACAGGGAAAATTATCTTAAGTGGACTTAAGATTTTGGAAATACATAATTACTTAAAATTGAAAAAGGGCAAAGTACCTTATGTCATATGTTTGCCAATATCCATTAGTAGTAAATTAGAAAAAAAGTTCATAAAAAGTTACCTTTAAACAGTTAAACTAAACTGGTGTCTATGCTCAAAAGATATTTTGGGAAACTTCTTTGAAGAGTATTTCTGTTCTTTTAAAAAATGTTTGAAATGGACTTAATATAGTTTACCTTTTCAGTCGATTAATAATTTTTTTAAAGATAGATTAATTCAAATTAACGATGATGATATCTCATATGAAGAGGAAAACATGGTTTAGTTAAATTATGAACATAGCTATTTGCTTTAAAAGTAAGAAAATATACTTGCAATTGATGTCAAGCCACTTTGAACTAAAATTTCAAAATTTCCAATAAATATTTAAATCAGAGTGGTTTGCTTTGAAAAAACATTGTTTTATTCTGAGTGTATAAGGTTTAAGCAAAATCGTTTTATTAATTTTTTAGAAAATTTGAAAAAAAACATAATTGTTGAAAGGCTGCTCCGAGTAACCGTTTTAGATGAGCTTAAATAAAAATTCTCAATTAGAAACTATAATCGGTTCACCTGATAAGCTAAGACTAGAGCCCGATCTACGGTGGACGTGATAACACATTCCAGACCATACCACTACGTTTTTGAACTAATCTAGTATTATGTGGTGAGTTTGATAAAAACTCACTCATTTTTATAATCATGAAACTAAAACTTGCCCCTTAGAATATTTGAGAAAGTAAAAATTGTTTATCTAAAAAAATATTTGTGTATCGTAAGTTTTATTACTAAATGGGAAAATCAATTAAAACAACAACTGTTAAGTATTTTCCATAAAATACAGCTTGTAGCTAGTTCCAATAATAAACAAAGTTTTCAAATATTTTTTTAATTTTAAATTTAAAAATACACCTTTCACTTTGTTTATCAATAATTTAAAAATAAATAAAAACTTACATTTTAAAAATCTATCCAGTTGTTAATATGTAATCCATTATTTCAGCAAATATTTATGTATTATTTTTTTTAATTTTAATTTTTTTTTCTCTAACGACAGACAAAAACAATATTTTCTCGAACACTTTATTGTAAATATTTATTTGAGTACTTATTACTTAAAACCGCATCGATCCCAGTGAGATAAATATTTTATCAAAAAAATAGTATCGGACACTTGCCAGCAATGCACAAGCACACTTCACTCAACATTTTTTTTTTTAAAACTTTTTTTAAGATGCAGTCGTACTTTACTTGATTGAAAAACTCTTGAGACAAAAACGACGCACGACGGGTATGGTGACTATGATGATTGCTTTAGATAGGTACAATTTATTATTATTAATTTTAAATTATTTAATGGGGCACACAACAGCACTCGATCGATCTATCGCGGATAAGATAGTATTTTTAAATATTTTAAATCAAAAATCATCTCACAAATTAAATAAACACTAACCGAAAAACTTGGCGCGTAAGAAGTAATTTTATTTTTTTTTAAACAATCTAAATAAACAATTACTGATGAATAGATACGTTTGAGAATTTATTTATAATTGGAAAACGATTTTTTTTTGTTCAGAAATCTTAAAAGATAACTATCAAAAAGCAATCTATTGTAGAAGACAAGTAAATATTTCATCTAAGATTGGACCTTCAACGATTAGAAATGTTTTAATTAAAAGTTCCTGTTTTTGCGTACTCCGGACTGGATTTTTTTTTTTTTTGAAAATCCCCAAAATTTCGCGGAGAGGTATTCAACCTACCGGACGAAAGATTCACGAAGCACTAAAAGATACAATATCTGAACTGAACTCTATCGTTGGCTGTTTAACTTCAAGTTCATTCAACGAGATGGTAAACATTAGCTTGTAATTGTTTGAAAGCCTTTTTGAACTTATCTTTCTTTTGGTCTTTGGCAGTGTGGAACGTATTTCTCTGTTATGAAAACATTGGAGACTTTTATTTCGCATCTGCGTACTTAGTTATCAAAGAGAAAAATACATTTTCAGAGGAAATATTTATGAATGAATATTATTTCCTGGACTTTGTGTTGACACTCAATGGTTGGATATAGTCAAGATTTTTTGTCAGTAAAAAATAAAAATATGAGGGGTGAGCAAAAGTTGATGTAGGTCAGGATGTTATTTTTGAAAAGTTAAAGATGCCACTGCAAGACAAACAGGGGGAGTTGCGATTATTTGAATATGCCTACTCCTACATGTAAGTTGGCCTCCTTTTTTAACCTGATGTATGTCAAGGTTAGATTCTATTGAGTTATTGCCTTTTAACAGAGATTTGAAATAAGAAGATTAGTTGAATAAACAATGAATACAATTGTTTGAATGTTAAGGCAGTTTATATAAATACAATAATAAAACCAATTGCATTTCATAAATATTGTATCTATTGGCGGATAGAGGGGGGGGGGGGGGGGGTCTTTTTGCAAATATAAACAAAGTATACTCAAAGTGATAATAATATAAGTAAACGATAATTAAAAATAGGTATTATTTATTTTGGTTGCCGATAAAACATTAGCTGTGCGTAAGTATTAACAATTGATAAAAAGAAAGTTCATGAAAAATGAGAAGTCACTAAAAAAAATTCCTCCAGAGAAATAAAAACATCTACTTACTTTGAGGGTTGTGGTTGAACTCGGGTTTCTTTTTCATCTATTTTACTAAATAAAAATTAATAATTTGTTTAAAAAAAATAGAAAAAAATTTATTTTGTATACTTTTTTTTTAGATTAAAATAGTTACCGTAGCTTGGCAGGCATACATTTTTGTCAGGAATTTCTAAAGTTTTTTTTTCAAAAGGTCACATCATGAATCTTAACAAATTATTTATGTTTATTATGTCCTTAAAAAAAACTTAATTCATTAAAAAAAATGTATTGTTGACCAATTACAAAAACTAGCTGACCTTTAATGGCCATTTAGTAGCCATTGAAATGATATACTTGTTGTTCCAGATAACCTTAATGCGGTATAAAAATTTTTCCTGTGACTTGGAGTGACCTTGAAAAACTTAAAAAAATTCGCTTATAACAAATAGACCAATTGATGAAATTTGTCCATCTTTTACTACGATCTAGCGGCCTTTCGGGTTATGTAACTTTGAAAAAATTAAATCTTGTAATTAAAAAATTCCACTTTTAATAATCTCGCAATTTAAAATCATGTTAACAATGAAGTCAGAAATTTTGTTTGTAGGGAGAAAATCTCGCTTTGCACCACATTTTTAATCAAAATCTCAGGAATTCAAATTTAACGCAAGATTTTTAGCCAAACCACAATCAAGCGTTCGTTCGCGCCGACTTTGACATATTCAAAAGAAATAATGGACTCTTATGAGGTAATCTCAGGCTTCGTGTTTACCTCAGATCGTAAATATCGTAAGCCTGAGTGAAACGCCCGAAAAGATTTTTTTTCTATTTCGGTGGCGCTTTTACAGTTGAAACAGACTTTTTTCTGTGGTATTCCATTTTTTTTTTGGTGCGTAGGGGAAGTGTTTTGAAATATTCAATTTAATTTTACATTTCAGATGAAAAAAAGTAAGTTGCTAGTCATTGTTTAAACCTAACTTAAAACTTTAATAAATGCAACGAGATCAGCAGCAATAAAAAGCATTGAACGTGTTTGATGTTGTTTTTTGGTGTACTACATGCTAATTGGATGCTTATTTTAAAACTATGCAAATTTATTTAAGTGTTTCTATTATTCTACATATTAATTACATAAATATTAATTGAATCAAACTTTATAATGATAACAAAAAACAATCAATCAAATACATACAATATTCCTGTGAAATTAGTTTTTTTGTTTTATTCATTTCATTTCCAAATACCTACATAATTTTTTTTTATATTTGACAGCTGTTCGGACTGTTCTCTTTCTTGGCATGTTCGAATGAATGAATCAATTTAAGTTCAGAGAGTGTTTATGTACCCGGTGCCCAGGTTCTGTAACCCTGCATCAATAAAATACGTCGAGAAATGATGAAATCTAAAACAAAACACGGCGTTGGCGGATTTACGCATGCCATGGACACTGGTTTGCGTTCTTCTAAAGCAAGAGAATTTTGAATTATCAATACATTTTTTTCAATTGAAATATTTGGTTACTACAGACATTACGTCTGTTTTTTAAGGGTTCTGTCAACAAATTGTGAAAATTTGCGATATATTTCACTCTAGTAAACACAACTAGTATATACCAAAGTAAATGAAGAAAGATAAGCTTTTTTTTAATAAATGAGTGAAATATTAAAAGATCACAAAGGGGATGAAAAATATAGTTCTCTCTTTCGTAGCATGATTTCATTTACCCCTTCTATATTCAATTCGTTTGATGGTGAAATCACATCTTTTGTTTCCTTCACCCTCAATAACAAAATGAGACAGAAGCAAGTCATTGTGTAGTAGGGGTTTATAATCGGGTGATATGGAACAATAATTCGGAATGGGAATTTGTTTCTGATTTTTATCTTTTTCGTATCGAAAACTTCATTGTGACACTTTGACGTTTCCAAATGTTAAAAAAAGGTTTGTTTGGTTAGTTTTTGCAAGAAGTCCCACTGTATCAGTCGTTTTAACTTTTTTTAGGGCCAGATGTACGAATGTGGTTCAAACTTTGATCCATGGTTTAGCAATTTAAAATCATGTGATTTTGGAGGATTAATTGAGGTCCAATGATGGTTCAAGGTTCAAGTATTTGATAGTAGCCAAGTAATTTAATTTAATTGAATTGAATTGAATTTAATGAATTTCACAGTATATCCGGAAGCTTTCCATTGACACTTCAGAATTAGAAATTAAAAATAATTTCACCCACAAAAGCAAATACACACTGGGCACTAGTTTTTAATTTCTGTGATTTTTAGTCCAAACTTGTGTCAAAAAATAATTTTTTTATGAATTTTGACAGAATTTCGGACTAAAATGAGCATAAATGCACAGAAAATCACAGAAATTCAATGTGAAGGAACAGACCTAATGTATTTTAACTTTTGGGATACATTGTAATAGCGAAAAACTAATTTAGAGAAAAACATTATGTACCTTTTCTAAAATCACTATTTTGCCCTATTGACACTTAAATTGTTTTGATGAGAAATAAAACGAAGCAAAAATGTAGTGAATGTGGTTCTTTTTATGCAAAAAATATAATTTTGACATTTTTCTTTTTCATGGTGTATTCCGATGTAATTATTCTAAGCAATCTTATATCACCATAAAAGCAAGTACATGGGAGCCACTTGTAAAATGTATTTTGAAAATTTTTTCATCGAGAAAGCCTTTCAGATACTTTTTTATTTATAACTATAACAGAGACTTTTTGTCTCTCTTTTCTGTGAAGAATTTACACAGTGTTAATTTAAGGAAACAGAACTTTTATTCTGTCACAGATTATCGTAAAGTCGGTAAAAATCCCATCAAACCCTGACCGACCCAACGCGAGACTGTGATTTGGCCTTTAAGTTTGCGAGATTTTGATATATATTTTTGCAAGATAAGCATAGCAAAATTTTGATTTCTGCCCTCAACCATACCTCTTTCCATTGGCACCCTACCTTGAATCCGATTCTAACTACGGCCCTGGTCTTTCCGCTTAAGAACTATCTTAATACTTAAATTCATGTCGGTTTTTATTTTTCACCGAGAAGAATTTACAAACAAATAGCCATTTTTTATTTCTGACATTTTCAATTTTGACAACTTCCGCAGTAGCTTACCTTTGACTTGTGAACTGTGAACTTATGGGTCACAGCAGTTATACGTATATGCACTTTTTAAATAGGTCATTGAAGATGGGAAAACCGTAGAGTGCAGATTTTGGCAATTATTTTAAATTTGAAAAAATTATATAGCAATCATTAAAATGCGCAAAAAAAATTAAATTTGATTATGATTTTTAACTTTAAGGGTCATGAATGAATCATACACCCAGGTTAAGCGTATTATATAAGAAGTTTCTCAAAATAGCCAAAAATTCCCCATATTTTATTTTTAAATCTTAAAATCACCTTTAAACGAGCAATTGTTTCTCAGTGGATTTTTATCCAAAACCTTTTCTTTATATGCCATGTCAAAGAAGATTTAATTATATTTCTTTTATATGAACCAATGCCTATACCTATCTCCAAGGTAAAAAAGTTATGGTCAAAAGGGACATTAAACCAAAAAACTGTGATTTTCTCACTTTTTTTTAAATTAAGGTAACTTAAACATTTTTAAAATTTTATTTAATTATTATATTTTGATGGTAAATTTGAATGTCTACAAAACAAAATTATAAGCCTTATCTTGAAATTTTGCATTGTTTTCGAATAATATACAAAAACCCAAAAAGGGTGCTTTCGCACCTCTAATTTAATAGCACTCTGTGGCTCTCCCATCTTCAATGACTCATTAATTGATTTGTACAATAAAAACCCATACACGTCTTAGTTTCTTATTGGCCTGTTTTTTAGTACATAACCTAAAGTCTATACAGGGCGAGTCTTGTTATAAAAAAAAACACTGATTTTGTTCGCCTCTTCTAGTTCACGTTTTTCAAAAAAAGTTTTTTGGTGACCCCAATGTGACTTCAAGGCTCATCGAAGAAACCTTCTTTAATGTCGGTCCTTGTAGAAGAGGTCAAAAAATAAGTCGATAAAATATTTATTAATTTAATTTTTGTTGGTTTCCTTAAAAGTGTCAAGTTTTTTTGCTAAAGCATTTCTGCCTCAAAGAATCTAAAAATTATAAAAAAAAATCTTTTATTCAATAACTTACTCCACAAACTTTATACTCAACGTATCCCTTAAGTACTGAAAATGGAATTCTACCTTGTTCTGAAAAAGTCTTCTTCAACCAAAAAAAATTCCAAAGGAATCAATCTTTGCGCACTTTTAGATTATTTCAGATTGCTTCTTCGTCTATATATACTTACATCCATAATAATATAAGGTTTGTCATTGTTTTAATAAATCAATTCGTTTCTCTTTTATCTTTAATGCCTAGCCACAAGGATAAGCTACTTTATATCCTTGAACCATTAAAAAAAACTTCCTAAAATTAGTTTTTGGGTCAAGCACCGCATGTATGTTTGTAAACTTTTTTTATTTTTGATTCGATTAAACGAAAATAAAAATCAACCCCCTTTTTATAAGCAAAACTGAAGAAATTTGCCATTTTCTTCTCTCATATTCTTTTAAAATTTCTTTGAACAATAATTATGAAAAGGAAATACAAAGTTCCTAGTGACAAGACAACGATATCAAAATCCTCGTTGTTCTAACATTTTAAACCATGAAAGAATAACATGGTGACAAACTGATAAATTAAATTTTCAAAACAACAAAGTTTTTTAATTGAACACACAAAAACCAAAAAAATAAAAACGAAACAGATATCCAAAGAAAACTTTTTAGCTGACTTAAAGTAAATATTGGTAAAATAAACGTGCTGAATTCTGTCGATTTCTTTACCAGAACAAACATTTAATCGACAGGAACAAATAATAATCATCAAGAGTATACACTCTTTATCTAAGTGTAAGGATTTTTGATGTTTGTATGATATGGTTTCTGTTGGAGACGGAAAAAAACAAGACCAATAGTAAGTAAATATTGAAGGATATCACAAGACATCTCTGACAAAGTATGCAACAGATAAAAATGTCAAGGTTAAGTTGGGTTTTTATTTGAATAAAATTGACTCGAGTGTAATAGTACAGTCCTGTGGAAAAAAATATATGTTTTTAAATATTAACGCCAAATGTTAGTATAAGATATTAAAACCAAATTAAGTACGATACAAAATGCGTGAAACATGATTGCGATATATGTCTGGCACTCAAACGTTTCTAAAAAGGCTCCTTTTCTCATTTGGAGAGCTCTGGCATAGCAATGTAAAAATATGATCCAAAATACATGTCCAATGTTAAGAACTCCGGAATTTTTCTTGGTCTTTTTAATTCTTGGTTGCCAGAAAATTTAATATTTTTGACGAAGTTCATGAGTATTTGAGTTTTAATGGTGATTTGGAACAATCCCACGTTTGCTACTCTCTAAAAAAAAAACTTCCTTTAACCACAAATATTTTAAAGTCTCTTTATGATTGTAGGTCCTATTAACAAATGAAACACTTACTCTTCATTTCATTAACATACTTTTTTGAAAAAACTTTGATTACATTAAAACTGGTTTATTGTTAGTTTAGAAAAAACCATAATCTTATCAGAAGGACACTAACTCTTCAAAGTAAGATGTATATTTTGGTTCTCTTGAAAGAACCACTCCCATTAGAGAGTGTTAAGGATCATAATGATTAATGGACAGAATCATGTGGAGAATCACAGGAGCTCCTTGCCAAAACTCATTTTCCTGGTGGTAACTTTGAAATTAATAATTGAGAAGATGCAGTACAAACAGAGCACACGGTGCCATCAAAAATTATAACGGAGGATACAACAAACTCGTTTTCACCCCACAAATCTCCAGGAACAGACGCCATCTTCCCCATGATACTACATCAGAAGAACACACCAACACCGCAAGAGCTTCTTTGTAAGCAGCTTTAAGCGGGGATATATTCTTTTGGAATTGCGTGAAGATAAAGTATAGTCTTCAGACGTCATATCGAAATCTGGGAAACCAAGCCACAAGGAAGCTAAAGACTAGTACTAGTAATGAACGAAATCTTAATTGAACTGAACCATAGCGGTGTCAAAGTTGTTGCCTACGCACATGACTTGGCGCTGCTAGCGACCGGAAAATTTGTTTAAACGACCAGCGAACAGTTTAAAAACGCTCTGTCGAAAGACTGGAGCTGGACGAGAAAATTTGGACTTGAGTTCAATCCGCAAAAACCGAACTAGTACTTTTTACCAATAAAAGGAAAATACCAGAATCTGTCCTACCCTTAATAGAAGGAACCCGACTTAGTCTATCAGATTATGCCAAGTATCTACGTAGGCATTATTCTTGATAAAAAGCTATATTGGGGCATGAACATTTAAGAAAGAGCCAAGAAGGCCACGATCGCTTTTTACTCCTCTAACAGGATCTTCGGTAAGACCTGGGGTCCAAGCCCTAAAATCATAATATGGATGTACAGTGTACACGGCTTCGACCGATCCTTATATATGGTAGCCTAGTTTAGTGGAGCGTGATGGATAAAGAATCTAGTTATAAAACATTCAAGTTCAAAGACTAGCATGTATAGGTATCACAGGGGCAATTAGATCCACTCCTACTGTGGGAATGGAAAGTATACGCAATCTAGATCTATTCTTACAGGATCTATTCTTACAAGAAACTACAACCTACAGTGCCCAATGGCTGGAAAAGGAAATCTGTAGGTCATGCGCAAGTTATAATGAAATTTACCGAGGGGTATGTATCCACCCATCAAAAATTTGAAAATATATATTTTCTGTCTCCATCCTAACAAGAGAAGAATAGGATGTTGGTTGACAACAATCATATAAATCGATGGTAGAAATAAACACCGACGGATCGAAGATGGACACGGGTGCAAGTGCAGGATTCTTTCTAGAGTCCCTCAGTTAGTTGAACTATTTCAGACTCACTGTCTTCCAAGCGGAGGTTGTAGCAGTTATCAAGACTGCCGAATAGATCTCAATGATGGCGATACCACGGACTGATATCATCGTTAACATTGACAGCCAAGCAGCGCTCAAAGCTATCTCTACTACAAAAATAAAATCCAAGTTGGTTTCATGCTGTCGCGTAAAGCTATAAAAGGTGCTTGCCATGTAGCACAACATAAAACTCTGGAACAACTTTTACCAAAAGACACCAAAGCCAAAACCAGCTCCCCATGGTTAATATCTAGGTTTCCTTGACACTGTGGAATTTAAGGAAATGAAAAATCAGATGAACTGGCAGGGACTGGTTCCACCCTGTGCCATTAAATTCCACCCTGTGCCATTAAGTAAGTGGAACTTACCAATGAGAGATGGAACCTGTACCACCACTCAGAATCTGTGGCCTAGCTACAATAAGAAAATAACGGACAACAATATCTTAAACTTGAAAAAGAGATCCCGGAATCTTTTGATGGGGATTATCACAGGACATAATCTCTTATAAGAAAATTAGACTCAGTACTGTAGGAAGACCTATGCAGAGGCTGCAGAGACGAAGAAGTAGAGTAGGACACCCTTCACTACCTAGGTCACTGTCCGGCACTCTTCAAGAAAAGGAACACATTTTTAGGTACCTATTTCTTTAACGTTCTAGCAGGAATCTCGAAGTCAAGAGGTGATAACAATCAATGTTAATGAACTTCATCCACGTAAATGCTCGATGTTCCATAGGATTTATCTTTAAAGGGGTTTAATCCGCCAGGGTACCATAATGGATCAACATTGATCTAAGCGTGGCGGGTACAAGATCTACCGTCAGCCCATCTACCCAACCTAATCTTACTTTTGGTTCTGGTTTGATAAGATTAACGCTTAATCATCTTTTAAATTATGTTAAATATGGTTTGACTGTACCAAAACAAATATTTGAGTTTGATAAACTTCCACATGCCCCTTTGTCTCCCTCTCTAAAAGTATCTGCACAAAAAACAAATGCAGAGATTTTGGTAACCTATGTAGATGCTTTAGACTTTAGAGTTTAAAAGATGCAATTTTGCGTCGATATCGTTTATAATATTTTTCAAATCAAAATAATTTTTCTTTAACAATGTAAGCACACTCTCTTAGTTATATGGATCCTCCATATCCATGTTTGGTAAAACTAGAAAAAAAGGCAAATATATTTTCCTACTTATTCGTTCTTAAAATCTAGTCATTTGCAAACTCTTATCCCAATAAAAATGAGAAATGGATACAACTGTTTACTTATCACTGTTTTTTGTGTGCTACCAAATAAAACGATGCAATTGGAATTTAACGTTTTTCTTAATTTAGCAAATAGTAAACCGAAAAATTCAAAGTCTTTACGTTTCATTGGATTTCCAATGTTGACTTGAAACAATTTTCATTTAATGGTAAAAAAAAACGGATCACATTTAGTAATAAAGGTGAACTAAGAAATGGCAAATTGACAAAATTCTGCCTCAGTCAGTCTGAGGTTCTGAGGTGAAGAATTTTCCATTTATTGAAGGGTTTCTGCAGAATTTTGATGATGTTCAACATTTTTTATTTATTTTTTGTTTATTTATTTATCTACATCCAAGGAAGTACAGTTAGGTAACCGAATAATCCTGTGCGTTTTGTGCCAGGGTCTTTTTTATGACTGGAACTAATTTCTCACACAATAAGGATGCTATTTAGCTTGGGAGTCAAGTTTCTTATCCTGTCGTTTGGACGCCATTTCAAAAATGGCACCAAATCTATAGTTCAGTTAGGAAGCCAATATCCCTGCGCTTTTTGTGGGGTGAACTTATTTTTATAATTGCAATTTATTTTTGATATATTTACTAAGGATGCAATTATGCTTGGAAGTGATTGTTCTAATCCTGCTGCTTGAATGTCATTTTCAAAAATGGCTCCTAATCTGTAGAAAATGTAAAATTAAAAAAAAAACATGTAAGTTACTTTGAAAATGTCCATAATCAAAAAAACGGTTGGTGTCTTAAAAAAAAGGTAGAAAGGTACATCTTTTGTAGAAAATTGCAGTACTGCCAGTTTTCTGGAACATACTTTTGTTAATTTCAAATTGTGGGATTTTAGCCTAGTTAATATTAACTACCGTAATTTTTTCGTCACACGTTTGTCATCTGCATGCGATTCATCAACTTTTTTGACACTAATAATTACCAAAAAAAGGCAAAGTCGCACCATTTGACATACAAAAAAGTATGTTTCCGAAAAGTGGTAATATTGAAATTTTAACCGTATATGCGTCTTTTCAATATCTATTTTTTAAGATATCAATTGTTAGTTCCCAGCATATTTTTGGCATCTGGAGGCATTTCCGCAATTTTTTCATGGTCAAAATAAAAAAAAATTTCAAAAAGTGGAGGTTCGATCCCCTGAAATAAGAAAGTATGTTCTCGAATAGTGGCAGCACTTAAATTTAAACCTAGTCCACACCTTTACTTTAAGATATCAATCGTTATTTTGATTAAGGAAATTTTCAAATAATTTGCGAGTTTTTTTTATTTATCATTTTCAAAATTGGGTGTCATTTTTGAAAATAGAAAGTGGCAGTGTTACAAAAATGACTTCCATCGTTAGCATGTCAAAAGTAGTAGCTCAGAATAAAAACCCTCTTTAATATATATGTCGACTCACAAAAGGTGTATGACGGAAGCTATATTAATGAAAGTTGCGGAATAGTTATCACTTTTTTGTAATTTATTTCAACTTTCATTTCAAAAACAAGTAATCAGTAATTCTACTTTTTCAACTACAAATACACTTAATTACAATTAAAAAAACATACACTTCCATAACTTGTAATTGTAATTAAAAAAATTTCTTGTAATTGAAAATAGTAATGGGTTTTTTGGAAGTAATCGAATGAAAGCACTTTGTTAAATACATTTTAGGTAATTGATTACTTGAATTGTAATTTATTACATGTTTTTTCTTATTTAAAAATCAAAATAATATTACCTTTTGTAAATCAATAAATAAGTTAAAAATATAAAGAATTAAAGAAACATTAAAATAATAATAATAAAAGTAAAAAAACACGTATTCCAACTGAGGCTAAACTTATACAAATAGACAAAAAACGCAATGATAAATTTGCAATATAAATCAGAAAACTATCAATTTTTAGAAAATGAAGAGCTTCATTCGTACTTAAATTTTGGATGCAGAATGTCACTATAACATTTAATTTTCAAGATCCCCGTTTAAAAATTTGATCGGGGGTGCTGTGAGTCTTGAACAAATAAGAAAGGTTCCATCATCAAGATGCTCAAATAATAGAAATTAGGTATCAAAGACGGTGCTGGTGACCACCATCTTTGATATCGATATTTAATATTTTCGTTGGAATATTCAACGCCTCACGAAATTAAAAAAAGTCCACTCACCAGATAAGACCAGTTCTTTTGGGCTTAAAATACTAATTTTATTAAAATTGGTAATAACTTAAATTTATATAATTTTTATATCACTGTAGGTATCTTTAAATCCAGACCTGTAGCAGTTAATCCACTAGTAATAGGTACACATAATGTTAGTGTAATCCGATACGAGTCCTTTTTTCTTTGTTGTAAAAAATTTAAAAAAATTTCCCTTTGTGTTACATTTTGTGTAATAATTACTGAAAAAAGTAATCATTACAGATTTTTTGACGATTACTTTTATTTTCAATTACCTTAACGTATTTGAATAGCTAGTTACAAATAACTGACGCTTTTCAATTACATAAAACTAGTAATTGATTTTCTTCAATTATCTTCATTTAAAAGAGCCTAATGGAAAAAGTGTTCGAAGATATCAATTACAAGTAATTGCAATTGAACTTTTTTTTAATCATTACTTCATAGCTCTGAAACTAATCTTGCTGACTAAAGTGTTGCAAAATTACTTATGAATAACCAATTAAGGAGTTTTTTATAAGTTGCTTAGTCATGGATAAGTAAGTACTATTTCTGAATATAACGTTAGCAACAACGGATTTTATTTAAATATTCCGAAATCCGAATAGGTACTTTTGAAAAGTTAACTTGAACGGTTATTAATATGTCAACAGAAATGTTGAAAATTCCATCGTTTGTAGAATTACCCATTTAATATTTTCAATAGGCGCAGAACGTGACGACACGGTTAACTCTGTATGACTATCTGCTTATTCCTGAATTTCTCCAAAAATTGCAAATTAATTTTGCAGTTGGTCGTATAAATGCAAAATTATTTGGCCCTGACCATATAACGGGTGATTTTTTAGCTGGTTTGGTTTTGGCAACACTGGTTTTGACAGCTGACGTGTGTTTAGTACCTTGTGTCACTGTCAAACAGCTTCAGTTTGGTTTGCAATTTAACCATGGATCGTCTTACAAATGAACAACGCTTGCAAATTATTGAATTTTACTATCAAAATTCGTGCTCGGTTCGAAATGTTCATCGCGCGCTGCTTCCATTTTATGGTCGGCATTCTCGACCTTCTGAGCAGTCTATTCGGAAGATTGTGACCAAATTTCGCACCAAATTTACTTTGTTGGACATCAAACCACCAACACGTTTACGTACTGTGCGTAGTGAAGAAAATATTGCGGCCGTATCAGCTAGTGTGACAGAAGACCGCGAAATGTCGATTCGGCGCCGTTCCCAGCAGTTAGGCCTTTGTTACAGCACTACGTGGAAAATTTTGCGGAAGGATTTGGGCGTAAAGCCTTTTAAGATACAGCTGGTGCAAGAACTAAAGCCAGCCGACCTACCACAACGCCGAATTTTTGGTGAATGGGCTCTTGGAAAGCTGGCCGAGGATCCGCTTTTTTATCGAAAAATTGTGTTCAGCGATGAGGCTCATTTTTGGTTGAATGGGTACGTAAATAAGCATAATTGCCGCATTTGGAGTGAAGATCAGCCAGAAGCATTGCAACAGCTACCAATGCATCCCGAAAAAGCCACTGTTTGGTGCGGTTTATGGGCCGGCGGCATTATTGGGCCATATTTCTTCAAAGATGATGCGAATCGCAGCGTTACTGTCAATGGTGAACGCTACCGAGCGATGATAACAAACTTTTTTTTGCCCGAAATGGAAGTTCTTGACTTGCATGATATGTGGTTTCAACAAGACGGTGCCACATGCCACACAGCACGCGAAACAATGGCGCAATTGCGAGGCGAGTTTGGTGAACAGTTAATTTCACGTTTCGGGCCGGTCAATTGGCCGCCTAGATCGTGCGATTTGACACCATTAGATTATTTTTTGTGGGGGTATGTCAAGGCTAATGTCTATAGGGACAAACCCGCTTCGATTGACGCACTGGAAGCCAACATCCATGCATTCATTCGTGAGATACCGGCCGATATGTGTGAAAGAGTATGCCAAAATTGGACTCAGCGGATGGGCTACCTGAGACGCAGCCGCGGTCAACATTTGCATGAAATTATCTTTAAACATTAAATTGCAAAGTTCAAACTATCGATTCAAATAAATATTTCATTCATTTTTTCGAATTTTTTGTGTTTTTTTTTTTAAAGTTCTAAACCTCTTAAAAAATCACCCGTTATAACTTATGAATGAGTACCTATACTTATAAAACTGGTATATTCCAGAAAAATAGCCAGTTGAATTTTTCATCATAAAACCATTTCTAAGAATAACCTCTTTAATTGCACGTATATTACGCAAACAAAATAAAGTTCAATGTTGTTCAAATGGATGATTAAACTTATGTAATGTAAGCTTTGTATATGTAGGTATGTATATATTATGTATGTATGTATAATTTAGATGTAAAAGGAAAAACTTTTAACTATCAACTATTCACTTTAGGTATTCCTTGGAAACCATACTCTAAACTTTTTCGAAAATATATTTATAGCCAGCCTATTTAAATATTAAAAGCCTGTTGAAATTTTCAGTTGAACCAATTAATCTTTTATTCGTGTGCTTTTGTGAATTTCTGTTGTTATGATTGAAATAATTCATGTCTATTGAACTTTTCTAATTAAAATTGCCATACCATTTAAATTAAAAATAAAAGACTGATTCACAAAAATGGCAAAGTTACGAAAAAATTACAACAAAGCTTAATTTTTAATGGAGAGCGCCTTGTTTTGATGTCTTAAAATTTCCTTAAAAGTATTCTTAATTCTAGGAAGAGAAGAGGGGTAAAATTTGTTTTTTGCTAGTTTATCGAAAATTATTATTTAAAAAAAATTTTTGATCGTGTACCATATATTTCTTGATGATATTTTTCATGTTAAGTCGATATTAGGTACTATTTTAATTGCGATTCAAGGAAGATAAGTAACATTTTTGGAAAACCTAGATATTTAAAAATTTTAAATTTTAGCTTTGATGACTTTTGATTCCAAAATGTTAAAAATACGAGACAAAAATATTAAAAAATTGCTAACACTAATTTGGCACTCATGGGCTTAATTATGCTCTTACAATTTTTTCTCAAAATCTGTTGCTCTTACGACAAAAGTTGGTGCCAATCTTTTTTGTGAAAAATAGTTTGAGCTATTTTTTTTTTTGAAAAAAGTGTCAGTTTATTAGATATATACAAAATCAAATATCGATTTGGTATTTTTTGACTATACTTACTACACCAAGAAGTTCGAGTAACTTTTTTTCACTATATATGGAAAAAAAAAATATAATTTTTTTTTTGTAGAATAACCAAGGCATTATTTTCTATCTTGAAATTTGTTTCCAAAAAAAAACTGATGGTTTTCGAGGAATAATAAAAAAACAAGATTCTCCAACTTCCCTTCTTCTAAAATTTGCTACCCTCAAAAAAATATAAATCTTTGATTTTTTCGATTTTTTATTGGTTTTTTTGTAAACTTTTCGGGCAATTTTTTTTTGTATCCGATAAAAATCTTTAAAAAAAAAAACAATCGATACCGACTACCAAGTAGTGTGAGACTTTTACTGCACTTAAACCAACTAAGACCACCGGTGAATCTTAATCAATCTGTTTAAGATCGACAAATGATTTTTCTTTCTTAATTTTAAAGCACATTGGGGAAAGTTGAAAGGGAAAGTTTGATTTGCGTCCAATCACTAACTTTATCGACTACATTTTGCAGTTTTTGTGTAGCCTTCGTAACGGATTTATCTGGCACCAATATTGCAGTATCATCCGCAAAGGTGGCCATGATTGCGTTGATGTCCATTGGAATATCCCTTGTATATAACAGATACAGGGTTGGTCCTAGGACACTTCCTTGTATTACACCGGCTTAAATATTCTTTAGTTCCGAGTAATTTTGATCGTACCGTACACTAAAGAGTCTATTCGTAACGTAGGATTTTAGTATTTTGTAGTACTGCCTGGGAAGATCCCTATGCAGTTTGTACTCAAGTCCCAAGTGCCAAACCTTGTCAAAAGCTTGAGCAACATCTAAGAATATAGCCGAGCATACTTGTTTTTCTTCAAGTGCCTTTTCCACAACATCCGTAATCCGATGTACTTGGTCTATCGTGGAATATTTATTTCTAAATCCAAACGGATGGCTCGGAATTAGTCATTTTTCTTCTATTTTATTGCTAAATCTTTTCAGGAGCAGATTTTCGTAAACTTTTGCCATAATTGATATTAGTTCTGTTGGTGGCTTACCTTGTTTAGGTATAACAATGACTTCTGAAATTTTCCAATGATTTAGCTGATATCTTAGTTTAAAACATGCGCTTATTGTTAATTGGAGTTTTATGAATGCATTTCTTTCAAAATCTGAACAGTTATTAGATCGTATCCTGGTGATTCTTTGTTACACAACTTATGTTGAGAAATGTTTCTTATAACTTGTTTGAGCATAAAAAGGAGATTTTACATTCGTCATTTCTATCAACAAATTTAAGGGATATGTAGATATATTTGCTGCTTAAAAACATTTTCGATATGTTCAGCCATTTTCTACAAGTTCTGCTTTATTCCAATATCAGGTCCTTTATTTCGACATGATTTTTTATATCGTTTGTTCTTGAGTACTCCATAATCAATTTGTTCAATTGTTTGCATAGGTAATCTTAGGTTTATAAAACGTTCAGATTTATCACTGAATTTTGCCAGTTTGTTCTTTTATTCACAAGCTTAGGATTACTTTTTTCTATTATTTCTGCTTCGCTCAGTGACAATATAACTGGATAGTCTAAGAGCTGGCAGCATATTTTTGGGTTGAACACATAACAAAACAGTATGATGGTCTGTACGTGCATGCATCTAGACATAAAATTCATATGTCTATCAGAATTTGGCGCCTGTGGTAAGGACGAGGTGTTGAAAATAGCGGTTTTCAGACTATTGTGTTAGGGCCACTTGCACTTTAATTAATTTATAAAAATGGGGAAAAGATGCTCTGCCATTTCATAATTTTAACGATTTAAAAAAAAAAACTCAAGATATGAGCTTTTGAAGCAAATCCTATCGGATTTATTTTTTTTGTGATTTTTGATTTTTTAATTCTCCAAATATCTTTCAATATGGTGCACCAAAAAGTTTATTTCTTGAGTTCTATAAATCGGATCGTAGAAATTAATTAATTCTGTAGATTAAAAAAAAAAGTCAGAGTACTATTTCCTACTTTTAAAAAATTAAGTGAAGTGCATCTGGCCCTAACATAAATGTCTGAAAACCTCTATTTTCAACCACACGCCCTTACCATGGAGGCCAAAAAAAATCCTGCTAGACTTTTGAATTTTATGTCAAGATGCATGCACCTACGGACCCTCATACTCATTTTTTGGTTTTGTGTTCAATTCAAAAAACCCAGTTCTAAATATAGAAGTATGATCTGACCATAATACCTTTAATACCTTTAACTACGAAAAAGTCTATAAGGTCTGGTATTTTCTGAGTATTAGATGGCCAATATGTTGGTGAATTTGAAGAATAAAATCGCAGTTGTAGTGCCAAAATGTTCTTATTAAATTGTTTAACCATTTATTTTGATAGAATATATTGTTAATTTTGACTTACATAATTTCCAAATTATATAAAAAATATCCTCTCAGTAACGCAAAAATAAAACTAGAGGCATTTTCAGTTTTAAGTATCCTTGTGTCCTTAACGAACATTTGTTCATAAATTAAACTTAATCTAAAATTGTTCCTTACTAAAAGGTATACTCAACAGTTTGTTAATTAAAGTTGTCCTGGTAAATTTTATCGTAACAAAAACTATTCTTTCCATATTCTGAATACTTTTCTCTATCGTTCAATCCCTCTTTTTTTCTGCAGGTGTTTCCTTCAATTAACTAGGAGAGAGTAGGGCAACTATAGGCCATCAGCCATTGGCACCGTCTCGCAGTATATTGAAGAAACAAAAATCGACGTTAACGGCGCTTGAAGTCTAAGAGCGCAATAATACTTACTTTATAATCAACAGACGAGTGGTCTGTTTAAAATCAAACAATGAGGGGCGTGGGTGACCGTTGGTCCCCGAGCAACGTCCTGAATGATAGACGGGCGGTCTGCTCAAACCCAATACCATAAAGAAGCACGGATGACATTTGGTTCCCGTCTGCTAGAAGTTACTCATTGTGAGAATGGCCGAGTGCTCAACATAACTACATTTGTATATCAGGTGAAACGTTAAACGCTTGTCCCTTATCACCCTCAAATCTGAGCGAAATCCCGATGACTTAAAATTATTTCGCGAAGAAGGAAATGACTGCCGTTTTCCTACCTTTAGGTTTTTCAACAGGGACGCTACAAAAGTAGAGCGACAAGGACAGCAAACGACGCCATATTTCTTGCCGCTCTTTTGACATTTCTCTTCAGCAAGGTTTTCCATTTCATGATGGAAAGATATACGAGCCAACAACGAGTCAAAATTATAAAAATTTACTACCGAAATTCGGAGTCAGTGGCCTCAACGTTAAGAAAGCTACGTCCAATTTATGGTCATCATAATCGTCCTAGCAGATCAACAATTGAGCGTCTAGTGGAAAAATTTGAATCCACAGGCAGAGTACAAAATGTTTCCGTGCCAGTGAGACAAAGAAGCGACCGTAGTGTCGAGAATATTGCTGCCACTGAGGCTTCAGTTGTAGAAAGCCCAAATGTGTCTCTCACACGTCGTTCTCAAGCGTTGGACATCTCTGTGACGTTGTTGTGGCGAATTTTGCGAGAAGATTTTGCCCTTCATCCTTACAAGATTAAATTGACGCAAGAACTGAAGCCGCTTGACCACCAGAAGCGTCGTATGTTCGTGAATTGGGCTGAGCAACAACTTGAAAATGATTCGGATTTTCATCGAAAAATCATCTTCAGCGATGAGGCTCATTTTTGGCTGAATGGCTTCGTCAATAAACAAAATATGCGGTATTGGTCAGGCAGCAATCCACACGTACTCCATTAGTCTTCATTGCATCCCGAAAAAATTACAGTTTGGTGTGGTTTATGGGCCGGCGGCGTCATTCGGTCATACTTCTTCTCTGATGATCAAGACCGGCACGTAACTGTGAATGGGGATCGCTACCGTTCAATGATAACCGAATATTTTTGGCCTCAATTGGATGATATGGATTTGGAGGACATGTGGTTCCAACAGGACGGTGCTACAAGCCACACAGCGAATGTCACAATCAATTTATTGGAAACCAAGTTTGTAGAACGTGTTATCTCACGAAATGGTTCAGTCGCTTGGCAATCTCGGTCGTGCGATTTGACGCCGTTAGACTATTTCCTGTAGAGCTACGTCAAGTCTATGGTCTATGCCAACAAGCCAGCGACGATTGATGAACTTGGTACGAATATCGAACGTGAAATTGCAGCAGTATCGGCCGATTTATGCTTGAAAACCGTCGAAAATTGGGTTCAGCGTCTGGACTTCTGCAAGCGTGCCCGTGGAGGCCATGCAAAAGACATCGAGTTCCATACATAATGGAATCAAACGTAGTTTCACAAGAATAAAGAGTTTCAGCGATATCCAAAATAGTTTTTGTTTGATTAAAAAAAACTTTTGTAACGCTCTTATTGAAAAACCCGGTATTGTTTCTAAAGTGTAACTTAGCTTTTCAACCAGTTTTTCACAAGCATTGACATATTTTGATTTCTTTCAGAGGGGAAGAATGACAGCGTTGTGAGATTGAATTTGTTTTTAGTTTTCGGAAATTTTTTTCTTTATTCAAAGATTGGTGTGTATGGCTGGATGCATTCATTGGGTTCAACGCTTTTGTAAGTTGAATCAGCGATCGGTGATTTCCATTAGGACACAGCAAAATATTAGGGAGATAGTGGGAGTAAGCAGGACCGTCGGTTTTTTAACTGCATTGGCTCTCTCCAGTGAAGATGGCGGAGAGTAGCTGATTGATGATGCGACCAAAAACCATGGCTGCTGATTGGCTGAAAGTACTGGGGTTGACAAAAAGAAGAGGCGTCCATTATCCTGGAAAACCTGATTTTCGAAGCAACCAGAGGTTAAAAATTTGAAGTGAATGGAAGAAGAAGAAGACGAAATCACAGTGGTAGAAAATTTAGAAGAAGAAAATTCGGAAGAAGGAAAATTGAATTGGTTCAAAACTGGTGAAAGAGCTTCAAAAATTAGAAACTGGTAGTGTAAAAAAGCTAAGTATTCTTTGGTGAATTTTGGTTAAACATTATTCTTAGGCCATTTTTCGAGTTATTAAACTCTTTGGTAAATTCTCGTTTGGCTTTTGCTCCGTCAGGAATTCCGAAAAAGTGGAATTTGTGACATCTGTATTAATTTCTTTGTCTGTTCAGGACTGAGCGATAACGGTCCATCTTTTTTGCACGTCTCTTTTTAATTTTATTCCTTAAAAAATTTTGGGTTTTACTCCTATATTAAAAAGTTTCCCAAATAAAACTAATTATTTGTATTTAAACTAAATTTCGTCTTAATTTAAAGTTTTATGTGATCTTTAGTCCTAGGTACAACAATTGGGCTCATCAGTTAGATGTTGTTCTACTCTTGTAAGGTCTAAAATTTTAAATTGAATTTATATTCAAAAGTCCACAAAAACAAAAACAGGAATTATAAAATTTCTTTTATTTTCATTTTTATTCTTCAAACTTATTTTATTTTGTCTTTTAAATTCATTAAAAATCCATTTAAATCGTTTCATTTCTTTCACCGATGCACTCCGCTCCAAGAGGTTTGCTTTTTATTTTATCAAAAAAAAATGCTCGCGTCATTTTTATTTTATAATTTTTCAGGTTCTACGCCTCTGTGGCAGTAAAAAATTGAACTCGATCATCCATTGATAAATCTAATCAATCACTGATTAATTTGATCAGGTGAACCCACCCTCTACAGCATAGCTGTGTTAGCAGCACTTTAATTGTCACTGCAAATTGACAACTTCGCTTTGTTTGTCATTCACTAAAGTCGTTCTCGTCGTGTTTGCTTAGATCAAAAAGCAATTTGCTATTCTTTATTAAAAATTGCAATAAAGTTAATAAAACTATTTTTTTATGATAACTTAATATTATGTTTTTGTTTTCAATTGAAATTTCCAAATGGTTTCCAATGAAACGTTTACAAAAATACAGGGGGAAAATATTCATTGGTAACACTGATCTGTAACAAAAAATTGCCCTTAAAAAAACCATACTTTTCTCATAAGTTTTAGTATGCTGAATCCGAATACGAAGTTAAAATTGATCTGGCACGTCACGTTTTTGAGATATTGCAACATTAACATGTTAAAAACCCGTTTTTTGGGTACATTTGAAGTCGAATTGCTTAACCACTAAATATTTTTGTTGCAAAACTTTTAATGAGATCTCAAATTCATCTATTTCATCTTTCTAAATTAATTTGAAATTCATTTTCTTCTCAGAATAGCAAAGTTTTCAAAAACAACTCGCTAAGAAAAATTTAAAAATCGATGTTTTGAAACTTTGCCGCTTTGTATCTTTATAGAGTCAAACTGCAGAGAGTTGGATCTATAGCAACAATTGTTTAAAATTGTAAGCTTAATATTTCTTGTATGCACATTTCTTCTCCCCGACCAATATAATTAAATCAAATTTAAAAACAGAGTTGGCTAAATCGGCTAAGTAGCGTTGGGAGGGGGAATACGATATTTTTTTCTGTTATAATTTAGACTTTGAGAAATAATAGAATAATAATGACAAAGAGTAGTATGAAAAGTCCAACCTGCAATGAAATTTTGTGATGTCAAAACCTGGTTAAGTAAGCCATACAAGTTACAGAGTTTTTAGTTTTTTTTTTTTTTTTAAATAACGGTTTATTGTGAGTAAACATTGAAGAAAGAAGACAAATCTGGTTTCATGTGAAATCTAATATTATGTGAAATAACTCCTCCAAATTTAAGTTGAATAGTCACAATAGTTTTATTTTTTTTTACCAAGACAACCTAATCTTAGAAGGTTCTTTTCTGCAAATCATTCACATTTTTCAAAAATCAAAAAAACTGGACGTGGTAGAATTTTTCTGAAACCAGATAAAGTCATAATCTGTCATAATTTCAAAAAAATATTTGAAGGCGAAAAAAAAAGTTAATTTTTGCAGACCAGTGTAATCTTACAAATTCAAAAAATTATAAAAGATGCAAATGCAAATCCAAACACAGCTTGCCCTAGCCATGCTGTTATAAAAGAAGCAACAAAAATTAATTTAAAAAAAGACAAAGGTGTAATTTTTGGCAAACAATAAAAAGTTAATAATCTAAGTAATTAATTAAAATTAAGCAAAAAAAGAATGCAGACTTCTCCAAATATTCTGCTCATGTAATCAATTCTGCTTATCGAACAGTGTAGGGGAGAGTGGGCACTTTTGAGCATTTTTTTGATTTCGGGTCTCATAAAAACGAATTTGTAGTAATTATTATTAGTTTAATTTTGGAATATGCAATTAGTCTTTGATTTAATCCAAAAATTATTGATTAAATTTTATAAATGTTTATAATTATTAAATTTTTTTTAATGAAGCAGGTACTTGTGTTAAAGCACTAACTCTCAAGAGTTGCTTCACTAACCAGACTGAAATTTAGAAAGTCAAGGGCCAAAGATATCATCGCATCTGCCTTTTTGTTCCTACTTATGTAACTTACCCATTGTTATTTTGTCAAAAACAATCTTAAGCAAAATCTGCAAGTTATAGTTACTCTGAAAATTAGAAAAACAAATTTTAATCATACAAACCTGTTAGAATGTGTTTTTGAGAAATAAGAGAAAAACCAATATGTCTGTACACAGAAGGCACCCATTTTAAATGAGTTCAAAGACAAATTTGCTTTTCTCTCTTTATAACGAATTTAATCTACCCAACTGTATAATATCAATATCTACAGATGGCCACAAAATCAATAAAGAGACCAAAGGTTGGCATTACGAAAATTACTTTTTTGCACTTCTTTTCCATAACAGTAATGAATTTTCATTAAAACCTCAGGTTGTTTTCCTATGAAGGCAGAAGTGGTGGAAGCAGGTAGAGAATGCAAACAGTTAAATGAAGTAACTAAGTATATCCCACTCAAAATATCAAACTGGAGTAAGAAAATGTTCCTTATTTATCACCCCAATGCACTGAGCTTTAACTGTTGTTATTAACAGGTAAAAAAAATCTTATGAACCAAGTCTATATTTTCATGATAAATTTTGTATTGATTTTGATTAAAAAAGAAGAAATATAAATTTGAAAAAAAAAAACTTTTTCTTCTTCCCTGCTTTACTTAAGGTCGTTTCAAGAGAACTTGGAAGAAACATCAATTATACGTATACTATCTAACAAAAACGCGTAAAGTTAATTATGGATGCAAGAAGCTGGTTTTTTTACGTAGCCATTAACTTTATAGTTCGGTTAGAAAGGCTGTTTTTTATAAACATAAATTATGGTAATGTAATTTTAAGAGAGGCCATAAGGATGCTTATTATTTTGATTTAATGGCAAAATAATGTAATGAGTTCTTTACCCTGGCAATGGGGAGGTATACCTTTAAACATTCAAATATTCTTTGGCATTTGAGGAAAAAATTATTTTAAATTGAGATTTTTTGGTGAATAATTGGTGATACGTAAAATCAATACAAGAAGAATTCTTTCTGACGCACAAATAATATTTTTGTCCTTAAAAAGTTAACCCTTTTCAGGAGAAATACACTAAAAACACAAGTTTTTTTCAATCAACAAAATGCAAACCCCCAACCCTCATACAAAAATCTTGGATTTATTTCAATTTGAAATCCATGAATAAGGTATTTCATTCTTTAAATGAAATATAAAAATAAAAAAATGTGTTTAAAACCAAACACAAAAAATCACTCATACGCCATATAAGCCATGTAGTTCTTTGAAATTGTCCTTTGCAGAATAAAAATAATTTTCTTTTTTCTGAAATGTTTCATTAACTTAGGACTCGCTTTTAATATCTGGTTTCTAGAATTTCATATAATCTTTTGCTGAAATACACTACTTGCTTGGAGTTTGGATTTAAGCCCACATCCATTATCAAGAGGAATACGTTCCCTTATTTGCTTCCAATTTTAATCATGAATAAAAGACGTAACGTTTTACTTTATAAAAATTTTTGAGAATTTTGTATATAAATACGGGTGATACATATATGGTCTCATTCGGCTTTTTTGTTCTTGATGATAAATAAGTGAAAAAACTCCATTTGATTATCCGACGAAACTTTTCAACGGTTGTTGCCATATTACTCACGGAATATTTACATAATAAAGGGTATTTCAACAGAGACGCTACAAAAGTAGAGCGACTGGGACAGCAAACGACGCCATATTTCTTGTTGCTCTTTTGACATTTCTCTTCAGTAAGGTTCGCCATTTCATGATGGAAAGATATACGAGCCAACAACGAGTCGAAATTATTAATATTTACTACCGAAAGTCGCAGTCAGTTGAGGCCACGTTAAAAGCGCTACGTCCAGTTTATGGTCGTTATAATCGTCCTAGCAGATCAACAATTGAGCGTCTAGTGGAAAAATTTGAAGCCACAGACACAATACAAAATGTTCCCGTGCCAGTAAGACAAAGAAGTGCCCGTAGCGTCGAGAATATTGCTGCCGCTGAGACTTCAGTTTCAGAAAGCCCAAATGTGTCTCTCACACGTCGTTCTCAAGCGTTGGGCATCTCTGTGACGTCGTTGTGGCAAATTTTGTGAAAAGATCTTGGCCTACATCCTTACAAGATTAAATTGACGCAAGAACTGAAGCCGCTTGACCACAAGAAACGTCGTATGTTCGTGAATTGGGCTGAGCAACAACTTGAAAATGATTCGGACTTTCATCGAAAAATCATCTTCAGCGATGAGGCCCATTTCTGGCTGAATGGCTTCGTCAATAAACAAAATATGCGGTATTGGTCAGGTAGCAATCCACACGTACTCCATGAGTCATCATTGCATCCCGAAAAATTACGGTTTGGTGTGGTTTATGGACCGGCAGCGTCATTGGGCCGTACTTCTTCCGTCATGATCCGTTCAATGATAACCGAATATTTTTGGCCCCAATTAGATGATATGGACTTGGAGGATACGTGGTTCTAACAGGACGGCTGGCGCCACAAGCCACCCAGCGAATGTCACAATCAATTTATTGGAAACCAAGTTTGGAGAACGTGTTATCTCACGAAATGGTCCAGTCGCTTGGCCGCCTCGGTCGTGCGATTCGACGCCGATAGACTATTTCCTGTGGGGCTACGTCAAGTTTTTGGTCTATGCCAACAAGCCAGCGACGATTGATGAACTTCGTACGAATATCGAACGTGAAATTGCAGCAGTATCGGCCGATTTATGCTTGAAAACCGTCGAAAATTGGGTTCAGCGTCTGGACTTCTGCAAGCGTGCCCGTGGTGGCCATGCAAAAGAAATCGAGTTCCATACATAATGAAATCGAACGTACTTTCACAGGAAAAAAGAATTTCATTGATATCCAAAACCGTTTTTGTCTTATTTAAAACATTTTTTGTAGCGCTCTGTTTGAAAAACCCGACAAAATAATCAATTAAAACATATTAAATATTTTTTATTTTCAAAAACAAATTAAAAGACTTTTATTTTAATTTTAAAATTATGATTTGAAAAAGGAAATTGCTTTTGTTTTTATTTACTAGCACTTCAATTAAAGATGAGTTAGCGATTGTGTTTAGTATAACTCCGAAACTAAGCCAAATTCAACAGTTCTGCAATCATATTTTTTTGTTTGAAATTAAAATTTCTATCGAAATGGATGGTTAAAAAATTTGTATAGTAAATTTTAGCAGAAAAACCAATAGTAAAAAGAAATTCAAAGATTTGAATTTTTTTCTAAATTGTACATAACCTTTTTTCGGAGCGAATATACGCTCAAGGCATACTGAAATAAAATAGAGTAGAGTTTTAAGGCCTTAATACGATATATTAAAAAGCAACATTATTTGAAATTTTTATTGTTACAGCCATTCAAATTTTATCACTTCTAATAATTTCTTGCAGTTTTTGTCCAAAAACCTATTTTTGGATACTACATCGTCGGCTTAGAGAGTAAAGCGGCTAACTACACATTTTTTTATCATTAAAGACCAATTCAAAAACTGCCAAAAAATACAAAAGTCTATTTAATCTTTTCAATTTCACTGAATTTGGCAATAACGAGTGTTGAAAATTTTGGTTTTATTCAAGTAATGCGAACACTTTGTTTAAAATATTTGTTTGAAAAAAATGCAAAATAGGAGTTAGCTGCTTTACACTCTTAGCCGTCGACATGACAAATTTAACATTCCTTGCCCTCAATACATACCAAGTTGTTGATTTTTGTTAACTTCTCCTGCTAAAATTTTTGTATACAATTTTTCAAACCATCTATTTTGATAGAAAATTTAATTTTGAACAAATAGTTTTAAGTGTAAAATTTTTTTTTATTCCAATAATATTGAAAACTGGTCAGTGTGACCATTCAATCAGAAACGCATGGGAGAATTTAGTAACATTTTTGGTTCTAAGCATGCTTATGGGCAAGGAAACATATTCAATAATAAAATCTTGTACTATTCCCTTATACCCCTCATTTTCAGGTCTATTCAATATAATAGAATATTAGAGAACAGTAGCCAGAGACAATATTTTGATTTATATAAATATTTATATTTAGCTAGATAGTTTTTTGTTTTTTTTTTAATGTGTAGCATTTCCTTGAGGAGTACTGCTTAGAAAAATGCCTCTCCGTTTCAAAAATTTAAAATATGGGGCCAAATTACTGTATCAGTACTTGGTACTTAAAAAGCATCAAGTAAAAGTACTTTATGAAGTACTTTGTTTCAAGAATATGTACTTGGTACTGTAATTCTGCTCAGAACATTTTCAAGTAGTTTTTAAGTACAAGTCAATTTCAAGTACTTTTTAAGTTTAATTGGTTGAGTAGTCTATTTGGTCTTTCGAATAATGACGACAATGGTGAGACTTTAGCGAAATGACGCCAAGACAACGAGTCGCCATTAGCTGTCATGATTTGTGTTTTATGTTGAAAGATATTTTTCAATAGCTAAACCAGACTACTCAACAAATTTAGCTTGAAGAGTCTTAAATCACCCAAGACAATTTCAATGTCATGGCAATGATACTTGTCAATATATTTCTTGTCCAGGAGCTTGTAGAACTTGTCCTTATGGTATCAATACTTTTTCGTCTGTAGAGGCATGCGCTCATTTGAGGCTGATGTTGGCAAATTTAGCCTTGATGTGAATTATTTTGAGGCGCTTGCTCACATAGTAGGAACTCAAGACTTCTTTGTTAGTCTGCCTCTAACAACGAATCTAAATCTTAAAAGAAGCTGCCTTTGCTGTCGATAACAGCCACCGTAGTAGATTTTCATCCCATCCAATTGCACTTCTTGGCGGTGATATTTGCTTTGCAGCAGGCTAGTGCTTTCGCTGATTGTCAGAATGCCTGTGGTCTATAGAGAAACAAAAAATTCCACGTTCAGATCAAAGTTTCGTTGTCTTTATTTCGTTTGCTAGGTTCGTCAACAGTAAATCCGCGCATATGTGAGGCTTAAGGTGGCCGGGAAGTCACTGCAACCAATAGCACGACCCCCATCTTGGAAGATAATACTTTTAACTCAAAGGTCGGGAATTTCATCTGAGGAATTCATCCACTGCCACTTTAGTGTAAACTCTCCGTTCAGTCTCTATCGTCAAGACACCGTTGAATCTTTATGCTGAATTCATTTTTAGCCGCACACCATCCTTGCGATAGGGGTTGGGAAAAATCTCTCAAAGCAAAATCTCGCAATAACAAAATCTCACTTTTCACAATCTCGCAATAACACAATGCCGCTTTTCATAATCTCGCAATAACTAAACCTCTCAAACTAAAATCTCGCAATTCGCAAACCAATAACTCGCTAAATTTAATTTTATTGCAACAAATATATTTTTCAATCAAAATCCTGGAAGTAACAATCAATAAAATTAAAGCATTTTACTGACGGGTATACTTTTCACTGGGGAAAAAAAAAACTCTGCAAAAAAGTGTGTTGCGTGTGTTCTCAAAAAATTTATATTTTTTAAAAGCGAGATTTTGGTTTATATTTTCGAGATTTTTTGATACGAGATGTAAATATGAGATTTTTAAAAGTGGGGCATTTTGAAATTAGGGTATTATGAAAAACAAGATTTTAATGTAAAAGATTTTATTATTCGAGATTAAAAAACAAAAATATTCGAGATTTTGGTTTTGTCCTATATCGTACCGCTTTTTTTTATAGGTTTATTCAAGACAGCTTATTTTGACTGAAGAAATTATTTTTCATTTTTCAACACTCCTGCTTTTATTAGTTAAGCTAGTAACCACTTGAAGATAATATCTAAGCACAATTGACGTGCAGTATTAATTGCATCACTTGTCGTCACTGTGTTGAAGCCAATCAGTACCAACCTGTTTCCTTACATATTTTTACCAATGTTAGTCGATATAAGAAATCAATTTTCGTTTCATTTTATATGTTTTAATGTAGGGATGCTGTCTAATGGAGAGAATACTTAGTAAAGTTAACTAACAAAATTATGGTCAGACAAATATTTACATTAGAAATTATTAGAAAATGACAACCAACCGGAAACGAAAAAAGAGTCAAAATCTTTGATGCAAATTTAGGGATAAATAATATAAAGGGAAAAGAAGCTATAGGCCAGGCCTATATACTTACATATATATGATGGAAACAAAATAACAATAAAAATGTACAACAGAATATCATGACACATTACACAAGTAATGAAGTGTAGAGTCCTTTACACGTTGGGACAGATTTTTATTGCTTTCATTCCAAATAACAATGATACGATATGTATAGAGGTTATTTTTGTTGAGTGGCAATAATTGCCACAAGGAAAACACTTACGACCAGGACGCCGCCGCTATGTGATACTAAACCAAATCGATAAAAAACATGTCCCTAAAGAACTGTTAGTACGAACAATATCTTATTCGAAGAAATGTGTCGCACAAACTTGCTTATTGATATCGAATGGCTTTAAAAAGCTGGGAACTTTATAAGAGTGAATATTAATAAGAGGAGTTTTTCCTTCAAAATCCAAAGAACATATCCAAGATGATGTTGTTGATGATGTAAAATACCTTTAGTCATCATGAATTTTACTGGGTATCGCTTTGATGTGATATTGGATGATATCTAAAAACGGTATTCCAACATCGACTTCCTTCAGTATTGGTTTTGTATTGGATGGCACTATATTCATCCTCTTCAAAGAATAGCAATTTTCATACAGTTGCTCAACAGGTTTCAGAGAAATACTTCAGAATCACAATATTCGCTGAGCTATAGTTCCTGTGATATGGGACTTCGAGATTCATTAAAACAGTAACTTACTGACTTACTGACAGATCATCAAAATTATAAAAAATTTACCGATACCGTAGCACCTTGAAATTTCAAAACAATAGGTCTTGCAGTTAATACAAAGGAAAATATCGAAAATCTGCAATTTTCTCTTTAGAGGGTGGGGCATACACCCACTTTTTGCACAGCAAAAGAACTCCCAGACTTGATGAAATACTGGTGGAAGCATTGAAAGTGACTGCAAGGCATGCCGACAGCTCCTGCTAATCATGTACAACAACTGCCTTGAGGAAGGGTTTTCTCTAAGCAGTTGGAAGACCCAAAGCTTGGAACTCATCAGCAAAAGGAGAGGAGACCCCATCTGCGTACAGACCTCTGTGTATGCTGGATACCACTGAAAAGTTCCTGGAGAAGATGCAGACCGAGACTCACCACAGCAGAACAGGCAGAAGGAGATCTGTCAGAAAAGCAGTACGGCTTCAGAAAAGGCCACTCTACGATCGGAGCGATTGAGAAAGTAGTAAAGGGCACTCAAATATCCCAACAGGGAAGCCACTACAAAAGGCAGATCGTATTGTTGGCTTCTCCGAACGTCGGGAATGCTCTTAACTCAGATGGACTTACATGCTGAACGCACTTGAGTACACTTTCAACATTCTATCTATCATAAAAGATTGCCACCGAAAGCTAGTCCACAAAACAACAGAAGGCCAACGATGTAAGCCAAACACGTCCGGAGCAGCGTAGGGATCAATTTAAGGACCAGACTTCTGGAACATCTCCTATGATTCCATTCTTCACATGGATATGGTGAAAGATACCTTTCTGGTAAGGCTGTAAAAGTAACGACAAAGTCAGTACCCACATACGTTACTTTTGGTTCGAATATTCGTTTCTTAAATATCGTTACTTACTCGTTATTTTCGTTACTTCGTTACAACGTATGCGATATAAAAATCGAAATTTTTCAGAATTAATTTGATGTACCTTAACAATGTGATTCTTGGGCCTTAGAGTGACACTTGGAAAGATATATTATTTTTTTCCCAAAAATATAATTTTTTGTCCATCTATCAAGTCATTAACTTTAAAATTCTATTAAAGGATCGCTGCAATCTAAATGAATTATGAAACCACCGAAAAATCTAAAAATAACAAAAACCTCTGTAAAATCAAAATTTTTGCTCTGAAAAATCGAAATTTTTTCAGAATTAGTTTTATGTACATAGGAGTACTTAAGCAAAGCCATAGAGAGTGACATTTGGAACGAAATATTATTTTTCCCTAAAATATAGTTTGTTGCCCATCTGTCAAGCTATTAATTTTCAAACTTCATTCAAGGATGCATTCAATATAGATAGATTAAAATTTATCTAAATAGACAGAAACTTTTAAGGGTTATTTAATCCTCCGGAAAAAGGTCTCTATACCGATTCATTTTCAATTCATACACAAAAACACAAGAGGAATACAAAAGCGTTACTGTGGTTGGTATCTTTGGTATCGATGCATGAAATATTTATCATGAGGTATTTTATTTTCGTTTTTGCACATGCGAAAAATGTGACATGCATTATGTACGAGCAACGACTATATTTAGGTAGGTACGTCTCGAAAAGGCGGTGATCAAAGTGGCAAAAAAGCACCCGAAAGACATGGGGCATGAACTCTGGAGTTCAGAAAACAGTGGATAGGCTGATCATGAAGTAGACTAGAACGACCAGATACACCGTGATGTAAAGTAATGAGTGTTTTTTTTAGACATGTGGTTTTCAAGAAGAAATAAAATGCATATAATTCAATGTTATGGCCAAGAATTTAGCTTTATAATAAAGATAAAAGCATGCCATTATGTTTCAAAAATTATTTCGGGCAAGCGACGGCCGTGGCCGGCTCGAACAAATTCTAACCTAGAGGCCCAATTTTTGACCACTTTTTGCAGCAATTAGGGCTTTTTTCTGACAAACAGAAATAACGCGCCGAATATTCTCTTCCAAAGCGTCAATCGTTTTGGGCTTACCTGCGTAGACAAGTGACTTCACACAATCCCACAAAAAATAGTCCAGCGCTGTTAAATTACACGATCTTGGAGGCCACGCCATCGCCATAGGCTCACGACGCAAGATAATGCGCTCATCAGAAGTTACCTTCAATAAATTCATCGTTTCGTGATGCATGGCACGAATCGAACCATTATTTTGGTAATAAATTTGCACGATTTGCAAACATTGTTCAGGAGTAAGTCTATCATTATGAAATGGCAAACCAAACTGAGCATAAATCATGGGACAGCTGTCAAAAAGACCAACTCCGAAAAAAGTATTTCCAGATTGAAAGCTACACGTCTAAAAAAAACACCCTTTATTATTGTTAGTAGCCATTGTCGATCAACGTGATAGTGTGTACGAGTACGTGTCAATGTTGATGTGTTGACTGTGACTTGAGTTAAACTATTTTTAGATTTTCATTTTAATAATCTGTGTACATTTTTTTGCATCAAGAGTCAAAATAAATGCAGTGGCCAATTGTGTCGATAAACACGCCAAACTTAAAGATTATGGTTCTGTTGAACAACTTTGTTGATTGCTATCTATTTGAATCGGGTTGCATTCACGTCAACAAATGTTGATTGGCATTGTCGAGCAACACGTCTATACTTACTGCACATATGTAGTTGATGTACGATGTTGATCTGCACAATTTAACATAACGTGGACGCTGCTTAAGACTTTTCATTCAGAGGGTGTAACATCCACCCACTTACTTATAACTTATATGGGGTATTTATGACTGTTGCGGAATGGTGAAAGTTGATAGAGCACTAGGAGTTAGGTAAGTAAGCTTTGAAGGGCTAATGATACGGCAAGCCGTACCATCTGACTCGGATCTTAATGGATCCATAGGGTAGGTGTGAAGAAATGGAAAAGAAATATTGGGTGGATTTTAGGTATGGGATGCCTCCCTGAACTATCTTGAATTCTATCCAGTCAGGAATTGGCAGTCCTTGTAATAAGAATGGGCACTTGGCAATCAAATGTCGATTTAAATTAAGTTCAATGTGAATCAGATCTATTTGGTGCAAGCAGCGATAACCTTTACACCCACCGAAATATGTAGAATTTTTTTTCAGAGGTTAAAAATGTTTAAAGCATACCTTGTCACCAAATGGCATAAGCCGAAATCAGAAGAAAGTTGAAGCTATAGTAGATGCAACGCCACCCACCCAACAATCTCCAACAACTCCAATCATTTTTATATCTTTTAAATTATTACAATAAGTTTTTGCCAAATTTGTGTAGTAAGGCTTATCCACTTGATGACTTTTAAAAAAAAAAAGTGAGTTCACTTTGATTGGACAGAAGAATGTTAATCATCTTTTTAAAAATCAATGAGCTAAAAGTGACAAACAAAAAGCGAAGAAGAAAAGAAAATCTGTTCGACTGTCTATTTGGACGTGTCGCAGGCGTTTAACAAGGTGTAGCACGAAGGCCTCAGATTCAAATTAAGACAAGTTCTGCCCGAAGGACTTTACAACATTCTAAACGGATATCTAAATGAAAGACTTTTTCGTGTGAGACACGGAAATGACTATTCTGATTTTAAAGAAATAGTGGTTGGGGTACCACAAGGAAGTGTTTTAGGTCCAGTTCTGTACTTTTTATTTACACGCGATATACCTCAAACAGATGACATTATTGTAGCCACGTTTGCTGAAGATACTGCAATACTAGCAGTAGGCAAAACGATTAGCGAAGCTACAGTTAAATTACAAAATGCTCTTAATAATGTTAATAAGTTGACGAAAACATGGCGAATAGCGCTCAATGAACAAAAGTCAGTCCACGTGGACTTTACGTATACAAAAATAAATAGATTACCCGTCTTTCTTAATACCGCTCGTGTTCCATTTGCAAATGAGGCAAAGTATCTGGGAATGACTCTAGACGCGAAATTAAAATGTAAGCCGCACGTGAAAAAGAAATGCGAAGAACTAAAAAGTAAATTAAGAGATATGAACTGGTTACTCGGTAAATATTCAAAGCTTAGTATTGAAAATAAATTGATTTTATATCGACAGGTTCTTAAACCTGTTTGGACTTATGGTGTACAATTTTACACCATTTTACACCTGCGATACAAACTTAAATTACTTACAAACGTTAAATAAATTGCTTAGGTCATTTGTAAATGCTCCGTGGTATGTAAGAAACGAAGATCTTCATAGGGATCTCGGGATTCCTACGGTCCGGGACGAAATAAAAAGTTTCGCGCGAAAACATAGAAATCGACTATTAGAACACGCCAATCCAACGATTATTGACATTCTTGAAGAGTCAAATTTAGTACGGCGTCTGCGTAGAACAAAACCTTCCGACTTGGTGCGGTGAACAGAAAACCGCTTTTAATTCGCGGAATAAGCAGGAACTTTCACCGGAAAGAAACCTGCAACACGCTACTTAACTTACATAGTGCCTAATGCAGGTTTTGCATTTACCCACGGGAAAATAAAAAATCTTTTTAAAAATGAAAAAAAAAAATTGGCTCTAGAAAATAAAATTTTAGAGCTTAATGACCCAAAAAAGCCTATTTTTGTGATTGCAGATGCTAGTCCCTATAGAGTTTGAGTAATAATGTACCATATAGTTGACGGTTTTGGAAAACCAGTCTATTTTGCGTCATGAACTTTATCTCCGTCAGAACAGAAATATTTTTTATATTTGTTTTAACAATTGTTTGAATAATCTTTAATGTTAAAAATAAAGATAAAAATAGAATAACTGAAAAATTCTAAACACAGAAGCATTATATAAAATGTACATAATTTTTTCGTTTAATAAAACCAATATATAGACTTAATAGTGTAAGCTAAAAGGATAAAAGAATAGGGATCAAGAAACGCACACAAAAGTACTCTAAAGTGTCTGGAAAAAAGGTTTGCCTCTCAGTTATGAAAAGAATGCGTACGAAAAAGATTTATGTGAAGCTTTCTTATAGACAAGAGGATGTGTGAATGTGTTTGTCGACAATGTTAATGAAAAATCTAACCCAAGTCAAGAAAACGAAAGTGTTTTTGGCTGTTAACAATAACATAGTTCAGATGGGCGGAGACTTCTTTATACATACTCGTATTATGTGGGCAACAGATTGAAAAAGAACAATAGCACGTCACTTTGGGACTATTGATAATTCAGTTCACTCCATATAGGAACCTTGTATTGAATTTTTAAAGAAGTTTGCTGAGTATTTTCTTGATTGAATCTTTTTATTAGAAAAGAAAATAATAACAAAAAATTAATGAATTTGAGCGAGCTTTTTGGTACGTTCAATGAACCTTTCATTCATTTTAAGAATACTATAGTCATTGAGATACAAGAAACTTGCATAGCGGCATTATCTCATGATTTCGCATAAACTGCGTCTTTGACTAAAGAGTGCCAACTAGATGAAACACACCCAATCTTCAGTTGTTGGAAAATTAATTTCTTGCATAAATTTATACAAAATCTTATGAGACTTTAAGCCAAGAGATCCATTCATCATCCTGCTTAGATCAGATTGACTCCATAAACAATAAAAGTGTTTGTATGTCAATTGACCACAGATTTACCAAAGCCTGTTTATTTGACCAAATTAAATGCAGTTGATTTCATCACATACATCGAACATCCATTAACTGGTTTTCATTCATATAATGTAGGCACCGTAAATCCCTGTCCGTAACTGGTACTCATTTTATATTCATATACAAAACATGTTAAGGGGATGTTGTATGCTGACATAATTCATGACCAAACCAATATCGTGAATGTTACATCCTTGTTTTCAACTTAAGTCAACATGTCGTTGGGGTCTTCTGCTTACCTATTATGCAATACAGTATAGAGGTATTGATACATTACATACAATAAACATTAGACACCTATAGTTTATCGATTGGATTATCTGCTTCAATAACCACAGTTTGTGACAAATTGAATACTCAGTGGTATGAGGATAATGAAATATCAGTACATTAATCATCAAACTAATAATATTGGTTCTCATGTTTGTGTATTTAACTCGAAATAATATCCTTTGGTATATTCTTGTTTATTTTACTAAAGTACAAAAAATGTCAATCGTGTCCTTATAATATGTGGTCTTATACAACATTGTTATGGAATTTCGAGTTGTGTCAGCCAATAGATTTGTTATCCTATCAAAAGAAATAGGATTTTGAAAAATTTAATACATTTTCCATACACAATAAGTTAAAAAACTTTGAGTAATATTGCATACGAGTATCTAAAATAAAATATTTTATAAGTTTTCAAATAAAATTAGTTACAAAAAAAAAAAATGGTGAAGCTTTTTCCACCGAACGTGGGATGTTATTTTTCACATATTTTATTAAAAAATTCGAGAAAGAAAAACAGAAATAGAATATTACTATGGAAATGAGCGTAAAATTATCTTGTTGATGACTTTGTATGATGTTCTAAATTCTATGTCGTTATATAAGGCCATATTTTGAAGACGGTTTTATGATGCTCTCGCAATGTATCATTTGGCCATTTTGGAAATGTTAAAGTCTGTTGCAAAATGTAGAGAAGAGCAGAATATCACAACCTGTGACTTTCAACCTGTGATTTGAAAATCACAATCACGACCTGTGAGCAGTTCACTAACAAACTGTGAGTGTTTTAAATGTGATATCATTTGTTGGCTCTGTTCGTTTCAAATTCTGTGCAAAATCACAAATTCAGAACCACAGTGCTAAAATCACAACAAAAAGGAGCAATTCACAAATCATGAAAAGAACTAGCTATGGTCCTGAAATTTTTCGAAATCTATTTTCAAATTTTCATGAGAGTTCAAATTTTTTTATTTTTATATAATATATATATAATATAAATATAATATATACATATATATACATATATATAAACTTTGAAAAATGAATTTGTTTTCAACTTTATTGTTATTAAAAATTCATGCCTATTAGTTATTTGTTTTTTTTTTTTTAGATTAAGAAAATGAGTCACAATAACTTATCCCGATTTTTTATTATTTTTTTTTTTATTCGCCAATCTCAATCACAGGTCAAACTCACGGTGATCTGGAAATCATAGTTGCAGGTTTACTTGTGATTGAAAAATCAAGACTTGGCTTATCTGAGAAAAAATTAATTCTATGATTTTTAACATTTTTCTCTCATAATATCCAGCTTTTTTTTTCATTGTATGTAGTGCTGATTTAGGTCCTGGCCGATGTGGTGCCACCCTTCTTTATTTCTTTTCTCTACTTTTCTTTAAATTGAGTAGAATCCATGAAAGCTGTTCAAATGAACTTTTTCTTACAGTTCAAGCTGCTTCGTTGCTTGGAATTTAATGGAATTTATATTTTCAAAAATATAAACAAAAAAAAAATACTTAGAGAAGAGGCTTGAATTTCGTGCTAGTTCAATTGTAAAAACAACTCATAGCTAAAAACAACTTATAGCTACAAAGAAATTATTTATATTGGGCTTAAGATATCATGTTTAAAAATTCATTTTTATTCAAAATTGAGAGAGATTAAAAAGTAGGTAATTCCATAATATTGTTGTTCACCAGTTTTAAGTGCTTCCAGGCGTAGAGATTGAACGGAAGGGCTGATTAATATAAAACTTATTAAAATGTAAAACTTCTCATGTGGTACCAAAAATAGGGTTTCTGGAAAAAACAACGAAAAACTATGTAAAAATCCGTTTGAATGGCTCTGTCTTTTAAAGTTTTGAATCACAATTTCTTATTTAGAGAAAGGTAGCAGAAAGAGGCTTCGCATGGGTGAAAAGAGGACGGCTAACAATAGGAGGCATCTATTTCAGGCAAATGACAGAATGGAAGAGTTCTTGCCGAAACCGATAGACACTTCAATGTTAGAGAACAGGAGTGTGGTATGCCAACACAGACTATGGTTATGCAAGACGCGGCCTTAGTGTAGCAAATCTTGGAAGCACACCCACCTTCAGGAGACCTAGCAACGTTGGTATCTTGCCGGATGTCACATTTGCATCTGCTTGGAGAATTGTTGAAGACTACACTAGCAGTGACCACCAATATATCGTTTTCGAACTTACGGGAAATCAAACAAACCCGAACCAAAATCGAACGCACGCCCTAAGATAATGTCTCAAAAGACTCAAAGAAAAGCTTTACGTTTTGGCGAAGGGAAGTCAGTGTTGCTTCAAACACCAGGGATTGCAGAAGCCACTGCCGGAGCAAGAATGCAGCTCATACATCGAGCATGCGATACAATAGTGCTACGGAAGTCCAATAATAGAGGGCGGAACCCGGATTACTTGTGGACAGACAAAATAGCTGCACTTCGCAGAAGTTGACTTCTACTCAGACGAAGAGTAACCAGAGGAAGGGGAAGATGTGGTGGACCATCAGTGGAAGTTCTCATGCAGTTCAAGAACAAACGAGCCGAGTTGAAAAGCGCAATCGAACTAAGGGTCTGGTTATAGCTATCAGGAAAAATTTTCAATTTTCTCCGAAAGACCACCCTTTATGGTGGAAGAACTTGAAGAAGCTGTGAATTCAGAGAAAGAAAGCCCATCGCCCTGACAGAATACCAGCAGAAATCATGAAGCTGACTGCCCGAACGTACCCTCAATTACTGTTGTTGCCTGCAAGAAGGAGTTTTTCCCAAGAACTGGAAAATGCAGCGATTAGTATTGATCAGCAAAGGTAAGAGTTCTCCAAATACCCCTCCAAAATATTGACCCTAATGCATGCTAGATACGAGTGGAATGCTATTGGAGAAAATAATTAAACTTAAAAAATAGAAAATAGTTCTTCTAGCAACTCTAGATGTTAGAAATGCATTCAATTCTGCCAGATGGAATGACATGCTACACGAACTTGAAAATACTTTCAAAATCCCAGATAATCTCCTATGTATCGTCAGGGACTACCTCAAAGACCAAGAGTTAGTCTTCGAGACCACAGATGGCCAGAAAAAGAAGAAAATCAACTCCGTAGCAGCTCAAAGATTGATCATTGGACCTGACCTCTGAAACATCTCATTCACCGGTATACTCTGAATGGACATGCCAGAAAACTGCTTTCTTGTTACGATATCGCAGATGTGATCACAACAGAAGACTCAGAAAAAGCACTGTGGAAGTTTAATCAGGTCATGCATTGAGTACACCTTGCCTGAGCCTAGCAACTGAAAAAACTGAAATAATTCTGCTAACCAAAAAAAGAATCCATACTCAAATAGATTTCCAGGTTGGACCCGGGTAAATCAGAAGCAGTGAAGCCATCAAACCATCTCGATTCTAAACTTGCCTACTTGCAACACATAAAGAAAGCAGCGGATCGGGCATCAAAGGCGACAGTGTCTCTTAACAGACTCATGTCAAATGCAGGTGGATCTTTGGCAAGCAAATGGAAACTGCTAATGGCGACAACACACTCCATTCTAATCTAAATCTACAGAAGCAAAATCTGGGCCGATGCACTGTGACAAGAAAAGTATCACAAGCAGATGGCAGTGGTACAGAGACGCAGAGCCTTACGAGTTGCCAGCTCCTACCAGACGGTCTCGGAGCCAGCCATCCTGGTAGTTGTGGGAGAAATGCTAATAGACCTTCTGGCAGCAGAACGAAAGTACGTGCACGAGAAAAGAAATCGACGGAAATCGAAACTGATTTGGCAATCACAGAAGAAAAGGCAATCACGCAATAGAAGTGGCAGGAACGGTGGGAGGCTGAAAGCAGAGGGCGCTGGACTGCGAGGTTTATCAGAGACGTAACTGAATGGAAAAATCGTAAACACGATGAATTGGTCTACTACGTCACCCACTTCCTTACAGGACACGGGTGGTTTAACGTATTCTTGTTCAAGATAGACAAAGTAAGAAGCCCCTGCTATCAGTGTGGAGATTCGAATTACGATGACGTCTTCTACACTGCCTTTGAGTGCAGAAGATGGGAATCACTCCACTAGCCCCCACACAGAAATATCGGCGAATTAAGTCAGGAGAACATCATCCCAAAGATGCTTGAAAACGAAGACCAATGGAAGCAATGAAATGCGTACCTGACCCAGATTTTGAGCACCAAAAAAAGAGAAGATCCAGTTCACGAACAGCTAGAACCCACTTATTAAACAAGATTCCTCTTTGAAGTAATACGAAAGTGGTCTTGAGGGGATCATCGAGTAAATTTTGAAGCCTTAGCCGGTATGACAAGGTTGAAATCCCTTGGAGAGTCTGGCACACGGGGAGGAATGGATACCTCCTTATGGCGCTTAATACATTCCCCAAAATAAAAAAAAAAATAGGAAACAAATTTTTTGCACGAATCCAGAACTTGCTCTATAGTATCGACCTCTATCACAATAAGAAATAAAAGTACCATATTTAGAAGATAATACATTACATAAATCATTAAAAAAATTAATAAAGACAAAATAATTATTCCAACTAAATTTTAAATTTGAATTATCTCTAGGTGCATATACACATTTTTGGGCCTTAAAACAATTGGTTGTCCCTAAGTTTTTGACGCCCCTAAGGTTTTGCACCCTGCTTGGACCCAAGCCTTAGTCCAGCAATGATTATTATTTATGGCAACAGCGTCTAGTCTAGTTCTGTCTAGTCTAGGAATCTGTCTTAGGGGTTCCCTGATTGGTCTACAATATCAATTCGCTTTCCTATAATCATAAACTGGGGCTCCCGTCCTCCTTAAAAATAATCAAATTACATGTATTTTGTTTTATTTTGTTTTATTATTAGAATTCATATTGAAAACTGGCAAAAATCCATGAAATCCATAAATCTCCCAAGCTAACTGTTAGAGCCAATAATATGTAATTTTTATGTCTACCATTGAGAGGAACATTCCCTAAATTTCAATAAATCATGAACATAAACATAAGAATTCACACGCAACAATTTCCTTCTATCTATTTTTTTTTTAACTCAAAGTAGATTACATAAACAAATCAGAAGCTAAACAAAAAATTTGCTATTCCGTTTTAGGTTTGGATCAATAAATGAAATTGAAAAACAATGCCAATTTGGTGAATTTGACCTTCGATTGGTTATATCTATGGTAAATTGGAATTTATTCATCCTGGATATCACATATTTCAATAAAATATTCATGTGAAGTTGAATTGAGTAGAGAGTGTAAAAATAGGGGTATGTAGCTATGTTATGTATCTACTTAAATGTTCTATGAATAAAATAAGAATGAAATAAGAATGTCATTGATATATTGTTAGCTATAATAGGTTTGTATATGCTTTTGAATATACTTAATCCTTAAAACCTACTTTGAATTGTATTTTTTTTTTCATATTTACAAAACGCACGTTGAGAAAAGCGTAACACAATTCAAAAGACACGATTTTGCAGGAAATAAGTAATCCACACAATTTGTATTTTGACTTCTTTTTGTTAGAAGAGGAAGTAACATTTAGGCTTTTTTTATTTTTCATGTCACACAACAATGAGGAAAAAATAATAGAAAATTTCAAAAGAGTCAGTTACTGAGTTTTAATAATTATTTTTCATCAATCAAATAAGATTTCAACAACATTATAGCTACTCAAAAAGGAAGCACATTATTTTAGAGAATTAATAGAAATTTTTAATTTTTTTTATTCCAACTAAGACACCTACTCTGAACTCTGATTATTTGAAATGAAACTCTGTATGAAATTTTCAAATTTTATTTTTCCAAATAAAAATCCTGATTTCGATAATAAATTCCAGAAAAATTGTCACAACGAAATCACAGTTTTTAAATCCTTCTTTAATAAAATTATCCTTTTATTCAACAGACAATAAACTTTATTCAGAAATGCACATATAAATACTCGTTCATGCATATTTGTAGGAAGGTTTTTCCAAACCGGCTAATCTCAAATAAACTATGTATTTTGTGAAATCCTTCTGGAATAAATGTATTTTAATTTAAAAATTTGGCAGAGTCTTTGTGTGTGGCAATTTGGCAACATTTTTAATGTAATTGGCATTTATTGCAAATGTATGCAAAGCAAAAGTTGTACCTACTGATATTTGTTTTTGTTTTGTTACGAATGATACGGATATTCATAGAACATTATGTAGGTACATTTTCTAAGAACCTAATAACAGATAAGAAACTGTATCCTCATTGTTTTTAGATTTTTTTATTTTTGCATAGTAATTGGCACAATTTCATAAAAATTTGCGTGTAAGTAATCGAGTATATATGTATAGGTTAGGTATCCACTGCTTACTTAACTGTCGATGTATGTATGATATGACAGCCATTTTTTCAGCAAATCAATAAAAGTAACTAAAAAAGTTACTGACAATAGTAACCAATAAAAGTAAACAATACTTCTACAGGGCTACTTTTTTTGATAAATTTTAAGGTTTCTTTATAAATGTTTATAGAAATGACGTACCTACTAAGAAAATGGAAACATGTAAACGATGTTGTTGAGCAGTAAGTGGTTTATGTGATTCAATGCTTTCTGATGAATTATCACATTGTACGATGTTGGATAAAGCATCGACTCCTTCTCTGACTGAATTGAAGATGAGTTGGGGCTCCACCTTCAGATTTCACAGGAAACTGGATCGTTAGGATCTTCTCTAGTCCAAGATGGCCAGCGTCTTTTCCAGAGAATATCAATTACCAAGAACCCAATCTTTCGTACGTTTCACCCTCCAAAACCCATTTGTTTACATTGTTGTATTTGTAATTTCACTTCGTGTCAATGAATAGATGTGAATTGCAACAACAATGTAACGCGGTGAGATTTATTTGTTTTGACCGCTCAGTTATTTTTTCTTTGAAAATTGGAAAATAGTTTAAGAATTTTACTTCGGCTAAAAATAAAAACATCGATGTAAAATTGTTTATTTAATTTAATATACACAAACAATTGTAATTGTTAGTTAATATTCATCCACAATTATAAAAAAATAAAAAAAATTAATCCATAAAATGTCTTCAATCACTCAGATTTCCATTCATCTTCATTGCATCTCGCTTTTCATCTCGCCTTTCTTCACCCAGAATAATTTTAAAATTATTCTGTCGAGATTCGGGTACTGATGTGGATTTAATTTTAGTACAAAAAAGAAATAATGAGGAATTTTCATAATCCTTTTTGTAGCACGTGTTAAAATTTAGTCCAGATATGGATCTCTTTTGAAAATAATAAAAAAGCAATAGCTATTTTTATTTTTTTTTTTTTAACTTCATGACACCTAAGCATTTGGTTTTGAGTGTTTAATAGGAGTATTGAATACTTATTACAGAAATTATACTTCATAATGTAAATAAATTAAATAGCTTTAACAAAAACACTAACTTTTTTTAAGGTTTAAGTTTGATAATTATTTTTTTAAAAAATCATCTTAATTTAAAAAATTGATTTGAGAATGGTATTTAAGATATTATAGCATGATCTTGTAGCTGTTGTCGTTTTTTTTATTTTTTTATTTTAAATAAATTTTGTCATGAAATTAAAGAAAGTTAATGAAGCAAAAATAAAGAGCGTTGCATTGCAAGTTGCAAGTTAGTGGTGCAGCTAGTTTTTAATTTTTTTTTAAGAAAGTCATTACTCTTATCTTATCCACGGGATTTGTTCAACAAATAGAAACAACAAACAACAAACTAGGGCCAGGTTCACATTAGGTGTGTTTTTTTCTTTGCCTGAATGGGCTTGAACGAAAAAAACGACGTCGGGGCTAAACAATGATCCGTGGTTCAAAATTTTTAATTCATCAATTTCTGTGGATCTACTGGGTTTTAATGATGATTAAGGTTTCAGGTAAGTTATAAAAGCCAATTATATATACTTGAACTATCCTCACTTAAACCACCAAATCAGTGAGCTAAAAGTGTGGAGCAATGGATCAAAACATTAACCCCGTTTAATTATAAGATAGATACAAACACATATTATTAAATAAATAAATAGATAGATATAATAGATCATTTAATAAATACAAACCTTAAACATGAAATATAACACAAACTAAAAGCTCTCCCAAGCCAACGCGAATGCAGAGCGATGACGAATTTTTGTTGTTGTTTGGCGTTGTGTTTTTCATATTTTGTACTATTGTGAATGATTCGCTGTGAATAGCTCCGCATTCGTGTTGGTTTGGGAGAGCCTTTATAGTTTGTATCATTGCGAATAATTTGCTATGCTTTTGTGTTGGTTTGGAGGAGCTTTTAATTCAATTGCACTCATTAAGCCTAAATTAATAAAAAACGGATATCAGTGTGGAATTAACTAATAAATAAAGGCAACCCCAAACCAATTTGAAATCATAGCGAATCATACGCAAAGGAGCAAAATATGGCCAGAACACAACCTTTAAAGGCTCTCCCAAACCAATGCGAATTTGAATCATTCACAATAGTTCAAAATATGACACATACACAATGCTAAAAAACGCATTCGCTTTGGTTTGGGAGAGCCTTTAATATGGAACTGGAGATTTCGGTCCGAATCTTCACATTTCCCCATACAGTTTGAAATTTCGAAATGTGCGATTTCGGTAAATTTAAATGAATACGAACGAGACAAATTTTGAATCTCACAGTTTGCGCTAATTTAATTTCAAAAAAAGTAATCACTCAAAAGTTATCGCGTAATAGCAGAAATAATCCCGTGTAAACACCCAACACCAATGAAAATAAAGACAAAAACAATTTGTCACTATATGTTCCCACCAAAATGAAATTCGAGATTGTGGTTAAAAAATTTTGTTATTTCAAGTATATGGAACAAGATTTCATAAATATTACAATGAAATCTCAATAAAAACTGTAGATCGGTTTTGTGGGAACGTGGTATTAGATTGCGTATTAAGACTTAACTAAAAGTCTGTTCATGTACTACCCATAACTACTATTTTTATTTGTTTTATCTGAGCTTTGACAGAACTTTGGGCTAAATTCGTGAATTTGGGAACGTGAACAAACATAACAGTGGCCACTTTTTGCAAAATTACCAAAGTAAAAATATTTGCCCTGAGAGCATCCCCTGTTTTATGAAAAAGAATATACAAATTTTTTCCTTAACCAAAATTTAAGCTTTCTTTATCATTTTTATAAGTTTCCCAAAAACAACTGCTCTAGCGGGATTTTTTTTTGGATTTTTGTAATATTGCAAAAAGTGGCCAATTTAGTTAAGTCTTTACACCTGAGACACACTACTGGTATAAAAACGATAGTATAGATATTATAGTATTAGCAATTAGCTGAAACACATACTGTTAAGTGTTATATTGACAATTTTTGTTTACTAAAATTAATTTCTCGAATTCGTCACCAAGGTAAAAATCAATGCTCGTGTAAACAAGAAAAACCCAAGTTTTGAAACCATGCTTTTACCATTTTGCTCTCGTTTTTTTTTAACATGAGCATGACACACTATAATATCCGTACCACTTGTATGTCACGGGTATTATATCAGTAACCTACACCTTTTTTTTAATTAAAATTGCTGCAAATCTTCCACACAATTTTAATTTGGATGATATATAAGGTTAAGTAAGCACTTTAAATTTCGTTCTTCTGGTTTTTATACTTTTTGAACATGTCCACGATTTTCAAAAATAACCGACAAATTAACTCACCATTCCTATACGGACTGTGGTGAGTGACTAGTTGATTCTATGTGTACGGCTTGCACTACTTTTCACTAATAATTTGCAAATTTAATTATCACAGCTGTTCGCTGCAGCTTGTAGGCAAATCAAACTGACAGCTGAGGATTGCCATCTTTATTTGTGTATCTATGGTCTTATCCTACTTCGAATCTTTGTTTGCACTTTATTTTTGTCGTTCTATCCCTCCTTTTCTACACGTTTTGCCTTCAATTTACTGAGAGAGCGTATTGCAGCCGTGTGCCATCAGACATTTTTACGCTTGCAGAGGCGGCGGAAGGCATGTGCTGTGTATACCACCACATATGGCCCCGCACTTCGAGGGGCCCGCAACTAGAGAATGGAATCCCGGGATCCCGAATCCCGATACATTTCGAAACATTTTTTGATACCGAAAATCCCGGGATTACAATACTCCACTCCCGGGATATGCGGAATTGGTGGCTTAAAAACTTGGATACAATATTTTTGTTCTTGCTTGCATTTATACTTTCTTGAAGTATTAACTGATCAACATTTTGTAGTTCAAAACTGTTTTTTTCTATATTGACTGTTTAGGTAGTTTTTATTAGAAGCTTTTGTATAATACAAATTGTATAGAGAAAGATCGGGCATAATGGAATATGTGGCTACCGCCACATATGGGAATTGGGGAATTTTTTAAAAATAACCTAAATTCGATTTAAGCCACCGATATGAACGTTTGTTGCTTTTTTTGTAAAATCTCCTAAGATAGGGGCTGTTGATAAATACTATTGTTCGTACAGGACCATCTTTTTTTAGCTGTTAAGCACCAATTTTTCGAATGCATGAATGAAAAAAGAGTATGATATATACTTTTAAAAAGGTTCAATACAAACTAATTTAACTTACTTGAAATATCTTATTTCCAAACCAATTAACCACCGCAAAAATATTTTGAAATTTGTTTGTTCTATTTTTGTATTCAATACCTTTTTTTCAATTTTTCCTACCTATAGTAAATGATATTTGATACGCAATTTGTAGACAAATCTATTCATCTTACAAGAATTTATTTTGTATTTCTTGATGACTAGCTATTATTTTTATTTCTTCTGAATAAAAATTTTACATAAGACTTGTTTATTTTTGCCAAGCTGAGGCCCAAGAAGAAGTATCAACTCAATGCGTAAGACGCTTTCCTCTAAATATGAGAAATCAAAAAAATCTAGATGAACAAATATTCTGAATAACTTTTTAAATTTTTTTTTCAAATCCCGGGATTATCGCGGGATCCCGGAATTCAAATTTTTGAATCCCGGGATTGAAAAAACATCTCGGAATTGCAATCTCTACCCACATACCCTCAAAAGGTCTTCGAGTTTCAAAGTAAATAATTTGCATATGAATAGTTCAGTAGTTCAATTCAGAAGCTTTCATCACATCTATTGTTGTAAAGGGTGTTTTTTTAGACGCTTGGTTTTCAACCTGGGAATATTTTTTTTGGACGTGGTCTTTTTGACAGCTGTCATTTGATTTTTGCTCAGTTTAGTTTGCCATTTCATAATGAATATGCATACTTACTCCTGAACAATGTTTAAAAATTGTATTTTTGTAAAAATAGTAGAAACGTTCGATGCCATTATGTATGGAACTCGATTTCTTTTGCATGGCTACCACGGTCGAGCGGAACTCCTCAGGATCAGGATGACTACATCAAACATGATGTTGAATGAGGGCACGTTTGCAGAAGTCCAGACGCAGAACCCAATTTTCGACGGTTTTCAAGCATACATCAGCCGATACTGCTGCATTTTCATGTTCGATATTCGTACGAAGTTCATCAATCGTCGCTGGTTTCTTGGCATAGACCATAGACTTGACGTAGCTCCAAAGAAAATAGTCTAACGGTGTCAAATCGCACGACCGAGGCGGCCAAGCCAAACTTGGTTTCCAATAAATTGATTGTGACATTCGCTGTGTGGCTTGTGGCGCCGTCTTGTTGAAACCACATGTCTTCCAAGTGCATATCATCTAATTGGGGCCAAAATTATTCGGTTATCATTGAACGGTAGCGATCCCCATTCACAGTTACGTTCCGGTCTTGATCATCACGGAAGAAGTACGGCCTAATGACGCCGCCGGCCCATAAACCACACCAAACTGTAATTTGTTCGGGATGCAATGATGACTCATGGAGTACATGTGGATTGCTGCCTGAGCAATACCGCATATTTTGTTTATTGACGAAGACATTCAGTCAGAAATGAGCCTCATCGCTGAAGATGATTTTTCGATGAAAATCCGAATCATTTTCAAGCTGTTGCTCAGCCAAATTCACGAACATACGACGCATCTGGTGGTCAAGCGGCTTCAGTTCTTGCGTCAATTTAATCTTGTAAGGATGTAGGCCAAGATCTTTTCGCAAAATTCGCCACAATGACGTCACAGAGATGCCCAATGCTTGAGAACGACGTGTAAGAGACACATTTGGGCTTTCTCCAACTGATTGAATTTTAATAATTTTGACTCGTTGTTGGCTCGTACATCTTTCCATCATGAAATGGCAAACCTTACGCGTCGTTTGCTGTCCCTGTTGCTCTACTTTTGTAGCGTCTGTTGAAAAAGCCTTTAGTTATCTGTGGTTGATATCAAGTTTTCTTTTGGGCAAAATAAGGCTTCTTTAATCGCCATAAGTTCTCCCTAGAACACACTACAATGATAAGATAAATGGATTAAGAGACTTAATTTTTTGTTTGTTTTTTTTTTTTTGAGTAAACACCGCCACCCACCCCTTCATCAGTTTTCGATTCGTCTGTGTGCTCTTGATATGATTGATTCATCTTCCAAGGAAGCCATATCCTACCGGAGGGTTATAGAAGGAAAGGTGACTTGAAAGTTTTTACCGAGTTGTGGTTTTGGGATGGTGTGATCAATGTGACTTGGAAGCGATCCGAATGAATTCAGAATGATGAAATGGCCAATGTTATTATTGGTCTATTGTGAGGAAGTTTTAAGGCGTATGGCTGTATTTTTAGCCATATGTTTGATAAAAATATCGGGGGGCGTCAAATATAGCTGAACGTCTAAAACGGCAGAGAGTGCTGTGCGAAGCGCACCACTTTACATAAACAAGCCGAGCTTGTTTGTCGCAGCTTACTGCTTTATTTATAGCAATCCATCATCCTGCAAAACCAAAAGTGAGAATTGGTCTAGTCACCGAAGTATATAGTCAATGAGTGATACGAGTTTGAAAGCCCCAATTATTCCCAACGGATTTTTTGAATGAGAAGAGTGCCCCTGTGGCCTTTTTAACTCTTTCTTGTATATTAGGTTTACAGCTTAAATTTTTATTAAAAATAAGACCCAAATATTTTGCTTGATCATTGAGAATTGATAAAATACCTTTTTTATAGAAGAAAGATCTACATGAAGGATGTTATATTTCCTAGAGAAGAATGAAACAAGTTCTGTTTTATGAGGATTGAAACCCAGACCACACTGGTCAGCCAAATAGTTTAGCCTTTTTAAAGCGAATTGTAATAGTTCTTTTAAGGTGGTAGCATGCTCTCCTGGTGAGGCAATAACAACATCGTCCTCACATGCAATCACAGGCATATAAAGCAGCACATTTATCACCAAGTTGCAAAGAAGGGGAGATAGGGCACCACCTTATGGCATTCTTCTACTGAGAGACCTTCTAGCAGAAAAGCCGCCCAGTTTTGAGGTGACGAACTTGCTAGTCAGCATTTGGTTAATTAATTCAGCAAGCGAACCATCTCTACCTTCAGAGATGTCAGTGCAGATATGATTGCAGATGTGAACGTCTTTTGTCGAAATTCAATCATCTGTCAACGGCAACACTGACATCGACCTAAACCTACTATGACATACCGACGACGAAACGAGAAGTAGTAATCAGTTCCTACCGAGCTTTCGAGAAGCACGCGTCTCTTTCATCACTGTAGTCCACGTCTCAGTATAATCGTTCAATGTGTTATTAATTCCTGACAATAAAGATTTTTTTTTAATTAAATATGTTAACTCGGTCATTCCTTTCTTGACAAGTCAGAAGCGGGATAAACCTAAAATAATAAAACGCTAAAAAAAGAAAAGGAAAAAATCTTCGTGTAAAATGAACATGTGCAACGTCTAGCACATAACGAACGGGATAAAAGCAAATCTGTGCAACGTCTAGCACACAACGAACGACGCCCGTTACAGGGGAACAAAATTTGTGCAACGGTCCGCACATAACGAACAGTACCCGTTACGGAAAAACTGTGCAACGTTTAGCACATAACGCATCCGTTACGAAAACAAGATAATACATAGTATGTGCAACGTCTAGCACATAAATAAAAAATATAAAATATGTGCAACGTCGAGCACATGCATAAATCGCAATAAAAATATGTGTGCAACGTCTAGCACATAATAAACGACACAAATAAGAACGCACCCATCAACGAAGCGAAAGCAAAAGAGACGAATAGACAAAACGTAACCTGTTTTTTCTCTCGAAAGACAAATTTAAAACGTGACATTTCTTTTTCCTTCGAGAAAAAGTTTTTCTTTATTTAAAATGATTAAATTAGAAGTACTCAAAGTAAATCAACTTAATAAACTTCTAAAACATCACGAATTACCTATCGTTGGTAATAAAACGCAGAAAATTGCAAAGCTGGCAGAGGTGCTAGACGCTGACGAGGTAGATTCAGAGGAATTGTACGTCGAAGAAGAAGAGATGGAACCATGGCAAGCAGGTATGGATGATCTACGGAACATTGTGGCGAGTCTGGCAAAATCGGTGGGCGAAATGTCGGTGAACCTACGAGTGGCACCGCCAACGACTGACTCACAAACCTTGCCACGTGCTACCACTGCCGCAGCAACGATCCAAAGTCTAACCTGTCCTGTAACACCATCCGCACCACATGTACAATACCCAACTGGATCTCGTGATATAATTGGCGCTCTTCCAGACTTTGACCCATTCAAACGAACACTGTCTTCGAAGCAGTTCATACATAAAGTTCAGCAGCTGCAGGAGCTGTATATGTGGAGCAACGAGATGATTTTGTTTGCCGCTCAACATAAACTTAAAGGCATCGCAAAAGATTGGCTGGATGCGCAGCCTGTTTTTCAGACATGGCATGAATTTGTGGTAGAGCTCACAAAAGATTTTCCCTGCACAGTGAACGTAGCAGACGTGCACCGAGAGCTGATGAGGCGCAGACGGAGGCAGAACGAGTCACTGACGGAATACTACTACGTGATGCTCACCATCGGGAGGCGAGGTAAGTTGGATGATTTTTCCATAAATTCATACGTTATTAATGGCTTAAATGATTCTATACTTACACGAACGCTACTCGCTCTCAATTTCCATACATGCAATGAGCTTTTGAGTTCGCTCGAGAGTGTAACTTCGATGCCAACATCATCAGCCCGCGCAACAACGTCGTTCCCATTGGAAGCGAAAGAACAAGTTCCAGATTCTGGTCGAACTACGAACGTCCGAGGAAATTTTAAATGCTTTAACTGCAATGAGCTGGGCCATATCGCAGCAAAATGCCCTCAACCACAACGAAAAGCAAGATGTCCCATCTGCAACAAAGCAGGTCACGATGCGAAGGATTGCCGTTCCAAGAAGCCTACGATCGCTAAAGTCGAACAGAACATGAAGACGGAAGCAACTCCGGCACCGGTCACGAAAGAAGTTACGCTGTACGGACAGTCATTTTCAGCATTCGTCGACACTGGAAGCGACAATTCACTAATAAGCGAGTCCTCAGTTCCAAAAGACGCACCGAGAAATAAAGCTGGTAAGTTATTGAAAGGGTTTGGTGGATCAATAGTTGAGTCAACAGATGCCATAGAGGTTGTCATGACCATAGACGACAACGAAATTTCTGCAAAACTAAATATAGTCCCCGATCAGTTCTTGCCACAGGCCATACTTTTGGGCCGTGATATCTTGTGTCGCAAGAATCAACGTTTAGTTTTTGAAGCAGGTGTTTTGCACATGCAGACGACTTCTTTAGATAAATTCAACACGGGAGGTCAACTTGATGCTACACAACGGCATGCTGTTTTAGATCTTCTCACCAGTTACGATGATTGTTTTGCCGAGGATGTATCTCGTATTGGACGCTGCAAGAATACATCCATGGAGATAAATGTGACGACTGACAAGCCAATAATAGGTAAGCGCTATCAAGTTCCATTCGCGCAAAGGGAAAAGCTGTCTCAGATCGTGCAGAATTTACTGCAACATGGTATTATCCGCCCGAGCGTTTCACCACACGCAGCCTCGATAGTTCTTGTGAACAAATCTAATGGAGAAATGCGGATGTGCGTGGACTACCGCGCCCTGAATTCGGTTACAATTAAGAAACAATTTCCCACCCCCACGGTAGAAGAACAGATATCACAATTGGCGGGAAATAAAGTTTTCACTACCCTCGACATGACGGCTGGTTATTATCAAATCCCTCTTGAGGAGGAATGCAAACAATATACAGCTTTTCTGACGCCAGACGGTTTATACGAGCATAATGTCATGCCCTTCGGCTTAATAAATGCTTCAATGTATTTTCAAGAGATGATGGCAGAAGTCATACGGCCTTTAACACATCGGAGACAAATAGTGAGCTACGTGGACGAGGTTATTATCGCAACAGCCAACGTTGAAGAAGGAACCATCGTTCTTAAAGAATTCCTGGAGGCTGTAAGAGGAGCTGGCCTCACATTGAAGCCATCAAAGTGTTTCTTCATGGATACCAGTGTGCATTTTCTGGGCCATGTCATAAGTGGCGTTGGTGTGCGACCGGGAGAAAACAAAACAAAATGCATCGGAGAATTCCCGATACCGACTAATTCTACAGAGGTAAGACGTTTTCTAGGCATCACGGGTTTCTTTCGCAAATTCATCGAAGGTTATAGTCGAGTAGCTCAGCCACTTTTTAAGTTGCTGAAAAAGGGTGTAGAGTTTCATTGGCAAGACGAACAGGAACAGGCGTTCAAGATGTTGAAGGTTGCTGTCACGGTTGAGCCCGTACTCACATTGTTTGATGTGACCAAGGAGCATGAGGTACATACAGATGCCAGCGCTACAGGCTTGGCAGGTATCTTACTTCAACTTGAAGATGGTGATCTGAAACCGGTCTCTTACTACAGCAGGCGATGTAGTGATGCAGAAAGTAAGTACGCTAGCCATGAACTAGAAGTCCTCGCAATCGTGGAAACGTTGGAAAGATTCCGAGTCTATTTGTTGGGCACCAGATTCCGAGTGGTCACAGATTGCAACGCCATTGCAACCACAAAAGCAACTACTCCGTTACCCTCGCGTATTGCCAGATGGTGGCTGCGACTCCAAGAATTTGACTTTGAGTGTAAACATCGACCCGGAGAGAGGATGCTCCACGTGGACGGAATGAGCAGAGTTCCCATTTTACCAGCAAAGCAAGTGACTACCGTAGCAGAAGATGTCTTAAAAGTATCTGAGGTAGACGACGATTGGATTTTCGCCATGCAGATGCAGGACGTACAACTCAAGGACATCGTATCGACTCTTAAAGATAAGTGCCATTCGAATTCACCGTTGAAGAAGCAGACAGAGTTAGACTACGTTTTGGATGGTGGGCGATTGTTCAGACGAGTTGATGGTCAGAAGAAACTAGTCATACCTAAACTTGTTAGATGGCGTATAGCGCGGCTATGCCACGACGATGTTGGACATTGCGGATTAGAGAAGACGATCGACAGAATAAAAAGAAACTTCTGGTTTCCACGAGTGAGACGTTATATAAAGTCCTACATTGCTGCGTGCCCCGAGTGTTGTCTCAACAAAGTTAAGGGTGGTAAGTCTGAGAGTCAGCTGCACGTAATGGAGGTATTACCGGTTCCCTTCAGGTGTCTAAACATTGACCATTTGGGACCTTTTCCGAAAAGTAAGAAAGGTAATATTCACATAATTGTTTTAGTGTGTTCTTTCAGCAAATATACCATCTTGAGAGCTGTGAGAAACACAAAGACGACGCCGGTTTTAACTATGCTGCGAGAGGTGTTTTCCATATTTGGACAGCCGCTACGGATCACTTCCGATCGAGGAACAGCCTATACCTCAAAAGAATTTGGTGACTTTGTTGCAGCGCATGGTGTCCAGCATGTGAAAACTGCCGTACGTACGCCACGAGCCAACGGTCAAGCCGAGCGAACAAACAAGACGCTCCTCAGCATGCTTAAATGTTCGGTTGTGAATAACAGAGATTGGGACTTGGCTTTGCCGAATCTTCAATGGAGCCTCAATACGCAGAGGAACTCAACAACCAGGTTTTGTCCTAATGAATTAATTTTTAATTTTAACCCTAGGTCCGTGAGCCAAAATCGTTTAGTGCAGGCGATGCATGACGAGCACAACGAAGTCGATGACGTCGATGTGAGAAGGCGGCTCGCTGCCGAAAATATTTTGAAAGAGCGAAATAAATGGAAGGTGATGTACGATAAGAAGCATCTTCCCCCTCACCGTTATTCTGAAGGCGGTTTGGTTGTGATTGACTATGCCCCTCAAGCGACTGGGGAGTCACACAAACTAGATCCAGAGTATAAGGGACCTTATGTCGTCACGAAGGTTCTGGAGCTCGATCGTTACATCGTAGAAGATCTGCCAGATAAGCCACCTGGTCGGAGACGGTATAGCAACGTCATCTCGAGTGACCATATGAAGCCCTGGTGTAATTTGAGCCCAGATATCGATTTTGATGACCATGCTGAACCGGAAGACGAATCACCCATCGAAGATGAAGCGTCAGGAGAGGCCGAGCTGTCAACGGCAACACTGACATCGACCTAAACCTACTATGACATACCGACGACGAAACGAGAAGTAGTAATCAGTTCCTACCGAGCTTTCGAGAAGCACGCGTCTCTTTCATCACTGTAGTCCACGTCTCAGTATAATCGTTCAATGTGTTATTAATTTCTGACAATAAAGATTTTTTTTTAATTAAATATGTTAACTCGGTCATTCCTTTCTTGACACATCGAACAAATTAAATTTGGTGTTGAAAATATCAAGATTTTCCGCTTAAAATTAATTTCATTGATAATCAACTTTCGACAAAAGGCGTTTATCGAAAACAAATAACTTTTGTTAACTAGCTTAATGTTATTGTAACTTTTTGTTCGTAGAATAAGGCATTGAAAAATCCTAATCTAGGGCCTGCTATCGGCCACATTTCGCAAGTAGGAATGTACATAAATTGCACACGATACCTACTTACTCAAGGTTATGAGTGATTTTTTTGGTAAAATAATAAAATTGAAAAAAATAAAAACTTATTATACTTAATACGAGTGTATTATTATCTTTTAATTAGTTATATTGGTTTACTTTATCATTTCTCTTAGGAAATACACTTTTAGTAGAAATTCATAGAAATGTGTTTTGCTTTCGCATACAAAAAAAAAAATACAAAAGTTTAATCTTATAAAAATAAAGCCAGGACCTATTTCATTTTCTCTTTTATACACTCTCTACAAATGTTATCCTCATTATTATCGTGTAGAAATTCTCAATTTTAATTTGAAATTCCCCCACAGCTTATGATAATATCTGCCATTTAATAAAACGTTTTATGGCTTTCGAACCACGAACGACCAACTCAACTTATCACCCAATCTAATTGGTTTCACTCTTCCAAAAGAGGAACCCAAACCCAAACGCATGTACTAAAACTCAACGATGGCCCTCATCCACAAAACAAACATTAGATATAATTTACCATGGGTCAGAACTCGGAATATTAATTTCTTATGAGAGACAAAGAAAAACAAAGCGACCAAAGATGAAAGCATATAGTAATAATAATAGCTTAGGGATGCGTTCATCCTGAACATGAACATGCACAATTTTCCTAACATGACCATGACCACCATCACAAAGTGCTTAGGTATGCTTTAAGTGCACAATTTGTCACAGCGCTCTGGGAAGTAATAAAGCTTTTGTGTCCTTCTTTAATAAAACATTGACGTATCTAGATGGTCTAGGGGCACAAGGCATTAATGTGCATTAAAAACTTTAAAGAATAATGAAGGAATTCTCAAGAATACAACTATAATTGTTGTTTGTTTAACAAATCAGAGCCAATTTTGTAATGGCCCCAAGGCCCAATAAAATATTTACTTATTGATGGAAAATTTTAGACATAATACTTATGGACTAAGGCGTCGAACACGAGACAAATAAACAAAGATATCTACATCATTATTAAAGCAGGAAGGATCCTTTCTTTGCAGATTATTGTTGTAGTTATAAGAGAAATTAGTTAGATGTCGCATCTGAGTGTAGGCCATTATATTGCCTTAAATATTCAATTCCGTGTTTAAGGAACAACCAACCCAATAGAGCTTTTGAAACTGCTAATAGACTTACACAAACCACCAAACATCAAAATCTTACTAAAAAAGATATCCATTTTCAAATTATTGAAAAAAAGTACCGGGTTTTTCAATAAGAGCGCTACAAAAGTTTTTTTAAATAAAACAAAAACGGTTTTGGATATCAATGAAATTCTTTATTCCTGTGAAAGTAAGTTCGATGCCATTATGTATGGAACTCGATTTTTTTTGCATAGCCACCACGGGCGCACGCTTGCAGAAGTCCAACCGCTGAACCCAATTTTCGACGGTTTTCAAGCATAAATCAGCCGATACTGCTGCAATTTCACGTTCGATATTCGTACGAAGTTCATCAATCGTCGCTGGCTTGTTGGCATAGACTATAGACTTGACGAAGCCCCACAGGAAATAGTCTAACGGCGTCAAATCGCACGACCGAGGCGGCCAATCGACTCGACCATTTCGTGTGTGGCTTGTGGCGCCGTCCTGTTGGAACCACATGTCCTCCAAGTCTATATCATCCAATTGGGGCCAAAAATATTCGGTTATCATTGAACGGTAGCGATCCCCATTCACAGTAACGTGCCGGTCTTAATCATCACGGAAGAAGTACGGCCCAATGACGCCGCTGGCCCATAAACCACACCAAACCGTAATTTTTTCGGGATGCAATGATGACTCATGAAGTACGTGTGGATTGCTGCCTGACCACTACCGCATATTTTGTTTATTGACGAAGCCATTCCGCCAGAAATGAGCCTCATCGCTGAAGATGATTTTTCGACGGAAATCCGAATCATTTTCAAGTTGTTGCTTAGCCCAATTCACGAACGCTGATGGTCAAGCGCTTCACTTCATGCGTCAATTAAATCTTGTAAGGATGTAGGCCAAGATCTTTTAGCAAAATTCGCCACAACGACGTCACAGAGATTCCCAACGCTTGAGAACGACGTGTGAGAGACACATTTGGGCTTTCTGCAACTGAAGCCTCAGCGGCAGCAATATTTTCGACACTACGGGCACTTTACTGTGCCTGTGGATTCAAATTTTTCCACAAGACGCTCAATTGTTGATCTGCTAGGACGATTATGACGACCATAAATTGCACGCAGCGCTCTTAACGTTGAGGCCACTGACTCCGAATTTCGGAAGCAAATTTTAATAATTTCGACTCGTTGTTGGCTCGTATATCTTTCCATCATGAAATTACAAACCTAACTGAAGAGAAATGTCAAAAGAGCGGCAAGAAATATGGCGTCGTTTGTTGTCCCTGTCGCTCTACTTTTGTAGCGTCCCTGTTGAAAAACCCTTTACCTATATCGCAAGTAAAAATATTTAAATGCTATTAAGCTTCTAATAGCTAGCATCAAATTATATTGATATAAGTAATTATTTCTTCCCCAATCGTATCAATTGTTATGTCCTTTAAATACTGTTAAGTTTTAATTAGGAAGATAATATAATGCCTTTAATAATTTCTGCCTTGATAATACGTATAACTGATGCAAGTGCAAATAGGATTATTAAACGTTCACAATGGGTATAATAAGATTTTATTAGTAACTTTTTCGCTTTGTAAGCACTCATATAGGTGTTTATAAACGATAATTAATGCTGAATAAGCATTTAAGGGTACTTAATTTATTTGTTTTCAATTAAATTAGCTTAAAGAAATATAAATAAATGAAAAAGGAATTACCAATCGCGACTCATTAGGTATTCACAGCATATCAGTTTTGGTTGCTTAAATGTACCAACTGAGATTTGCTTCTAAAGGGTGATTTTTTAGCTGGTTTGGTTTTGGCAACACTGGTTTTGACAGCTGACGTGTGTTTAGTACCTTGTGTCACTGTCAAACAGCTTCAGTTTGGTTTGCAATTTAACCATGGATCGTTTTACAAATGAACAACGCTTGCAAATTATTGAATTTTACTATCAAAATTCGTGCTCGGAGGATCCGCTTTTTTATCGAAAAATTGTGTTCAGCGATGAGGCTCATTTTTGGTTGAATGGGTACGTAAATAAGCATAATTACCGCATTTGGAGTGAAGATCAGCCAGAAGCATTGCAACAGCTACCAATGCATCCCGAAAAAGCCACTGTTTGGTGCGGTTTATGGGCCGGCGGCATTATTGGGCCATATTTCTTCAAAGATGATGCAAATCGCAGCGTTACTGTCAACGGTGAACGCTACCGAGCGATGATAACAAACTTTTTTTTGCCCGAAATGGAAGTTCTTGACTTGCATGATATGTGGTTTCAACAAGACGGTGCCACATGCTACACAGCACGCGAAACAATGGCGCAATTGCGAGGCGAGTTTGGTGAACAGTTAATTTCACGTTTCGGGCCGGTCAATTGGCCGCCTAGATCGTGCGATTTGACACCATTAGATTATTTTTTGTGGGGGTATGTCAAGGCTAATGTCTATAGGAACAAACCCGCTTCGATTGACGCACTGGAAGCCAACATCCATGCATTCATTCGTGAGATACCGGCCGATATGTGTGAAAGAGTATGCCAAAATTGGACTCAGCGGATGGGCTACCTGAGACGCAGCCGCGGTCAACACTTGCATGAAATTATCTTTAAACATTAAATTGCAAGTTTCAAACTATCGATTCAAATAAATATTTCATTAATTTTTTTGAATTTTTTGTGTTTTTTTTTTTTTTAAGTTCTAAACCTCTTAAAAAATCACCCGTTATATTATATAAGAAAAAAATCCGAAAAAGTATAAATTCCGAAGAACCAAATTTTGAAATCCAACAGCTTTAAGGTAGAATTAAAGCTATTTCATATTTAAATAAGGGGTAAAAGGAAGCAACATTGATGTTCTTCGGGGCTCGACTCGAACCACTCAGAAAAAATTGTAGGAAACTTTCCAATCAAGCTAGAAGTACTAGAGTATTGTCCAATTGGGATTCCTATAAGGAATTGCTGAAAATCGTATAAAAAAGAATTGGGGAAAACCAAACAATCTTCGTGGAGGAAATTCTGTGGAAATATAGAAGAAGCCTCCGAAGTATCAATATTAAGAAAAATCATCTCCACAAATCCAGTTATGCGTAGTTGAATCAAAAATGTTGTTGTGAAAATGTTGTAGAGGTACGGTTCCAGCTTTGATCCTTGAGCAACTCGTGCTCTGACGTTTTTGGTTGTTGACAGGCTGTTTTCAATCTGGACAAATAGCGATCTGGAATTGCGAAAGCTGAAAATTATTCTTATCAGTGTACATGGAAGCTGGTAGCTTATGCACTAGCCCCTGTATCCAGATGCAGTCGAATGCTTTTTTCATGTCCAGAAAGTATCCAACAACTTCGTTATGGAATCGCAAGAGCAGATGTCAGGTAGATGTTGCGTCCGAAATCCAAACTGCATATCTGGAGTGATGTTGTTAGTAGTGCAGAATGACTTCAATCCCCTGAGAATAAGTCCTTCAAGGATTTTGCTGGTGTTTTTAAGAAGAGATATGGGACGATATCCAGAAGCGGTACCTCTGTCAACTTTTTTCGGTATCGGTACTATTTTAGTTGTCTTCCATCAATTCAGAAAGTAGCAATTGTAGACGCTGCTGTTGAACATAATCGTGAGAAACAGCACCATGACTTGGGGACACTTTTTTATGTAGGAAATCATATCTGGTCCAGATGATTTCTTAGGTCGTCCACTTTGGATTAGCTCAGCTTCTTCTTCGGTGTTGGTCAAGCCCACAGTCAGTTCGCGATCATAAGCAGGACTTTTTGTGAAAAATGGTAATTTTGGCGTCCGTCTGCTGCAGCTGCTTAAACCACTTCACCAAGAAGTTTCCAGCATCAAATGTAGTTGTGTCTTACCAACGTAGGTGTCGTGCATTAAAATCTCCTCCAATCAGTCCATAGATGTGTTGGGTGGCTAAGTTGCTGAAAATAAAAAGATCGTGATCAGTTTGTCTGGCACTGCATATGTTATATATGCTGAAGATAATTAGTGTTGCTCCAACTTCGACTTCTATGACGACGGCCGTGGCTTCAAATTATCTAAGACTGAGGATCAAGACTTGAGAGGCTTTTATGTTCTTCTTAATGAAGAGCGCTGTCGCTTTTTACCTTAATCCTTGTCTGTACGAAAGGTATTGTATCCTTCGAAATCTATGTTGTTTCATTTGGTGACGTTGGTTTCACTTATTAGAGCAATATCCGGTGAGTGCTTCTTCAGGCAGAGGAGGAATATCTTCCTTTACATTGTATGCGATTATCTTTAGCCGGCTTATGCGCATTATGCGCTGCATAAATCGAAGATAAAGGTGGCCAAGGTCACGGACTTCTTTTCCTTACACAGTGAAGCGTAATTGCTTGGCACTGCGGATAGAGCTTTCCTAATTGCTGATGACAGATCGGTTCCGAAGTGTTCCTTCATTTCGTCATCCAGGTTAAGCTTACTAAAGGTTACTGGAACGTTAGTCCTAGATTTTTGTTTCCATAGTGGAAAAACTATTGTTGGCTGCAAAAACAGGTTAACCTTGAACTTATTGCAAAGAAACATCATCTGTTAAAAGGGTCTTATTGGAAATTTTGTGTAGAACACGATTTCGAAAAGTCTACCACTCTACTATGACCCGTTTTGGGAATATGGTCGATTTTTTAAAATAAAAAAACTGTTTATATACCTAAGTATGTCCATTTGGAGTATCATTGTATATGTTTTTTGGGTCGGGAAACTCAAAAATACGATGACAAATTGTTTTTGGTGAGAGCTAACCAAAATAATTTCTGAATATTTCAAAGAGATCAGATAAATTTTGCATAGTGTTCTCGTCGAGTTGTATGAAAAATTGTGAAAAATATTGTCTTTTATTCCTTTTTTTACCTTATTATTATTTTATGACTTATGAGAATCGAAATTTTCATTTATGTATTTGTTTAACACTCCGTTTCAATGGAATAGGTACACCAATTTTCAAAGGTACTTCGTCAATTTTGTTTCAAATGTTGTGCATAAATGTATCATCTTTCATGATGCTTATTTAATAGCTGTGAAAACAGACTTTTTTATTGTTTTTTTTTAGCTTTTCCGACCAAAAAACGCTTTAAATGATATCCTCCATGGAAATATATTAACTTTTTTACACTTAAATATCAAAAAATGTGCAGACATTTTGCAAAATCGTCCCTATTGGCTAAACGTAAACGCGTCAAAGACTTAGTACTTAGTAGACTTTTCGCCGTATCGTATTGCACTAAGACCCCATTTACAGATGTTCCTTTGCAACTAGTTCTAGGTTCGGTAACAACTTGACTAGACTAATAGTCTTTACGCCAAAAGGCATTAGAAATAATTGTTAAGAGTGTAACTAAGAGCGCCCCTGAATGGATCCAGTATAAGTAAGTTATAAGTAGGGTAGTAGTATTAAAAAAAGAAAAAAATAAGTTTTGAAAGAAACAAAAAGAATATTAACGTTCTCAAGGGTCTACTTATCTGTTTTTGATTTTCGCTCAAAGCAATCATTTTTGAAATCAAAAAGAGCTCAAAGTTAGGACTTAATACTCAAATCCTTAAGAATCAATGTCAAAAATTGTCATGGTTCCAACATATTTTCAATTGTTTACCATGAAAATTTAACAAAATGCAGCTTTTTCAGTAATTCATCAGGCAAAGAATTTGTAATGTTTTTTTTCAAGGTCATAACCATTAAGGACCCTTAGACCATCTGAAAGTTCACTAGATCATGATAAATAGTTTACTAGTTTCAGTAAATGGCTGAGGTATAGATTTTTTTATGAATTACTAAAATTTGTATCAAGTCCAGCTTATAGTTACTATGAATTCCACGCCTTACATTCTCCCTTAAATTTTGAAAATTCTACTTCTTCTATTTAGATGTCTCTTAAATGCTCCCGAAAACAAGTCAGCAAATTAGTTCCGGAATACTTAGTACCTAACCTACATTAATGTATAAGATAATAAATTCTCTCTGGCATTTTTGTTTTGTTTTGTTTCCTGGTTCCCATTGTCTCAAGATATGAGATAAGCTTATTTAATTATTATTATTCGTTAAATAATTAAATTAAAGCAACTTAAATTAGATCTTTTCAATTTGCAAGTTAATAGTCAAAAGAAAAATTCCACATTTATTTGCCACCAAACAGAAAAAAAACAATTTCTTTCTTCAGAATTATTTTAATTGAAAAAATCTCCCGACCACCCTCTTTGGGTGTTTGTTGTTTCACATTAGCAAATGAACGTTGTATGGTAAAATCATTGTCAGCTCCTTCTATTGCGGAGACCAAATGAAAAATTATCTAATTAAAAGGCACGTCTCAATTCTTAACCAATTCATTGTGTCCTCTTGTATAGCCCTGCCTGGCTTAAGAATTTCAGAAATCACACAAAAATAATTATTCAATCTGCACGTTTCAGTGAACATCAGCTTTCGGGGTGTGATAAAATTAAGTATAATTATACATTATTATAAATTGATAAAGATATCTTTTGTATCTGTTCTCTTTTCCGTATTTACGCGTGCTATGTTAATCCCCGCAAATAAAATATAAACAAATTATTGTTTCCTTAAGATTTGGTTTTATTTTGCTATAATTTTATATCCATTTAAATAAAAGTTTATGTTTTAAGATCACAAAAAAAGAACTCTCATGGATTGAAAAATGGATAGGTGCATAATTTGTGCTGTGATAATTTTGAAAATAATGTCTATGTTTTTTTTTTAAGATGGTAAAAACTTTCAAAATTTAATATTTAAGTGCTTACTAGTCTGCCTTTAATTAGTCGTTAGTTAATGGTAAGAAAATTAATTTTTTGTTTAATTTTAATTTAATTGTTTTTTGGTTACTACTTTTCTAAGTGTGCAAAGTTGGCACAGCAACCTTAACGAATCTAAAAATGGGTAGGTGCATAGTTTACCGTTAATTCGTCGTTAATTAGTTGTGACATTCTTGAATTTGTCATTCAATATTTCTTTGTTTTCTTTTTTGAAAAGTGGTAAGAACATCTAAAATTGAACATTTTATTAATTAGTTGTGACCGTCTTAATTATTTTAATTAATATATTTTGCCTGAAAAATTAAGTGAAAAATAAATGCAATTTTTCTAAATCTTTTTTTTTTGTATTGTTTGTTTATTTTTGTATTTCTTTATTTTATTTTGTTTATACGCATTTGGAAAAAGTACCTACTTCCCGTTTTTTTTTTTTAATTTCTCAAAAGCTAGGAAAGACTTTTACATTTGGTTTGCGGTATTTGACTTAGAATTGATAAGAGAAAAAGAATTGAATAAAAAAAAACTTCCACTTGATGTCGCAAAAATTTTAGAAAAAATCATCAAACGTAAAATGTGTGAATGTCATCAAAATGGAGTCGAAACTAAGAAAAAGAGCAAATAAGCCCGTTTTTCAGAAGCAAAAATGTAAGATTTAAAAAAAGCTCTATATAAAAAAGCTCTCAAAATTTCATCCCAATCGTTAGAGCTGCTGCCGAGAAACTATTGAGATAGTTAAAGCATCCGTTTCAGTGAGTGGATTTAACTAAAACCCTTTTCTAAGTTTTTTCACTCATAAGTTAATACTAAAATGTCAAATTAATCACCGTCTCTGCAATACAAATTGAGAAAAAAAGTTGGTGTGAAAGCAGCCGCATTAATAAAAACCTTTCTACATTTTTGTATTGTTCAGCGGTTTTGAGAAAAAGCAAACAATTAAAAGAAGTTATCGTGGCTGGACTTGAATTTGTCTAAAATCACTTTATAAGTTCTTTCTTGCTCATGCAAACAAAGTTTAAGCTATTGCTAAGAAACTGAAAGATGATAAAAATAGTCGAATTTTACTGGAACCATTGTCAGAATCTTCCTTTTTCTTATAAAAACGAAAACAGTGAAAATTTCATCTAAATCGATACATCCATAACTGGAAATAATTAAATTAGAAAAGAGAAAGGGGCCTGGAGTCAAATTGTACTGAAACAATTTTTTTTCATTTTTCTTTCTTATTTTTGGAAAAAAAATTGTGCAAATATCATTCAAAGCATTTAACTCATTTTCAAGTATTTAACCAAAAATAAGAAAATTGCAGGTGGCAAAAGGTGGTTTAAAAAAAATATATTATTTTTCTCGTCCAACATTTAGGAAGGTATGAGAATAGGTCATACATTAATTTTCTGATTCAAATAGTTTTGTATGGTTTTTTATATGACCCTTCTTTCAGCGACAGTTGAAGAACTTGGGCACAGAGCTTCAAAATTGAAATAGGCTGTTGACAACAAGAGTTTTATGTCTTCCATATCTTCTTTTACATACAAATCTCATGTCACGGTGTTTTTTGCCGAGCTTCTCTGAAACGACTCGACCGATTTTAATGGAATTTGGTTTGTATATTTGGTAAACATGAGAATAGGCCGTAAATTATATTTCATATTCATACCACCACCCACGTGTTTTGTGACTGTGAAAGGTTTGTAAAATAATAAGAGAAATCATCGAAACTTTGGCGTTACGTTAAGAAAGCTAAGCTGAAAATAAACGCGCCCCAAAATGCTACAAGATCTATCTGCTAACAGATTTTAAAAACAACTATTAGATATAGGGGATGGAGAAGTTGCTTCTCAGGAAAATACTGGCTGCATAAAATTGCCCACCAAAGAGCAATTTTGGCAAAAAGCAATATAGACGTCAACGATTTAAACTTCAAGTGTTCCAGAGGACTTAGTATAGCATACCGAGCGATTGATACTGTCTACGATGCAAACGAAGCTGTAAATTATCCAACAGAGTTTTTAAACTCAATGAATTTGCCACAATTTTGACAACTAAAAGTTGCATCTACGATTATTTAACTTTGAAATTTGAACACCACGGCGGCGTGGCGGTTGGTCATTAAAAAATTAATGAAAAACAATTAGCTATAAAATAAGTGTTATCTTAGCTCAAAGAAAACGTGATATCAACCTTGGATATCCGCATCTTCTATAACAGTCAAGCCACTAATAAGTCTCTTAACTTTCTCTCTAGAAATTCTAGAACTGCCCTCAACTGTCGAGCATCTCTGGTAGGGATGGCGCAACAATATTCACCTTTGTTGGGTGCCGAGCCATATTGACATTCCAGGAAATTGTAAAGCTGATGAACTCGCTAGAAGTGGAACATAACTACCCATTTTATGTGAATGGACAAATATTGGTATACCCATCGCTACTTATAAACTTTTGCTAAAGCAGGATGCATTGGAGAGAACAAACATTAGGTGGAATAACATCATTACTTGTTTGGCGACAAAACTAATATGGCTAAACCTTGATTTAAAGCGCTCCATGTGTTTAATATCTCTAAACAGACTGCACATCAGCTCTGTCATAGGTGTCAAAACAGGACACTCTATTCAATAGGCAGGCACGCAACGTGGCTTGGCATAGTTTCAAATGATTTTTGCAGAAGCTGTATGGACGAGGAGAAGGAAGAAATGATTCCTCACCTTCTCTGTACAAGCCCAACACTTTCCAACAGACGTAGGCTCCACTTAACGATCATAGTGATCTGGCAAACTTCGACATAAATAGTCTCGTTCACTTCGTCAGAAGCTCCAAGTGGTTTAACGAGTAATTAAGGAGTCTTCCAGATTCTTGTGGTATCACAATAGACAACTTTGGTCTGAGTGTGTCTGTATTAAGTAACTGACAGCCACTTCTAACTAGCCTAACCTATCAGATTGTAAAGACAATCAATAAGTCAAGGACAAACAATGTCCGTTTGTGGCTTAAATTTGAGCACACCATGTTTTTCACGTGGACAATTGTACGTGTCATGTTCTCGCGTGGGCAAACTATTGAGCTAATTTTTGTTGGCTAAAGACGAACTGACAAAAATATTTTTTTCTTTTCTACTTTTTTATTTACATTTAACTTTTAAGAGATCAAATAATAAATAACTGCGTTAAGGTACGTAGAATTGAACTGTAAATTTTTAGGAACATTGAATTGAGGAAATGGTAGTACCTCGTGGCACAGTGGTAGTGCGTAGGACCGTCATGCCACAGGTCTGGGTTCGATTCCCGGCCACTGCCACCTAAAAACTGAAATGTTTTTTTCCGAGGTACTGCCTCTTGCGAGGGACTGACAAATCCTCCAAGAGTATACTTGTCCTGAATAAGTGCTTCTCATCTAGCCGTTCGGACTCGGCAAAAAATTGTAGGTCCCCTCCATTCCTGCCAACAACACTCACACAGGAATGGTTGAGAGTTGTTAGTCACTAGACCCTGGTTCTCCATGAGCTGTTGCGCCACTAAATTTAATTTTATTTTTTTTAATTGAGAAAATGAGTGGTTGGTATTTTTATTTTTATAAGCGAGAATTGTCAATCACTGCAATACAAAACAACAGCACACTTTCATTTTCAAATTTAATTTTTCTTAAATTAGATTTATTTTATAATTTGAATGGCAGAACAACGTTTGCCGGGTCAGCTAGTAAACATATTTATTTAGATCGTTTAAACTTTAATGTAATAATAAATAAACATATGTCAAATATAGCGGGAATTTGAGCTACCGCCCTCTTTTGCAATTAATAATGATATTCCGTTCACTGTGGCGTATGTGTACTTATATTCGTACATATGCTCAAAACCTTAAAACAGAAAAATCGCTAAAAACAAAAGAACAAAACTCAACTCAATGATTGGATTAAGTTTAAAATCGACCAAAAATATATTATTTGTTAATGTGTATAGGCAGTTATAGGCGGTAGCTTACCTAACCATCGGTGGTTAATTATGTTCTGTAAATGTTGGAATAATCGTCAAAAAGTTTAGATTCTCAAAAATGAATATAATCATATATAAAGTGTATGTCTGTCTTTAAGATACATATATAAATTATAGGCACAATTTGGGATGTTTTGAAAACAAGGTTTTCACAAATATTTTTGGAAGGCCCGGAGGGTATGCGAGTCACAAAATCACAAGTTTATACTGCGGATATCTGTCCTCATTTAGAAAATATTAAATTTATAAAATAAATATAAAACATTCAAAATAGCTTTTCATGGCCGTTAGTCCTACAAATTGGCGTTTCGTCCGGCTTACTCACTTGGACTCATCAGTGACGTAGTGAGAGCCTTGTCATACATAATTTGTTTTAAGTCCAGTTCAATTTACATGAATTCCTTTAAAAAATCCACTGTACACTATATCCAACAAGATTAGAATTCCTAATCATTAAGCTGGACATTTTTTTGCCCGGGGCCAGGCATAGTTTCTAGAAGAGGTTTTTCTTTTATAATACCTCACTACGTCACTGATGAGTCGCAGTGAGTAAGCCGGACGAAACGCCAATTTGTAGGACTAGAGGCCATGAAAAGCTTTTTTGTATAAATAATTCAATAAGTCCAATCCTTAGTGCTAAGTCTTCTACTTGGCTGATTTATTTAAGTAGTTGTAGAATTTGTCAGGCCTGGCAGATAGAATGGGTAGTATGGGTAGTACCTACTCGAGTTTTTCGAGTGGGTAAAATACCCACACTCAAAATTTGACGGTATTTTTTCAAATAAAAGTTCACCATGCCAAGATTAAACTAAAAAATATTTCAAAATGTGTGACATGAAATCACCAATTTCATCAGAAATCATAATCATTACCCAGGAAAATTAGACTTTCACTTCGAAAAACTTCAGACAAAGCTGATTTTTGGTGAAGAGTTTTGTTTTTACGTCTTAATCATTTTCTAAAAAGTTCAAAAAATTTGGGCTGGGCCAAAATATTTTAGAGGGGGATTAAAGGGGATAAAATTCTGCAGAAATGTTCTATGGGTGTTTCAATAAGAGCGCTACAAAAGTTGAAAATTCCTTATTCCTGTGAAAGTACGTTTGATGCCATTATGTATGGAACTCGATTTCTTTTTCATGGCCACCACGGGCAAGCTTACAGAAGTCCAGACACTGAACCCAATTTTCGACGGTTTTCAAGCATAAATCGGCCGATACTGCTGCAATTTCACGTTCGATATTCGTACGAAGTTCATTAATCGTCGCTGGCTTGTTGGTATAGACCATAGACTTGACGTAGCCCCACAGGAATTAGTCTAACGGCGTCAAATCCCACGACCGAGGTGGCCAAGCGACTGGACCATTTCGTGAGATAACACGTTCTCTAAACTTGGTTTCCAATAAATTGATTGTGACATTTGCTGTGTGGCTTGTGGCACCGTCCTGTTGGAACCACATGTCCTCCAAGTCCATATCATACAATTGTGGCCAAAAATATTCGGTTATCATTGAACGGTAGCGATCCCCATTCACAGTAACGTGCCGGTCTTGATTATTATGGAAGAAGTACGACCCAATGACGCTGCCAGCCCATAAACCACACCAAATCGTAATTTTTTCGGGATGCACTGATGACTCATGGAGTACGTGTGGATTGCTGCCATTCAGCCAGAAATGAGCCTCATCGCTGAAGATGATTTTTCGATGAAAATCCGAATCATTTTCAAGTTGTTGCTCAGCCTAATTCACGAACATACGACGCTTCTGGTAGTCAAACGGCTTCAGTTCTTGCGTGAAATTAATCTTGTTAGGATGTAGGCCAAGATCTTTTCGCAAAATTCGCCACAACGACGTCACAGAGATGCCCAATGCTTGAGAACGACGTGTGAGAGACACATTTGGGCTTTCTCGACACTACGGGCACTTCTTTGTCTCACTGGCACGGGAAAATTTTGTATTGTGCTTGTGGATTCAAATTTTTCAACTAGACGCTCAATTGTTGATTATGACGACCATAAATTGGACGTAGCACTTTTAACGTTGAGGCCACTGACTCCGAATTCGGGTAGTAAATTTCAATAATTTCGACTCATTGTTGGCTCGTATATCTTTCCATCATGAAATGGCAAACCTTATTGCAAAGAAATGTCAAAAGAGCGGCAAGAAATATGGCGTCATTTGCTGTCCCTGTCGCTCTACATTTGTAGAGTCCCTGTTCAAAATCCCTTTAAAAAAAATTGTACAAAAATTAATTTTTGAACCACGAAATCCGAAATTTAAGTTTGGTGTACATCATTTTTATTGATTGCCATATTTTTGAAATTCAACTGTCAATATTAAATGCTTTTAGAACATGTTTCTTGACTAAAGGTTTAAGATTCAAGAAAAGGAAAAAGAAACACAGTATGGTAAGACATCATATGGTAAGACATAAGTCCAAAAATGAGATTTTTGGTAAATCAAGAAGAACTTTCAAATTTGTTGTATAATTTTATTTTTAAATTCAAAATTTTACTCTGGCCATCTTATTTTTATTTAAGTAATATTGGCTTTCAGATTTGATCAAAATAACTATTGCTATTAAGAAATATTTGCCGATTCAATTTGGAGTCATTTTTATCAATTTCAACCTTGTAATTCCAGACAATGCGACAATTTGTATCGAAAGCAATACAATTACATAAATAGAATTTTCCATCCTTGAAATACATAACATATTAAAAATAAAATTTAACTTCAAAACCATTCATAAAGTAGCTTATATCGTATTCTTAAAACTACTTATAACTACTTTCAAAAACCAACCACAACAACATTAATATTCTAGTTTTTCTCAGAAAGTACCTAACTACATAATATTTTGTTTGTCTAATAAACCATAAATGAAGTTATGACCATGAAAGTTTCAATGGGGTTTGCTTGAATATTTTCTCTAGTTGAACGTGAGGAGAACTTATACAACACCTGTTATGTTTGTGCGGTTTGTAATTTTACACAATTATTTTCTACCAAGGGTACACATATAAAAGGTACCTACACTAACTCTATTAAATTTATTGCAAAACGTCAAGGAGACCATTGGCACGTTTTGTGGACATGAAGTGTCTTTGAATTTCTACAAAGTTTGGTTTAAAATATACGAGTAATGCAAGGAAAACTCTTTAAAATGAAATTGAATTTATCAAGGATTGTTAGCCAATGACATAGATTTATAAGATGCAGTTATTTTGAAACGCAACCAACTTTTAAACCAATTGAGAAGTTAAGGTGATGCGATGGAGCTTTAAGACAAAATTAAAACCATTTTGTTTAATCGTTTAACAGGCTATTGAATATAAGGGAAAAAGAGGGGAGTAAGAGAACAATATCATACATGCAAGTGTTTTTATTATTAAATATGTTTGTTTGGCCCTTAAGCATACAAAATCAAAAGCTACTAAATTTTCCCATGCGTTTCTGAGAAAAAGTTCACACTAACCACCTTTCAATATTTTTTACTTGCGATAGAGGTACATTAGGGTGTTGAAATTTTTTTTTCTATTTTTTAAATTCAAAATGAGTTTCGTTGATCTTGAAAAGGATCTGGAAAGAAGTAATTTTTATTCTGGGACATTTTCAAAAATTGAATTTTGAGACCCCGTGGCTGGTTTTAGGTAAAAAATTACAATTCGAAAAAGTGGTCAGAAAATCATTTAAATATGCATCGATATATGGTCACAGTTACGTTAAGTGATATTTTTGTTTGCCTTTGTAACATGTTGCTAAGAAAATAGACTAAAAAACTGCCCCTTAAAATGTCATAAAAACTTTTTACCTTAAATCTTAAGGAAAGCCCCCAAAAAATCTATCGATTTTCTAGCCGTTTTTACATTATATTTTTTTAATGAAATGCTGGAATTGGCCCGACAACTTTATACAGCGTACTTAAATTGAAAATTGGCCGGTTTGTGACCAAATATCGACTCGAATTTAAATGGTTTTTTTGACCACTTTTTCGAATTATAGTTTTTTTTACCTTAAAACGGCCGCGGGGTCTCGAAATTCAATTTTGGAAAATGTCCAAGAACAAAAATTATTTCTTTCTAAATCCTTTACACGATCCAAGATACTCATTTTGAATATGAAAAATTGAAAAAATTCCAACACCCCTAAGGTACATACTATAAGGCAAGTTTTGGAGTCGACAACTTTTCTTAAAAAAAAAATCAATAAATTAATTTAAATAAAGGCTTTCTTTTTTTTATTGTACCTCGTGACATAATGGTTAGTGCGTAGGACTGTCATGCCAAAGGTCTGGGTTCGATTCCCAGCCGTTGCTACCTAAAAACAGAAATTTTTTCCGAGGTACTGCCTCTTGCAAGGGACTGAAAAATCTCCAAGAGTATACTTGTCATGAATAAGTGCTTCTCATCTAGCCGTTCAGACTCGGCAAAAAATTGTAGGTCCCCTCCATTCCTGCCAATAACACGCACACAGGAATGGTTGAGAGTTGTAAGTCACTTGGCCCTGGTTTATTATTTATTTATTTAAAGGCTTTTTTTGGGTGGGAAACCATATTTATTTCAAAAAAAAAAAACGGTTCCCACAGAACCATTTTTTTAATTTTCGATTTTTAATGCCTGTTCTTAACAATTTTTTTATATAGAGGCTTCCAAAAACTATAAACGTTTTTGCGTACTTAAATAAACATTTTTTTTTTTTTTTTATTTTTAAAAAGTTTCAAATTTCTTTTTTTGAAAATCAAATATTTTGAAAACGGTATGATCGATTTTTTCAAAGCTTGATATTCAATGGGTTCTTGGTATACTTTCTAAAATCTTTTTAGAAAAAATTTTACTTACATATATAAAAAAATAACGGTAAATAACCTTACCTACCACACAAAAGTTAAAAAACCGGAGAGGAAAATATTTTTTTTCTGGGTCACACGTACTTGCTATTATGTTCAAGCACTGAGGGTATAAGAAATTATATGTAAGGACATGGAAATTATGAGAGACAAATGTTTAAAAGCATGAAATAGACTTGAGAGTTTGAGAAGAAAAAAAAAAGAACGCCATCTTAATTTTTATTGAATGGAAAAAAATTGTACATCTTTGGAGCGATGTTCTTAAAAATTATTATTTTTGGTAGGGGAATCTTAAGTATTTTATCTACTTATGTGCATATAAAAATAATATTTTGAAAAAATTTGTCAACCCTTTTTAAAATATCGAATTCTCAAAAAAAAATTTTGAAATTTTTTTTTTAAAAATTCAAAAACTGAAACTACAAAAACACGTTCTATAACAGGAAGATATTAATAGTTGCTAAGTGCAAAATTGTATAATTTTTTTGTAATAGATGGTATTAATTTTAGTTTTTGGGGAAAGTCTAATCAAAATCTCAAGAGTCATTTTTGAGAAACAACTATTTTCCTGTAAAATGTATGTAAGATTTGTTCTTAAAATATTTTAAAAATTACTAAAAAAAACTCTTAAGTATCGATTTTCAAAAAAACGATTATTTTGCTTTGGAAATATTATATTATTTATATATTCCAATTATATTGTTTTGGAAATATGAAAGATGCCTTAAACATTATTTTCGAATTGGATTTCTCACCACAGCATTTTTATGAAGCTCTCATACGACCAATTTTAAATAAAGGAGATCCTACAGATGCGCAAACTTACAAAGGAGTTTCTCTCCTGAATTCGGCTTACAAAATATACATTGCAATTCTTTGCAACATGCTTACTCTGTGGTTTGAAGGAAATAATAAGCTAAGTGAGTTCCAGTCAGGTTTTCGCAAGAATTTTTCGACGGTGGATAATATCTTCATTTTATCAAGTATAGCACAAATCAAGCTGAGTAACAACAAAAAGTCATATGCCTTTTTTGTTGATTTTTATAGGCAGCTTTTGATACGGTCAATAGAAACTCATTGTTTTAAAAACTGCATGGGAGTGTCATCTAAGTTCGTTTCAACTTTAGAAAAACTATATCAAGAAACAAGTGCTCAGGTTATAAACAGTCAAGGAGCTTCCCTTAAATTCGATATTAACAGAGGAGTAAGGCAGGGATGTAATCTTAGCCCTCTGCTTTTTGTTTTGTTTCTTGATGATCTCATCGAGTTTTTGCCTTGTGGCGTAAGGATTGGAAACATTATAATAAAAGTCATAATGTATACCTGAGTCTCCTTCGTCCTTACAGCTGATGATAAACAAACTGGTAGATTATTGTAAGATCTGGAACTTAGAAGTAAATGCTCAAAAATCGAAAACAATGGTTTTTCAAAACGGAAGTGGAAGAAACCCTTTGGAGATGGTCAAGGAATACACAGATTTGGGAATAGTATTCACATATAATTTGAATTTAGAAAAGCACTTCAAACTTAAAGCAAACAATGCTTGGTCTGCCTTTTGCTCCAATTGAAAGAAAATATTTTTTAATAAACGTTTCTCAATAGAAACAAAGTATAAAGTTGTTAATGCTTCTGCAAGACCAATTCTTTTTTTTAGGAGCACAGGCCTGGGGTCTTAGAAAATTTGAAGCTGTGGAAAATTTGCTGTGTTTCTTCTTAAGGATAATATTTCATTTGCCGAGTAACACCCCCAAATACATGTATTACCTAGAAACAGGACATCCAACTCTTTTCGTCCCAACTTTAAAACTAAATGCGGACTATTTAGTTAAAATTACAGAAATGCAAGAACTTCTATACGAAATAATTCAAGTCAAGGATGAAAATGAAAGGTTGACATTTACTGAAAAAGCAAGATCGTCAACAGAGAGAAACTATTATGCCAAAGTCAACTACAATCTCAGTGACCTAAACTACTTCAAAGCTAGCTATTGGAACCATTTTAAAGTTCGAGGAGAAATGCTACAGCTAAACTTTAGGCCACATAGCAACGATTTGGTTAATATCTGCAGCCTATGTAATTTTCGAGAAAGGGATGACATTAGTCATTCTCTTGGTATAATGCCCTGTTTTAAAGGAAGTAAGAAGAAGCCACTTTGGAAAAAACCTTCTGGAAGAGCATGAAGTATTCAACTTGCTGAATGGATCCAATTGGATGCAGCTATTTGGATACTGTAAACATGCTTCGTTGTAACGTTAAAAAATAATTAATGAATGTTTTAAATCATTTTTTAATTTCGTTTTAGCTAAACTCAAAGTTTTAATATTCAAAAAACTTTAATATTTGAAAGCCTTTACTAAAAAGTATTTTACTGAATTTTTTTTAAGAAAAGTTGTCGAGTCTATTTAAGATTTAAGATTTTGAATTTTTAATCAAGTTCTGACATTAATGCCCAATTTCACGAAAGACTTTTAGCTATTTTAAATGCCATTCAGCCCTTAAATGATGTTTTTTTGGTTTCATCAAATGCTTTTAAATTAAAGATGATTTAAATTGCACTTGTACACTAAAAAGCTCGTTTTGGTCTCATTAAATTTTAAAAGTCTTTTTTGTTCAGCCATTTCAGTCAGCAACAGCTGATATCTTGCTGTCAGAATAATTGTCTCCTACTCTATAATGATTTTTCACTTTTTCTCATACATTTCACATGTGCGAGTGAAACAACCTCTTCTTTTATATCCAGGGGTATAAGGCAAACTCAGTTTAACTAAAATGTGCCTAAAATATCCCTTTTCTACATTGGTTAAACTGGAAAATTTTAAATGTCTTATAAAATTTAATAGGAGGTTAGATAAAAGCAATTTTAGTGTTTGTTTATGAAATTGATCATAAGACCTTTTGACACAAAACTGTTTAAGTAGTGTTGTAATTTGTAGTGATTGTTTTTTTTGTTCTCACAAATCTGTCGAAATCATTCATAACAAAACTTCGAAGGGAAATTCATTACATTTTCTATTTAAAGTGGTATTTCAGCCTATAATTTTTCATATCACAAAAAAAATATATCCCGTATATTTTCTATATACTGGTAAGGTGACTTTCTCCTTCCTATGAATCACTATATATGATTCAGAAATTTATGGCACTTAGAAGTACAATAGACACTGAAAATACCTTCAAAAACATTTAAAGAAAATTTACAAATAAATCGATGACGATGTGCTTGATCCTGTTTCCCATACTTTCGCAAGAAGTTGAAATATATTTTATTCAAGGAGAAGTTTGAAGCTTATCCAAAAAACCTATTGTATGCAACCACACAAGGTCGTAAAATGTTAAATAAAGCACCTTAAATAGGATAGATTTATATGTAAATTGAAGAATTTTAAGATTCCAGGTTGGAGCAAATGTGTTTGACATAAACGTTACAACCAAGCAGAAAAATAGCTTCACTACAACATACGTTTTGCATTCCTTGATTTGACTGCCCTAACAATAAAGGTAAAAATGTGATTTAACGTATATCCGAAGTGTTTGAAATGCTTTGTTAAACGGAAATAGAGATACGAGGTACGATTTAAAATCCTAAATCAAATCAATGTAGGTTTGTACCTTAAAGAAATTATTGTGTGGAGATAAATTCTATAAAAAAGTCATTTTATAGCTAAAGGAAGAAAACTTTAATATCTAACTTTTGTAGATTGGTAATATTTTTGTTATCTTGTGGCTTTTTTTTTTTTTGAGGAAAACGTGTCGAGTACAAAATCCCATGCTATGAATTTTTAAATGTACTAAACAAATTTATACAGTTAGCATCAGTTTTACTTAAGGGGAAAATCTCGTATTTTTAACTTCCCATTAGAAAGTTGAAATTGTTTCGATTTGTCAAATCAAAAATTTTGACATACAGGATGGCTGATGAATATTGCTATATTAAAAAACTCAAACAACTTTTTTATTAGTGTATGGAGTTCATTTTTCTTTTATACGTGTTAAAACTCATTCAATTGTATTAAATAGACTTTATAATTTTTAAAAATAATGGATTTTAAATGCCCCCCCTGCTCTTTGATGCATGATGTGTGGCATATCTTACCAGAAAGTTGTTCATTACTGCTTGGAGAGTTTAGACAGGAATAGCAGTTGTTTCTCGAATGGATTGCTACAGTTCATTTAAATTTGTTGGTTTTGCTCTGGGACTACCTATTTGCAACAACCCTTCAAGAAAAATTTAAGGTGTAGTAAGGTCAGGACCAGGGGGCCAACGGAATGTGGAGTTGCTGGATATAAGCTTATTGGGAAATTTTCGTCGCATGGCTATGTTAGGAGTTGCACCATCTTGCTGATCTGATACCTCACAGAGTTGAAAGAAATTCTCATTCGGCTTAATTTTGCATAGAAAAACAATCTCAACTTGCTCAAGTAACGGTCTCCAGTAACCATAACGGTGTGACCGTTTTCTTCGAAGAAGTAGGGCCTGACAATGCATATCGTGATGAAACTGCACACCACACTGCGACACGAAGTGGATGCAATTCCGTTTCATCAAGTATCTGTTGGTTAAAAGCACTCCACATTCGACAATTTTATTAATTAATGTTGCCGTTTTAATCTGAATGTGCCTCGTCAGACATAAAAGACAGTTTAAAATGTTTCCATCCTCGTTCGCGATAGCGGCGCACAATGCAAATTCTTGTTTCAGTGTCCCAGTTATTCATTTTTATTAAATCTAAAAATCAATCTGCAAAATTAAAAAAAAATAACCAGATTCATTATACCTACAGAAAAAAAAGTTACTAGTTTATTTTTGGTAGCGGCTTTCATCAGCCTCCCTAGAATTGCAATCCATCATTTTTAAACAGATGTCTGTAGGCACTTTCGTCCGTTTGTACGTTTGTACGGTCTTTCGCTTTTTTCGTTCATCATATCTCAAGATCAAATGTAGATATGGGCTTCGGATGGATTTTATTTTAGATAGTACTTCCAATACGTTCAGGAACAATTCAATGAGTGGTTTTCTTATCATACCAATCTAAAAAAAAAGTTTTTAAATTTCTTTATTCTCGAATATCTCGAGAACAAATTCTGGTATTGCGTTAATTTTACTATGCACATATTGACGTAGTAAAGAATTGGTCAAAAATATGAAAACTTACAGGTTTTTTTTTTCAATAAAAAAAAAAAACAGCAGAAAACTGTTGAAAAAAGGTTTTTTATCTCAAATATCTTAAGAACAAACAATGATATTGGCTTTGAGGTAATTTTATTCTACGAGTATATACTAGCTTATAATAAATATTTTTTTATTTGTTTAAGTAAAATACTACAAGAAATTTTCCCAAAAATTTTCGATTTTTTTTTTGTCTCAAATATCCTGTGAACATACAGTAGTGTTGGCTTCGGATTATTAAAAATCTATGCACTAGTTCATAATTTATATTTGGTAGGTTTTGTAAGATAATTCAATAAACAGTGTTTTTTAAAGTGAAAGAACAGTTTTTCTTCCCAAATACTCGTATCTTTAGATTCTACTCACTAATTAAACAACGTTTTGGTCTCTGTTTTTGTTCTTCACTTGATTGCATATTAAACACCTGAAAAAGTTTTCGAAGATCTTGAATTGGCGATTTTTAAATATGTAATAAAATAAAATCGGGCTTCTAGCTCCTTAGGGCACCAATGAGAAGTTTCCAGTTCGCACCCAGCCTCTTTTTATTTTTAGCTTTGCATGCTCTTAAATCAACAATGCCTCTACTTATTCCACTAAAATCGGTTCAATACTTTGGCTCGGCACTGCTGCACAGTGCAACAAAGAGCTAAAAAAGTGGACATCGTACTGTAACTTTTGAATAAATGGATGGATTTTGATGATTTTTTCGCCACTATGTTTGATAAATGTAGTACCTTGTGGCATGATGGTTAGTGCGTTGGACGATGACCTCTTTACTGTCGAAGATCCGCAGGAGAACGTGGAGCCCGAACCATGACCTGGAAAAAAGAGCCTTGCTTCACCACTTCTCCCTTCGGAATGGCATAACGCAATGGCGATCAAAGAACGTCGGTTTCACCGGGTTCAATGAAGATCATTTGGCAAACGCCATTACATTACGTTAATTACGAAGGTAGAGCTCCAGATCATCTTCGATTCATGAAAGAAGAAGAATTTTGTACTTCGATATTTACCTCAAGATGCAGTAGACATTTTTTCCACTCTGTTTAACAACGCTCTGAATAATGTGTATAATCTAGTACGGTGGAAGATAGCTGTGGTGCACCCTCTCCCGAAAAAGGGAAAGGACCACTCAAATCCGGCGAATCTCCGGTCAATAAGTCTTCTTCCGAGTATCAGCAAGGTAAAAAGTTATCAAAAGAGCTCTGTCGAAGTGGGCAGAGGACAATAATATCATACCGGACAATCAGTTCGGTTTTAAGGCGGGACATGACACCATTCATGCCGCGTCGAAACTCGTTTCTGATGTCCAATGGAACAAATCTAAGAAGCAGTGTACGGGTGCCTGTCTGGTTGATTTGGAGAAGGCCTTCGACACCGTTTGGTTAGAGGGTCTTTATCTAAAACTGACCAGACTTGGCAGTAGTAAACCACTATTATATATGCTTTATGATATGCTCAATGGCAGAAAGTTTGTTGTCAAAAGTGGCCTTTATATTTAAAATTAAAAATTAAAAATGGTCTTCAGCAGGGAGCGGTCAACTCGCTGATTCTATTCAGCATTTACACCAGATTCGGAGTGCAAACATTACTATTTCAACTTGATTCTATACAACGGTGCCAACATGAACAGGATAGATAATTTCTTGCTGAAACTTATTCGAGGTCACATTGCAAGAGCGATGTCCTCGAGCAACAGGTTAAGTTTCAGTTTGTAAGTAGGTTGTAATTAGTTTATAATTAGTTTGTAAGTAGTTTTAAACAGCTTTAAGTAGTTCTAATTAGCTTTAATTAGTTTTAACTAGATCTAATTAGTTTTATGTAGTTTTTAAGTTTTATATAAAACCAAAAAATAATAAAGACATAGATACTGAGTTTTTAGTAAATTCTTCTCGTTGTTGTAAGTCACTAGGCCCTGGTTCTCAACGAGCTGTAGCGCCACCAAATTTATTTTTTTATGTTTGATAAATACTATAGATTAATAAAACATAGAAAAATATTTCATAAAACATACGATTCCATTCCTAGCAAAGTGCATTTAATTTTGTAGATAAACAGGCCACACTGGTCAACAAGGTTTTATAACAGAAAACAGAATTTTCTTTTCCAAAGGTGTTTGGTTTACTGAGCTTGAATCCAGACCAAAAGTCAGACAAATTCTAATAACGTCGCGTTTTTGACAAATTATCGTTTGAAAGAAAAGTTTTCTTGTATGAACAAAATTTGGAACGGTGTCCAAAAATAAAAAAAATAAAATGTTTTCTTTTAAATCCTTTTCAAATCTTTCCAATGTCTTTTTTGTTCTTCGAGATTTCTCCACAGAAATTTGAGAATCATAATTTTCCAAAAGAATTATTTGCTGGATATTGGCAACTTGGTTGTGCTGTATTTAAGACATTTTTGATGTACATACATTTTAAGTACACAAAAATGTCGAAAACTACTTGTTCTACAAAAAACTTTTGAAGTTATTTTTCGCTCAGATGAACGAGAAACGACATAAACTCTTAAAACGATATTTTATTCACACATTTGTTTTTCGACAATAACTTTTTATCCAAGAGATCTAGGCAAAAGTTTTATTTTTACCTTCAAAGTCAGACAAAAAATATTGCCCTACGTTTAATAGGAGCCGAAAAAACGCATTTAGATCTGAAAGCTTTTTTTTCAATATAGCGGACAATGCATATACTTTTTTTGTTCGATTTTGTGGATTTAGATTTTCCAAGACGTACTTAAAAAATAAGAAAATTCGACGCAGTATTTTTGAAGATATTTTGAATCATTTTATAATATGTATTTTATTATGGACTATTAATTCTGCAAATAAAGTATGCAAATATCTATTTTCTTTTTGACAACGATAGGAATAACAGGTCGCAAGGGATGGTAAAAAATTTCCGATTTATTTGGATTAAGTAAAATTTAATTTCAAGAATTTCGAGATTCGTTGCAGATTTTGCACTACGAAAGTAGGTACACCGAATGGATTCTGCGATAGATTTTTTGGGATTCGCATCAAATTTTTGATTACGATGGACTCTGTGATAGGGCTGATTATTATCAGGTTTTTCAATAAGAGCGCTACAAAAGTTTTTTTTAAATAAAACACAAAAAAGGTTTTGGATATATGAATGAAATTCTTTATTCCTGTGAAAGTGCGTTTGATGCCATTATGTATGGAATTCGATTTCTTTTGCATGGCCACCACGGGTACGCTTGCAGAAGTCCAGACGCTGAACCCAATTTTCGACAGTTTTCAAGCATAAATCTGCCGATATTGCTGCAATTTCACGTTCGATATTCGTACGAAGTTCATCAATCGTCGCTGGCTTGTTGGCAAAGACCATAGAATTGACGTAGCCCCACAGGAAATAGTCTTACAGCGTCAAATCGCACGACCGAGGCGGCCAAGTGACTGGACCATTTTGTGAGATTACTCGTTCTCTAAACTTGGTTTCCAATAGATTGATTGTGACATTCGCTGTGTGACTTGTGGCGTCTTCCTGTCATCCAATTGGGGCCAAAAATATTGGGTTATCAATGAACGGTAGCGATTCCCATTCACAGTAACGTGCCGGTCTTGATCATCACGGAAGAAGTACGGCCCAATGACGCCGCCGGCCCATAAACCACACCAGACCGTAATTTTTTCGGGATGCAATGATGACTCATGGAGTCCGTCTGGATTGCTGCCTGACCAATACCGCATATTTTGTTTATTGACGAAGCCATTCAGCCAGAAATGAGCCTCATCGCTGAAGATGATTTTTCGATGAAAATCCGAATCATTTTTAAGTTGTTGCTCAGCCCAATTCACGAACATACGACGCTTCTGGTGGTCAAGCGGCTTCAATTCCTACGTCAATTTAATCTTAAAAGGATGAAGGGGCAAGATCTTTTCGCAAAATTCGCCACAACGACGTCACAGAGATGCCCAACGGTTGAGAACGACGTGTGAGAGACACATTTGGGTTTTCTGCAACTGAAGCCTCAGCGGCAGCATTATTCTCGACACTACGGGCACTTCTTTGTCTCACTGGCACAGGAACATTTTGTACTGTGCCTGTGGATTCAAATTTTTCAACTAGACGCTCAATTGTTGACCTGCTAGGACGATTATGACGACCATAAATTGGACGTAGCGCTCCTAACGTTGAGGCCACTGACTCCGAATTTCGGTAGTAAATTTCAATAATTTCGACTCGTTGTTGGCTCGTATATCTTTCCATCATGAAATGGCAAACTTTACTGAAGAGAAATGTCAAAAAAGTGGCAAGAAATATGGCTTCGTTTGCTGTCTTTGTCGCTCTACTTTTGTAACGTCCTTGTTGAAAAACCCTTTATTAAACATACCACTATAAGTGGCCTACTTATCTATTTATTCTCTTGAAAACGGGTATAGTTAATTAGGTACAATATCTCTACTATTTTATTGTCGATTCTTATCATCTGGACTAAAACAAACTTTCACCAATTTTTAAAATGACAAATTTTAAAAATATCGAACGTCAAAATTTTGACAGTGATCAGCATTTCGACAGTCGCAATTTTAAAAGTCGAGATTTTGACGCGTGACAAGTTGATATTTTTCTTGACTTCTAACAGTGCAGTTGGCTTTTTGTCAAGTAGGGATTTAAAAATTTCGACATTTTATTAAGTCGTTAAAAACAAATTCGATATTTTAACTCGCAGAAAGTCGACAAAAACGACTTGTTAACCAGTCGAAATATTTTCAACCCAAAAAAAAAATAAATTTTTTTTAACGAATACTTTTGATTAAAACTCGAAGACCCAAAAAACATAAAATTTATCATTTTTAATAATTACACCAGGATTTTTAACTTCCAAGTCCTTTTTTGAAGACCATATTTGACTAGACTATTTTGTATTTGTATTTTCAGATAAATTAAACAAATCGAATCAATTCTGTTTTTATAAAAAAAACAGCATGATTAATTTTTGGAAACCCTCAAATTAACCTTTTACTTGAAATTAAAGACAGGATATTGGTTAACCATTTCAAATGTACCATGAAATCGATGTCCTTGAAAACGAACTTTACTTTACAAATCACTTAATCAACCTAAACAAGAATTGATTGCGAATTGAATAGTAAAACTACTTAATCAACCACAACAACCATTCAATCTATTTTCCATTTCCCTTAACATCCTTATTTTCTACATAGAATTCCAATTGAATTTTCTAAACCTTTCTACATATTGTAAGTAAGTACCTATGCTTGCAACAATGTTACTGCGACTTAAAATAGACTTTTCTTTGTGTGGCAGAAGTTGATTTTCAAGTGGCGAAATAAAGTTTGGTGACAGACAAAATCCTTAATGCAGTCCGTGGATTCAGGATGCAGGAATTTTTTATGATGCTTTAAAAAACAAAGCTCTAGAATTTGCACTGTAGCCCAGATGCTATTCAAGTATATCCTTGTGAATTTTATGTTTTCTCAAAGTGTGCAAGTAATGAACAGAACACAATCACGTGGCGCCCAATCTTTAACAGCTTGAGTTATGGGGATTGGCTTGCCAAAGTAGGTTTACCTTTTTTTTTGTTATTTACGTTCTCCTTACTTGGAAAGAAAAAGGAATACCTAACTTCCTTCATATTAATTTAATATTCCTTGGGTTATGTACATTCAGGCTTTTGTCGTTTTTGCAAGGAATTTTTGTGTTTTCTTTATTTAACCTTTTGAAATTTATTTTCTTAACTTTATCAACTTTAACATAATTTAAATGCTCACCCCCTTCAATACATTTTAAACAATTTGTTTGTCTTGAACAACCCACAAAATTATTCAAATATTTTTAAATACATAGGAATCCAACCAAAATTAAAAAAAAAGAAAATTTTTTTAGGTTAGACCAATGTTGATTTTTAAATTAAGTATCAACCATTTGGATCAAAAATAAAACATTTAATCCGAAAAAAAAAGAAAACCACAACCCCAATTGGATACATATGACATTGATTTTTTTAAACAATAAAATTTCATCGTTTATCCTGCGGGAAATTAACCTCAAAACGAAATATTTGCGAAATATTTGCATGGAGTCCTGTTGGATTTATTTACTTGACTTTATTTTGTTTGTATGTATTTGGTTCAATAGAATATTGATTTATGCAACAATCAAATTGATGTCTAGCAATTTTAATTTATATATTTTCATTTAACAACAAATTAAAACCTTTTAATTTGCCAAACCTGAACATGTGAATAAATCACTGTGCTAAGTGGTTTTCAGTGAAATTGAAACTCAAACAGCAGGTTGTTTTTGTTGTTCTTGTTGTAATTACATCAACACGTTATCAAAAAATTGTTTTGTTATTTTAAGCGAAACTACAAAAAACTTTGCCAAATTGTTGAACAATTATTCTCGTCTCAAATATCTTGATATTGGCTTCGGGTTAGTTTAATTCTACACACTTATTAAATAATAAGGGTATTCATGCAATGTTGAAAGGGTAGACAAGTGCATTCAAGAGGACACAAGCTTCCAAAAGCTTTTTTTTAAAGCGAACCTCTGTCTATCAACTTCTACTCTCACCTCCCCGTGGTGAACATCGGGTACCTCGTACCTTTAACTGAAGATGGGGTTCCAATCCCTGTGGACGGTTTTAGGTGGCAGCAAACGAGAGATGGGGGGGTGGAGTGTTCCCAATAAGGCGCTTCTCCTTTATCCAAGCGGCAGCGGAAGAATCTGGATAGGCTAAAGGCTGATGTAACAGCCATCCAGGAATTGCGATGGGATGGAGAGGCCATACGAAGAATGAAGTCTTTTGACATCTATTTCGGCGAGTGCTGCAGTGAGCAGGGTCAGCGGCTCTTTGGTTGTGGTTTTGTGGCAAGGAAAAGACTTAGGCAAAAAGTCTTGAGGCAGCCCGTGAGCTCTACGTTCAAAAACGAAAGGAAGAACGCCAGTTTCTTAGGAGGAAAAAGAGAGAGCATGCGAAGCGGGTGGTCGAGTCTATTGAAGAATGTAGCGGTAGGGGGGATGTTCGAAAGTTCTACCGAAGGTTGAAGCAATCTACCCAGGGTTATAAGGCCAGAACGGAAGCTTGCCGGAACAAGAGTGGGAATATGGTGGTAGACACACAGTTGGTGCTGAGGATCTGGAGACAACACTTTTCTAGACTGTTAAATGGCAATGATAGTTGAAATTCCACTGTGAGGCAGAATAACCCATTCAACTTGGAGGACGATGGTCAAAATTACCGTCCACCCGACCTAAATGAAGTGCCGTTGGCGATAGCTACGCAAATCGTACAAGGCTGTATGGCAGATGGCCTGACAACCGAGATATTCAAAGCAGGGGGAGATTACTTGGTAGGGAGTATACACCAACTTATCTTCAAAATTTGGTCGGAAGAAAGTATGCCCGATGAAGGGAACCTCGGTATAGTGTGCCTCATCTACAAGAAAGGAGATGCTCTGAATTTTTCCAACTGCAGAAGTATAAGTCTCCTCAAAGTCGCATACAAAATCCTGTCTTCTTTACTGTGTGATCACTTTAAACCGTTAAACCCACCTAAGGTGGTGCACACAAGTGGAGTGAACACTTGGAGTGCGTTACTGGAGGCAGTTAGGTAGGGACCAAGCTGGCTTGTTGGTTGAGGCCGTAGTCCATCCTGGACTGTGAGTGCCATCAAAAGTAAGTAAGTATGTAAGTAAATATTCATGCAACAGCATAAAGCTTCAAATTGTGACAAAATTACGAAGCTTAGAACTTTACAACGTTTACGATGGCTTTACGCTTTAATATGAATATCTTAAATGCTTTTATCTCTAATATCATAAAGGCAAACCAATCATAGGTGTTCACTTGATTGAATATTGAACATCTGAAAAAATGTTTGAAGATCTTGAACTGGCGGCTTTTGAATGATAAAATAACATCGGGCCTATAGATTCCTAGGGCAGCAATAGGAAGTTACCATCAGTGTGGGTCACAACAAGCCTTTCTTTTTTTTTAAAAGTGGTTTCTGATTTAAAAGTAGCCTTTACTAAATTAAATTATTGAAGTTTTTGTAAATAAATATTCTAAGAAAAATATGAATATGTAAAATTTCTAAAAAAAATGCATGGCATGTACTGTTATTTTTGGTTCTAACAAAATTTTTTTAAAAAACGTGTGGGTACTCTATGTACCAAATTTGAAGAAAATTGATCTAGCCATTTTGATTATAGTTAAATGGACAGGCAGACAAAATTGTGATGTGTGTCATGCTGAAGGTCTAGGTTCAATTCCCAGCTACTGTCACCTAAAAACAGAAATGTTTTTCCCGAGGTTCTGCCTCTTGTGAGGAACTGACAAATCCTTCAAGAGTATACTTGTAATGGATAAGTGTCATTTAGCCGTTCGGATTCAGAAAAAAATTTAGGTCCCCTTCATTCTTGCCCACAAGGCAACAACATGCACACAGGAATGGTTGAGAGTTGTAAGTCACTAGGCTTTGGTTTTCCACGAACTGTTGCACCACCTAATTTATTTATTTTATAACTTGCCATATAGAACCTTTATACATCGTAAGTGAAAATTGTGCCTCTCGCTTTAACGAGTAAATTTACCAGCAGCTTACCTACCTATCGTGTTCCTCTCAAACATACAGTTCGGTTTCCGGGAAAAGCATTCCACCCTGCATCCGCTCCTGAAGTTTCAACATGACATCACCGCAGCTTTAAACAACAATCAAGTTACTGCCGGATGCTGGATGTCAGGAAAGCATTCGACAGTGTAGGGATTGAAGTCGTTATCCATAGACTAAACATACTAGGCTTTCCTATAGCACTAATCAAAATAATATTCTCTTTTCTTTCTTCCAGGAACTTTTTCGTGCAACTGCAGAACTGCAAGTTGACAGTGAAGAGCATTAGGGCAGGAGTTGCCCAAGGGTCGAAATTTGGATCACTTCTCTACCTCTGACCAACCAATTTTAAGTGAACTCGAGAACCTTCTCTTCGCTTATGTCTCACTAAAATATTGCTCATCAATCTCTTTATTGATAGCTGTCCGAGAAATCGAGGCACACATCCGCAAACTGTTTCAGTCTTACACCAAATGGGGTATCCGGGCCAACTCATCCAAATCAGAGCTTGTTTGTTTCAGAAAACCAGGAGGTGGACGCAATCGCTCAGCTGGAAGCTGCAGAAGCATCACCCTTACACGCGCCAAGTACCTAGGCATCAACTTCAACGAGATGCTGAGATTCAACCCTCATTCACGTTCTGTACTCAAAAAGGCCAACTTTGTTTTCCATCGCCTCTACCCGCTGATGAAAAAGAGAACTGGGCTAAGCCAGCAAACAAAAGTTTTAATCTACAAGCAACTTTTGAGACCAGTTATTAGTTAAAGCTTCTCAATTTGGTTCACCATCTCCAAAATAGCTATAAAACCGAGTGCATAGCGCTATGCGCTCGCTACTATGCGTTTATTAATAGGGCTGTTGTGTGCGTGAGCTTTCGCAAAACAATTGTTTCTTACACAAAAATGCGAACAATCGGCGTCTTGAAATATAATTTTGTGTTCAATTTAAGATTATTTCCTACGAAATTACTATACAGAATAACTTCTCATGTGAAATTTCCTTTTTTTATTTAATAAAGCTGATTGATTTTTGTTTTACAACCTTTCTAAATGTATAGTTGAAATGTAGGAAGTGCTGGCATTTTATGAAACTTAGTGATGAAATTTTTTCCCTGTTTTAGTTTTTCTACACTTTTGTATAAAGCCTTGTAAAAAAAAGTACTTCTTATTGGATAATAAATAAATAAAATAACTGCAACTTGTAGTAAAATCTTTACAATTTTTTTTGTTCTGCAAGATGGACGATATTTGGTTTATCTTTATTCTACTTGTTCTTTTTTCGTAGGAATTGGATAGATTTTGTTTCTCTTTTGTATACCTATACTTTGGGAATTTATAGTGCCATAACCGACGATGAAAAAACGAAATTCCAGAAAATCTTTGAATAAATGATTCTTATCAAACAGAATCTGCTAATTAGTGATTCCTCTAATTAAGTGCTCTGTTTAAAATTTTGTTCAACAAACGCAATAAATGATAATCAGCTGGAAAAATCATTGATTAAAGTTGACAAGGTGTGAACAAACTGGTCCTTAATCAAGTTAATTAAGTTAATTATTATATTTATTTTTATATTTTAGCGATTTTAATTTAGTTTTTAAATACTTTTTACTTGAAAAAATTAAAGTTCCTATAGGTTAATTTTTGTGATTTGTGTTTTTTTAATTTTCACTTAACAATAATTATTTTTTTATTCTTTAATAAGTGCCCTTTTTAATATAATATTCGGTTTGCAAAGTTTAAGTAAAAGACCTATTTATTATATAGCATTAAAAAATAAGTTATTGTATTCTGGGAATTTTCTAATATTAATTTATTACATAAGTTTTTGTATGCTTTTAGCCTACAAAAATTGATATAATTAATTTAAAAAAGTTTAAATCATGAATAAACAAATAAATTGTATAAAATGAAATACATGTATGAGCTACAGAGCTTAAACGTTTTATATCTATTTTTTTTTTAAATAAAAATAAAAACGAGTCAATAAACTCAAAATCTCTAACAACAATAATATGGAGATTTGGGAAAATGAGATTAAATTTATTTAATATTAATTATTAATCTGTGTTATTGTTTTTGTGTATAGAATAGAACATAAAATAAGCATTCTCCCAAAAAAACAACAATTAAATTAAATTATTAAAACTAAAATAAATTAACGCTCGAAACACAATGCAAGTATTTTAAAATTGTGATAATAAAAAAACGAATCCGAAGAAAATAATAAATTTTATATTGCCACAAAGGGGGGGGGGGGGGAGGGATGTCTATACACCTAAACGTAAATAAGAAGGACGTAAATGTTGTTCTTTTTTAATGGATACCTATTAAAATCTTGTGGATTAAAACCCATAGCGACGGGCAAAGTAAGGTCATAATTGATATTTGATTGGTTTTGTAAATTAAGTCAACAAACATTGTTTTTTTTAAGTGAAAAAACTACAAAAAATTTTACTAAAAAGGTATATATGTCATTAATTGTTACAGTGAATTATCACCAAAAATTTGATCTAAATAAATAAGGAGAATTCTAAAAAAGTTTAATTTGCCTTTAATTTTTCTCTCTTTTCTTAAAAAATAAAATGCACGACTGGATCACACGTACTTGCTCTTATGTTCAAGTTGCTAGGAACTAAGAACTTTTAAATATGAAAGTAATTACAAAACAAAATGTAAAATATATAAAAAAAAAACACTTAAATCGTTCTTCTAATTTATAAACAACTAGTTTAAAAACTGATAACTCAAAGACAAGTATGCCATTTGATTACTTGAAAAAATATAAATATATGCAAGAAAAATATAAAATCGTTGGAGCGGTTTTCTTAAAAATTAATTTTTATGTATAAAATTTTAATAACAATAAAAAAAAAAAAAGTTTTGGTATGCCAATTGTGATACATACTCACAAGTACAATTTTAAACCTAGTTTCAAAAAAAATTCATTTTTGAAATATAGAATTTTTTGTCAAGGACCTTTGACACCTCGTGTTTGGAAGATTTAATATTTGAGCATGTCATCTAATTAGTCAGTAATTGGTGAAAATTGGTTAACTAGTCCTAGAAATTGGTCAGCCCTAGATAGCTTGTTATATAGGCTCAAATTTTCTCAAGGTCACTCGCGATTTCTGGCACCTAATTTAAGGATAATTAACAATAAAGTATACCATCCGAAAGATCTCTAGGGCGTGATAAAAGTTTAACTATTTACAGTAATTTGTAAGCCATAATTTTTTTCTATGAATTTTCAAATTTCGCTTCAAGGTCACAAAAAAATTCTTGGCACCTCATTTGGGTCATTCCAAAAAATTAAGTATGGCATTTGAAAGGCCACTTCATGGTCATAAAAGGTCAGCTTTTTTCAGCCTTAGCCCTCTAAGACGCCATTTAAGAATTTTCAAATGCACTTTTCAACTAAAAACCTTAAAAACTGAAAATAAAACTCTGGGACCGACGTATTGATAATCAGGAGAATTATTCTGAATTTTTGGTGTATCATTTATTTGGTTATACCTCGAACGCAAAAAGTTGATTTTCTTGCAAACTTAACAGCCGTCTGACGGGGAAAAGGCTGAAACGGAATCGTCTGACACTTATATATTTTAAATCAGTCCACAATCCTCTATTGTTTGTATATAAATTAAAGTGGTTATACCTCCAACACAAAAATCGGAAAAAAATACCATTTTTGAACTACCACCCCCACCCCCCGCTGAAAAAAAAACCTGACAGACGTTTGGATTTGGTATAGTAATTAGTATAACTACAAATATAGCCTTATGAATTTTGACCAGCAAAGAAAGAAAGAAAGATGAGTCCAAGTGAGTAAGGCCATGAATCAGAAAATTATTTTGATTGCTTCTAAAAAAAAATTATGTACCTATTCCAAAGATATAAAGTGTATCGTTTTCAGTTTCAAAAAGTAGATAGTTGATGACAACTTTAAGATTCTTTATGATGTATTTTTTTCACAAGTAGATGTAGACTTGAACTCTATTTGCCTAAGGAAACGATAAATGATTTTCTGTCTGCATTGCTAGCAAAACAAACACAAAATTCCTCAAAAACAAACTCATTTACTGAAGTAAAGTGCAAATAAGTTTGTTGTGCTTTGGTTTTAAGAGAATTAGCATTAAATTTGTGTGTGTGTGTGTGTGCATTTCTCTATGAATAATGTACGAGATGTGAAACACAGAATTTTATTCCCCCCATTAACAAAAATGACAATGAAAATAAGATAAAACAACGATTAATTGCAAACACCGGTACCGAATCTCTAAGTTAGTTTGCTCTTCACAATGGTATACACTTAAACCCGCTTAATTGTCTCATGAAGATGAAAGCTTAAAAAAAGATACTATAAGCGGGTGAAAGTAATAATGAAACAGCCTTCATAAAATATTGCTTGATCTTTTGTTTGTTTGCTTAAAATAGTTTTGTTAGCTTAATTTTTAAATTTTAACTACTCTATTATAAAATTTAACAAGAAGCTCTTATAAGTATAGGGTGTGCCAAAGAGATTTCATTTTGAATTATTCAAAAAATGCCATTTTTGTTGAATTTAATGTGTGTGCCCGATATTTTATTTTTTTCGGCTGAAAAATATGAAAAATTGACTCTTTAAATGCAAGAAACGAAAAGAATTTTCTTAAAAATACCTACTTGTAATACAAATTCAGAGTAAAACATATTTTTAGTTGCGATATACAAAGGTACTAAAGGCAAGTTCAGGATCCGTGAAAAAAAAAATTAAAATGAGATAACAATCCAACATGACATAACGATGATAGAGGAGAACGCAAAAAAAAATGGGTGGCACAATTCAGTCTGTCTGTCTGTCTGTCAGTCTGCCTGTTAGTCTACAGCCTAAACTGCCTGATCGATTTTCTTCAAACTTGTTTCATAGTGGTTTTTAGTGATTAAGCCCACACATTTTTTTTTTCATTTATTTTTAGAACCAAAAATAATGGTACCTGCCATCGTTTTGTTCTCAGAAACAACTCGACAATTTTTTTTTAAATCTATACATTACTTATAGTAAGGCTTCCTTTGGGTGGAAAACCATTTTTCAAAAATCTGTTATTAAAGGTACCTGTCAAAGAACTATTTTTTTAAGTCTAGATTTTTTTTAATTTTCGGTTTCCTTCAAGTGATGATTGATTTCAATCATTTTTTTTTATACAAATGGCTTCGAAAAACTTTAAATATTTTTGTGTACATAAATTAAAAAAAAAAAATATTTTTTGGTTTTTAAAAAATGTTTAATTTTTTTTTCAAAATCAAGTATTTCGTAAACGATATGATCGATTTTTTTGAAACTCGATACTTATAAGTTTTTTACCTGTCAATGGACATGTTTTTTTGAATTTTCTCATTATCGGCTGAACGGACTTAGATAAATTTTCTTGTATACACATTTCAGATAAGATAAAATAATATTGCGTATCAAAATTTTCAAAATTTTTTTTTGAATTTTTAAAAAAGTTTAAATTTTTTTCTTAAATTCGATATGTCAAAAAGGGTTTACAATTTTTGCATTTTATTTTTTTATACACATGCATAAATAAACACTTAAGATTTACATACAAAAGTTTTCCTTAAAAATGTTTTAAGAATTTTATATACAAAAATTATTTTTTAAGAAAACCACAACAATGATTAAAAATTTTTTTTGTTAATACAATCATATTCAGTAAATAATAAAGATGGCGTTCTTTTTTTTCATCTCAAACTCTCAACGAAGTTTTTTTTAACTAATTTAAATATCGTATTTCATATGCTCTTAAACATTTTTCTCTCATAATTTCCATGTCTTTATATATAATTTTCTTAAACCCTTAGTGTCTTGAACATAAGAGTAGGTACGTGCGACTATGTTGTTTATTTATTTTAGAAATGCCCAACTTATCTGGCAATATTTTGTCCCTATACGGAAAGGTATTCACATAAGCTCGGTTTGTGAAGATTTGTCCTATAGTTTTGACAATAACATAAAAAAAAAAGTCGGGTAATATGGCACCACGGAAGATATGGCACCCTTAACTACTTATTTTTAACACACAAATATTAAAATATCATTAAATTTAAGTAAGCTCTTAATTATGCAGTTTAAGCTTATATAGCGTCATTAACTTTTAAAACACAAACTAAGTTTAAAAAAAAATAGTGACTACATTTTAGTAATTTTTGTTTGTGAATAACTAAACAAAATATAGCAACGGAAGTAAATATTTGGCACCAGGTGTTCGCTCTAACAAGAAAAAAAAAAACAAACAAAATGATGCGTGTTAAATTTTATGTATTTACTACTTTAACTAAGCGTACTTGTTTTGTTTAAGTTATTTGGATTAGTAATAATATCAAAATGGAGATATGTCACCACTTCCCAACTAACAATTTAGCTTGTATGAGGTAAAATTGTTCGAATTTGGCAAGTAATAGCTTGTATAGAGCTTGTAAAAAAGCAATCTTGAGCAAGCCAAGAATGTTCCACCAGAAATTTTAACAGATAGCTGCTATAAGGCCTTAAAATATAAGTTACACAAGCTCTATACAAGCCTTGTAAATATAAGTTATAAATGGCTTGTATAATTACTTCCGAAGATGTTTACTGAAAATGTTTAAAATAATAACTGCTATAAGGTTCTCCACGACAAATCATTGCAAACAACTTGTATAAGGCTTGTTCTTAAAGGCCTTATACAAATTAAAATAATCAGTAAAGATCAACAAGTGTGTCTTTTAAAATATTGTGCTTATAAAAAAATCAGATTAAAATAAATAAGAACTGTAAGTACCCATTAAACATCGTAAAACAGAAAAGAAGTGCTTACAGTAAAATTGAACTTTTTAGCAAAACTTTAAAATGAATAACTCATGGCAAAAATTTAAAAGATCTGGAACCTACCAAAGACAAGTTGAAAAAACAGAGAAGCAATTCTTAAAACAGCCAGAGAACATTCAGAAGGAGTTTGGAAGAACAAAGAACAAATATAAGATGCGCTCAGTTCTTGACTGTTCCCTCTGCGTGAACATGAAGTATATGGTATCAACTTATTCACTTTTGATTGTGTTTTCCTTAACAGCAAATTGCCATAGTGGTAGAAGTTGTATGTGCTAGACTGGTACGAGGAAGGAATCGAGTTCAAATCCCAGGTAAAAAAAACTTTTCATTTTTCTAATTAAACTAACATTTGACTCATTATAGAATACAGAAAAAAAAAGGTTTCGGAAGCTGACTGAGGAGAAAAAAAAATTCAATAAAATAAAATGCAATCAAAAATACAACATCAGAAAAATAAAATAAAAAACCAATAAAAAAAATATATTTTTTTCGTATTTCAGAATCAGCTTTGCTAAAAAAAATTTTTTCTCTCGATGGATGCGTGCAAAATAAAATTGAGTAAGGCCATATATAAACATCCAGGGCAAGCCTTTGGCAATAGCTGTCATTAAATGGCTTGGGTAAGGCCTTATTTAAACATCCAAGGCAAGCTATGGGCAATAGCTGTCAAAATGGCTCTCGTAAGGTCTTATATAAACATCCAAGGCAAGCTCTAGCTTCTTCAGCCAAGCAAATAGAAGTTCATGAAAAGCTATTTGCTGCTATAAAACCTGTCAGTAAAAGTCTTATGGCTGTTAATTAGCTTGGGTAAATGCAGCAAAATGACTTGCGTAAGGTCTATAGCAGTCTGAAAATAGCTTGTATAGAACCTTATACAAGTTAAAGTTAAGCTTAGTATATATTGAATGGGTGCCATTTCACCACTATTACATTGGGTTAATTTTTCATTTTTTTAACATTCGGGTCGGAGCAAGTGTATTATTTGACTTCTCTTATTGTATTTGACAAAAATGAGTGTGGAAAAAATCTATTAAAAAAGTAGAGTTCCATACTACCGTCTAGCAGATGCCATATCACCCACCATTTTTTGACAAATGTTTTTTTAAGGTATTCTAATTTTCTTATAAATTTGTTTTTTTATAAAAGCTTTCGCAATCAGCCTATGTATTTTTTGTTTGCTTTAAAACTAATTACAATTCAAGTATGCTTATTAAAGTTTAAAATAAAAACCATTTTTACCATTTTTTGAGTTTAAAAGAAAATACAAATAAAACTAAAAATTGTTGCCATATCAGCCATACCAGCAAACTTTTCCGGCACTATTTAACCAATATTGAAGAAGACAAGCTAACATGTATTGAAAACATGGCCTCGTTAAAGTTTTCACAATTATTTGAAATTTTGAAGAAAAAAAGAGTCATTCCCGATAGTACCTTTTGTAGTATGTACTTCAAAATTATTGAGCTCGTTTGCTTATGTTAAAGCCCAACATAACTGGGTTGCTTTTTATTCTGTGCCATTTCAATATCACTAAGCATTGCCCTTTAAAATTAACCCTTGATATAGATGGTGCTTTATACCTTCCATTATTAAACATACATTACATAATTAAAGTATTTATAATACCATGCTCGCTGTTAAGCATTCACTGACCACTGAAATTGGCGTGTGATTGAAATTTACTCTTCTCGTTGGAGCGAATGATTTAATCAACTGACCTCTGAGCAAAATTTCCGCCTATTTGGGCGGAAAATGAGTAAGCAATGTAATAGTATAAAACGGTTGATGACGAAATATGTCAAGGAACCTGATTGCGCTTGATGATTAATGGAAATGAATTCTGACATCGTGCAATGAAAATTGTTGCAAACATTCATTGTTACCAGGTAAGTAGAAAAAAAAAACTTTCATTTAGCCATGATATATTTTTTATAAAATAAAATAAAATATTTCTTAGTTAAATTATTTAACTTATAAAATATTTACAGCAGTATTAATACAAAACTGGTATCTGCTCCCTAACACACGTATTAACTGGTACACGGATATAGACAACTATTTCGTTTGGAAAATGTTCTTATCAAAAAAGATATGATATTTTTTCAGTATTTATCACTTCACCAAATTCACCATTTCATCTAAATGTGGGGATTTTCTAATACTTGACTCATGAATGTCAATGCATGCACTGCCCCACGAAGTGTTTACTGATAGTAGTAAACGGTCCTATCAGACGTGTGCGTGTAATAGTTAATAGGTTATAAGTTTATAAGTTCATTATACGCGCAATTTGGTGAACTATAGTTATTCGTAGGTTAGCACAGTTCAAAGACTATTACACATTTGTTAATAAGAATTACAAGTTAACAAATATATTAAAACTAGCACGTTGCTATCTGCCATTTATTTATATAGGGGTTAAAGTATTGTTGTTAGTTATCAAAGTAGGGCAGTAATTATTACATTTTGTAATTGATTACAGGGTCAATTACATGTAATAAAGTAATTGACTTCTTCCAATTATAATTAAATGTAATTTGTAATTGGAATTTTTCAATTACAATAACTTATAATTTTTTAATTGAAAATATTCAATTTATAATTACATGTTATTGGAAAAAAATATTTGTAGACAAAAAGTAATTGGAAAAACCTGTAATGACCTGACAAATGCAATTGATTCGACAAAAGTAAATAGTAAGATATTTCTTATAAGCAGTTACATTTATGTGTAATAATTACAAAATTCTCAATTACTCTCTTTTGTTCAATTACTTTTTTCCAATTACATGTAATTGAATCAAGTCTTGTTTTTTTTAATTACATTTAATTTGTAACTAAAATTTTTTATTACAATTAGAATTAATCTGTAACTGAACTCGTTCAGTTACTATTTACATGTAGTTGTAGTTGAGTTTTTTTGTAATGATTACTACTCAACTCTGTTAATTTTTTAGGAGGACTTTGCATGAAAGTTTAGTTTTTTTTTTAACATCAGTTGGTAGGTGTTTAATCACATTTTTAAATACATTTTTTAACTAAAAAATGAGTTGCTTGCAAGCCGGATTTACTTCAATATGTTTCTTTCATAATAAGTAAATTTAAATTTTTAATTTGTTAATAGTAAAAGTTACATTTTTGTCATTTATTTATATACAGTCGACTCCCTCTAAGTCGAACTTTCACGGGATTTCAAAACTAGTTCGAGTTAGAGGGAGTTTTAGAAAAATTCGAATTAGAGAGTTTTTTTTTGTATCCCTTTTTTTACTTAGATTCTTTCAAATCAAAAAAATAACTATGAAACTCATAAGCATAATCAGCACAACCTCAAATATGCACATGTATATTGCAATTGGAGTCTCACCGCCACGTTCCCCTTTTCTTTTCCAAAATACAGACTCACAATGATTTAAGAGAACTTCAGTGATATAGGTTTACTGCTTTCAAACAAAGCACCAAATGTTTGGAAGTTGGAAGGGAATGGAATCTAACCAACGAATGCTTTTTTATTCTTTATGTGTCTGAATATATTGTAAATTGCAGGTATAACAGCGCAGCACACTGACATGACGGCGCAAGCGATGCAACATAGAGAATCAAAGTGTTCGAGTGTGTGCTTGATGTCTTAATAAGAATTAGAAACAATAACAAGTTGTGATTTAAGAGATTTTTTTTGATTTTTTTTCGGCAAAAGAAAAAAATTCGACTTAGAGGGAAAGAAAATAGGTCAATAATCAAGAGAATGTGTTCGAGTTAGACGGAACTTCGACTTAGAGGGAGTTCGACTTAGAGGATAGTTTTTGTATGGAAAATTGAGGGGATTACAAAAATACGGCCGAAAAGTTCGAGTTAGAGGGAACTTCGACTTAGAGGGAGTTCGACTTAGAGGCAGTCGACTGCTTTTACTTGCTCACAAAAATCCAGCTTTATAAACAAAAATAATTTAACTACCCATTAGTCATTATGAAGGTAGTTTTTTTTATATTTTTATGTCTATACTAACTGGGGTAATTGAATATGACACAACACTTTTGGCAACCAGTACTGCCGGTTGCATGCTCGGTTTTAGATTCAGTTTAGTTCCTAAATTGTATTTATCGACGTAGGGAAATTACATCAAATTCAATTTCGAATTTTTCAGCCACGTAAAGGTGGATCATTAATTTAATAATGACAAACTATCACAAGTTGTTCTTGTTTAGTTAGCTGATGCGTTTTAAAATTTATTGATAGCTGATGTTATGTGTGTAACCTATCGACCAACAATTCAATAAGAATGACAAGTTTTGATGTGATTTTAAATGTGCAGTTTATATTTGTATATCTATAAATCATGGAAATTATAAGAGGGAAATGTTTTAAAGCATGAAATTGGAAATGCATATTTAAACTCACTACCAGCTTAAAGTGAAACAAAAAGAATGCCAACTGAGTTCCTGATAAATCAATTGTTGAATGCAAATGGATGCCAAAAATGCGAATTAATGCAAAAGAATGCAAAGATTGTAAAATGAATTCAAAAAATGAAAAAGAATGCAAAAAATGCATGCATTCCAATTGACCGTTGTAAGCTGATTGGGGGAACAAATTACTGTAAGATTTTTTAAGTCAAATGAATGGTGGATGTAAAATTTAAAGAGTCTTAAAAATAAGTCAATGAATTAAATCTTTTAAATAAAGTAAAAAAAGATTGCATTTACAAAGTATTGCATTTTTTTACAATCTTGATCAGAACAGTGTGATTTGCCTACATTTTACTTCCCTTATTTTTTTGTTGAACTTAAAATTTTCCATCGATCTTAAAAAGTAACTTTTCGTTGGACTAAGTAGTTTTTTTTAGATATATGTAAGCATAAGAACGCAACACCGTGTTTTTTCCATAAATTTTACAAAAAACGGAAATATCCATGTGCATCTTTAAATACTAACTTATTAACTTAGGAGTCTTGAAAACTAGGTCGTCCGAACTAGAGTACGTCAGGAGGCTTTTATGGTAATACACTTCGTAGAGATATCAAGACAGAAGGATAAGCTACTTCGAACCAAATTTACCACGTCGCGATTTTGAAGAAGTCTTCAGAACATTCGAAACAGGAGATGGGCAGACATTGGAATGGCCCAGGGCCATTACGCAAAGCTGCAATACTAGAAAGATCCCAAAGAAAACACCCGAAAGACCAAGTTCAATAACGATCTACTAAAGGATCCCGCAGTCCGCCAATAAATATAGGGGACCCACTTTCCCCAGGATTGAGAGCAATAATTAGTAGTACGGAACCGAACCCACCTCCATCGAAATCCATTAGTGTGCTATGAAAATTGTTTTGATATTAGGTGCTGAAAGTACAGTTGGTCAGCCACAAGGTAGAAACTGTACCTGGCTTTTCGAAGAACCTTCGGCAAATATTGTGGGAAGAAAACAGCTGCATATCGCTTGAAGATGAGAGAAGTTCAGCATGTGACGTGATAAGCGTAACTATATAAAAGCATTGGCAACCAAATTAGAAGAAGCCGCAAGAAGGTGTGATAGTAGGGTCATCTTAAGAATTGCTAATGAGCCAAAGGTGTCCAAAGATTTAAACGCATGAAGAATAAAAACGTTAATTATAGAAAATTTATAATTTTTTTGTTTTTGTTTTTGGTGGACTGTTGAATGTTATTTAAATTTAAAAGTTTTAGTGACCTCAAGTCCAAATGTGTTCCACCCAGTTGTTGTACCTGGGCGAAACGCATTTGGGCTAAAGTCACCAAAATATTTAAATTTCAAAGCTCTTAATAACACTTGGCAAAAAACATGGACGAGTCACTACTAATTTCGGATGAGGACCAGCTCAAAATGTGGAAAGAGAGAGCGCTTTTCAGCAGTCTTTAACCACGTTTTCCCCAGTGAAGTCAACTCAAACCCCAATTTACCATAGTTCGCAGTATATCCTCCCAGTAATGAAAAATCTTAGCTGTAATCAGAATAGCTGTATAAAGAATAATAAAGCAGTTCGACTTAACGGTATTCCTGCAGAGCTCCTATGAGTAACACCAATAACACCGATTGAGCTCCTTCACCCACTTACTGAGAAAGCTTGAAAAACAGAGAGTTTTGCTGAGGAGTGGAAAAAGGGAAGGAAGGAGCGAAGGAAAGAAAGGAGACTTTATGCACTGCGAAAGCTGCAGAGAAATTGCATGCTGCCTGCTGTAAATAAGACACGCCTGAAGCTTAGCAAGCAAAATTCTGCACTTCATGAGTGGACCACATCAACAGGAGAGTTACTCTGGAAAAGTTGGTTGCTATAATTAAGGCAACATATGACGGATCCAGTAATACCTCGTGGCAAGATGTTTAGTACGTTGGAATGTCATGCCGAAGGTCTGGGTTTGATTCCCAGTCACTGCCACCTAAAAACAGAAATGTTTTTCCGGAGGTACTGCCTCTTGCGAGGAACTGACAAATCCTTCAAGAGTATACTTGTGATTAATTTGTGCTTCTCATCTAGCCGTTTGGACTCGGCCAAAAATTGTAGGTCCCCTCCATTCCTGCAAACAACACGAACACAGGATTGGTTAAGAATTATACGTCACTAGGCCCATGAGCTGTTGCCCACCAAATATATTTATTTATTTTTGTATGATGGAGGCAAATGCCATGGTGATATTCGGTATAAAGGAAGGTTGATAGAGGAGTTTGAAACCCAAAGTGGGGTTAGACAGGATCATATACAGTCACCAATACTATTCCTTCTAGAAATAAGTGATGTTCTGCATTCAGCTTTGTCAAAAAATTCAGTGGTTTCTGCAATGACAACATAAAAATCTGGACTACGAAGGCAATGACAACAAGTGTGAGAGAGAAGCTTAAATCGTTACGCTTAAGATCAACACAGAAAAAATAAAAAGGATCAGTCTTGGAACTTCTTATCTGTCTAAGTAAAAATATCTTAACAACCAGTAGAGATATGGTAGACAGTTTTCCATGTCTTGGGAGTATTGTCTCGCTGTTATCTGGGAATGCTGTTCAGAATAAAGAGAAACAACTCTATAAACCTAAAGAGCACTTGGAAAAAAATATCCACTGTAACAAGAAAGCTGCAAACGTTCGTGAATAGATGCTTGCGGAACACCTTGAGGATTTTCTGGCAAAAGTGTATCTCCAATGATGAACAACATGAGAGGTCAGGGAACCATTGACCATTTTCTGTAAAACAAAAACATACTATTCGAAAAAGTCAAGAGTGCTTTGCGAGTTAAGCAATGCAAAGGAACCCTCCTACGCAGCAAGGCAGACCAGTGGGCTGACCTAGAAGTACAGATCGGTGAAAGAGGAAGATGAAACTGAGCTCATTCAAGCTGATATCAAAGCATTAGCCATCTGTCAGGATGTCGAAGAAATAGAAACCATTAAACACTTACTCTGCGACTGTCCAAACCTCTAAACAAATCGTTTCCGTTTTTTTTGGAAACAGATTTGTTGGAGCACTCGCGTGATCTAGCACAGGTCTCAATGGCAAACATAAGAAACATGTGCGAGCTTTAACCCTGTGGAGTGGAGATGGTTTGGGGAAGTTTATCTTGGAAATTTTGGTTTAGAAGTTATGGCTTAGAAACTCAAGTACCTAAGCCTTAATTTTCCCAATTTTTTGTATCAGTCCAAAAATGCATTTTTAACTCGTTATTGCCTTTTTTGCTGACACGGATATTGAATACGGAATATCGTCGGTCAAAGTACAATTTGATGAACTAAAATCTTAAAACACAAGTTTTGAGTCTCGACCATATACTGACTCAATTAACAAAAAAAAGAAAACAAGACGAAACTCTTTAAAAAAAATGTCATTGAATATAATGATACCTTGTGACATGTACAGTGCATTTTATCTATATGGTAGCTTGCATTCATTGAATGCTTTCAAAATAAATAAATATTTTCTATATCAAAGTTCAAAGTCCATTAGCCATAACCTTTAAAACACATGAACAGTTAACAGTGAAACATATTTTGAGTTTTGGCCCCCCAAATTTAACCGACCTTCATACCTACTCCTGACCATATTTTATCTAAAAATAAAAATAATAACCAGAACCCGAAATTCCTCCTAAATCTCGAAGCCAAAAAGCCCTAACTTTTTAAGCTAAATTATAGAATTTCTAAAGTGTGTCAATAGAAAATTGTTTCTTTTTCATTAATTTAAAACGTAAATCCTGCCTACAAAAAAAAAAAAATCAAGTTCAACCGAAACACGTGCAAAACTTTCGGGTCTATAATAAAATAATTTTGGCTGACCTTATTTTCGCAAAGTAATTCTTATTAAGTTTGAATAAATTTAAACTTTTATTTTAAAATGTTCATTAGAATGATGATTCTAACTGTTACTGATGTCATAATATACTTTGATGAGGGGAAGAAGTTTGTTTGTTTTTTCTTAAGGTAACCTCTAATATGCATACCTTTTGAAGATTTTATTTCTTAGCAGTAAGTAGTAATGGGGATTTAAAATTGAATGGTCGTTTGTATTTTTTTGAGAAGTTTCTATCTTTTGTGGTTTTCCCATATTACATTTTAATGTGAATTTTATATAATTTAGTTCAATTTTAGTGAAGAATTTTTGTAGGTGTTCTTTTGTTGTAACGTCCTTGAACTTTTGAAAAAAACTTCTTAGTTTTTTTTTTGGAAAAAATTTTTTCTCTACGGATTATTTAAAATTATCTAGATACTTTAATATCTGATTAAATAATTTTAATAAGCGTAAGTTGCGATCTGATTCAAACATTTGACTTAAAGTGAAAAGAGGGAGACTAGGGAGGTGAAATAAAAATCTTGTTTTTCAATGTTTTGAATCGAATGAGCGCTACCCAAGACTATGTCCAGTTTAAAGGCCTCCTTAACCTGCATATATTGCAAGTAAAAATAGTCATTAAATGTAGTGGATTTCTCTATAGCCATAACCTATATTAGCTAAAAGAACCAAGCCTGAGAATTATATCCAAATCGTTGGTTCCAGAGAAAGCACAAAAAAAATTAAAGTGGGCGTGCCAGTTGGTGGTTCTAACTAAAATCATTACCTTAGCCTTCTCTCTTTTAAAGAGAAAAATGACAAGTTTCCAAGTGACCAATTAATACAAGAACTGTTTGTAATAAATAGTTAATAATATTAGAAATAATTTTTTTCCAAAAAATTTCTATACAAAAAGCACGGTATTGACTTGGAATCGTCTTGGAATCGTTTTGGAAGCTTTAGAGCTCGTATCGTCTTGTATCATTCAGGTTTCCGATACAGATAACCAGACAATACCGAGACTTTTCTGCTCAAAATATAAAGCAAATGATAAAAATCCAAAACCCTATAGAAATACAAAAAAAAAAACAAACTGGGATGCCTTTGTCCTCAATACAAGATTGGACTCAATATGATGAAAATCAAACGTTGAAAAACTGCTCAGATACACAAGAACGTTAACAAAAAAAGTTAATGAAGTAACCTTAGCTGTTGACAATCCTTACGAAAGTTCTTTTCCCTTAACCATTTTCTCAGAAGAAGAAGAAGGAGTTTTTTCAGTAGGTAACATACAGTAATGAACCTGCTAACTGAGTTCCCTAAAGATCAGCCCAAATTTACACAAAAACCAAACAATTTATGCAAAATAAGCAGCGTGGCAAAATTTGTTTACCGATATTAAGTCTACAGAATAATGACGCTGCTAGTCTCAAGAAAATTCTAAACTAGGAAACTCAAGAAATACCTAACTAGACAGAATCTTGTTCCGAGATTTAAAAGTCACCAATAAATCTCCTGTGGACAGAGGTTTCAGCATACTTAAGTGAAATCTAACATAAGTAACCAAATCGTAGATATCGGGTTTTTCAATAAGAGCGTTTCAAAAGTTTTTTTTAAATAAAACAAAAACGGTTTTGGATATCAATGAAATTCTTTATTTTTGTGAAAGAAAACGTTCGATGCCATTATGTTTGGAACTCGATTTCTTTTGCATTGCCACCAAGGGCACGCTTGCAGAAGTCCAGACGCTGAACCCAATTTTCGATTGTTTTCAAGCATAAATCGGCCGATACTGCTGCAATTTCACGTTCGATATGCGTACGAACTTCATGAATCGTCGCTGGCTTGTTGGCATAGACCATAGACTTGACGTAGCTCCACAGTAAATAGTCTAACGGTGTCAAATCGCACGACCGAGGCAGCCAAGCGACTGGACCATTTCGTGAGATAACACGTTCTCCAAACTTGGTTTCCAATAAATTGATTGTGACATTCGCTGTGTGGCTTGTGGCGCCGGCCGTCCTGTTGGAACCACATGTCCTCCAAGTCCATATCATCCCATTGGGGCCAAAAATCTTCGGTTATCATTGAACGGTAGTGATCCCCATTCACAGTAACGTGCCGGTCTTGATCATCACGGAAGAAGTACGGCCCAATGACGTCGCCGGCCCATAAACCACACCAAACCGTATTTTTTTCGGGATGCCCTGATGACTCATGATGAAGATGATTTTTCGATGAAAATCCAAATCATTTTCAAGTTGTTGCTCAGCCCAATACACGAACATACGACGCTTCTGATGAAGGGCAAAATCTTCTCGCAAAATTCACCACAACGACGTCACAGAGATGTCCAACGCTTGAGAACGACGTGTGAGAGACACATTTGGGCTTTCTGCAACTGAAGCCTCAGCGGCAGCAATATTCTCGACACTACGAGCACTTTTTTGTCTCACTGGCACTGGAACATTTTGTACTGTGCCTGTGGATTCAAATTTTTTCACTAGACGCTCAATTGTTGATCTGCTAGGACGATTATGACGACCATAAATTGGACGTAGCGCTCTTAACGTTGAGAGGCCACTGACTCCGAATTTCGGAAGTAAATTTTAATAATTTCGGCTCGTTGTTGGCTTGTATATCTATCCATCATGAAATTGCAAACCTTACTGAAGAGAAACGTCAAAAGAGCAAGAAATATGGCGTCGTTTGCTGTCCCTGTCGCTCTAATTTTGAAGCGTCCCGTTTGAAAAACCCTTTACAAAGGAATGAAATGTCAGACGAGCTGACGAAAAATGGGTCATCCTTTACTTTGAGCCAAGCTGAAGCCTCAGTGCTTGTGCCACTGGACCAAAATAGAGCTCACTTCACTTCGTTCGTGAGTGCCCAAGTTTTTAGCCAGAACAAGAAAAGCAGCCCTAGGATACCAAGATTACTTCTTTAACGAATACTGGGTGACATCTCTGCCCTGCCACTAAAGAACATCCCATATTTCAGGATGGTTCAGAGAATCCTACCATTTGAATACCGTAACAAAAATAATCCGACATGTTTCCACGTGAGTGGAGATTTTAGCCAATACATGTTGATATAAACAAGATATAATTGCGCTTTAGACACAAATATTAAAGATCAAGAACTCAAGGTCACTTTTAAAATTTGGTTGTGCGAAAGCTCGTGGTGAACCAGGGCCTAGTTACTTACAACCTTCTGTTGGTAGGCTCCATTTCTGCCACAATTTTTTGCCCAGTCCGAACGGCTATATGAGAAGCACTTATTTAAATCATTTTTGTTTTTAGGTGCCAGCGGCTGGGAATTGAACCCTAATCTTCGGCATGACACTCCAACACACGCACCATTATATCATGAGGTTACTTTACAATCGGGTAAATTTTGGTCAAGATTAATTGCCGTTAAAATCTAGCTTTGATCCAGTAGAATACAAACTATCTGAAATGAATGAAATATATATAGATTGAAGGAGAACGAGCACTCTTCTCTGTCCCAATCGGTACGCCCCTGCATAAATTGGCATACCAATTAAAGATTTGAATAAAGTATGAATGCAAAAATGTGATATCAAAATTATACTTTTGCCCAAGCAAGTAGTGTTTGATGTTGTCATGGGGTCCGATTTTTAGCATCTTTTTCCCTTAAAAGATAAATATGAACAAATTAAAATTAATAATTGGAAACGTTTACCATCCTCCATCTTTTAAGTTATTAATTAATCGGACCTTTGAGAGAAAAATGTCGCATGCATCGTTTTGTTGAAAATTTATCAAAGTAAAATTTTGTTCTTGTTTATGTTGGTTACCCTTATCAATAGATACATATATATCTGTTTATATGAAACCGTTAACATTTTTTTTATGTTTACACAGAACTAATGTTCAGTTTGGTAGGTACCTACCTTCTCTCAATGCAAATAAATCTGACCATATAGTAAATTAACCTTGGATAACAACCTTTTTCTCTTCGTTCGTCCTTTTTAAATTTTACCTTGAATCACAGAAAAAGGACATAAACAGGTTGAATTAAGTTTATTTGTTTAACTCCCTTATGCTTGTTTGCCCTACATGACCAATAAAATGAAAATTATAACACCCAAGCCCATGGTAATATAGGTAGGTAAAATCATCTGCTTTGTTCCTCCAGGAGGTGATATAGATTAAATGAATTTTTGACTTAATTATAAAAACATATACATATCTATGTGCATATATATGAATATATGTATTCTCTAACAGCATAGAAATACTTCGCAGATTTTGAACTGAAAACAAGCAATCAACATAAAATGTCTTCTGTGAAATGTTGTGCTTAAAGCGTTTCATGTAAAATATGTGCCATTATTTTATCGTTTTATTTCATTTACATAGAAATCATGGAGCAACAAAAGGAATGTTAAAAAGATAGCAAACAATTTAATAATATAACGTAGACGCCATAGAAATTCACATGTTTTGGAAAATCTCTTATGTTTTTGGGAAATTATAATTGAAAGGAGTAATAAACAAAAGCGAAGTGAAATGTGGTTGTTTTATAAGTAGTTACATACCTTGATAGTGAGTGAATATGTTTTTGTTTTTGAGACTTTTTAAGTACTTGAAGAAATTTCTTAGAACCTTTTAGGTCCAACTTGAATATCGCAATTTTTAAACTATACTAAAAGATATTTTCAATTGGTACGTCTTTCTCAAATTTATTCTCTTAAAAGGGCTCTAAAAGAACACGACATGATATAAGTTGTAAAAAAATAACTAAGAATCAACTGTGGCATATCTCTTTCAGCTTTATGTACATATACTAGTATATGTGGATGGTACGAGTATGTATTCATCAATCTCTAGAATAATTTTTTGAATCAATTAACTACCCTTAAAAGGTAAGCTTTAAACTAGCACAGCGCCAGCGCACAGTGGTCCGTTTATTGAATTTTTGGCGACAAAAATCATCTCCCACGCCAATTCTTAATATAAATTCTTAATATAAAAGAAATTTGGTACACTTGATGATTTGGGGTTTTTCTTAACTTATAAATATAAAAATCATTCACATCGAACAAAATTTGCATTTTGCATCAAATTCATCTTTAGAACGCCTTTAAAAACTTCCGCTTGAAAAAGTAAATAATCTACAAAGAATGAACACTGACCAGAGGCCTGGTTTTTATTACTTCACTATTTCGAACGTCTACGGTATTAGTTTTAAATATCTTATTCTTTTTTATCTGAGCATTTAAAGCAAGGTTAGAATTCTTAAAACTAATTAAATTGACTTTTTTTGAAAATGTATATAAAAAAAAACACTTAATATTAGTAAAAGAGGGTTTAATCTAGAAGCGGATGGTTTCAAAGTTATTGCATATGCTGATGACGTTGCCATTGCAATATCGGGAAAGCATCTTCAAATTATAACAGAATTAATGCAAACCGCTCTCAACAAACTACTTGAATGGACAGACAAATATGGACTAGGTGTAAATCCCCACAAAACTAAACTTGTCCTCTTTACAAGGAAATATAAAATTCCGAATATAGACCCTCTATCAATAAATGGTATTCCACTTAACTTCTCAGATCAAGCTAAATATCTGGGTCTGATTTTAGACAAAAAGTTGAGCTGGAAACCAAATATACAAGAAAGAATTAGAAAGGCCACAGTGGCACTTTTCTCCTGTAAAAAAGATATTTGAAACAAATTTGGCTTGTCACCACATATCACCCACTGGCTATACACAGCGGTCATCAGACCGATACTCACTTATAGGGTGACAGTATGGTGGACTGCTTTAGATAAAGTAACTTATCGTGATAAGCTAAGCAAAGTACCGCGATCGGCTTGCATGTGTATCGGCGGAGATCTCCGTTCGACACCTTCCGCTGCTTTAGACGTACTGCTTAACATCACACCCCTCGATATATACATTAAACAAGTGGCGGCGAACACAGCTATTCGTCTCAGAGCCATTTCTCAATGGTCCAACAACTCTATTGGCCACACTATCATTCTGAACAAATCCGAATCAATCCCTAAACACTCCGACTACACCATCCCTCAGCCGGTTTTTGGCAAAAATTTTTAAGTAACAATTCCAACAAGATCCACTTTTAGAAGATAATGAATTTTTGAGAGATGAAGCAATTCATTTCTACACGGATGGCTCAAAACCGAAGAGGGGGTAAGTGGCGGCGTGTATTCAGAACGACTAAACATTAGTTTCTCCTTCCGTCTCCCAGAGCATTGTTGTGTGTTCCAAGCGGAAATCCTGGCGATAAGAGAAGTTTTATCTTGGCTGAAAGAAAACGTTATATCTGCTTTGAATATCCGTATCTTCTCAGATAGCCAAGCTGCCCTTAAATCATTAGGATATGTTTCTACAAACTCCGTAACTGCCCGAAACTGTCGATCGTCTCTAATGGAGATGGCAGAACAGTTCAACATTCACCTTTTCTGGGTGCCGGGACACAGAGATATTCCAGGAAACTGTAAAGCCGATGAACTCGCCAGGATAGGAACTAGTACACCAATATCACCTTGCAAGATGAATATTGGAATACCGATCGCTACATGTAAACTTATGCTTAAGCAAGATTCCATGTTGATGACAATCAGCAGATGGACAGGTATCACTACTTGTCTGGCGACAAAACAGATCTGGCCAACACTGGATCCGAAGCGATCGAAATGTTTGTTATCTCTGAGAAGATTGCATATTAGCTCCACAATTGGTGGCATTACTGGACACTGCCTCAATAGACTCGGTGTTTTTTCAAATGATTTCTGCAGAAGCTGCATGGACAAGGAGGAGGAAGAAACTATTCTACACCTTTCTTTCTTTGCTCATGTCCTGCTCTTTCTCAAAGACGCAAAACACACGTAGGAAATTTTTTCTTCAACGATCCCAGTGACTTAAATAAAATCGACATTCACAGTCTCCATCGCTTTATTATAAGCTCCAACTGGTTTAATTAACGAGTATTACCTCGCATTTTTTATGTGGTATCACAATGGGCCTATTCTGGCCTAAATGTGTCAGCAGTTTTCCTGACAGCCACCTTACCCTAACCTAACCAAAAGGAGGTTTGGGGCATTAGCTTTTTGGAACGACGTTTTTCGAAACTGTGTCATACAGATTTGCATTTTGAAAAGTGAAATCACATCGACAGGGCTGGACAAGCTATACGTGCAAGTGGTGCAAATGCGCAGGGCGCAAAACCCAATGGGAACCTTTAACAAGCATTAAAAATCCACTTAATCAATGAGTTCTTAATTATTTAAATTTATATTACTATGGCAGCTATAATGACTTGCGATTCAACGATTCGAACGTTCTAATATGAATATGTGGCATTAGTGTTTGTGATTCGCCCAAATTAAGTTTGCCTTAAATGGCTAGTATTAGAGAAATTTGAATGTAATTTAAAAGCTTTGGTGACTTTGAACAAATTTGCAGTTTTTTTCTTTTAATTTCAAACATTCGATTTGAGTCAAATGTTCGACTCGGCGAATTGCAAGTCATAATAGGGGCCTTTATTTTTTTATTAATTTTGTTGCGATATGTTTTCTGACTTTAGTTTACAATTATATATATATAACCTAATTACTTTCAATAATGTGTTATCCTTTTGTGCTCCTATTTATTTTTGTTTATCGTAAAAAAAAAACACATTATAAAGTCTACCCCTGGGGTAATGAGAAAATGATTTCTTCCACCAATAACCCCAATTGAGGGGTGCTAATGATGAAACTCGTACAGGGCACTAATTTATCTCGGGCCGGCCCTGCAGCTCGATGTGGGACTCAATCTGCTCACTAGTATGAAATAATTGGACTATTCTCAAAAAATATTACATAGAAATGTAGCCTGACATTTATCTTTTAATTAAAGACCTTAAATTTTAAGATCGGACGTTATAAAACCGACGTTATAAGCTTTACAAACGCTCGATTTGAAGGCTATTTTTGCATATCAAAATTTTTCTCCACTTCACATCTAGAAGAGGCGAGATAAATCGTTTATTTTAGTATCTTTATCTAAATAATTTCGTGAAATGAAAAATCAGGAAAATAGAAAAAATTTTATAAACGTGAAACGAAAAGCATTTTTTGATGACATTTTAATGAATAAGTATTTTATGCTTTGTTCGTTCCTGATCCCCCTCTGAGCAATTGGCAATTGCACCCATTGCCCTCCTCCTGTATCCACGCCTGTAGGTGATCAATAACCAAATAGAGGAAATTCAATGTTTAAATACTTCAATCGGAGGCGACTGCTATACCTAGTCTTTGTCAACCGCGTATCCCTTCTTGAATTTACGAGATATCTCACGACTCAAAATATATTTCTAAAATTAGGAAATAGATCCCTTTTTGAATGCACCTCAATGTTAGATTTCTGCCTCTCCTCCCCCCTTATTGAAATACTGCATACGACCTTGCCCAAGACAGTTTAAATAGAGATGAATAAGATGAACGTACGATGTCCAGCTTTAGAGTTTCTGCTAAACTGATGATACGTCTTATTAGGATGACGTTGGAGAATTTTTGCTATTTCGTCCTAATTGGTTGGGATCCTTCCAAAACCTTTGAAATACGTAACGTAACACCCATATGCCAGTATACATCAGGTACTTTGCTTTAAAAAACCAACGCAATTATTTGGGTTTGCTGACGACAATGGCGTGAAAGGAAGAATTAAATCCTGTCTCACACACGTTTGGCACGTTTTTTAGAATATAAATCTCAACGAAAAACGTACAATTGCCGAGTGAAAAGTTTTATGTGTGATGCTTCTATTGTTTCAAGCTAAGGTAGGCCAGTGCGGTCCAGGGTCAAAACGTAGAAAGCAAAAACTAAGAGGAATCAATTCCCTCACCCTGCACCGAGCTAAAAACAGCGAAGACTGGAATAGAGCCCATATCAGCGTTGCCATATTGGCATTATTAATGCTAGATCTGGCATAACGCAGGAGTGAAAAGCATTTTGAAATTTTAAAATAATGTCAAATGCTTTTTTAGCATTATCTGTCTTTTTTAGCATTCTATAATGCTAAATTTGATTTTAAAAAATATTTAACATATACTCTAGATCTAGAGATCTTACTTATTGATCTTATGAACTTCAAGTTTGATAACATCACGGCTGATTTTTAAGTCAAGAAGTGTGTGTTATAAGATATTATTGTAATATTAGTTGAATTATGAAATAAATTCATCGACACAATGAAAAATTTGTTGTTTACGTAATGACACTGGTCCAATTGAATCTATCATCCCATGGTTTTTTGTCATCAATAGTTATTTTTTTAATTCCTGATTTTAAAATGTTTTGCAAATTTGAAATTATGGCAACACTGGTCCCTAGTCTTAACGATTACGACGGAGAAGAGAAGCTTTAGACAGCGAATGTTGGGATAGAGTCCCTAGTCTAAACTTCTTGGAAGCGGTTATAGGTTATGATAGCGAAGGTTAGGATAGGGTCCCAAGTCATGACTACGGCGGCGGGGGAGGAAAGGCTAAGCCAGCGAAGATTGGGATAGAGTCCCTAGTCTTAACTAATGATAAGAGAGGGGGAGATCGGAGGGAGGCTTTAACGCGGAAGTCAATAAGTTTTGAAGCTACTACCTACCTGGTATGGATATCCAGCAGTGTGCTTCGTTATTAGTTTTTACACTTAAAAGTTTGGGACGATTCTTAACCTAGAACACTTGATTGGTACTGTATAATACGGTGGCTAGAATTGACCACTCTTACTTGTCGACTTCCCTGCCGGAACTAAATGTGTATTGGAAAAACCACGAACGAAAATTATTTGCTGACGTCGCCAACCACCATTGCGTGTCCTCTTTTGCAATTTGCGTGGGCGCCTTTGAGGTATGCAACATTTGTAAATAAATCGCTGCTGACGTCGTAGCCTACGGCAAATGTGTATCCTCTTCCTGAAGTTTGTAAATATTATAGTGGAATTTTGGCGTTTTGTGTTCTTTACTAGGTGGTCCGGTGGTTGGGGGATAAAAATGTGTAACTTCGTTACAGTAGAATGTATACGCCACTGCCAATTCGAAAAAATTCGAAAGCGAAAAACGTGCAGTAATCGGTGCTTTCAGTACGTTGGAAGCAGCAGCAAGCATAATGGAACTGATTAGAAACAAGACAAAGTTTATGCTTTCATCAACAGACGACCAGCATCACCACCGACTTAGCCTGACAATTGTAATGTACAACCTCGAGGTAGTCAGCGAAATGGGTGCATCTGTCAAAAGGTTATGACACAGTTTTGTTTTAAATGTTTTTTTATTAACATAACAATAAGAAATAAAAATAAACTGAATAATTATTTTAATATTTAAAGCTAAAAAAAAAAAATGGCAAGACAGTGGTCGTGTACGTAGACTTTTGTCAGCCGCTGTATATACAAAGAGGTATATGAGTAATGACACTTTTAAATTATAATGGTTCTTGTTTTGAGACAGCCAGTCACATTAAAAGAAGAAAATCTTTCGTAATGTCGAAATTTGAAAGCAATATTAGACTGTGGAAGAACATTTCCCTCTCTTGCCATAGCTACGTGGTGGGTGGTAGGTAGGGAGTGTTTATCACGTTGTTGTTCTTATCTTCCTCCCCTTTCTGCAAAATCCTTCACACCTCGCGCACTCTTGTTTAACTAAGCTATTAGTAATTTGATTAACTTTGTGGTGTTATACCACGTGTTTTAATCGTATCGGTATCACACGCACATCACCACTTATTCCCATAATTCAATCCACTTAAAGCCTGATAATATAATATAATAAGCGTCTTAATTGATTAGATAAATTAGAATTTGGATTTTTTGGTTTTTGTTAATTAATTAAGGAACAAAATGTTGACTCTCTATTAAGTTAAAATTCCTCATTTAGAATAGAAAATTTATGGATTTAAGAAAATTTAATTTTTCAAATCCACTTTAAACGATTTTAACTGCCTCCACTTTCTTTAATTAACTATCCATTTAATTTAAATAGCAATTTCACTAAATCCGGAACATACGCCATTTAAAAAAAAATTCTTAGCCCTGATAAAAAGGCCTAATTGCAGTGTTTCTATTTATTCACTCTCAATTAACACAAACAATAAATTCTTGTTTGCTTAAATTTGTTGTTTATTTTGAAAGTGTGTTAAGTATACGCACCGATACAATATTAATCAGTTCTTTGTAGTATACTTATGTTCTTTAATTTTTTCTGTACCCAAACCTGCAGATCTAGTTTCGAAGTTAAATTTAAAAAATAGAAATACATTTGATGTTATTTCCTTTAAGTTTTCCTGTCAATTTCAAAATTTACAAGAACAAAAAAAAACTACTGTCGACTTTTTGATGACTAGCCTTATTGTCACAGCCTTTAAAAAAGAAAAAAAAACATAATTTCTCTTAAACTAAAGATAACAATGAGAAAACCCAAGGACTTCCAAACAGTTCTGAAGAAGAAGTTAAAATAAGGATGAAACAAAACTCATTATACTAAGGATCCTTAAGTTTTCGATTACAGTAAAAAAAAACTATCAAATCTAAATGAAAAAGAAATAAAGAAATCTATGTCGTGTCGGTCGCCCACAATCTTATGAAAATCTTTGCCTGTTACATCAAAGTAAGATAGATTATTCCAGGGATATTTTTTTTCCTTTTTTTTTGGGCATTTAAGAAAAAAAAAAATTACGCACGCTTAAATCAAATGTGGTTCTTCTAGTAATGAAAAGTTTTGTACATATATAAAGCTTGTTTATTTAATACTTGATTTGGTTTATCTTTATCAACGACTTGCAAAGAAATTAAATTAATCCATCAGAAACTTTCGTAAGACTATTTGAACCATAATTAACTTGAAATCAAATGGAATAATTGTTGAGGGTAATGTAGAGAGAATGGCTTTTTTTAATTTCAATAAAATAAAATAAGTATTTAAAAATATTGGTTATAAAAAAACTTTCTCTAATTGAATTTGAGTTTTGATAGTTGTTGTTCTTCAAAATTTTTGATGGCTAGTCCAGTTTTTTGATTTTATAGTGATTTTGAGTAATGTTGCTGGTACTAGTTATCACTATTATTTTCTGTTATTGTATTATGGCTGCCAATCTCAAGTGTTTGTTTTTACTATCAATTTAATAGGCTACTGAATATACCTTTCAAAAAGTAACTATAACGTGCAAGAATTTTCTTAATGAATATGTTTGTATGGTCCATTAGCATTGTTGAAACCGGTAGTTCCTCGGGGCTCGGGGCATAATGCCAAAGGTCTTAATTTCACATAAATTTTTCGAAGTAAAGTTAGGCTCAAGGTTTATTTTAACAGAAACAAAGTAGAGGCAGAAGAACTTAATATGGCATGTTAAAGAACGCAGGGATCAGAAATAAAACTCAACCTTTTGCAAGGTTCTTCAATGGGCTACAGTCGAAATTCTGTAGAGTCATAATTCTGCATTTAAAATTCTGCATATCAAAATTCTGCTTTTTAAATTCTGATTGTACAAAATTCAGTTTTCAAAATTCGGTATTTCAAAATTCTGTTTTTTCAAAATTCTGTAGGTATTTCAAGATTTTTTAAATTAACACTATCTTAATGTACAGTTTTGGTTTATTTTTGATGATGAAAAGCCAAATACGGAAGTTTTTCCAAAAACATAAAACATTGTCGATGTTTTGAGTTACCGACTAAAAAGCTGAAAATGATCTTCTTTTGGCGAAAGCGCAGGTGAATACAGAAAAAATGGGTAGCACAAAAAAAAAAGTTTCTAAAAAATAAGCAAATAGTGCGAGTCATACAAAAACCAAGAAATTAAGTTTTATTAGGGGAATTAATACAACGGCCGGCGTACAGCCGTAGTTACCATAGTAAGACTTAAAACTTCATAAATATGTCACAATTTACGTGCGAGTAACAGCAAAAAAAGAAGTATAGGTATGCGTCGAAAGTTTCAGTCAAGATAATTCCTAAAATCAAGGTCTTGCAGTCCATAACTGGCAATGGACTCCAAGACATTGATTTTCGGAATAACTTTTACTCATGTTTTTGACACATCCAAAATTTGCTGTGGGCTCTTGGTCTATAGAATCATAAAAAAAAATGTTTTCTGTAAATGAGAATCTTTTTTTGGCAGAATTTTAATTTTCATAAGCAGAATTTGGAAAAACAAAATTTTGACCAGACAGAATTTTGAAATACAGATATACAGAATTTTGCATTTACAGAATTTTGAAATACAGAATTTTGGCCAAACTGTATTTTGACCAGACAGAATTTATAAAAAAAAGCTGAATTTTGACCAAACAGAATTCCGACCCACTCCCTCTCTTCAATTACTCTTATTTGTTGTCATTTTCAACAAAAAAGTCACTCAATAATCCTTATTCTAAAAACAAAACATTTTTTCAGTCAAGGACTGAGAAAAACCTTTATTTTAATTTTTATATTTCGTCAACCAGTGAGATTTTATCACTGAGAGAAAAAAAAATAAGTCTCCCCTTCACCAATCAAAATGTTCGTTAGTATCAGGATTGTAAAGTACTTCATTTTTGTACTTAAAATAATCGCCAATTCGATTTACACGGGGATCTGTGTGGTGGTGGCTTTCTTGTTATAGTCTCGCCGTGATATTTACGCGTTGTTTTTGGCATTAAGAAATGATTTCCGTCATCTTGCTCTCTCTCGATGGGAATAAATTGCACTTACAAAAGTGGAAAAGTTTCCCACTTAAGAAAGAATCTTCCATGGCAGATGCCCATAGAATTATTTCCCTGCACCTAAAAATATTATTGTTTCATTGTAATCAATATGTATATGGAGCATGTTATTAAATACTTGTACTTGAAAAAAACAAGCACCATGTACTCGGTACTTGAAAAACACCCAGTCCTTTGTTTCAATTACATGTACATACTTGGTACTTTAATAATGCCTAGTACATTTTCAAGTACTTTTTACCAACAAGTGCATTTTTCAGGTAAATGACCATTCCAAGTTCATTAAAGGTACAAGTCCAATTCAAGTAGATGTCAAATTTCAAGAACTATTCAAGCACAATTCGTTGAGAAGTCTGTTTGAACAATCGGATAATTTCGACCATTGCGGCACTTTAGCGAATGACGCCAAGACAACGAGACGCGATCAGCCGCCGTGATCTGTGTTCTTAAGTTGAAATAGTCATTATTTCATAGCTCCACTAGACTACTCAACGAATAGTACTTGAAAAGTACTTGAAAATGTATACTGGACAGTATTAGAGTACAAAGTACATGTACTTGGAACAAAGTGCTTGTACTTGGTGTTTTTGAAGTACCAAGTACTTGTACATATTCTTTTTAAGTATAAGTACGCGTTCAAGGTTCTGGGTACTTGACTGGTATTTGTACTTGACAACTTACAGGTCTGGTATGTTTGTTTCCGGTAAAGTGAGAAATACGTTAATGTTCACATTAACTGATGTGCAAATTAACTGGTTCGACCCGATAAAGTTTTCGCACTTTAACTAGATAATTTTTTAATTAGCGTATACAGCTCCTTTTAAGTGCGGAATTTAGATATCGTGGCACGTTCGCCTATTTTTTTCCGTTGTAAGTCCGTTAAAAGGACATCGTGTTTCATGTGTGACTTTATACTTATGAGCACAACGAGGCACTTTTATCTATTGCAAATAAATCATTCCCTAGAAGAAAAATATTACAACAAAATATTAACCGAAAGAAAAAGTATTGTTTTTTTTTATCCGATGGAAATTTTCAAAAAGACACTCGGTAAGAATCGGTTCCGAGTAGTGTTGGACCCTTACCGCACTAAAACCACCGGTGAATCAGGACCAATCTATAAAAGATCGACAAATGATTTTTCTTTCTTAATTTATAAATCACATTGTGAGGAGTTTAAGTTATAACACTTTCCCATAGCTTTTAGACCATCAGTTCATGAAGCCTGGTTCTTCTTAATCTCCGAACATTGTCTCGTACATCTAAGACGGTCTCCTTTTCGGAGTTGGTATGACTTTGCAGTCACTGATTGTGTGATACGTCGTATTTTTTAACCACTTCTGTAACCATTTCCTTGGATTTTTTGGATGGATTCAGCATTTGTTTTCTTTGTACAGCCCCATAGTTGGATGCCATATGTCCAAACGGGTTTCAATACTTGCTTACATAACATTAGCTTGTTGTTGTTTTGGAGAGATAGGTCAGAGTTCTTTCCTAGTAACGAGTCCATTTTTGTTTACTAAGAGATGTATTCCCAAAGAAGTCTTATGCTAAAGATACTAAGCAAACTACAATACCTCCAATCATGATTTCCGGATTGACAATGTTTGGTGGGCTTAAGAAAATAGTAAAAAATTACTAATAAGGCATGGAAAGTCATTGTTGAAGACGCCCATGCTTATAGATCAATCACTGAAGAATTGAACAAAAAGAAAATTCAGTGGCTCTCGTACGAAAATAAAGCTACAAGGTTGATTAAGGTAGTAGCAAGAGGCCTCCACTCTTCATGTGTTGCCAAAGATATTGTCGAAGACCTTATTCAAAAAGGTTTCTAAGCTCTCGATGCAAATAATCTTATTAAATGCAGAGGACGTCCAGTTGCCAAAAAAGTTCCAAGACACAAAAAGAAAAAACAAAACTGGGAACAAGCTAACAAACCCAACAAACACAAAAGCAAAAAAGTAGTCATTGAAAGCAAAACTAAAGATCAACCGACAAAAGCAATTGCGCTAAGCAAAAATGGTAAAAATAAATCCTATTCCCATATTGTTAAAAATGTGCGGAAGAACGAAGAAACATCTTTTAAGGAAATGCTTGAACTTATCCTTAAAAGGTTTGACAAACAATGATGGACAGAAGTTTATATGTGTTGATTTTGTTTCATTAAGTTTGATTCGCCATTTTTGCGTCCAATCACTAACTTTATCAACTGCATTTTGCAGCTTTTGTGTAGCCTTCGTTACGGATTTATTTGGCACCATTATTGTAGTATCATCAGCAAAGGTGGCCATGATAGTGTTGATGTCCACTGGAATATCCCTTATATATAACAGATACAGGGTTGGTCCTAGGACACTTCCTTGCGGTAAACCAGCTTCAATTGTCCTTAGTTCCGAGTAATTTTGGTCGTACCGTACTCTTAAGAGTCGGTTCGTAACGTAGAATTTCAGTATTTCTTAGTACTGTCTGTTATGATCCCTATGCAATTTGTACTCAAGTCCCAAATGCCAAACCTTGTCAAAAGCTTTAGCAACATCTAAGAATATAGCCGAGCATACTTGTTTTTCAAAAAATTGCGATTTTTTTAATTTCACAATCATTTTTCTTTGGGTAACTTTTTTGCTGTCATACTTTTCACCAAGGAAAACAAATTTACCAAAAAAAAAAGGATTGTGTAATTAAATTTTTGTAATAAAACAATCCATTTTATTTTGGTTATTTTGTTATTTTTATACTTTTGGCCAAGCGGATGTTTTATTTGGAACAGACGAAAGTGCCTTGTTGTTTTGCTAAGTATAAGCTCAAAAACTAAACAGTACTTATGTTCTTTAACTAGTTAAGAAGCGGAAACTTGCTCATTGAAGTGAAATTTTGCACTTTTAAAAGTCGCATTAGTTAATTCGCACATTTACTAGTTAATATGCACATTTATTTGTTTTCGCACTTTAACGGTAACATGTACATGATTTAGGCTGACAGTAAATGAATTGAGTGAGAGATATGTAGTGACATCTTCCGGATTGATAAATACTGTCCATATTCCATAATATAAATAAATTCATTTTTTCCAGAAGTGTTGACCATTGTTTGGCCATTTGTCTTTCCCAAACGTGATCTATGTCTTCATTATTGAAAAAATAGAAAAAGAAATTAAATAAGTATCGATGATGATGATGTCCTTGTATAAGCACCTGACTAACCAATTTGATTATTGTGTCAAAGTGATTGAAGTTATTATCATAAGTCTTTTGTGAATTTCGGATTTGCCTCAATCTATAAGTAGCAATTGCGATTGTTTGTAAATTCATTTCGCCAAAAGAAAGCATCATTGTCAAGAAACACGATATTTAAATGCTAGCTGTATCATCTTGAAGCTTAATGCCATCACCACGTTTATTTTCATCATCTTTATCCTTTCATTGATGATATTGATTGTAATAAAAGAGGTTTTTGTCTCCATTTATTTTCATACTGAATGGCTTGACGTATTTTTTTTAAATTAAGTTATCTGATGTACTTACCTACTTCTAAGGGCTTAGTTCTAGAATATTTCATTTAAACAAAAATAAAAAATATTACATTTTTGTCTACATTTCCTTTTTTCGCTACATTCGCCTTTTATTTATATAAATAAAACTAACATTCACCATAAAGCTTTGCCACTAAACATTTTTGAATAAGAACTGACATGAGTTCGCTACCACCAAGTTTATAGGCTGGCTGAAGTTATAGCTATTTCACGAGTGCCAACTCAATGACCAGACGCCTTTAGTGGTGCTTTGCTACTTTATCGCATCTGTTCATTATGGATGAGAATGTGTGAGTCTTATTTACTCGTGGAATACATTTTATTATCCTTAATAAATATGATGGAGCTTATAGATGTTTGTTGTACTAAGTTATACCATCCGCATCGCGCATCGGTTATCTTTAAGATACAAAATCAGGTGTTTAGTATTTATTTATGTACATATTTTATGTACATAAATTCAATTCACGTATTAAATATTTATGCATTTCCTGTTTGACTTAACCCGCATATATTCCATATGTAACCCTTTTATTCAATGATGAATGAGGTCGAAATTATCTATAAACAGCCTTTGAAAAATAATCCACCTTATACCAAACGAAAATTCATTCACCCATTCAAGATTAAAAAGAAAATAAGTTTCTGGTTTGTAATTCAAAAGGTTGGTCACGTCACGTACTTCGTCCTTACTCAAGAAAACATTCTCAATTGACTTCCCTTAACAAAAAAAGAAAATAAACAAAAAGAAAACAAAAACAAATTGAAACAACACAAAACAGGTACCAAACTGGATTAATAAATTACTGAAACTTATCTATATTCTAGCTTCTTTTTTCTTATATTAGTTTATTGAATTCAGTTTGATTGATGATCGAACATACATACGTACTTATATAGAAACAAAATAGAATTAAGTATTATGTCATCATCGATGATGTCCTTTTAGTTTTCCTGTTGTCATTAAATGTTTTCATGATGGTGAAATGAATTCCGGTTAATCGATTGTAACATTATAAGGATATTAATTATTATCTTTGAAAATTGATCCAAATATTGACCTTAGAAAAGTACTTAGCTTATTGAGGGTAAAAATGTCAATCTCAATTCTAAACTCTAATGGGGTTGAGTGAATTAGTTGTGAAATTGATAATGTATCACTGGTAAAAAAACAAAGAAATGAAACATCATATTTACCTACACTTACCATAATTGCACAACTTTTCAATTTCAAATAGTATGATGATTGAAAAATTCTAGTTTTTTTGGGAATATTCGGTCTCAATTACTAATATCTCGATAACATAACTTTAAAATGGCATTCAAATGTTGATTGAGGTGGTCTTCTTTCGTTAGAATATGAACCTGATTTTTTTTTTGTTACAAATGACACCGAAAACCAAATTTGATAAAGAATAAACCGGGGCCAAATTTGTATTACAATTGGGAAGAGTACGAAGTATCAGCTGAAAATTCAAAAGATTTATTGTAGACACAGCAAAAGATTCGGTGGTATAAGACAGCTTAAAAGCCATAAAGTAAGAGTGCATCTCGAGGTCGAAGCACGCAGTAGCGGATTTGGGATTTGGCTGTGGGGGTGGGGGTTGACGATCCTATTTTAGACCCTTCATTTAAAAAAGGCTCAATCTTATACTCGCCATTTCTCTCAATTCCAAATTTTATGATTGGAAATGGAGCAGCTGTAATTATGTTGCTTAAATAGCCATTTTGGAAAATACACTTTAACTTTTATTTATCAACAACGTCACCCTGTACCGATGAAAAGTTGTTAGGATATTTTTAAAGGAAATTTAAATATCTATATTTTTATTCTGAAGTTTTTCTAGTGTTCCAACACATCAAAGCAGTACGCTGATCGTGCTGAATTTGAGCTCCCAAATTTCTATTCAATTACCAGCTGAAATACCACCTCGAAGTCAGCCGGCGTACTTTCGATTTTCGCGAAAAAAAAAAATCTTAGGCGATGTATTCCTAATTGCACATTTCAAAAATCAAAAAAATTTTAATTGCACACCTCCTGTTTTAAAAAAAAAAAATATAAACAAATTGCACTTTGTATGGAAATTTCAAATGCTCATATCTTTGTAACCAAGTCGAATATCTAAATGCACAGGAGCTTAAATAATTGCTCATTTTTAAATTTAATTTGCACACCAAACATTTTTTTTGTTACATGCTCCCCCACTTAATAAATCAATAGTTAAAATGTCGACTAAATTAATTGTTTAATAATCCAAGTAGATTTTATAAGAAACCAACCAACAAAATTTATAGTTATTAATAGCCTGGCAGTCGATTGTCATGGGTTCAAGTCCTGTGGGCATAAACTTTTTTTTTTTTTTTGCATCTACTCATTGTTTTGTTGCATTTTTGAATTAATAAGCAGATAAATGATCATTAATTACATTATAGACTAAAGCAAATGTGAAATTTACATTATTGCACATATATGTACTTAACTCTTTTCAAGGGATAATACATACATAGTATGTAGTATATGTGTTTGTAATAGGGAAATTAAATTAAATTTCGAAAAATTGTCCATTTATGAATTCAATATGCACCCAATGATAATTTGCACATTAACATTTTAAATTTCCCTACCCCCCACTTTTTTGAACTAAATATTAAAATCATAAAAAAACTACCAAAAAGACATTTGCGTGTCTGACTAAAATTGAAATATCTCGATGGAAAAAAATAATTTTGAGATTTAAGTAATTTTTTTCAATTACTTACGTCAAGGTCGAATTTGCACACCAAAAGTTTTTTTTTTTCCCACCCCCCCTTTTCCCTAAAATTGATATTGAAAAACAGTGAAAAAAATATACCCAAATGAAATTTACATGTCTCACTTAAACTGTTATTACTCGTTGGAAAAAAATAATTTTGAGTTTTTAGTAACTATTTTCAATTAACAACGTCAAGGTCAAATTTGCACACCAAAAGTTTTATTTTTACCACCCCCTCTTTTCTCTAAAATAGATATTGGAAAACATGAAAAACATATATTAGGGACGTTAGTGCACGATATGAGGGCATACCTTTCATTTTGACCTGACGAGGTGAGCTTTAGTATAATAAGAGTTCATGTCCTAGCTTTACTTTTAAGAAGTGTTGCCAAGGTGGCAACACTGTCACAAGAACGAGAAAAGGGTTGCCACTTGATTCAAACATTGGCCTATAAATCGAGGACCAGAGGTCGGACGATGACCAGCGAACTCTAGTTGCATTCAGCCCCCTTGTAACCATAGGACCACATTATTGGATTTCTCCCTCCCTTCACCTTGCATAAAGAGGGCTGGAAAAATCCGTTTGGAAAGGGAAAATGCAAAGCCAAAAAAAAGAAAGAAACATTTGAATATTATTAAAATGTAAAGATTGTTTGTCAAAGCTGAATGTAACAATCTACTGTATCCAAAGTTAATTGAAACCTCTACTTTGGTTTTATAAAAAGTCGCTTTCAAAGTTCTGAGGAGGGGGAATATGAAAGTTTAGAAAACAAAAATATTTATCTTGGTATAATTTAAGCATATGGCACATGATTTTAAGGGGTTTTTAAGTGCCCAATCTTATCAAATCAAAATGAACTCGATACAACCACCTTAAAAAAGTTATTGTCTTTTTCATAAATGATGTCTGAATTTTAAATGAAATAAGTAAAATTTTACCAAAGTTCAACAGTATAGTGATGAAACCTGGTCCGCATATTTAATTTGTCATAAGTAATAAGAATCAAGAATCTCTACAAAAATATTTGTAATTAAAAGGTGTTTTTTCAATGAAAGAGAAAATTTTTTAACTACTATCATGAAACCCCTCCCAAAACTGGTACTTCGATGAAAGTTTGGTGAAAATGTTTGTTTTTTCCATCACCAATCCAATAATGTGGTCCTATGGTTACAAGGGGGCTGAATGCAACTAGAGTTCGCTGGTCATCGTCCGACCTCTGGTCCTCGATTTATAGGCCAATGTTTGAATCAAGTGGCAACCTTTTTCTCGTTCTTGTGACAGTGTTGCCACCTTGGCAACACTTCTTCTTCAGGGGGTGGTAAAAATAAAACTTTTGGTGTGCAAATTCGACCTTGATATAAGTTATTGAAAAAAATTACTTAAATCTCAAAATTATTTTTTTCCATCGAGATATTTCAATTTTAGTCAGACACGCAAATGTCTTTTTGGTAGTTTTTTTATGATTTTAATATTTAGTTCAAAAAAGTGGGGGGTAGGGAAATTTAAAATGTTAATGTGCAAATTATCATTGGGTGCATATTGAATTCAAAAATGGACAATTTTTCGTAATTTAATTTAATTTCCCTATTACAAACACATATACTACATACTATGTATGTTTTATCCCTTGAAAAGAGTTAAGTACATATATGTGCAATAATGTAAATTTCACATTTGCTTTAGTCTATAATGTAATTAATGATCATTTATCTGCTTATTAATTCAAAAATGCAACAAAACAATGAGTAGATGCAAAAAAAAAAAAAAAGTTTATGCCCACAGGACTTGAACCCATGACAATCGACTGCCAGGCTATTAATAACTATAAATTTTGTTGGTTGGTTTCTTATAAAATCTACTTGGATTATTAAACAATTAATTTAGTCGACATTTTAACTATTGATTTATTAAGTGGGGGAGCATGTAACAAAAAAAATGTTTGGTGTGCAAATTAAATTTAAAAATGAGCAATTATTTAAGCTCCTGTGCATTTAGATATTCGACTTGGTTACAAAGATATGAGCATTTGAAATTTCCATACAAAGTGCAATTTGTTTATATTAAAAAAAAAAAAAACAGGAGGTGTGCAACTAAAATTTTTTTGATTTTTGAAATGTGCAATTAGGAATACATCGCTTAAGATTTTTTTTTCGCGAAAATCGAAAGTGCGCCGGCTGACTTCGAGGTGGTAGCTGAAATGCTGTCTATATTTTAATATATTATTTTTGTGGAGATAATATCACATATACAACAGCTGTTTTCTGAATATAAATTTTACTCAACCATTTCACAAAAAATTTCAATGTCTCAAGTGAATATAATGAAAAAGAATGCATTTTTCGCTTTGGCTTTGATAAATAATTTTTCTCGAATATTTCACGATTTCAATTTTAATTTTAACAACATTTTAAAATCTCATGAATAGATATAGGTTGAGAATATTATGGCAAACAATTATTTCATGTCCTTAATTTTAACAGATATGTAAATGATGTGCAGTTCGAAACCATAATTTTGTTTAAATGATCCAACTATATCTAATCATAAATATTTTATGAATATTTATCAATTTATAAATTTATTAGTTTTAAGAAAACCAAAAGATATGTAAATCGTATCGTGTTAACGAAGCCTATGAAATCGTCTAAATATCTTCAAGCAGCAAAATTAACGGGAATAAAAAACCTTTAGATTCAATTGCGAGAACACTGATCTAAATTAACAAAAATTATTTGATTCGGTTGGTCTAAAAAATTTAATGCAAACTATCGAAACCAAGGATTTGTTGGTGACAAAAACACCCTTTTTTTTCATTTAAAGGTCAAAAAGTTCTTTGGTCCCTGGTAAGCCTAAAAGATATCAACAGACGAGCTTATAGCCCAGGGAAATTAGACTTTCACTTCGAAAAAAATCTGACAAAGCTGAATTTTGGTAGGGAGCACGTCACGGCACGGCATGGCGTCGAATTGAGGTTGATGGATTCTTTTGAACACTTCCTTCAGCAGCAGTAATGTTTTCAGCCGATCTTGCAGTACGTTGTGGTCCATGCTTGGGCCGATCACCCTCTTTCTCCGAAATCATTCACTACACGATGAATAGTGCGTTTTGTTGGCACGTTGTTTCTCCCAAAAATTTCACGTAACTTTTTCATCGTCACAGTAACCGATGATTGATTTTGATAAAATTATCGAATTATCGAATATTTTTCCATTATAAATTTGCCACGAGTCTACTTCACGACTGCCAAATATGAACTGTCAAGACTAATGTTTACCAAAATGGCGGCAAAACAAAGTAGTATACCTTCTCGGCGAACACCCTGTACAATATTACAAGGGCTTTGAAAAACGCAACTAACTTACACAATTTTTCAACCTTAGCTTTTCTGTCCCATTCTCATCAAACTTTTAAAAATACAAATTATATCTGGAATTAAATGGTTTAAAGAATCATTTTATGTTCCATCAAATGTTTTAAAAAATTAAAGGTTAATAAAATAATTACTTACTATATTTAGCTATTCCAAATAATTAAACGAATCGGCTTGGTTGTGGAGAGGGCTTCATCCCCTTCCCTGGATCCACCGCTGGAAGCAGTACCTAAACCTATAGCTGATAAGGAACAAGAACAAGTTACTTACTTAATTTAGGATATTTAATAGACCGAAAAATGAGAGGAATGAAATATGGAACAACCACGTGCTAAGGTTTTTATTATTGAATAACTTATACCATGTTGGTTTGGCCTATTAGCGCATGCTTAAAACCGAAAATGCATCAAAATTCATCCATGTAATTCCGAGGGAATGTGACCATTAGCCCATTTTTAATATTTTTGGAATTTGGAAGCTAAACGGAATTTTAAAATTTTATTCTTAAAACTTTTTGTTCATAATTATATTATTTTCTATGGAAATGGATGGTTTTGAGATTTTATAAAAATTTAAGCTGAAAAAACTTACAAAAACAATCTTAAAAACTTAAAAAAACTTCAAATTCTAAGGCCCGCAACAGACAAAATGAAGAAGAGACTAAGGCTTTTTACAATATATAGAAAGTGTAAAACTGTTTAATTTGGGATTTTCACAATATTTAGGGCTGGCCACGATACCAGAAAAGACTCGTTATCGTTTGGTATCGGTATCGGAAACCGAAGCGATACAAAACTCCAAAGCATACGAAACGATACCGAGACGATACCGGAACAAAACCATAATTTTGGGATCGAAATTTTCCGACACTTTCGGTAGTATCATTTGGTATCGGCGGAAAAAATATATTTTTAAATATGAAGTAGAAGTGTTTTTAATAAAATAAATAGAAAAATTATTTATAGTCAAAGTCTATAAACAATAAAACCGTTTAATTATAGTCCTTGACTATAGATAATTTTTCTATTTTGTGAACATTATAATTTTTTCTTGTAATTTTTGTTATTGGTTTCTCGGAAACGTATCTAACGATTTGAATGGCATTTTCATAGTTTTTTTTTTTTCTTTATTTAGAAGAAGTGGTTTAAGCAATTAATCAAATATGAAGCACTCACTTACACGCCTATTTTTCTTTCGCTTTGTTTCTGTGAAACCAATCATTAAGATGACATCATTTTCATTTCTTTTACTTTGCTTCTCTGAAACGAATCATTTGGATGACATCTTCAGACTTGGTTATTTTTAGCTGGAGGAAGTGACTTTAATAAAATCCACCAACTCTCATATAATCTTAAATCTTGATTTTTCCGAAACGGCTGCAATGATATTGTAACAGCATTTTTTTCCTGCTATGATATTTTGACGCATAATTTATTTTATTTTTGTTTGCGACTAAGACAAGACCGAAACTAGACGATGGGTCACCGATACAGAGACGATACTTAAATTTTTCGATTTTGACTATGCCGAGATGATACTTAGAAAAAGTATCGTTTGGTTTGTTATCGTGGTAAGCCCGAACAATATTTACATATGCGTGAATCAGGCACTGCCATTTTAAATTTTCAAAAAATAAAAAGGTTTGCTTTTTTTTGCTCAATTTGTGCTGCCTATAGCACATTTGGCAATAATCAGCACAGCTTTCATTTTCACAAAATGAAAACAACTTTTTTTGAAAATCGATAACTTTACGCTTCGCAAAAACATAAACAAGTATCAAACATACGAATACTTTTATCTCCTCGGTATATGGCAGCCCAAACTGAGCACAAAACATCACTACTTTTTTTGTTTAAACATTGAAAATGGCGATGTTAGCTTTACGCTTTGCAAAATTGTGTTTTGGTTGTAAAGGTTCCGAATTTGTAATTTTTTTATCTATTCAGCATATGGCAGTACAAACTGAGCACAAAATTAAACAATTATTAAATTTATAAGAAAAGTGTACACTAACAAAAAATAACAAAAAAGCCTTAAAGTTACAATCATTAAATTTTTTTTTATTCTTTTCGGCACATGGCAGCACAAACTGAGCAAAAAATTACGAAACTTTTATCTTAAGAGATAATGGCTCACAAGTTGAGCACAGTACAGTACGTTTTTTTTAAATCAAAAATAGCAGTGTTTTTTTTTCCGCTTCAAGCCTTCGCAAAGATTATTTTTGGCTATAAAATTTGCAACTAATTGATTTTTATCTCTTTGGCACGTGGCATCATAATATGTCGGAGCACAAAACAGCACAACTTTAATTTTTAAGAAATGTCAACATTTCAGAAAAATTCACTCGTTAAATTTGCAAATTTGTGGATTTTTTTTTTAAATATTAACAACTGGCGGCCTAGGCAGCTGGCATAAGTTGTGCACAATAAAGCACAACTTAAAAAAAAAAAAACTGAAAATGGTGGTGCCAATTACTTGCTCATTAAACAAATCTGTCCTCTCTTAAAGCCAAATGGGGCACATTTGGACTTAGTATGTACGACTTTTTTTTAATTATCGACACATTACTGATATCACTGAGCGCAGGCAGATTTCCTTGTTAAATTCATTAATCAAATGCTGACAGGCTGGGTTATCATTAAAATTTAAGTTTTACTCCGGACACTGTCACTATCTTACAGGCAAGCACGCAACGTGACTTGGCGTATTCTCTGACGATTTTTACGGAAGCTTTATATAAGAGGAAGCGATAGAATCGATCCTTCATCTTCTATGAACATGCCCTGCTCTATCTCATGGACGAAGACTTCACATTGGTGATTTCTACTGCAATCATCCTGATGGTAATCTAATAAATATATATACCAGGGATTATCAATATAAAGCTTCCAATCCTTCGTACGTTTTACCCTCCAAAACCCATTTGTTGTATTTGTAATATCATTTCATGCAGAAGAATAGATGTGAATTACAACAACAACACAACCTGAGCTAAATGATGTGCTGAATAACGAGTTCATTCTATGTGCACTGGTTTTCACTAATACTTTGCAAATCTGATCAATCCCGCTCTTCGTTTCAGCTTTTATAGTCATAAGGGGTGTCGGAATTTTTTAATTTTTATATTCAAAATGGGTATCGTGGATCTTGTAAGGGATTTAGAAAAAAAGTGATTTTTGTTCCGGGACATTTCCCAAAATTGAATTTTGGGACCCCGCGGCCGTTTTTAAGGTAAAAAAAACCACAATTCGAAAAAGTGGTCAGAAAAATCATTTGAATTTGCGTCGGTCATAATTACTACTTATTATGTTTTATTAAAAAAATAATAATCGAAAACGGCTAGAAAACCAATAGATTTTTTGCGTTATTCATAAAGATATAAGGTTTTTACCTATTTTATGACAATTTAAGGAGCAGTTTTTAATTATATTTTCTTAGCAGCAGGTTACAAAAACAAAAAATCATTTAAGGTCACTTTGACCACATATCATCTAAAATTGTATTGGTTGTCCTGACTTTTTGAATTGTAATTTTTAACTTAAAACCATCCGCGGGGTCTCAAAATTCAATTTTGTAAAATACGTTTCATAAGTAGCTCAAAATTGTTCACCGAGTAAGGGAAGGGGTTTTCTAGATTCATGTGGTATCACAATACTCGTAGACCAACTCTTGGTCTAAAAGTGTGTCAGTTTTTCCAGACATCAGCCTCTTCAAACTAAGCCAACCCAGACTTGTTGTTCCATGTTAAAAAAATTCAATTTGCCTATACAGACAAATTTAGTCCGCAAAGCAATTTAATTTAGATTGGTTATTACACTTTCCAAGGATTGTGTAAAACATAGCTCCTTTTTAATTATTGTTGTTTCAACCTTTTTTCTGCAATCCAACTGAACTTCTAAGAATGTATTAATGTTATGTCCATGGAAAGGCTAAATAAATTTATTTCATAGAATTTATTATTACATAAGACACGAGTAACTATATACAAAAAGTAATTGTCAGGTCACAAATCTTCCCATCTGCCTACCAACCATGAAATTCAACTGAAATTTTCTTAAACGATTTAAAAACCATTAAGTGCCTACTTATTGCCAAAAGGCCTCTAGAAAAAATTTATAATTAGGTTGTTCACGAAAATTAATTTCGCAATGTTATATTCAAGGATATTTAAGCCGTTTATATTTCGATTATTTAGAATGTTATTCAAGCGTGTTTAAATAAAACCAATACCCCAAAGGAATAATTCTAATTACTTTATACAATTTTAATAATGAAAACATGAAGAGAAGAGATTGCTTACATATTTATAATAAGTTTCGTTTAGGCAACATTTCTTAGACCTTAAGATTTACTGTAGTATTCGTTTTCAACTTAACCTTTAAATAATAGATAATGTTAGCAGAAGCAAATCACTTTGATACAATAAACAAAAGAAAAATCTTGAGATATATAAATCATGGCTTTTATTTGAATAAACATGTTAGCGTTTCTGCTGTCAAGGCTACAAAAATAATTTAAAGGCTCTCAAATACTTACTTTTATTTTTATTTTGTGTTTTCCCACAAAAAATGACATTGTAGCATGTTCAGAAGTAGGTACCTCCATATACAGCAATAAAACTCAGGGTACTTAAAGATATGGTCATAGGAATTTGTGTCGGGCAACCTATTATGAAAGGACCTATTTAGGATATTATTAGTAACTCTTGTGAGAATAGGTACTTTAACTTTATTTTTATTATTATAAATCTTTACTTGGTGAAATCGTGACTTAATCTACTATGAAAAATTAAGGGATTTTTGGGCACACACAGACTATTACAAAAAATACATGAATGATGAACGAACAAACAACGCAACATTTGAGGTTCAAGTTGCAGTTGGATGAGGGTTCACGGTTGAGTTTTAAGGACGTCAGTAAAGTCACAATCAATTCAAAAGTATTTTGAATTAAAAATTAAACATTTGACTAAGTACAAACTTAACTTAAAAACTATAGTAAGCAGTCATTTTAACTGTTTAAGTTAATTTACTTATGTACTTAAGGTTGCGCTAAAGTCCAGGATGCATGTGAGGTTAGCGCCGAAAATTTCGATTTTCAAAAAAAAAGGTTGTGTTATGTGCAAAACTTGTGCTGCCACAATGATGTTAAAAAAAATCATACTGAGTAAATGGTTTTTAGAAAATACCCAATTTTTAGTGTAAGGTAAGAAAAGCACCGCCACTTTCGTATTTCGAAAAAAAAATAACGTTGTGCGATATTGAGCTTAACTTTTACTGTTTTGTGCTGTAGATAAATATTTCAAAAAAATCGCAAAAAATTGGTTATTTTTACGTATAATTTTGTTTAAAACTGCAATTTTATTAAAATAAAAGTTGCGCTATTTTATACTCAGTTTGTGGTGCTATAGCCGAAGAGATAGTCAAATAAATTGTTTTTGGCCGTTAAAGTTGAAATAAAGTGAATTTTTCGGTATATCTTCCGCATATGGCAGTAAAAACTGAGCAGGATCACAGGAAAACACAAATTTCATTTTTAACAAAATCGCATATTTTGAAAAAAAAAAATGCGTAAAATTTGCAAAGGACAATCGGCAAAAATGTATGGAAGTTGGTCTAGGAATCAATAACAACGAAAAATATGTCGTTGGAAACGTATTTGCATGTATACTACAATAGTTTATGGCAGCTTTTTTCAAACCACTGTGTGAAAAAAGTTATTCGCTAAACAAGGTTTTGTTTTTGTGCATTTCAGTATGGAAAAAATTTATGAAATCTGGTCTAACAAATACAAAGATAGACATCGTTAGAAAGGTATTTTTATGAACGGTAATATTTACTACAAGAAATAACTTAAGATCACTGTGTGGAGAAAGTTATTCGCTGTTTTGGTGAATTTTTGTTGAACAAAAATTAAAATGACGTGGGAAATATTAAGCGAATAACTTTTTTCACACCGTGATTTGAAATAAACTGCCCTACCAACTATCGTAGTGCATGGTTGGAATAGGTTAGGTTGAAGTGGCTGCCAGTCCTGAAGACTGACACACTTAGACCATGAGTTGGTCCATTGTGACACCACATAAATCTAGGAAACCCCTATTCCCTTCTCGGTGAACCATTTGGAGCTTCATATGATGTGCAGTAGACGCCTATGTCCAAGTTTATTAGATCACTGGGATGGGATCATTGAAGTAAAAATCAAAAAAAGTCTTCGTCTATGAGATAGAGCAGGGCACGTCCTTAGAAGGTGAGAGGGATCGATTCAATCTCTTCCTCATCCATACAGCTTCTGGTAAGAGAACACGCCAAGACGCGTTGCGTGCTTGCCTTTAAGACAGTGTCCGGTTAGAACACCAATCATGGAACCAATGTGCAATCTACTTAAAGATATCAAATACTTAGACCACTACTGGCCAAATTTGTCTTGTTGCCAAATAACTTGTTGTTGTTCCACCTAAGGCTTGTTCACTCTAATGCATCTTGCTTCAGCATAAGTTTACATGTAGCGATGGGTATACCTATATCTGCCTTGTTAGGTAGAAGAGGTAGAGTTGTTCCACTTTGAGGGAGTTGCCTTACAATTACCTGGGATGTTCCTGTGCCCCGGCACCCAAAACTGCTGCGTCATCTCCAAGAGAGGTGAGCGGCAATTTATGGCTGTAATAGAGTTAGTAGAGACAGATTCCAGAGATTTGATAGCTGCTTGACTATCCAAGAAGATGACGTCCCTTATCTTAGCGGACACTTTATGGCGGAATCAAAAAAATTTTATATCTGAATTTGTAGCTAATTAAATGCTTATTTGTTGCTCAAACCAAACATTTGTAGCTCGAGTACTTTTCGAGTAATTCAATTTTCCGCTAAAATAAGTCTGAAGTTAGCGGTAAAAATCTAAAATAATTAAAATTTACCCTTTTAATTATAACCTGAATTTGTAGCAAATTAAATGCCAATTTGTTGCCCAAAACCCCATTTTGTAGCTGTAACGGGTTTTCATGTATTCAAAATTCCGCTAAAATAAGACTGAAGTTAGCGGACGAAAATCTGAAAATCATAATTCTGTTAATGCCCAAAATTGTAGCTTTTTCAATGCTAATTTGTTTTCCAAAAATTAATTTAATATCTGTTATGAATAATTTGTTATTAATAATTTAAGCTGAAGAAAGCTTCTTTAATCGCCATAAGTTCCACCTGGAACACGCTACAATGATTTGGAAGATGGAATGAAAGACTTTATTTTAGTCTTTCTAAGCACACACTGCTACCCACCCCTTCATCATCCAAAAAAATCATATCCTCCCAGAGGGTTCTAGAAGGAATGGTGACTTGAAAGTTTTTACCGAATTGTTGTTTTGGGATGGTGTAATCAATGTGACTTGGTAGTGACCTGAATGAGTTAAGAATGATGGAATGGCCAGTATTATTGTAGGTCTATTGTGAAGAAGCTTTTTGGCGTATTACTGTTTTTGCAGCCACCTGTTTCCTAAAAATATCGAGGGGCGTCAGATATAGCTGAACATCTAGAGCGGCAGAGGGTGTCGTACTCATGCATAAACAAGCCGAGCGTTATACTTTGCTTAGTTTGTTGCAGTTTACCGCTTTGTCTAGAGCTGTCCACCATACTGCAACACAATCGGTCTAATCACCGGAGTGTATAGCCAATGAGTAATACGAGGTTGAAGACCTCATTTATTCCCAACGGCTTTTTTGCATGAAAAGAATGCCACTGTGGCCTTTTTAACTCTTTCTTGTGTATTGAGTTTCCAGCTTAACTCTTTATCAAAAATAAGACCCAAATATTTTGCTTGATCAGTGAATGTGAGTGGAATACCTTTTATATCGTAGTTCATAAAAATACCTAATACCTACGACACACAATTCGTTGTTATTGGTTGAGCTGGCGTTCACATACATTTTATCCCATACACTATAGAAACACATTTTTTCAAACTAAAATGCACTAAAATATTGTAATTGTTAGCAAATATTTATAAATATTTCATTGTATCACAAAACAGCAAAGCTTTCTCTTTAAAAAAATCCAAAAAAAAATTTATATTTTTTTAATATTTATGGCATAAGGCAGCCCAAATGGGCACAATACAGCACTTTCAAATAAGCTTAAATAATATTGCGAATCATATTGAAAAAAAAAAAATATTTAAGTTTTTTGAAGAATTTTTTTTTTAATTTCCTTAGAAAATTCGATATCTCAAAAAATTTTATTTTTATATGCACATTAATAACTACGAGTACCTACTAAAAATTTGCATACCAAAACTTAACATTCAATAAAATGGGTATTAATTACTTTTCGATAGTTCTTTGCTGAATTCATCTGAATCAAGGAAAATAAAAAAAAAAAAACATAGAAAAAATATTGAACAACAAAATTGAAATTGTCACAACTAATTAAAGATTAGATAACAGCAAATTATTAAGGAACAGATCATTCGGTAAAAACAATTTTTTCGAGCCTATCCTGTTATCCCGAAATCTTAAAAAAAAATATCGAAGGCAAAGCAGTAATTTTTTTTTATGAAACAAATCATGCAAAATATAATTTTATATTTCACCTCAGTAATATTTGACATTCGAAAATATTTTTTTTTTCACGGGAACTGTAAACTAGGAACAGATGCAAAGGTTTTTCTTCAAAATTCTGTTTTATTCACCAACTTCAACACAAACCTAATGCTGTCCAAGTTGAGGTAGGTTCCTGCTCACATTGAATTTCCACCATTTGCCTGCAGAATTAAAAAAATAATTCAGAATACGGTGAAGACTACGGTACAGAATAGTCAATTCGGAATATGTAGTGCTTTTGTTTAATATTATAATATCCTGCGTTGAGAACAGCGCTGTCGATTTATAAACGATCAGGGCAATACATTCTAAAATTATTTTCATAATTTCGGGGCAAAAGCAATACTTTGTTTTTTTTTTCTGTTTAAATTTTTGACTACATGATGCCCTATGTGTCATAAAATTGTTTTTTTTTGTTGCATAAATGATAACATTTGAACGCATGCAGAAACCACTGCATTTTTTCAGCTTGAAGCCTTGGAGTAAATTTTCAAAACTATAAAAATGCCAATTTTAAAGAAAATTGTTGTATAGGATGTTTCGGAATCCTTGACTGATGGTATAAAATTACCTCAGAACACAAATTTCCTGAAAATAAATTAAAGTAAGTCAAATTTTGGGAAAAGACCACGCTAGAACTTGTTACACTTTTTCTACCGCGAACCGACGACCGAATAGTTTAATATTATTTTTTTATTTATAAAAGATCGAAAAAAAAACCCGACCGGCGCAAACGAATTAAAAATGACTTATGTATGTCTTTTGGGTTGCAACACGAATGTCAACACAAAAGGAGACAAGACGATATCGAATTCGCAGTGTAACCACGAGTAGCACTAGGATGATACCACAACGGCTAATTCAGATTGAGGGGTGGGTTTCACCAATTAATTTAACAAGCGCGATTAATTACTTTCGAATTAATTTGAATCGAATTAAATGATTTTGATTCCCACAGGGACGTAGTACATGAAAAATAAATAACGGGCGCCAGTAATTTTTTTTGTTTTTGAAGAAAATTACAAACGTTCCTTAGCGAATCCGAAGCGGTGAAAGCTTATTGGAATAAAAGAACTAATTTGTATTCCCAAATAGGGAAGTGAAATCATTTATTTGTTTTGGAAACCTTGCGTAAGGAAGGGCTAAGACCCAAAATCTTTTAAACCAAATAGACAAAGAGATTTATGTATGTAAGATAGAACGTTATCTCCTTGTCTCGAATGAACAAAAGAAAAATTTTACGGGGTCACGAGTCCTGCAATTTCAGGATAAAATAGCGGAACAAAAACTAACCGAACATTTAGAAAAATAGCACAATTTTGCCTCCAACAAAACGCATGAAATTACTCAATAAAAGGAATAGGTACTTATCTATCTTTTTCTTATCTTTCAATTTTCCTTTCTTTGCCGGCTTCCCTCCTCCTTTTTCTGCCTCGAAGTTCTCCTTCAATTTTCCTTTTTTTTAAGCACCAGTTTCACTTTTTCTAATTTCCAAAATATTCTCCTACACTTTACTTTACTTTACTCTACGATCGAAATTAAATTCTTTTTCTTTCCCACTTTCTCTTCCTCTTCTAAATTTCTCAGAATTTCTCCAAATTACTACTTGTTTTTTTGATCACCGATCCACGAAATCCAGCGGTCCTACCTACTCGCACGTATATTTGGTTTAATGCATCCTCATCATAGAATTCGCCTATCGCTGCTTTCACTTCCAGGACCGGCGAATACGATGGACACATTCAGACATTTTCCCACTATTTTTTCCTTGTACTTCAGAGAAGGTGCGAGAGGTCGAACAATTCAATTTCGAATACCAAATACATTTTTCCCCACCAAAATTCTCAGATGTATGCCCAAAAATCAAAAGAGAACTTCGGCAGCGACAATATACGATAAATAACCCTAACCAGTATTTTGAATTCGGAGAGGTAAGTTGGCAATTTTCCCTAATTGCGATGTAAAACAAACTACTTCGGTGGATTTTTGTTGGACTTTAGGGACTTGGGGCATAAAACGATAACGTTCCATCTTTTACAGGCATGTTTGTAAGTAAGATAGGTTGGGCACTCGGCCATTCTCTTTAGAGTCACATCTAGAGTTCGAGAACCAAATGTTCACCGAAATTTTCATGTTTCGATAATATGACATGTTGGGCACTCGCCCATTCTCTAAGGAGTTCCATCATGGGCTTGGGGACCAACTGGCACCCACACTTCTTTATAGATTGTGGTTCAGCACAGACCACTCGTCTGTCTATTATTTTTCTAAGTTCGGGGACCCTCTTGGTGCTTTGGATAGCATCAGACTGCCCGTCTGTTATTTGTTATGGAGTGGGTCACTCATCCACTTTAGTGCAAGGAATGAAAATAATGATTCTTGTTTCATGACGATACTGGGAGAGTGAACCAATGGCTGATGGACCATGGCTGCCCTTCTCTATCTCAGTATATTGAAATAATCACCTGTTAGGAAAGAAGAAATCTGGAAAGGTAGGAATGAGGATTCGGACAACAAAAAGAACGATTTTTACTACGGCAAAGTTTACCGTGACAAACTGACACACAGAGATACAATTGCCGTTTGCTTAATACTTACTAGAAAATACAAAGTAAAATAATTTCTTGACAAATTCACCATAATTGCTCTTTTTAGACAATGAAACAACATCAACAAATTTCAAATGAAAATGAAAAGAAATGCCATCGCTATGTTTGTTCCACTCATTTGAATAAAAAATTCCTAGAAGCAATACAAAAGGGCAATATTAAAAACGAAATGCAAAACAAAACAGAGGTGAGCAGAACGGCAGTACGCACTGAAAGCAATGCAAGTATTGCAATTGCAGTACATTCGACAGCACTGGTTGAGAATCTTATTAAGGTACTGGTAGTCATCTGAAAGGAATAATCAATAATCAAGAAGACGAACAAATCTCCAACATTTTAAGTACGTGTCAACATCAACAACAGGAGTAGGTAATATCTACTTTAAGAGACACATTTAAATCATCACACCAGACACCACCTTCATTCAGATAATATCTACACGCAATCTACATAATTAGGTACTTTAAAATTGAAATGAAATTTATACGAAGTGACAGCATTTATTAATTTTAAATAAAAGTTAAAACATAGTTTAGTGTGCAACTTACATATAGTAGGTACATCTAAATATTAACCTTTATATAAACAATATTGACAGTTTTAATTAAGTCAGTGCTCTTCGCATTCCATAATAATATATTCATAATCTATTGAATACCTAATATAAACATACAAAGAATCAGATAATGTAAATTTATTGAAATGTATTTAACTACTTCCCCACCTGGTAATGTTGTATAATTTCTATTCAGTTTTTATACAAAAAAGGCATCAGTGCAATCATTAGAATTAACTTGCATCCAATTTACTATGAAAGTGAAAACCATAAATTAGCATCAAATTTGCCTAAATGGATTTTGACACTGTTATCCTATTGTAAAATATTTATAAATTTGATGGTGATATGGAATTCTAAAATATGATAGAAATTGAAATACAAAAAAAAAAAATAAACCATGTTGGAGGAAATTTAATTGATTTTTAGATACATTATTGTTTGATGTATTATCGGTTGGTTATTCAAATGGAATACTTAAATTAAGCCTACAACAGACTTTGCCTCTTCCCATTCCTTGGGGCAAAGTATTGGTTTATGAAAAAACGAAATTTTATAAAACGTAAATTCAAATTAAAGGCTCAGAAAGTATTTGTTTCAATACACTGAGAAAATATATTTACTCAGTACCCTTGCCGAGACTTTAATGAAATATGCATTAGATATGTTTGAACAAATTGAAATGAATGAGCACAGTTGAAGTACTCCAGATAAGATTCGAATACCAGCACAAAAAATTGACGCAGCCATCAACTGTCTAGAAACAGATGTTTCTAGTGCACTAGATATCATAAAACATCAAAAACATCAAAGGACAGATACCAGCACCTTCCTCAGTATATCAGGAATCTCTACACTCATCGACAACAGTTAAGAAAACGTCTTTGAAGGATCCATCAGCGCGAAGTGAACACAACAAACAGCAACTACCAGACAGTATGGAGCCAACTAAATTGTGTCAATATAATGTTGCGGAACTCTATCCAACATCATAACAATAACCAATTCAACAAGAGACTGCAAGCCATCAAACCTGGACCTGACGACTTCAAGAACATCACCAAACTAATTGAGAAAACACCACCGATGCTTGAAACCATTATATGACCAACAATGGAGAAATTACAACGACACAGGATAAAGCTGAGGCATTTGCTGAATACTTCGAAGAAAACTTCACTCCCAACCCATTAACAGATCCAGTGAAGGATTCCTTCCAACTAACCCTGGTATCTGACACGGGCAGAGTAATATTCAGCGACACAAATCCAGCGAGTGACCCAGTTGACAGCCAAAACCTGAGCACCCGCGAGGAAATAGTTGAAATAATCAGCAGCTGCAGGCCTAAGAAGTCAACGGGACCAGACGGAATATCCAACTTCATCATAAAGAGGATGCCTGAGACAGTTTTGATTCTTCTTACCATCATTCTGAACAACTGTGTCAACAACAACTACTTTCCTTAAAAATGGAATACAGCGATGTTCGTCACGATCCCGAAGAAAGGTGTCAGGAACATGATCTCCAACTTCAGGCCAATATCCCTCCTCAACAACTTGAGCAAGCTCTTGGAAGAGCTGTTACTAGGAAAACTGAAAAGGATTTGCAGCGACATCAACTTAATTCCTGACATGCAGTTTGGCTTTAGAGAGAAGCACTCAACACTACACCCACTTCAGAAGTTCCAGCATGCCACCACTATTGCCCCTCTCAACAGTCATCGTATCACCATCTGATGTTTTCTGGATGTCGAGGAAGCATTCGATAGCGTCTGGATAGATGCCCTAATAAACAAACTACATCTGCTACACTTACCCGCGCCAATAATTAATATTCTTTCGTCTTTTCTTTCTTCTAGGAATTTCCTTGTACAATTGGGAAACTGCTCAACTGTGAAGAACATCAATACCGAAGTCGCACAAGGTTCGAAACTTGGCCCCTTCCTCTACAGCTTGATAACATCAGACCACCCGTCCCAACTGGCTGTGAAAACCTACTGTTTGCTATCTTAAGTACGCAACCTCAGTGTCACCACTAGTTGCAATCCGTTTACTAGAGGCTCACGTCAACAGACTGTTCAATTTCTACAAAAAATGGGGTATCAAAATTAACTCAGCAAAATCGGAGCTTATCTGCTTCGGGAGACCCCGTGACGGCAGAAGTCGCTCAGCAGCCACTTGCAAAAACCTAGTTCAGAAGCTTCCAGATAATTCTACCATTGCTGCAAGAAATGACGTCAAATACCTGGGGATCAACTTCAACGAATTGCTAAGGTTCAATCCGCACTCAAAAAGTGTACTCAGAAAAGCGAACTGGGCTAGGCATTCCACCGACTAAACTCTTTGATGAAGAGAAGATCAGGACTAAGCCAACAGATGAAGATACTTGTGTACAAGCAACTCCTGTGGCCAGTCATCAGCTACTGTTTCCCAGTCTGGCTCATGATCACAAAAACAGCGATTAAGGAACTCTAAATCTTCAAGAGGAAGATACTAAGAATCTGCACCGGACTCCACTTCGCCCAGCAACGAAGAAAACATTACAGGAATGAGGTTTCCTACAGAAAAGCAAGGATAATACTGCTGGACAAATATCAACTAACTTCGGCAAAGAAGCTGCTGCAGGACACCGTCAATCACCCCAATCAGGTAATGAGAAGGATGGCCACCGAGCAACGAACGACATACCGAGCCGAGGTACATCAGTGTGATGGGAACCCTGCACGCCAATATTTTCACCGACAACGATGAAACAGCCGTTTCCATCTACAAAAAATTAAATATGAAATCTGGCAACACACGTTTACTTGATGCATAAATCTCTAGTTTGATGTTACTGCGCAAGAATCCCAAAAATATTGAATTTCTAAAATTTACTTGTCAAAATTGGAATAATTTGTCAGCAGAATTGCGTCGCTAAAGTATGGATATGACGTAAAACATTTTTTTATACTTTTTTGCATAGAAAATTAGTGTTAAAAACATTTGAAACATTTCTTGGCCAATGTTTGGCTCTGAAGATGACAAAAAATAAAATGCTTGATATAAAATTTGTTTGTATTTAGTAGCAGCCTGTGTGAATTTGTGACATACACACAGCAATTTTTTTTTATAAAAATCGTATTAGACGTTTTCTAGTCATTTTAGTACAGCACCAACCCCAAAGCTATACACCGATTGGGATCGTGTTTTGGTTTTTCTTGAATCCACATTTTTATAGGCTTAACAGAATGGAATGGAATGGAATGGAATGGAATGGAATGGAATGGAATGGAATGGAATGGAATGGAATGGAATGGAATGGAATGGAATCGGTACGATGTATATGGCCCCGAATGTAGCAAACTATGTCTCTGTTAGAAATCTCTTAGAAGAAATTGGTCTCTCCTATACAAAAATTGTGTTGTGTGGTGACTTGAATTTAGATATACGAAAAAGTAAACACATCGATTTTATTGATATGGTGAATTCTCTGAATTTTCATTTTGCTAACAACGTGTACCCAACGCATTTTATGCCAAATAAAACTCCATCTCTAATAGATATCTTTATTGCCTCCGAAAAAAGTCTCATAACTCATTATGATCAGATACCTGTTTCAGCATTCTCGCACCACGATTTCATTTTCTTAACCTTAAACCACACAATAGCTTCGGATTGTAATCAGTCTTCGTTTATGTTCAGAGATTTGCGTAACATAAATATTCAAGAACTTTTTACTGAATGCTCCTCTCTGAACTGGGAAAGCTTATACTGCACTTCCAACGTTAACGAGCAGGTGTCTGTTTTTGAAATAAATCTTTGTTTTCTTTTCCAAAAACATGTTCCTTTAAAAAAACGGCATATTCAGAGTGTAAGTGCTCCATAGTTTTCAAAAGAAGTAAATGAGTTGGTTCAAAAGCGAAATCATATGTACTCGAGATGGCGAAGATATGGATATGCACCTTTTTATAAAGAGTTTAAAGTGCTTAGAAATAAAGTGACAGCTTTAGTACGCCTTAATAAAAGCAAATACTATCGACTAAAGTTAGATAATAACAAATCAAGCACAGAATTTTGGAAGCATGTACGCGAGTTAGGTTTTAAATCTAACAACAACTCAATAGAAACTGATGTCGACCTTAATGCTCTCAATTGCAAGTTTATTCAATCTTCACTTATTGAAAGGGTTGAACCATTATCGGAATATTCTCATAACAACACTAATGCTGATGCTACTAGTCGAGCCTTGTTCTTATTGCACTGTGTTAGTGCACATATTGTTGGAGAGTCAATATTTGCTGTAAAATCAAAAGCGATGGGACTTGACAATATACATCCAGATTTTTTGAAAATTCTACTTCCAGTTATATTAAATCATACGAGTATTACTCATATTTTCAACACCATTCCAACGACATCCGTTTTCCCTGATAGCTGGAAGAAGCAAAAATCTTGCCACTGCCAAAAACCTCTTCATCCAGAAATCCCGAATACCGGCCAATTGCTATACTACCGTTTTTAAGCAAAGTAATTGAAACAATAATAAGCAAACAGGTAAAAAAGCACACCGAATGTCAAAAGCTCATAACAGCTTTCCAATCAGGATTCAGACCTAAGCCATAGTTGTATTACAGCTTCACTTAAGGTCAGTGATGATATACGCATAGGAATTGACAGAGATCTGATAACGGTCTTAGTATTTTTAGATTTTTCGAAGGCATTTGACTCGGTTGAACATAAACTCTTAAATAATAAATTATAGGAACAGTTTGCTTTGGAAAGCACTGCTTCTACTCTTATAAACTCATATCTTCAAGGACGATCTCAGGTAGTGTTTAATGGACAAAAAACATCCTCCAGTCAACTGGTTCCCTTAGATGTTCCGCAAGGATCTGTTTTGGGTCCATTGCTGTTTTCATTGTTCATCAATGATATCTGTAATAGCATACAGAATTGCAAATTTCATATATATGCAGATGATGTCCAAATTTATTAAACATTCCCAAAATCATTAATAGAAATTAGTATTTCAACTTTAAATGAAGAATTGAATAATATCTTTGTTTGGTCTAGTAATAACCATTTGCACTTGAATGCATCTAAAACAAAAGTATTGGTCGTTGATAGGACATCGCCAGACACAAAAAATTTCCCCCCTCTTTTACTAAATGATAATATTCTACAGTTTTCTCCGAAAATCAAAAATCTTGGCATACTTTTCAACCAACAATTGACCTGGAACGACCAAGTCAACAAAGTTGTTTCGACTACATATGGAATTCTTCGAAGTTTGAGACCTACAGCTAAATTTTTATCAACCGAAGTCAAACTGAAGCTAGTTAAATCTTATATTCTACCAATATTTCTCTATGGTTGTGAACTATTTGCTGATATGGACACAAGTTGGCGAAGAAAACTGAACGCTGCTTATAATAGTTGTGCGATGTACATATTCGACAAAACCCGAAGAGACCATATTTCAGATTTCAGCAAGCGAATAATTGGATGCACACTTGATGCCTTATTGAAATACCGAACCGTCATAGCTCTTCATAAAATTACAACTGATAAAGTTCCAGAATACTTGTTTGAAAAGCTCACATTTGCACGATCCCAAAGAACTCTACAAATTATTCCACCTAAGCATAAATATTTAGTCACTCGACGTCAATTTTTTATCTACGCAATTTCCCTATGGAATAGTCTTCCAACATCAATAAAACAAATAAGTAATAATAATAACTTTAAGAAAGCTTTGTTTCAATTTTATGCAAACAATAATAATTGATCTTCACCAACCTATAAATCTTAATTATAACTACTATATTTATATTCTTAAATCTTTCTCTATCTCTTCTATTCTTTTTTTTCTTTTCATTCTCTTCTTTCTAAATTTTATTTTATCACATATAGGTTATTTCAAAATTGTTATCATAAAAGATTCATCATATCTTCACTGTACTATCAAAAAGTGTAAACTTATTTGTACAGGAATAAATCATGTTAAATAAATACTTTTGTAGGTACTGTCTCGGCCTAACCTACACACTCTCTATCTGTTTAACACACCTTATTTGAATCACCGTTTAGTAATACAAAACCTTCCTACTACCTACGGATATATTGATATAGTACGTTGATATATCGCAAGAAAAAACTGTAAGTATCTTAAGTAAACTTAAAACGTGAATATCATGAAAAGCTTACAAGCAAATACATGCGACTTAGTCGTTTATTTTATCATATTTCCGCCTTTATTTATATTTTAATTCATTTATTATGATAGATGTACGATTTAATTTGGTTGTGTTACATTACAAATCCCGCATTTAAGGGATCAATAATTGCTTTTGTTTTATGGGTCCATTATGCACAATAACTCACTGTCAGCGGGCTAACCACAAACTAAGCAGAGCAAAAATGTCGGTTAAATTAATTACATACATGGATTTACGTCCAAATAAGAATTAAAATTATAATAATCCTTAAAATCGGAATATTTGTATACATATGCAAAATTGGTGTATTAGAATTTCAAAAGCCATTTGAGTAAATGAATAAATAAACCTCTAGATTCATACAATGCTTAAATGATATAAGCTTAACTTTTCTAATGAATTTAATTCACAGTAGTTGTGAGAAGTCGAAACTATCAATTTGTAATAATTATTAATGGATGATTTTTCTACAAGGTAGATCGATCAGCCAACGTCTATTTAGTACAAAAAACAAAGGTAATATCATCTTATACGACATATTAATGTTTGTTGCTAATATATCCAATATTCAAAAACACCTTAAAACCATGGTTGTCAATTATCAAATGATTGATAAATTTAAAATTCGATATTTAAAACCCCAACTGAGAAAAGTTTTTATCATTGAGAATGATGCAGACCGTAGCAAGTAACAAGAAAAATTAAAAGTTATAAAAGAAAAGCCGATCAATTTTTTAATAAATTGAGTTTAAAAAAACAAAAATTTAAGGTTTATCAACTATCAATTTGATAATTGACAACCATAATAGGGCTGTATTTCTTTTTTAACCCACTCTTCTAGTTCTTCAATTTCAAGGAAAATGAGAGTTTTTTTTTAATAAATTTTCAGTATTCCAAAATTATTAACTTATTTTTCAGACTAATAATTTATTTCACCTGAATTCACTTCTAATAAAACATCAATTATTTTCATCCCCAAATTTAATAAAATAAATATTGATAGCGAAAGTTCAGTCTTTTCTGAAAACTTTCAAAATTTATTTCATTAAATTTCTTAACTAAAACGCTTTCTCGAATAAAAGAAAAAAAACTCACACTTGCTTTTCAAATTTGTAGAAGTCCCACTATTTCTATGGGAGTTATTTTATTAATCATCCTTTTATTTATATAAAAAAAAACTAAATTTGAGAGTCTTTTTGATAAAGGATAATACCAGGAACTGACAGAAATTCAAGGAAGTAAGATTTCAGATAAAGTTCTCGTAGCATTTGAAATATTTTAGATATTTTAGATATTTACCGCATGTTTCCGGGTGTTCCTTCATTTAAAACCTAAAATGTAAAAGGATGTCCTTTTTCCATTGTTTGCTTAAAAGGGTAAATGTCATCATCAACTAGGATGCGAGATTATTGAACTTCAAAATAGAAGATAAAGCACGTTCGCAATTAAATAAGGGACATAAACTATCAAGGTAAAAGTTTATGCGTAGGAGACCATATAGTCCGCATATATCTCCCATCATTTCATAGAATACTTATTAATGGAAAATTTATAATTATTATAATTTCTTATCTTTGAATATTTTTTAATGCAACATTTATAATTATACAAAATTTTTTAACTAATATTGACGAAGCTATTAATTTCACCACTGATGACTTTTTTCCTCGTGATTTCGTTCATAAAATGCCCGACTTGGTCGCATGTGCTTGCTATTATGCTCAAATAATACAATACAAATAAAACTATGAGAGAAAATTATTAAAATACGATATAAAAATTAGCTAAAATAACTTCTTTGAGAATTTGAAATGAAAAAGAAAGAATGCCTGCCATCTTAATGCTTGATTGAATACAATTGTACGGAAAAATATTTAAATCGTTAGAGCGGTTTTCTTAAAAAATAATTTTGTATATATCTTAAAGGAAATTTTTTGGTTTACAAATCATAAGTATTTATTTATGTGTAGGTATATTAAAATAAAATTTCAAAAAAAAATTGTCAACCCGTCGAATTTTCAAAAAAATAAATTGAAAATAAAAATAAAAAAAAAAATTGAAAATTTTGATTCGTAATACTTTGTAATCTTATTTAAAATTTATATATAAAAATATTAATCTTAATCTGTTCAGTCGATAGTGAGAAATTTCAAAATTGAATAAGAAACGTTCTATATGAGAAGTACCTGCTATTGATGGTTGTTATCAGAGTTGTTAAAGATTTCAATCTTTTGCGAATGCAATCTTTAGTGACTTCAATAAAAGATTGAATTCCTAATATTCTTTTTTTCACCATCAACTTATTGCAATATTTTGAGACTTCAAGCATTTTTTTTATTTTTTTTTGCATTCTTTTAACGTCTTTTGAATTCTTTTGCATCCTTTTGCAATAAAACGTTTTTGTTTCGGTTTCGTCGCTGTTATAAAGGATTCCCATTAGTTTGGGAAATCCTTAATACTACATAAGACATTTTAGGCAGTTTAAAAATACTTTTTTTTCTAAGAGCGCATGTTAGTGTTAGTATTTTGGAGAGCAAAATGCAATAGAATGCAATGAAATCAAATAATTCAAAAAAACTCAAAAGTCTTCAAAATGAATGCAATAATTCAAAGAATGCAAAATACTTCAAAAGAACGCAAACAAAAATAAAGTATGAAACAGATTTCAAAAATCTTTAAAAGATTGCAAAAAGCATGGAAAGAATCAAGTCTCGAAAAACTGCAACCAGTTGACGGACAAAAGATTAAAAACAAAAAAAGATTCCAATCTTTATGCCAAAAAAAGAATGGTCACTGCATTTGTAAAATTGTATTCTTAAAAAAGAATGTAAAGAATGCAGTTTATTGCTGAATTCAATGACAGATTTATAAGGACTGCATATTCGCAAAGATTGCAATCTTTTCAACCCTGGTTCTAATTTATAAACTTTTATAATTTTTGCTAGTATATCGCACTTATTTGAGTATACAAATTTAATAAAAATCGTAAGACGTTTTTATGAAAAGAAAAAGATTTTCCTTAATAGTTTTTTTTTACATTTGTATGGAAGGTACCGTTATCTTTTCATATAGGTAAAAATTGTTCCTAAAATACCTTAAACGGTGTAAAAAAAATTCATAAATACTGACTTTTATTCAAATAGACCATAGTTTTCAAATTATTTGATTAAAAAAAAAATTCTTAAACTTTTTTTTTAAATCCAAAAACTGTTTTTTTGAAAATTTTGGTATGAGCAACTATTTATATCGTTTAGATTAGAAACTTCTGTATACAAAAATTGAATATCAAAATTACAGTTTTGAGGAAATCCAAAATACAAAAAAAATTGTTTTTTTTTTTGGGATAGGTACCATTAATAACCATTTTTTGAAAAATGATTTCCCATCCAAGGGTAGAATGAAATTTATTGGATTTTTTAAGAAAAGTGGTGGATCCGTTTCTGAGAAAAATAAGATTTTGTAAAATTGCAAAAAAAATTGTGTGGGGGAAGGTTCATTTATTAAAAAAAAAAAATAAAATAAAATGTGGTCACCAAGATCCACTCTGCACCAAGTTTAAGGAAAATCGATCCAGCTATTAAGGCTGTATCCGAACAGACAGACAGCAAAATAGAGAGACAAAATTGGAAAACCCCCATCATCATTTAATGACAAGTCTGATCAAAATCTACTCGCCATACACTATGCATATAAGTCGCTAGTAAAAACTAACATTTCTATAAAATTAAATTGTTTAAGTATGTTACTATTGAGATTCTAAGGTTTATTTGGTAAGAACGAAACTTAAATATTTAAAGATTTATTTGACAGTTTCCTATGAAAAAAAAAAAAACAAAAACAAAAAAACAATGAACCACAAAAAGGTAATAGAGTATCATATTCGTTGACATAGCATCGAGTACAATAAAAATAATGATAACTTTTTCAATTATTTTTGTTTGCAAGCTCTTTTATTTTTTTCTCAAACATAAAATTCGTTGATGGAACTAATATAGCTACTACACTTTATTTTGTGCTACACACAACTGCTCGAACATATTTGATCAAATTGAGACTACGTCCTTCATTGATTAAAAGTTTAAGACAAACTTTCATTCAGCCGTTATTCTTGTTCTGCTATGAGGAATTCTTATTTACATAATTATTAGTAATTGCTAATAAAATAGATCAATAAAATTTCATTTATATTCAAGCCTTGAGTCAGCGGAAATGCAAAGCCTTACTTACTTTTAATGAGCAATAAATTCAGGTATCAAAGAGATTTTTTAGTGAAGAAATTAATTTCTTTTACAGTAAATTCTTATTAAATTCTTCTTATTGCGATCGTCATTTCAGCATTAATAATTTACCATATCAAAACCACTTTAACGCACGCTTCAAACTTCACACTATTTAAAATTGTAATTAATGTCTTTATAAAATGTATTTCTGTATATGTACATACTCGTACCAATTCTCAGGTTCTGGTTTATTTTATGAAGCAAGTATTTATCTTGCTGACACTAAAGTATAAAAGTTAATCTACTTTCAGTTATCAAATCAGAAATCTTTCAAAGCTTTCCCGATCGAAGTCTAATTCTTCTTTAATAAAAAATCAACATGAAGGTAAGTTGTGATTTAACTAGTGATTGGAGAATTTTCAAAAGTAAACAATTTTGGTTTTTTTTTAAGTTCGCCATTGCTGCCGTAGTCTTGTTGGCCCTCACTATGGGAGTTCAATCATCTATTATTCCTGGTCTCAGTTTAAATTTAATTGGTGCTCCTGTTGCCGGACCATCTCTACAACAAGGGCCAGTTGTCATTGGATGGGGAGCTAGTGTTCCAGTTCCAGTTCCAGTTGTTGCTCCAAGTGTAGACATTGCATCTGTTGTCGGAGTACCTGGAGCTACTTATGTAGCTAAGACCCTTGGTGCTGTTCATGCTGCCCCCCTGCCTGGGCATACCCAATCAGCTGTTGCGGTTAACGTTGACCCTGCACCAGGAACTTCTTAAATTTATAAATCTGTGTTTTTTGGCTGGTAATTTGATGATATTGAATTTTTGTTATAAAATAAGATTTAGGGAACTATGTTTACATAAATAGCTCTTAAATAATATTAATGTTGACTTTGAACTATCGAATTTTGTGTTTTTTTTTCTTTATTTTTAATTAATTTATTTTACCACCCCTCTTCAGCAGACAGAAATATAAATCGATTTTTAATTTCACTCGAAATTAATGCCAATAATCTACTTTTCGTTCGTTTTTGAAAAGTTCAAAATCAATTCGATTTGTCAAAACTGAAAATATCGATTTTGTATTTGTTCTGTTAAGTGAAATTGCTACTTTGTATGAAAATGGATGGATGGATTCAGTGGCTATATGGAGGAAAAAGAAGCAGAGCTCAACAGAAAGGATTAATTGGAAAAATTAAATTCGTATCGGGCTTATCTGCTTAGACAAGCGACTTCACATAATTTCGCAAAAAATAGTCCAGCGGTATTACATCGCACGATCTTGGAGGCCACGCCATAGGCCCATGACTCCCGCCGAAGCGAGATAATGCGTTTACCAAAAGTTTCCTTCAATAA